>OY757312.1:138985915-140251726 GCA_963583905.1 Stenurella melanura
TTTTTATAGCTAAATTCATAAAACATAACAAATAACAAATTTTCTATGGTCTGGTGGGCGTAACATAATATTTACATATTTTGCAATCATTTTCACATTTTAAATTTGAGGTGTTCGATTGGGTACCTTTTTCTGTTATGGGAGCACGGTCTATTATCTCAATATTTTGATTAATTGACAAAAAAAATTGTTAAATATAGGATGTTTCAAAAGTGACTCCGGCTTTTTGAGCATCGATTTTACAAGTAAAAACCAAACTATAACTACTGAATGAAGCGACACTTTATCGCAATGTTTTAGCAGTAATTTCGAGTCATGTATTTCTCTACTTCTAATCTAGTCTACTTAACAATTATTGAGATATAAATAATTCTAGTACACATTAGTAGATAAGCTATAAGATTTGTTTCCCTTCTTCAATTCTTTGGGACTTCCTGCCACATGTATGTTTTCTTTTTAAGCGGTGCTCGGGAAAATATCACAATTAACCAGTATGTTACTGGTAAATAACCTCTACGCCTGTGACTTTTACGTCAAAGGATCAGTTAAAGGTTGCTTTTTTTAATTAAACAACACAAATAAGTATAAAAACTTGAAATTAAATATTTCGCCGACGTTTCGGAAATCTATTCTGTTTCCTTTTTCACGGCTTTTTTTGAAAAATCTTTTTTGCTGTGTGTGATAAATACACAGCTCTAAGAATGTTTGTTATATTCAATATCCATGGATACTTACTATTTACATAGGACTGTTGATACAGTTAACAGTTTTTACATGTGTGAGGGAGTCCCAAAGAATTGAAGAAGGAAAAAAAATAAGATAATGCCACAAATAACATTTACGCAATATTAAGTTGTAAGAATTCCAGCTCGAAATCACGTATATTTCTTTATCGAGGTAGGCCCGTCGAGAGGGGGGAGAGGGGGTTCGGGGGTTTTTACCCCTGGGCCCGGTGGCTCTTGAATGGGCCCGGCTCTTTTGAGGGGGCCCGGATTCTACCCGAAGTTGGTGATTTGCATTTGCATTGGGTATAATGAGAGAGGTATACTTTTAAATGATTAGTGTGATGTAAATAACAAGCTAACCGTTATACTCTTTGCTGATTTACTGCACTATTTATATAATTGTTGCACATTCTATAGGATACTCTTCGCAGTTTTTTTGTAAATAATATTAGTTTTAGACATTTTTAGTTTAATTACAAAACAAAACAAAATTATGTAAAAAAAAAAATTTTATTTAAAAAAAATTATAACTGTTTTATTTATCGATCGATTTTGCTCAAAAACAATTGGGTTCTTCCTCTAACTAACACTAACTTTCTGTCCAAGTTTCAATACAATCGGACTTTTCGTTCTTAAGTTACCGACAGACAGACGGACAGACGGACGGACGGACATTTTGAAAGTTGTTCAGAATTCGATCACCAACACAGTGATATGAAATTTTTTTCTCTGCGAGAAATATTACCGGTTTTAGATATGTGCCGATCGAATGCAATATACTTCGTTTTGTATTTGCGAAGAGTATAATAACGAGTTCCGAATGACTTGTACTGTTTATAATGAGATAAATATGAAATTATTAGGTAAAGGAATATCCAAATTTCTACCGTGATAAATATTCAATAGCAAGGAATATTACCCTCCGCTTTTCAAAATTCCGGTTGAGATAAATATTCAATTCTAATGAATGCTTCCCCGCTCTAAGTACGAATTTTTCAATATGTTTTTGTAAGCGATGATTCCAACTTAGTGAGCGAAACTGTGGTTCACCATCGGGTATATTTCAAGTAGTACAGGGCTCGGTACAGTTTTCAACAGGTTTGTACAGGTCCCAGTACAACTTTTCACAGGTGCAGTTTTTTACAGGTCTATGTTTTACTGGTACTGCTATTTATTGGTATGTTCTATTAGTTCCAACGACTGGAAACACACTCGATGATGAATTGTGATTTCGCCCACCAAGTTAGCATCATCACTTAAAATACTACGATGAACCTCTGTAAAAAATAGATGGGATTTTGTTGTTTCGCTTTTCTTGGTACGTCTGGAATGTTTTAGATAAAATTACAGCTATTTAAAGTTGAACAAAAAACGACATTTCTCTTACAAAAACAGTTTGTTTCTAAAAAGAAAGAGGCTTTCAATTCAATACGTATGTATGTGTTTTTTATTTCTCTGAAATGGCGACACGATTTCCATGGAAATTATTTGTGAACAATAGAATATTACTCCTCGGTGGTCCAATATTAGTTTCATCGAGTTTGCTGTTATAAGGTGGGCAAAAAGCCAAAAAACATTTTTTTTACTGTTATGAATTACACCACCTTGGAACTGGAGATGATACGCCTATGCCTACTAATTGTGACTGAAAGCCAGCAGAAAGAAATGGACTTTTCTGGAATGTGGTTGGAGAAGATTCTTGATTGCTTCTAGATGGATCTAGAGAGTCAAATTCGGAGTATATAAGGCGCGATTACCAGCGCGGACGGGGAAGTTTTATTAAGAAGGCAGTTTATAAAAGTGAACAAGTAGAAAAGTGAAAAGTGAGGTTAGATATCAAGTAAATAAAGTGAATTTGAAGTACTGTATAGTCAGTAAATTATTAAATAAAGTGTTAGTGGTTTATCTCTTGTTGAAATTATTTAGAACCCACGGATTCATACAGGGTGTTTCCTAAAAGGTGGAAAATACGTAACATTACGTTATCAACAACAAAGTGCAACAAATTATAAGTATTGCCGAAAATTATAGCAATCCGGTGATGTAATCGTTTTTACAAATATTGTTGATATTGTTTATGTAGTAAATTATTGCCATATAGCAGAATAAGTCACTTTGATCAAGAGCAAAAGTGTGCACCCGACGTAACGCTCACAGAGAATTTTTCAGTTTTGCGCAGCTACTGCTCGGAAACTATTGGTCTGAGGAAAAAAATGTAAGTAACATTTTTTATAGAGAATTGAATCTTTTTGGTATCTTTGGATACCACCATTTGGAGGGTAAGATCGATAGAAAACGAGTTATTGCACAAAACCCCGATTTTGGTACCTAATTTGCATAATTAAAGATAGTTTCCTCTGCACTTTGTACATTTTTGATATGTTATTCCTGATCTCAATAAAAAGCTGTTAAAAAAATCACTGCCACCTTAATTTGTCTAAAGAAGGAAATTTCTTCTCCCTATCGCCTGGACTATAAATAATTGACGTTTCAGAGCAGAATGAAAAAAAAAATGTTTATAAATATTCCGGCATTTTTCTAACACTATCATTTTTAAGAGTGTTCAAACGTTGATATAAACAAAACAAATACATGCTTCTATAGCTAGCTGGTAAACGTAGCGTTTCAAGTATTTCAGGTATGAATGGGTGATTACTGATTAGTTGTTAATAAATAAACCTATCAGTATAAATATTTATCATACTAATCATATTATTATGGACGAGTATGTAATAACTTATTATTACTAATAAGTAAAGTATCCCATCGGATAGGTATGTGTATGTAAGTAAAAACTGAAGGTTACTGTGCTAGGGTACAACAATAAGTACCTACTTATTAATGTATGTCACATATCTACCTACTTGTTTATTGTGTACAGGAGTCGGTACTCTAATCTTACTTGTGGAGTTTTGGTAAATTTTTTAATTTTGGATATTGGTTAACTTTTACGAAATCGTGTAATGCTTTCTAAATGCGTTTGTTCACTGAATATACAAGAAATAAATAGTATAAATTATAAACAGATATTTACAAGACAAAAGAAATGTAAAAAAATTAAGTATAAAAATATTAAAATTAAATTTGTGGGAATAAAACAGTCTGAGAGAGTTGGGTCAATAGCCTTCCAAATAATTTGCGATGTATTATTATTGCTCATAAAGTGAGAGAAACGAATGATAAATTGGGGCGTTGCAGAAAAAAATGCAGTTTGGGACAAAAAGTATCACGCAAAAGCTCCCTAATATTCGAGGCAGAAAACGTATGGAAACCTGGAATTCTACAAGAATACTAAGACAAGGAAAGGATATATAATTCACTTGCAAACAATAGAACAATCACTGAAAAAATACACACCTCATAATTAGACATTGCAAAGTCAAGGTGCTGTAAACAAGTCATCAGTAATTAATTTACGAGATGTTTCTGAAAATGTCTGTATTCTTATCTGCGTCTCAAGTCGCCGAGGCAACTGCTTGCAAATTCGGTAAAGAGAAATGATGCCCTACTGTTTACAGTGGAGTCCGAACCACTTTTTGGGGATGACGTTATATTTAAAATTATTTCTCAGTAAGAAGGATTTAAACCCGTTTCGTGAGGTAGTGTGTAGCGTGTGTGCCATCTCTGAGATACTGGTAGTACATTTTCTAGAAGCTAGAAAATTGTAGATGGATCGAGATTTCTACATTGTTCAAGATTATCGCACGAAAAGGTTATGGTCGTTGCTAGATGGTTCTAGAGGTAGTTTGTAGAGTATATAAGCCGATGTGAACACGCAGGAGAGTTTTTTAATGAATTGAGGTTAGATAATTCAGGAGTGGTACAAAGTGAACAGTAAAGTGTAAATATCAAGTAATAAACATTGTTAAAGGTTATTTTTGTATAGAGGGCGCTGGTGACGGCTTAAAAATAAAATTCTATTCAGGTAAACTGTCATTTTTGTGCAAGATATTGAAGAATATTATAAGAAAAACTTGCTCAAAATTAAAAAATATAACGTTATGCCTAATTTGATAACTTTTCAAGGTGATTCACGTAGGCCGTAATCGATCTTGCCCGTTCTACCTAAAATATTTTCAGTCCTCCAGCTATACAGGGTGTGCCTAAAGTTGAAAAACTTCTAACGAACGGCCTACGTAAATCACCCTGTATAGTTATCAAAAAGTTTCACGATATTGGGATCTCGTTTTGTAAACTTCATTCTTTATTCTTCCTCAAAAATAAATTCCAAAGGAGTAATATCTGAGTTTCCTTATAAGCAAGATAAGTCGAAAAACGGGCTTAACTTCGGAATTCCGTGTAACAGGGCGTATCGTCTACAAACTTTTTTAAAATTGTTACAAATGCTCTACGTATAAAAGTCCACCCATTACAAAATGCCGTTGCTTTCTTATTGTTGCAATTATAAACAATTATTGCAAAATTAAATGATAAATTGTATTGTGTGCTAAATTCAAAACAATAGAGCCGGAATGCTAGTGGGGGGTTTCCGAGATCGCTAACTACGAATAATAAAGGTAAAAATTTTTTTCTAACTTCCGAAAGTCCTATCTCGAAAACGGACCTAGATAGCGACTTGCGATTTGCGCCATTCGATTTCTCTCGCCTTCCTACGTATCCATAAATTTCAGATTTTTCCTAGGACTTTGACTTTTTGCACCCGATGATGGTCACCTTCACACCGAAAGTGAAATTCCACAAAACACATATCCACACGAAAGCCTATGAATAATGGCCATCGAATCATGAATATTAAAAGAGAAAATTCATATAAAACATGAGAAAATCAATAAAATCACCTATTATTGAGCAAGCATACATTAAAAGATATAGGCCTCAGTGGCAATTTTTTATGTGTTTAAACGTAAATTGTGCTCTATTTTACATGATTTTCAAAGGAATCCACATGTTTTACAAAATAATGTTATAAACAATGGTTAACAAATTATTTAAAAAATCTAAAAAATCACGCATTGAAAGATATAGATCTCAGCTACAACCTCTATGAATTTAGAACGTTTATAAAAGTTTTTTTGTTTAATAACAGACGAATTGCACAGAAAAATCAATATTTTCAAGGAATAATAATTTTTTTGCTAATATTTCATAAGTAAATCTTTAAAATTTTATTTAAATAAATTGTTCTATCGTAAAGTATGGGTTTTTAGCTGTAAATGGACCACATACTGAATGTCAATAAGTATTTTACCCCCATTGTTATTTATTATTGATTGAAATTACGTATGGAAAAAATAAAATGCTGGTGATATAAAAGGTGCGTGTTGAATAAAACAAATTTTTAATTTTTTTTCAATTCATGCATTTTAATAATGAACGTTTCAGGAGACCAATTCACAATTTCAATTTAGAAATATTTTTTTTTAGCAATTTACAGAAGATTTACTGAAATAAGTGATTGTATGCTAATGATTAGTTAATAATAAATGTTTAGATATGTTTTTGATCATTTAAATACATGGATCGAGTAAGTGAAGTATTTTTCTTCAATAAGCACTTCCTTTTTTGCTTTTTCTTTTCTCAATCAAAAGGTATAGTCATTTTTGTACGGAGCACACCTCATTTTTGGCTCATACGCACGTACTATGCGTATAATAGACTTTAATTAACAAATTCACATCTCCAAGGGATCATTTATGTAAAATGTCCTCCTCTTCCGATTGGCACAAGCAGTTTTTTTCGTAAAATTAAATTTTAAAATTTATTCGCGAAAAACCGTAATTGTACACCTATCATATATTATTGACAAAATTTAGAGGAGAATGGAAAAAAATCCGTAAATTTCAACCCTAAAATAAAATGCTTAGACCATAGAAAATCTACGTGAAATAAGGATTCCAAATCCGCAAAAATCATCAAGAACCGTCAATCCAATGTCAAGTTATAGCATTTTAAAGATTTCGGTATCCAAATTTTATGTTGAGTAGTGTGTACAAGGCCTAAGGGCCTTAATCCAAAAACTGACAAAACCGTCTAGAGATATTGATGTTACCTTAGTAAGGAACCATATTGCAACGACCAAAAAAATTTTTTGCGGAAATTTCACTCATACAAACTTTTTGATTTTTTTGCATGACTTCATTGATCACCCCATATATAATAAACTTATGGTCCTACGATAAATATACGTCATGCAGCTTAATCCGAAAAAAACTAGCTCTTAAAATTTGCAAGCCGCGTTCAAAAATTTGCATTCCTGTTGAAAATATTGAACTTTAAATTTTGCCTAAAAGTCTCTATGTGTAAGTTCGAGTGGCCAGCAGTGTATTATAATGACATCAGGAACTAGATTATATTTTGGTATTATTCCGTTGAAGAGTTGGGGGGTAAATAGGGGCAAATAAGGGAAAATAAGTAAAGCAAGTTGGTAAGAGTACATAAACTTGAAATTCGGTGTATGTACTAGAAGCTAAGGTCTCAGTTTTTTTGTAATATTTTTCAACCACCTACCACCCCTACTCTATTATTAAAGGGGTTGATAAAATCAAATTGAGATACTGACTTGAAATTTGGTACACGTATGTATTATAACGACATCTGGAACTAGATTATATTTTTAGATGATACCGTTGAAGGGTTGGGGGTTAAATAGGGGTAAGTAAGGGAAAATAAGTAAAGCAAGCTGGTAAGATACTTGAAATTTGGTGTATGTACTAGAAGCTAAGGCCTCTAAATTTAAAAAAATATTTTCCGCCCAACTCCCCCCCCCCCCCCATTCCGTTATTAAAGGGATTGATAAAATAAAATTGAGATATTCGCTTGAAATTTGGAATACGTATATATCATAATGACATCATATTATATTTTGGGATTATTCCGTTGAAGGGTTATGGGTTAAATTGGGGCAAATAAGCAAAGCAAGTTGGTAACAGTATAGAAACTTGAAATTCGGCGTATGTACTAGAAGATCTAAGGCCTTAGATTTTTTTAAATATTTTTTAAACCCCACCTACTACTCCATTACTAAACGGGGTTGATAAAATAAAATTGAGATATTCACTTGAAATTTGGTATACGTTTATATTATAACGACATCTGGAACTAGATTATATTTTGAGATGATTCCGTTGAAGGGTTGGGGGTTAAATAGGGGTAAATAAATAAAGCAAGTTGGTAAGAGTACAGAATTTGGGATTTGGTGTACATACTAGAAGCGAAGGCCTCAGGTTTGTTTTTCCATGCCCCCACTTCCTTATTAAAAGAGTTGATAAAATTAAATTGAGATTTTCACCTGAAATTTGGTACTTACACGTATGTATTATAACGACATCTGAAACTAGATTATATTTTGACACGATTCCGTTGAAGAGTTGGGGGTAAGTGGAGGTAAATGGGGAAAAAGTAGTAAAGCATGCTGTAAGAGTACAGAAACTTGGGATTTGGTGTATATACTAGAAGTTCTCAGATTCCTTCCTAATATTTTTCTATGACATGCCCCAAATATTATTAAAATTCTATGACCAGTAATTTTCACATACTAGAGTGCAAATGTAGTCAAAATGTTTTCTTTAAAGTGACTGGGATGAAAAATCTGGATGTGGAAGTAGTGATTCCTTAGGCAGCGGTTTTTTAGTCAAACAATCCGAATTTGCAAAAAAAATAGGGGTTCCCGTTTAAAAATCGAATCGGACCTTGTATTTCAATAATCAAAATATGCGTTATAAAAATGTTAAAAAACTACTCTACAAGTAGCAACTTGTGATCAAGCTTGGTGCTCCATAGAAGCCAAAATACTGAATCTGGAGCATCGTGGCCATGTAGACTTTTGTTCAAGATGACAAAAGCTATAATATACCAAAAATTCCTGATTAAATGTAAATCAGTTTTGGAGGCGACCTTTGAAGGACCGTAGTGCTCTTAGAAAGCATTTTCAGATCCATATTTATAAGAATTTTTGGTCACATTTTGTAAGTAGAATTAGACCTCGAAAGTAAGCCCCAATTTTGTACACACCCTGTGTATATTCTTGCCTTATTAGGAAAATTTACAATTGATTACTGACGGACTAATTTTAAATTTAATGCGTGCGTCAAAAATTTCGTGCAACATCAATTTTACCTTGGTTTTTATACTCAATTCTGCATTTTAGTTTACCTTTTTTGATTGGTATAATTCCATCATTAAATTTTCCATATTTGCCAATAACCCTATAATTACTGCTTCAAATAAAACCTACAACTGTGTACTAGAAAATACTGCGTGCAAAATGGCAAATTTGAGTTGCAAAGCAGAAAAAAATGTTAAAAACGAGTTGCCAGCAAATTATTATTCATTTTAAAAGGTAATATATAATTATGTATTCCGTGCAGACAGAACTTGGGGCGCGCGTATCCTCCTATGGGTATTTTACTGTAGATCGTGAACTCCATAGACTGAATACGATATTCAACGGTTCAAGTGAAAAATTCCAAAAGTTATTTTTGTTATTAGTAACGTAGTGGTTTGCTCACAGTTTATAACTAACTACCGCACGGCAGCACGTAATAGAACTATTATTATTCACTTTGTCGACGTTGTCGCCAGTTGTTGGACTTTGAAATCGAATGCCGAAAATTGAATAAAATTATTATTACAAGATGTACCTACGGGATAATATATTATTTGATAATTGTGAGAAAATATTTCTGTGTTATTGTTGTCTGTACTGACCACACGCTGTTCAGTAGAATATCATAGAAATTGATATAAAAATCATTTAGCATACAGTCGCTTGATCAAAATGTGAAATAATTAAATACATTGATCACTACTCAACTATTACAAAAATGGGAGAAACCTAACTAAAATTTCTATTAAAAAAATGAAATAAAATTATATACAGGGTGGTCCAAAATTATCTTCCGATATTTCCGCGGCTGATAGTAGGACATCCAAAAATAATGGTAGTCTTTTCTATAAACTTATTTCCGAAAATGAATAAAGGGGGGATAATAATGGCCTTACTTACACTAACATCCTGGCGGAGTTCAGCTATTCTGATCTACCACACGTACACATAGACATCAACACAACAATCATTCCCTACGATATTGCCATCTACCGCAGCTGAGAATCGAACTCAGGAGAGATAACAGCGACTAGACATATCGTGCCACTCAACAGAGGTCTAGCTCACTGCTACCGTCTCCATAACACATGGGAAACGCCACTAAACATCCATACCCTGGCCAGGATTCGAACCCGGGACTCGTGGTCGCAAGCCAAGCACCTTTAGCACTGCGCCACCTAACTGGAGCAGCGGTATCTGTATGGTTGTGTTCCACTCCTCAGGCAGGGGTGTGGTTTCCGTCCATGCGTTGGTGATGATATCTAGGGTTAGCTGCTTTATGCTGTCCGGTCCATATAGTATAGTAGTTCGTTATTTATTTTATCTATTCCCAGGGCCGTGTTTCTCTTAGCTCTGGTCATTATTTCTAGTAGTTCGTCTTGTGACGGTGGCTTGCCCAAAGGCCATTGGTCCATTTCTTGTATTGGTTCTATTTGACTTCTCCCTGCGTTTCCTTCTTCTAGTTTCCTGACCCAATGCTGCAGTGGTATGTATTTTCTTGGCTGCGTATTGTTGTTTCTCCTGTATGTTTTGAGGTCTCTGAAAGTTTGGTTTAATCTCTGTCCTTCTGGAGTGGATTCTATGTTTTCGAAGAATTTCCTGCATTTTTCTGTTCGTGCCTCCTTTCTGCGTCTCTTTTTTCTTTTCCCGCTTCTTTTATCTTTTTGTCTATGTTTGGTGTATATTGTCTTCCTGTGGCTTTTATTTGCATTCGTTTTTCGTAATTTCTTTTCGTGTCTTTTCTTGTTGGGCTCATGGGGGATTTGTTCCTTTTCAACGTTTTCCTCGCCGCTATTTTGATTTTTAAACTCATTGTAGACCAATTTAGTTCCTTTCCTGTTAATTGTTTTTCTATCGCCTCCTAGTATTTCTTTTTGATTTCTTGGTTCTGTAGCAGGGAGATGTTCCATGTGTCATTTGCTGTTTTGTTGTATCTTTTTTGTGCTTCTTGTTTCTTTATTACTAGTGTTCCATATAATATTTTGTGATCTGTTTTGACGTTTGTCGCTTGTTTTGCCTTAATGTTTTTAACCCTGTCCCTTATTTTTCTATCCACTAGGATATGGTGTATTTGAGAGTTGAGGTTTCCTTTACTCCAGGTATTAAGGCAGGTTAGGTTCTTGCTCCATGTGTTTCTAACTATTAGATCGAACAGATGTGCCAAGTTTTTTAGCGACCTTCCATTATAGTTTGTTCATGTGTGGAGTAAGGTGTTTCCTATGATATTCTTGTCTTCATGTGTTTGGTCGTCCTTTCCTATATGCGCGTTGAAATCTCCTAGTAAAAATCTGAACCCCTGGCTTCTAGTACATACACCGAATTTCAAGTTTCTGTACTCTTACCAGCTTGCATTACTTATTTTTAACTATTTACCCCTATTTAACCAACAATCCTTCATCAGAATAATCCCAAAATATAATGTAGTTCCTGATGTCATTATTATATATACGTGTACCAAATTTCAAGTGAATATCTCAATTTTATTTTATCAACCCCTTTAATAATGAATTGAAGGGGGTGGGAGGATGAAAAATATTATACAAAATTTTGAGGCCTTGGCTTGTAGTAGATACATCAAATTTCTAGTTTCTGTACTTTTACCAGCTTGCTTTACATATTTCCCCCTATTTACTCCTTTACCCCCCAACCCGTCACCGGATATCTTCAAAGAACAATCCAGTTCCAGATCTCGTTATATAGATGTACAAAATTTGAAGTCAATATCTTAAACCGTTCCGGAGAAAACGTGCGGACAAAAAAAGTTACAGACAGACAGAATTTTTTTTTTTTGCTCAAATTTAAAATCTCGACGTTTCATGACATTCTAAACCCACTTCAAGAAAAAAAAAATTTGAAAATTTTTTTGCGATTACTGTACTTCCAATCCACTACGTGGATGTGGAAGTACTTAATAAAGTAAAAAATAATAATAAAAATAGACAGACAAACAGAAATAATAAATTACAAATTATGAATTAATTAAATAATTAATCAATCGGTTAATTAATTAATCAAATAATTAATCAATCAATTAAATATTAAATATATAGCTTATCTTTCTGCGGCACCTCTGGATTGCTGGCATCTGATAAACTCCACTGCACACAATTTTTTTGTTTATTTACATTTTCCAAGAAAGCATTGGGGTTTTATGCTGGTTCCCGAAAAACACAAAAATTCAAAATGATGGCTTCAGGATGACAAATTGGTTTTGTCATTTAAAGGGAAGAAATTTTATCAAATAGTGTGTTATTCTAATTGAAACAAAACTAGAAAGAAAAAAATAAATAAATAATTTAAAAATATTAAAAACCCGCTTTTAAACGCAAACTGAAACTGTGATAAAATGCACTACAAAGAAAAATAATAATGTTAATTATAATAATAATGATGTTAATAAACATAAAAGCTTGATGTAGTCAAAATACCTGAAAAAACAGTAAACTTTGCTCATCGGGTGTTCCCCGCTTTTAAGTTTATTGACAATATTGTTGTTATTAACATTATTTTGTTCTGTTTAGTGCATTTTTTAACAGCTTCATTTTGTTTAAAAAAAAGGGGTTTTTAATTCTTTTAAATTAATTATTTTAACCCTATAGATTTAAAAGTAATGAAATTATGTGCGAAACAACGAGTGTTTTATACATATTTTTTAAAGTTTGTGGTTTTCCTGCTCCTATTGGGCGTAGAACAAAAATTTTAAAAATCATTATTGAGTTTTCATACTACCTATGTTAATATGTTCATTCTAGTCATGCGTTTTTGAAGTTAGACAAGGCAGCAGTGTTATAAGTTAAACTGGGGGGGTTAACCGCTACCATAAGAGGTTTACAAAATATTTCTCCCAACGTATGAATTACCCTGTCTTCCTGATAAATTCCCCTGACACTGATGAATTCCCTGACTTCCTGATTAGTTCGCAAAAACGTTGTTTTAACGGTTTTTGCGATTTTTAATCAAAATCATGAACATTTTCACTATGCGAGGTTACTTACATTTGTAGGTATGTTCAATAACTACATAGTGATACGTTAACAAAATCGATCGGTTATTTAAGTAAATAGTTATTTGCAAGAAAGTGAAGAAAGTGCCAATTTTAGCAAAATTCACAACTATCATTTAAACAATGGGGGAACTTTCAAACTTTGCAAAAAGTTTGGATATTATGATCTCAATAGCTGGTAAAAATGAGATATTTTATCGCATTTCTAAATACTAATTTTCCTGGTCTAATATCGGACAGAGAAATATGAAGATGGGTTCAGCTGTGTTCGACATTTTCAATGCGCGAAAACGGGCAATAAGATAAGTACCCGTTATAATTATTAGTTAATACACTCGTCGTTGAGGCAAATTTTCGCCGTTACGAGGCCATGAATGTAATGTTAACAAATGCCTAGTTGGCAAATGGCAACTGTCAGATGTCAAACAAGTAATAAATACGCATGCGCTTTAAATAAAAATATGTTAAGTCCATCTGAATTCCTCTGAACTTTCCTGAATTCCTCGTGAGTTCCCCCAATTTCCCAATAGAGTTTCTCTGAATTCCTCCGAATTCCTCATCAATTCCCTATAAGTTCCCACTAAATTCCTGAAGGGTGTACAAAAGATTTCCCAAGCGGTTAACCCCCCACTTTAAATATTATGAGCGCACCTTACATATACTGTATAATTTTGTTTCAAAGTTATCCAAATGTTGTAATACGATTCCGAACAAAAATAAGAAATAAAGATAATCGACAACGGTAACATTCACAAATCAAATGCCCATAAAAAACCGCTGTCCAAGGAATCACTACTTCCACATCTGGATGTGGAATCTGGATTTTAATACAATCTGGTTCCAGAACTTGTTATAATACTGTTACGTTTATTCACCTTTTGGAAACACCCTGTATGAATCCGTGGGTTCTAAATAATTTCAACAAGAGATAAACACTAACACTTTATTTAATAATTTACTGTCTATACAATACTTCAAAATAACCTTTATTTACTTCTTATTTAACCTCACTTTTTACCGAACGTCACTTCTATGAACTTCTTCTTAATAAACTTCCTCTTCCGGGCTGGTAATCGCGCCTTATATACTCTAAAATTGCCTCTAGATTGAACCAGAAATCTTCTTCCACCACACTCTAGAAAAGTCCTTGGCTCTTTCTGGAGTCTTTCCAGTCACTATCAGTAGGCATAGGCGTATCATCTCCAGTTCCAAGGGGGTGTAATTCATAACACTGCCCCCTCCTTACGCCTGATCGTCCCGATCAGGCAACTCAGAATCATCGATGTATTTCGCCAGCCTGTCCAAATGCACGACCTTCATCTAGGACTTTTTGCCTCGTTGAATCCGATAGACGACATCATTAATTCGGGTAATAACAGTATACGGTCCATCCCAAGGCGGTTGAAGTTTCGGTCACCTTCCTTTCTTCCGCTGTGGGTTGTACAGCCAAACCAGGTCTCCTGCCTTGAACCCTTCTGAACTACCCTTACGGTCATATCGAGCCTTCATTGTGTCACTGGCTAGTGCTGGTTCCGCTATATCGTTAGCCAACCTCTTGAAAGGAGCTCCGGCGCTGAATTGCTTCATTTCACCCTTACTTCCAGTCTGTGGTCCCTTACTGGCTGCACAAATCTTGCATTTGCGACACCAAGCCTCCACATCCTGACGATTTCTTATCCAATAAAATCGTTCTCGTATTTTCTTCAGGGTCTTGTTAACACCGAAGTGTCCATCGGATGTTCCATAGTGCACTTCCTGAAGCACCTTCGCTACTCGACACCTGGGAATCACTAGACGCATAACCACCTGCTTTCCATCCGGGATTTCCCATGCTCTCCGCAAAAGCCCTTTCACGACCTTCAGTGAGACCCACTGCGCCCATAGTGCCTTCAGTCCCACTCTTTTGCCTGAAACATCCTTCCATTTTGGACGAGTTCCCCTTTCTTTGGCTCTCAATATAGGCCCAATTTCCACATCATTCAATTGCTCTTGTCTGAGCGCCTCATCTGTCCTGTCATCCGGCACCTCTACCTTGACAGTGTTGACTGCTCCCGTGACCTGCAGTTTCTCCTGGTGGTAGTACTTGCAATCTTCCTTGCACCTTCTTCCGGTTGAAATATCTGCAATTTTCTGGGGTTTCACTTTACTTCCACGTCCTGGTAGTAGTGGACTTCTCGGAATGCTTCGAAGCTGGGAAATCTTTACTTCTCTCGGGGTACCATGTTCCCTATTTGTCACAGTCTCTCTGGTACGAGCTTCCTCTGATTTTCCCCCCAGCTTCACAGCTTCTCCGGCCTTTACTTTCTCCAATCCTCTCCGTGGATATTCAAGCTGGATATGTCCTAGTTCTCCGCACCTGTAACATTTCATACTCCGTCGTCCACTTGGCCTTCCACTACTTTGTTTATTCTGTGTCCCTTCCATGTTTCCAGCATTCACATTCCTCGAGATCCGATATACTCTAGAAAAGTCCTTGGCTCTTTCTGGAGTCTTTCCAGTCACTATCAGTAGGCATAGGCGTATCATCTCCAGTTCCAAGGGGGTGTAATTCATAACAATGCATACGTGTACAAAATTTCAAGTTAATATCTTAAACTGTTCCAGAGAAAACGTGCGCCGACAGACCGACAGTCAGACGTACAATTTTTTTAGAATCTCGACGTTTCCTGATATTCTAAAACAACTTCAACAATAAAAATTTTGGAAATTTTTCTTTCTATTACAGTACTTCCACTCCACTACGTGGATGTGGAAGTAATAATGGCATCGGTATGTCAACCCAAACGCGATTTTATTTACTGTCTTCAACTAATTGGGTATAGGTGTTTATATATGCATAAAATTCTTGCCACTCTTAATTTGATTACTAGCTAATTATTATTTAATTTAGATAATTTGTTCAGTGGACGACAAACAAAATAAACCTCTAATTTGTCATAAAAAAATGCATGTTCTCATGTTGGTGAAAGCGTAGCAGGTATCTGATTTGTGTTAGCGTGGGCTTTTTGCCAATTAAGAGACAAACTTCCTTTTATTCTTATAAAAAAGTTAATGTAATTAAAAAATGTATCATGTTTTGTACCTACCGACGACGTTTAAGCATTCAATTAATGACAGGACTGTTCACGGATCTTATTAATAACTAATAAGTAGATATCAACTATACAAGCTGGAAATACGTTTTTATTTCTTCTTTACTGGTTTGAACGGATGCGACAACTCTTATCTTATACTAGTCCAAAATGACCATTTTAATTATAATTTATACTGGTGCGTGTGACAAATAAGATATAGTTTATTATATATGTACTACAGAACACTAATTACTCTATCACTTGATTCTAAAGCGATAGAAAATAAAACGCCATTTTGTATTTCATCGTTACAGCATGAGAAAGTACGAACATTTTTATTTTGTTCAATTTATGTGTTTTGTTTAAATGTAAGGCACGAATTTATGAGTGGCTGTTGCAAATTTAGTTGTTTTTACCCAATATGTGTCAAATGTATTGGATGATAAGGGACAAGTAGATGTCATTTATACAGACTTTTCAAAGGCTTTTGATAAGATAGACCACGGTGTTTTCCTTAAAAATTGACAAATTTGGGTTTTATGCCCAACCCATAGAATTAATAAATAAATCCTATTTATGTACGAGACAGCAATATGTTACGTAAAATTTTTTCAATTCACCTCAATATTTTGTTACCTCTGGTGTCCCTCAAGGGTCTAACCTTGGCCCTATTCTGTTTCTTCTATTTATTAATGATTTAGTTGATGTTATTGACTGTTCGAAACTCTTCTATCCAGATGATTTAAAAATATATTCAGTGATAACTGGCACTGATGACTGTAAAAAGTTACAATCTGAACTGGATCATGTCCAAAATATTATAAATAATCTGAGACCTTGGCTTCTAGTACATACACCGAATTTCAAGTTTCTGTACTCTTACCAGCTTGCTTTACTTATATTTCCCTATTTACCCCTAAATAACCCCCAACCCGTCAACGGAATCATCTCAAAATATGATCTAGTTCTAGATGTCGTTATAATATATACGTGTACGAAGTTTCAAGTGAATATCTCAATTTTATTTCAGCAACCCCTTCAATAATGAAGTAGGGGTGATGGGGGTTGAAAAATATTATAAAACAAATCTGAGGCCTTGGCTTCTAGTACATACACCGAATTTCAAGTTTATGTACTCTTACCAGCTTGCTTTACCTATTTTCCCCTATTTACCCCTATTTAACCCCAACCCTTCATCAGAATAATCCTAAAATATAATTTATCCTGATGTCATTATAATATATGCACGTACCAAACTTCATTTGAATATCTCATCAATTTTAAAACGTGCGGACAAAAAAGTTACAGACAGACCGACCGACAAACAGACAGACAGAAATTTTTTGTCGCTCTAATTTAAAATCTCGACGTTTCAAGACATTCTAAACCTATTTCAAGAAAAAAAAATCTTGAAATTTTTTTTACGATTATTATAAGTACTTCCAATCCACCACGTGGATGTGGAAGTATAAATATACTTCCACTGAATGTGCATCGGGAATGAAATGTTTTTCGTGCCATCGAGTAGAGCTTCGTTGAACAGGTCTTTGAATATGAAGAGAACTCTTAGACAGATATTCATTTCAAAGTTAAACAAACAGAAAGTACAATATACGGTTTTCTTTCGGAATCTCCAGATTTGCCTGAAAGTTTCAAATTGCTATAACTTTTGATCATTTGGAGACAAGATAACAAATAATAACTAATTTTAAAGGAAATTTAGTGCTCCACAACATTACTGTAAAACTAAGGGCTGACGCGCTAGAAGGCAAAGTTTGTCGAAAAAGCGTTTTTCGAAAATTTGCGATTTTCGCTAGCGGATATCTAAAAAGCTACTCTTATAGGAAATTTTGTCGGCTTTCTTGCTTTTTGCACTTTCTTCGAAATATAAGCGACTTTCTACGTGCCCCCCTACATCCCGCTCACCTCGTAGCGTAGATTCGGGGACTTTTAGTATGTTCACCATCTAACTACTCCAAACACAGCCTCGAAATCAAAAAATCTGTTCCCGATCATATCCTCTACACCCTCCATTTGAGTGTTCAGTATGTTGCATGTTTAATTCAATATGATGAAATTTCAACATTAGTCTATTAAAATGTTACAAAATTATGTCCGAACCTTGCATTTTGGACAGGACAAGATTTGTTTCTTTTAATGGATTAGTGTGAATATAAAACTCGATTTTCGGGGTTGAAATCTCCCCCATTTAGCCGCCATCTTGAAGAAGGGGTGTAAAGGGTGTTTCCGCGATGTCTTGAGAACCGTAAGGGTTGACAATGATTTACTTTTGACCGGCAATTGCCATTCAACCAAATTTGAAGTAAAGAGTAGAAAGAAAGTATTTTTTTTACCAATTTGAGATGGTTTTAACCCTCTCTGATTATCCCTAATCATATAATTTGGTTATATTTGGTACAAATTAACCACCTTTACAAATTTATATGGGATCCTTTTGATTTTTATTGAAATTATCGCGAAAAACTCTCTAAAAGAGGTGTTTTTGTTGTTTTTAGGGGTGTTCCTCAACTTTTAGGATTATGGTACCCCGATTTTCGTAATCAGCGACCCAAAAAACTATAGTATAGTAGGTTCCATATGAAATCCAGCGATATAAAGAAGCTCGCAAAAAGCCTAAAGGGGGCCGATCGCTTCTGGATAGTATACCGCCGGAGTCGTGCATTACACAGGATCGGACTTCAAATGTATTTTCAATTTCAAACAATGAATTAAGCTATTTAAGTACTCCTTTAATTGTATTATTTATTCGACAAAGAAACAGTTACTCCAGCCCTGGAAGTCCACGTTGTATCTATCGCTTATTTCAACGAATCATCTATTTGGTAGGACAAATTTCAACCAATTATATTTAGTGGGATTGGCCCACGTTCTTAACTCGTTAGGAAATATTTATGACAATTTTTTGTGATGATAATAAAAGAAACCGAACGCCTTGTTTATGGCCTTTTTTGTACATAAATTGAAAACTAATTGCGGCCGGTCTCATTTAAACTTTTTTGCGAGTTTTCCATATGGCTGAATTATAGACAGAACCTACTATACTTAGTATACAGTACTTGATTTGATCCCTTTGCAGCGTCCCAACAACTCTCCAAAGAAAAGAAATTTTAAAAATAAGTAGAGAAAATTGTCTGTAATTGTTTATTTGTGGCATATTCAGATTTTCTTACTTTTTATTGGGTATTTTGCCACTGAAAAATATTTAAAAATTTTAATGAAAAAACCTCTGCGCCAAACGGATCAGACAGAGGTTGGTTCTTGAGTACTTGACTGTTTCAAAAAGTCTCACACCTAAAAATATATAAACTAGAACAATGTTATAAACTAAAAACTCAAAATCAAAGCTATAGGTAGTTAACGTTTCGGAAGAGAATCTACTTCCGTTCTCAAAACTTTTTTGGCCGTCAACCATGACAGTTCTTTGTTTATGTATTTCCATAGTCACGTGAGACATTAAATTATATTTATCTTATTTTTACTTACTTCGTCTCTAAGGATGGGCAACCAACTAGTACAAAAATCTATTGAATAATTAGAAACGCATCTATCCTCGTTTAATAAAATAATCGCGGATTCTTTAAGTTTTCTTTTAGTTCCGTTGCTCTCTTTTTCCAAAATCTTCGCCGAGTCCCATTTAATTCTATGATTATTATCCCACGCGTGTTCACAAATTTTGGATTTTTCAAATTCTCCCCTTCTAGCGTAATTTCTATGTTCACCAAGCCTTACGTTGAAAGGTCTAGATGATTCACCTACGTAATGTTTTCCGCACTCACACGGAACACTATAAATACAATTTTTTGAACTTTGAACAATATTTGGAGGTTTGGTTCTTGATAAAACCGATCTTAGCGTGGAGCCCGTTTGAAAAACCGTTCGTACGGAAAACCTGTTCCCAATTTTTCGTAATTTATCCGATAAACCATGTATATATGGAATTACTGCCATTGACCTAAATACCTCAGGTTGTGATAGTATATTCTCTCTACTACCAATGTTCAATAACTGACTATCAACAAAACTCTCAGGATATTGATTATTTAATAAGACAGTTTTTATAAATTGTTTTTCGTTCCTTAATATTACATCATTTGAAGAAATAATTTTGGCCCTGTCGTACAAACACTTAACAACACCTTTCTTAACACTAATATGTTGATTTGAATTGAAATTTAAGTATCTGTTTGTGTGTGTTTGTTTTCTATACACACTGGTTTGGTATGTGTTATTTAATTTTTTAATTAAAATATCTAAGAAAGGTAATTCATTATTATTCTCTATTTCTATTGTAAATTTAATTGAAGGTTCTTTTTCGTTAATCTGATTCAAAAAATTACTTAAACATTCTCTACTATAAGGCCATATAGCAAAAATGTCATCTACATATCTCCACCATACAATGGGTTTATAAGCTAGATTATTAATATTACTTTCCTCGAAATTTTCCATGAAAATGTTACTTAACATTGGAGATAATGAAGAACCCATGGCCATCCCAAAGTCTTGTTGATAGAAGTCATTATTTAATTGAAAGTATGTTGTTTTATTGCAAAGTGTAAGTAATTCCATTATAGTTTCAATGCTTAACTTAGTTCTATTCGCCAAATTCCCATCTTGTTGCAATTTGTTTTTAATTATTATTAATGTTTTATCTACAGGAACATTTGTAAATAGGCTTACTACATCAAAACTGACCATTAGATGATTATTGTTAAAATGATTTTCTGACAGCTTTTCCAAAAAATGTTTGCTATTTTTAATATAAGACTCGGAGGAACCTGATAAAGGATTTAGGATTTTTAATAAATATTTTGAGAGTTTACTACATGGAGAATTAATTGAACTCACAATTGGTCTTAAGGGGATGTCAGGTTTATGAATTTTTGGCAAACCATAGAAATGAGGAGGCTTGCTGTGATGTGGAGTTAACATCTTTCGTTCAATATCTGTAAATTCGTTTTTGTGTTTAAATAAGATTCTATATATTTTGTTTTCTAAAGAATTTGTAGGATCTTTATTTAATTTGGAATAATTTCCGTCATTTATCAAGTTCATAATTTTTGTATCATATATAGCTGTATCTAAGATTACCGTGGCATTGCCTTTATCAGCTGGTAAAATTTTAATGCTATGATCATTTTTTAGAGATGAAATGGAACGTTTTTCATCGGATGTTAAATTATCTTTAGTCTTATATTGTTTCTCTAATTCAATTTTAGACCGAATTCGGTATTCATTAGCATCATCTAATGGAAGCTTCTGTACAGCCTGTTCAATTGCAGTTATTATATCAAATTTAGGAATAGCTTTTGGTGTTAACGCATAATTCAAGCCTTTAGTTAATACTAGTTTCTCGGATATATTTAGTTCGCGGTTTGACAGGTTGATGACAGTTTTGTCAATTAAAGGATTATTTTGAAAGTTTTGCAATTCAATATGTTGTCTTTCACTATATAAATTTCTAAATTTATTTAAATGACTATTCTTTTGTGAATCAAAAACTATATTGTACGTACGTCAGACACTATTATACATTTGGTTGTAATCATCCTCTTCGACGCAGTGACATACATTTTCTAAAATAATTTCAATGTCTCCTACAATGTGTGCTTTATTTTGCCTATGGAACTGTATTCTTTGCCGAACCATTGCAGCACTGGCTCTTCTTAAGATATTATTGCATCTATCGCTGGTATATGATGCTCTTAAACGCAGCCCTTTTGGAATAATATCATGTTGACGACACTTGCATAAAAGAAAATTGTTCTCAATAAAATGATCTACAAAAAAAATCTGAAGTGTTTTTTCAATAATATTAATAGAAAAAAGGTTATAACTCTTAAATATTTTTTTTTTAAATTTTAGTCAATTTTTAATTATATAACTTTTTCATTTTCAATTTTACTGTAAGAAGTATCTAGATACAAGATTGTAGAGATTTCAATTCTCTAATTAAAATATTTTGTGAGATTTACGGTTCTCAATATATCGAGGAAAAACTGTTTACACCCCCTCCTTGAAGGTGGCGGCCAAATTTGGGGAGGGGGGATTTCAACTCTGAAACCCGAGTTTTATACCCACACCCCCCCCCCCCTACACATAAAAAA
Source organism: Stenurella melanura (assembly GCA_963583905.1). Lineage (NCBI taxonomy): Eukaryota > Metazoa > Arthropoda > Insecta > Coleoptera > Cerambycidae > Stenurella > Stenurella melanura. The sequence goes on from OY757312.1 coordinate 139,007,911, forward strand.
ATATCTTGTCCTGCCCAAAATGCAAGGTCAATGTAACATTTCAATGGACTACTAATCATGTTAAAATTTATTAATTTCAACGTATTAAGTTGAATTTTTTTTGTCGTTTCCCAAATACTCCATAATAGCTATACTCCAATACCTTTATATAGAATCGTGGATTATTTCATTTGATATGAACTACGGTTAATTCTTTAATAATGCGTAGTAAATTATTTCTCTTCGAATTGATTGTAAGTCGCTAAATTCTACGTCTCTGCTCTGTTCCAATTAATACAGCATGTAAAGCAAGGCTTACTGGAATAATATTATCAATAAGTTTGAATATATAATATGTATGAGGTCATTTTAAATTAATTCATACGCTGAAATAACTAATGAAGCCAGTTCGTTTTTTGTATTTACTGTTAGCGTAATGGAGAAGTTATGTTTTAAAAAATAAATCCAAACTTAGGTACGCGCTCACCGAGATAAATCAATTTTAAACCGTGCACAAAAACATTAGATTGTCGATGGAAAAAATTAACCTTCAATCGATGATTTTTTTCACAAAACTTGAGTTAGAATTGCAAATATAAGAATGCTTCTACCTTTCATTTACAAAACGCGTCGTGTGCTCTTTTTGTTAACTTGTGGCTGTAATATTCTCACGATAATTTTTAATTAATTGGTTGGGACAAAAGTTAATACGTTTTCACTTTCTACTTTTTGTTTTTAAATAACTCAATAGCGCTCTAATTATAACCATTTCACGGCTCACTTTTCCTACCTAGAACTTTATTATTCATACACGGGAAAAGAAAATATACGAAGTTTTATTAATAACTACTGATTCTCTCCATGTAGTGCGACTTACAACAATGATTATTACTATTGCAAGTAATTCTATCGAGAAATATAGTGCATAAAATAAATTGTTATTGTTGTACGAGATAATTCTGTTTCGATGAGATTAAGTATAAGAATGAATAATCATATTTTGTCTATTTGTATTATGAGAAAAACCTCAGTCTTTAATAGCATCACTAGATATTGTTCATCTTGCATTGTTTCATATTCATCAGCAGAAGATTGAGGAACGGGAGTTCATTTTGATAAAAACGTTTGAATTGTTTGAAACCACACACGTACAGAGTAGCAAGAGGAAACATATACGAACGAACATGGCCTAATAAAGAGTGCAGAAAAACCAAAAATAAAGGCAACTTTATTAATATTTACCACATCAAAATATGATAAGTTCTTTGATTATTCGCAAAAAATTTTAATTGTTAATTAATTGATTGTAAAAAAAATAGAACAATTAAAATTTTATTGAAGGCGACCTAATCTACGGATTGAATTAATCTTTGAATTGCACCACCTGCGTAGTGTTGTTTAGTGATAAAATAAAAAGGCTATAAAACCCGGTCATAAAAATATCAAAGGATATTACTGATGAAAAGAGTATTACATCAGGGCCGTACTTCAAATTTTTGCGTATTAGAATGAACATAATAATACTAGAGATTTAAAAATCTTGTTTTCGGTAGAAACTTAATGACGTTTCAGGTGAATATTGCTCTGTTTTGTGCCAAGATAGGAATATTTTATGCGTTGGTGGACGCAATGCTCGTCCTTCGCTACAATGGCAGATAAATTCAAAGTACGGTTCTGTTTATCTGTTTCCAGGGTAAAGTTGTGTGCAAAATATAACACTCAAAGCGGCATTCCTTAAGAATTGCATCGCAGAGAGCCGCGCGCTTGTAAACGAACACCTGCTTAATGCGTTCAGAATCGGATTCAAGATTTTTATGACTACATTCGTATTTTACTTGTCGTATGACAACTCTCCATTTAAATATTTATTACCACAAAAAACATTACTGGCAAATTTTCCAATTTAATCTTATTAAAATACTAGCACTACACTACAGTTTTTTTGTTTCTTCTTATCGGCAGTTTCAACAGGAAGGGCACGCACCACAAAAATAACAGAACATTAGGTTCATTTATTCAGCGAATATCGTATGTGCTTTATAAATATGAACTTAGCTTTTTAGCATTTCTTTTATTACTGTCAAATATGTTTGTTTTTAAATATTTACTTCCCTCGCATACCGAAGAGAAGTATTGTATTCGAGAAAAAATCACCCTCCGAGATTTTTTCGGTTTTTCACGTTTCAGATCACGTAGATTACGAAAATATAGGTTTTTCATTTTTTTCATGGCATTCTAAACCTATTTCAGAAAAAAAAATTTCAAAACTTTTTTTGGTCCGATGACACTTTAAAATCTTTTCCAAATGGACCTTCCTCGAGAGGTAAACGTATAATAATAGTACACGCGGGTAATGAAGATGGATTTGTAAAAGGGTGTTTAATGCTATCCGCAAAAAACATAACAAAGTCATCGGCCGATTACCACCAAGATATGAATTCCACTTTGTTTGAAAAATGGTTTGCAGAAAAACTATTGCGTAACATAAAGCCAAATTCGGTCATAGTGTTAGATAATGCCTGTTACCATTCGCGACAAGCTGAGAAAATACCAACTACATCGACGCGAAAGTTTGAAATAATTGAATTTAAAAAAAAAACGGTGAAAATGCAAACATTAAAAAAACATTTGTAATAGACGAACTTGCAGAACAACATGGTCATACAGTTTTAAGACTGAGTTAAATTCTACTGAAAAAATTTGGAGTGCATTAAAAAATTACGTTAGGATAAGAAACACAAGCCCCCGACTTAGTCATGATGTGATACAACTTATTACGGTGAGAAGCCCATAGAAAAGCATTGGAAAGGATGCGTGAACCATATTAAACAAAATTGAAAATCAATATTTTGCCACAATTCCTCAACAACAACCGATTATAATAAATCCTAATGATTGCTCATCATCGTCATCTTCCGGAGAAGAGGAATAATTTAATTATTGGCGCATGCATTGCAGTAAGTAGGTTTCATGTAGATACCAATAATAATGTTGTCTTATACAATATACAAAAAGAAAGATTTTTTTGTCACATACACCAAAAAAAGAAACAACAATGAATTTTAGCTACACGTGCTTTGGCAATACACATGTATATATTAGAATTATACAACCATTGTTAGGTAGGTTCAATATAATGCTAGAATTAAATCCTAGATAAGACGAATGTAGGGTTGTTGTATTTTTATTTAATAATAGGTAGAACTGTGAAATCCAACATTTATGAAAGCAGGGAATATTCTATTTTCATTGTTTCATTACTTACCAAACTATGAAATTCTAACTCCGGCTCTGCAAGTCAACGTGGACTCTACATACTAGACTAATACGCATAATAAAATTCGACCAATCAGTAGATCTGTAGCAGAATTTGCCATCAATCAGATTTAGCGGGCGTAACTTATTTACTTAACTCGGCGATAGTTTATAAAAAAACTACTTAATTTAATTTGTGGTCATTTTTTGTCACACCTCCAGACAATAGTAAAAAAAGAATAAAGGAGGCCGCAAATACTCCTTATATTTTGGATTTGAGTTTACAACGTTCTAAGTAAGAATGATTCGCGTAAATAGATTACAAGATTTAGAAATCTTAAGAGAGGCGTGTTTCCACTTATTTCTTATATTTATCATGCCAGAACATACATAAGAGAAATGATGTTTTAGCTATTAAGTAATACATTATATTTATTATTTAATATAGTGTAGAAAAATAAAGCATGTCCCGGTCTTCCTTTATATTAGCTCGTTCGGCAGTTTTGAGTTTTTTATGTGCCATATAAATATGGAGTGAACTATACTATAGTATATTCCCAGACCGCTGACACCGCGTCAAAACAAATACATGTGCTGTTCACATGCTCAGTTCACCAGAGCTCTACGTGCGTAAAATTATTAATACACAAGGAGTTTCCTGATCGAGTTTAGAACGATTGGATGTTAGGATATTGTTCTTTTAAACTTGATAATACACTACCATAAACTTCAAATGGATTCACTAAACCGTTTATGAGTTATATTAATTCAAATGTTCGAATAAATGTAAATACACTTTACGCAAATTACATACAACTGAAGTCGAGAAAACCGCTGGCATTCTCCTGAAAAATGCAACCAATGGGGATGGAATACGTCACGATCACGAGGCAATCACGCATATTTATTGGTCTCAGCCGTCCGTGAATATACTTTACACATTTTTAACTGCAGAGGAATTTAACATCTTCCGCTAAGTTGAGTTTCTACCTCATATTAGATGTTTTGTATCATTACTAAAAGACCATTCTTGTTTTTAATAATTTGTTATAAGTTTACTAAATAAAAAATTATGCATTTCAAGATTAATTTTCGTCAGCATAACTTCTACATGTATTTGTGAACTAGAAAATTTACGAGAAAAAAACGTATATGTTGAGCCAGGACCAAACATTTCTGCCTTGTCGTTTGATATAATTAAACAACTCATACAAAGTGCATGTAAATATGAGTTTCCAAAATAGCCGCCTAACTCCTGAACTATAATCATCTTTTTATTAAAATATTACTAATTTATAATAATATACCATGCCGTGACCTTTTTACATTTAAATGGGAAATTCTTCAAAAGATAGGCGGTGAAAACTACCATCCGCGCACATCGTATTGACTTACGAATATTTTGTCACCATTCCCATCCATAAGGTTCTAAGACGGGGCTGTAAAACAGCACAATTAACAGAGGTCGAATTGGCACTGTCAATAAAAAAAATATATACGAATTGTTTGGTATAGGTTATCCAAAGTCAGTTTGAAAATCATAAAAAAACCGACAAAGGAATACTTCATAACTCGAGAGATGTCATAAGCGCTGACCGACAATTTTTGGAATCACTTTTTAATTATTGCAAATATTGTTTAACTACTTTATATTAATTGATAGGCATGATGTATATTATTTATTTATAATAAATAATGTCAGTTTAATGAACAACTCTATAAATGATTCAACAAAAGTAAATAAATATCATTTAACCTCCGACTATGCTACTGGCAATTATATGAATAAACCAAATCAGGCAGCGGGTTTGTAATGGTGAGCCAGGTAAACAATCGATTACCTTCGTTTGAGGTAAGCGCATAATATATCTGGTGAACTATATTCATACACGGATATCGTTTGTAATATTCAAGTACGCGGTGCCGGGTGTTATTCTATCACAAATAGGCGTTGTAATGACTTATCCTGGTAGCAACGCTTCAGACTGAATTTCAAAATTATTAATAGAAATACTATACCAGTCGGGTCTGTAAAACTCAATTTAGGTCTAACTGTCACCCAGCTTCTAGACTATCAATAGAAATGCATCTACTTCTGTGTGCATATATTTCATTGCAAAAGGCCTTAGTCTTGTATACTTTAATTGTACGTGTATTTAAAGGTCAATGTATGTAGATGTTTATACACATAGTATGTTATTAATTTATCGCAAGGCCATTTTTTATACCTGCTAGTTTAATTAATCTTAATTGATAGGTATAGATGAGAGTTCCTGCTTCTGACTGCTATGACATCGTTCTTGTGATAAATAGTTGCCACAGTTATAATAACAAATAACGAAATCATGCCATCAATAACGATGTTTTATATTGTGAGTAACTTCTTATACGTATACTTCAAATGTTAAAGACGTAGTTAAAAGTAAGACCATCGACTAATTCCAATTTAGCGTTCCTTTTCCAATTAACCAACAAATTCAATACTATATTCGGTTATGTTAAATTAGAGGCTCATTTTTTAAATGTAGTAGATGTAATTAACAGTGGCGGACTGACGCTTCTTGGTAGTTGCGGCGATTTGTACCGAGGGACGGCGCGGCGAGGGCACATGTCACATGTCCACGAAGGTGTTCAATACGAGAGTAGGGCATTTTGGACCGGGGGTGTTGTGGCGATCGCTAAATTAATAAACGTAAAACAGTAGGGGGGGGGGGGGGGGGCGGCACTCAAAATACTGGAAATTTTTCAATAACATACCTATTTACACCTGGCAACTTGGAGGTTGCGGCTGACTGAGAGCTGGCGACCATATTTTGTTACATTCTACACATCATTTAATTTCAAATGACGTTTAATTCACTTAAAAAATATAGTTGGAAATCATTTATATACATTAATTACAATATACAGGGTGTAATTAGTTTCATGTCATTAAGAAAAACTGGTGATAGGGAACGGCAAGACAAACAAAAAAACCCTATATAACATGGAGTCTAAAGCTCATAGTTTTAGAGAAAAAAAAATAAACAAAAATTTACAAAATACTTAATTACATAGTTTGAGAACTGTTGGCATATTGGGGTAGGCTTTATTGCCTCGCGCCTTGTCACACATGATACTCTGACATTCATGCAAATAAGTATGGTGAGCCTAAGAGATAATTAGGCCGCGAAGGGGGTCATCGAAAAGCATGCCGACAAAGCAGTTAAAAGCGACCGACAGAGGGCACCGCCATGTTTCTTGCTTCTTTGCTGCCAAATTATCTTATTACGTGTGCTATACTCTCCCTTATAATATTCTCAAGGAATAATTTCAGTTTATGTCCTTACTTGGTAAACAACGTACACACGACGCGACCTACCCGTTCCTTGGTTATGTCTGTTGCTTTTGTTCTTTTTGAATTTTGTGCCACTTATGTTAAGATTTATTTTAATGACTTATCGTTCAATTCGTTAGTACTTGGTGACGTAAGACACTAGTCGTTCGTGCTTTTTGTGTTGCTTTTTGAATTTTGAACCAAGTTTTTCTTTTTGTTTTCTTTATTGATAACGTTAATTCACAGTTTAGTGTGTTGTTTTAAAACGCAGATTTTGGACATTATGGGAGATTACACTTATCCAGAGCTCGCGGATATGCACTTGGTGTATGGAGAAAGTGGTGGAAATGCAGCTGGTGCGGAAGAGCTTTATCGTTTAAGGTTCCCAATCGACGTCATCCTTGTGCTCGTACATTTGTTAATATTGACCAATGTCTTCGAGAAACAGGTTGTCTCGATGGACATGGAGGAGAACGAGGTCCACAACGCGAAGAAATGGTAATCGAGGCAGAGGTTCAAATTTTGGAACTTGTAGAAGAGGATCCAACTTTAAGCACCCGCGATATCGCGAACCGTGTGGGAGTATCCCATTTTGTGGTATGGAGGACATTGGGAGATACGAACTTACATCCCTATGACTATCAACGTGTCCAAGCACTAGAATCTCAAGATTTTGCAGAGCGAATGCAATTTTGTAGGTGGATTTTAAGAAAACACGCGGCAAATGAGGATTTTTTAAACATTATGTGTTTCTCCAATTTACCAGAAATGAAGCGTTTAATTTTAAAAATATGCACTATTGGGCAGACGAAAATCCACGTGTAATAAGAAGGGCGAATTTTCAACGACGGTTCAGCGTTAATTTGTGGGCAGGAATTTGCGGTAATGAAATAATTGGACCTATACAATTATCCGCTAGATTAAATGGTGATGTATAGTTAAATTTTTTGCAACGAACATTGCCAAATTTTCTGGAAAATGTACCCTTGGCTACGCGCAGAAGAATGTAGTATTTGCACAATGGGCGCCAGTCCATTTTAGTATTGCTGTTCGAAATTTTTTTAACAGAAAGTTTCCTCGACGATGGATTGGACGTGGCGGACCAGTAGATCTCCCGACTTGAATCCGATGGACTTTTATTTTTGGGGGCATTTTAAATCTTTGGTTTACCGTGATCCAACTGACACTTTAGAACAATTGCAACAACGTATTTTAATGTGCATAGAAATCATAAAAAATTATCCTAATTTACCAAATGTGTACGGAGTGCGTATGTCCTTAGTTTGACGTGCCGAAATGTGTATACGTGAAGATGAAGGTCATTTCGAACAATCTTTGTGAAAAATTCAAAAGAATTGTTTAGTTATTGAGTGTTACCTACTGGGCATTAATATGATTATTATTATTATTAATATTCGCTGTCTTGTTTTGATCTGTTTATTATTGTTTACATTTTCATGGAGACCAAAGACTGGATTTTTAGTTTTTAATACCTAATTGGGAAAATGTATGCGCTCAATTCTTTTAAAAAATCAGATTTTTTCCTAACTTAAAATACACAACTATTTTGTGTTATCGTATCTCGGACGTCTAACTGTTCTTTTCCAATTTCATAAAATAATTACTAATTTTTTAAGCTTTTAACACAATGTTACAAATGTTAATAAACCATATGCTTGCGTTGTGCCGAAAGAGAAGGAATTATTTACATTTTAATAATAATTAGTGGTATAAAAAGTTCGGTACAAGTAATCCCATCAAAGTGCCGCACTTCTTCCGGCGGGAACACAAGTCGGGTATTACAATTTTTTATTATTTCTAATATTCGAAACTATAACATCCATTGACCCTGAAAAACAGTGGTTCTCAAATGTTTCCTACCTTAACATTCAAATTTTAAACCTAGGCCAGTTTTCTTCGAAGTGCCCCTAGAGAAAAAAGTCATATAGGTCTTTTGTTTGTCTAGTCGGTACCTATTACCAGTGTTCTTTAATGACATGAAATTAATTACCCCCTGTATTTAATTATAAGTAATTTCGGCTCACTTTTGTTGGGCAATCCGGCAGTATGTATTACATTATCATTAATCATTCATTTAAATTAAGTTTCATTTAAAAAACAAACATCTGCAGAAATTAGTTGCCGGATCTTAGACTTTTACGTCATGAATGTCTACAAAAAAATTGCAAAAAAACATTTTCCGGCACTATTTTCCAAGATGGCGCGGCGGACGCAAACAAAATTTTTCGGGGTGATATACTATTTCTTATAATATCAACTACATGCATGTATCATATTTATGTTAGTATAAAAAAACGAACATGTTAAGCTTAGCAACTCCGCTATAAGTAGATTCCATCTAAGAAACCTTTTGGTTCATTTATATAAAAGCTGAAGTTATTATTTTGTTGGGTTATCTGGATCTGAGCCACAAGTATGTCATATGTAGATAATTTATTGTTCAAAATAAGGACGCTAAAAAGAGGCTGATTTAAATGACATGCGATGGCCTGAAATCGATATAGAGCTTTCAAAACTTTCTGACGAAATCTCTGTGCCAAATCAGTTTTAATAAATAGGCATTGCGGTGGTTTTGCAGTGATTTATTTAAAACAAAACAGACATGTCATCCAGGCTCGTACAGTTTTCATATTTTCAATTGATGGTAAACTTACGAAATTATTTACGCGTCTAGGTAACAGAATTTCTGTTTAGACATGACCTGTAATTAATATTTGGATAATTTAACACATAATCACAATCAGACACCTTTTGATTTTGATGTCTACATATTTTTTTAAATAACAAGTACGTAAAGAAGGTTCTCTATTTACTAGGTCGCAGGTTTTAAAAGGTTTTAAAATAAAGTATTGTAATAACACAGCCACACACAAAAAAAAAAAATCTGGCCTGGGATCTGACCATGCTCACTATATGTTTTTGGGGTCGCTGAATCCGTATCCGCCGAGGTCTATATAACCCGATCACATCAGGATTTTGCCATAACCTCAAGAAACCCATAATGTAAGCGATTTCGACATCTCTTCACATAAATCGCTGTAACTCTTTCTAGACAAAAGTGACCCCCTTTTCTCGTACTAGATCGATTGAAAATTAAATTTCCAATCCGATGATGTGGGCACGATATTCCTCAGGCGCTTTTTAAGTGAGATATCGGCCGCCAAAGTGAGAGGTACGAGAATTTCGCTTCTCGAGCAACGGCCCAGCTTCGAGGACAATTTCTGCCAAACGAATGTTAAAAAAAATCTGAAAATTCAGGAGTACGTAGAAAGATATAAAAAATCGTTTGGAGCTAATCTGAAGTCGATGGGTGTCTTAGTTTTCGAGATATGGCCGCTCAAAGTCACCGGAAGGTGAAAATCGATTTTTTTTAACGCTTCCGGAGGCTATATCTCGAAGACGTAACGAAATACAGAGTTGCGGTTTACTCTATTCGATTTCTCTCGCCTTCCTACTAGGGTTTCTGATTTCCCGACTTTTTTTCATTCCCGGGAATCGGGAAATAGAATTTGTCGTTCCCGGGAATCCCGGGATTACCGGGAAATAATACATTTTTCATATATTTCTTGAAAAACACAAATTTTTTTCTTTCAAAGTGTCACATCATTCAAATATTCATTTTACTTCCCTCGCATACCGAAGGAAAGTATTGTGTTCGAGAAAAAATCACCCTCCGAGATTTTATCGGATTTTGACGTTTCAGAACACTTAGATTACGAAAATATAGGTTTTTCAATTTCGTCAGTCTGTCTGTCTGTTGGTGCATTAACTACAAAACTGCTTGACGGAGAGCAGTCAAATTTGGTACGTAGTTGACGCTACTGTCAGTGAAGAAATGGTTAAACTTTCACTGAAAAATATACAGGGTGGACCGTCTAAAGGGAATAAATAATGAAAAAAAATTTTTTTGCTCAAATTTAGAATTTTCACGTTTCATAATACGCTAAACCTATTTCTGAAAAAAAAAATTGGAAAATTTTTTTCATCATTTTTGAAAAATTTTTTTCATCATTTTTGAAAAATTTTTTACCACTAAAATAGATGCAAAAAAATTTTTTTTCTTTGTTTAAATTTAAAATTTCCACGTTTCATGAAATTCTAAACCTACGTCAAAAAAAAAAAATTGAAATTTTCTTTCACCATTTTTGAAAAATTTTTACCACTAAAATGGATGGAATTTTTTTTTTCTTTTTCAAATTTAAAATTTTTATTTTTCGTTGCGTTCTAAATCTATTTTTAAAAATATTAGAAAATTATTTTACCATTTTTGAAAAAATTTTAACACTAAAATATCTATTTTTTTTCTTTGTTCAGATTTAAAATTTCCACGTTTCCATGACATTCTAAAACTATTCAGAGAAATTTAAAAATGTTTTTAAAAAATAAAAAAAAAAAAAATTAAAACATTTTTAATCCATTTCATTACTATAGAATAGACGAACATTTTTTTTGCTCAAATTTAAAATTTCCAGATTTCATGACATTCCAAACCTATTTCGTAAAAAAAAATTGCAACATTTTTTTACCATTTTGGAAAAAAAATTAACACTGGAATCCATGGAATTTTTTGTTTTTTGCTCAAATTTAAAAGTTTCACGTTTCATGACATTCTAAACCTATTTCAGAAAAAAAATGTTGAAAATTTTTTCACCAACATTTTTGAAAAAATTTTTACCACTAAAATAGACGGAACATTTTTTTATTTGCTCAAATTTGAAAATTTCTACGTTTCATGACATTCTAAACCTATTTCAGAACAAGAAAATATTGAACATTTTTTTAGCAACATTTTTGAAAAATTTAAAAAAAATGAATTTTTTTTTAACCACCACTATATTTCCACTCCATTACGTAAATGTGGGATTGAAAGTGTGACAGATGGCAATAATATCTGGTATATGCACCTATTATACTTTTATTGAAAAATGTACAGGGTGGTCATCTCAAGAAATAATTCAGTCGTGTTGAACACTTGTAAAGGTATTTGCGCAAGCCTTCCATATTTGGCACTTGTTATTTAGTATTTTGCTGTTGGGTGAGCACTCTGTATATTTTTTTGACCAAAAATTATCAGGTTTTCTCTGTAATAATAGCAATAACTATATTTCGATTATTATTCCCAATGTCATTTCATAATTAATAATTTTTTAGAGTGACCGTCATGCACAAATAACGAGGGGAGTTCCGTGTAAATACCTTTACCGATTTTTGTAAATGTTTTTTTTCTTTTATTCCTTTGGTCAAAAAATAAATCCGTCAGTTTTGTTTTGTTTTATTTATAATTAAAAAGACACAACAACACTAACTACAGCAAATAATACAATAACCAAATAAAACATAAATGCCATCCGACGAGCACGCTCGGTAAAATTTCGGAGCACCAAATTTAATATTTTTAAGACTTATTTTTATTTCCACGGGTCCGGGAAATCCCGAGTGTTATTTCCCGGGAACGGGAACGATAAAAAGTGACATAATTCCCGGGAAATCCCGTCCCGGGATTCCCGGGACAGAAACACTACTTCCTACATACCTCTCAATTTTTTAGATGCTTTACCGTAGAAATTTTGCAAGAAAATGAAAGTGCGGGAAAAAAATTGAACAAATACAGAAGCATGTAAGAAGGAGAGATAAATCGAATGGTGAAATGGTGGCTCTATATTTTGTTTCGTTTTCGAGATATAGCCTCGGGAAGCGGTAAAAAAATTCAATTTTCAGTTTCCGGTGACTTCGAGCGGTGATATTTCGAAAACCAAGACGCGCACTAACTTCCAATTAGCGCCAAACTAATTCTTAAGTCCTTCTACGTACCTTTCAATTTTTCCAGATTTTTGCTAGCTTTCGTTTGGCAGAAATGGCCCTCGAACCTGGGCCGTGTCGCTCGAGAGGCGAAATTCTCGGACCTCTCACTTTGGCTGCCGATATCTCACTTAAAAAGCTCAGGAAAAATATCGTGCCACACATTATCGGATTGGAAATTTAATTTGAAATCGATCTAGTAGAAAGAGGGAGTCATTTTTTACTAGAAAAAGCAATAGCGATTTATATGAAGAGATGTCGAAATTGCTTAAATTATTTTGAGGTCATGGCAAAATCCTGATGTGATGGAGTTAAACAGACCTCGGATTCGGATTCAGCGATCCCAAAAACATATAGTGTAATTAACCCAAATTTCAAATGTGTCATTTCCCAATATACGAAATTCGCCCGAATTTTATAAATACATTTAATACGTAAAGCTATGTGAAAACAATGTGAAGTTTTTTTTTTAAATTAAAAATTTTTGGCCTTGGATGAATTCCATCAGCCAACTACACAAATGAGGGAAAAAGAAGGAAGTATTAAGGATAATAAGGACACACACATTTCACGTCCAGTCTTCACTGATGGCTCTAAAAGCAATATAGGCACAGGATGTGCCTTTTATATTCCTGACCTTGATATAGGACACAAATTTAAGCTTCTTACACAGGCCTCCATTTTTACAGCCGAAGCCGTAGCTATTCAGGAATTTTTGAAGTTCGCAGATTTCCTTAACTTTCCGAATATAACTATTTATTCCGATTCTAAGAGTGTCTTGAGTAGTATTGATAACTGTAAAGAACAATCGTCACCGGTCATTGTGAATATTGTTGCTAAACTGGCTTCCTTGTCACAACGGGGGTTTCTGTCAACCTTGTCTGGATTAAAGCACATTGTGACCTGTATGAAAATGAAATGGTCGACAAGATGGCTAAGGAAGCCTCGATAAGTGGTATTCCCCTTCCAGTTAAAATACCTGCTACTGATTTATTTACCATATACAAGAAAAGGCTCCTTAAAAGATGGCAATATCAATATGATCAGAAGTACACGGAGCGAGGTACAAATTATTATCTCTTAAACCCTTAGATGGCAGGAGAGTTTTCCAGTTTCGAGACCATTTTATTCTACTATCACACGTCTGCAACTTAATCACTTAATCACAATGTGAAGTAATCCAAAGTATATTCACGGACGGCTGAGACCAACAAATATGCGCGATTATCTCGTGATCATGACGTGTTCCATCCCCATTGGTAGCCTTTTTCAGGAGAATGCCAGCGGTTTTCTCGACTTCAGTTGTATGTAATTTGCGTAAAGTGTATTTACATTTATGCGAATATTTGAATTATTATAACTCATAAACGGTTTAGTGAATCCATTTGAAGTTTATGGTAGTTTATTATCAAGTTTAAAAGAACAATATCCTAATATTCAATCGTTCTAAAATCGATCAGGAAACTCCTTGTATATTCTTAATAATTTTACGCACGAAGGGCTCTGGTGAACTAAGCGCACGTGAACAGTGCATGTATTTGTTTTGACGCGGTGTCAGCGGTCTGGGAATATACTATAGACACAACTCTCGACACTTTTGTGTCTCCGTGTATCCTTAGCCTAAAACCCAAAGTCGACCTTCATATCTGAGCAAGTAGTGAGATCAATATCAAATGTATCATTTCAAATAGGAAATACTTTTAACACAAAAATCGAATGATAAGGAGCCCGCTCATTTCTTATGGGAAGTGGTCCCCGGTGAAATTGACTGCAATTGATATATGTTGTTCCCCTCGATCGCCGAATCTAAAGTTCTCATGGGCACAAAGTCGGAAAATGGACAGTTCTCCACTGGTGCAATGGGGGTGTTTATTTCTTAAGGGAAGTGGCCCCCGCCCCGGAGAAATTCGCTGGAATCGATATATGTTATTCCTCTCGAGCTCCTGATCAAAAGTTCTCATGAGCACAAGGTCATGAGGGGTTGCAAAGTCGACTTTGCACCCTCGATATCTGGAAAATTGCATTTGCCGACCTTGTGCTCATGACATCTGCCTAAAACATATTTTTAAAATTCTGTGGCCAATTATTTCCACATACCAGAGTGCAAATATAGTCAAGAAGTTTTCCTTTAAAGAGACTTGGATAGGAAATCTGGATGTGGAAGTAGTGATTTCTTATGCAGCGGTTTTAATTTAGCAAATATAAGGAATAATTTTGCAACATGTCTATGTCTATGTAATGTTTTGGTATAGAAATTGTTGATTAAAATGTATAAACAAGTTACAAATTTAAAAAATGTTAGGAATGTAGATATCACATCTACATTCCTTATTTGACCTAATTGAAATCATGATATCGTGTTTATTATAAGAAGAAAAAAATCCTGATTTCATAAATGTTAAAAATCGAGTGTGTTTTATTTCAAAACAGAAGTATAATTTCCTTTAAAATCGGAAGTGCCTATATGAATTCCTAAAATTGCATGTTTATATTTTAAGAAAACAAAAAACAAAAAAAAATGCATTTTTTTGTTGTAATTGTATTTGTGCACCTAACATATGCAGGAGATGACATCTGTGCGCAATGTTTTATTTTGTTTTAATGTGATAAACTGATAACTGATAATTGTTTTACATAATATGATAATTTTATCGCCTTACGGTAGTCCGAGTACAGTTAATAGATTTCAAACTCGCGTATTTGTTTTTTTTTTATTTATTAATTTGATTCAAACATGCAGTTTTAAGTCGTATAGTTTCCTCAATCTATTATGGATGTGGGCAGGAGGGCAGGAAGCAAAAGTAAACTTTTGTTAAATAGTAGAACTTACAGTTTTGCATCCATATATTATGTCCTCGAAGGAAATCCGATATAGTTTTAATGAACGTATTAATTTAATATTCAGTTTATACGATAATAATACATGTAAAAATATGTATGGAATTCTTTTGCTGGTCAAGATTAGCGCTATCCCGTTATTAGATTGCTTCTGTCCTTAGGTCCCTGATTCATTTATTTATTTGTACTTTTTAGGACTTTTACAGTGAGATAATATAATTATTTCCACATCTACGTATTGGATGGGAGTAAGTGTAGTAATCATAAAAAAAATCACTTTTTTTTTTCTTGAAATGGGTTTAGAATATCATGTAACGTCGAGATTTTAAAATTGAGCTAAACAAAATTGTAACGGTTTAAGATATTGACTTGAAATTTTGTACACGTATGTATTATTTACGAGATCTGAAACTGGATTGTTTTTTTAACATATCCGGTGAAGGGTTGGAGGGTAAATAGAGGAAATAAATAAAACAAGCTGGTAAGAGTACAGAAACTTGAGATTTGGTATATACTAGAAGCCGAGGTCTCAAAATTGTTTACAATATTCAAAGTCGGTACTATTACTACTGACTACTAGTACTTCAAAGACGTACTTCAAATTTTTGCGTATTAGAATGAACCGAATAATACTAGAGATTTAAACATCGAGTTTTCTGTAGAAACTTAATGAAGTTTCTGGTAAATTAAAAAATCTTGTTCTGTTTTCCGTCAAGATAGAAATATCTTAGCATTACTGGACGCATTTCCCGTCCTTCGCGATACTGACATAAATTCAAAGTACGACTCTGTTTGTCTGTTCCCTGGGTATAACGTTCTACTTAGTTGTGATTCGTGTAACTATATCACAAGTCAGAAATCTTAATTAAAAGAGGCGTGTTTCCGTTTAATTCTTACCTTAATAATGCCAGAACATACTTTACATAAGAGTAATGCTGTCTTAACTATTAAGTAATACATTCTATTTATTATTTAATACAGTTTAGAAAAATAAAGCATACTAACATTACTATCTATATCTGTCAATCAGTCGATTGTCTTTTTCTAGTAACTTGATAGTGTAATGCATTACACCCCCTATGATACTCTTATGCCTAATAGTGACTGGAAACTTGTAGAAAGAGATAGAGTTTTCTAGAGTGTGGTGTGAGAAGATTCTCGATTGTGTTCTGGATGACTCTGGAGGCAATTTCAATGTATATATATATATATATAAGGCGCGATTACCGGCGAAAGGGGGAAGTTTTATAAAAGTGAAGAAGTTTGATTAAAGTGAAGTTTGGTAGCGAAAAGTGAGGTTACAAACATTGTAAAAGTTAGTATTGTGTAATCAGTAAATTATTAAATAAAGTGTTAGTGGTTTACCCCTTGTTAAAATTATTTAGAACCCACGGATTCATACAGTGTGTTTCCTACGGGGTGGAAATACGCAAAAACTGGTGTCAGAAGCGGAATTTTAACAAGAGGTTTTTCGGATGCGTTGAGAAGGTTGGACAGAATTATTCTCGGGAAGTAGTGCTAACACAGAGGAGTAATTTACTGGACAGTGTTCGAGGATTATTTTCGAACAGGAAAATAGTGCATTTTTGAGACATTTCTGGAACATTCTATTAGGACATTAGTGGTTAAGTGACAAAGACTCTAGATAAGACTCTTTTCGTGCTGTTTCGAGATTTTTGGACAGTTACATTACCGATATTGACGTGATTGTTAAATTTAGTTGATTTTATCGTAGTCATATGCCTATAACGACCGGAAGCATGGCCTCCGAGAAACAAATACAGGACTTATTCGCACAAATGCAAAAAATGATGATTGTCCAAGAAAAGAAACGCCAGGAAGAGAAAGAAGAACCGGAAAGAAAACGCCAGGAAGAGAAAGAAGAGCAGGAAAGAAAACGCCAGGAAGAGAAAGAGAAACAGGAAAGAAAAGAACAAAAACATCAAGAAGAATTAAGAAAAATTCTTGAGGATCGAGAGAGACGACGTCAAGACGAAAAACAAGATCAAGAGAAATTACGTCAAGAAGAAGAGAAGCAGCGACAAAAGGAAAATGATGACTTAAGGAAAGCTATAGAGACGCAACAGAATGCCTTGTTTACAGTCGCTGAAGAACTCAAAAATAAGATCGAAGTAAAAATGGACAAGGTCGAGGAGGAATTAAGTGAAGTCAAAGAAGAAGTGAGCGAAGTTAAAGAAAAAGTAGACAAGGTTGAAGGAAAATTGGACAAGGCTGAAGTAAAAGTAAATAAAGTCGAATCAAAGATGGACAAGTTTGAAGAAGAAGTCAAAGGAGAAATAGACCAACTTAAACGACAGTTGAGGGATAGAGGTAGTGTCTTAAGGCAAGCGATTAAAACTTCCCTTCTTTGATGGTCAAAGTTCCTGGATGACGTACAAGAGACAGTTCGAGGCAGCAGCGAGTGCAAACAACTGGAATGACGAAGAGAAGACTATGGCATTAGTCCTGGCTTTAAGAGACCAAGCATTGAAGTTGCTCCAGACAATTCCGGTAGACCAACAACAGAACTTTAGAGTTTTACACACATTGTAAATAAGAGTGCTGTGATATAGGAGTCATGAAAAGTGAGACATACTCTATAATAGTTAACACATATATGTAGTTTATTTTATATATCGGTCAACTAATAAACACTATACATAGAACAAGCACGTATTCTATGCATTGACTATATGAACTAGAGCATATTATGCCTTGTGCGGAAACTTTTTTGCCTAAACCGTTCATTGTACATAAAAAATGGTAGAGATCATTTTTGTGCGGAATTTCATTATCTTTCATTTTCATTATAACCTCAATTGGCCTCCAAGCCATAAAAATCGTGATATTCGCAAATATCCGTTTTTTGTGAACTTTGACCTTGAATAAATTTTTATGCCATAGTGATCTCGTTCTCGACTGTTAATATTTTCTTGAAAACACTAGAATAAATCGATTTAAAATAAAAAAAGAAGGATATATTTTGTTAGATCAGAAAAGTCTAATTTCACTGGGTTACTTAGATGGTCCTGACAACGTTTATAAAAAAAAATTCGATTCATGCGAGCCTTTAATTGTTATAAACAATTAATTTGTTCGCTAAGAAAAACAATTTTTTAGCGACTGGAAATTTTTCTAGCTAAAATCAGCCAAAATAAAAACGCGAAATTCTTCGACTTTCAAGAATTTTTTTCTCGCTCATTGTTACACGTGCAAAAAACAAAAGAAAAACAGAATTGTAGAGAATTTCCCATAGAATAACGCATAATTTTTTGTTCTTTGATTCCAACAATGGGAGCATAAAAAAATTTCATTCAAAGAACGCAAATTTTTATTTACAAAAACCTCGTTTGTGTGCCAGCGCGCACGCTCAGTTGCTCTAGAGGCTGTACGCATATCATTTCTTGAAAATTTGTCACAAAGTTTTTATGAAATGTAATGAATTTTTTCGCACCCCTCAATTAAAATTATTTAGCAATGTTCAACAATTCGGTGTTTTCATAAATTTTAAAATCTCTTTGAGTGTGAAGAAAATATATGAGGTTATCCTAAAAAATCAGTTAACAGTTTATCTAGAAATTAATAACCTTCTCAATACCAATCAATACGGCTTCCGAAATAAATTTTCTACTACACTCGCTATCGACAAATTAACATCTGTCATTAACAGTGGATTTGAGGACGGAAAATATATCTCCTCTCAATTTTTAGATCTCACCAAAGCGTTTGACTATCTCATGATACACTCATCCATAAATTAAGTTTTTATGGTTTCACTGAGGAAAGCAGATCTCTTATAAGGTCTTATTTAAATAACAGGAAACAATTTGTTGTACACGACGGTGTAAAATCACAACCTCTAAAACTGAAACATGGTGTTCCACAAGGATCCGTCCTCGGGCCCATACTTTTCCTCATCTATATAAACGACTTCCCCATGGCACTTAGAAACAATATCCTAGCCATATTATTTGCTGATGACACCAGTTTAACTATCTCCAACAGTGATATTATGAATTTGCTACATGAAATACCTAACAATGAGCTAGAGGCCCAAAACTGGTTTGCCTCAAACAATTTATGTTTAAATGCATCCAAGACAGAGATCATGATATTTAGCTTGCGCAGCCTACGAGAAATTAACAACCCAGATTCCATAAAATTTCTTGGGGTCCATTTAGACCCTAAATTATCATGGGAAAATCACACCGCTTATGTCTGTAATAAAATATCGAAGTACTCTTATCTGCTTCGAAATCTTGTTGGAAAAGTATCTCAAAGTACCCTAACAACTGCATACCACAGCCTCATACACTCCACAATATCATATGCCATCCTAGTCTGGGGGCATGCTACAACATCTACAGACGTGTTTTCTGCCCAGCGAAAAGCAATACGTATAATTTCGGGTCTAAAATTTAGAGATGATTGTAGACAACAGTTTATTATATTAAAGATAATGACAGTACCGTGTACATACATATTTCAGTGTCTCCTACACGTAAAAAATAATGAAGAATCGTTTTCCCCTAGAAGTCAAATCCATTCCTACAACACCAGAACCAAAGATAATTTAAATAATAATTTCTTACGTCTTACTAGAACCAGAAATGGCACTGGCTACTTAGGAATTCAATTCTTCAATATGTTACCACCCGATGTAAGATCTCTTAACATAAAAAAGTTCAAGGTAAAGCAATACTTGCTTGACAAAGCTTTTTACAGTATACGAGAATTCACAGATTCTCATCATCACTTCTAAATAAAATGCTTTGTATGTATTGATGCATTATTCTCAAAATTTAACTACAACTCATTAGTTTTCTCTATATATAAATTTGTGATATAATACTCCTAACGTTTATTTCTCCACTGCTATTTATTTAAGTTTGTCCAAATTATCAGTCCTTTTGTCTACGTATTTTACACTTAAATGTTATTTTATTCCACATCTTACCTTATTAATGTTTACTTAATTTTAACCACACCATAAATCTTTGTTTTTAACTATTGACTTAAACCGTAGGGCTTAGTTTTATATATTTTATTGTTATTTACTTATCTTAGTCAACCTTTACCTTTTTATTGACGTGTGTAAGCACTTTTGTGAATATTAACACCAATAAAGTATCTATCTATCTATCTATCTATCTATCTATCTATCTATCTATCTATCTATCTATAATATCTAATTATGGTTTAAGAAAATTGAATTTTCCCAAGCAATCGATTTATTCCTTAAAATAAGCCCTTGAAAATTTGAATTTCTGATGACGTCAGAGGTTACATTGTTGGCAAACAAGCATGGGTCGTGTATTATAAATAAACGTTATTTTGCAAAACCTTAACGTTTTATAATGGAAAATAAGAAGTGTTTTGTACCAGGACGTAAAAAAATACATCCAAAAACGCATCTGAAAAGGTTTTCGTGATAGTACCAAAACAAAAACTACGCAAAATAAAGTGGTTTAAAGCCGCTAGACGCAATCCACCTACAATAGCATTAATATTTTTCTGCTGTGAGGGTCATTTTAAAGTAAGTTGAGTGAGTAAAGTAAGTTTAAAACTTCATTATCATGCATGTCTTCGAATTTAAAGAAAATTTGTTTCTGTATAGCTAAGAAAGTCTTAAAATAAAGGTAAATGTATTTTTATTAAAGTTAGTGTACAAAAGAAAAATAGAATGCACATATTTTCTCGACCATTCTTTGTTTACATTACAAGTTTATAACCAGCATTTATAGGTTATGTTTATATATCAACCTATACATACGTATATTATATTGAGTAACTATATACAATAATCATAATATAGGAATCAATAGAATACGTATTAGTACCAACAGATAAATAGAAATAGAATAAAACAGTTTAATACTTTTACATTGCAGCTTTAGAGCCAATCACTTTTATGTTGAAATGGTAAATTTGCCGGTAAATTTCCCGAAGTAGCTCTTACGAATCCTGTGTTAGCCATTTCGAATTAAATGACATGTAAAACGTACAAAAAGTTTTTAAAATGCTATATTTATTATATACTACCTATATGCGATATTACTGTTTCATATAACCGATGACGTCACCACCAATAATAGCGCGTTTCACGCAGCTGTCCAAATATTCAAATTTTATGTTTTTTATTTGTTGAAATATTAATTTAATAGACGACAGAATGCTTTTTAAATACAGGGAAATGCTTTATTACAGTAAGTACTTCATTTTAATAATATCAAAAAAGCAAATATGCATATAGTGAAAACACCTAATTGAAAAATTCGAAAAAATGTAAAATGATAGTGCATGTCACGCTAGAAAAATGGTACCTCTCTTGAATAAAATACTTAGTATTCACTGTAAAAAAACTCGGGTTGAATGAATTTTTTTCATGTTCCCATATTAATGGAATCAAAAAACAAAAATATTGCGTTATTCTACGGGAAATTATCTACAATGCTGTTTTGTTTTGTTTTTTGTAAGTGTAAAAATGAGCGAGAAAAATATTCTTGAAATTCGGAGAATTTCGCGTTTTTTCGACATAAAATTAGCAATAACTTTTTTACGAAGCATTTTTTTGAAAAATCATAAAGAATAAAAAGTGTTTATTTTGGCCGATTTTAGTTAACAAATTTCCAGTTATTAAAAAAATGTTTTTCTTAGTGAATAAATTAATTGTTTATAACAATTAAAGGCCCTCATGAATCGAAAAAATGTTTCCATAAACATTGTCAGGGACATCTAGGGAACTAATTCCAAAAGGTTTTATCCCTATTACTTGTTTCGAAAAATTTAGTACCCCCTTTCATTTTCTAAGCGTTTAAATCGTGATGAACCGCAGGCCATACTTCTTCCCTTATATTAGGTCGATCGGCAGCTTTGAGGTTTTTATGTGCCGCATAAATATGGAGTAATTTATACCCTCAGATATCGATTATCAGTTGAATCAGATAATAAATTACGAAACTTATCCGCCGCATCGACGCCGCCATTTTGAATTTTTGAGTTTCGATCGCATATTTATAATCTGCGAAAAATTCCCAATACCATTTTCTACTAGACAATATACTGCCCGCCATCTTGGAAACACCATGTTGGATTCTTCAATAATGTTTCATATTGTCCTGTGAACCATATACCCATGCCAAATTTCAAGTCAATGATACATCTGGAAGTGAGTGAACTTGAGTTGCAAGATTTTCTTACATACAAAGTTAAAAAGTTATAAAGTTACGGGTCAAACTAACAAGAGCGTGTTGGAAGTGGTTTAAATTGGACGTAGATGAAGAATATGTATATTGATGTAGAGTATTATATACTTTCGATATCTTCTACATCTTCATATTTTTGTATATTCAATAAAAAATGTTAGCAACATTTTTCTTTAAAATATTTCTGGAACGGATTTCTGTACAAAATTTTTTTTCTACGATGATTATTAAATAAGTCTGTTGTTGTCTGTTCATGTTGTAAGTACCTATTTAATTAAATCAAACAGGTATAGATATAGCTTTAAAATGGAATGATAATAATAAAAAGCGACTGTTACGTAAAATAAATAAAAACAAGAACATATTTCTCGTATACTTATGTAAATATATATGTGTAGTTATTCTGTGTACTGTGTGGGTATATGGTATATATTATGCACTATGTTCTTGTAAGTGGGTCATAATTTATGGCTTGGTTTTACATATTTATTTTCAAATATATTAATTAATTATATACTCGTAAAGGTTAATGATGAACATTCAAAATTGGTGAATATTAGCTTCGGGACAAAATTAGAAAAACCTGTCTTGTTATCAAATAGATGGTACAATGCTAATTTCTTTTATAACCACGGGCAAGTTCCTAATAGAGAACAGAAATAAACCCTCTGTTGTCCTCAGTATCTTCCTACATTCATGTACTCATGATATTTCCAGATCATTAATTTAAAACTATCCAAAAGGAGGCGTTTACAGGGTATTTAAATAAATAGTGGTACATGTAAATACTATATACTTACCTCTATAAGTACCTAAAAAGATTTCGCAAAATGTAAATTTCATATACTGTTACTATCCCAGTTATCAGAGACAGAAATTGATAAAAACCGGTCCCTAAATGTTATGTGGCTGAATTTTTTAGAATAAGTATTTTTGTTGGTGTGCGCCAATATTCTTGACTTTGATGACGGTCTCGGATGATTAGGGGTCGAGCTTTAAGATCTTTGCCCCAATCATCGCTGTAGATCTGGACCGGCCTCGTAAGGGGTGGGCCTGCTTTTTACGACTACCCGGCCAATATTTTCGATATTTTTAGGGGTTGCAGGCAGCTTATAGCTGTAAACTTTTTTTATCGTATTCTACACGAAAAGAAATAATTATCCTGAAAAATTCAGCCATGCAACATTTAGTGATGCCTTAAAACCCCCGACGACTTGGCTATACGGTAGAAGATTCATAATATTATATAATATAACACAAATTAAAAATAAAAATTCAAACGGTTATGATGGTCTAACTGACACTAACTGAAAATTATAAAAAGCATTGAAAATAACATTTTGGAACCTCTAGCCACTGTTATTCCACTATAAGACAACAATTGCCCTGTTCACACGACGTATTACAGTGTCACAAAATAGCTAATTTCTACTAAAATAAATGAGATAGAAATTTCAAACAGAATGTATTCGAAAGAGGAAATGTCCGTCCACACGCCTCGTGTGATACATTTTTAATATTTTGCATTTTTTGGTTATTATACAGGGTGTCCTTAATGACGTGTTAATATTTTAGGGTGTGATTCCTTAGGTCATTTTATGAAAAAAAGTTCATATGAACATATGTCCGCAACGGCTTCAATTTTTTGCTACAGGGTGTTGAATTCTTTTTTTCTAATCGTTATTTTTTCGTATGTCAGAAAGTCTTTTTTAGATATTATTTTCAATTTTGGTCTGTGTTAATAGGATATCGAACCACATATTTTATTTAGAAAAATTATTTTATCGCTCCACCGGTGGCGTCCCTGCGAATGTCCTATGATATTTTTTACCAAAACAAAGTATGTACCTAATATACGATTCAAATGTATTGACCCCTTGTTTTAACCGTGAATATCTCAGAGACGGAGGGGCGGGAAAAATTGAAAAAATTATGTGTTCATCAAATGTCTATTGTAAATCATTCACTGAAATTTGAACAATTTACAATGGACAGTTTTGAAGTTCTGCTAAGTTATATTGAAAAATGTCCTACTTTTTAAAGAAAATTTTGACTATACCAGTTTTAAATCCATTATATCTTGGAAAATATGCCTACTATGTAAATAATATTTTAGATACCGATAAAGCACGGCATCTTTCGTTCGAGGAAATTTTTTCATAATTTTTTATTCCAAAATTTTGCAGTTTTTCTCAAAAACGTGACCTCAAGTTTATTTACCAAAATATTAAAAAAAAATTGATGAAATAGTTAATGTAAGCATTTTTAGAAAAAATAATTGATATACCTATATCAAATATTAATTTAGTTATCAAGCGCAATAGATAATACCTATAATTTTAAACTTGCATTAATATTATCTATTGCGCTTAATAACTAAATTAATATTTGACGTATACCAATTCTTCTTTCTGGAATTGCTTACATTTTATCTAATTAACTATTTTATCAAAAGTTTTTTAAATACATTGATAAATAACCGAGTAAACATGAGGTCACGTTCTGGAGAATAACTGCAAAATTTTAGAATACAAAATTATGAAAAAATTTCGTCGTACAAAAAATGCCGTGCTTTATCAGTATCTAAAATATTATTTACATAGTAGGCATATTTTCCAAAATACAATAATGGATTTAAAACTGGTATGGTCAAACCCAGTAAACACTGTTATATAATATTTACGTAATTATTATATTATTACATTACTTCCTATGTAACATTTTACATAACATGTGAGTTAAATTCATGTATGAATGTAACATAAAATGTCCGCCCCATGTGTACATAATTTTTATGTAAATAATATATTACTTTATTATGTAAAAGTTATAGAACACTTTTACATACAAAATACTTCATTTTCTTATGTAAAATAAAGTAATTATTTTACATAAGAAGAAGGAGAAAATACATTACATTATTATGTAACATTTTATATAACATGTGCGTTAAATTCATGTATGAATGTAACACAGAATGTCCGCCTCATGTGTACATAATATTTATGTAAATAATATGTTACTTTATTATGTAAAAGTTATATAACACTTTTACATAAAAAATACTCCATGATTTAATCGTTAATTCAAAAAATGTTTTCACTTGCCGATATTATTTAATCTTTCGGTTTTTATTCATTTTACGTCTCTATTAATTAGGAATGGTTCTATATCTATACATATTATAATTAATTAACACTGTAACAGAGTTTTAAACATTTACCTTGAAAAATCCGCGGGCTGTGGGATTTGAACCGTCGTTCTCATGCTTGGTAGCACAGTACGCTTCCTCTGGGCTATTGTCCTTCGTGTAAATTTTGCTTTAAAGAGTGTATTTAATATTGGCAATTGAGTATCCGGTTTAAGCATAATATTCCCTTTTAGCCTTAACCTTACAATTTCTGCATTAATAAAATCAAGTGCAATAGCTTTCAACACTTATGGTGCGAAAAGTGAATGTTATTCAATTAAGCAATGTTCATATGGGTGATAAAAATTATTTAAAAATATTCTTTCATGAAAGGAAGTTGGATGCTTTAAAATTAAGTTTAGAAAAAAATCAGTTTTCATTTAATGCAGATGACGGTACTCTTATTTGCATAGTCAAAGATTACAGACTTAATTTTCTAATGTTTGTGGTGATAGAATGCCATATTCTAATCATCGTTTTAATCCTTCCTCCGCTTTGAAATACATATATACATATAGGCATGTTAAAGGTTAAGGTATTTGAGGGTGCTGAATACGATAGTGATATTTTTAGGCCTCCCAGCCCTCGAGAACTACCCCTAAACGCGAAAAACCACCCCCTCTTCTATTCTAGGAATGCAAGGGCTTGTCGGGTAGGATTTTGGAGTAGGCCGTATGGACTTTGACCATCCAACATATTATCAACCCCCGGGGTTGATACTACCCTCTCACCTCTGATACTAAAAATTGGGGAGATTTAACTCCCCCACCCTTCTCTGACTTCAAATTCCCAAAACCACCCCCTCGTAATATTTCTTGCCCAGTAGCAAAGTTGGAAGGTTTCATCGATAAATTTTAAAATAGGTCCTGTATAATTGTTATAAATTTCCCGTCGATAACGACGAATATATATAGCATCTTTATCGAACAGTTATACGGGCTACACTCGAAGTGCATTTTGTCAACAAATAAATGGGTATCACTGATGGATTCCTAAATTGTATTTAATCTGCTGATGATGCCAACATGGTTAGTGAAACGTACCTCAAGATAATAAGTATACTTTTGTCAAAATTGCCGAAAGACAATATGAGTACCTATATACCACAAAAATTATACAGAATAAATTACAAATAATTTACAATACTGCATAAGTACAATTATTATAACATCCAAACATACTGAGCGTCAAAAAAATTGTTTACATTTTTCATAGTTTTTTATCATTACATTTTGTTGAATGATTCTTGATAGGTAGGTACTTATAATGTTCTTCCAATATTATAGCATTGATATGTAATTATTATAAATATCACAAAAATGTTTACTGATTTACAACAGTGTTATGTAAAAATATTTCTTTTAAATTGAGTGTTTCATGTTATATATTTATTGTGAAAGACTGGCATAACTACTTTATATATTAATATGTTCTTCCAATTTTATATCATGATTATGTAAATACATTACATTTAAATAATTAAGTGTTTCATTTTATATATTTATTATATAAAACTGGTATAACTATACTTAATAATATATTAATGTGTTCTTCCAATATTTTAATCATTCGTATGTAAACATGTTACTTTTAAATTAAGCGTTTCGCTTTATATATTTATTATATAAAAGTGACATAAATACTTTATATTAATATGTTCTTCTAATATTATATAGTTGCTATGTAAACATCACAAGAATTTTTACTGGGAAGTTCCCTAAAAACTGCGACATTAGCTACCCATCCACCAGCATTCATTCTTGCTGGAAAGTGATGTCATCGGCGTCGGCGTCGCGAACAAGTTATGACTTGTCTAGCGCGCTGTGCTCATGTTTTAGTCTTCTGCCGAAACAGAAGTCATTTGAGCACAAAAAATAGTCTTCTGCCGAAGCAGAAGTCATTTGAGCACAAAAAAGTCTATATAAGAAAACACTTTTTCTCAGCGAGGAAGTAGTGATCGATCCTTCAAGTAGTAATGTTCCAGCCCTCAGCAACTAATAGTCGTCTGCCGAAACAGAAGTCATTTGAGCACAGACGCCAACGCCAATGCTGATGAGGTTATCCCTTCCTCTTGTGTTGTAACCAGACAGTGTGTTTTAATTGAGTTTTATTGTGTTGAGTGTCAAGTGGCAATGCATACCCGGAGTGGCAAGGCAGTAGGCACTGGGGTCGAGAGCGACGTCTCCACGTCGGCCCCCCCTCACTGCACGACGCCCCTCACAGCATCTGACCACGAAGTGCTCCGCCAACACGACGCCCTGACAAGGGGTACGGGGGTCACGCCCGACGTCTCCACGACGGTGGCCCCACACTGCACAGCAAGCAACACAGCAACCCGGCTCGGCGAGGTAAGCATGTCCTCTGATTTCTCCACAGGCACAAGTGCTACGCATGGCGTCGCGACGACGGCGCCCCAATACTGTGCGTCGCCGGGCTCAGCACCCAGGCATAGCGAGGCAGGACTCGCCACCAACATAGGACACGACACTGGGGTCACGCACGACGTCATCACGACGGTGCCCCCACGCTGCATGGCACGCAGCGCAGCCACCTGGCACGAAGCCCAGGCAACAAATATGGAATGGAGTAGCAACGATTCTCAGGCGATGCCCCCCTACTGCATGGAGCGCAACGCAGCATCGTGGCATGGAAACTCGGCGATGGAACAGAGATTGGGTGGTGATGATGATATGGTGATGCCCCCTCGCTGTATGGTGGACCCAACAGCATCCCGGGCCAACGACGATTCCTCGACGCTGGGAGATCGCCGCTTCGCTGGATTCGCTTCCACACATGGGGAAGCCTCCCACTCTGGCTCAGGGCTGCCCAGCGATCAGTACACCATTGCTGCCACACCCGACTGGCCCCAACTCTTCAGCGACGCCTCGCTGACACCTCGCCGCCAGCTGGCCACCCCTCACTGCATGGTACCACCAACAGCAACCAGCCCAAGTCCAAGCACGCCGCCCAACGCACAGTACTTCGTCACGCCTACCTCGTCGGCCGGCGCCTACCACGTCACCCCGCCGTACCAGACGGCAAGACCTAGTGCTACGCCCCAAAGACAAATAGTGCTCCAAAACCAAACGACTGGAACGATCCCAGTCCCCTCTGCCGCCATAACGGACCAACCCCAACCGAGCTTGGGACTACCCACTTATGAACAATTAGCGCAACTCCTGGCTCTGACCACTTCAAACCTAGCCTCCATTACCCGGCAGCAAGAAAATTGCCGGCCACCCATTACTGCACGTAACGAATCACAGCCGTACGCCACGGAAAAGGCTAACTTACGTGGACATGGCGACCAACAACGTGAGGCCAGATCTTTCCGGAGGGAAGAGGATCCACGACGACCCGACTACACAGATTCTGGGGAAATGGACCCCCAGTGGCGCCCAACACAAAACCTAGCAGAGAGCATGACAAGACTAATGGAGGGAAGCGTTCAAGCCGCAATACACGCAATACAAGGTCATCACAGGATGCCCACAAGAAGAACGAGAGCGCTGCCCACTTACTCAGGCCTGGAATGGGAGGATCCAGTCAACTTCCTGGATGAGCTCGAGGAGGCGATGCTCCATGAAGACATCCACGGCAGGGATAAAGTGAGAGTAGCTATAGAACAGCTCGAGGGTCAAGCCAGACGCACCCTGGAGATGTGGAAGTCCCACAACATCACATACGAGTTCTTAAAGGAAAAGCTCTTGCGGCAGTTCAACGACACTGCCATCCTGGGGAAGCTACGCTCCAGGTTACACGGTGAGAGACAGAAAGACGACGAACCCGCCGCCGTTTTTATACAACGCAAAATTGGACTCTGGCTGAGGGTAGAACGGTATACGCCGGAAGAAGAGATGGTTATGGAGGTGCGCGAGCTCCTGCGACCGGAACTAAGATTCGCAACTAGAAATGTCCCAGTGGCCACAATGGAAAGCTTGAGCCGAGTGGCTGAAAACGCCGAGGGTGACTACAGGGAATTTCAGAGGCAACTCCGACCGCTGCCGAGGCCAGCCACCATCCCGCCTGCAAGTAATAATACCAATAGTCTACCAAAGTGCCGCAAGTGCCCGGGATTCCACTATCACCGAGACTGCCCCACCAACCAAACTCAGTCAGAGCCCCAGCAAGGCAACTCCAATTTCCGTGGACGCGACTCCAACCAACAGGGAAACCCTAACTTCCGCCAACAAAATGTCCCGACAGGGGGTAACAACTTCCGAGGGCATGGCACCAATTCGAACAACCCTAGCCAACAAGCAGGTCCAACCAATAACTCAGGCCCAGGACAGACATCCACGGCACCACAACAGCAAAGAAGTCAGTCAACCACACGGCAAGAACCCCGCAATGCACCGCCATCGGGAAACTCCCAATGGGTCGGGCAGAACTAGGGCGCCCGGCCCCACCGCTGGAAATTAACAGCCTAGAACTACCAACCAAGACAGAGGACGCAGTGCTGCAACTACAAGCCCAGCAACAAGCCACAACCTTGGTGTCTCCACCACCGACCAAGAAGAATGAGATCGACGAAGCTACAGCCAAGCAGGAACAGGACACGTATCAACCACGCCCGTTGGCACCACGGCAACAAAGCAACAGAGCAGCCGCCTTTGCTTTCCTTTGCCCGGGCCGCCTGGACAGGCGGTCACCAGTCAACACCGTGACGCAAGATGCTACCTCCCTCAGCTCAGACCAGTCAACCACGCTCATTCCTCAGCCTCAACCAGGTGAACAGGAACCCAAGGAAGCGGCTAGTATGGACGCCTTCCCGGACCAGCAGGACGCTGGACCTTCCTGGAAGGATAAAAGGTCAGTATTGCCAACCACTGCCCCACTAATAGCCTCTGTATTCCTCGAAAAGGTATTCCCGCCAACTCATACCCGAGATGTCAGCACGAAGCCATCTCCCCCGAGGTCACCTCCACTCGGCCTGCCAGGCCCTGAGCCGCCTCCCAGGATTCGGTCCAGCCAGACTGACCCAATCCAACAATCTCTGCAACAGACCACCGACATCGATGATGACGATACCGATGATGACGATACCGAAGATGACGATCCCGAAAATGACGATCCCGAAGATGACGATACCGAAGATGACGATACCGAAGATGACGATACCGAATATGATGACAGCAACGACGAGGATGACGATCCCGAGGATCCAGGTCATCCAGCCCCGCCAGAACCAGCAGCACCTGCTGTCACAGGACCAGTAGCGCCCGCTGCCCCAGAGCCAGCAGCACCCGCTGCCCAACAGCCAACCACGCCTACTGTCACAGGACCAGTAGCGCCCGTTGCCCAGAAGCCAGTCACGCCTACTATCACAGGATCAGTAGTGCCCGCTGCCCAACAGCCAACCACGCCTACTGTCACAGGACCAGTAGCGCCCGTTGCCCAGAAGCCAGTCACGCCTACTATCACAGGATCAGTAGTGCCCGCTGCCCCAAAGCCAGACGCCAACGCACAAGTCTACATCCGTGGACCTGGTACCTACTTCCGTGGACATGACGACTATCTATGTGGACATAGCACCACAGCCGCCGCTAAACCAAAATTACCAGCCCGCCGACTGCCCCCAGTCGTGCCTGGCCCATCCACCTCAGCCAAGAGGAAACAAACAAACAAGAAGGAGAAGTCAACGGCGCTGTCAGCCGCACCGCCGCCGCCAGCAGACCCTGGGCCTTCTACGTCAAGACAAGAGCAGCCGCTCTATACGACACCAATACTGTTCCCGATGCCGTTCTGGGCGAAGGCCGTGACCACGCCTGGCCACGACCGACAGCAGCCATCCGCCAGCCAGATGCCTGTCCCAGTCCGGACGCGAGTGTTCGTCAACTCTAACGCCAGCCCGAGCTCAGCCGGCTCTGGCGCACCGCTCCAGGATCCCGCTACCTTAGCACGTAGCACAGCAGGACCTAGCAGCCCCCACGAGGCGCTCCAGTATCTCACTGCCTTAGCCCGCAGTACTGCAGGACGTTGCAGCCCCAATAAATCGCTCCAGTCTCCCGTTGCCTTAGCAAGCAACACAGCAGGACGTTGCAGCCTCATAGGTTCGCTCCAGAATCCCGCTGCCGTAGCACGCAGCACAGCAGGACTTAGCAGCCCCCAATTCGCAACAGGATCAGGCAGCCCCGGGCGTCGCGGAGACGACGTCCAGAAGAGCGAAACGTGCGATAATATACCATTGTAAATAATTCAACGCCACAGGGCGAAAACTTTGTTCAAACTAGAATACATTTATGATTTGTCACATAAAATACTTTAATTTTAAATATCTTGTTTTACCTAAAATATCTTAATGGACCTATTATTAGTTACTTATATAAAATATCTTACCACACTTAATCTTAGTCTATATATGTTAAAATATCTTAGTTGTTGAAATATCTTAACACTTACTCTTAGTTTATAGTTTTGAAAATATTGTATCCACTCACTCTTACATTATATAATTGAAATTATTGAACTGAAACATAACCTGTATGCCTTTATTAATGTTCAATAAAGTCACAAAAAGGGGGGGTGGTGTCATCGGCGTCGGCGTCGCGAACAAGTTATGACTTGTCTAGCGCGCTGTGCTCATGTTTTAGTCTTCTGCCGAAACAGAAGTCATTTGAGCACAAAAAATAGTCTTCTGCCGAAGCAGAAGTCATTTGAGCACAAAAAAGTCTATATAAGAAAACACTTTTTCTCAGCGAGGAAGTAGTGATCGATCCTTCAAGTAGTAATGTTCCAGCCCTCAGCAACTAATAGTCGTCTGCCGAAACAGAAGTCATTTGAGCACAGACGCCAACGCCAATGCTGATGAGGTTATCCCTTCCTCTTGTGTTGTAACCAGACAGTGTGTTTTAATTGAGTTTTATTGTGTTGAGTGTCAAGTGGCAATGCATACCCGGAGTGGCAAGGCAGTAGGCACTGGGGTCGAGAGCGACGTCTCCACGTCGGCCCCCCCTCACTGCACGACGCCCCTCACAGCATCTGACCACGAAGTGCTCCGCCAACACGACGCCCTGACAAGGGGTACGGGGGTCACGCCCGACGTCTCCACGACGGTGGCCCCACACTGCACAGCAAGCAACACAGCAACCCGGCTCGGCGAGGTAAGCATGTCCTCTGATTTCTCCACAGGCACAAGTGCTACGCATGGCGTCGCGACGACGGCGCCCCAATACTGTGCGTCGCCGGGCTCAGCACCCAGGCATAGCGAGGCAGGACTCGCCACCAACATAGGACACGACACTGGGGTCACGCACGACGTCATCACGACGGTGCCCCCACGCTGCATGGCACGCAGCGCAGCCACCTGGCACGAAGCCCAGGCAACAAATATGGAATGGAGTAGCAACGATTCTCAGGCGATGCCCCCCTACTGCATGGAGCGCAACGCAGCATCGTGGCATGGAAACTCGGCGATGGAACAGAGATTGGGTGGTGATGATGATATGGTGATGCCCCCTCGCTGTATGGTGGACCCAACAGCATCCCGGGCCAACGACGATTCCTCGACGCTGGGAGATCGCCGCTTCGCTGGATTCGCTTCCACACATGGGGAAGCCTCCCACTCTGGCTCAGGGCTGCCCAGCGATCAGTACACCATTGCTGCCACACCCGACTGGCCCCAACTCTTCAGCGACGCCTCGCTGACACCTCGCCGCCAGCTGGCCACCCCTCACTGCATGGTACCACCAACAGCAACCAGCCCAAGTCCAAGCACGCCGCCCAACGCACAGTACTTCGTCACGCCTACCTCGTCGGCCGGCGCCTACCACGTCACCCCGCCGTACCAGACGGCAAGACCTAGTGCTACGCCCCAAAGACAAATAGTGCTCCAAAACCAAACGACTGGAACGATCCCAGTCCCCTCTGCCGCCATAACGGACCAACCCCAACCGAGCTTGGGACTACCCACTTATGAACAATTAGCGCAACTCCTGGCTCTGACCACTTCAAACCTAGCCTCCATTACCCGGCAGCAAGAAAATTGCCGGCCACCCATTACTGCACGTAACGAATCACAGCCGTACGCCACGGAAAAGGCTAACTTACGTGGACAGTGAAATCCCGAAAGAAAGAATGCGCGTTAGTGAAGTTCGACGTGACGAGTTGTCACTGCATTATTCCTTTCGGGAATATCCGTACGTTTCTAACCGACACGGTATCTATAGCTTGCCACACACCAGCGTTCATTTCCGTCATTCTTTCCTTTGACGTTCTTTCCCCTTAAGAAATTGAAATGAAACAAAGCTTGGGAAATCGGTGAGCTCGCTTGTTCTTAATTCTCGTAAAAGATTATGTCGCTGTACAATTTCCGTTGAAGTAGCCTCGTTTTTGACCATATGCGGCGTTTTTTTTTTTTTCTTAAACAAAATTTCACTAGCAAGGCCAATATAAGCAATTTCAATTATCTTTTTGGGCTTCATCATCTTGTAATAATAGTTATATAAGAGCACACAACAGCTACACAGTACTATACGTATACTAAAATTTGTGAGGAAAGACAAATCCTTTCGTTCCAAAGTAAAAGACTCGTCTGGCGGGATAATTATGGACAAAGTGACAAATTTTGAACACTAACTGACATGCATTCCAGCACATTAAGTTTGATAAGGGAAAATTGCAGGGAAAGACATTTTGTGTTAGTGGACTCTGAAAGGATTATAATTCTTTTGAAAAACAAGAGGACTGTCCTGCACTAAAGACTGCCGAGAAAGACAGCAAGATTCAGTTTGTGTTAGTGGGATAGAACATGCTTTGTTTCATTTCAATTTCTTAAGGGGAAAGAACGTCAAAGGAAAGAATGGCGGGAATGAACGCTGGTGGGTGGCAAGCTATTTTTCAATATAACTTAGCAGAACTTCAAAATTGTCCAAGTGTCCAATGTACATTATTCAAATTTCAGTGAACGATTAATGATTTAGAATAGACACATAATGAACACATATAGTTTTCAATTTTTTCCGCCCCTCTGTTTCTGAAATATTCACGGTTAAAGTGAGGGGTCAATACATATGAATCGTATGTTAGTGTAAAACTGTAGTTGTTTTAAGGGATAAAGCCTCATATATTTTTCGAAATACTCAATATTTATTATTATTATTTAACACGACGACGGCGGCATACCATATTGAACTTTCATCGACAATTTGTACCATATGAATTGCGCGAAAGTCTGTGTAGCTCATGCCGTAACAATTTCTTTATAAAACTCGTTTGAACACCATACGCTTGCATGTCGCCCAATTCTTATGGTATTATATAAAAGTATTAATATCTATCATGTTAGTTAATTATACGTTAGTATACTTAGTAGTAGGAAACTTGTTAAAAAGTGATATCACTATGTCCATATATTATATTGATGAATGGAACTGAACTGGTCCACATTGTAGATATAATGTAATTACCATAATTGCAAAATAAGTTTTTATGCTCTTGTACCGTATAAGGTAAACGTACAGTGGCGCACTAAAGATTACGATATAAGTTGGAAGTCTTAATACGAGCTGAATAACATCGACTTGCACGTAAAGCAAATGTTTTTCAACTCATAACTCTTACATCACAGCCGCAATGAAAGTTTTATGGGTTTTGTATTTTTTCATTTATTTTGAAAACACGTGTGTGTCAAATCTGACTTTACGAGTCGACGAATATTATATTCTCTAACACTACTTCGGAAACTGCAAATTCCACAACTAAAAATTGTATCATTCCAACTTCCAACACACTGTTATGGTGTAATACCGCACGGCTTTCGACGAATCAGAAGCCGTTAAGCCACACTTAATGGTTTGGTTGCTATGGTTACGTCTAGCTTCGCATTTGACATTTTATCGTTTTGAAGTTTTTTTGTATAATTTCTAAAATCTTGTTAAAGAAAGTATAGTTTACAACACGTTTAGAATGGCATATCCCACACTCGCGAACCGTAGTCCTCGCCTTCCGGACTACAAACTTTTCGCTCGTGTAGAATATGGGCCATTCCAGAACTTGTTGTAGAATTAGTATATTCTACAACAAGTTCTGGAATGGCCCATATTCCACATGTCGAATGCGAAGCTAGACGTAACCATAGCAACCGAACCATTAAGTGTGGCTTAACTGCTTCTGATTTGTCGAAAGCCGTGCGGTATTACCATAATAGTATGTTGGAATGATACTTGTTCCGACA
Source organism: Stenurella melanura (assembly GCA_963583905.1). NCBI lineage: Eukaryota > Metazoa > Arthropoda > Insecta > Coleoptera > Cerambycidae > Stenurella > Stenurella melanura. The sequence continues at coordinate 139,043,688 of OY757312.1, forward strand.
CAATTTTTAGTTGTGGAATTTGTAGTTTCCGAAATAGTGTTAAAGAAATATTTTTCTATTATACCTGAATTATAATCTGTTTTTGAAACTAAAAAGCGTGCAAAATCGGGCCTTTAAAGCACTAGTGCTTTAAAGTTGCTTAGGTAACAACTAATTTTAGACAATGATAAATACACAGGTATTTAGCAACCAAACAAAACAATGAAATTCGGAGATTACCGTGTAAAATGAATCTACATTAATTAATTTTTTAAATTTTTACTTTGCAGTGTAAGTAGCCTTTAAAGCAATTACTCCTTTAGGATCCTCCTCGATACGCTCGTCGTGCGCTAAACCCGTGCATGCTTTAAAGGCCTATTTATACACTTGTATTATTTTATAATATACTATTCAATCCTTATGTCTCATCGCCCGGTTGAGATTTTAAGGATTTTGGATTGTTTAATTTCTAAAGTATGTAAAAAGCAGCTAACAAAACAATAAATATATAATATATAAGTGGATTGAAATTATCCGTTTTCTATCCGATTTTTAACAGGGTGAGAAAATTATCCTCCACCTTCCTAAATGGGCTTGTTCGGCATTTTTTTTTTTATTTCACAAATCGAAAGTGCAAGTATAAATTAATGTATCTGCAAAAAATCAGAATCTTATTCGCACGTTTAGTATCTTAAAAACTATTACAAATTACCATCTCGCGAAAATGGGGCGTGGCCAGGCGCTACGTCACTATACGCATAGACTCGACGATCTCAATAGACTTGATGCTCCTTATTGGTTATAATTATAAGTATTTTCGAAGTATTGTTTGTTTTGCTTACTACTTGACAGTAGGGAAGTACAATTTGGTGAAATGTCAAAAAATTACAATTTTCTCTCGCTCCTGCCAGAACGAATTTTCGATTTCGACCCTGTAATTTACGATTATAATTCATCGCCGACCTTCTCCTTTCCGTAGACACATAGAACGAACTTCCACTCGACGTATTTATTTAGTTACCAGCGTTTAAAAATTCCATGTTTTTCGACTTTTCAGGTTAAATTTGAAAGGTCCCAGAAAGCCATTTTTCTTACGTCACTTGCGTATAGTGACGTCACAAATGAGCGCTCGGTTTTTGCAACTATTACTAAATTCAACTACTTATATCTTGAGAACGGAAAAAGTTAATAATACGAAATTTTAAGTGTATAATGAGAATATCGAGTACTATATGAAAAAGTATAAAAACCATATAAAAAGAATATCATGGAACAAGCCCATTATCAGCAAATTGGATAATTATCCGCCAATCGGCAACACTGGGTTCTAGACTTTCACTGGAAAATAAACAGGGTTGACCGCTTAAAGGGAATAGATGAGAGAAAAAAAAAGTTTTTGCTCAAATTTAAAATTTACAAGTTTCATGACATTCTAAACCCATTTTTTAAAATATTTCTAAAAATAAAAAGAAAATTTTGAAAATAAAAGAAAATAGATCTCTTCCTTGCCAAGTGTGTTAACTATATGGCAAATATTATTGCAATCTGTCATATTTTTAGTTTAGTAAGTATAGCAGCGATTACATATTTTTTTAATAGGTTTAGAATGTCATGAGGCGTGGAAATTTTAAAAAGCACAACATTTTTTTTTCATATATTCTAGTAGCGAAAAAAGTTTCAAAATGTTTTTTTAAAGTTTAGATTGTCACAAAACGTGGAAATTTTAAATTTGAGCAAAAATAATGTTTTTTCAATCAGTCAAAAATTTAAATTCTCTTTTTGAAAAAAAAATTGTTAAAAATATTAGAATGTGACAACACTTGGAAATTTTAAATTTCAGCGAAAAAAATGTTTTCATTATCTATTCCCTTTAGACGGTTCACCCTTAATATGTTTCCATGAAAGTCTAGTTTTTTAGTTAATGCACCAACAGACAGACAGACAGACAGACTGACGGAATTGAAAAATCTGTATTTTCGTAATGTGCATGATCTGAAACGTGAAAACCCGAAATACAATACTTCTCTTTGGTACCTACTTATTATGCGAGGAAAGTAAAAAATGCTGAAAATTTAAAAAAATACCACTACTATAGAGTAGATAATGGAAAAAATGTTTTGCTCTTATTTAAAATTTCCACATTTCGTGACATTCTAAATCAATTACAAAAAAAAAATTCGAAAATTTGTTTACACTATAAAATGGATGGTGGGAAAAACTTTTTTTTTTAATTTCCACGTTTTATGACATTCTAAACTTATTTTAAAAAACTCTTTTACAACAAAAAAAAAGAGATGTATTTTTCGTAAGTTAAAAAACATATTTTTTTGTGGACGGGCCCACAATTCCTTTGATTTGTGTACTATAGTATAACTTTTCTAAGATGACACTATCATATCGGCAATAAAACGCCCGACGAAGATAAATGCATATCTCACCTTTTCTCGCGCCTATTCGAGCAGAGGACGATTGCAGCCCCGCTCCTAAGTTTGTAGATACACGTGGCTTCATTTCTTGTCTTGCTCTTGCTCAAGAATTAAATAAGGATAACTTCTGAAAGTGTAAATACAAAACACTTTAAATCCCGACTTGTACTTGCACCAATTTTATATTTACACTTTCAGAAGTTATTCTTATTTAATTATTGAGCAAGAGCAAGACAAGAAATGAAACGACGTGTATGTATAAACTTAGGGGCGGAGCTGCAATCGTTCTCGGCTCGAATAAGCGCGGGAAAAGGTGAGATATGCATTTTTCTTCGTCTGGCGTTTTTATTGCAGATAGTGTCATCTTAGAAAAATTATACTTTATTTACCGACACCGAGGCGATCACACGCAAACTTGGCCCATTCGCTTCCAATCAAGACAAACTTACCATCCACACGTTGGCTGTGGCCGAAGTTTGCTAGACTTGGCCCAACGTGTGGAGCTAGCATGAAATTTGGACAGTAAGTTAGTGTTAGCTAGAGGAAGAACCCTATTGAATTTGAACAAAATCGATAAATAAATAAAAGAGTTATTAAAAAAAAGCAATTTTTTAATGTTTCGTAATTAAACAAAAAATGTTTATAACCAATATTATTTGCAAAAAAAATTGATAAGAATATCTGTAATAATTATATAGAAAGTGCAATAAATCAGCGAAAAGTATACTTACAAATACAAATTATTTGTTCAGTAAATTTTTTAAAATATGTTTTATACATGCATTTTAAATTTTCATGAAATCCGACATCGTTAATTAAACCCAACAGCTGTTGGTGTCCCCTTTTCCTCGCCGGACGCCCATGTGCCTACCTGATGAAAAAAGTGCATGGGCGGATTACCAATTGGGTTTAAAATTTGGCGATATTACAAATCTGTTCTAGATACCATGTTGAAAAGGCGGCGAGAGTCTTTTCGGGCACCTCGTATAGCCCGTACTTTCTGTTTGTAAGCACCGTAGATACCCTAGGAAGTTGAATAATACAAATTTGCGTAACTAATGAAATCGTTTTTTCACGGATAAATAGAATTAATCGCTTGGCGGTCAGTGTTGATTCTTTGAGATGTAAATGAAACATAATAAAAAGTACCATTTATAATAATCTGCTGCTTAGTCTCAACAAGGTGTAACAAAGCTTTTCTATAGGTATATCGGTATCACCTGCGAGATTATGGCATGGACTACGGCTCGGTGGAAAGGGAATGCTAAGACAATGCAAGCCATCATTGGCTATTCTTGGTCAAAATAGCTCTTCAGTATGCAGTGTGCAGTGAACCACTCGTGAACTTCAAGAGGTGATTGCCCTTCCTCTAAGTCCAATATACAAGGCTAATCATAATTGTGAATATGAACTTGTAAAGGTAAGATTAGCAATTGAAGCCGAGCACTCGTCATATTTACTAATGATAATTTTATTTTAGGGCTGAACAATATTCTTTTATTGATTTCAACGAGAAATTAAATAATAATGGAGTGTTTTTGTTCCAAAGTATACTCAGTACATTGCAAAATAGTGTTCCTGGATGAGACTGAACTAGTACATGAATTACAAAATAATAGTAATGGACAAGCTTTGTTGGATGTAGTGTTTCGACACCTGAACCTACTGGAAACCGCCTATTTTGGGTTACGTTATCTGGATCAGAACGGTCAAACTCACTGGCTGGACCCCACAAAAAAATTAAACAAGCAGATTAAAGGACCTGACCCATATACGCTTTATTTTGGAGTTAAATTTTATGCAGCCGACCCCTGTAAATTATTAGAAGAAATTACTAGGTATCAGTTCTTCCTGCAGATTAAACAGGATATTCTTCAGGGGCGGTTACTGGTGCCTTTCGAATTAGCAGCTGAATTAGGTGCTTATATTTTGCAGTCAGAATTGGGAGACTTTGACCCAAGGAGGCACAGCATAGGATACGTTTCAGAGTTTCGCTTCCTACCAAACCAAAGTGTCGAATTAGAAATGCGTATGGCCGAGTTACACCAAACGTTAATCGGACAATTACCCTCACAGGCTGAACTCAATTATCTCGATAAAGTTAAGTGGTTGGAGAATTACGGTGTGGACTTGCATCCTGTTTTAGGTGAAGACCATGTGGAATATTTTTTAGGACTGACGCCAAGTGGTATTATAGTATTACGTAACAAAAACACAGTCGGAAATTATTATTGGCCTAGAATCACGAAGATATATTTTAAGGGAAGGTATTTCATGTTGAGAGTGACGGACAAGAACAACGACGAATGTACCTATGGTTTCGAAACGCCCTCAAAATCAGCGTGCAAACATTTGTGGAAATGCTGTGTTGAGCATCACGCATTCTTTAGGTTAGTGCAAGTCAGCCCTACATCGCCGGACATTTTTGCTCTAGGTTCTCGTTTTAGATATAGCGGCAGAACGGAGAAGCAAGCTGTCAGGGATGCCCAGATGAAACTTCGACAACCCCCTTCGTTTTCTCGGAAGCCGTCTCGAAAGTATTCCCGAAGGCTTAACCTCACCAACAATGAACCCGCAGAAATAAATGAAACCTTACAGCAGTCTCAGTTTCATGTCCAAGAAATCAAGCACATATCTTTACCTTTACCCGCAGAAAATTTTGAGGGTTCTTATAATGCAGGATCCATCAGTCGAGCATCTAATACCAAAAAAATCGATTCTCCTCACAGTACGAGGAGTGCCCCGTGGTCTCAGCCGCATACCAAAGGTTTATATAATAGTTCAGCGCCTCCTAGTCCACGCTCTGTTAGGTCGGGCCGGTATAGGTCCTCTTCGGTCGACAGCCAAAGTTCTAACGACTCGAGAAATTGTAAGAAAAGAAGACATCGGAGTAGGACGTCAGATAATGAGAGCGAACTCTCGAAAAGTTCCTCGAGATCTAGGAGAAAACACAGGAGGAGGAAATCTAGGAGTAGAAAAGATTCCGAGTCTGAATACGAGGCCAAGTCTACTGATCGTAGGTCTAGTAGGTCAAAACCTGATAACTACTATGAACTTGTCGACTCGGGTTTGCAGTGGCAGGAAATACAAAAAAATATTGCTCGAGACAGCAACTCGAATACTATTCAACAAGCTAATGTGATCAGTAATAGGAAAAGCAACGAGAGGAGGCCGGAGCCTACGGATTATAACAGCACGAGTAGAAGGAACAAACACAGGAAGCACAGGTCTCGGTCACGGTCCCCTGCGGAATCTAAACCGTGGCTGTCGACTGAGCTAAAGAAACACCTGGAATTTGATCTCGTTGATACGTGTGGGATGAGCGATTTGCAGCTTAAGGAGATACCATATACGGTTGTGCAAACGAATTACTCTAAACATGTTAAATTAAAGCACTCTAATTCAACTAAGAGCGATGACAAGAGTCGGACTAGTACGCTTTCGTCATACTCGCACCAGTCTCATCATTATAATGATAAAAATCCTAGTTATAATCACCACGCCTTGTTAAACGAAGCATTGACGAACTTCTCTTATCCCGATCATAATGATAGCAACAGTAATTCCATTATAGGACTTCCTGAACCGCTACAACCGTCTGGTTATTATAGTGGAAGCCATCTGGGTGGCTATAATAATTCCGTGCAAGATCACTTTCCAAACTTTAGCAGAGTCCATCATGAACATTCTGACTCTGGTCTAGGGGTGGACCAAGATTGTGATGCAAAAAGACTACCGCAAAATAAAATGAACTAAATCTATAGCTTTAATCAGGGCCGCAGTCAGGGTGGCAGGAGGGTTCGCCTGCCCTAAGCATCAATCAACTGGACCCGATAGACTGACAAAGCGATAAAGTTACTCTAAATCTTTAATTTTATATAAGTAACAGAATGAAAGAGTTGATGGGGTTCGATAAAAATACAAGAATATTTGCTGTACTCCCCAGTAAGATACAAGAGTACAGCTACAATCACGTATTTCGGAGTTATTGCTCCTCATCAGTATAGTGTAGCTTATAGAATATTGTTGTATGAGAAGCAGTCAAACAAAGATAGGAAAGTACAGTACTTCCTACCTACCATATAACAATATGCTCTAATCTACACTGTGCTGATGAGGAGCAATAACTCTAAAACACGTGTTCGTACCTGCAGTATTGTTTCTTACTGGGAAGCAGAGCAGTTATTCTTGTATATATTCTTTATCTTATATTCTGGGGCATCCTCCATCATATATGCTCCAGGCCCCCAATTTTCTGATGGCAGCCCTGGCTTTAATGGTTTTATATATATTTGCTGTTATCGTTATGTTACCCTTAAGTCTTTCCAAAAAGTACTAAATAATTTGTAGTAATTTAAAAGTTTTATGTTATTGTTACCTTATTTCTCAACCTGTATAGCTTTCTTATTTTCTAATTGTTCAATTAACAATTTATTAATGATTCTTTATGCAATTTGTTGTGTAAGTTACCTTGTCGATTATATTTTTAGGCTTTGACTTTACCTTAAAAAATAAATGTATTTTATCGTGTCACTTTTCGTCTGTTCAGTATTTTTATTGTTTTGTACTATTTTCTTGTATTAAATATAATATAAGTATATATTTTATAATTATACGAAATGTTGTCTGTTTATTGCATGACAGGAAAAGCATATATATTTTAATAAAAAAATATTTATTATTTATACATATGGTTGTTTTTATTTCTACTGATTCAAAAAAAGTAAATATTATCGTTTGTTGGTTTTGATAAACCTATTTCCTGGTTAGATGCTCAAAAATACATTTTTTTGTTTACTTAATATATTTTAAAATCCAATGTATGAATTTATAGAAGTATAGGTAATAATTTGAATTTGGTTTGTTCATTGAAATATACTTAATTAAATTTTCAAGCATGGAACCAAAAAAAAGAAAGAATTATAGGTTTTATGTCTTCATGCAATATTTTTAATTCTCATTCGTTGTTGAGAATTTTGCTTGTTTAGAACAAAGAACAATTTATGATTTATGAATCATAGACCATAAATTAAAAATAAAACAGATATTGGCCGAACCCTCCTACTGATGAGCAGCCCATAATACTAGTACCTGTATGACTAGCTGCATAACTTCCAGGCGCACTGGAGTCCATAGAATGATTTTCCTTGTAATAGCATCTAAAGCTGTAACGGATCCAGGTATTTTTAACGATTAAGGGCCGGTTTATCAATGCGAGGTTTTGCGTGGATAAAAGTTAAAGCCTATATATGAATATGTCTATGCTTTAACCATAGGATAACTTTAACCTTGCATTGATAAACCGGTCCTAACAATCAGTTTACCAATTTTAGTATTAGTCAAAAAGTGACTAATTGGCAGTTAATTTAGCTAAATGAGCATAGATAAACCGACCCTAAATAAAAATTTATTGGAGAGTTTAATACTTATTTTTGGAATAAGTATTAAAAACACTTGGTATTACTGTTCCACAATTTTTATTCAGATTTCTGACATATGTTTCGGCCTTTCGACCATTATCAACGAGTTATAACAACATGTTGTTAGAGGTGTTTTAAAACCTCATGAGCTGTGACCTTCATATGCGCAGAGACATAATCCGTCCTGTTGATTCAGTTACACTTCTTAAAAATATTATATTTATTGTTTACAATTTATCCCGAGCTTTTGTTTATGTATACAGCAAGGCAACCTCCAGTGTCTTCAAAAACATACTTATAACTCAGATTAAACTTTGCCTTTTGCGCATTTCGCGGCTCACGAGATTCTGAAACACCTCTATAACTCTTTGATAATGGTGGAAAGGCCGAAACATATGCCAGAGCAATCTGAATCAAAATTGTGGAACAGTAATACCAAGTGTTTTTAATAATTATTATTCTATTTAGTATGTTTCACCAAGAATCTACCGCAGACTCAGTTCGATTTATTTATTTTTATTTAAAAACATGTTATTATTATTACCTAATGAAAAGGCAACCAGAAACTCTGGACAGAATTGGTAGTTCTCTAACTGAAAGTTAATAAACATTTTAATTGCAATACCGGAAATATTTTCTTGTCCTGTTTCCTAAGGTGTTTAGGGCCATATTATTAAATATATGTGACACCAAAAGCACCAACCGACGACTCTGGTTTGCAATATTTATGTTCATTATTTAAATGTTTATTCTTAACCTTGATCTATATTTTCATATGCATCTGATTAATTAATTTTAGTTGGTTTTAGAGGATGTAGATGACCTGAGAGCTATGAGTATTAGAAACAGGAGAAGGAAAACTCAAGAGAAAACAGAATGGAGGAAAATAGCCAGACAGGCAAAGACCCACTCTGGGTATAAGCGTCTAGAGAGACCGAAATGCGAAAGCTTCGACACGCCCAACACGTAATATCATTAGTTTGACTATTTCTTCTTTGCTCTAGCGTTTACTTCCAGTGAGATGGATAGTGCATAGGTTACACTTTGGCTAATGACGCGAAGGGTCCCGGGTTCAAATCCATGCGTCCGCGGAACTTTTTTTTAATTCTGGAACGATTAATATATTTTTTTTACAAATTCTTTTCTGATTTCTTTAAGTTTTCCTTCTTTAAATAAAATAATTTCATTCTTTCATGTGATTTCTTTAGGTTAGGTTAGTAGGTTTTTATTTTGATATCTAATTGTTAATAATTATTAGCGCCGCAGGCAGTATTAGCGTCGCAGACAAAAAAATGGGGGGTGCGGGGGGTGTCCCCCCGCCTTTTTTCCACAAAATAACAGGAAATATTTCAATTTCTCCACTTGCACGAATTTATTACAAATTTACAAGGTAATGCGCATGCTCGAAGCTTTCGCATTTCGGTCTCTCTAGACGCTTGTCACTCTGGGTTATGATGCCAAGAGAAGAAGAAGAAATTGGTTTTAAATTTCAATTTTCGATTATTGCGAGATGCAACTGCGAAGTTTTGTTCGGTTTTCTTAAATAGAAACAAAATCATGATATCTCTTAATATCCTAGGACCCTTAATACGAGTTATTGCGTTTTAATGGGTTGTATAAGGTTTTCAAATAAAATAAAACCGTTTTCTACAAATGAAACATGTACAAAATTTTAATTTGAAATAAATCTGTTTTAATTACCATGGAGCACACTTCATCACTCACTGGAATACCATCCCATGATCAGCATTTCGTTAATTATGTTATTGGCATTATTTGGGGCTGATTAAATTAATTTTAATACAAGTAAACCATTGTAAGATGGCCGATAGCTGCGCAGAGAGAAAAGAAATATCGTCGCTGTTGGATAGAGACAAGTTTCTTAACTATGAACGCACTACAGTCGGGGAAGAAGTTTCAGTAAAAGGTGCTCTCTATTCACCAAGAATTCCGGTATGTCACAGGTCAATTGATATTTTCGAATGAACAACAGTTCTATGTTTTTTATATTTGAAGTATTTGTAAATTATAATATTTAATTCTTTTAGTTTCAAGTAAACGATATAGCAAACACAAAATACATACACATTAGATTAAATATAATGAGACTACAATTATAAAGTTTGACATAGATGCTTACAATATATTTTTTATTTACCTCTGCTCTATCCAACTTCCGAAGTAATCCAACGAACAATAGTAAATTCTATTATTAGTAGTATAGTAGTCCGTAATAATATAATGATAATGATTCTGATGATAAAACTTCAACACGTGATACCCGGCGACCAGACGTAGTTACAAAAAATGTCCCCTTTTATACTGTCTTTATACACTATTTATAATATAGTTTTTTATGAAATTAAAATAAAATGTATTTTGCTGTACATAACACAAGTGATAATAGATTTGTACACATACTTTTCAAAATGGTATAGTAGGAGTTTCAGCTGTAGATTCCTGCTCCATAAATTTTTAAACAAAATATTTATGTTTTACTTTGCTTTTGGAGTGTGTGTTTCAGGTTTATTGACTACGGTTACAAAGACCATTCGCCAAGTTTCCTAGTATAACTTTGCTTTTAAATACCATATTTTCTTATAAATACTGCTAGTGATAGTACACGTAACAATGTGTATATAAGTAGATACTTCTCTGCATTAAATATAAGTTATACACCACAAGCACTTTTCTCGAGACTGTACCACCGATGTTTACACGAGCAAGGAACATAAACACGTGAGCTCCGTAGAGGTGGGCGGGTTTCGACCATTGCGCATCCTAATCTCATCGGCCATTCTAGGATGGTCAACCTGTAATTTCCAGATGAAACCAACATGGTTGGCGAAACATGCGTCTAGTGTAATGTTCAAGTGTTTTGGTGTTTGTGGTAAGTACTTCAAAGATGGCGTCGCCTAGTTATGCAACTCACGTAAATTAGTCGTGACGCGCGGATTGCCTGTCAAACATACTGACACTTGACCTTTAATACGTACGTTTATAAATGCTACCTTTTCGAGGGTTCAGCAAAGAAACATTTTTATTTTGCTACTTGGATGGCATAATAAAGAACTTTCAATTCTTATTCATGCACTAAATATGTTGAGAATGTATATACATATATAAATTGAAGAAATTTCGTTATTAATGTAATTTTATACCGGGTGGCATAAAAGTATGGGAACAGCAGGATAACTTGAAAAATACGAATCCTAGAAAAGAACTTTGTATACAAAAGTTGTAGGAAATTTGTCTGGCTATCTGACGGTGACTTTCGATTTGACCTTAATCGTGCCCTACAAGATCATTTGAAGATCAAGTCGACTTTTTCAAATGGAACCCCCTACTTTTAATCCCGGAAATGAAACGAGAGTTTTACGTTCCAATATGACCTTCGGCATTTAAAAAATTGACCTCTAAAGGTCATCTTTACACCATAATTTTGTAAATGCCGAAGGTCACATTCATTTCCGGAGTTAAAAGTTCTGTTTAAAAAGATCGACTTGACCTTCAAATGACCTTGTAGGTCACAGTCTAGGTCAAATCCAAGGTCATCGTCAGATAGCCAGGGAAGCGGAAAAGCTTTGACGTGTTTTATGTGCATTAAATATTTGTAGTCAACTATACACAAAGGTTTTTCTACGACACGATGATTAAAAATGTTTGTGCGGTTATAATGTATATATCTAATTAAATCAAATAAAATAGAAAATATTTTATTTGTGAAATAGTTATTTATTTACTTATACAGTGCGAATAACTTCATTTTAAGCGTAACTATGAAAAAAACTAGAAAACAATATGAAACCGGTTCAACTTTAATTTATCTGCCATTTTTTTGTATGAAAATAATACCTCCCGTGTTCACCCCACCCCGAAAATTTTAAATTAGAAAAAGAGTCGTGCGACACACCTCGTACTAAAGGGATTTTGATTCTCTATTCAGCAGTATAAAGTTTTTTTAAAGTTGGTGCATTAATTAGTGAGAAAATTAATGCTGAAGATGTAAAATTGTCTTAATGTCAACTCAGTTGAGGTATTTTTTTGCTATGTCTTTTACTCGTAAAAAATACATGAGAAACTTCATGGTCTCGGAAGCATGTGTTAATGTTATCCAGTTTTGCTGAAAAGAGATCAGGAAGGCTGGCGAGACAAACAAATTTTAAACTTCATTTTTTTCAGCCACCCTAATAGACACATTAGACTCTTCTTTGCGTAGTCAAGCAAAAGTGTAAAAATATGCTTTAGTTAAACATCTAGCATATTACTTTTCATCGTCCACTCTTCCATCAAAACACCGCCTACACCCTTGTACAAATATTACTACAATTTTATGCTAAATATACATACTGTTAAATTAAATTGACATGTTCTTGGTAAAGTTAGAGTCAATGAACTAAAAAGGAGTAATCAAATATGAGAAAAACCGAGACGAATAATAAATAATAATAAACAATATTCAATGATAAATGCGAAATTAAAGTAGGTAATGAATAATCTTAAACGTTAAAAGATTTTTCCGATTTACCGTTGAAATAATAATTCAAACTGTTCATAAACACATTAACTTAATGTGTTTCTCAATATAATTTTATATTGAGGAACTTTTTAAATAAGGCCGTGACCCCCTTTATTCAAATCGCAAAAGAATGCAACAGTTCAGTCTAGCCATACACATAACAATGAATCCCATAACTTGCAGTCGTACCTAGGATGCTAGTGGTGGTAGTATAGAAAAAATTAAGTTATAATTGTTAAAAAACTCCAATCCAAGATCTAATCGAAATTCTTGAAAAGGGACAAAATCATTTGGCACCAAGTTTAATTCAAAATCTGTATAGAAAAAGTTTAATCTGTATTGATGATTTTTTTTGTATAGTTAAGGATAGAATAATAATATTGTTATTTGTTACGCCTCCTAGGGACTGGAGAGTGATACTCATGAGTCGTGAGGTAGCAATCGGGATAGGCAACTGTAATTGGATTCAACAAAGATGCACGCCATCTCTGAGACACTGATAGTAGTGGGTCTTTTAAAGGCTGTAGAAATGGCCCTAGATTCCTACATTATTCTAGATTGCCGCGGAAGGTTCTGAACTTGGCTCTAGATGAATCTAGATGCGTTTTTAGAGTATATAAGCTAACGTAAACAGGCCAAGTTTGAAATAAAAAGTAAGGTTAGAAATCTGAAGTGAATACAGAGTGTAAATATCAAGTAATAAACATTGTTAAGTCTTTGTTAGTTAGTAAAAGTATTGTGAAGTTTTCAGTAAGTTATTCAATAAACTGTGTTTATCTCTTGTTATAATTTTTCTAACCCACGATTTTTGAAGTGTTTCCTAAGGGGTTGAAGCACGTGACAATATGTAAAATGTTTTATCTTGATATTTAGTAAAGTTTCTGACACAAGAAATTTAAATAAAACCTCTGTATTTGACCCAATAAATTCAAATAGCCTCTTAAGAGATCTCCATAACTAACATTTAGACAGTATATTGTTAACTGGATGTGTTTATTGAACAAACACCCTGTACAATGTCTGGGTTGATTATGCGCTGTTCTTATTAATAGAACATAAAATAAGTACAGGTCATAGAAATGTATATTTATCGGTGTTATCTGAATAGAAGATAATAATAACAATAATACTAATGTACCCATCAATGTTTAAATGAACGCATCATTTAAGACTATGTTTTTATAAGAATGGAACTATGTATGTTTTGTTGTGAAATACACGTCAAGTAAAATGTCAATCCTTTAACATGATTTACAAGAAATGACAAGGCTAGATATTGACTGATGTATTTATATTAGGTTATATCAAAAGTTGAAATGTTTATTTTACATGGTAGTAAGCAATATAAACATTTTTATTTTAAAAACCTATAAAGTTGTGTAGTATTTTGTTATAGAAGAATATAATTAAATTAATGTCCAAGCCATTTATATAAAAAAAATCTGAATCACTCAAATCTGTTTTAGATACAGTGAAGCGATAGATATATTACAGATATATTTAAGTTGCAGATAAAATAAGGAATGTCTTTAGATACTTGAGTCGATTTCCCGCCTAATACATACATTGAAAGTAGATCAGCTCATACTGGAGGTAATGGAAGTAAAAATGTGCTATTAGAAGTACCAATATTTCAAAAATTAGACAAGAACTGGCAATGAAATGTTTTGCAGTATATATCTAAATAAATCTCTAGATATAGGTAGTTAAAAAAGGTCACCAATGGGCGTATAAAAAATAAATATAGCCTTCGAAAGTGAAAACCTTCAATTTCACACCATTTTTTTAAATAGCGAGAAACATCATATTTAAGAAGTGAATATGACGTTGTCAAACGGTGCGAGAATTCGTAATTTGAACTCAAATTCGTGTTCAGTGATCAAAATATATGGAAGTATGGTATTCAGATCACTGGATTTCTTTTTGTCTGCATGTGTTATTTATCAATGAGACACCGAGATAAATTATATACACAGGCACACACAAAAAAAGTAAATTTTATGAGATTTCACATATACAGAGTGGACCATTAATAATAGATCATAGGGCAGGGGTAGATTCTTTGGGCCAAAATTTGAGGATATAACCAAACATGCTTCAGTAAAATGTTGCTGTGGAAAAAAATGCAAGGTGTCTAAATTCAAATTATTTTTTGTTTTTTTTTTGCAATAACTGAACAACCTTCTGACTGATCTTCTCCAAATTTGCTAGAGGAACCTTTGTTATTCTAAGAAACAATAATTTATATATTACATCACGTTAGATCATAGAGAACCCAGGACCTGTATCTGATGATGATTTTTTTTCATATTTTTTTGGACGAAACGTTGTGGTACTTCTGATCAGAATATCTGATGAGGGCGTCATTTCGACGTATACAAGGTATACTTGGTAGAACTTGATAACTCCAACCATTTTGGAATAAATTGCCGTTTTTTTTTTCTTGGCATAAAGGCTTATAGCCATACATTGCCGTTAAACAATTGAATAATTTTTTGAAAGACAAATTCAAATTTAATGAAACAAAGTGTATTTATTGAAAAGTGTACTTTGGTTACGGTTTAGTTCTGTCGTGTACGTCATGTAATCATTTTATTTTGTTCTTGTACTCGTCGAGCTAATTTCTTTAACTACTTTATTTAAAATGCTTCGACATAATAATTTTTCAGATAGGGAAATAAAAAAATTTGGCGGAGTGCTCCAGCGAGGAGATACTAATTTCAATATCCAAATAGAATACAGCCAGACCATAAGATTTTTAAAGATCTTTTTCGTCGTTTGGGAGCAAATGGTTCATTTCGCCATAAAAATGATGCAGGACGACCGAAACGATTTACTCCAGATCAAGAACTAGAAATTTTAGTTCGCGTGGATGAAGATCCTCAAATCAGTTCAAGTCGTTTATCAGCGGCAACAGGGGTGAGTAAACAATCTGTTTTAAGAGTTTTACGCAAAGAACGCTTCTACCCATATCACTTCACTCCTGTACAAAATTTACTTCGAAGGGATCTTCCACAAAGGCTACAATTTTGTCAATTTGTTCTAAATAAACATAACAGGGTTCGAAATTTTGTTAACATATTATTTACCGATGAAGCAACTTTTACTCGCCGAGGCCTATTTAACTGGAGAAATGCCCATTACTGGGAAGTAGAAAATCCTCATACCGTTAAAGAAATACATTTTCAGCACGAATTTAAGATAAACGTTTGGTGTGGTATTGTCTGCGATCAGTTATTAGGACCATTTGTCCTTCCTCCAAATTTAAATGGACAGTCTTATCTGTTTTTTCTTCAAAATACTCTTGCTGATACATGCTTTCATGCTCGACATACGGAACATAATGTGGTTTATGCAAGATGGAGCTCCCCCTCATTTCTCCATTGAAGTCTGGAATTATCTTGATGAGACTTTCCCACGCAGATGGATCGGTGAAGGAAGTGAGTTTGCTTGGCCACCAAGGAGTCCTGATAATAATCCTTTAGATTATTATGTGTGGGGACATTGTATGAAGTCCTTAGTCTATGCAAATACTATCAATCCAAGAGAAGAACTGTGGGACAAAATAGAAAACGCAGCCAATTTTATTAGAGGACAGGAAAATGTATTTTTTAATGTAAGAAATTCTTTTATGAAAAAAATTAGAAAAGGCATAGAAGTAGATGGAGACCATAAAGAAAATTTACTATAACGGCAGCACTAGGCGCGCGCCTAGGGCCCCACTTTTCCAGGGGCCCCCATTTCACGATTTATTGAGGTAAAAAAGCGAGGTAAAAATGTTATTTCTTTGTTATATCGTTATTTATTTTCGCTTTACCGATAGCAATAATGATAATTACAACTATCATGAAATACATTTCTTCCCTTTTCCATGTCATCCTCATCAGATCTCAATTGCAATAAAAATAATAAAATAAGAATGGTTCATGCGATTTCAATTTTTTTCATATTTCAATGTAGAAGTCTATAGGAATTTATTGTGTATGTTTATCGTGTTTAAATATTCTTGAATATTCATTTTTTTTAAATCTTTATTCACTGTACCACACTGAAAAAAATATGTTCGTAATATTAATGAATCGGTTCAGATTCATAAATTCTCAATGAACTTTCATTCATTGATTTTTCGAACTATTTTTTTCAGTGTATTAAAAAAAGATGCAATCAATTAACAGACCAATTTGGCAATTCCTCAGACGTTACTATTTAAGTTTCGGCAGTCGGCACGTGCCAGATGACGAATCAGCTTTTCGGATAATGATGATGTGAAAATTCAAGAACCTGAGACAGAACAATCTAGAAAACCCGAGAATATAACTGGGAAAATTTTGGTGTTGAAACCAGTGATGAGGACTGCGAAAAGGACGAACCATTAGGAAACGATTCTAATGAATCTGGCGATGATGAATAGAAAAAGAATCTGAAAATAAAAAAAAATTGGAAAAAGAGTATGGCGATGCAAAACAAGCTAAAAATTAGTGCACTGCAATGATCAATGCATTAGTATCAACCTATAGAGGCGACATAGATTGCGAGCTATCTCCAGATAAATTGCATCAATTTTTGATATATGCCGGCTTAAGTCGCCTGCTGAAATGTATAAAGGACCCCGCAGTTTTTTATAGTAAAAATGGGTTTCAATCGATAGTTCTGAAACTTAGGGAAAATGTTGTCCTGGGCCCCCTGATTAAAATTCATTTTGACAACCAGTTCGACCGAATTCGATTTTTTGATCCAGAGACGATTGAAACTGTGAACATCTGCGAAGGTCTGCACAAAGTGCTTCCTTTTCCCGTAAAAAAATTACAAAAAATATTTTTGTTTGTTTGTTATTTTCTTCCGGGAGAAGGAAGCACTTTGAAAAAAATATGACAAGAGACAAAAGATGCTTATTTTTCTTCAAAAAATGAGCCTGAATATTTTCAGAATTTTTATGGAACATTTACGCAGACCTTCGAAGAAGGGGGTCCAGGAGAATATTTCCCCCAAGTTTCAGAACAATCGACTGAAACCTATTCTTACTATAAAAAACTGCGGAGTCCTTTATTCTCAATGTGTTGCAGGCGACATTTTTTAATGTTGAAACCCTTTTGTGTATTTACTTGACCATTCCGGTCAGTAATCCCTCATGTAAATGCACTTTTTCGGCGCTCAAAAGAATTAAGAAGTACCTACGAAGTACTTCGGGGCAACAACGACTTCAAAATTTGTCTCTTCTGTATACTGTATCAGAGGAAACACAAAACTGTGATAATATGATATGTATTTGTGAAAATATAGTTGTCTTCAAATCTTTAGATCTAATATTTTTTTAATCGAGGGGCCCTCAAATCTTACAGCGCCTAGGGGCCCAATTTGTCTAAACGCGCCCCTGGTATTCACTAAACGTGTCCAAGCAAATACAATTCCTAGTGTCCGGTTTCTTTCTATGTGTTTTTTAAGCAATAAAAATAAACTTTAATGTTAAAATTAGTTAAAAGTCTGGGCACTCTTTTAACTGTGTGTATACACTTGATTCCCAATGTATACTCCCGCCTTGACAACTCTTTAAAATACCTTTCTACCACTGAAATCCTGTCAAAAAATCAAAAGTTATCACAATTATTATTTTTTCTCAGTTTTTCCCGCTATTTTTCTCTGGGAACTAGGCTATGCTGTATGTTATCAAATCGACATGCAGAGTCGGTAACGATCAAATGCGGTTAGTTACTCTATTACAAACATTTGTTAGTTACATAAATCATAAATTAATTTGAAATAGCTAATAACTGCATCATATTTAGTAATCAAATAACATATAATAAATAATAATTCTCATATCAAATGTAGCAAATATTATCCAAAACACAATCAAATAGAAATTCACTCAGCCTGTATCGTCCATAAATCATGAATAAATTAATAAGGCCGATGACACTGCCTACGGCTTTGTCGTCTGGCAAAATGAAACATCTATGGGTGGATATTATCTAGCCCAGGGGATGATAGGTTATGGGTTCGCACGCCTGTTCACTCTGCGTGACGTCTAGGGAGGAAATGATGAGGGTGAGGACCAAAAAATCAGTGAAGGAGATAAAGCCCTACAGGGTTTATAAAGTTCAACGCAGGATTATTAATCGCAAATCTAGCATCGTTGAGCTATTTGTGACTCGTTTTGGAATTTCTTCATTAAACAATTAGCGGTATTTTTTAAAGCTTGAAGTAAATATGGTGGGTGTTATAAGTTTGAAGCCTTTGTCTGTGGCATCCTGGCTCCAAGACGGCTAAAAGGATTTCAAAGCGGTTTTTTGTTTCAAAGCTGGTATTTGCAAGATGGTTGGTAGAAATCAGATATGCCGTTTCCAAGATTTTCTCTCAGGTAATTCAGGTAACGGACGCAGACGTCGCGCGTCGCGTCCAGTGTTAATAAATGGCGGAGGATCCGGGGTTATTTCACATATTACATTAATGTTTATCTGAAATGTATTTAAACAGGTTTAAAAAGTATATTGAACTTGATAGATTTAAGTTAATATAAAAAACTTGAATATAAAAGTTAAACTAACAATTTTGAAACCCGTGACACAAAAAATAAAGCTTTAAAAGGGAGCAAATAACACAGCCCCACAAAAAAAAATTCCGACCAGCGAACCAGATCCATCTATCACTATGTATTTTCGGTCACTGAATCTGAATCCGAGGTCAAAAAAAATCGTACACCCCCAAAATTATTAGCTAGAGCCAAAAAACACCCCTGGAATGTGGTAAAAGAAGAATAGTTGTTACATCTTAATCAATCGAATTATACAAATTAAGGTTAAACAGCAGCATGCACATAGATATGAAACACACCCCCAGGAAGGGGCGAAAACTACCTCCCATTTACAGGGTGACTTTTTTTGGGCGTCTGTTAGAAGTATATCTAGAAATTAAAATGATATCGATCTGAAAATTTGGCTATAGGCCTAACGGTGTAGGATCGATTTAACGAAAAGATTTTCAAAATGGTGGCATTTCCCGTTATACCGGAAGTTGACTCCAACTGTTGTTTTAAATGGAATGCCCCCATTTTCATTTTTTTTAGATTCCGCAGTTAATTTAAAGAATTTTTCGTTAAAGGTTTCCTACACCTAGTTAAAATTAATATTTCCGGAGATATTAATTTTTTTCCTAAAATTTTGACAGAAAAGTTGTATAAAGTAAAAATTAATATCTCAGTAACAATAATTGATAACATGTTGATATTTCTATGAGGGTAAGACAGGGTATTGGAGTTGCTCATCATGTAAGAAAATTATCGAAATATCCACTAAAAAGTTTCTAAAATTATTGACATATGTCGACCACACAAAAACAGCAAAAATTCATTTTTATTTAAATGGCACCATACCTAACTAAATGCACCATTCGATAGAGAGAAAAAAAATGCGCATCTAAGCATGTTATCATGTTCCTATACCCAAAATGTATGGTTCTTTAGATATTTGCGATTTTCGGTGTTGTTAATGAAACTTGAAGAGTATCTCGAAGAGTGCCGTCTTCTAAAGGGTAGGCTTTGAGTGTTGACAAAACAAAATACAAAAAATGTGACAGGTAATTTATGTTATTGTATTTCATTACACGTACTTTGTGTTGTTACTGTGGGGAAAATGGCAAACGATTACTCACACTCGGATATTTTGAATTTATTAACTTTCATGGACAGTATGACAAAATAATTAGCAGAACATGCAGAAAATTTAATGAAACGTATCCTGATTTACCATCAATGAATCCACAAAAGTTTAGAAGATTGCAAAGCAATTTTGTTAGATTTGGCATTCGACACGCAGAAAGAACACTAGCCAGACCTATAACATCAAATGAAAATAATGAAATTAACATCTTGGCCTATTTCTATGCAAATCCCAATCATTTGATTCGTTCAGCGGTAGCGGATTTGGACATTTCCTACAGTTCCATTCGGAAGATTTTAGTGAATCATAAATTCCATAATTTTAAATTTACTACTGTGCAAGAACTTTATCCTGAAGATCCACAGCGAAGAACAGAATTTTGCGAAATGATATTAATCCGAATGTAAGAAGACCCTCAAATTGAGAAAAAATTCTTTGGACTGATAAGGCAAAAATTTCAAAAGAAGGTATTTTCAATCGCAGAAATTCGCATTTTTGGGGAAATTAAAATCTTCATGTTATGCGACCAAAGAATTTTCAGTAAAAATTTAGTTTTAATGTCGGCCTCCGACGCTAAAACAAAGGTCCTTGGCCGAACACAATCCTTGAGCTACACAGCCCAAAACTTCCTTCCGACGAAATCGGAGCACATGATGCCAATTGGTACCCGAAGAAGAAAGAAACTCAAGACAGAAGAGCGCCAGAAGAAACGACCCAGCTGGCAGGGTCCAACAGCCAGGACCAGGGGAGGTCTGCTAACTTCGCCTACATCGTCTGCATTTGCAGGGGGGGTAGTCGTAAAAAGCGGGCCCACCCCTTACGACGCCGGTCCAAGTCTACAGCGATGATTGGGGCAAGGAGCTCAAGCTCGGCCCCTAATCATCCGAGACCGTCATCACAGTCAAGAATATCCGCGCAGTTTTAATGCGTTTGGTTGTTAATGGGCAATAAATTGTGTTACCACATTTACGACGAAAATTTGAATGGACCAAGATATTTAGAAATTTTAAGAACTGTCGTAACGAACTTTTTAGACAATTTACCTGTTAATCAATACTTTTCATGCTGGTACCAACTCGATGGCGCTCCAAGTCATTGTTTAAAACCAGTTAGGTTAGGTTAGGTTAGGTTAGGTTAGGTTAGGTTAGGTCATTTAAGTCATTGTTTAAAACCAGTTAGTAATGAATTGGATCAAATGTTCGATGGCAGGTGGATAAGGCGTTTGGGTCCATGGATTTGGCCTGCCAGGTCTCCTGACTTGACCTCAATGGATTTTTACCTGTGGGGCCGTATAAAGAGTGAAGTCTATCGAACCCCGGTAACTAACCAAGAGAAATTGTTGGATAGAGTTCAAAGAGCATTTGAAGGTTTGGACCCAAATGAAATTCGGAGTGCTACTACACACTCAGTAAATAATAGGATTCTAAAATATTTAGAGGTTAATGGAGAACACATTGAACAGTATAATTAATGTTTCGTTATAAAATTTTTATTATTAATAATTTATACAATTTTCATTTTTTCATTTCATTGATAAAATTAGAAAATCGCAAATATCTAAAGAACCACACATTTTGGGTATAGGAACATGATAACATGGTTAGGTGCGCATTTTTTTCTCTATCGAATGGTGCATTTAGTTAGGTATGGTGCCATTTACGAAAAATGAGTTTTTGCTGTTTTTGTGTGGTCGACATATGTCAATAATTTTAAAAACTTTTTAGTGGATATTTCGATAATTTTCTTACATGATGAGTAACTCCAATACCTTTTCTTACCCTCATAGAAAAATCAACATGTTGTCAATTATTATTACTGAGATATTAATTTTTGCGTTATACAACTTCTCTGTCAAAATTTTAGGAAAAAAATTAATAACTCCGGAAATATTAACTTTAGCTATAGGAAACCTTTAACGAAATGTTCTTTAAATTAACTGCAGAATCTAAAAAAAAAAATGAAAATGGGGGCATTCCATGTAAAATAATAAAGTTGGGGTCAACTTCCGGTATAACCGGAAATGCCCCCATTTTGAAAATGTTTTCGTTAAATAGATCCTACTCCGTTAGGCCTATGTCCAAATTTTCAGATCGATATAATTTTTCTTTCTCGATATGCTTCTAATAGACCCCCAAATAAAACCACCCTGTATAAAAAATCGATAAAAAACAGCAATTGCTGCTAAAAAAACTCGAAATGTCTAAGTTTTGTTAAAGCGATAAGAAACTGCATCAGCCCTGACGTAATATTCATAAACTGTTCCTAT
Source organism: Stenurella melanura (assembly GCA_963583905.1). NCBI lineage: Eukaryota > Metazoa > Arthropoda > Insecta > Coleoptera > Cerambycidae > Stenurella > Stenurella melanura. Next base: position 139,065,953 of record OY757312.1, read on the forward strand.
AGCGTTGAGAACAACCACCCCTAAGTTTAAAGGACGCGAGAAAAACAAGAAACAACGTAAAATCCGACAGGATTTCTATTAACAAGGATGCTATGATTGGCTAAAATTGCGTGCATGAAGATTTTTCGGTATTGTAAAAATTATAATTCACTGCTTGAAATGCCGCCCCCTGATATTGCCTCTTCGCATCATAGCACGGCATGGCCCTGGTTCAAGATGCAACGAAAAAATTGTTGTAGTGACTAGTAGTTTTCGGTGACGAATTCGTTTTCAGAATCCCAAAATTAGTAAAACAAGATGGTTTCCACACTTTACTACAAATGGGCCAAAAAAGCCCTTTTTTTAACATTGTTCCTTATCAATAATTTTAAGCCAGCCGAGCTCCCAGAATTTATGATGATATAGAGACGCTTTCGTATTCTACAGATGAAACTAATGCAAGTGCAAGAGTTTTGTACTTTGAGGAATTTTACTTTTCTGTATACGGAATATAACGAAAAGTACTGTGACCCATGAACTGAAAGAAACGACTTTTAAAAGATCTCTTCATTTCGTTTTCGGTCTTTAATTCACGTTTCTATACCAAATTTCAGACGGATGATCAGACAGACCGGCGGACAAACGGACAGATGGACAGGCGGACGGACACACCGAAACTATAAGGGTCCTGGTTGGCTACGGATCCCTAAAAATGCCTGTCTGTCTGTAGTTTTTCTCATCTACATAGTGGACTGAAAAAATTGCTCGGGTCGCCCCCACCTTCCGTGTCACATAGTGTGATATATTGCCTTGTGTGCAAACAGGCATATGCTAGCCCAGTATAGTATCGGCTTCGTTTCGTACATGTAGTTATTGGCTAAATGGTGCAATTATAAGATTTAAACTTTTTAAATCAGTTTCATACGATTACAATTAAAACTAAACTACAATATTAAATCAGTAATGATTTATTTTAACACTTTTCTATTTGATATAAACAAATTAATTATTGAGGTATCAAGTATGATTAAGTTAATTGTCAATGTTTAGGAAAAACTAAAGCCTGCCCTGCCCCTCATCGACACTTTTCTACCTTTTTGAACCCATTATATAGATGAGAAAAACTACATAGCATTATTTTTAAGTCTGTGGCAATTTTAAGACATCTACTTAAATAAATAGTTTCTAAATAACAAAGGCAGAAGAAAAGGTACTTAGATTTGCATGTTGGTGAATGATTACACCAGCACATATACACACACCCACACAAAAGTTGCGAGTGAGAACGTGGTCAAACGGGTATCAAATCCTTATGTTTTCGAGGATATTGAAAACGTATCTGAACTTAGTTTTTAGAAGTTAGTTCTTGTTCTTCTTTATGGATGATGTATGATTAAATAAATAAATTTAATTCACTGAAAAGATCCCCCTTCTTCTTTAGCAGAACGGTATTGGTACGGCCGAAAAAGGTCTGAGAACTGGGCAAAGGGGTGTGGTAGCTTCTAAGGGACGAGACATGGAGTTGGCGCCGTGAAGGCCGAACCAAAATAGATGACATTGTCGAACAACAAAAAGGTTTTTGGTGTGTTTTTCTATCATCATGTCATAATTCAAGGAAGAAATTTAGAATTTTCTTATCGCAGTCCAAAAAAATCGTGCTGTCGCGCTGCACAGTGGGCTAGAATCCCAAAATCCTGACCAAAGATCGAAAAACCAAGTTGGTTATATTCTGTTTTAATTCAGGGTTCGCTGCGTGTAAGACTGAAAGGACAACTACCTAGGAATCGGTCCCGAAATACTTAACGTGCGTATGTTGTGAATTTTTGTTATCCCAGGGTGTGCTTTTGCCTAAGAAAAATGGAGGCTACTCCTGAAGGTGTGTACAGTATTATCTATGCATTGAAATTCAATATTTTTTATTTCTTATTAGGGAAAATAAATGTTAACTATACGCTAGTAATACAAACGCGCGTGTTAAGGTAGCAAAACAAAAGTATGAAAATAGTTTGTATGTACAAGAGATGTTACTCTAATTCACAATTTGGCATGTGGGAAATGTTTGTGAAATAAGAAATTCATAAAAATTAGCTGCTAGAAACTGCTTATTTCAGTGAAATATGCAAAAATTGAAAGACGACGGGTTCTCGGAGCAATTCCAATTCTGCTTGCGTCACAGCAGGTATTCATTCCCGATACAATAGTAAGCCCCAACCAAGGGGGAAAATGTATATACCTGGTGTACACTAATGACCAGTGGAAGGGAAATTATATACAGAGCGTCTTAATTTTTCGTGAAATATATTTCAGAACCAGGGAAGAGTAGATTCATCAGGAAATGCATAAGCCCATCTCATACACGCTGGAAGAAGCAGGACGAGAAGGTATTTTAAAAATATTTTCCTCATAAGTACCTAAGTGCAATCAATACGCCCGCCAAATTTGGAAAATTCGTACAGAATTTATATTTTCAACCCTTATAACTCACCCCCAGGGGTAGATAATTTTTTTCTTCTTTTTCTCATAGAAATTTAGTTATCAAAAGTACATAAACTGAGTTTCAAAAATATCGACGGTTGTTTATACTTTCACCCCAAGAGGGTGTACATTTTTTTTTACTATTTTACCCTTAATAACCTATGCACAATAAGTATAGTAAACGAAATACATAGTGACACAAAGAAGCAAAAAGAGCTGCGGTATCATTTGTCGGTCGCTTTGTCGGCTTTAGCTGAATTATCGGCATCTCTGATGGCGGCACTATATCTTTTACTTCTACTATACATTTGCAGAGTTTCAGAATTTTGGTCAGAAATTTTGGATTCTAGCCCACTGTGCACCGTGAAAATACAAATGAATAAAAATCTCAAAAACGGGAATTATTTTTTTCAAATATAATAATAATCCAACAGCCTAATATGTTTAGTTGGGTTCATAAGAACAATTCATATTAAATTCTTTAAGGTGGCCATTACCTAGAAAGAGATATCTATCCGATAGGGAAATATTTATTATTTTTGCCCATAACTGTTTTTTCTTAGTATGTATATTTAAAAAAACTATAAGAGTACCTAAGTAGAATCATAACAAGACTATTACTGTGAATTTTCCCTCAATAATTTCAGTGGTTTGCAAAATAGCTAGATTTAAAACTACGAAAAGGGAAGTTTAACATAATTTTTAAATTTAAATCTAGCTATTTTACCATTAAACCACCATTAAACATATTTTTTTTAAATACATTCCTTTTCTGTAAATTATTAATTTCTTTTAATAAAAGTAAAAGTTTATTTCCTTACCTTATTGAGTTAAAATTCATTTTAATAGTCTTGTTATGGTTCTACTTAGGTACTCTTGCAGTTTTTTAAAGTATACGTACTAAGAAAAAACAGTTATGGCCTTAAGGTGGGCGATCCCTAGAATGAGACATCGGATAGGGAAATATTTATTATCTTTGCACATAACTTTTTTTTCTTACTACCCATATTTAAAAAAAGTATAAGAGTACCTAAGTAGAACCATAACAAGACTATTACTATGAACTTTCACTCAATAATTTCAGTGGTTTGCAAAATAGCTAGATTTAAAACTGCGAAATTTTTTAATTTAAATCTAGCTATTTTGCAAACCACCAAAATTATTGAGTGAAAATTCATGGTAATAATCATACGTACTAAGAAAAAAAGTTATGGCCAAAAATAATAAATATTTCCCTATCGGATGTCTCTTTCTAGGGAATGGCCACCTTAAAGGTAGGTATTTGTGTAAATTTAAATATTTAAATGAAAATCTCATTTCTAATAGTAAATTGATATATTAATTCTATTTTGATGATACTCAGAAAGAAACATGAATAATATTTAACATTTTTTCCCAATGTCTTTATTTAGAATTTTTGATTTATTTTGTCGAAATATTACTATTAATTTCAGTTTCTCCTTTTGTTATATATTGTATTTTTTCTCCTTACAGATGCCTTTAAATTAATAACACATGGGTTGCAATCATCCCCTACTGCCGTGGTGTTTACGCCAGAATAAATCCAAGTAGCGTGTTTTAACAGCTTCAAAGCCATCGACACATATAAAACTGTCAATGAAGGAGCTGTTTGCTATTTGGAAGTCTACATGGGGTGTATATCATTAATATATAGGGCTTCTATTTGTTTGTTTTAAAGGCGCAAAGGATAAATTTTGAACGTTTATTTGTATAAGCAAAATATAATAATTTCATTTTATAGCTGTATATTATGAAAACATTATTAATCATTTTAGCGGTAGCGTTAGTAATAATGTGATAAAATTGTACCTGAGCAGGCTAACTATATTTTTGGAAGCTGTGTTTGATTGTTTATACTTGAATTTTCAGAGCAAGGTACATTAAAAAAATTGTTGAGATCTGTCGAGAACAAAGTACCTACTCTGGTTTGCAGACTAAATACACGATAATTTTTACCTAATACCTCTTCTCTGTTTAAACTTAATCCAAATAGAAGCCTGACTTATTTATTTATTTCAATTTATTTTCTGTAATAATACAGATTTGTTGAAGAACACTAACATAAGCAAAGAACCGGATTATGTCTTAATTAATGACAGTAATCTAATCAATTGTTGGAAGATCCCACCTTTAATAGATAGCATCAATTAGTTTTCTTAGTATTTGAGGAAATTCGATTCTTGGAAAAATGGTAACCGGATACAAGTGTTAAAAAGCTTTGATTATTCAAAGTTCACTTTCAGTAGTGTAGCAAGCGAACTTGACGTCTATCTGGGATTTTTCGATCAGTTTGAATGCAAATTATCATACTTCCTTACTTTTCGGTTTATTAACTACATTTTTTTTTCAAAAGTGCGTAAACCAGACATCCTTGCCGTCCTTAGTTTATGAGATACGGCTTCTCAAAGTCGCCAGATCTAAAATTTCTAAAATTTTCCCCTCTTCTCAATAACCTACCTTGAAAACTAAAACAGCTAGAGAGTTCTAGTTTGCGTCATTCGATTTCTCTCGCCTTTCTACGTACCTCTGAATTTTTTCCGATTTTTAGAGGCACTTTCGTTTTTTCACAAAATTTTGAATACCTACTTTTACATGGGGCCGTTCATAAAATACGTTCGTAAATAAGGGGGAGGGAGAGGTACTGCTTAGCGTGACGAGATATGAGAAGGGGGAGGCGGGGGGTCTAAAAAAATGACGTTTGCAGTTCATCAATTTTATTTTAATTTTTTTTTCTTAACTTGGCAGTTTTTAAAATTTTTTCATTACGATAAAAAGTCATTCTCAAGTACTTAAAAGCTTGTAAATAAACATATGGATAGTCAAAAAGTAATGTATCAGATTGTATAGTGTTTACGAAGTCAATTGAAACTGGTCAGTGCTAAAGCACAGGACCGTGCGCACTTAACTTGATATTTTGTCCTATGTATTTAACAATGGTATCGAGAATTGAATAGTAGTTGAAACTGTGCAGACGAGTCCGAGACTGGCAATGTAATCAGCCTGAATGAACCATCTACGACTGCAATAATTTAAATATAATAAAACGGACAGGCCGACTAGCATAAAAAAAACTTGTAAATCGTTTCTCAGCAGTCGACGTGGACTTGTGAAATGTGCTGTCATTGGCCTGGGTTTGAGGACGGGTGGCGACGATTGGCTGGGACCCGGGTATTCCTCAGTCCGATTGGTAGGTCGGTGTTTGAGTTATATCTGTTATTAGTCAACGTGGACTCGATATATCACCTAGTTCTTTATAACGTTTCTCCAGTGCAGTGCGAAAAATGGTTTTCAGAACAGCTTTTACCAAATATTCCACCTAATTCGGTAATTGTATTAGATAATGCTTCTTATCACTAGCGAGTATTAAATAAAATACCAAACACCAGTACAAGGAAGCCATTTTAAAATTCGATAGAAAAAAATATGGAAATTCCTGTAAGAGTTCCAATAAAGCGCGAATTACTGAAAAGAATAAAAGAACAGAATTTCAAAAGGGAATATGTTATTGATAACTTATCCAATATACACGGTCATACACTTTTGCGGTTACCTCCGTACTATTGCATATTTAATTCTATCGAGATGGTTTCAACAACTTTAAAAGATCGTTTGCGAAAATGTAATGACTCTTCAACGTTAAGCGCGGTAGTAGTTGATCATATACGAGAAGTAATAAATGACCTCCACAATACTGATTTATGGAAAAATTGCGTTAAGCATGTAATTAAAAAAAAAATCAATATCCAACACTACCCCCCATTACGCCGATTATGATTCAACCGAATAATGATTCCTCTTCAGAAAGTGAAAATTCGGACGCGTCAACTTTTAGCATTTAACTTTTTTAATATATGTTTTCAGAACAAAATATTTAGCTGTTATATTAGGTATGAAGTTTACTTTTTTATTGTTACATTTCTTGGAATATATTTTATTTAGTTGTAAAGAAATTTTAATTTAAGTTACTTTATTCTAGAGACATATTTTAATTTTGTTTTTATTTATGTTCTATCTATACAAATATTTATTTCTGTTGTACTAATTCTTTGCTTTGGTTAAGAAACTTACATTTTTATTTTTATTTTAGAAGAAACTTAAATTTTATTTTTACTATATAAGATCCTTGCCCCTCGCCAATCTAACCTGTCCCATCCCCTCATCCCGGCAAGGATATATTCATACCTTCTCGTTGGTCCTTGCTAACTTTAAAACTAAACCCAATAAATTTAAATATTTAGACTTTATATCTAAAACTGATATGATATTTCAAAAATATGTCATTGGATAAATGAACAAAAATGGCCTATCTAATAAACAAAAAATAATAAAAATTAATACGTTTTCTTATGACAAGCATTTCTATTTACCTCCTCCCATGTACAATAAAGAGTTGCCGACTGTTTTTGCCGGCTTTTAGTTTTTATACGATTTCAATTGTGCTCGTATACACTTTATATACATTTATTTACTTATGTGATCATAAAAAATATTTTAAATTATTCATCAGTATGCTATTTCTAATCACAAGAAATCGTTTAAAGGCGGGCGGGGGGGGGTTGGGGGTGAAGGCTAGCTTTTGTGACGTAATATTTGTTAGGGAGGTCGCTGAAAGTGTGACAGCGTGACGAAAGGGGAGGGAGGGGTCCAAAAAGGTGAAATTCTGAGTGTAGTATTTTAGACGAGAGAAATCGAATGGCATAAACTAGAACTCTCTAGCTGTTTTAGTTTTCGAGATAGGTCATTACGAAGAGGGACAAATTTTAGAAATTTTAGATCCGGTTACTTTGAGAAGCCGTATCTCGTAAACTAAGCACGGCAAGGATGTCTGGTTTACGTCATTCGATTTCTTCATATCTTTATCGTACCTATGAATTTTCCAGAAATGGAATGCAAAAAACCGCATTTTGATCCGTCCGTCTTACTGCACACCCTAATAGCACATGGACGTCCCGAAAACGTCACAAGAACGTACTCACAGGACGTGAAAACGTCCCGAGGACGTACTCTACCGACGTAAGATGCTTGAGGGACGTTCCATGTCAGCAAAACGGGGTGTCCCGAGGACGTCCCACCCAGGACTTATGTGGGATGAATGTAGGTCTAGAGAGGACGACCTGAAAACGTTGTTGGGACATACAATGCAAAACATATAGGTACCTCCCCTCCACCACTTTTAAGGTGTATTCACAGCAGAGGGTATTTATGTTCCTTTTTGGGTTTTCTAACCACATGCATTTCTTTCGAAATAGAATCCAGTGATTGGATTCTATTTTGAAGGGAACAAATGTGGTTAGAAAAGCCAAAAAGATAAAAAAATGACAATATATAATTACCATGTAGAAAAATTATTCAAATAGATTGATTTTAATACTTGGTATTTTTGTTTATCAACACCAAATGACAAATTTATGCGAACATTTTATTTCTATTGTGCTATTGAAAAATAAATTATGGCATTTGTATTTTTTTTTAAATTAACTTCTTACTCTACAAATTCAAGTGTTAAGTGTCAAAAATACAATTTTTATGGGATTTAAAAGTTATATATTATAATACCTAGTACAGTATAATATAGTTATATATACATTAAGTCATATTGAATATTATAAGAAATAAGCCAAGTGTGCAATAAAACGTAAGATAAATGTATATCTCACCTTCTCTTAACGTTTTGCACACTTCGTCTTTTTATAATTATTTTAGTTTATATTATTTTCTAATATTCTCTCTTTTTTGACACCCTCTCTGTTCTTTCTTTTGACCTCTTCAATCACGATGCAATAGCCATTTCGGTGTCGTTCCAAGACTTTGAAGCGTTAGCGACTTCAGCAGCCCCTGTGCAAATAAAAGAAAAATTAACATTTCAGATGAAATCTTGGCAAAAAACATTAAGACTTAATACATGCCACCTGATGGCAAGCTTATATTTAAAATAAATTGTTATCATTTTCTTAGTGTCCTATTAAAAAAAAAATCACATTTTAAATGTGAACATTTTTTTGTTTAACTGAGTTTTGCATTTGAAAGGTTCCCTTGTTCACTTACAAATTTTAAGAACACCTCTTTATATGAATGATCGATTCTACAAATAATACCAAAGACCGAGAGAAGCAGAAATATATGTTGTGACTAATGCTACCAGATTAATAACATTATTATAAGTTTAACGTTATATTTTTCGCCAATATTATTACAGAATTCAAGTAAAGAAAATGGTTATGGGTTAAGATGCATTAGGATTTACGGTTAGAAGCAGGTTTATTAGGTTGAACATTGATGATGTATAAAAGTTTTTGTACGTACGTACAACATAATTTCAGAAAAAATTTAACAAATAGGGCATATAAGTTACAAATTTGTAAATTTTCCTCAAAAAGTACCTTTATTAGTTTTTTCCTTATATTAATTTACTGAAATCCCTAAATATACTTTACAAATTTGTTGATGTTTTTTGGCAAATATTTTAATTACTTGATGTATCAAACCTTACCTCTTAAAAGTTTCATCACCTCCACTTGTTCATCAGAGATGTCAAACCATATATAACACTTCGTTTAACACACTGAGTAGGTACTTCTTTTCAATTTTTACTTCCCTCGCATACTGAAGGGTAGTATTGTATTTATAATGTTTAACCAACAATCTTCTTTTAAGTGAATAAATGATAAACAACATGATAAACAACTAAAAATTACATACCCAGGTTCACAGCTGATCTCCTATAGAATTTGAAAAGAGCCAAATAAGGTGGGTGGTAGTATACTAATTTATTATATACAGGCTATAACCTATAAATAAGCAGCACCAAATTTATCTAGAATAAAATATCGATCTAAATACTTATATATTAATAAATCAATTAAATAGATTTACATATTTTTGGTACTTTCTTTTGTAGCCGTTAAAAGTGACTAGTGGCAGTGGGCGGAAGAAATAAAAATGATGCAATGCAATAACCATAAGGCTGCCAAGAATTTCCCATAGTTTGACAGCAACTGAGCAACTAACCGAAACTCCTACATCTCAAATAGGAAGTTTGACGGGAATTTTAAAATAAAAGAGCTTTATAGGAACGTAACATATTTTTAATTGTTATTCATTCCAGTATTTCCATTTATTCTCATTGCGATATTTTCGTACTAAATGATAGTAGCACACTAATATAGAGGATAGTAGTATAATAACTACACTGTACTGTCAAAAAGTACAAATTAATGTGATTTCGCACGATGAAAAAAATAGTTGAAACGAATACAAGATTTCTGAAATCAGAAAAATCAAATTGACAAAATTTAAATGGACCATGAAAAATGAAAATATTTTGTTATCAAAAGAAATTTTGTTGGTAAAACTTTTTAAGGGTTTTAATTTCATTTTTACTGTTTTTAATTTCCTTTTTTAATCATATCCTCATCTGCTCAAAAAAACATGACTCCTAGAGGTTATTTCACAAATGTGTTTAGGTTTGTCTTGACTAGACTCTAGCAGGATGTCCTTAAAACGTTTTATTCAGAACGTTTTAGGGACGATAGCAAACGGTCGTCCTTGGGACGTACCATATAAACCCGGGACGTTCAGACCTAACGAGGACCTAAGTGAATGTGCTGGGGACGTTTGTTGTTATCAGGGCAGGCTTTCGATAGTTTGGTCTATTTTTGTGCTAAATTTCCTCATCCATACATAAACTTCAAATAACTGATGGTTTGTGCAAACAAATGGTGTCTACTATGCCAACGCGTCCATTCAAATAAAATAATCTTAAGATGATTACTTATTATGAGCAACATATGAATCGAAACAATCAATTAGATAGACATTACCAGAAAACGATTAAAAAAAGAGGTCACTTTGACTGTCGACTAATTAGCCCAAATTCTAGTTAAATTCTTTTATACCTAATTACCGATATGATAGAGGAATGCTGTTGCATATCTAGGAACATAGGAACGTGTTTGCCATCTCATACTACTAAATAATAACTCAAAGCGACAGAATTTAGAGAAGAAAAGATTTAATCAAATAGGCATAATCAATAAAAATTACGTAGATTAGGTGATTCATCAGTTTTGCTTTAAAATAGGTAAATATTATTAATGTGTTATAATAAGGCTATTACGGAACGAAATAATCGGATGAAAGTTGTAGTCAGACGTTGCCGACTGCGAAGATACAGGGTGCTGCTAAAAATATACAAATATATTACACGACGGTATGTCACGTGTTTCAACCCCCTAGTAAACCACCCTTTAAAAATACGCGGGTTTCAAAATTATAACAAGAGATAAACACTAACACACTTTATTTAATAATTTACTGAAAACTTCACAATACTTTTATTAACTAAAATACACGTTTATTGACTAAACTACCCTTTATAGTCTAATTCACAAGTTCAAAAAGGTGTTAATTCTTGAAATAGCTCCTAAAAATATGAGCGATAGCTCATTGGATTCGGAATGACGCCTAGAAAAATGTATTAAAATGTTTTATTAGCACACAAAAAATTGCAAAATTATAAACAAATTAAGATGAAAAAAAAAATGGAATTTAGTTTTTCGCTTATAACTCAAAAACTATAAGCGATAACGGAAATCGGAAAAAAGATTCTTAAAGGGGAGGAAATTTCCAATAAAAAAGTCCCAACTCCCGGAGCTCTATCTCCATCATTTATCATTTTAATTTTCCGCTGAAAATAGAACCGCTGCAGGATGCGAGCGAGATTAAATATGTTTTCTATTTATTTTTAAATAAACAATTGCAACTTTCAGATATTTCATGAAATTTTTTCAAATTGCCTTGAAGGTCCATTATCGTATCTGCATTATTTGATAAGCTAGAAGTCATGAAAGATTCAAAAACGTCGAAAACACATTTAATTTTTATAAACAAATGCGCATAATACCTGATTAATAATAGTTACAAACTTGGAAGTCAACTCATTTAAAGATTAGTTAATACTCTATAAAAACGACCTGAATGTCTATTGTGATATCTCTAATAGTTTAAAAATTATATCAGTGTTTCAGTTAACAAATCAAGTGCCCGTTTCAGCTGTATCGTGTAATATTGAAAACCGCTATAAAAAATACAAACAAATTTTTTTCAATATGTTGTTGCATATGGCTGTTTTTGTAATTTTTCTAAGATTTAGAAAAAAAGATTAGAATTGTCAGAATTTGTTTATAACAAATTGTTAAATTAATAAACAATGAAATTTTTGATATTTTTTTTCTTTTTGTTACTTTATTGAGGATTGCAAATTATGATTTTTAAGAGAAAAATAATTACTTAACTGATTATTCAAATGATGAATAATTAAAAAAAACGATTATAAACAATAAGATAATGTTTTTAAGAAAAAAAATGTTTGTTTAAAAATCATAATATTCTCAAGACAACAAAATTGTAAAAAAAATGTTTTAAATATAGAACTATAAAAAAAATTTTTTAACGTTATGAATGCCTTTCTTCAATGTAAAAATAGTAATATGATAATGAATTTGAAAAAAAAATATTTTGACAACTTTACTTTGGTTTTTAATTTTCTGTTTACTTTAAAAAATTATAATAAACAAAATAAAGAATTTGTAAAAACTTTTGTAATGTGATCTTGTTAAGTATATCTATAAGAAGGGCTTCAAGAAGCGAAAATTTTATAGGCCAATTATTTAAAAAAAAATGTGGCTCCAATGATAACAGAGGTCCCATTAAATTTCGTTAGTTAACAATGGCCTCACTTGTTGAAAAATAAATATTTTTTTCCAACGGGACCTTATTTTCTGAAGTGTTACGAATACACCATATTTTTTTCAAAATTTTTAATTGATATTTAATAGTATAAAAAAATGATTTGATGTACTCTCGTTTGAGGCGGCGCTCGCATTCTGCAGCGGTCGCGCGGAATCTTATATTCAGCGTTAAATTAAAATGATAAATAATGGAGATAGAGTTCCAGGAGTCGGGACATTTTTATCGGAAATTTCCTCCTCTTTAAGAATCCATTCTCCGATTTCCGTTAGCGCTTATAGTTTTTGAGTTATAAGCAAAAAACTAAATGCCATTTTTTTTTCATCTTAATTTGTTTATAACTCTTTCAATTTTTTATGTGCTAATAAAACATTTTAATAAATCTTTGTAGACGTCATTCCGAATCCAATGAGCTATCGCTCATATTTTTAGGAGCTATTTCAAGAATTAACGCCTTTTTGACCTTGTGAATTAGACAATGTTTATTACTTGATATTTACACTCTACTGTTCACTGTGTATCACTTCGGGTTTTATAACCTTAATTCATGTAAAGATTTCTTTCCCGAGTGTTTACTTCGGTTTATTTACCTAGAAATTGTCTCCTAGAACCATTTAGCAAAGCCCACAATTTTCATTCAGAACAATGTAGAAATCTCAATCCTCTTCTATAAGTTTCTAGAAACTGTACTACTAGTGTCTCAGAGATGGCACACACTATATAGGCTTTGATGGTACTGCAGTTTGTTATCACCATTGGTACTTAATATCGGCTTCTACTCATGAGCTATCAACATCAACCCCCAGGGGATGTAAACTCGTAACAGTATGTTGGCCCAAGAGAAACAAAAACATTCTATAATTTCTTTTTTTAACTGAAGGCTATTTTTTGTTTAAAATTCATTAGAAATAGTCAATGATTTCAGTGTAGATACTCCGACAAAAAATAGAGGACTGACGAGACAAGAAAATTGTGTCATTGATGCGGGTTTTACACTGTTGCCGCTCTGTCATCTAAAAATAATAAAACAGTTCTACTTTAACTTTGTTTAATCAGTTTTAAAACACTAACTGATATTTATTTTTAATTCATAGCTCGACCAATTTCGCAAACATCACAAGGATCTCGAGAACTTTGCACTACGAAGCAATAGTGCCAGTGCAAGACGCTCATATTGACAAATTTCTATCTAACCGCAAAACATGTATTTTAATGATGAGAATAGGAAAATTTTTTTGTTTATTAGATTCCTTTAACAATTGTCTAATTAAATTAATAGCGGTTGATTTAACTTCAATAATACTTAACTTACCATCTCATTAAATCAATTATCACACCCAATTATGTTAATTTTCATTATAAATTTACCTCAAACCCAGTCAAATCAAACACATTGACAACACTGTGTGATTAGTAAGCACTGGCATAGCTTGCAACTAAATGACGCAAGGCCAAAAAATACGTGGAAGGCCTCTTTAGCTACTGATGCCGATAAAGGCGGCATATTGTATGAAAAACAGTTAGCAACATTCATACAGGTAGTTTTTTACGTTTGTTATTTCTTATAGATGTAATAAACATATTTAAATGGGAGTTGTAGGTAGCAAACGATCTTGAACTTTACCCAGTCTGGCGAGTGTTACTGACCGAGTCAATCTTATAAGTATTACTTATTCATAATGAAAATATCGTATTTCTAGAAAACATTTGATCAAAGAAAAATCGTTAGAGTAATGCAAAAATTGTATAGGATTCTTTAACGTCTCTTGGGCCAATGTATTATCGTGCAAAATTTATACTTATATAGTTTACCTCAGACTTATTCTGGGTATAAAAAATGTCGGCGCCCTTGATAATGCGGTAAAGAACGAAGATACCGACTTTTTTTATGACGATTAATAAATTTTGGATAAAGTATACACCAGACAACCTTGTATATGAACTATGATAACTTCAGTTATTCTTAATTTTGTAAATTTTAAATTTGCAATATGTGTAAAATAGGATTATAAAATAAACACTTCCTATTGGAATTGAACCACATCCGCCTCCGCCATACAGGTTGATCGCCAGAGACGTGTGAACTAGCGTGTTTCATATAACCTATGTTTTACTGTAATTTTGAAGCAAAATGTTTTTGATTAAGCATAAAAAAACACGATAATGTGCAGGCCAGGATATCAAATCTGCAACATACAGCGTGTCTTTCAGCTTTAAACGAATTGTGGGAACTTATGTAGATTGGATGATATAGGTATCCATTTTATTTATAATGTTTGTGGTTATTTATTTATTTATCGTATGGCATATACAAATCACATAGACAATAAATAATAAAGATATCAGTCATAATATAAAATTTAGAATATAAAAAAAAACAAAAATACAGCATGAACAAAAAATAGAACAGATAAATTTAAAGTATATGAAATATATAAAAACTTGTATACAACGGCTACAACAGAACAGAATATGTGTTACAAGTAAACATCTAGGTGACAAATACAACCAATCCCAATATCGGTCGCGTTCAAGAAATCTTCAATTTGACATGGATATGCTCTCAAGGGACGTTGTTCCACTTATGTTTATGGATAATAAGACTATTGCAGTGAGAGTTTGTCAAATATCTATGTGAAAAATAAAAATAAAAAATATATTGACTGTGTCCTCTATTTCGCTGACATCACGTAAAAGTGGCTTGTATAGTATTTCTATTGTCAATTTGAAAATTCAGTCTAAAGCGTTGCTACCAGGATAAATCAATGTGATAGAATAAGAGTCGAAACCCTGCTTGAATATTGCAAACAATATCCGTATATAGTTTTCTTCATATTGTTGCGTATTTTCGAGCCTTTAGGAAACACCCTGTATGAATCTGTGGGTTCTAAATAATTTTAACAAGGGGTAAACCACTAACACTTTATTTAACAATTTACTGACTATACAATACTTCAAAATAACCTTTACACTTTGTTTACTTGATATTTAACCTCACTTTTTTCGCTGCGAAACTTCACTTTTATAAAACTTCCTTCTCCTGCGCCGGTAATCGCGCCTTATATACTCTGAAATTGCTTCTAGATCCATCCAGAATCTTCTCCCACCACACTCTAGAAAAGTGTATCTCTTTCTACAAGTTTCCAGTCACTATTATTCATAGGCGTATCAATCTCCAGTTCCAAGGGGGTGTAATACATAAGGATATATTTAAAGCAAATAAAGAGTGCCGGGGTATTTGATCTTTACCTCAAAGTCAAAGGCACCGATATTTTTTATGTGTCTTACGTATACGAAGAGAACTATACGAATATAGTTAACCAGATATGTTATGCGCTTACATCAAACGAAAGTAGTTGATTGTTTACCTGGACCACCATTACAAGTCCCTTATCTGCATTTGGTTCATTCTTAATATTGCCGATAGCATAGCCGTAGGTTATTTAGTTTTTCCGAATCATTTATAAAGTTGTTCATTAAACTAACATTATTTATTATAAATTAATAATGTATTATAAATAAATAATTTACATCATACCTATCAATTAATATAATGTAATAAAATAATATTTACAATAATTAGTCGACGCTCATGACCAACGCTGGTGTTATGAAATATTCCTCTGTCGGCCACGGCCATGCTGGATGTCAACTTCTACTTATTTTAATTTTAGACAAATCCATAATTAAGTCCTCATTCTATTATTATTATTATTTAATAAATATAGGATTAGTCATATTAATAATGAACATAACATTATGCAATAATGCCACAAAAAAATTGTCCAGTTATTCAGTATTCAGTGTGAAACTTTCTACAACTTTTGTAAATAAAGACAATGTGCGAAAGCATGCATTCCTCAACAATGTTTCTAGATCTTCTGTATCGATAAAGTCGTTGCTTTTAATTTCTTGTATAAATACTAAATGCAGGCCTGACGAGAGAGGGTAACGTGGAGATTCCCCACGGGCCGGAATGTTTTAGAGGAAACGTCGATTGATAAAAAAAAAACATTCTTTTGATACAAATGCTAGTAACAATTAAGTTATCTAGTGAAGTTTCTATCACTAAGAAAATTTCTCATATAACTTTCTTTGTCTGCCACGCTGTAAGGAACAGGATTATTAATAATATTTCTAGCGGTTACAAATATGTAACCGCTATTTGCACCAGGAGTATATATCTGAGTTTTGGATTTCCAAAGCCTATTGCATTTTTTTATAAACAATTTTGTTTTTTTGAACAGCACTTTTTTAGGTAAAAGTGTGAATATATCCGGGTCTAGAGGTCCGACCGGCACAAACAAAAATACAACATTTTCTTAATTAAAATTAGAACAAATTACGTTGGTTTTGGGTCATTTGAGTACCTACATAATATACCTTTTGTTGCAAACAAGACACCCTTGAACCATGTGGACACAAATGAATTTGCTATCTAAAATTTGAATTTCCCGCCATATTATGCCATTAAGTCCGAAATGGATCATCTTTTTTCAAAATGTAGATCTCGATGCCAGTTTTCCGCTGACAATAAAAAAAGTTTTTTTAAAGTCATTTTGGCCACTTTTTTTCATTTATTTATTAACCAAATAACAATTGATTTTTTCGGCCATTTCAAATATTCCTTTTCTTTTCTGACAATTTTTCAAAATGGCCGAAAAAAATAATTTGTTGTTATTTGGTTTATAAATAAATGCCAAAAAAGTGACCAAATTGACTAAAAAAAATATATTTTTAATCTCAACGGAAAGCTGGAATCGATATCTAAATTTTGAAAAAAAAGATCCATTTTGGAGTAAATGGAATAAAGTGGCGGGCAATTCTTTTAGATAACAAATTCATTTGTCAACAGGGTGCAATATTTGGGTATCAACATTTTAGGGTATTTTGTTTTGAGCAATAGGTATATTTTCTGAAAGGTTGGAGCCGATCGGAACTCGTCCATAGCCGTTAAAATGAAAAAAGAAACGGCTTTTAAGTCAGTTTATTCAATTTCGTATGTTATGTAGGTACTCAAATGACCCAAAACCAACGCAGATTTGTTGGAACGTTAATTACGAAAATTTTGGTTATTCGTTTGGCCCGATCGGACTTCTAAAACCGGAGAGATTCACCTTTTTACCCAAAAAACGCTGTTCAAAAAATTGAATTGTTTGTAAAAAAAAATGCAATAGGTTTTGAAGTCCAAAACTCCGATATATGTTCCTGGTGATGCCCCAGAAGGTATTATATGAAATCATAATTTTCTTCTTACAAAACTATGCATATCCCATAGTTTTTTTGATCTTCTTTACTGCACTATTAAGTTTTAAACCACCGGAAGTCAAGATTGTTGATAGATAATAATTATTAAGTACATTGTTGTCATGGAAATAAAATTTTCAGATGAGACAACCTCCTAAACTAAAATTTATTGATAATGACATTAAGAATGTCAGATAATGGAATCAATAAATTGGCTTTAAATCCCATAATTTATTTCGGCACTAGATTTTTTTTAAATAAATAAAAATTAAATTATTCCGTCTAGGTAGCATAAAATGTAGAACGTACACTACGTATTCTCTATATTTATTTCTCTAAATAACCATAATATAATTCCTCCTCTTAGACACTTTATTTAATAAGATTTTAATTAGTTTATTATACCTAGAAATGGTGGGATAATTTCCTAAACAATTAAAACAGGAGCGGAAATTTGATTATTGTTTACAAATATCGTATTAATCCTAACTGGTATGGCGGTTGGTATTTTTAAAATGCAACTCCTACCTCTATTTTTTTATACCTACCTAAGTTCAGTTTTATATTTGAATATGCAAAATATGCTCTTTGTGTGTAAATTATTTTCCATAATTAAAATGCAACTATAAATTCTTAATTATTTGTGACTATCCGATTATTTGAAATTTATGTTAAATGTAGGCCTGAAGATTGTAAACCAATGGGTTTATCGTATTGGTTCATCTGTAAAGGTAAGACAACTTTCAAGTGGGGAGGGACCGGTCCACCGCAACTGTTAACTACTCCGATCGGAAGGAAAACAGTTGATGATCGCGTGTCCATGGAAGATATCGTGTTGTATCTACTAAGATTCTGTTAGCCACGCGCGCTGAGACATCGCTCGCTGTCAAAACATTTCAACTGCATCGGCTACAATGCAACAAAAATCAAGTGCGCTTTGAAATAAGTTTGTTTTAGTGTGAACATTTTAAAACTGAGACAAAATGTCTGTGTTGACGAAGATTGTTTTGTTAGTTTTAGTTATTGTATCAACGACTTTCGCCATCAGATCTGTGTCGGTTTCGAAGTGCTGCAAGAACGATGAAGTTTTAACATCAGAACTTATGTGCGTGAAGAATATAAGCAGTTCTTGGAATTTACGGATGTATAATAGGGCGAAACAGGTGGTGGAACAGTTCTTAACTTTACCAGGCCACTGGAAAATAATAGAAAATACAAGGCCGAATTGTGTAAGGCCGATAAGGCTGCTGTTCCAGTCTCAAAACAATATCCCATTTACTAACGGTTCCTTGTGGAGCGTGGAACATGACAGATTTTTCCACCCCAACCAGTACTGTCTCGATTATAATTCGGCGCTTGCATGTACTGAACCCCAAAGTATGACGGAGGTTATTATAAAAAAATGTTGTGGTGACAACGGTATTTTTTCTCAAACGAACGGTTCCTGTATTCACTTCCGCGATGACAGTTACAAAATTGACGTGGGTCAGGGCAAGATTCTGAGAGCCGGCTTACCTGAGTGTGTTGGAAATAATATGCACTTGGTCGGTGAACTTCATCATTCTAAAATTCTTAACAATGGCAGCTTGTTGGTGGATAATAAGATATTTTTGCCAGCTAGAAATTACTGTTTGGAGCATGTGTTGGAGCATACTGGTGAGTTAATCAGTTCATTTTTTTACATTCAAACTTTATTTTTAATGTTTTGTTGATAGATATTATGAACATAACTAGGCATGCACTCAAAAATGTATAATAATAGTAGGGAATCTAAGACCTCCAATTCAGCAAGGGGGGGTCAACTGTGACATATACAAAAACCAAAAACGGATTCTCATGTAAAATTTCATGACGGATACGAATTTTGAGTTCACCCCTTCATCCAGAATTGCGAAATGGGAAAAAAATGCAATTTTGGGCAAATTTCTAAAAACTACGGGAAACATTTATTTGTTTGTTTCTCAGTCAATACCTCGTTAACTGTTCGAGATATCTGTTTCAAATTTTGACACCAATATCTTTGGAGATTGGCCTCACTTACAGTTTATGTGAAACTTTTTTCAGCAACGTCGTTTTTTGGAAAAAAAAATAAAAATCTTCGCTTAACGCACAAAAACACCAAAATGCATTGCAAAATATAACATGCTAGAAACTTTTTTATTACTAAAGATACATGGGCATATGATCGAGAGAAAATAAAGCTTATGAATTATAGAAACTTTTTTACTTGAAGAATTTTTTTCTAGAATGCTTAGTTTGGCTGTTATGACTGTTGTAAATAAATAGTAGTGTAACGACTCATATATTGCGCGTTCTCCTCGGCCGGCGCGAGCGCTCTCTACTAGCCACTCGCAACCGTATTCAGTCGTATCAGAGATACGTAGGTATTTTATTATTTAGTTCATGTATGTTTTATTTTAAAAATGGTACCAGTGGAAGTTTGTCAGTTACCAGTAGAACCGAAAAATTCTGTTTTTATTATTGACATCATGTCTTTAATTCAAAGGGATCAAAGCTATGGCTGTTCAACTTTCAGAGAACTCTTTGAAAAGTCGACGGACCAAAGTAAGAAGAGTGTACTGTCTGTATAAGGTAAACGATGGGGTAGATATACCGAATTGGAAAAATATTATTTCTCATTCTGATAATAAACGAGAACTCTTGAACTTTTTTGCTTGCAAGTTTGAGGAAAGTTATTTCAGAATAGTCCAAAACGTTCAGATTGTTATTGCAGGTATGTTTTTAGATAATAGCAAAACTATTTTATGCGGTCAAAATAATGAAATCCCTACATTTTTCCGATCATGAAGAAGCAGGTACCAGACTTTTTGCTATCTTGTCATTTTTTAGAAATGAATGTACTAGAACAGTCATATATACTGTGGACACTGATATTTTTGTTCTTTCATTGTTTTATGCGACTATACTAAACACTGAAATATGGCTTCAACGGCAAAAATCTTTTATTTTTTGTCATGATGTGATTACCCAAATATCTAGTACATTTGATTTCGACAAAAGAAATCTGACCAACATTTTACTAACTGTTTACTGCCCCTCTGGAAATGATACTGTTAGTTATCCCTTTAAGAAAGGCAAAAAGACAGTAGTAAAAATATTACGTGAAAGGTTAAATATGTTAGAAGAATTAACACATTTTGGCGCAGCGAACCGAGATAGAACTTACAAACTAACTGATAGTGTATTAGATTCCTGTAGGTTATTTTTTAAGGTTCTTTATGGCAGACCTTTATTTAGAGGAAATTGGGATGAGCTATGAGCACATTTATTCACTTCATATAAAACAGATATGAAGTATTGTTTAATTATTTTATATAGACACTATACCGATAATGATGAGTAAACCACAAAAGCCAGAGAATATACACTTAAATTCATATTGCAAATGTAAAATGTGCACTTGTACCAGTCGCTGTCGATGTCTAAGTGCAAAAGTAAAATGTGGTATAAGTTGTTTGTGCGAAGGCAAATGTTCCTCACTTTTAAATTAAACTAATTATAAAATTTAAACAGTTTTCTTTATTTACATAAAATACAAACATTTTTAATCGGACTGACACAATATAAATATGGTTCATTAAATCGCAGACCCTAAGCCTTTTTCTTACTAATATGGAAGCTTTTATCTTATAATAGATACACAATCGTTAGCAGAGCACGCAATGAAGTGTACACACCGAGCTAGACCAATTTGACCGGGCCGGGCCAACATGTGCGCCAACGCTGAACCAATACAATCTCCCTTTTTTCGCTATTAAGCCAAAGTATAAAAACATATTCAAATGCAAAAACTTCTTTGGTCTTTTATCATCATTTTATGTCGATTAACTACACCTCTATCTCTACTTATAAAAAAGTTTCTCACATACTATATTTTGCAATACATTTTTGAACTTTTGTGCGACATGTAGGACTATAGTTGTTTTTTATAAAAAAATTATATTGACACAATAATTTTGCTCTATACAGAGCCCAAGAAGAAAGTTAAAAGATTATTCTCCTAAAATTTCAGATCGATACTTTTACCACTAAATGAGATATCGAGTGGGGAATGAGAATACTAATGTTTATTGTGTTTTTCTTACTTTTGGAAATAAACAACTTTTTCTCTAATTTCGCAATTCCGAATTTAGTGGTGAACTCGTAATTCGAATTCGGCAGAAAATTTTACATAGAAAACTGCTTTTAGTTATTGTATACATATGAGTTGACCCCCCCACCTTTAAAACGCATCGTACGGCAAGCTAGATTCCCTACTATAATAGCAAGGTGATAAAATTGCAAACAAATCGTGATTTCATGTACTTACCTATAGGCATGTACAGAAAAAGTGATATAGCCAAGTAAAAGTTGTAGCCGGACTGCGAATACGTACCCTACCTGTTTGATTAACATTGTGTTCGAAAGCGACTTAGTTCACACTTTTACCTGCTGTTATAGTATTTCTATTGTCAGTTTAAAAATTCAGTCTAAAACATTGCTACCAGCATAAGTCATTACAAAGCCTGTTTGTGATATAATAACATCCTAGACCACGTATAGTACTTCTATTGTCAATTTAAAAATTCAGTCTAAAGGATTGCTAACAGGATGTCATTACAAAACCTGTTTGTTATAGAATAACACCCAGACCGCGCACTTGAATATTGCAAACGACGTATAAGAATCTGGTTAGCATAGCCGTAGGTTAAATGATATTTATTTACTTTTATTGAATCACTTATGGAGTTTTTCATTAATCTAACATTATTTATTATGTCCATGTCATGAGCTGTAATAGCCTTGACTGAAACGGCTTGGCGAGAAAATAGAAACGAAGGGCTGATAACTTTACCAAGGAGTTCCTTATCAACAGACTCGAAGTCTTGTAAGGACCATGTCTGAATGGAGCACTAAGGTACAAAAAAGAAGTACTACGATAGACCTATACCTACTGGTCGCAGCAGGCAAGGTCAATCGCCAGCTCCTCCAACTAAAATCTAATCTAAAAAAAAAGCTTAGTTAACCTGACTGTTTACACACCTCTGTCGATCACCCTGTATAACGGATATGATCCAATTTCTATGGAGTATTCAACCACGCTATTTTACATCTGTTCCAAATTTGAAATTTGAAGTCGTAACAGAGGGTATCGCGTTAATATCCATTCCCATTCGTAATTTAGAGTTTTGGTATTCTTAAAATCGTCTTATTTTTGTGTGCTTAATCAAAAACTTGGTAACTTTATTATTTTCCGTCCGTGCCAAACAATCAAACATTTTAATCCTAAAAGAAGTTACAGCGTTTACAAAAAGCAGTCTACACATACATAGATACATACAGATATTTTTTATTCGTTATTTGAGTTGAGCCTGTTATGAAATAAATGTCTATGTAAAAAAAAATTGTCGGGTTATGATATGCCTAAGTATTTGGTTAAGTCAAATTGGTATCATAATACGAAAAAATGTACTTATGTAGTGTAGTATTTACATATACTTATATTAATTATTTCCCCACGGCCTTAAATCTTCAGTTTCTCAATCAGTATTAAAAAAACAAATAATTATCTGTCAAGAAAGAAATAGAACAAAAAGAAAATATATTTAAAAAAATTTCCATAAATTATACATTTCAAAGTTATTGTTAAACGAATAGTAGTCTTTCATCAATTACTTGGCGGACGTACGTTGATTCTTGATCGCGAGTTTATTTAATTATTGTTTTAATATTATTTTATGTTTCGTTATTCTTAAAGGAGTTTGTTTCGAAGTTTGTCCAATATACGCTTAATGCACGTGCACATGCCAGCTTACACCGATAACCTTTTTTGTTTTATCTCTGTTATGTTTGTGTGGGAATCAAATGTGATGCCTCTCGAGCAAGTAGCCATGTAAACAGAAAAGTAATCTTTTTCTCCGTTTTTCTCTCCATTGTCTGGAGCAGACCCGTTTTTAAAGTTAATCACATATTCCGATAGCTGTTCCTTTGTATGCCTACAAAGTATTGAACTTATTAGTAATAGGTAGGTACATACACAATCAACTTAATACTAATATGTTTTTTATATTTCGAATTTTATCTTTGATGAGTACCTACTCCTTTTTCTAGTATCTTAAAAATCGTCCTTCATACCGCCTAAGACACTGTTTTCATACTGCAATAAGCCGTGCGCTCGAGGGTGAACTTCAAGTACCTGTATTTTAGATTTTCCACCTAAATACCTACCTAAGCAATGGCACTCCTATTATTTTACACATAGATAAAATCTATCCGAAAATACAAAATTCAGTTAGTGACTGTTTGATTCTTGCCTCTTTGAAAAATGATCTTTTGATTGCTATTTTTTAAAAGTATCTGTTGCGATAACACTTTTCGAGATATATCGAAAAAAACCGTCAAAAATCGGCTTTTCTTGTTTTCGCTGTAACTTTTTCCAATATACGTTTAAATGCTTACTAACCGTAAGTCTAGCGATAAGCCGAAAAAGTACGTTTTTGAAAAATTTCAAAATATCTTATTTTTCGAGATATCTCGATTTTTCGAAAAAAAAAGTTCTAGAAAATCGGATAGACTCCACGGTTTTATTAATTTTAAAAGTAAATAAATAGCTTTAAAATAATAGCATTTGTTTTAGGTTAGGTTTTTTTAAAAATAGTTTTGCCAATTTCTGAAAATATCAGTAATCGATTCCTGACTAAGTAATTTATGTAAAATTGAAATTGGCAACATTATTTTAAAAAACACGAACCAAAAAAATGCAATTATATTAAAGCCACTATTTACCCTTAAAATTAATAAAACCGTTACAATTATTTCACTGCATGATATTAATAAAGAAAATGAGCGTTACCGTAGAACTCTCCGTGGAGCAAGTCTATCCGATTTTCGAGAACGTAAGTATTTTTTTTTTCGAAAAGTCGATATATCTCGAAAAATTAAAGATTTTTAAATGTATCAAAAACATGCTTTTTCGGCTTGCCGTGAGCTATACTAACGGTTGATAGTGAGTATTTAAATGTAAATTTGAAAAAGATAACAAGAAAAAGCTATTTTTTACGGTTTTTATTTTATTTTATTTTATTGTATTTAACAATACACTACCCAACAGAGCATTCCAATTACAGGGTAGGAAATAGTAAGTATTTACAAATATATAACGTATGAGAGTAGAATACAAAGTAAACAGATAAAAACAAAGATAAAACAAAACAAAAAATTTTAAATTATTCACTTAATCTTTCTATCGCAGCTACATTGCAGTGGAATATATCAAACTGATCTTGTAGATTATTATAATTCTCACACATTTTGTATAACGGCGAAAATTTCTGGACGTTAGTTCGGGGACTCGGCAAATAGAACAATGAGTTATGCCTAGAACCAGGTGTAGGAGTTCGAAAATTTAGTAAGTTTAACATAGCGCCGCAATCAGTTATATTATGTATTATTTTAAAAAGAAAAATTTGCTGTGAAATAGTTCTACGAGTCTCCAGACTCAAGAGTGAGAATCTATTTAACAGTTCAGTCTGAGGAAAACCAATAGCAGGATAGACACCATCTTTCTTATGACTCAAAGTCTTTAAAAAACGCCTCTGAATTCTCTCTATGCTCTGTATATGTGTGTTATAATATAATGGAGCGACCAAATAATTGACGAATATTCCAATTTGGATCGAACAAACGATTGATATAGTAGTTTCAGTGTGTCAACGTCGTTAAAATCGCGAGAACATCGTATTATGAATCCTAGCGTTATGAAACTTTAATTAGTGATGGTATTTATATGGCAATTAAATGATAGTTTGGTGTCAAATGTTACACCTAGGTCGCGGAATGTTGATGGACGTGTAAGCACTGAATCTTCTATACGGTAATTAAATTCTACATATTGGTGTTTCTTAGTAAAAGTTAGGATATTAAACTTTCTTATACTCAACTGTAATTTGTTTGCATTACACCATTCGTTAATTTTATCAAGGGCACTTTGTAATACCACACAGTCACTCACAACATTTACTTTATTGTATAACTTCATATCGTCTGCGTATAAAAGACAATTGACACTCAATTCCTCTGCAATGTCGCTAATAAAAAGAATAATGGGCCCAAAACAGAGCCTTGGGGTACACCGGAGAAACAGTATTTTTTTCAACTTTTTAATTTTTTCTAGGTTAAGTTCGCCACTTCAGATCGCGTCCATTGATTTACAAATCTCTCTTAGAATTTTTTTTCTATACAATCGTATTTTTTATTTCCGGGTATGAATTTTGGTATACATCCTTCTACCAATTGATTGGGCTATATAGTTAATCCGATTCTCCTGGAATTTTTTGATGAATATTATATTGTCTTACATTTCGTTGTGTTTTGACCATTGGGAAGATGGGAAATAGTTTTCTATGCAATATAAACGCTTTATTCTTAAACTGAATGTGGTATAGTGTACGTAACTCGAAAACCTTACAAAAACGGTTTGGTTTGACCTCGGTGGATTATTCAGTTGAGCTTGACGTTTTATGAACGTTTAACAGAAGAGTTGCATTTAAACACTTTAAGTAACGTTAGTTTAACGTTGTCAAAAGGACTGCCAACATTTTTTCTGAAAAAATCATGTAATTTTAACGTTACGATAGTATTTCTAATGTAACACGAATTATTAATGACTGGTATATTGACAATACGTTTTAAAAGCATATATTTTGCCTCAAACGAGCCAAACCAGTTAACAAATAGTCGAAGAAACCCCCGGCCATGATTATGTAATATTAATTTTATTCGGGGTCGCGTCATTCCTGTGTGCGAAATGTGCGGCGCACAAAGGTGCGTTTTCTTTTCCTCAATAATTGCCAAGCGAAAGCGAACCGTCTTTTCTCTCCGCACAATCCTGATTTTACTTAATATTGTACAAAATTAAACCTGTTTGATAATGCAATAAAAATGTGCCTCATAAAGTTGTATCCGAGGATGTTCTCAAAGTGTTTCCTGAAATAATTACAAAAAATCATTAGTACGGCGCCCATTCTCTATTGGGAGCATTTCCGGTCTTTCGTGTAGGAACTTGTCTTATTTTTACTTGTGCAGCTTCTAAACTCATCGTCATTTTCCGAACGTCCTGTATACACTGACTGTATCTGATTTATATTCAATTACTGCTTATTGAAAACTGATCCCGAAAGCACACTTCGGTACACTTCTCCGTAATATTTTTAAGTGCACGGTTTAATGCCAGAATGACTCCGAATAAAAAACAACCAAACGGCTATTTTCAATTTTATGCTCTACAAACTACATTGTGGAAAGCCATAAAAATGCTCATGTACTCTATTACCTAATTTTTATAATTACTCGACCATGACCGTGGTGGTCGGATCTGACAATAAAGGATGGGATGGGACCTCGATTGGGAATTCTCACCGAGCCTTTATTTATTCAAGTGGTGTTAATGATGATCCTCGACAATTATCGTAAAAACAGGGGCTGTAATCTACCTGTTACGTCTTTAGGAATATGCTAAGGCAAATGTTTACAGCACAAATAAAAATATGGTTTCCCAAGCGTTGTATTGTAAAAGTTCCGAAAAACTTGTGGAAGAGGTCATAAACGTTGAAGTGTAGTAATAAAAATATTAAATTACTTTCCGTGTTTAGGTATTCAACAAAGTAGTAAACTGTAGAGAAAACCAGAAATATGAGTGGAATGTTATTTTTAATCCAGTTCTATTTTTTTTTGTTGTAAAAAATGTATTATGTTGAGAATCAACTAACAAAAGATTACGTGTTGGCTGTCGGTGGTTAGACCACATATCTTAGACTCGTTTGAGTTCAGGAGTTCACATATATTTTTAACACGCTGCTTGTTATTAGTTGTGACTTTAACTGTGTATGTAACAAAATCTTGCAATTAGTTTTTCACCCACTGCCAGATGTTATATTGCCTTGAAATTTTGCATGTGTATACATTTTGACATTTTTCATCGATTGATTCATTTGCCAGCGTAAGGTAGGCATTGCTGCCGCTTCCGGACTTCTAATCTGGATGCAGCGAGAGCCACATGACGCATGGGGTGGGAATATAGGATGGGAGGTGTAGGTGTTTACGAGAGGCTTCTTTTAAGCTTCCATCTATCATCATCGGATGGGAAGTATAGGCGTTTGTGAAATGCTTTTCAATTAAGTTTCATCTATCATCATCTCCTTATTTATTCTTCTTTTGAGTCTTCTGTTTCTTCTGCCCGCTTGTATCCACGTATGGTTTCATGTTTCCTAGAAATCTGTGTCTTCGTTTCAACGTCCTGCATCAGTGCGTACGCCTCGTTTGTCTGCCAAGACATACATTATCTAAGAGAATATTTGGGACACTCTGTATATCAAGCAGACCCCAAGAACTTTTAACCTGAGAGACGTTTTTATAGTCGTAAATAAGAGCAATATATGGACTACGTGACAGCTGCCAGTCTTTTCTTTAAACCCTGTATAAGCGGGTCCTCGTAAATGTTTAACACAATACAAGTGGATAAACAATTTCAACAATTTACAAAATATTTATAACCAGTCACAAAATATTAAATGTAGTAAGTAATATACCTGTCGAGATATAAGTAATATTACAGTAATGACTAATGATAAGTCATTAAAGAACACATAGTTTGTGTCAAATAAATAAAGAAAAAAAAGTGACAAACAGATAAAAACGAAAGTAGATAAAATAATTAAAATAATTCATAAAAGAAAACAGCATATACAGTTGATTGCAGAGAACCAGGCAAAAAATTCTTAAAATATAAAAATATCAGAGCCAGTTTATAAATATCGTCGCTTATCTGACACAGTGGCTTGTCTTAAAATATCGCATTGAAAACAACAAAATATAATTAGACAAAATTTTTTAATAATTATCGTAGAAAAAATACTTTACACTTACATTTAAACTTTTTCATAACATGCTAGCCCACTCCTAGCCCACTCCTAGCTCTTCGATATAATTATGATGCCTAGCATCCCTCACAGTAAATTTTTTGATTGCAATTTTTTACCTCGATATGGCATATTCAACTAGCGGAGGGTAGTATTCCTTACGATGCGATCTCGAATGTAAGGTTTCGGTGAGCAGGAGGTAGTGCCTCTTACGGTTCGATTATTACCTACTTCCCCCTACATTTTTCCTCGTCTAAAATTTATATATATGTCGGCGCCATCGAAAATAATTTCTGTACGCCTGTGATTCTTAGGAACCCAGCACTAGTACTCGTGACTGTTTATTATTTTTGTTAATATAAACTTTGTGGTTGACTTACCTACCCCAACCAATAACAGTTTAAGATTCGATGTATTTCCTTATATGGGCAAGGCAACACGCTTAGGGGATTTTAAGCGAACGAAACGAATCGGCTAGCCCAGGGAACAAAAAGGCATTCTATGATTACCAGTGCAAGAGTTAAGATTTGATTATCGCGGTCTAGAGGGTAGCGGATTGTTAGTTCCTTTGTTTTACTAGATTTATCCGATGTTGTTGAGACTGTTTTGATTACTTGTATTATTCGTGTGGACAATTAGACTTTGTTATTAAATTTTGTATTAAGTGAAATACCAGTGTCGTACTTGCTAACATGTCCAAGCGGTCTAACCCTAAACGTGCCCCCGTGGTATCCGACATATATTACCTCTCCACAATAGAAATTTGCATATGCATCTCCATCTCCTAGAATTCGGGCCCCTCAGAAACTCCGGGCTCGGGGGAAACACCCCCGACCCCCCCCCCCCCTCTCGCGGACCTGCATGCTAAACTAAATCAAATAAATAAAAAAGTATGTGTATCTGTGTGACCGTTTCTTGTAGACTTTCTGTTAGACTTAACATTTTTGTTTTACAACATATGTAAAATAGCATAGTAGAGTACTGCCTATTGATATCGGTTCATGTCCGTTGTACATGGTGATCGTCAGAGGCGTGTAAACTGTCGTTATTTATCTAAACTGTTTAATTATAAATTTGGAGAAAAAAGTTAGTACTAACGGATGTTTTTTGAAAATTTTCGGCTCACGAAAATGTTCAATTTCGTCACAGTACGCCCACAAAATTAACATGTCTGATACAAACTCACCCATATCGTGGTACCGACCCATGGCAGACCAATTACACGGGATAACCGTTTGAATCGTCTTTAGAAGCGGGATTCAAACAAATGAAAACAAATTTACTATGTCGGGTGTAAATAAATCGCCGTGTATATTTCAATATGTTTTTAAACTATTGCCTTGTACCCTTTACCACCCTGAATGTTTTTTATAAAGAGTAGGGAAATTGAGCGATAAGACGCACTGTGAGACACTCTGTATATGTTTATAGATAAAAGCTATGTATTAATTAAAATCGTATAGTGTTTCACCTTGATTTGAAATGTATTAAATTTAATAATTTTTATAATTATCAGGAAGTTTATTACATAAATGAAAATATAATTCTAGTCAATTTTTTGGGGATTTTTTAACCTAAAGAGGTTTTTAATTGGTTGTAATAAACATAAAAACGAAATTGACATTATTTTAAAGGGAATAAATAATGCAATAAATGTTTGCAGTGTTCAATTCCGGATAATAATGGGCCTTTACAGTACATTCGAATTTTGACATTTAAATATGATGGGTGTCATTTGGGGAAAATAATTTTTTATCTAAAAATGAGGCGTCTTAGAACAGCAATCTCTGAGAAATAAATTAGCGAAATACAACAACTTTCACGGGGTATTTCAAACGCTCGAGTTTCACGCGCCTTGGTTGCACACGTAATCCCACCAATCATCATCGAGGACACAACAGAAGAACTTGCAAATCGACAACACTGCGATCATCGAGCGTGCGGATAACGGATAACCTTAAACTTTCATTTGAGCTGTCGTCTTTTCTGGGGCATTTTCGGTCGTATTTTCACAGAATGGAACAAAACACTGCTTGCTAGACATTTTAATCGAAATCGGAGGCTTTCAATTTACGCTAACCTCAAAACCAAAATGTTAACATCAACAAGCTGTCAAACGTCTAGTCATGAGCGATATGTCACTGCCGGTGATTAAATCACCGTGATTAAATCACCGTTATTACATAAAATATTAATATAAAGTGTAATTTACATCGTTTTACTTTCAATTCATACTTGTCCATTGCTGCTTAATGCAGCCATACATTCACACAAACAAATTACGGCGAACGGTAAACATATCAGCTTGCAGATTGTGATGGCGTTAGTTTAAAACCACCGGAAGTGAAAAATATAAGTCGCCGTTAAGAAGTGATTGGAAAATCGCGATATCGCCCATCACTACAAACGTCAATTGAATGCTGATTTTGTACAACGTTGCCGAGTCGCCTTTTACACTATTGGCTTGGGATTGCTGACGTATTAATGGCGCGTTACGGATAATCGTTTAAATTGGACTTGTAAATAGGTGATTTTAATTATTTTTTTCTGGTTCTAATCTGCATCAAAATAGAAATTGAAAAAATACGGGTATTTTAATTTTTCATAAAATTTATGATTCCGCAATAAAAAAATATGCTGAAAAGGCCCATTATTTAATTTTGAAATTGACCTGAATTAACACAAATCTTGTGGGAGAAACGTATTACTGGCGGTAATAAATAAAACGTAAAACACTTCATGATTTACTCAGACCAATTTGTTTAAAATAGCATACGATGAAGCCGAGAATAAATAACCCACACCGATTTATTATACTCGAATTATCAATACAGAAATAATATTAGCCGTGATCTATTTGTCGGACACCTATTAATATTTAGCAAAAATGTTTGAACATTTCACTTGAAAAAAGTTGCATATTTGGCTTCAAACATCAATAAGTGACTTATATTGGTGCCCCATTTTGCAATAACTTTGATCGACAAATAACAATTATTTTGCAGTACTTTACGTTGTTTTGA
Source organism: Stenurella melanura (assembly GCA_963583905.1). Classification (NCBI taxonomy): domain Eukaryota; kingdom Metazoa; phylum Arthropoda; class Insecta; order Coleoptera; family Cerambycidae; genus Stenurella; species Stenurella melanura. Next base: position 139,097,361 of record OY757312.1, read on the forward strand.
TGGGATTGACAAAGAATATTCGCTATAACGAAATTGTTTGAAGACTTGTGTTATTTTGCAAAATTTTTGTATTTAGGCGAAGAGTGCAAAAAGTGTAAGATCACCTTTTTCTTAATAAATAAATTTTTTAGGCCTCGGAAGCGGTTCTAGTTGGTTGTCAATGCTGAAAAGGTTCTCGAACCTTGAGAAAAAGAAATTGTGTATTAGGTATGCATTTCAGCGAAAAAAATTCAAAAATTGCGAAATGAAGGTGAAAATTTTCGGTCAATCTATTGCTACGTTTGTTTAATTTATAATGGTTCGGTTACCAAAGGAAAGAAGAAGAACGGCTGAATTTTGGTGCACGATAGTTTCAAAGCATACCATTTAAAAAACAAAAATGTTAAGATTGAAAAAATTGAGTTTAAATTTAGAAAATTCCGCTTATTTTACTTAAATATCTTCAGAAATATTGATCGGACGGGTTAAATTTTTTGTAGAAGATTTAGAAGAAAAAAGGTCTCGTGGTAATATAGAACGAATAGTTTTTGGGTAAAATGGAATTTAAAAAGGCACCAAAAATAAAATTTGTATATAATTTTTTATTTTTTTTATATTTCTCTGTTAAAATCGTTTACATAATATGTAGGCTTGTAAATTGTATCATATCTCGCATCATATATTAAATAATTTTGGGTAAAAGTTATAAAAGATAAAGAAAATTGAACAAATATTTAAAGACTATTTACTCAACTTAAATTTTCCCAACAAGCATTTTACATTTTGAGCAAGTTTCGAAAATAATTAAGTAAAAATGTCAATCTCGAATCAATCCACCGGAAAACCTGCGGCTTCTGCTTTAAGATGATATTCTCTCGTTTTTTATTTTCTAGGTTCTCTTGACACTTTTTGTGAAGTTGTGTCTGTAAAAATATTTACTCTTTATTTTCTCACGCAAAAGAAGTCGGCGCATTTTTGGCGTATGGACCTTTTTTTCTTTAAATATTCTGTTCTTTTAAAAATGATTTTTCTTTTGTTCGACACATTTCTAGAGACATTTAAGTGAAGTGTAAATATTTTCGTTTTTAAAAGCTCTTATTATATTCTTCACAAATACAAAACGAATAGTATATTGCGTAGTTATGCTATAGGGATTTCGGGACCAAAATCCCATGTTATTTCTTATGGAGGTTCATTTTGCACATTTTTGACAAATTTTCTCCCCACCACTTTTTAGGCTCCGCCTTCGGGGAAGGTCCTACTGGTAGAGGAGATATTATTGGTCGATCTGTACGCTTTAAAACAGAGTTTGAACACCTTTTAAACAGGTTTGTACAGCTTTTAAACAGGTTTGTACAGACTCTGTTTTAAATTGTACAGAGCTGTATACAGACTCTGTTTAAAAGCTGTTCAAACTCTGTTTTAAAGCGTACAGATCGACCAATAATATCTCCTCGACCAGTAGGACCTTCCCCGAAGGCGGAGCCTAAAAAGTGGTGGGGAGAAAATTGGTCAAAAATGTGCAAAATGAACCTCCATAAGAAATAACATGGGATTTTGGTCCCGAATCCCTATAGCATAACTACTATATTGCATTCGATTATACACATTTCTAAAACCGGTAATATTGCTTGTAAAGAAAAAATGTTCATATCACTATGTTGGTGATCGAATTCTGAATAACTTTCAAAATGTCCGTCCGTCCGTCCGTCCATCCGTCCGTCTGTCTGTCTATCCGTCCGTCACGTTTCTTGTAAGCACTATAACTAAAGAACGAAAAGTCCGATTGTATTGAAATTTGGACAGTAAGTTAGTGTTAGCTAGAGGAAGAACCCTATTGAACAAAATCGATCAATAAATAAAAAAAGATAAAAAATTTAAAATATTTTTTTTTTACATTCATTTTTTTGTTTTGTAATTAAACTAAAAATGTCTAAAATTAATACTATTTACAAAAAAACTGCGAAGAGTATCCTATAGAATGTGCAACAATTATATAAACAATGCAATAAATCGGCGAAGAGTATAACGGTTAGCTTGTTTAACTTGCAATGTTAGTGTGTTTGTTAAGGTCAAATCTTGCAAACTGGATTTCGACTAGTTCTAAGCTAGAGCTTTGAAATTTTGCACACGTGTATGAGTCCAGTGACAATGCAACATAGAATAACCATTATCGGTCTGAATCCAATATGGCGGACATCACAAAATAGCGGATCGCCGTTTTCTTCACAACCTCCTTGATATGGGTACTATGTGACGTCATTCTAAATTCGATATGGCGGACGCCCCAAGATGGCGGAGTATCTTTATCTTCACAACCCCCTTGATATGGGTATCAAATGAGAGGGTTTGACGAGTAAAATGCGATAAACTATTAAACGTCATTCTAAATTCAATATGGCGGACGCCTCAAGATGGCGTATTATCTCTTTCTTCACAGCCCCCTTGATATGGGTATCAAATGAAATGGTATGACGAGTAAAATATGATAAACTATGTAACGTAATTTTTTCTGCTGTTTGCAAAATCCTATAAAGAATATGTTTCAATACAATTATAAGCAAACAAATAATAATTCACTTTTAAATATGTAACGTCCTTCTAAATCCAATATGGCGGATGCCGTAGGATGGCGGAGACCTTTTTCTTCACAACTCCCTTGATATGGGTATCAAATGATAGGGTTTTGTCTTCTGTTTGTCTGTAAAATAAGTAAAGACTAAAAGGTGAAAAATAAAATTATATAAAAAAATACTTTTTAAGGAAAAGCTTTTATTTAAAAAAAAAATGTGCTAAAAATTAAAAAATATATTTTTTTAAATTCATTCATCTGGAAACCAAACGCTTTGGGGGCGGTTAATTGATCAACTGTTCAATAGTGCTCTATGACCATCCCCGAAGCTTTTGGTTCCCAAATGGAATTTTAAAAAATTACTTTTTACTTTTTTTAAATAAAAGCTTTTTTTAAAGAGTGTGCTTTGAAATTAATAAGTGCTAAACAGCCGTTCTTCAAATATTTTGAAAGTAGTTCAGAATTCTTTCATTACCAAATTGGCATAATGGAAATGGCAAATGGCATAATATGTCATCAAACTTATTAGTTTAGTGGAATTGAGTAATACCATAATTCTATGTTTTAACATTGTCTTTAATGTTCCTGGAGAACGCGACTGTAAATGTTCGATACAGATGAACATCTAACAAGTCCCAAATGGCTCCAAAAATATCAGAATGACATGAAGAACTTGAGTTGATCATGCAAAAATCTAAAACCAATACCGCAAACTCTTTACATGACTAGCTGTTTCTCCAGATTTCAATCAGTTTTGTGTTTTTTGTCGTCGGACACGAGGTTGGGCTTTTAATTTATTTACAAATTAATTATATCTACAGTACTTACTTAAATTGTAATTGACGACATTGCTCAGTATGATTGAATGAACCTCTGGAACGACATATATAAATGACCCTTATTTAAATAAAAATGATTATAGATGAGTAGAGGGCACAGACCTGTGAAAGATTAATTTATGAAATAATATGGAAACATCGATTTTCTTATTCACTGTGATGGTCTATTCTCGTATCCGAAATTGTACTCGATGACAAAAATACGTTTTCTTAATTTTAGAAATGTGTATAAACGCTAGAAAAAAATAACTCAAACCAAGTTTGAATGCCAGTGCATGTTGTGTCATAATAACGAGGAACATAAGTAAACAAATGACATGAATGTGTATTTGCCAGTTTGTGACTGTAGTAAATCTGCCGAAAATATATAATTCATAGCTTTCTAAGTGCCAACATAGACAAGAAGAATTTTTATGTAGCATTTTTGTTATTTAATTCCCGTTTTTTCGAAGTAAAAATATGTGAAATTTGAAATATTGGATTGTAACATAAAGAACATACTTTTTAAAAATGCTTTAAAATGCTAAAATGACCAATAACCCAATATGATTAAAGGTATCTAATTAACTACTACTAACTACTACGAGAAGTATGTCATTATTGGAAATACAAGTTTTCATCAGATTTCAGAAGTGGTCAGAGAGTTGTACGTCTGCATTGTTGGAAAAAATTGATGACATTTTAAATGCAACAGTTGAACGTAAAACGACGGCTTTGGCGTTTATTAATTACTCCAAAGCGTTTGATACAATTAGTCATCGGTTATTGTATTATATACTCCATTTTATCCATTTAACAAAAGTAAAAAATTACTTGCAAAACCGTGTATAATTTGTGGAAACTACGAAGGGGAGGTCCAATTATGGCAATATATCGTGTGAAGTGCCTCAGGGATCCATTTTAGGACCATTGTTATTTTGCATTTACCTACACCTGCAACAGTCCAGTGTTTTAATAAGTGGTAATGTACGTATATACTCTGACGACACGCAAATTTATTATTCATTTAATCACAGGGATACTTATAACGCCAATACTAAGATAAACAATGACCTAAAAGAATTAACGTCGGTGTCTACGCTTCACAATTTGCAGATACATCCAACCAAATCAAATGTTTCAATATTTAGGTATTATAAACAATAACACATTATCCCCCTTTAATTATTATGACGTTTTATATGATCCGTATCTAGATAAGGCGCATAAGAATCGAATCGATAAAGTACAAAAATCATGTCTTAGGTTTACACGAGTTTGTATATGGAATTAAAAAATATGAAAAGGTATCTCGCAAAATTAAAAACCAAATTGGCTAACTACGGCTGTTAGAAGACAAGTTCGTTCACTAACATTTTTCCGAGGGGTCAGCCACTTCGAGAATACCTGTACAAAATGTTAGGAATACAATGGCAATATTTTGGGAATATTGGGAATATCGGGAATAATTGGAAATACGGAATACGCGGAAATACTCGGGAATGCATTGAGAATATTCGGAAATATCAGGGAATACTCAGGAATAATTGGAAATAACGAAGAATAATCGGAAATACATCGGAAATATTCAAGAATAGACACGTTCTTGAAAATTTCGTAGAATCTCGGGACGCGGCGGCCGACGATCTACCTTCCGGTACGTTTGCGAGGAACTCGCGCAAACTATCATTAGACATCACAGTGAATTACAGTGTTTTATGTGTTCCTGGATATTTTGATATTAATAATTTTCAACCTGGAGGCATGGAGATAAATGCAGAGCCATTTGACGCCAACAAAATAATTTTTACATAAAAGATAACAACTGTTAGTGGATATAATTCAGCTCAAAAACATTAAGTAAAAATATAATCATATTACATTAAACAGAATTAAAACTAGATATAACTTGCACACGGTGTAAAAATATGACGAGAAAACTATAAAAATCGCTCCTTCTTGTATTGTAATACTCTCTAGTTCAAACATTAAATAATGAACCTATTAACTCTGCACACCACATTTTACTTTTCAAGTTGCCAATTTTGTTTACCGAAGGAAGTATTGTCTGTCTGATGGCGCTATATCTATAAAACTATATATTTGGTACTATTAGTGAAAAATATACAGGGTGGAAAGATTTAAAAAATAAATAATGAATTTGGGGTCAAGTGGCAGAATAGCCTATGCTAAGCTTCGCCCATGAAACATTGTATATTTCTTTGTTTCAATAAAGTCGTTTATTATTATTATTATTATTAAAATGTGACAGAGGACAACAATAATTTGCACAATTCCCACGGAAGATATCTGCTATACTTTTAATAGATAGTTAATAGATCATAATGTTTATTATTTAATGATGTGATTAATTATTTGCCTTTATATAGGGTGAGTCAGTAGTGTATGTATGGTCAAAAATTGTTTGAGATCAAGAGTAGTATATTTTAAAATAATATATAAATCTACAATGTGCTTCAAACTAATACTAGGATTTTTTAAATAGAACATCCAATATTCTATTATATATTTGTATTTGACTTTTAATATTCTATCCAGGCATATATTATTTTTGGACTTGCACTGACGCATTGCCACTTTATTCCATTTTTTCGGAAAAAAAAATACGTTTGCAACGATCAAGAGAAATATCTGCAACCACTTGAATCATTTTAGCGTTCATAATGACACTATCTTTTGCACAAGTTTACTTTCTTACCAGTGTAGATTTCAGATGTTTGTTTTAGTAATTACTAAGTATTAATCTCGGTATTGATTATATTGATTATAAAACGCACAGTAGGTACGCATACAAATTATTTTCAATACAAAACATTTTAATGGAAAGTGTTAAAGACAGCTACAAAAAGTGATCCTAAATATTGAACTCTTCATTGCAGTTTCAAAATTAATGACCGACTGGCCATGAATTGCTTGCTTCAAACATTTTTGTTAATTAATCAGTTAGGTACTAATAATAATGACGAGAATAATAGTATCAAAAAATTAAAAAAATATGTCACTTATAGTATGTCCAAAGTCAATTTGAAATTCGTAAAAAAAGACCGACAAAGCGCCGACGTTTGATCTGTGCCGCCGTCAAAGTACCGCTGCGGTAAAGATCAACGTCGTTTTCTCAATTGATATTAGAAATTCTATACTTTAGTATAAAAGCAAATTTTTAGTGATAATATTTCATGTTATGGTCCATCCTTGACAAAATTTTAGAAGTATTTTTTACAAGGGGTGCAATTTTTCTTTTGGAAATGCAATCTGTATGTTACCAGGAAAGTAGAGTGAAGTTTGGTCCAATTTTGGAGGTTTTGCAAATTGAGTTTTAATTTTAACAGACGTGTGTTGGTCTCGTTTGTTTTTAATATCATCGGATAAGGCCTAACCCAAAAATCACAATGTTTGTGAATAGATGATGGCCAAAACGACGTAGGTCTAAATCCTATCAATCATTTTGTCTTTTTTTGCGAAAAAATAAAAAGCGCACAAGTTTCTAATTTTACATAGGTAAACCGAAATTATTTAAAAAATAATTGATCCCTTTTAATGAAACTTGGTGAAATTATAGATCTTGTAGATGTAGGTAATCTGTTATGGAAAATTACAAATAAAAATGTTTATTTTCCTTAAACGACGAAATTTAAAAAAAAATAAAGCTTCATAAAAATTGCCATTTGGTTACACCAAGATTTTTTTCTTACAATGTGTTCCACTTTTCATGGTAACACCTTCATAGCTCAGTTATTAGTCATCTAATTTCAACCAAATTTAGATCAGTATCTATACTTTTGAGTAAAACAAAACCTATTTCTGTCATTAGCGTGCATTTTTATTAAGAAAAGAAAAGTTGATTTTTCGAGGTCATATTAGGCATTCATTTACTGTAAAACTAATGAAATATTATTAATCAGCATACTTTGAAACCCCCATGTCCAAAATTCAATGACATTTTGATATACTGTTTTTGAATGCCCCCTTAGATTTACATTTTTTTCGAAAAATAATTTGTTTCTAAGTTATTAATTATCTAATATTTAAAACCTGTCATTTTAAAGGGGCTGTAATTCGAAAATCATAAATCAAAACGTCTTTAATTTTTGGATATAAGAGTTCGAAAACATGCTGATCACTAATATTTCACTAATTTCTCAGTAAAAAATGTCTATGACTTCTAGAAAAATCGACCCTCTCTTTTTCTTAATAAAAATGCACGCCAATGATACGTTTTGTTTTAATCTGAAGAGATATTTTAAAGCTCCTCAATACCGATTCAAATTTGGTTGAAGTTGGATGAGTAATAACTGAGCTACGAAGGTGTTTCCGTGAAACGTGAGACACTGTAAGATAACTTTTTGTAATATTTTATAAATGAAATTTTAAAAAGTTACGCTGCTGTTTTGATACTGCACATTTAAATAACCTGAACTAACCGAATTTGCTCCTAGTAAGTAATTTATTTAGCATTTTTTGTTTGTTTGATAATCAGAACAACTTACTATAGTACTCGCAGGCAGCCATAAGAAGTGAAATTTCAGACTGCACGTGCACATAATTTGTTTTTGTTGTCGAATGTATGTTGGGTACGATTGGATTAATAAAGATCTAGTGCACCGCTTAACTAATATAGAACGTTTTAAATCTGGAAATACAGGAAATACTTAGGAAATAATTGGGAATGTTTGGAAATACTCGAAAAAGTTTGGGAATAACTGAGAATACTTGGAAATAACTGAAGATACTCGGAAATACTTGGGAATAACTGAAAATTAGCGGGAATACTTTGGAATAATCGGGAATACTTGGGGAGTAACTGAAAATTCTTGGGAATACGTGGAATAAATCGGGAATAGAGGGTATTCCCAGAATACCTGTACAAATTTTTGGGAGTGGCTGACCCCTCGCATTTTTCCATGGTGCTATTTATTGTTAAGAGTGAACACTACGTAAGGCTAGTGGGGAGGGGGGATAAGGCGCCAAATGAGAAGATATCTCCCTAATAATCAAATTTTAGCCAAAAATAGTCCTCAACAATCCTGTTGTATTCATTTATGTACAACTTACACATTTTCAGTTAAATAACCTCACCCAATTTGCAAAAGACAGCTTATTGTTAATCATTAAAATTATGATTAACAATATTTTTTTTAAGGTGTTATAAGATGCCAGTGATCGATCCTGATGCATTGATGCTGCGCATTCAAAACTGAGTCTGACAAATTAATTAACAAAAATTGTCAGACAGACAAGTTGTAATAGATGGAAGAGATCTTAAACTTCATTTTAAAACAAAAATCAAGGTGTTGTGAAGTGTACTTTCATAGCAAAAAAAAAAAACGGTAAAGGTGTTTACACAGAACTTCCCTTTTTATTGATACAAGACGGTCACTCTAAAAAATTATTAATTCAGAGATGACATATGAGAATTATAATCGCTATGTAGTTAGCCCTACTATTACAGAGAAAACTAGATAACTTTTTTCCATCATCTACTGTATAGTGGTGGGGGAAAAAAATTTCAATTTTTTTTTTTTAATTTTCAAAACGTTTTTTTTTTTAAATAGGTTTAGAATATAATGAAACGTGGAAATTTTAAAATTGAAAAGAAACATGTTTTCCTTTTATTCTATTGTAGTGGTAAAAAAATATTTCAAAACAAATTTCTCTTTTTAGGTACGTTTAGAATGTCATGAAACGTGGGAATTTTAAATTTGAGCAAAAAAAAAATTTTTTTTCATCACCCATTTTATAAAAAATGTTCAAAATATTGTTTCAATTTTCTAAAAAATGTTTTTTGAAATACGTTTAGAATGTCATGAAACGCGGAAATTTTAAATTTGAGTAAAAAAAAATGTTTTTCCATCATGCATTTTATACAAAATTTTCAAAATTTCATTTTTTTTTCTTTTGAAATAGGTTTAGAATGTACTGAAACTTGGAAATTTTAAATTTGAGCAAAAACATTTTTTTCCATCACCCATTTTATAAAAAAATTTCAAAATTTTATTTAAAATTTTCAAAAAATATTTTTTGTTGAAATAGGTTTAGAATGCCACGAAACGTGGAAATTTTAAATTTGAGCGAAACAAATATTTTCCATTATCTATTCCCTTTAGACGGTCCACCATGTATATTTTGCAGTGAAAGTCTAACCATTTCCTCGGTGGCAGTGGCGTCAGCTACCTACCAAATTTGACTGTTCTCCGTTAAGTAGTTTTTTAGTTAATGCACCAACAGACCGACAGACTGACGGAATTGAAAAACCTATATTTTCGTAATCTACATGATCTGAAACTTTGACTTTTTCTCGAATACAATACTTCCCTTCGGTATGCGAGGGAAGTAATAATTTATAAAAAATTAAGTCTGGCAAATTAATTAAGTAATAAAAATTGTCAAACAGACAATTTTTTTCAAAAATGGTTCAATAATTTGCGTAAATTTCAAGCAGGTGTTTTGAAAAATAAAATCATTTTTTTTGGGTAAATTCAAAAATTCATAAAAAATAACAATTAACAAAATTTTAATGGTCTGGCGGGCGTAACATGATTTTTACAAATGTTGCTACAATTTTCACCTCCTTTTGCGATGTTCGATGGGGTATGTATAGTATTGACCCACAGTATGTATGTATTGTAAATAACAAATAAATTAATATTAACAAATATACTTTTGATCACATTTAATGATGCAATAATATTTTTACAATATCTGAATATTTGTCATATATATTATTTATATTATTGTCTTCTTTTTTCTTTTCTCTTTTTTTTTCTATTCTCGCCACCTCTGCATGAACTACCCGGTGGCGATGTAGTGTTAACTACATATGAGAGAGCATCCCACAATATTCCCCCGGTAAGAAAAAAAACTCAGCCTGTCAAACAATCAATATTAAACTTAAACATTTTTTGGTAGTGGCGACAGGCGAATCAACAGAATCCCCTAAAACATACGCAGGTTTAACGCGATCTAAACTGAGAGTTACATTCTTATCACGAATCAACAGAGAATTTGTCAGTTCTAAAAATTACGGCTCCTGAAACAGTGGGGTGAAACATTTTTTAATCCGATCTTGTCTAACAAAAACATAATTACAAGTAGACAAGTAGTAATACTATGGGGATTCTGGGACAAAATCCCATGTTATTTCTTATGGAGGTTCATTCTGGTCATTTTTGACCAATTTTCTCCCCACCACTTTTTAGCCTCCCGCCAACAGAGGGCGCCACAGTGGCGGATGAAATGTTGATTTCAGCATGGCGGCTCAGCGAATTAGAATGCAGCACAGATCCTATTGGCTTCGGTGTCTGGACTCTTTCTATTGGTTGCGGGATGGTGGACGGTATATTGGATTTCAGCATGGTGAGGTCTAGCAAATCAGATGGTGACCTGCTTTAGACTCTAGTTGCGATCGGTAATGGCCGATGGCGTATCAGATAGAGGTCTATTGGGGTATGGAGACATAGCAAATCAGAATAATGGCTTAGTGAATCAGATGGAGATATGGTCGTGGGCTGCTATGTGATTTTGTCTCCATTGCTGCCCACGACCATATCTCCATCTGATTCACTAAGCCATTATTCTGATTTGCTATGTCTCCATACCCCAATAGACCTCTATCTGATACGCCATCGGCCATTACCGATCGCAACTAGAGTCTAAAGCAGGTCACCATCTGATTTGCTAGACCTCACCATGCTGAAATCCAATATACCGTCCACCATCCCGCAACCAATAGAAAGAGTCCAGACACCGAAGCCAATAGGATCTGTGCTGCATTCTAATTCGCTGAGCCGCCATGCTGAAATCAACATTTCATCCGCCACTGTGGCGCCCTCTGTTGGCGGGAGGCTAAAAAGTGGTGGGGAGAAAATTGGTCAAAAATGACCAGAATGAACCTCCATAAGAAATAACATGGGATTTTGTCCCAGAATCCCCATAGTATTACTACTTAGACAAGTCAGGACTAACGAAAACTCTTCGGAGATCACTATGCCTGGCATTTCGAAACGTCAAGTTGTCAAAATGTGAATGAATTTTAGTAACGAAATCGGGAGTATTCACGTCGAAATGGGGTTGTAAAAAGAATGAGCCTGGTAAACGTAAATTTTGACCGTAAAGGAGATCAGCGGAAGAACATTCTAAGTCAGATCTCGGAACTGTTCTGAAACCAAAAAGGACTATGGGTAATTGGTCATAAAGTGTTGTTCATATTTCTAAGTCAAATAAAAAATGCCGCACCTACAAAGCGGGCAGTCGGCATGTTTACCGATTGAAAGGTATCGCCGTGCGGGCTTCTTTGGTGGGAGTTTTTTATGTGCTTTAGAAATATGAATTCAACTTTACCAGTGTATAGAGTTTGCACGTGCTAGCAATGTAGTTTTTAAAGTGCGGTGGAAACGCTCTACCATCCCGTTATTTTGTGGGTGATATGATGTAGAATGAATACGGTTAAAACCTAAAAACTTTGCAAATTCACGAAACAAATTCGATTCGAATTGGGTGCCCTGGTCCGTGGTTATCGAAAGCGGAACACCACCCGCTTCGGGCCAGCAGCGGGTGAATCTTTCAACCATGGTTTGGATGTGAGAACAGCCACGCGATGGGGGAAGAGGCCCAATTATATCAATGTGCAAATGGTCAAAACGGCACTTCGGTATTGGAAATTTCGCAAGCGGGGTTATCGTATGGCGATGTATTTTCGAAGTTTGACAATATAAACACGTCTTGTCATGGCAGCTCGGTCTACTAGTGTACTTTAAATTTTATGATGTTCTTGAAAATGCTTTAAGGTGGCCATTCCCTAGAAATAGACATCCGATAGGGAAACGTTTATTCCTTTTTGGCTATAATTTTTTTTCTTAGTACGTATATTTAAACTATAAGACTACCTAAGTAGAACTACAACAAGATTATTACTATGAATTTTCACTCAATAATTTCAGTGGTTTGCAAAATAGTTACATTTAAATTTAAATATTATAATATTTACTTTCCTATTTCGTAGCTTTAAATCTAACTATTTTGCAAACCATTGACATTATTCAGTGAAAATTCATAGTAATAGTTTTGTTATGGTTCTACTTAGGTAGTCTTGTAGTTTTTTTAAATATTCGTACTAAGAAAGAAAAATGATGGCCGAAAATAATAAATATTTCCCTATCGGATGTCTCTTTCTAGGGAATGGCCACCTTAAGGAGAAAATCCATGGGGGGTAATATCATCATCTTAGTTTTTTTCACAGTTGTATTATTTGGAAGCAGATTTTTAATTTGCTTTCCCCCCACAACAAAATGCTATTATTAATGGATATGACTTATTCTTAGAAGAGTCTATTTTGTTTTGAATTGAAGTCATTATGGCCAGATTTATTGCAATAATAAAGCGATAATTAATAAGTAACATGAAACTAAAGGAAATAACTTTACGAGTGACTTAACATATAAAATGAACAGTGTATTTTTTTTCTTGTTGAAAATAATATAATAAAGATAATGTGACAGATAAGGCACAGCGAGCCAGTGTTCTCAAGGAATTACTTCAATACAAACGTACAAATTGTTTCTTATTAATCTAAACAATACAATAGTGTGGGACTACGCGATAAAATATAACGAGTCTTATCATATACCGTCAAGTGTCAAATTGGTCGTGAACTGCAAATTGAATAAAGGAATGCACATTGTATATAATAGAAAATTGAGTAAGAACCAATAATACTAAGTCTGGTGTTTGCAGCTGTGAGGTGTATCTGAAAATATTTAAGATTCTTGCTTATTTTCAGAAGAATTTCACTAGTTTTTCGCTTTCTTTTTACGCTCTCAATTAAAAAATTGCCCAAGTTTATTTCAGACTCGATTTTAAGTGTACTGTTCACCTGAAACAATTACATATACAAAGTACCGGATTTAAAGGATTTAAACACATTTTTATTATTCATTATATTTAGGCCATGAGATTCTTTATAACCTTTGTCTTTATTAAATGCATTATTATTATACTCTTCGCAAATACAAAACGAAGAGTATATTGCATTCGATCGGCACATTTCTAAAACCAGTAATATTGCTCGTAGAGAAAAAAATGTTCATATCACTGTGTTGGTGAACGAATTCTGAAGGACTTTCAAAATGTTCGCCTGTCTGTCTGTCTGTCTATATCACTCCGTCCGTCACGTTTTTTCTAAGCACAATATTTTAAGAACGAAAACTCCGATTCCATTGAAATTTGGACAGTAAGTTAGTGTTAGCTAGAGCAAGAATTCTATTGTTTTTTTTTAACAAAATCGATCAATAAATAAAAAGTTATGAATTTTTTAAATAATTTTATTTTAATGTTTTGTAATTAAACTAAAAATGTCTAAAAGTAATATTACTACGAAGAGTATCCTATAGAATGTGCAACAGTTATGTAAAAAGTCCAGTAAAACGTCGAACAGTATAATGGTTAGCTTGCTTTTATTCAATTAATACTTAATTTTGAGTTTTCTATGTTTTTCTAAATTAATGATCAGAAAAATATATAATACCTAATAAGATAATTTGTCAGATAGATAGGTAGTTTGATATACCTAATATAGTGATGTTGAAATACAAAAGTACCCCTGTAGCACAAACTGATTGGACCAATATAGGATTCACATGTTGGGCCAATATACCGAACGTCAGATTTTTGCAATAAATGTCCAATATTGCAATCACATATTGGTGTCATATTACATAACAACATAGATGCCATATTGAATCCCAACATTGGTGACATATTGGACACCAATATTGGTGTTATATAAGATAGAATAGAATAACAACATAGGTGCCATATTGGATATCAATATTGGCATTATGTTGGATACCAGTATTGGTAGCATATCGGATACGAGCATTGGCGCCCCATTGCTACACAACATTTAAAATACATAGAGTGTGCCGAAATTCTCACATTTCCCTTCAGACACTGATGCTACATGCAAAAATAATAAGAAAATTTCCTGTATCTGGAAATGTTTCCTAAGGAAGTTACAACCCTCAGCGGATGGCGCCTAAGTATAGGTTTTTACTGCTTTTATTGGGACGAATTTTTGAGACTTGGTTCACTATTTTGCATTATTAAGGCTTATTTCTGCACACTACTAACCAAGCCTAACTTTATTCATAGGCGGAGAAACGATAGTCAATCTTTGTCTCATTTCTTTGGAACACTCATTACCAAGGGAATCATCAATATTTACTACTTACCCTTGAAAACGGAAAGTCATACATCTAATTATATAGATAACCTTCTTTATGTATTATCTTGGGAATCATAATTCTTAAACAATTAAAAATGTAAACCTGAAAAAAGGATAAATATCCCTCGTTTCTCCTCCTATCAATAAAATAAATTTTGGTTGATATTGTTCAAGAATAAACCTATATAATGTAAAATCGAGTTTCATAAAGTTAGGTGCCATCCTCAGAAAGACTGTTCCATTAAGAAGCATTTTCGAACACATCCCTCTGGAATGGCTTATGAAATTTCTATGAAATTTTTTGTACAGTGGAGCCTAGTTGGGCGGTAGTTCCATATTTATTTTTAAAAAATCGGTAAACATTTTTTCGATTCGAGAATTTGAATTTCGTTGAAATTACATTCAAGTTGGTAGTTAAGAATATTCAGAGCAGCTGACTAAAGTTAAAAATTTCAAATGTCAAGCCCAAAATAGTTGCCATAGTTCCAACATTTTGAACATTGTTAAAAATGATCGAATTTTTGCCCCTATAATAAAAGTTAAATGATTGTACAAAATATTTATTTTGGTCCTAAAATGACTGTAAAAAATACTTATTTAGCGTAAAGCAGTCGGGAACATTTTCGAAATGTGCTATTATGTAATATAAATGTAACATTATTATAAATTGTTCATAAATCATCTGTCTACTCAGTATTTATTCAACTTCATTTCAGGAATATGAAATTAGTTGGTTTCTGAACATTTTAGCAGATTTTAGTGCAAACATTTTTTTTACTCCTCTTCATAGTTTAATTTTTTTGTCATGAACGAATGGGTAAAGTAAAATTATAATTGAATACCTGAAAGTAATAAAGGAGTTATATTTGTCCAATATTCAGAACTAATATTAGTTTCTACACATTGCGCCAATATTGGTTAAATAATGTTAATATTGAATCTGATTTGCCAATATTGGTGAAATGTTGGCTATATTTTGGGTGACAATATTAAAAATACAGCTGATAATCATATAGGTACAATATTAGTTAAAGCTGACATATATTGGCCCAATATACAATATAGGTAACACATTGTACCAATATTCACCCAATATCTTGTGCTACAGGGGTACTTACACAAGGCAAAAGAACAAACCCAGTAATATGTTAAACTGAGGTTCGAAAATAGTTGTAAATAGCAGTGAATAATGTCTAAATGTTATTTGTGACATTATCTTAATTTTTTCTATTTTTTTTGTGACTTCCTGCCACATGTATTTTTTCTTTTTAACCGGTGCTCAGGGAATCTACAAAATATCACAATTAACCAGTATGTTACTGGTAAATAACCTCTACGCCTGTAACTTTTACGTCAAAGGATCAGTTAGAGGTTGTTTTTTTAAACAAATAACACGAATAAGTATAGGAAACAGATTAGATTTCCGAAACGTCGGCGAAATATTTAATTTCAAGTTTGTATACTTATTTGTGTTATTTTTTGTATAAAAGCAACCTCTAACTGATCCTTTGACGTAAAAGTCATAGGCGTAGAGGTTATTTACCAGTAATATACTGGTTAATTGTGATATTTTGCAGATTCCCAGAGCACAGGTTAAAAAAAAATGCGTGTGGCAGGAAGACCCAAAGAATTAGAAAAAATTAAGATACTGCCACAAATAACATTTAGACAATATTTAGATAACACGTCAATAGTCTTTCACAACTTTTTGACCAATATTATTTCATTGGAGTAAGTCCATGGTTTATAGAACTGGCACAGTTGGGAGTAATAATGAGCAACAATCAAGAGATCAAAACTTCGCCTTGTGCAACAACATGTTATAGGATCTTTATTCTCATTTGAGAAATTCAATCTAAAGCGTTGCTACCACGATAAATCATTACAAAGCCTGCTTGTGTTAGAATAGTCGATTGTTTACCTGGCTCACCATTACAAGTCCGTTACCTTCTTTTGGTTCATTCTTAATATTGCCGGTAATATAGCCGTAGGTTAAATTATATTTACTTTTATTGAATCTTTTATGGAGGTGTTTATTAAACAAACACTATTTATTATAATTAAATAATTTACATCATATATAGTAAAATAATTTTCAGTTAATTACAATAATTAAAAGTGATTCTAAAAATTGTCGGTCAACGCTCATGACATCGGTGGTATTATGAATTAGTCCTTTATCGGTCTTTTTTTATGATTTTCATATTGACACTAAATACATTATACTGACATTTTTAAAACATTGAAATCACTACACTCTCCACCCCATGTCCTAACTTTCACAGATATATTTTATTTTCATATAAAAATGCCAACAATAATATTTAAAAAAACTTATCGGTAATTAAGAAAACAGGCCCACATGTTTAAGAATTATCACATCTTAAGACTAACGGCAACGGCGTTTAGTGTGTTAATGATAAACAATTTATTACTATATATTCAAGGCTGTAAATGAAAATTAAGAACGTGCAAGAACGCATGTGAAGTAACTGTTCATTTACTAATGTCACTAATATATCTGCACAATAATGAATAGACAATACTATTCACTGAAGATTTAGGTTAAAGAGTTTTAAATCGAGTGGAGGTTCAAACAACAAGCTTCTTTTAAAGATTAAAAATGTTTGCTTAAGGTGAAAAAGACATCCGATAGGGAAATATTTATTATTTTTGCCCATAACTTTTTTTCTTAGTACGTATAGGTATTTAAAAAAACTATAAGAGTACCTAAGTAGAACCATAACAAGATTATTACTATGAAGTTTTACTCAATTATTTCAGTGGTTTGCAAAGGGTTCAAAGTGTGTCGAGTTCGGTGATTCGGTGAAAGACGCATGTTTCGTAGCTCCTACGGGATATCGAGATAAATCAGGATAAAGCGGCAACAAAACGCCGAAAGTGTACTGAATTGAAGCGTGAACAATTCTGCATTGATTGTTATAAATTGGCGAGAGTATGGCTATTTCATATAGTTGATATTTGATTAAATTATGTTGGTTGAATAAAGAAACACAAAATAGTGTATATAAACAACTCGAGAACAGTGTACTGCTTGAGTGCTTGACCGTAACATCTGTACTTGGATTCGTCCCTCCTTGAAGTGGGTGATATAAAATACGCAACAGCCAGCCAGTGTGTGAATGAAACAGATACGTTTGTTTTTGTTTATGTAGCATTAGGTTTATTTATGTCTTTATTCAATTTTAAACAAGAATTTCAGATCAAAATTGAAAAGATATTAAACATAATATATAGGTAATAAACATAATATATAGGTGATGAAATGGAAAAACTGCCCGATAGTGAAACAGATTGTTTCAAGGAAACGACATACAAGGTGAGCAAACTATCCCTTCGGTCTTTTCTAATAACGCGAAAAAAATATTGTTACCGCGAGATAGGACCCTTCCCAGCAACTCCACCGTAGATGGATATTTACTTGTGGAGCGGTTAAGAAATAAAACAAGAAAGGGAAAAAAGGGGAAAAAATGCAAAAATAAAATAAAAATTAAAAGCTGTCAGCCTCAGAGACAGAAGAAACAGAAAACTTAGAAGAAGAAAAATGAGGAGATGGCGATAGATTTAAGCTTAAAAGAAGCATGGAAACTGAAAAGAAGCATATCGCAAACAACTGCACCACACCCCAGCCGATGAGGACAAATCGAAACTTAATAGATGCATGGAAACTTAAAAGAAGCACGTCTCAAACACCTACACTTCCCATCCTATATTCCCAACCCATGCGTCATGCGACTCTCGCTGCTGACAACAAGCATGTCCAATGTCCAACCCGGCGTATGCAGCCGGTCCGGCGGTATATAAAACATTCGAGATTTGGTTCCGACACGCGGTTTGGCCGTCCGTAGGGCGTGTTCGACGGACGACCAAGTTGCGTGTTGGAACGAACCTCCATGGGTGCCCGGAATTGGCAGCAATGCCCACCTTAGGCCGACAAATTAATAAATCAATTAACCACCATTTCCATTGAAAGCAACAAAGAATATTTAAATAATTGGCCTATAAATTTTTTGCTTCATGGAGCCCTTCTTACATATATACTCAACAAGATTGCGTCATATAAATAGGAGTATAAATATTTAAAAGGTTTTTTATTTTGTTTATTATACATTTTTAAAGTTAACAAAAAATGAAAAATCTATTAAATGTTATTTTTTTTATGTGTATGTTATGATACTGCTGGCTTCATGTCTGATAAAGGCATTAAAAAACTTTGTTTTCAATTTTTGTAAATCATTTGTTTGTAATTTATTTATAAACAAATTGATGAAAAACATTTTTTTTACTATTTAATTGTCTAGAGTATTTTTTTTTTAATTTGTTCAAAATATTTTTTCTTATTGTTTATAATCGTTTTCTTATATATCCACCATTTAAATAATTAGTTAAGAAACTTTTTTTTTTTTTTCGTTTTTTGTTAATAACAAATGCAATTTTTGTTGGCGAAAAAAAAATAAGAAAACGTCTTTTTCGGAGTATTTTTCCGAATCGAATGAGCTATTGCTCATATTTTTTGAACTCTTAGAACTATTTTTTACCTATTTTTCATATTCACGTAGTTCTAAAAGGTGCGCACACAGGGTTATTCATTATATATTTACCTCCCAGTACGTACCACGTCTTAGGAAATACCCTTTATAGATATATCATGGAAATAATAAATTGTGCGAGCATTTCTACAATGCTCGCATCTTACCTATTAGAAAACCTTCATGTATAAAACTCTGGGCCATTATCACCAAACTAGTTTCAGTACCACCGACCTACCTGCATAGATTCATTTATTTACTTTTAGAATTATTTAAAAGAGGCGCTGAAGATAACCTTGGCGAAGAAATGCATATAAAGATACCACGAACAAACCAACTATTAATATCAATAAGCGTTGAGCAAATACTATGATAAACAAAGTTCAGGAAGCAAGGACAACGACATTTATACTCGAATTTAAAAATACAACTTCGATTGTGAAACGCGTATGAATAGGATTTTAAAGTTTATTATACCCTGAGGATTCAGACATCTAGATCCAACTACTTTCTAGTCTTTGATGTAAAAATAAAAGGCTTATGAATAACGGTGGAATGTATGTAGTGCACAAAAAATAAAGCAAGTATATAATGTCAACCTTGTTCTCAATAATGATAATTATTATATGCACGCAAAAGTCATTTTGTCTGTCAATAAAATATATCAATTATAAATTCAACATTTTCTTCATATACAGGGTGGTTCTGAAGTCAATGCCTTCCTTCCTTTTAAGTAGAGATGATATAATCCATATAGTGGAATTAATGAAGTTTTTTACCTCGACATTCTCGTCCATTGTCTGAATTTTCAGTTCCTTCTGTAATGTATCTTTAGGTCTATGAAATTAATGTAAAAAAATTCCCAATGTCAGCTATTTAATGGAGGCTGATTCCCACTCCTTATAGAGGGATGGGGAAAAAGTAAGGAACTGTCCACTGAATTAACTTGTAAGAAAAAAAGGTTGGACTTATACAATTTTTCATGAAAATTGATATTTTACAAGTTATAACAATTTGAAGGTTGCTTTTACCATCAAAAATTGACACCTTGAAGCTCTTTTTCGTAAATGTCTCAAAAATTATTACATTTAAAAGTGGCATAAAACATATATTTTTTAATATTGAATATTTAAATGCATTGAGATAAAAGTTTTTCGTTAGTAAAAATACTCGTATGCAGCTAATTTCCTTAGTTTTTACTGATGTAGTCTTACAGCTGCAGTTACGGATTGGAAACAGTTTACCAGCGTAACATTGGAGTTAGAATCGTGATTGTGATTTTTTCATGCTAGCTACTATGAATTCAGCATCAACACCAGATAATTTATTAAAAATATTTTCTCCACTCGTGAAATAGGTTGAATTGATTTGCAGTTGCAGAAGTAGTGGCACATATAAATCCCATATGCGACACACCTTTGATCTAGCAAAAATGCAGCCGATGATCTTGGACTTTTACTGCGGATGTGACACGTCAAGATTAAATACCCTCGGGATAATTCGGATAATCCGATTCGGAATTTTAGTACCTGACTGAAGTAGGTAATAGAGAATTTTAATCGTACAATTATAATATCTGCATCATATAGTACATTTACCTACATCGCATAATTCCTTACATTACCTATTTGTATCACTTGTAAGGCTTATTTTAAAATAATTGTAAAATCTGTAAGTCTTACGAAAATTCAATCTAAACTGTTTAGTTCACGTTCAACTGTGTACGAGGCTATTTAACCTGGATATATTTCTGCTAGTGTTGCACAAAATATCGCTGTCCTTTTCAGTGTCGCATATGGGATTTATTTGTGGTAGTGGGTTATATTGTACTCTAACTTGGAAGCAGTCGTATGATAACTTCATCTATTCAAACTAAAGTCATTGATTAGGAAAATGATAATGATCACTATTTTTGTACTAATAAAATTTTTCTGTTGGAGTTCAAAGTGTGTCGAGTTCGGTGAGAGACGCATGTTTCGTGGCTCCTACGGGATATCGAGATAAATCCGGATAAAGGGGCAACAAAGCGCCGAAATTGTACTGAATTGAAGCGTGAACAATTCTGCATTGATTGATATAAATTGGCGCGAGTATGGCTATTTCATGTAGTTGATATTTGATTAAATTATGTTGGTTGAATAAAGCAACACAAAATAGTGTATATAAACAACCCGAGAAAAGCGTACTGCTTGAGTGCTTGACCGTAAAATCTATACCTGGATTTGTCCCTTCTTGAAGTGAGTGATATAAAGTAAGCAACAGCCCCCCAGATGTGTGAATGAAACAGATAAGTTTTTGTTTATGTAGCATTAGCATTGATTTATTCATTAAATTTTAAACAAGAAATGGAGATCAAAATTGAATAGATATTAAACATAATATATAGGTAATAAACATAATATATAGGTGATGAAATGGAAAAACTGCCCGAAATTGAAATCGATTGTTCCAAGGAAACTACAAACAGGGTGAGCAAACTATCCCTTTGGGCCTCTTTTCTCATAACGCGCAAAACAAATATTGTTACCGCGAGATAGGGCCCTTCCCAGCAACTCCACCGTAGATGGATATTTACTTGTGGAGCGGCTAATAAATTAAAAAAATAAAAAATAAAAGCTGCCAGATAGATGGAAACTTAAAAGAAGCATGGAAACTGAAAAGAAGCATCTCGCAAACACCTGCACCACACCCCAGCCGACGATGACAAATGGAAACTTAAAAGAAGCATGTCTCAAACACCTACACTTCCCATCCTATATTCCCACCCCATGCGTTATTCGGCTCTCGCTGCTGACAACAAGCCTGTCCAATGTCCAACTCGGCGTATGTAGTCGGTCCGGCGGTATATAAAACATCCGAAATTTGGTTCCGGCACGCGGTTTGGCCATCCGTTGGGCGTGTTCGACGGATGAACAAGCTGCGTGTTGGAACGAACCTTCATGAATGCCCGGTTGTGGTTCACTCGAACTACTTTGGCTTTGAGATGTATGTGACTCTTCACAATCAGCTGAGATTTCCATTTCTATATTTATAAACGGATCCGATGAAACCAAAAAGTATACGCCGCAACAAATCCTCATTGGTCACAATTCTTTATAGACATTTCTCTTTGGAATTTTCAGATTTTCTCTCCAAATCTTGAATAAATTAAGTCGCTTGGGTTTATAAGATGGGCGCCAGGATCTGGAAGAAACGCGAAAGAGGAGGTATTATAATGTTTGCCAATTTTATCTGCTTACTTATCTTATATAAGGGTTGAAAGGTATAGGATGGTATACGTTAGAGATGTTGTGTATTGAGAGCAAATTTCGCTTTGAAGTAGTGATTAGTGAACGAATTGAATAAAATCAGTGACTGCAATATCAATAATAATTATTATATTACATTTGAAATTTAACATTTTTCGCCTGTATCCAACGTCTTCAAAATGCCTTACCTCAAAATATGGCAGCTAGAGGCAGTTGCAATTCACAGGGCATGTATTGGACACTGCATTCAATATCATAAAGAAACTATAATGCGGAAGCTTAGGGAAGTAAAGCGCAACAGAAACGTAAAGTTTCATTTTCATCAAAATCTACTGCAAAAACCGCTTACTCGATAAAAGGCTATAACTTAGGTACCAAATGGCAAACAAATCAACTAACTGCTTAAAATAAAGCTCTTACTACCTTGTTCTGTATCAGACATTGCCGAATTTAACACATAACAAATTTTTCGTTCTCGAGCCGTAGAACGCAAGTGAAGCAGGTATTGGGTTCGAGGTCTTCCGTTCCCCTAAGTATAACAATCACCCTTACCAAGAAGCCTGTTTATTACCCACGTCTAGGAAATCTGTTAAAATCGGTGTATTTGAGTTTTGGCCAGAAATTCCTGAAATTAACCCACCGTGAACTGGTAAGATTTTATTTTCTATATAAGTCGGTTAGAATTGCATTTTGGTAATTTGATAGGTAAATGATCAATTCTGTATATTAAAGTTATGGACGTTTGTTATATGTTCTATACAATCTTTTTTGTTTAGGTAATTGATAAAATATTAAAATACTACAAATTACCACATAAATTAAATACCAATTTGTTTAAACACTCATGTATATTGTAATAACAATTACTTGTAAGTAATGCTTTAATTTTCCTTTTAAATCTTATTAACGAAAGAAATCTTATATGCATTTCACGGCAAACTATTAAACAAGTTTACACAGTTATAGGCGGCGGTCATGTGTGCTGGTATAATTAAGTTGTCTTTATGTCTGGTCTCATAGGAACAAGAATCTGCCAATGTTGGAAACTTGTTAATATTACTTTTGGCATATATTAAAAACTATAGAAAAAAATGCAGGAAAGTATTCACTTTTCAAAGAACTTCTGATTGGAAGTGTTTCGTAAACTCATATCGGTCTGATGATCCAAGCCAAATTGTGGAAAGACATATGGAAATATGCAGATGCACGACAATCGGATTCCTCTAGGGTTATTTAACAATTGACACGTGATCGTTGTGACGTCCATGTTAAGTTGGTGATGAATGTACCTAGAACTTTGATTTGCGTATCAAATGAATGCATAAAGTCCGACGAAGGCCTTTTAAGATATAATTGTAGAGCAGTTGTGTTAATTTCGGTTCATATATTGCGCTGACACCAGGTGCTAACATTATTTAGCTCGGTTTTGATTTTTGCAATCATTTCATCAACAGATCCCTCGTCAGCGTGGGAACGAGGTATGGTCACTAGTTCGATATCCGACACTCGAACTGCGATCAGTTGCTGCAAGTTGTGTCGAACATGTTTTTTCGTTCAGCTTTTTTCTGTGTCAACAACCCCTTTCTTAGTGATCTTGCCTAATGTCGTGTTGTGTCAGTTTAATTACTATTAAGTCCCTTGCGGATTATTTTTTAAAACCAAATTGTTAATTTTAAGCCCACAAGCGGGTAGAAGCTTTAACAGTCCTTTTAATCTAGTTTGATCCGAACCGGACGCCACCCGTCCAGTCCTCCAATCACCACGGCGCTGCCCACCGTGATTGTCTGGCTGACTCCTGGCCACGATCTGGCACGGCGAGACGAATTGTTGTACTTTTATTTCTTAATAAACGTATTATGATGATAATCAGCAAAGTTAAGCAACGCTGGTCGAGTTCGGCACTTCGAAATTTCAGTTCATGCACTGAGCCATTGTGGAGGCTTAAAGAGACTGAAATTCCAACTACTTGGCAACCAAAAGCCAAAAACTATTAGCTGCATACCAATACCAAGGGGCTCTTCTCAAGGCTATGAAGTGTAGTATAAAGGACAAAGCTGGATAAGGACCTCTAAGGAAACAGAAGCTCTAAACTAGATCGCGATGGTCAAGGCCTAGCAGTCAGCTCCTCCTATTTAATCTACATCCTCAGCGTACATAACAGTCACGGTATCGTAAATAAAATTGTATAACTACTGTATAGCATACATAATAAGGATAAGGGACCAAGAACAGAACCTTGTAGAACTCCCAAGTGAACGTTCCACAGAGTTTATACGGGTAAACGATTATTTTTCCATTATGCATATACGAATGTATCCAATTTCCGCTTATACCAAGCTTTGATAGCTTTGTTGAGAGAATGTCCTTGTTCACAATGTCAGTAGCTTTAGACAGATCGAATAGTATAACTACAATAAATTTTGCTTTATCCAGATTTGTAATAATGCCAGTTTCCTCAACAAAATTCGGCCGAAACCAACTTTTTGAAATATTTTGTAAAGGATGCTTAATAAATGATTTGCCATTATTTTATTATGTATATATCTTTGTTCGATGAAAAAACGTTTTGTTGTTATATTGACCCCTTCATGTTTGTGACTTTTGATAACTAATTTTAATATTTTTCAGGTCGATCAGCTAGCGTCTTAACATGTTCCGATTACATGAAGCCCTACGTCAAAGTCGAACCTTCGAGACCTCAGAACGAAACTGATCTCAGATTTACGATATATCCGATAGCGTTGGCACTAAGCGTGATATTTCTCGCAGCCACCCTGGCAGCTGGATCCCTGTTGCCGGCGAGTCATCACGTCCTTCATTGGAGATGTCAGACGAACCACGTGGCGTGTCTCCTGCTCGGAGATGTGCTCCTGTGCATCACGCAGCTCTCGGGGATGATTGACTATGTGCCCTGCTTTGCTATAGGTGAGTGAAAAATATATATTTTTAACTTTATAAATCAAAGTGTGTCAACGAACGCAATTACTAATGTAATTTTTACCTTCATTATAAATATTACGTTTTATTACTAAAAAGAAACAAGAAATTACAAAAGTTTATCAGAAGTTAGAACAGAGAGGGGCTCTTTTAATTTAAGAAATTCAGGAAATGATGATCGGATCAAAACAGTGTTTATAATCGTGAAAAAGTAATAAAGATCTCAGAATTTCGAGAGGGGGAAGTTGGGTAGTAGAATTGTGCACCCGGGGTGTCAACTGCGAGGGTTCAGATTTTCGTAAGTTCAAAATTTGTTTGATGAATGTCACAGCTATTTTCAATTAAAATTGTATTATATAAAATTTGAAACTCACATTTATTTACTTTTAAAATCAGTAAACGAAAGATGCTTTTCACTATTATAGCCCGGGAGGCAGAGACGGGTTTTTCGCGTTAATATCTATAAAGCTTGACTATTTTCCAAAGAGAGTTTAGATAGTATCTATTATGAAGGTGCAATTCTACCAAACTCTTAGTGGTGCATAAATAAGTAAAAAATTAAAGAAAAAAATCGGTAAAGGTATTTACACAGAACTTCCCTCGTTATTTGTGCATGGCGGTCACTAAAAAATTATTAAATATGAAATGACATTGAAGAAGAAGAATAATAATGGAAATATAGTTATTGTAATTATTACAAAGACGTCCTGATAACTTTTGGTCAAAAAAAATAGTGCTCATCCAACAGCAAAAGTTCAATACTAAATAACAGGTCTACCATGAATTATTTCTTGGGATGACCACCCTGTATATTTTCCAATAAGGATAATAGCATATGCCAAATATTATTGCCATTAGACACATTTTCAGTTCTACTTTCACTTAGTGAAGTGGAAGTATAGTGGTTGATACACCCTGAACTCCCCAATAGACATTGGTATAATAATGTGCACATATCTAGACAATTTTACACATCTATTGCAAGACTCAAATTTAATCATGGCCGGTTCGCATCACATCTTTTCAAAATAAAAATATATACGGATAATCTTTGTACATGTGGACAATATGGGGATATAAATCATATATTTTTTAATTGTGTACTTAACCAAAATCACACGAAGGTTTTAATGGACAAATTAATAGAACTGAAATTTCATCTTCCAATAAATATTAATAATATACTGACGTCAGAAAATGTTGAGGCTTTCACAGCATTATTTAATTTCCTTAAAGCAACAAATACAAGTTTATAAATAAAGTAATTTTAGGTTAGATTTGCTAGATCCTCAGTGTTAACTATCCCTGTGTTATTTTTAAACCTTATCATACCGTGGTCCCCTACCTTTGTCTATGTCTTTATAAAGTCGTCAAGATGGACCCCTTGACGTGAAACGTGTGGCCCTGTGTATATCCCTCTGGTGGATAGATTTGTACGCTAGGTGTATGTATGTGTGCATTTACACGTATGTGTGCGTGTGGTACGCATATACATTGTTATATAGTCTGTTTTAGGGTAGTGCAGAGAGAAAAATAAAGGATTAAAAATTAGAACCAATTAGTCTTGTTTGCATGTGCATCAGTATATTATAGATCTAGAGCTACTGGCTGATGGTTCATCCAAAGCCAAGGGAAAGAGAAAAAAAAAAAAGTATAGTGGTGGTTAAAAATTTCATTTTTTTTTGAAATTTTTCAAAACTGTTGGTTAAAAATTTTCAGCCTTTCAAAAAATATTTTTTTTTGAAATACGTTTAGAATGCCACGAAACGTGAAAATTTTAAATTTGAAGAAAAAAAAATGTTTCTTCCTATATTTTAGTGGTAAAAATTTATTTAAAATTGATTGAAAAAAAATTTCAAAAAATTTTTTTCAATCAGTTTTTCAAAAATTTTTCAGAAAAATTTCTAAATTTGTTTTATACGTTTAGAATGCCATGGAAACGTGGAAATTTTAAATTTTCAAAAAAAGAAATTCCAGCTATTTTAGTGGTAAAAATTTTTTCAAAAATGTTGGTAAAAAAATTTAAATTTTTTTTTTTTTTTTTTTAAATACGTTTAGAATGCCACGAAACGTGAAAATTTTAAATTTGAAGAAAAATAAATTTTTTCTTCCCATATTTTAGTGGTAAAAATTTCAAAAATGATTGAAAAAAATTTTCAAAAAATTTTTTTTTCTGAAATAGGTTTAGCGCGTCATGAAACGTGGAAATTTTAAATTTGAGCAAAAAAAAATTTTTTTCACTATTTATTCCGTTTAGATGGTCCACCCTGTATATTTTGCCGTGAAAATTCTACCAGTTCTTCGCTGACAGTAGGGTTAACTACCTACCAAATTTGACTGCTCTCCGTCAAGTAGTTTTTTAGTTAATGCACCAACAGACAGACAGACAGACAGACTGACGGAATTGAAAAACCTATATTTTCGGAATCTACGTGTTCTGAAACGTCAGAATCCGAAAAAATCTCGGATGGTGATTTTTTCTCGAATACAATACTTCCCTTCGGTATGCGAGGGAAGTAAAAATAGATGGACGAAAATTTGGTTTTTCGAATTGTCACGAATTGTCAAAAAATGACAATTTGCCTTATCTCCTGTCGGCCCCAATTTTCGATTCTCACGTCGAGATTCACATTGGTCGGTCATTGCCGACCTTCTCCTCGTCTTCGAGACATAGAGCGGGTCTCCGATCGTCGTATTTATTCAGTTCTTACGTTTGAAAAATTGACTTGCGGTCGTGCTAATCGGCAACTATTTTTAAGTGGTTTCCCGAGTTCGAATCCCGCCCGGAGATACGTTTTCTTCATTTTCAATTTTCTGCCAGATATTTTTGATTCTATAATAATTGCTATTCACTCCGTTCTATTGCATTTCTCGGAGAAGAATGGTGTACGTTCGTTAACGATGTGGCGTAATACAAAATTCATCTGCGATTGCTGACTACAATAAATGCAAAGGTTTCATAGACATTTCGGACCAAATAAAGTCCTACTCGACTGTATTAAAAAAGTCGATAAAATGGTATAGTAAAATAGCAATTGAGCTTCTGTTTGGGTCAGCACTTGCCATCGCCTACATAATGCACCAGTAAATCACCAATCAGAAACTCTCTATCACTTCTTTCAAAGATGAGCTGGTTAGCCATTTCTTGGATCTTTCTAAGTTTGAAAATATTGAAACGTCCAATCCACGTGTTCGCGAAGGTCACCACTTAGAAATGGTTCCATCTTCTGCCCGAAGAAGATGTGTGACACGTTAAGCAAAACTTTCCTCCGAAATTGGACGAAAATTTGCATAGAACATAACGCAATTTTATCACTTCAGATGTATTCAGTGCGACAAATTTTATTGCATTACGTGTTTTTGTAATATTTATAGTTGTAATATATGCGGTTTTTGATATTAGAATTTTCTTTTTTTTAATATATTTTTTCACTTATAATTGGCTTGGTATACTTATTCCGCGGCGGAAAATGCAAAACTTCTCCGAGAAATGCAATAGAGCGGAACGAACAGCAATTACAGAATCAAAAATATCTGCCAAAAAATTGAAAACGAAAAAAATATATCCCCG
Source organism: Stenurella melanura (assembly GCA_963583905.1). Lineage (NCBI taxonomy): Eukaryota > Metazoa > Arthropoda > Insecta > Coleoptera > Cerambycidae > Stenurella > Stenurella melanura. The sequence goes on from OY757312.1 coordinate 139,126,275, forward strand.
GGCGGGATTCGAACTCAGGAAATCGCTTAAAAATAGTCGCCGATTGGCACGACCGCAGGTCAATTTTTCAAACGTGAGAACTAAATAAATACGGCGATCGCAGACCCGTTCTATGTCCATCTGTTTTTTTCTTTAATTTTTTACTCATTTATGCACCACTAAGAGTTTGGTAGAATTGCACCTTCATTATGGATACTATCTAAACTCTCTTTGGAAAAAATCTAGCTTAGTAGAAATGATTTCACGAAAAGTGTCGCTGCTTCCCGGGCTCTCTCTTTTGAACAGTATCGATACACAAGAAAGTAATAAACAGATAGTACTAGATAAAGTAAATGATTATTTCGTAAATAATTGTCCTAATATTAATTCCAATACTAGTTTTGAAAATCACATCTCACGCACAGAGACAAGTATATTTCTATTACCTACTAACCCTGAAGAAGTATGTAACGTTATAAAAAATTTAAAAAATACGAAGTCGGTAGGTGCAGACGAGATACCTGTAAAACTATTAAAATATGTTGCTACAGAAATATCTAGTCCACTTAGTCACATAATAAACTTATCACTTATTACAGGAGTATTTCCAGAAGACCTTAAGATTGCTTATAAGATTGCTTATGTGAAAGCAATATATAAAAAAGGCGACAAAAATATGCTAAATAATTATAGGCCCATAGCCCTGCTATCGAATATAAGTAAGATTTTCGAAAAAATAATATACACTAGAATAATGAATTATCTGGAAAATCATGAACTATTAAATAATACACAAAATGGTTTTAGAAAAAATAAATCCACAATCAGGGCAGGCTACCAAACACTCTGCAAAATAGTTAATTCACTAAATAATAAAGAACATACAGTGGCTATAGGATTAGACCTATCCAAAGCTTTTGATAGTGTGAACCATAATATTTTAATAGAGAAGCTCGAAAAGTATGGAATTAGGGGAAATACGTTGCAACTATTAACTTCTTATCTAGATAACAGAATACAGTGTGTTGTGGAAACAGATAGCAGTGGTGAATTATTAAAATCTCAAAGTCTGGTAATAAAGAGAGGGGTCCCACAGGGATCAGTATTAGGACCATTATTGTATATCCTATATACCAATGACCTACCCATGATATTTGATGAATATACAGTGCAATATGCAGATGATTGCTCCTTAATCATTAACTCTCCTGATCCAATATTATTGGAACAAAAAATTTTCTCAGCATTAGACATGCTAGAAAAATACTATACTCCTCTTAACCTTAGGTTGAATAAAGAAAAAACGCAAGCTATCACATTTTCAAATAGTAAATCTAATGCTGAGAAAAGTTACACCAATGGTATCTTTACTTTGAACACTGTATCTCAAATATCCTTCCTGGGTATTACAATAGATTCTAGGCTTGACTCGAAATCCCATACTGATCAGCTTGCACAAAACATCGTTAAGTATTGTTACGCTCTAAAAGTTATATCACAAAATGTTAATGCTGAGGCAGCTTTTATGGCTTATTATGCCTATGTAGAATCTAGAATTAGATATGGTACAGTCTTTTGGGGAGGCACAAATCACGTATATAAAATATTTGTACTACAGAAAAGATGTCTTAGAAATATACTTAATATTAAACAGACAACTAGTTGTAAACCAATATTTAAAGAACAACATATACTTACCTTAATAAGCCAATGATACATATATGAAGCTGTGATATTTGTGGCAAAAAATATGTCTTTGTTTGCAGACCATGATAGAATTCATTCCTATGATACCAGGAACAAAAACGAGTTATTAAACATTAAGGCAAACTTCACATACATGCAATAATTAAAGTGTATAACACACTACCTGATGCATATAAAAATCTATCACTAAAACAACTAAGGGTAAAGTTGCAAGCCATGCTTCTAAAAAAGACATATTACACATTAGATGAATACTTCAATGATACACTCTACTAAGTGTTAAAAAATAAATAAATAATAACCATGAAACTATTCGAAATTATTTTTTACTTAACTTTATAACATATATATATTTTTAATGTGTCTATTATTGTCTGTCATTATAATTTTTAATCATATTGTACTATGGATATGTCTTTTGTTAGTCTTTTTACTGCAATCTTTGACGTGTTCTACACCCTCTGGGTATTGTTAAATTTTATACATGAACAAATCAAAATATATCTATCTATCTATTATTAAATCGAAATGTATGGAGCATTAAAAACGCAGCTCCGCCAGAATGATATATTTTGATCAAGTTTTGAAGATAAATCAATACTTAAAGTTTGTGTTTTTTTGGCAAAATAATCGCAGGAGTAAAAACTCGTAAAAAAAGTAATTAATGCATCTGAAAGCCTTTTTTAAAGTTCATTTTTGCTGGAGAAATGACATTCTTATGAAGTGTATGAAGTTTCCAATGTTTTAACTTAAATTCGGTAAATCAGAAGGCACTGTAATAATATGTTGCTGCTTTGTCATTAAAACACCTGACGTTTATCTTTTTACCCGACTACGGCAAAGCCGAAAAGGAAGGATTATGATATTGGCCGTCTATGTATGTGGGTATGTTTATATGTGGATATGTTTAATGGCAGTGGTAAAATCCTAATTTTTTTCTTCAAAAAAATAACAAAGCACTCATTGTTTTGCACATAACATTGTTATCTTTCAAGCTGTACGGAAGAAATCCTATAAAAGAGTACTTCAAGCCCTTTAAATTCTATTATACAGTGAGCACGTAAAGATTAGAATAAATTCATTAAAATAGTTACAAAACAAGTGACAAAAATTCGCTCAGACCCGTCGATTTTTAAATACATTTCTCAATCTGTTTATTTAAAAAAAATATATATTTTTTAAAGTTATGACGTCATCGCCATTTTTTTTAAATGGCAACCCCCATTTTTTTAAATGTCATTTGAAAGAGCACATTTTTCTGCATACAGTACGTTAAATTCTAGGAAGTATTGCATGACGAAATTATCGAGAAAAAAAACATTTGACATTAATAGAACACATTCGTTACTTATCGTCGAACCTTTTTACAACTTACACTTTTTTTGTATTTACGCTTTTTTTTTCATTTACTTAGCAACGCGGGCCTGGCTCTAACACATTAGTTGGTTATGCGCCTTGTAGTATTATACCTAGAAAAATATATATTTTGAATTGTTTATGGTAATAGTAAGAAGTTTTTTTCAGCTAGTTTTTGTAACGCCCGCCGTGTAGGTAATTATAATTGTCCTTTCTTAAATTAATTTAATAATAATTGTTACGTTAATTGTGTGTGTCGGAGATTTGTTACTTTTCCTTTTCACCACCCCCCCCCCTTTTTCCCTCCTATTGCCTGGGCCGACGTCGACGACGGAGAATCCATCAAACCTACTGTAAGTTTCCGACACATTCTTTTTTTTATTATACCTAAATACAGTTCACTAAATTATATTAGCCTCACCACGCTGAAAGAGGTAGCCCCATTCATTAGTATTTACTTGTGATATCGTATTGAAAGTACTGATAATGCAACGTTTAAGTGAGACAGAACGAATTGAAATTTTGGTAATGATTGGCTATGGAGACAAGTCCCGAACACAAACTATGGTTTGTGAATTATTTAATGGTAAATACCCTAATCGACCTATTACACAATCAACTGTTAGCAAAATAGAAAAGAAGTTCCGAGATTGTGGTCATGTAAGAGATGATTTCACGAAAGGTCGTCCTACAATTTCAGTGAATAAACAGTTAGATGTTTTACTGACAATGGAGTAGAATCCTCACAAACCAAGTCGCGAAGTCGCAGCAGAACAGTCAATTAGTCAGTCGACTGTTTTAAAATATTTGAAGAAGAATAAATGGCACAATATAAAGTGAGTTTAGTTCAAGTGCTTAACGAAGATGATTTCGACCGCAGAGTAGATTTTTTCGAAACCATGATGGAAGGATGTACTATCAATTCACATTTCTTAAGTCGAGTACTTTTCTCTGACGAGGCCACATTCTGTTTAAATGGCACCGTGAATAGGCAAAATTGTCGATATTTGTCACGTCAAAAGTTAACGTGTGGGCTGGAATTGTTGGGACTACAATATTGGGTCCATTTTTTATTAAAGGTTCATTAGATCGCGAAAAATATTTAGAGCTGCTCCAATATAACAGAACTTGTCGCACTGTATCCAAATGGTGAAAACCCTAATGTACCGGAAAACTCCATATGATTTCAGCAGGATGGCGCACCGCCAAATTATTCGGTAATAGTGCGTAATTATTTAAACGAAATTTTCCCACGCAGATGGATTGGTAGACGCGGATCAATAGAATGGCCAGCTAGATCTCCGGACCTAACCCCATTGGATTATTTTTTATGGGGTTACCTTAAATCCAAAGTTTATTTTAATAGACCGAACAATATTGAGTACCTACTTAAAAGACAGAAAGAATTACTTACGAAATTGGAAGAATTGGACCTGAAACAATTATTAACGTTTTGCGAGAATTTCAGTTTTGACTTGGACATTGTCAAGAAGCAAATGGTGCGCAATTTGAACATTTAATCTAATTATTTTTTGCTGCATTCTTAAATTCTTGTATTTTTGTTTTATTACATTGTTATAAGTAGTTAAGATTTTTTTCTTGATAATTTCGTCATGCAATACTTCCTAGAATTTAACGTACTGTATGCAGAAAAATGTGCTCTTTCAAATGACATTTTAAAAAATGGGGGTTGCCATTTAAAAAAAATGGCGATGACGTCATAACTTAAAAAAATATTTGCAGCACTTTTTTTTTTTAAATAAACAGATTGAGAAATGTATTTAAAAATGGACGGGTCTGAGCGAATTTTTGTCATTTGTTTTGTAACTATTTTAATGAATTTATTCCAACCTTTACATGCTCACTGTATAATTTTTAACATCATACTGATTGTTTCTGACATATTTGAGATTCAAACATTATATCTCGACTGATAACGTTCGAGCGTCATTTTTAAACTATCATATTTTTAGAACTATTCATCGTACAGAAATAAACAAAAAACAAAATACTTGTAATTCCATTATTTTGTTTTTTGTACCATACCAATTATTCCATAAATGTAAGACTTTTGAGTTATTTACGAAACACAGTATCAAGGTACCACTTTCTTAAAACTAAAATCGTAATTCTCAAATCGTTATAATTTGGAAAATATAAATTTTCATGAAAAATTGTAATCCACCTTTTTTTTCTTTCTTAATTTCTATATCAGATTCCGTGGTTACTATTTTACTTTTTTGGGTAAACTTTTTTTACTCATTATTACAAACTCAATGCAAAAAATATATAAAAATCCGTTCATTATAATTGGGTTCCGTGATTTTTTACTTCCACATCCACGTAGTGGATTGGAAGTATAAAGTAATCGTAAAAAAAAAATCAAAAATTTTTCTTCTTGAAATAGGTTTAGAATGTCATGAAACGTCGAGATTTTAAATTCAAGCGAAAAAAAATGTCTGTCTGTCTGTCTGTGTGCCTGTCTATCGGTTTGTCTGTCTGTCTGTAACTTTTTTTTGTCAGCACGATTTCTCCGGAACGGTTTAAGATATTGATTTGAAATTTTGTACACGTATATATCATAACGAGATCTGGAACTGGATTGTTTTTTGAAGATATCGGGTGAAGGGTTGGGGGGTAAATAGGTGTAAATACGGGGAAATATGTAAAGCAACCTGGTAAGACTACAGAAACTAGAAATTTGATGTATGTACTACAAGCCAAGGCCTCAAAATTGTTTGTAATATTATAACGGCATCTGGAACTAGATTATATTTTGAGATGATTCCCTTGAAGGGTTGGAGGTTAAATAGGAGTAAATACGGGAAAATGAGTAAATCAAGCTGGTAAGAGTACAGAAATTTGGGATTTGGTTTATATACTAGAAACCGAGGCCTCAGATTTCTTTTTAATATTTCTCAAACCCCACCACCTCCGCTCCATTATTAATGGGGTTGATAACATAGAATTGAGATATTCACTTGAAAGTTAGTACATATGTGTATTGTAATGGGAGATAAGCATTTTTTTTAAATAAAATTTAATGTTCCAAATTTCAACCGTTCTGTTTTCTCGAGGTTAAAACCTTTGGTAACTCATCTAAAAAGAGTTAAACCAGATGAATGTGAATGAATGTTTAAAACGATCCGTCTTCATCTGCTTCTACACTTTGCAATTTGTATTAATAAATTAAAGTACTAGGTAATTAATACGAGGGGTTCTTGCGTCTCCGCAGGGACTTTCCCCTAGAAATAGATGAATAATAGAGCCGTTTTGCCTTACCCTTATTTACACATTTCGGTGCCAATATGTTTTAGCAAACGGCCCCTTTCATGTTTTTTTCGGCTCTAGTTTAAATAACTGCCTTGCTGTGATCGCGTTGACTAAAATTGGGGTTCATAGGATATTATTTATGAATGCGCCTTGATGAAGGAATGAAACAGATAAAGGAAACTAGGAATATATAACTTAAAGTTTGTGAGGAAACTATCATCTTTGTTTCCTCTACTGGTAAAAAGATTAAATTTAATTTGTTCAAATGTACTGTTAGTATAGTACAGTTTATCCAAAGTCAGTTCGAAAATTATAAAAAAGACCGACAAAAGAATAGTTGATAATACGAGCGTCGACCGACAATTTTTAGAATCACTTTTTAATTATTGTAAATATAGTTTTACTACTTTATATTTATTTTTTTATTTATTATTATACACTATCCGACAGGACAATGTCCCAATTACAGGGTACGAAAAAATACACTGTAGCAAAATACTTAATATAGCAATAATACACAATATAACAAAATTATAAATGTACATGTAGATTAGAGATAATTACATATATGATGTAGTAACTGTTGAAGCAGGCAGTTCGTATATCTCCTGCATTACAGTTGAAAAGGTTAATTTTATCCTGAATATCATGCCAGTTGTGACACATAACATATACCGGCGGGAACTCTAACAGATTTGTTCTTGATGTGGGTAAATAAAAAATAATCTTGTTCCCACCAGTGGCATATGAACAAGCGCATTGACTTTCGCCAATAGTTCGGGGCACTTTATTTTGTCGTTGACAAGTTTATGCAAAAACATAACTGAGTAAAAAAACCGCCTTCTGATCAGTTCATCAGCATTGAAGCTCTCTAGTAGCTTATCATGCGGAAATCCTATTGGTGGATAGGTTTTGTCCTCCTTAAATGCCATACATTTTAAAAATCGTCTATGAATTTGCTCGATAGCTTCACTATGTACAGCGTAATTAGGATTCTATATGACAGATCCGTTCTTAAGTTTCGAACGCACAAAAAACGTACACGGCATTTTTAATGTGTCGATGTTGTTGAGCTCACCGGAGTTTCTAATGATAAAGCCCAAGATTTTGTAAGATGATGATACAATGATACTGATGTGCTGTGTAAAGCTCACTGTACTATCAAACGTTATGCCCAGATCTTTAAATACCTCTGGTATAGTTAATTGTACCTGATTTATATTGTATTCCCGCAGCACAGGATTCAATTTTCTAGTATAGGTGACCGCGTTACATTTAGCAACGTCGAGAGGTAGGAGGTTTGAGGTGCACCATTCGCTTATTAACTCCAAGTCAGCTTGTAGTAACAAACAGTCAGATTCATCCTTAATACCGAGATACAGTTTGAGGCCAATCCGCATATAGTAGACAATGGCAATTCAGGTCAAGTATAATGTCATTTATAAACAAATTAAAGAATAAGGGGCTCAATACTGACCCTTGTGGTACCCCGGAAGTACAAACTACTCTTTCAGATTTATGCCGACGATATTGAACATATTGGTTTTTACATTTTAAGTAGGACGAGCAGAATATGATTAAATCTCGGTTAAAGCCGAAATCAGAGAGCTTACTTAGTAAAATACCGTGGTCAAATCTGTCGAACGCCCTTGAGAAGTCGGTATAAGTGACATCTACCTGTCCATTGCTGTCCAACACCTCCGAAACAAATTGTGTAAAACAAACTAAATTGCTGATTGTTGACCGGCCTGCCACAAAGCCGTGTTGATTAGAGCAGATTTGTTCGTTGACATGTGCGTGGAGCTCCTCGTATAGAGCGAATTCAAAGGCTTTACTAAATTATTGACGATGGTGATAGGACGATAATTTTTTAATGTCAGTCCGATTATCTTTTTTAAAATCGGGAATAATTTTGGAGTCTTTCCATAACTCCGGGAATGTGTTACTGTTAAGGGCTAAATTAAATAAAATAATCAAGGGTTTTGCTAAGACATCAGCACAGTCTTTGATAAGAAATGACGGTATACAATCAGGGCCAGCGGTACATTTGTTTTTTAATTTCTTGATAGCTTTACATATCTTATCTTTCAGTTGTACTAATTGTGGCGGTACCTGCCCATTCTCATTTATGTTATCAGAGTCTACGTACTCAGATGATTCTGTATAAGCAGTTTTAAAGTGCTCAGCAAATGTGTTGACAATTCCCTGAGAATTGCCTAAAGAATTGTCATTGTAAGTCATATTATTTGGAATGGTTGTTGTGTTCTTTTTGCTATGAATGTATGACCAAAAGGATTTAGGATTCGTCTTAAAGTTATTTTCAATGTAGTTGACATATTGCTTATGCGCTAGCTTAATACAATTTTTTATTTTTGATCTTAGTTTTCAAGGTCCTGAGTATTATTGAATTGTGTATATCTTCTCCATGCTAATTTATTATATATTAATTGATAGACATGATGTAAATTATTTATTTATAATACATTATTTATTTATAGGATTTTGCAAACAGTGGAAAGAAAAGCTATCTATGAGAACTAAAGGAAAAACTATATATAAAAATATTAATGAAATCTTTGCATTCTTTCGATAACCTGACTTCTGGTTATGCCAACAAGTAAAAATTCCTATTTGCCATTCTCATTTTAACACTAGCATCCAACCTAGTCCCCCACGGCTAAGCAGGCTAAACTAGTATCTACATGATGCTTAGCCGTGGGGGACTAGGTTGGATGCTAGTGTTAAAATGAGAATGGCAAATAGGAATTTTTACTTGTTAGCATAACCAGAAGTCAGGTTATCGAAAGAATGCAAATATTTCATTAATATTTTTACATATAGTTTTTCCTTCAGTTCTCATAGATAGCTTTTCTTTACACTGTTTGCAAAATCCTATAAAGAATATGTTTCATTACTATAAGCAATCAAATAATAAATAATTCAATTATTTATTTGTTAGAAAAATAGCTATAAAACATTGTGATAAAAAGAAATTAAGAATAAAGAAAGATTTTTTCAAAACATTTTTAGGTATTGTTTTTTTACTATTTTGAATAATCAGTACATCGGTTTTTAGTCAACCTCCAAACGAATGCAGATAATAAATATTCCACAATCGAATCTTAAGCCACCATCTACGCATTTCTTGTTCTTGTTGTTTCATATTTACTGCTCTCCCCGTATATAAACGCTTGGCGTACTTCGTACGTTAACTTCGCTCAGTGCGTGTAAATAAAACTTTCCGCCTGCCTAATAAAAACCACATTGTGCCGAACGTATTGTTGGAGCCATATCAAGTTTTTAATTAGCCTAATTGCTTCTAATATATGATGTGTTGTCCGAGGCAATGATCTGAGAAGAAATTGAAACTAACCATGCACCCACTCGATGCGAATAATTTGCATAATCGAAAGCTTTTAAAATACTTGACGACTGGCAAACACTATGAAACACAACGCGATATAAATTACTTGGAATCATGCCTATAAATCTACCCGATGTGCAAATAAAGTGAATCGTATAAATTTAAGTATTTTAATTTCTACTAGATGAAAAACAAGGATGATTGCCATATACCCCTGTAAGATTTTTTAATTAAATTTTGAAGCATTGAAAACCAATCAAGCATAAGCTACTATACAGATCGGACCAGCCAAATACGAACACGGATGCAATATGTCCAGTTGACTTTCGTCCGCATTGGCAGGAGCCGATTTGAGATATGACGATTCTCGACGCTTGACAAATGCTAGCTTGTGTTCATCTATCGTACCGTGCAGTGTAATCATATTTGGTAAAAATGTACTCTTTTCGTAGATTTTTAACATTTTACGGTGATTTTTGTAGAAGAGAAATTTTTAATATCAATAGATATTAAGTAATTTTTCGGCACATATTTCGACAGTTCTCTAAACGCAGCGAATAATTACAATTAGTGATCAAAATATCGTATTTTTGTATTGAAAATCTGACATTGAATAAAAGAAAAATCGAGAGCGGTGTTTTACAATGTGTTTTTTTTTTGAGATTGTATTACTAATGATCCTTGTCGGCACCTTAGATAAAAGAGGATAGAAGGTCGAAGTTGGTTCCATTTCGAATATTTTCTCAGAATTATTTATATTAATTATTATTGGCAAGCGTTAATTGGTATAATTTCTTCGCATATTAGCTGTTCACCGCGTTCGTATTATGTTGGACGGTACTATATGTCGGCACCACCGAAAATAATTTCTGCACGCCTATGATTCTTAGGAACCCAGCACTAGCACTTAGGATTGTTTATTATTTTTGTTAATGTAAACATTAAAGTTGACTTGCCCTAACAAATAATAGTTTAAGATTCGATGCATTTCCTTATATGGACATAGGAACACGCTTAGGGGATCTTAAGTGAACGAAACGAAATCAGCTAGCCCGGGAATAGAGAGGCATTCTATGATTACCAGTGCAAGAGTTAAGATTTGATTATCGCGGGCTAGCGGGTAGCGGATCGTTAGTTCCTTTGTTTTACTAAATTTATCCGAGGATGTTGAGACTGTTTTGCTTACTTGCCATTATTCGTGTGGACAATTAGACTTTGTTATTAAATTTTGTATAAGTGAAATATCAGTGTCGTACTTGTTAACATGTCCAAGCGGTCTAACCCTAAACGTGCCCCCGTGGTATCCGACATGTATATATTACACGAAGCAAGTATATTATTTCTATTATTAATTTGAAAATTCAGCCTAAAGCGTTGCTACCAGGATAAGTCATTACAAAGCCTATTCGTGATAGAATAACACCCGAGACCGCGTACTGGCACATACTTGATTTTTTCAAACGATATCCGTATAAAAATATAGTTCACCAGATATGTTATGCGCTTACCTTAAACGAAAGGAGTGGATTGTTTACCTGACTCACCATTTCAATCCCTCTGCCTGATTTGATTTATGCCGGTTGCATAGCCGTAGGTTAAATGATATTTATATTTACTTTTATTGAATCATTTACGGACTTGCTCTTTAAATTAACATTATTTACTATAAATAAATAATGTATTATAAATAAATCATTTACATCATGCCTACCAATTAACATAAAGTAGTGAAACAATATTTTCAATAATTATAAAGTGATTCTAAAATTAAACAATTGAAAATGGTGGGTTTACGCTCATATCCATCGTTACGAAGTATTCCTTTGTGGTTTTTTTATGAGTTTCAGACTGACTTTGAATGCAGTATACACTGAATCGTATACAGATTCAGCAAATTTAGTTTTAGGAACATAAACTTGTTTCTGCGCAGATAAACCACGCCTTGTCGTAGAAAATGCAGGGCATTGGTCCATCGCTTGACCGCGACGACTTGAGAACAGCGCGAGCGCACCCATTCTGCTTTTAATAGCGTAGCTGTTTAGAATAGAAGTGTTGGGATAAAATAAATTAATCTCAATTTCGTTATTAAAACGCCGTGTGTTTATACAACTGCAGAAAAAGTGCAAATTGTGAAATGGTACTTCGGGGGCCATTCCACTGATGACAATAAATTTATTTACTGTGGCATATCAAGGCAGACCAATCCCCTCAGCTAGCATAATTTCATACATCATTAAAAAATTGTTCGCAACATTTCTTGTTTCAGTGATTTCCTACATGGTGGAATTTGAGTAAAGATATTTTCTTTACATTTTTCATAAAATATTCCGCGACAGACGTTGACGTGAATTTGTTTTGGAAGATTAACAATAATCTAGTGTTATTGACATTCTTACAATTGATTTCATTAAGCCTACAAGTATATTCTTGTAATATTTCCATGCTTCTAAAATTACCATTTTTTTCAATAGTATTCAAATTATCGAATATCTGTTAAACTTGTGTATTTCTTTTTAATTCTTTAAAAGGCTTAACTTTTCCTTTTCAATAAAAGCTAGCTGTATAATCGCATCCCGTATATGCATGAAAACCGAATAAAGCACGACACAAGATCACCAAATGTGGTAGCTACGACTGGGACTGGGTAGGACTGGGCAGCGTCTCCATGCATCTTTTTCTAATATTAAATCTCCCTCAGTACCATAGATCAAGCATAGTAACACTAAGGAAAGTATAGGACAACGCTATTTACAATGCGAGTTACAATGCCTAAACGGCCGTTTCCAAAACTTACGTGCAGCATACCTGTGAAGAACACATACAGATTCAGCAAATTTAGTTTAAGGTACGTAAACTGGTTTCTGCGCAGATAAACCCCGCCTTGTCGTAGAACAATGCAGGGCATTGGTATAAAAGAATAGCGCCATCGAATGACCGCGTCGAGTTGAGCATAGCGCCAATAGCGCGCCCATTCTGCTGTTTAGACGTGTGGGAATAAAATAAATTAATCTCAATTTCGTTATTAAAATGCCGTGTGTTTATACAACTGCAGAAAAAGTACAAATTGTGAAGTGGTACTTCGGGGGCCGTTCCACTGAAGACACAATAAATTTATTACTGTGGCATATCAAGACACACTAATCCCCGCAGCTAGCATAATTTCATACAGTATTAAAACATTTGAGAATTTCGGGTGTGTCGTGTATTATTGTAAAGAATGCTGTCAACCCGAACCCCGTCATCAACAAATGAGCGAAGAACATGAAATTCGTGAAACTAATGTCTGTGCACTTGTTAAAACTAGTGAACCTTGTTCTGGCAGGCAAATTGCTGATGAAGTTGACATGAAGGAAAGAACTGTAAGAAATATTTTGAAAAGAAATGGGTACATTTGTTTTAAAGTTCAAACAACGTAAGAAATATTTCCCGAGGACAATTTAAAACGGATGGAATTCTGTGAAATCATGATAAATAAAGTGAATGAGAATGAAAACCTCTTAAAGAATATATTGTTTACAGATGAATCATCCTTTTCATTACATAGGAAACACAATCCATCCGTAGTACGATATTGGTCTCGGAAAAATAAACATTTGAGTGTTGCTGTACGAACTCAGTATCCTCAAAAGTTGAACGTTTGGACGGGAATTTTAGACAATCATATAGGCCCACTGCTAATCGATGACAATTTAAATGGCAGTAAATATTTAGAGCTTCTACAAAACCAAATAATTCCTGCAGTTCAAAATCTCCTGTCAACTTTGACGACATTTGATTTCAACAAGACGGCTGCCCAAGTCACAATACCTTAACTGTTATTAATTTTCTGGAAAGAACATTTCCCAATCGTTTAATAGCTAGGAGGGGAATGACCCCCCCCCAGGTCACCTGATCTAGCACCCCATGATTTCTTTCTGTGGGGCTTTTTAAAGGAAACCGCGTATAAACATGCGTTTGAACGAGCCAATAATTTAGTTGAATTACGGGAAAAACTTATCCATCTTTGTGTAAGCATTATTCCAAATCAACTCAATGATATGAGAGGTTTATTGTATAATCGGTTTGGCTATTGTTTGGCACAAGAAGGTGGTTTGTTTGAATCCTTACTTCATTAATTTATTGTTTGATAATTATCACCTGATGTTAGTTTCTGAGGGTTATTTAATTTTATTTTATTGTTCTAGGTTTGTAATTTAATAAGAATAATTTATTTTTTTGATAATTATTAGTTGATTTTAGTTTTCGAGTTATTTAATTTAATTTTAATGTTCTATTTTCATTTCGGTTTTACTAAGAATTATTATTTTATTCCCATAGCATTTACGGCTAAAAAAGAAACTGCAGAAATGCTTTCAATAGAAGACATTATTTGTCAAAAATGTGACAAATAACTTCTTCGCTTTTGACGAAGAGATATTGTCTCATTTCGTATTATAAATTATTACCTACATCCGCACCCATCCTTAGTTCATGCCGTACTAAATTCAATTCATTGTGTGCCTCTGCTTTCACGATTTATGAAATTAGCGGGGCGTGGTCAATTACATCGTTATTCCTACACACTAAACTGAATTTTCCGAATCTGTATACGGATAGTAATAGCATAAGACTTGGAGAAATAGAAAGTTGTATGCCAGCTATTTGGCACAAGGATAGATGTGGCGTCCATGTTCTTTCTAACAGAACAATGTTAAAACTTTAATTTGATTGTAGTTTGAAGCTGTTACTCGATAGGTACAACATGCACCAAAAAATAAAAAATAAAAAAATTTGGGTACAAGGCATTAGCACAAGATTTAACTAGGCACCTAAATATATATCTTCTTACTCCGTAAATACTAAATTTTAAGAGTAATTTCAAGCTGTTACTCCATTGGTACAATTACAGTTCGAAAAATCTTCCGAAGAGGACATACCAAATTTGTGCACAAATTCCGCCCAGGCACCCAATGATTTTTCATATGGTCGCTGTGAGTGCTAACATTTAAAAAACATCTCATTCTGTTACTCGATTGGTCAGGATTTTTGCAGCCAGTTCTCGCTGTGTAGTCTCAAGACCAAACGCAAATAACGAAATAATTTGAACCCATCTAGTGACCGCGGCGGCGTTAGCGGTTGGATAGGATGTAGAATGAATGCCGCTTGTGAAGAGAATATTTCCAATAAAGTATAATTTGTTTTATATATTAGTAAAATTACATTCGTTTTCATATCAGCAAGAACAACAATGGCGTTTGTTATTATTATTATCCATTGCCTACTTTATAAATAAAAATGAGTTGTTCTATTTTAGACTACAGAACATGCTTTCTAGTTTATCTTTAAAACATTCGGAATATTTGTAGCATTACCGAGCGGGAAAAATCAAAATATACACATAAATGATTTCACAGATTCATTAACCTTAATTTTATAGAAAGCAAAATACGGAAGCATATTTTTCTATTAAAAAATTGTTCTACACTTGTTTCCACAATCTGTTAAATCCTTCAAATAATATATTAGCCACTCGTAATAAATACTAGCAGTCTATGACTTTGTTAAAAATGTCTCGAGAATTTTGTCATTGAACTAAGTTCTCGTTCCCTCATTGAGAGGGACTGCGGAACGTACAGGGTGAAGTGAATATTTTAACTTCTAGTTTATTTAATTAACTCATGGTGTATTAATTCCTAAATATCATAAATAACGTTTAAACAAAAAAAATCCATAGTCTTGCCTTACAAGATAGTCACAGAGTCAAAGCCTGATGGAATTCACATCTCTATGACGTCAAAACACTAACACACCCACACATGTATTTTTAACTAGCGATTACTAGTGTAAAAGTACATTAACAATATTTATCGTAAGTGCTAGAGACCGGCCAACCTCCATCTGTGGTCTGAATACTCCACATTATGTCTTGTGTAGAAAGTCCACTTTCTTGCCGTTGAGAAGGTTCGCTATATCTGCCACCGTAAGAAATCCGGGGTTGTTTTTCAAATCAGTTTCGAATTCTCGTTTTACTTTCTCTCTTACTTTCCCGAGCACTAAAAAATGAAATCTTAAAAAGAATCGTCACTTCAGGGCTCAGAAAAAATGAGAAAGTGGCTATCTTCAATAGTTATTATTAACTGAAGATGCCATAGATGAAGGTCACTTTATCCTCTGAGGGAATTGAACGAGATATTTAAAATAGTTTACCTCCGTTGTTTTTAATATCGAACTGTGCGTACCTTAGTATTATTCACATGGACGTTTCGCCGTTCACGTTTGCCTGTTAAAGTTATTACTACTATACGCGGATTGTAGAGAGAGGAAGCAGATGCACAAAGAAGTCCTAGGCGGCAGCACAGTCAGGCCCGTTTCTAGACAAAATTCGGAGCCGGGTAAAACTAGTATTTTGCCCCCGCCCCCCCCCAAAAAATGCAAATCTTCCCATACTTCAATAGAACCACAAAAGCGAAAACGCCAGATTTTGTAGGGATAATTAAAAGTACCCGATTGACCACTACTTCAATAGTTATTCATGATAGTAGTTCATACCGAGTCTTTCTACTCCTCAAAAATAAAACTTAATGTGACACAAAAAGAACTATACCAAAATAAATAAATGTAAAAAATTATTTAATGTTTTCAAAAATATTTACTGGTCTTCCAGTGTTATCTGTCATACAGTATTCGAGAGCTTCAACGTATAATTTAAAGCTCCAGATATTCAACACCAAGGAAAAAACATCCAACCCATGTACCAACCGCTTTTCCAGGAACGAACAGAAGAAACTTTTCCACTCGAAATAGAGAAATCAACACTAAAACATGTCTCGAAAAATTATGCAGGTTGTTTTAAAAAGTATGTCGACGCCACCGAAAATAATTTCTGTACGCCTGTGATTCTTAGGAACTCAGCACTAGTACTTGTGACTGTTTATTATTTTTGTTAATATAAACATTGTGGTTGACTTACCTACCCCAACCAATAACAGTTTAAGATTCGATGCATTTCCTTATATGGGCATGGAACACGCTTAGGGGATTTTAAGCGAACGAAACGGATCGGCTAGCCCGGGGAACAAAAAGGCATTCTATGATTACCTGTGCAAGAGTTAAGATTTGATTATCGCGGGCTAGCGGGTAGCGGATCGTTAGTTCCTTTGTTTTATTAGATTTATCCGATGGTGTTGATTAAAACTGTTTTAATTACTTGTATTATTCGTGTGGATAATTAGACTTTGTTATTAAATTTTGTGTTAAGTGAAATACCAGTGTCGTACTTGCTAACATGTCCAAGCGGTCTAACCCTAAATGTGCCCCCGTGGTATTCGACAAGTACTTTCATGGGAAACTGCTTGTGACAATGATAGTATTGTACTTTGGAGAAAAGGTTCTAAATCTGTATTTAACAGTATTGCTGGGGTTTCCAAATAAGACCTGCCTATTCGCTTACCATCTAGCTCTAGATGGGCCACATGTACAACTCCACAATTTTAGTACTAAATAAATGAACATTGAATTTTAATAATAAAAATATTAGCCTTAAAATTTCTGGCATAGCAGGCAGAATTTGCCCCCCATAACTGTGCGGCCCGGGCGGTTGCCCGTCTCGCCCTCCCCTAGAAACGGGTCTGAGCATAGTACAGTCTTTGTACTGTGCTGATGATGCATGGACACAAGCTGATAGTTAGTCTACGTGCGTCGAAAATCGTCGTATCCTGACTCAACCTGCTAGTGGGCGAAAGTCAACTAACTGACTGGACATATTTCGTATGTTCGTATTTGGCTGGACCGACCTGTTTACTACGCATTTAGCACATTGACTGTCACACGCCTTCTTGTAAAAGGTTCCTAGGAGTCCACACCAAAAATATTACATTTTCTGAAAAATCTTGACAAAACACTACTTTCATTTGTAGGATATAATTTTTATTATAGAAAGACTGATTTTTGTTATAAAGTCACCCAGTTGTGACTGACACAGCCTCTCACAGTAATTTATTTCAGAAGAGGTCGCGTCAGTTGCATATGCGTGCATGCTGTCACATGCATTGTCCACAAAAAGAGATCTAAATTCTATGAAAGTTCCTCGAATTTGTAAATCCTCTTACAAGAATTTAAGAATTGTTGAAGGAAGATCTGAAGCCAGGGAGGTACTAAAGAAAGTTATGACATATTGTTGTGCTTACCCTGGTGAACCCTTTGTGTTTAAATTATTTTTAAAACATTCATAGTTAGTTTAAATTTTGATACTTATGTGAAATTTAAACGTACTGTTGTATTTTTGAATTTTTTTATTTGAAAAAATAAATAAGATTTTTTCCTTGCTTTTTTATCCTTTAGTGGCCACATGGTTTATAATAAAGTTTCCCTGGAAGGGCAGAAGATAGGAACTAACAAACTATCAAAATTATGTTTTACCTCTGCATCCACCTAGTGGAGTAATCGTAAAATTTTTTTTTTTTTTGTTGAAATAGGTTTAGATTGTCATGAAACGTCGAGATTGCAAATTTGAGCAAAAAGAAAATTTCTGTCTATCGATCTGTCTAACTTTTTTGTGCGCACGTTTTCTTTGGGACGGTTTAACATATTGACTTTTTGGTACACTTATGTATTATAACGAGATCTGGAACTAGATTATATTTTGAGCTTACTCCGGTGAAGGGTGAGGGGTGAATAGGGGTAAATAGGGAAAATAAAGTAATGTAAGCTAATAAGAGTTCAGAAACTTGGGACTTGATGTATTTACTAGAAACAAAGACTCCAACATTTTTTATAACATTTGTCAATCTCCCCCCTACTCCATTATTAAAGAAGTTAATAAAATAAAATTGAAACATTCGCTTGAAATTTTGTACACATATGTATTATAATAAGTAACGACAAAGGGAACAGGATTATATTTTGAGATGATTCCGTTGAAAGGGTGGTGGTGAAATAGGGGTAGATAAGTAGACGGTAGCACGTCTAGCTTGCATACTAGCATACCTAGCGAAGCAGATTCAATCCCTACTCATCGCGAAATAATTTTATTTATAAAATTATCCCCAAGATGTGGTTCGGACTCCACTATAAACTGTAGGGCCTCGTTTCTCTTTACCTAACACAAAATCATTCTGGATTTTCAATTAGTTACCTCGGGCTTGAGAAGCGGTTAAGAAAACATTTAAACATTTAAAGCAAGCTTAAGGAGTGCAGAAACTTGGGATTTGGTGTACCTACATCTACATACTAGGAGCAAAGGTCCCAAATTGTCTTCTGGCATTTTTACACCTCCAACACCACCCCCACTCCATTATGAAAGGGGTTAACAAAATAAAATAAAGGTATTGACTTGAAAAGTACACGTATGAATTATAACGAGATCTGAAACTAGATTTTATTTTGACCTTATTCCGTTGAAGGGTTCGGGGTCAAAAAAGAGTAAATAAGTGAAGCAAACTGTTTTTTTATGACATTTTCCTCCCGAACCACCACCCTCCCTCCGTTATTAGAGGGGTTGATAAAATAAAATTGAGATATGGACTTGAAATTTGGTACACGTATACCGGGTGAGTCACGAATTGCGCTCGCCCCGATATTTCCTAAAATATTTGGAATAGAAAATTGAAATTTGGAGGCCTTATTACACGATTAAAATGCCATCTTTTCAATAAAAAATCAAGTTTGGTGCACATCCGGTTTGACCGGAAATGCCCACAAATTTCGATTTTTAAATGGAACACCCTATATATTTTTACATTTTTGAAATCTAGAGGAAATTTTGAATACAATACATCCATTTTGGTCACTTTTTGATAAATATTAAAAATTTTATTAAAAAATCTATTTCTGAATCCAGAGTGCCGTGGTGCCCAAAATATATTTTAGTTTGTGTGCTACGTTACTATAAAAATAAAAAGAGCAATATGATTGCATTACTTAATTCTCTAGAGGCGTTTAAAATTTTTAAATGTGATTTTTACCCACTAACTCGTTTTTTTTAAAATGGGAATTTAATCGTTCACCAACATTTTTAAATACCTCATTTTCATACGAATCTAATGATACCAAAATTTTGAAAATCCGCTCAGAAATATTTGAGATTTCAGCCAAAGCAACCAAGCTTTTAGAAACATGCGGCTAATAGATAATAGATTAGTGGGCTTTGGAAACTAAAATGGCACATTTCTGTGTAAATCTGGTAACCTAATAACATTGGAAAAATCATAGTAGCCATTGAATGTAATAAAACAATATCAGCTGTCAGACAGACTCGTGTAGTTATAGGCAATCTTGAGCTATCAAACATTTAATAATTGTGAGCGCAAAGAACGTTACAATTAAGTTTAGCATAGGTATGTGGAGGTAAACACAATTACATCCACAAGGACATTTGCAATAGAATGCGACATCAGTTCGGTTTTCAGAGTTTTATTTAAATGAACATAAATATCGGGCCTATAAATAAATAAAAATCAATTCCGTTTGAACAATTAAACTTAAACTAGGTAACAGTAGGTATCTTTAATATAATTAAACCATAAATTGACATTTATATTTCATTAATTACATATTACATACAACCGTACAACTTTATTTTGGAGCTCTTCACGGGTATTTGAAGAAGTTTTATAAACTTTATTTTTGAGAGTGCCCCATACATAATAGTCGAGGGGTGTTAAGTCAGGTGACCTAGGAGGCCACCTGATATTACCTTGATTTGCGATAAGGCGTTCACCATCGAAGTTGTTTAAATATTCCATCACTCTTCTGGAATTATGTGGGGGAGCACCATCTTGTTGGAAAACAGATTTTGTAAATAGGCAAGAGGAAGTAAGTCAAGAAATTCTGCTGTCTGGTTTTGTAAAAAGAATAAATATCGTT
Source organism: Stenurella melanura (assembly GCA_963583905.1). Lineage (NCBI taxonomy): Eukaryota > Metazoa > Arthropoda > Insecta > Coleoptera > Cerambycidae > Stenurella > Stenurella melanura. The sequence goes on from OY757312.1 coordinate 139,146,796, forward strand.
CGCCAGTAAGTGTTCCATCAAAAAATATGGCTCCAATTATTCGATATCCAAGTACTTCAAGCCAACAGTTAAACCCAAATCTTTCCTGAATATTCCCCCGCCCTACCAACTTCGGATTTTCTTGAGCCCAGTACCTAGTATTATTTCTGTTAAACATACCTTGGTTCGTAAATCTACTTTCATCTGAATATAAAATATGAAAAGGAAAACCTGGGTTTTGTTGTACTGCATTTAAGAACCAGTTGCAATATACTAGCCTCCTGTCGTTATCATCTCCATAAAGATGTTGGTGTATTTGGTATTTATAAAACCGAAACTTATGTTTCTTTAAAATTCTGCAAACCGAAGACTGACTAATGTCGCATTCCATTGACAATTCCCTTGTTGATGTTGTTGGGTGTACCATCACAAATCCTAATACATCAATTTCTTTGTCCTCACTTACAATAAATGTTTGATGGTCATCTTGTTGATTGGGTTAGTTTCTTAATTCTTGTTCCACTCTGGCAAACAAGTGTCTTCTTGGATGACGTCTGTTGGGATATCGTTGCTGATACAGTTCTGCAGCTGCAGTTGAATTTTTGAGACGCTCTCCATATGTCAGTAACATATCGACCTTTTCATTTCTACTAAAATTATTCATTTTCTTTAATTTTTACTCAAAGAGATTTCCGCAACGCTTTATTTTGTATCGGTCTAACAGCTGATATTGTTTTATTACATTCAATGGCTACTATGATTTTTCCAATGTTATTAGGTTACCAGATTTACACAGAAATGTGCCATTTTAGTTTCCAAAGCCCACTAATCTATTATCTATTAGCCGCATGTTTCTAAAAGCTTGGTTGCATTGTATTTTGGCTGAAATCTCAATCATTAGATTCGTATCAAAATGAGGTATTTAAAAATGTTGGTGAATGATTAAATTCCCATTTAAAAAAACCGAGTTAGTAGGTAAAAATCACATTTAAAAATTTTAAACGCCTCTAGAGAATTGAGAAATTCAATCATATTGCTCTTTTTATTTTTATAGTAACGTAGCACACAAACTAAAATATATTTTGGGCACCACAGCACTCTGGATTCAGAAATAGATTTTTTAATAAAATTTTTAATGTTTATCAAAAAGTGACCAAAATGGATGTATTGTATTCAAAATTTCCTCTAAATTCCAAAAATGTAAAAATATATAGGATGTTCCATTTAAAAATCGAAAGTTGTGGGCATTTCCGGTCAAACCGGATGTGCACCAAACTTGATTTTTTATTGAAAAGATGGCATTTTAGTCGTGTAATAAGGCCTCCAAATTTCAATTTTCTATTCCAAATGTTTTAGGAAATATCGGGGCGAGCGCAATTCGTGACTCACCCGGTATATTATAACGACATCTGGAACTAGATTACATTTGGGGATAATTCCGTTGAAAGGGCGGGGGAGGGTAAATAGGAGAAAATAAGTAAAGCAAGGTAATAAGAGTCCAGAACTTCAAATTTGGTATATATGCTAGAAGCCAAGGCCTCATTTTTTTACGACTTGCCTCAAATATATTATTAAAATTCTATGACCAATTATTTCCACATACTAGAGTGCAAATATAGTATCAAGACGTTTCACTTTAAAGAGACTTGGATGGGAAATCTGCATGTGTTCATAGCATGCTTGTGTATTAGTATAAATAAATATTGCTTTTAAACAGGTCTCTGGGACCTCGTTATCTAAAACGTTATTTTATGCACTTCTATGTATTTAACGGCATTAAAAACATGCCTTGACTGATTCATTAGGATTAGTAAGTTGGATGAAAATCGACTACTTCTTATCGCATACAAGACTGTGGCGGAGAATCAAACATGCCTTATTAATGTATTATTCATGATACTTGTATAACTGTCGAGCAGCCTTTAAACATTGTGCAATTATTCTGAATAATTATTATAAAACGTCTAACGTCTTTAAATGTGTAGTTAAACATACAATTAACCGGTAGCTACAGAAAATATCTAACAAACTATTTAATTTATCATTATGATGATTTTGCATATTTAGAAATCTTAATGTGTTGTTATTTGTCAAAGATGTATAATTATTATCATCGAGGAAATTCCTTTCCTTATGTAAAAGAGAAAATGCAGTGAAATTAGTGAAGGTAATTTTTTATATTTTTAACATACAGCGTGGTCGGGTTGTGAGTGCCTTTAGTTTAAATTATGACTACCAAAATAAACAAAGCCTTATACAACATGGGTCCTACACTAACTTTTTTAAGAAAAAATTGCTAAACCTCTGTTTTTGTATAATTTTTATCTCAAAATCAAGTCTTCAACAATGTCACGTGTAAATTAAACAAATCGTGGATCAATTATAAATCGGTAAAAAATAATATCAGCATCTGGTGTTCCTCAGGGATCTGTTCTTGGATCATTGTTATTCATTAAATTTATAAATGACTCTAACTGTGAATTTAAAAATAGAACTCTGCTGTACGCTGATGATTGCAAGCTGTATTCAGGCATTGCTAATCTGGAAGACTTAACTCACAAAAATATTTGCAACAAATTAATACGTGGTGTAGCAAAAATAAGTTACATCTAAACATTAACGAATTCAAATATCTGACTTTACCGGGAAATTTGCATTTATTTGCGTTTTAAATAATGTTCATATATATGTTTCATATGGATTTCAGCTTGATTGCTGAAACATTTTAAGTCAAAACATACAGGGGTACGAAGTTGAACCTAGTTATATAGGGCGTTTTCCACGATTATTCAATTTATTATATTTTTAAACTGTCAACTCAATTTTTTCAAATGGAACACCCGTATGTTTTGACTTAAAATGTTTCAGGAATCAATTACTTATACGCAGAAATCCATATGACAATAATTGAGAAAAAAATGTTGGCACTCACAAAGACTATTCTCTGGTACAAAAATTACAAGTCTGAGAAGGTGCCAACATTTGAAAATGACCAAGCAGAAAATGTTGGTTGATTCTCAGCCGCAAAATCAAAGCATAAAATTGTAAAACAAATAATGTTACTTGTGTACCTTTATGTGGATGAATGCAAGAATATGCTAAGTATGGGCCGTTTTTGTATTTTTCCAAACATTAAATTGTTTGTAAGTCGGAAACGGTCAAGTTTACGAATAAATAACAAGAGACCCTTTTTGTTTAAAATGTCCAAAAAAGCGATTTTTGCAATTTGTTTAAAAAAATTGTTCCTTATTCTGGGGCATGACCCGAACGTGAATACGCAAAAAAAAAATCGAATGGGCACATTTTCTTTAACGAAGTGAGGTTTTCTCCTTGTCTAATTGTGATTATACTAACCAATCATTCAAGTATATTTGTTTTTTCTTGTTAAACTTCTTTTTTCATTAAGCAAGCCCTTTTCTATGAGCAGGTAACAAACAGGATACAAAAGAGCCCAATGCTGCAAATTACAGACCCTAGTCAGATAAGTAATTTCGATAAAATATTTCAGTAATTTGAAGATTAAAAGGAAGTTCTGAGAAAGGGGCATTGTTTGTAAGAAACACTTAGATAAAATAAAACAGAACTTATGCATTATAAAACAGTTTGGAAATAAATAAAAACTGACAGCGGTATTTCTAATTCATCCAAAAGAATTTCCGAACTGTCTTAGGAATCTCAATAAAATTAGTTAAAGTTTAAAAATGTGACATTTCAAACAAATCAAAACATTGTTTGGCACAGTGAGTACCAAATTACAAAACTACTACAGGTTTTGTTATATAGGGTGGACCATTATTAATAGACCATAATTCAAGGGTATGGTTCATCTGGTATCAATTTGAAAATCATAAAAAAGACCGACAAATTTTACAATAACTTTTTAATTATTGTAATAAATTGAGTATTTTTTACTACTTTGTATTAATTATTAATAGGCATGATGTGAATTATTTATTCAGAATATTTTATTTGTTTATAATAAATAATGTTGTCTTAATGAACAACTCTATAAATGATTAAAGAAAAGTAAATGAATATCATTTAACCTACGGCTATGTTACCGGCAATATTGCTTGAAATTTACTTTGAATTCTTGAAATCTTTTGGGGTGGTATTCTTGTAAACGGTTGGAATTATCAAGTGTGCCTTTTTTACGTAGAAATGACTCGCGTATGAAATATTCTAGTCAAAAGTACCACAACGTTTCGTAAAAAAAAAGAAAAATATTCATCATCAGGTATAGCTAATGAGGCGCCTTCTACGGGCTAGCGTGATGTAATACATACATTATTCTTTATTATCTTAAAAATGTTTCCTTACCAAATTTGGAGATCATCCAAGAGGTAGTTTAGATATTGCAAAAAAAAAAGAAAAAATACAACTTTGACACACTGTCTCTTTTTCCACAACCAAATTTACTAAAGCATGATTGGTTATGTCCTCATATTTTGGGCCAAATAATCTACCCTTGAATTTTGGCTAAGTAATTATTATTAATGCCACCCTCTTTTAACATGCGAGCATGGTGATTTAGCCCAGTCGTCACTAAATATTATATGGCTGAATTTTTCAGAATAACTAGTTTTGTTGGTGTAGAAGACGATAAAAAAAGAGTTTACAGCTATAAGGTGCCGGCGACCCCTAAAAATATCGAAATGATTGGCCTAAAATCGGTTTTTGGCCAATAACTCGAAAAATAAAAGAAATATATCAAAAAAGCTATTAGTTTTGTCATATATTTCTTGGGCGATGGAGGGGGAAATTTCACATCAAAAACATATATGAATTTATTGTAACTTTCGACCTATTTAATGAAATTGAGTTCAACAAAGCTCTCGACGTTCCATGACATTCTAAACCTAATTCAAGAAGAAAAAAATTTAGAATTTTTTTTTAAGATTACTATACTTCCAATCCATTACGTGGATGTGGAAGTAAAATTATTTCGCATATCTATCCATCGGATCTTTTTATACATTACTTCAAAAGTAACATGTGAAAGTTTCAGATTTTTGTCTTAAAAATTGTAGAAATGGTAGGGCTTTTACCAATTTCATCGGAAATCTCTTTATGTTCCGACTTCGTATATGTACTGTTCCTACATACATTCATTTTTATATTTGAAAATATGATAATCCAATAGCCATATGTTTCTCGTTTCACTTAAGTTTTGTTGAGCTCAATTTCATTAATTAGTTCAAAAGTTACAACAAATTTAGTGTAGCGCGTCCGAGACCGCGCACGCTTCGCGAGCCGTATTTATGTGCCGCCACGTTCCATTCTCGTGCGTTAAACAAAAATATCTGGAGCTTACATTTTTGATCGTATAAAAAAACTTCATATACGTTTTTGATGTGAAATTTTCCCCTCTATCGCCTAGTACTATTAGTACTTTTTATTTTTCGAGTTATTGGCCAAAAGCCGAATTTCGGCCAATATTTTCGATTATTTTTAGGGGTCGCCAGCACCTTACAGCTGTAAACTTTTTTTAATCGTATTCTACACCAACAAAAATACTTATTCTGAAACATTCAACCATATGACCGGTTCTTGAAAATAATTACTGTAGAAACAAAGTAATATGCAGGGTGTGCAAAATATTCTCTCGGGCCTCTTTCTCATAACCAACCCGCCATAAAAAGCTTTTTTTATCGCGAGATAGGGCACTCCCACCGTAAATGGATATCTACCTGTGGAACGGTTAATAAAAAAGGAAGTTCCCTGTGGCAAGCGAATGCATGTATGTCTTGGCAGATCAAACGAAGTGAACGCAAACGGGCAGAAGGTGGTGCACACTGCTAGATTCAGAAACAGAAGACTTGGAGGAAGAATAAATAAAGATATGATAGATGGAAACTTAAAAAGAAGCATGGAAAATAAAAAGAAGCATCTTGCAAACGCCTACACCTCTCATCCGATGATGACAGATGGAAACTAAAAAAGAAGCATGGAAACTTAAAAGAAGCATTTCACAAACAGCTACACTTCCCATCTTATATTCCTATCCCATGCGTCATGTGGCTCTCGCTGCTGACAACAAGCATGTCCCGTGTCCAACACAGCGTATGCAGCCGGTCCGGCGGTATATAAAACATCCGAGATTTGGTTCCGGCACGCGGTTTGTCCGTCCGTTGGGCGTGTTCGGCGGATGACCAAGTGTTGGAACGAATCTCCATGGATGCCCGGGATCGGCATCGACGCTCACTTTACGCTGGCAAATCAATCAATGAATCAATCAAGTGTTGTGGTGGTGATTGTTGGAATAATGGGCGTATCGGTAAAAATCAAAATATATCGGTAAAAGTTTTTACCATTTTTACCAATAAAGGCGATATATTTTGAAACAGTATTTACAGTTCAAGATAACAAAATATTTTTCAATGATCGTTACCTTTTGATCTCTTGGTTATGAGAATGTTGTCATAGTATTTGTCTTGATTTGTTCATTAAATAATTTCGCAGTGTAATTTTCGGTAAATTAAACTCATTATATAGACTGCAATTAAATGATTAAAGTAATTAAAGTTTCTACTTGTGCAAAATTTGCTGTCAGACGTTTGTTCTGTAAGATTCATTGCAATGATTTTTACAAGCAACTAATCATTTTATACAGGAAAGTTGCTCAAACGGATCTCCGTACAGAATTTCTAATTAAAGACCAGTATAATACGCCAGTTAATGAAACCATTAGGAATGGAAAATTTAATAATACACAGGTCCACAAAATAAGATCTTGTCCTAAGTCTTGATCTAACTTTTCTGAAGTAAAAAATAAAAACATAAAAAAAATATATAAAAAAAATGTTTAAAAAATACACTAAGTAAACATTTTTTAAAAATTCCATTCATTTAGAAACCAATAACTTTGGGAACGATCATATAACACTATTGAACAGGTACTTTGCTCAACTGACCGCTCCCAAAGCTCTTTATTTCCAGATGAATGAACTTAAAAAAATAATTTTGTGTTTTTTAGTATATTTTTTCAAATAAAAGCATTTTTTAAATATCTTTCTAATATAATTTTATTATCGCTCGGTATAGTGACAGCTTTCACGACGTTCTGTGGTAATTTCAAAAATTACAAAATATCTGCTAATGTACGAGCTAACAGCCGCATGTCAGCTTGTTTATAATAAATCTTTAGGACATAAAAAGTGTACTATTTTTATATGGTTTATTAGTATTAGGTGAAATAAGTAATTTAATTAGTTACAGATTTGTTTTATGCGATTCTAACAAAAACGAAATGCTTCAAATTTTCATTGTAGGCTGAAAGTTGTGGTAAATCGCACATTGTTCTGTACGAAATTTGTTAAACACTGGTTAAATGACCGACCGATAGTGTATATCTGTAGTACTATATGAATGAGCAGGTCTGTCTTGAATGCCACGGAATAAAAAAAGTGGCTCTAAAATTTGAAATAAGATATGCAGACACAGCTATATTAGTAGTGTTCTTCCTTAGACCAGTGACTTTAATTTAAGTGTTGTTGCTCTTAGCACGCCTATTTTTTAACATTGGAAATGTTTATGTTCGTATATGGTGGTGGTCGAGTTACCAGTTTTCATTCAAGGTCAAAAGACAGCGGTGTCGCGGTCGAGTGAGACTATCGTATATGCAACGGCTGATATATGCAAATGTAATATGGGTTGCATATATCACAGGGGGTCAAGTTACCAGTTTTCGTGTAAGGTCGAAATACAGCGATGTCGCAATGTAAATATTTAAAGAATTAGCCATATTACGGAAAAATACTCTTGATGTAATTCACCAGCCGCTAAATTTGTTATTGCAAAATTACCGTAAAATTCTTAATTGTTTATGTGCCTTTTTCGTTATAAGTTTCGTCCTTATCGTCCGATTTGAACTTTCCAAAGCTCATTTTACTCGGGAATATGTGTACTTTTAAAGGAAATTGGTTTCATTATGCTTCAATAATAATTACTATCGTTACATAGCAAAAACTGCGAATATTTGCAAATTTTGAGTTCCGTATTCAAAGTTGCATGACTGTACGAATTCTTCAGTTAGATTGCTCAAAACATTTTTGCATATACTTCAATGGTTACCAAATAGACTTCCGGTGTCCGTTTTATCATAAGTTAAAAAAGTAATTAAAAAAAAATTTTTTTCAATAAAGTAACATTATTTATGAAAAATAAAATTTGCAAGTAACAAAAATTGCAACAACAGCTTTGAATATGGAACTCAAAAGCAAAATTTTTTACTATTTTTACAAAAAAAATCAGCGTGCTAAATGCAACAACCCGTTTACTTTATCTCTTGGCCTAAAATCACTGGACTACCTACCTATATCCAAGCAGTGATCCAAATTCCACAATAGACTCTAATAAATATACTTAGTTTAAGATTTGAGCACCTACTGAAAAGGCCCATTCTTTCGGCATGAAAAAAACTGAATTTAAATAGGAGTAGAGATGTTGGGGGCGAGCATCCCTAGCTTATAATTTATCTAAAATCAGTTTGAAAATCATAAAAAAGGACCGACAAAGGAATAGTCGACATACAATTTTTAGAGTCACTTTTAATGATTGTAAGTATTGTTTTACTACTGTATATTAATTGATAGACATGATGTAAATTATTTATTTATGATAAATAATGTTAGTTTAATAAACATCTCCGTAAATGATTCAATAAAAATAAATAAATATCACTTAACCTACGGCTATGCTACCGGCAATATTAAGAATGAACCAAGAGCTTATGCTGATATCATGTGTCACAAGAAGTGCATCATCAGATACATAGGACTGATAGCAGTGGTGAATGTGTGAAAATGCATTCCAAGTCATGACAACCACATTGTCTTTGGAAACAGCAGCTTGGAGTATATCTTCCCTACGTGAAACCCTCAACACAGTTTATCTTGTAATGGTGCAATGGTGAGCCAGGTAAACAATCGACTACTTTCGTTTGAGGTAAGAGCATGACGTATCTGGTTAACTATATTCTTATACGGATATCGTTTGCAATATTCAAGTACGCGCTCTCGGGTGTTATTTTATCACAAACAGGCTTTGTAATGACTTATCCTGGTAGCAACGCCTTGGACTCAATTTTTAAATTGACAATAGAAGTACTATACCTGTTCCGATTCTACTGTTTGTGTCACTACCTGCGTCTCATATGCTAGTGTGACTGTAAAAATCCACCAGCTGTAGTTTTTATTTGTTTTGAAGTCTTTCTATTACGAGTTCAACTAATTTTATTATAATTATTAATTATATAATAATTATATAATTAAAATTGTATTCACAAATTGGGTATAGAGTATTATAATATAATCTTATTTTTATTTTGTTACATGCCTTAAATATCTACCATTTGAAAACGAAATATATGTACATCAATTATTTATTTTTTGACGAATATTATTGCTTAAAAAACATATTGCTAACTTTTCATTCTTCTCTGCAGTTATATTTTTATCGCTTAAATCTGTATAATATTCCTGTGTGTGTTATTTAATTATAATTGTCTCATTTTTCCTCAAGTAGAATTAGATATTTAGCAAGTTGCCGCTTTCCCAAACATTTAGGTAAAGAAATCACTGTCACTGATAAACTTTTTCGTATTTCCTAAAGTAGTAGGTTTATTAAATAAGTTACGTTAAAATGCCTTTACCCGCCAGTTTTCTTGGCATATTCAACACTACAAGTGTCGTTGACCGAAGGGAACATTTTTAACATTTAATTGATCTTGATCTTTTTCGTGATGACTTGTCAAAAACTAAACAAGTTTCGGGCATTTTATTTTAGATCTCACTTAATTTAACATCACATTATAGGACTATATAAAAACAAGAATTGCATTTTTTCCTAAATTTTATAAATTTGATATTGCCTTACCACGGTAATTGTAACATTGGCAAATATTTGTGGTTCTCTCTTTTGATATTACTGTACGTTTACATCACAATGCAGACGCCGAAGTAACTCTTGTGGAAAATTAAACCATAAATAAGGGTATAATTCGCCCAAAGCGCATGTGAGGGTGGTTTATTAACGACTTTCACATTGTAGTATCGAATGACATCAATCTTTTCATGATTAGTGTGGATGTGGTAAACATCCCTTGACAATAAATATCCTTTCATATTTCTTCGATTATAATTGATTCTGTATTGCCAAAATCGAATTTTTCTCTCAAAAAGATTGATTGTTGCTTTTAGATCGCTCTTCGACCCATAATTCTAAATATACCCTCAAACTTTTAGCAAAGATTCACCCGCTCCATTATAAGGATGTAAGCTATAAGCGTCAAGATGCAAAAAAGTGGTATTTTAACCTTTAAATCCTTCAGATAATGCAATTTATGGTTGCGACAAAATTGCGACGTTATCGCTGCAACAAAATATTTCGAATAGTTATCAGACTTTGCAATGCAGTCACTGCAATCTTTAGTTATTTAACTGTCATTGCTAACGTTAATAGTTAATAACTTAAAATTACTGCAATTTTGTATACAATAACATTTTTTTTTTTTGCTATATTATGTTATTACTTTACAGCACTTTGTGATAATGAATGAGTTACAAATAAGCTGTGTAATTTTACTGATCGCGGCGGCATTGTTATTACTATAAAACGCTATAGCTTTTGGTGAACTACCTAAACGATGCCAATAGGAAAATATATATTGGCAACACCGAAGTTCCTACAAAAATCACTAAGTCGCGCAAAAATAGAACATGGTCTAAGTTGTGCAATTCGTTCGGGGGGACGGTAATAAAAATTGCGGTGATTTTGTTTCAGCAATCGAATCGCGACGTTTGAATTGCATTGTCTGAATTGGGCTTAATATCTGAAAAACTATGCATTTTTGACCTCGGTGCTCATGAGAACTTTTGATCCGGAGGTCGAGAGGAACAACATTCCAATTCCAGCCAATTTCACCCATAGGAAATGAGCGAGGTCCTTTGCCTCATTGTTAAACCAAATATTCGGACATATATTAGGTCAAATTGAAGTAATTCTGGCTATAAATAGTTGGGAATGATATTCTCTACATATTTTGCTGCAGAGTAGTGGTCGTTCGAAGCATTACCATGTTCGATAAGAAAACTCGACAATCGAGTTTTTTGGTCAAATTGTTTCGACTTGGATCTGATCTTTCACTTTATATCTACAAGAAAAATTTGCCATACGCCTAAGGCAGTTAATATGCGACTACAGCTATCATTTACGTTGTCCACTAAAGCGCAAATATTACGCATATTTACTTAAAAACGGTCTTTCTAGCTGGTCTACAAAGCTAGAACCATTCGTCTTCCTCACGATTTCTCCTTACGCATCCAAGCATAAGTTTAATAACCTGTTTAATTTGAATAAAGCGTATTATCTTCGCCGTTCTACATTTTATGTACCGCAACTCGGCAGAAGTCATCCCATTCAATTGACATTGTACTAATCGCAACTCATACCTATTATAACATTGAACTACTTCTCATGTAGCCGATTATTCAGTTTAATACTCCATTGTTATGACAATTACCGCCATTCTACTACGGATTGTTCAGAATTATTGAAGGCGTACATGCTTGCATGTTATTAATTAAGTTATAAAGATAAATAGGCTGAGGCAGGATGTTAACATTAAGAAAAAATATTTACAAGAAGCTTGTATAAATTGATGCTATTTTTAACTTTGCCATGTTTCTTGATTTCAATTTGCAAGTTTACTTGTATACTAAACCAACAATGGAGGAGCAGAGGGACTTGATTAAATTAATCGAGTGAGAACGTTCAGATATAATTTGTTTAAATGTTAACAGATATAATCATGTAGGGCACTATGCAGTTCATTGCAGTGATGTAGCTTTTACTAATTTATAAAACTCGCAACTAACATTCACAGTCAGAAATAGTAAAAGACAAAGTTACCCAAAATTGCCCAGTTTCTCAAAGAACTTATAATCACGCAACTTCCGCACTGGATTATGTTCAATTCCCAGCATACTAGGCGCTTGGTCTATGAGTTTATGACGAAAAAAATGTACAGAATTCGCCATCAGGCAGACTTCTAACACACGAAAAACATTCACATGTACATGTATTTCCACCCCAAATTACCACAAATAACTCTGAAAACCGCCCAACCGCACACCCCTTATCCACATGTTAATAACACTCACTGTCATAATTACTGTTACTGTTATTTTTATATGTTTTCCCCTTTCTCGCCTTTGAAAACCATATCTTGACTTGCCACCTTTACACATGAAATTAGCCCCTACCCTACGTGTCTCAGTTTTCCCGTTCACTTATAGGGCACTTAATTTAAACAGAGCCTTATAAAAATAGCCGAAATGTAGGGGCCCAACATTTTCCTCCCCCATTCATCAGCATCATCTTTGACTCTACTCCCAGGGTTGGTCTTGGTCTGTCCCAAGGTTAGTTTCTACTCTTTCCTATTTCTTGCTTTGCCTCTCTGGTTTATGATTCTCAGCGTTCTTAAGCTATCTTCTACATGGTCCTTGAATCTGGCTCTGGGCCCACCTCTCTTTCGAGTTCCCGCCGGTGTTTGGTGGAATATCTGCTTTAGGGGTTCCATTTCATCCATCCTTTCTAGGTGGCCAAGGCACCTTAATCTGTCGCCTTTGATGGCTCGGGCAATATCAGGCTCTTCGTAGAGGGCGTAGATTTCGAAATTATAACGCCTACGCCACGTCCCGTCGTCTCCTGCACCCCTCTGTATATGTGACGAAGTATCTTTCGTTCAAAGCAGCCCAGCAGCACCTCATCGGTTTTTGTCATCGTCCTTGTTTCTAATGCGTAATTGAGGACAGATTTAATAAGGGTTCTCTATATCAGTACCTTAGTTTTTTTGGTTACTAAGTGTTTTTTAATCCAAAGTATGCTCTATTAGCCATTAGATTAGACCAAATATTCGGGTGGCGCTAAATTGTTACTTTTAGAAACTTTCATATACTTACTTTGTTTTGGCAATGTTAACCTGTAACCCCACTTTCTTCGCAGCTGCTTCTAAGGCTTTGGAGGTTTGTATTAGATCCCTTTTTGATCTTGCTATTATGTCAATGTCATCTGCGTATGCCAGTATTTGTACGCTCTTGTTGATAATAGTTCTCCTTGTCATTATACCTGACTTCTTATGGCTTTTTCTAGCGCTACATTAAATAACAAGCACTATTGTTTTGGACCTTAACTTTGCATTCGACTTTTGAGAGGGTTTCCTTCACTAACTTTATTAGGTGTATTGAGATAGTAAATTCTCTCATGGCATTATAAAGTGACTTTCTGTCTATGCTATCATAGGCGCTTCTGAAATCTATGAATAAGTGGTGGGTATCAATCCCGTATTCGTAAGTCTTTTCTCTAACACTATTACAGAAATTACAAGTTCCACAACTAAAAATTTGTCGGAACAAGTATCATTTCAACACACTGTCATGGTATAATACCGAACGGCTTTCGATAAATCAGAAGCCGTTTAATCACATTTAGTGGTTCGGTTGCTATGGTTAAGTCAAGCAAAAGATATTTATTTCTAGCTGCGCATTTGTCATTTTGAAGTTTTTCTGTATAATTTCTAAAATCTTGTTAGAGAAAGTATGGTTTACACCACGTCTGGAATGACATGCTCCACACTCGCGAACCGTACAACTACAAACTTTTCTCTCGTGTGGAATGTGGGCCATTCCATAACTTGTTATAGGATATACTATTCTAGCACCTGTCTGAGGAGAAATATTTGGTCGGTTGTTGATTTTTCTTTACGAAATCGACTTTGATATTTGTCTATTATATCTTCGCTATATGCTGTCGGACGATTATAGACTATGTAAGCTAGTACCCTGTACGTCACGTTTAGGAGAGTGATTCCTCGATAGTCGTCACATGTCATTTGGTCTCCTTTTTTTCCTAACATCTAACGTTACTCTATCGATTCCTTAACATTTCCATTGTTTAAACAAAAATCGTCCATTTGGAGCCCACGTTGCGTGGCTTGGCTCTACGATGCTCAAACAATGCCAACACTTATTTATTAATTATAAAATTAAAGAAACTTACCTTAAGTGAAGTTCTATTATAATAATTATGTGAAACGCTTTGTCCGATTATTAATTTATTAAAGTATGGAACGTTTGAATCATGATTTTAATTCCAAACGCATTCTAACTAATATAAATGTTAGTTTCTGCGAACACAGATAGAGATCAATGTTGTTTTATTTGGAATCAAAAATAATAACAATTGAATTTGAAACAGTTGAAAATGCCGAAGTGTTGTCTCAATTTTAAAATGGATACGAAAGGAACACCGCCAGTCACGCCGACATAAAGTAAACGCTTCGGCCATTTTTAAGTGTGTCCTATATTTGCATACTAATTACACAGGTTTACAAAGAGAAGAAAGTTTTCTCGATCTGGGGTCAGACCATACGTTTCTTATGTATTTTTCGACGCTGAATTCGAATCTGTTTTTGGTTTTGCTCTATCACGTCAAGATTTTGAGATATTCTAACCTAAAAGTTAGACATATTTGAGGTTATGTAGCTTTGAGAATTTTTTTTCTCAAGAAACCGTGTGTGGGATCTTAAAGTACAAGTCTTCACCTTTAAAATACCGTTAAGTTTGCTCAAATATCTTTTTTTTCGCCAAGATGTTGCAATTTAAATAATGACCATAAGGTTTCCGTACTAATTAAATATATTGGGAAAGATATGATATGAACAGACAATTTTAAAAATTCGATATCTCAGCGGAAAAAAAAGGGAGATATTTGAGCAAACTCTACGGCATTTTAAAGAGGAAGATTTGTACTTTAATATCCCATACATGGTTTTTTGAGAAAAAAAATCTCAAAGCTACATAACCTCAAATATGTTTAACTTTTAGGTTAGAATATCTCAAAATCCTGACGCGATATACCAAAACTAAAAACAGATTCGAATTCAGCGTCGAAAAATACATAACAAACATATGGTCGGACCCTTGATCCAGACAACTTTTTTTTTGTAAACCTGTGTTATTGTTTTGCACAGTTGCGTGACAAAAGTCACCCGTGCGCGCCTAGCCTAAACGTAAAAAATATGCAGTTTTGGCCCTTGTACTGCCAATAAAAAAATACTGTTTTTTATTTTCTGGACAACTTCAAAGAGGGAATTTATGTCCTATTTTTATTTCACTATATTTATACGATTCTATAGGTTATTGCCATTTTACGAAAAATGTCATTTTCCGACAAGAAATATGGAAAACTTCATACTCTCGGAGGTGTGTTATAATTAACCGATTGTGCTCAAATTTGGACATTTAATTTTTGAATTTCAATTTGGGGGAAAACAAAAAAAATCGGAACTTTTTTATCACCGGTAAAAACACCCCAAGCTGAATATATTATAACTTTTATTATACCTTAGGAATACTATTTCATATTTTACTCCCATGATCGTTAACTTTTAAGGCTTCGGTATGTATACAGTTATACGAATAATTTACAGTTTTACATATTTTAATTGATCCAATCATTTATACCTATTTAATTTGTTGATTACTGGAACGGAAATGCTCAATTTTATTTATTCATGCTCCAAATTATTAACGATTTGACAACAAATGTGAACTCTGTGGGTTGCTTATTCTTTTTAACATTCATAATTAATCAAGCGTACCACTACTGCAGTGCGTAGCTTTGAAAATGATGCATAAACCAGATTCGAGAGAGTATCTGATATTTCTGGTGGCAGAATAAGTCATTCACTAAACGACGTAATTAACACGATTTCTCAGAACAAGATCAAATACTTTTCGAAGTGTTATGATATCATTAAGTTTTTAATCGCGCAGTATTGCATATAAACACAGTTTTAATAAATAATGAAAAACTGAAATGTTTAGAAAAAGTCAATTCGAAAATAAGCATTGTGAGGTCAACCTTCTTTGAGGGGCTGCTAACAAATATACGATGATATCGCAAGATGTCATTGAAAGATCGTTTCAGGAAATCTCTTTGATGGGATCAACAAAATGAAAGGTTTATTTAAATGCTTAAAGTGATGTTATAGAAAGTCCAGTTAAATGGAGTTGACTTACAACTTACGCCCAATAACACCTAAGTCTTTCCTTGAACAATCCTTCAACCAACTCAATTAAAAAAGATTTTATTCAAAGGTAAACGTAACAATAGGGTTTTTCAGGAACTAATACCCAGTCAGCCAGATATCCACGAAACAAAGCGCTGTGGCACCCTTCAACCAGTTCGTTCTATATCGTCTCGCCAGATATTATCGTGGTTTATGTCGGCTAAATTTAATTGGCGCAGCTGATAGTGTTGCAAACCCCGTTTATTAATAATAAACGTCTTGCCTTATCCAAGGTAATATTAGCGTCAACGAAGAGACAGCCCTAAATAATATGTAGTTTACGATGTATAGTTTCCTTAAATCTTATATAAGTCAGAAATCTTTTGGCAGATCTGGTAAATAGAGTAAGGAATTATTTTTGTTTTATTTTAGTTTGGTGAGAACTGCGTCAGAAAACCAGTTATAGGGTAAAAATTTCACAAAGTTAACAAAGTTAAGCATAAAATAAAATCATTACAAATATAAAGATAATGTGAGTGAAGTTAGCACTCCAATTTTGAAAATTTATAACGCTTCGCTTTGCGATCGTTTGCGAAGATAAATGATAGGCTTTTGTCATTTGCGGTTTAATAGTTTTTAAAAAATCATAATAAATAATACCTGCATATTTAATTAATCTACTTTGGCAGGAATAATTCATTATTATAACTGGGTGGTCCAGGAAATAGAAAAAAATCGTTTATAAATTTTAGTTTTGCTGTTGACAGTGTCTGTATTCCAATTAATTTTCTAATTAAAATATTTAAATTGGACATGAAAATTATATTTAACACTTTGTAATGTGTAATCTGACATTTTAATCATAAATACTACTTTAGATGTAGAACGTTGATTTTGAACTTTTTTTTAAAGAAAACACTACTGCATTAGTCGCATTAAAGATTTATATGAAAGGGCCGTTCACAATAACCGCTCGATCGTGAGCTTAGCACGTAATCTTTAATAATCATCATCAGATCATTACTATCGACTTCTTAGTCACGGCATTATGAGTATTCCTTAGTCATCTTACATTATGATGACTTGCTTAAGGTCCTCTTGTAACAAAATTACTTATCCGTGTTAAAGCTATGGTACTAATTATTTATCAATGTACACCCACTGCTACTATCCCACTTCTGAACTGTAAGAAGTTACTGCTAAACTGCTTAATATTTACAAATATGAATTGAAGTGTAGATTTTAATTTTTATTAAAATCAGCGTATGCAATACAATAGTACAATAATATAGGATTCGGAAAGTTAAAAAGAAATGCTATAAGAATAGCTATTCAATTTTGACGGCACACCTAAACAGTTTCGGCAAAAAATCATAAAACAATTTAGCGCATCAGGACTAATAATTTGACCGAGCATTATTTATGGAACAGTTTGAAACAGTCCATTCAAATGCTTGAGATCCATATCGCTTCGAAGACTGCAAATAGTACATGCGAATAACATACCTAGTAAGAAAAATACAGGATCGTAAATTTTTTATTTGTTTTTTTTATATTCCCCGGCGAAGTTTAGCCAATTGCTACTTTATTACTTAACCAGGACGGTGAGATGAGATACTAGTCACCCATCCAAGTGTAGAACTCTAGCAGCGAGCCATACTCTCTGATCGATTACGTCACTTAAACCGCTAACCGATACCACACTTCCGAATTATTTTATGTAATTTAGATAAAATGATAAAATTTGAATGGATGTTAGGTATAACCTTCATAGAAAAAGCATGCATACATAAATGTCATCACCCTTTTAATAAACAAACAAACTTAAAATCAAAATATTACACAAGCAATGCTCCAACTTCGATACATTTCCTACATGGCACCAATAAATGTCGTGTGGCTTTCCTGAAGGTTTGTCTCTGGTTCCTCGTCATCAAATGCTGTCACTGCCCGCTGCCGTAGTTCCTCTCTAGTGGTGACTTCTGTGCTATACACCGATTGTTTCGTGTGACCCCAAACATAATAATCAAGAACAGTTAGGTCAGGAGACCTAGCTGGCCAAGCTTGAGTGCCTCCGCGACCGATCCAGCGGTTAGGAAACTCATTGTTGAGGTGCTCCCGGACATGGAGTGAGATATGCAGCGGTGCCCCATCATGCTGGAAATGAAGACCTCTCCTGTTGACATTTTGCGCCAATAATAAATTGAGCAAAACGTTCCGGGAGAAATCTAAGTAGTCAATTGACC
Source organism: Stenurella melanura (assembly GCA_963583905.1). Taxonomy (NCBI): domain Eukaryota; kingdom Metazoa; phylum Arthropoda; class Insecta; order Coleoptera; family Cerambycidae; genus Stenurella; species Stenurella melanura. The sequence goes on from OY757312.1 coordinate 139,165,093, forward strand.
TTCAAAAAAATGCGGTACTACCAATGTATCGTTCACCACTCCACGCCGTACATTGAGAACTTGCGCTGATATTTCGCTGAACAACGCCGTGAGGATTATTGTGGGCTCAAATGTGTGAATTCCTAGAATTCCACGCTCCGTCTCGAGTAAATTGGGCCTCGTCCGTGAAAACAATTCTGGGCAAAGTTCTTGGATGACGAATTATCCAACGGCAGAACGTAAGACGTGCGACTTCATCATCTGGTGCGAGACGCTGGACCTTTTGCATGCGGTAAGGATATAGCCGTTCCGCTTTATTGCCCTCCATACACTGGTTTGAGGAATACCTAGCGCGTGTGCTATTCTTCTAGTGCTTGTTGAAGGATTTTGCTCTGCCATCTCCACAATGTTTTCTTCGGGCGATCTAACTATATTTTCGTTACTTCCAGAAAATCTACCATCGAGAGAACTGGAGGTGTTGCGCGACGGTACTCGTCGACCAGGAAATCTTCGCTGATATTTCCTAACGGCAGCCCTTGTATTACCATCCCAAGACCCATACACATAAATGACATCAGCAAATTCAGCGTTTGTAAACTTAGTCGGCATCTTTAAAACACGAATGAAACGAGGTACAATCAGTTAAATACCAAATTGTCAAAATAATAATTGTTGTCATATAGATAATGATAAATACATATGGTACTATTTTTTTCGATTTCAAAATAAAACTGTGTAGGTATCTGTCTTAATTAGTAGGTAGGTTATGTTTTCTTATTTACGTCGTGACCGGGTTTTGAGAAAGTCCTGATGCGCTAAATTGTTTTGTGATTTTTTTGCCGAAACGGTTTAGGTGTGCCGTCAAAATTGAATCGCTATTCTTATTGCATTTTTTCTGAACTTTCCGAATCCGCTAATAGTTTTCCCGAAATGCGATAGAAAAATGTACTTATTGGTCAAAAACGATGAGGGCAGATTCTCCGGCCGAGTCCGGCCCTGAATCTTTCAAAACCAATTAGGCTAATCTGACAAGTCCCAGCTGTGAAGTGTTACTGGTAAATTTCATTCGATTACATCGAACCGTTGCAGAAATATAGCTCTTTGGATTTTCAGACCGAATGCATAAAACACCCTGTATCTTCTTAACCACTGGCCAAAAACATGTTTTCCCTGTTGATCTAGACTTGCCTTGAAGTGCTCTCTCTGCCATTAGGCTACGGCGCATTGCTAGCGAATCACCCTGTATAATAAGTATTCCAGTGATCATTATGAAATTCAAAATGATTCTATTTTGAGAGTAGACTAAATGATTAAGAACAATTCAAATGAATCCGTTAAGGATTGCGACATGTAGAGTGTTTCCGCAATTACAGACCAACGGACGGAGGCGTATGACAATTTTCAATAGCAATTTTAGAAGTTAACAGAAGTTATGTCTTTTGTTAGCGAAACTGAGAAAACGTTGAGAAAAACAATAGAGCACACACCCAGGGAGGAGGTGCAATTCATTCGAACTTATAAAAGATTATACAATTTCCAAGTCATTTTCAAATTTTTGTTTGCTTAATAAAAAAATTTGGCTCGAGTTTGCTTTAATGTGACGATCGAGATGTTCCAGAGAGCCAAACCAACTCAAACGACTTGTAACGCTGTCACCACCATTCATTCGGACTGTGAATTCTTTATGGTCAAATGAAAAATGAAATTGTCAACAATAGAATTCATAACCTTGAGAAAATAGAGGAACAAAACTATCGGTAAGGTTATCGACTGGAAAAATGATATACATTGCCAGATCATTCTGAATTCAAACACTCTGGTATACTTTATACGAGCAGAATTGAAACCGTATAAAAACTAAAAGCCGGCAAAAACAGTCGGCAACTCTTTGTTGTACATGGGCGGAGGTAAATAGAAATGCTTGTCATAAGAAAATGTTATAATTTTTTGAAAATTGTATGAATTTTTATTATTTTTTGTTTATTAGATAGGCTGTTTTTGTTCATTTCACCAATAACATATTTTTGAAGTATTATATCAGTTTTAGATATAAAGTATAATATTTAAATTTATTGGGTTTAGTTTTAAAGTTATCCCATACTATATTGAAATATGTTATTGCTCAGCAAGGTATGAACATATCCTTGTCAGGATGAGGGAATGACACAGGTTAGATTAGCGAGGGGCAAGGGTGTTGTATAGTAAAAAAATAAAATTTAAGTTTCTTAACCAAAGCAAAGAATTAGTAAAACAAAAATAAATATTTGTATAGATAAAACATAAATGAAAACAAAATTACAGGAATTTCCATATTTTTTTCTCTCATGAATTTTAAAATGTCTTCCTTTCTTGTACTAGTATTTGGTATTTTATTTAATATTCGCGAGTGATAAGAAGCATTATCTAATACAATTATCGAACAGAGCGGCTGTCATATCTTCGTGATAGTCTGCAGAAGACTGCGATGTTTTTTTGGTCGACAAGAGCAACGCATTGGGTACAAACCCGTTTTCACTTCCCGCATGAAGTATGATAACGCGTTTTCCTCTAGAACACGGAGTATATAAAACACAATTATTTGAACCGTCTACCCAACCATACTGAAAACATCATGAGTGTCAAAGCACGTCTCGTCTAGATACACTATATGCCTGTTTAGTTTACGATATTCTCTGATTTTTTCCAAATAATCTACCCGAAGTGCTACTATAACGTCGTGATTCCATAATTACCATACGACTGTCAAGTTTTTTATGTTTAAAACCGCATTCTAATAAAACATTTCGTAGTGTATTTGAAGAACTATAATTATAATCAGGATAATCGCTTAATATTTCTCGAATAATTTTTAACGTAGGAACTATATTTTCTTCATACATATTATAAACTATACGCCGTATTACATTTTTGGTAGCATCATCAATATTTTTTAATTTAGTATTTTTCCGTTTCCTATTTGTACCGTGATCTATAACATCTCCTTTTTTAATTACGTGATAAATTGTTGATTTTGATATTTCAGTTAATTCGTTCATACGTTCTGTTTTTTCTTTCTCACACTGTTCACGATTTTCGCTTTTTAAACGTTCATGTATATTTAAAATAATGCGTTGACTTTGTACGTGTAAATCTTGATTTTTAAACTCTAAATTTATTTCGGCTTCTTCGACAATAACCGGTTCAACTATTTCGGTATTTTCGGACGTTATTATATTATCCTTTGTTTCAAATGGCCTCCAGAAAGCCATGGTAAATTAGTAAATAATATCTTACCTTTTATATAGTAATAAATATTTATAAATATAAACAATAAGTATAAACTGAACCACACTTGATATTATAATAGGTATTTCTGCACTGCACTGGAAAAATGTTATAGAGATCTCGGCACATCTCACAAGTCCATGTTGACTGCTGAGAAACGATGTATGGGTCTTTTTATGCTAGTGGACCTGTCCGTTTTATTATCTTTAAACCAGTGCAGTCGTAGATGGTTCATTCAGGTTGATTACATTGCCAGTCTGGGACTCGCTTGCACAGTTTCAACTACTATTCGATTCTCGATAACATTGTTAAATACATAGGGCAAAATATCAAGTTAAGTACGCACGGTCCTGTGCTTTAACACTGACCAGTTTCAATTGACTTCGTAAACACTATATAGTATTGCTTTTCTCAATTAAGAAATTCAATCTAAAGCGTTGCTACTAGGATAAATCATTTAGTCCGAGAGCTGGCAGTAAAAACAATTTCCTCATAAGTTACCAAAGGTTTGAACTGACACGTCGGTTCTACTTTAGATTGTAATTTTAAAACCGCCCGTCTGCCGGGCGTATGTGGTCGCTTTATTAGATTTAAAATAAAAAAATAAAAGCAGCTCATAACTACCCAATTATTACCAACATAAATGTTTTATGAAAATGGCCTAAGATCTTAACTAAATTGAAATCGTAAGCGTTTGCCATTGGGAATGATCGCTACTTCGGAGCAGACGCTGTCAAATATTTCAGAAAAAACGCCATCAACTTCCTCACAGGTTATCACCATTATTTTTGTGTCAAAATATTACTAAATATGTTACTAACCAAAGTCAAAAAAGAAATTTTTGACAGACGGTCGCATTCAAACCGCAGACGGGATTTTAAGTTGAAAAGTAAAAATAAATTGTTTCGACTAGAACAGCTAATTTTAGCTTATAAAAGATATTTATTTGAATTAAAGAATATTTTTTATTGTGTAAGTAATGAAGGCGTATAAAGAACACTTCGGCAGACGGTCGCATTTAAAGGACAGACAGACGAAACTGAATTGCTATCAATATATTAAAGTATGCGTAATATAATATTATATAAACGACCTCGGGAGTATAGAGTCCCTTAAGCAAAAATTTTATGTAAAAAAGAAGCTAGTGATATAATACTTATTGAATATTTGTTTAATTTTAAACACCCAATAAAAACAGAAGAAATAGAAACAGGAATAAAAAAATTTAAGCAAGAATAATAAAACACAAACAAAATCTATGTAGCAAGCGATAGAAATAAATAAACAATATTATGAATATGAAAATTAAAATGAAAATTTAATGTAGGTACTATTCATCTTCATCACTTCTTTGCATTGTAAAATACGTCATCTTCATCAATGTCCGGAGCTGGGATTTTACAAATTTCTTCGAGTGTAGAAGGGGTTTGTGGTCCAATAAAGCATACCAGTTGGTATCTTCCATCGACCAAAAGCCAGCCATGTTCTTCAGGATTAAAAAAAATTGGATTGGCCTCTGTTGCATAATTCCTGATGGCGCAAAATTGATTAACGAAAAACAGCCGAAGTGAAAGTCGAAAGAAACCTACTGGGACGACTTTTAGTATTATCGTTGGAACATAACACTGATTTATTAAATGTGTTTTCGTATCCTTTGACAACCGTTCCGTTGTCACTGAGTCATCTCGACGGAAGTATGAATAAAACAGTTAAATCAAAATTATACAAGTTATTAGAAAATCGTGTATCAACTTCTTCAAGTCAAAGTCAAATAGATTTGTACGATTATTGACGGATTCTTCTTTTTGCATCTCTTATGTGATCCTCTTACTTATGGTAGATTGGCTATATACATTATTAAGAAATTATGCAGAACATCAAGCAAAAGAATAGACCTAATTTTTGACAAGTGTGTAGTGCCATCATTAAAAAACATCGAAAGAGACAGAAGAGCAGGGGTATCAGGAAGGGATAATGTGTATAATATTGTTAGAGAAGCGCAGAAGCGGCCTAACGATTTTTTGAAACATTGATAAGTGACTCTTAAAACCGAATTCGTGAAGTTCTTAGTGAAATACTGGAAAACAAGTATTTCTCCGGGTATTTTGTGAGACAAAATTCTAAGTGTAAATTGTGAAGATATTTGTTTCATGTTTTATAAGATTGATGGACTTGTGAATTGTGAAATTGATGAGAAGTTATATTGTAGTCATCATGAAGCTGATAATAGAATTTATTTCATACATCTAAACTACCAGAAAGTATAAATGTTGTTATACGTGCCTCCGATACTGATACATTAATAATAGCATTGGGAAATATGCACAAACTAACAAATAAAGTGCATATTTGGATAGAAACTGGACATCAGTCACAGAATACTTTGAGATACGTTTCTGTTAACGATATATACACAAGTGTATGAGACATCCTTTCTCAAGCTTTACCTAACTATCACGCTTTAACAGGCAGTGATTATACCGCATCATTTGCTCGAAAAGGTAAAATAAAGCCTCTTAACATTATTGAGAAAGATTCAAATATTGCCAAAATTTTAGCTTCTTTTGGCCATTCCCAAAATATATCGGACGAGCAAGTTGAAGGCATTGAGAAATTCGTATGCCGCATGCATTGTAGGCATATTGCTAATAGTGTGAATGAAGCAAGGCTAGATTTGATTCTTAGAAACCATGGTGGTATTGTGTCCCAAGGAAGAATCCATTAGATAAAGTTAAAAATTTTGATGGGAGCTTGATTGTGAATTGTACTAATAAATTAAATAAGAAGAGCTAATCAAGTTTGCGCCATCAGGAATTATGCAACAGAGGCCAATCCAAATGTTTTTAAACCTGAAGAACATGGCTGGCTTTTAATCGATGGAAGATACCAACTGGTATGGTTTATTGGACCACAAACCCGTTCTACACTCGAAGAAATTTGCAAAATCCCAGCTCCGGACATTGATGAAGATGACTTATTTTACAATGCAAAGAAGTGATGAAGATGAATAGTACCTACATTAAATTTGCATTTTTATTTTCATATTCATAATATTGTTTATTTATTTCTATCGCTTGCTACATAGATTTTGTTTGTGTTTTATATTCTTGCTTACATTTTTTTATTCCTGTTTCTACTTCTTCTGTTTTTATTGGGTGTTTAAAATTAAATAAATATTCAATAAGTATTATATCACTAGCTTCTTTTTTACATAAAATTTTTGCTTAAGGGACTCTATACTCCCGAGGTCGTTTATATAATATTATATTACGCATACTTATATATTGATAGCAATTCAGTCCCGTCTGTCTGTCCTTTAAATGCGACCGTCTGCCGAAGTGTTTTTTATACGTCTTCATTACTTACACAATAAAAAATATTCTTTAATTCAAATAAATATCTTTTATAAGCTAAAATTAGCTGTTCTAGTCGAAACAATTTATTTTTACTTTTCAACTTAAAATCCCGTCTGCGGTTTGAATGCGACCGTCTGCCAAAAATTTCTTTTTTAACTTTGGTTAGTAACATATTTAGTAATATTTTGACACAAAAATAACGGTGATAACCTGTAAGGAAGTTGATGGCGTTTTTTTGAAATATTTGACAGCGTCTGCTCCGAAGTAGTGATCATTCCCAATGGCAGACGCTTACGATTTCAATTTAGTTAAGATCTTAGGCCATTTTCATAAAACATTTATGTTGGTAATAATTGGGTAGTTATGAGCTACTTTTATTTATTTTTTTAAATTTTAAATCTAATAAAGAGACCACATACGCCCGGCAGACGGGCGGTTTTAAAATTACAATCTAAAGTAGAACCGACGTGTCAGTTCAAACCTTTGGTAACTTATGAGGAAGTTGTTTTTACTGCCAGCTCTCGGACTAATTACAAAGCCCGCCTGTGATAGAATAACTTGGCGTTTCACCATTATAAGCTTTATACCTGGTCGCAGAAGTTTTGCTTTATTTGTAAATGTGCCGGTAACATAGCCGTATGATAAATGATACACACAAATAAATAATACATTTTTGGGGCAATGATTTTGTACAGTTTATGCATTAACATTGTTTGAAATTTTTGTACAAACTTAAAAATCACATAAATTGAATTCTATCTTTACAAATTTGAATTATGGTTGCATAAAAATACATAATTTTATTCCACTTGTGGAAGTTAGTTTCTAGAATTTGTGTGAAATTTTTAAATATATTCTGAAGGATTCCTAAACAAACATTCACATCTAAACCTCTTTATTTGTAAAACATGTTTACAAAAAATTGTGCTCTTAAGTGACACAATGTTTATAGTTTTTTAAAAGAATGGGTTTTAGTTTTCCACAATTTCGAAATGAGAAATCCTCAAACTGTATGTTTATTTTGTCAACTTTGTAATTCATTTTGCATAATATATACACTTAATTCAAAGAAGCTGTTCAGTAATGTATGAACCGGGGTTAGTTTTGCACAATTTGTTACTCTATAATCTCCAAATTATGTATATATTTTTTGGTTCACTGTGCACTCATTTCACACACTACATGTATCCACTTCATTTTAATTGTATTATTCTGTAACACAAATTGTGAAATATTGTTTCCAAAATTGGAGATATTCCTAAAGGATTTCAATAAAAAAAATTAAAGAATAAATATTTTATTTTAACAGAACAACAATACATAAAAGAGCCATGCATTTATATATTATCATATGGTAAATGAAACCATTTCTATTTTTTTAAATACAAATAAATTTTATATGCATAAAGTTCTAGTTGAAAAGAAGTAGGTGACTTACACTTAAAATAAATCCATTTAATAATTCTAATTTGGAAGGCTTCCAGTGCTCCTTCTTTTTAGCTTCTATTAACGCAGTTTGTAGTAATAAAGCTTATGTCGTAGTCACGTCATATTCTTAAAAAAAATAACATTTATCAGTTCATCACCAAAATCAAATGTATTGCTTACCATCAGAATATCTTCGTTTTGAAGCAGTTCTTTTACAAATTTGCCTTTTGGGTTTAGTAGTTTAGGAACAGCTTTCTGTCGCTTCGCATAAGAAAACGAAATTACTCTCAAGCTGTAAACGAAAGATAAGTATCATGCATTCTTCGCATATAAACAAGAAACCATTTTTATATTTATATGTTGACGAAGTTAATTTAAGAGAAGTACTTACCTCTGTGAATGCTGCATGGAATTACATCTAGGAAACCCCACTCGGTTAATAAGTTTTCAACAAATTCCATCACAAATGTAAGTACTTGTATAATTCGGAAGTGTACGTCTTCACTTAACGAAATATCATCACCTGGATCTGATGCGTAATTGCCAGTACAATTTTTAACCAATAAGCTTTACGTGAAACAAATGAAACAATTATAAAAAAATTTAAAACAATATCATCAAACTAATTGTGAATAGTATGTCATTAAATTGTGCAACTTGTGCGGGCGACATAGATTATTATTATTGTTCAGCGGAAATAAATATATTGGGACTCCTATTTTCACAAGTTTGTCAACAACCGTTTATAAAATAAAATCACACTTTTATGTTACACAAGTTGTGCAAATCCTTTAAACAATTACTCAAAACTAATTGTAAATAGAATGGCAACAAAATATATAGCTTGAGGATACTATTAACAATTAATTTAGATAAATTGGCTATGATTTGTTGAGAAAAAATAAATAAATTAAACTCTAAATTTTGCCAATTTGTTGGTCAAAGTTTTCAATAAATTCATCGTAACTAAATCTTTATATTGGATAAATAAAACGCACAAGAATTATGCACAATTAAAATGTGTAAAACTATATAACGTTGTGCCTTAAAATTTTACAATTGTTTAAAAAAATGCAACAAGACGTCGTTCCACAACATTGTGCAAAATGTTCCAAAGCGATTTCTCTCTGTGTAGGTATTTATTTACTTTTATTGAGTCATTTATGAATTTGCTCTTTAAACTAACATTATTAATTATAAATAAATAATTAATATAAAATAGTAAAACAATAGGTATTTAATTAAATTCAAAAAATTAAAGAACGAGTCTAAAAATTGTCGGTCGGCGCCTATGGACATTGCCGGACCTATTGCTGGCCTATGGATAATTCCTTTGTTGGTCTTTTTATGATTTTCCAGTTAACTTTTGAGTTACCTGTAGGTACTTCTGGTACACACAATTCCGTTATGCGTAATTTTACCCATTTGTTATCAACAAAGCATAAACGTGAGATATAATCCCTATAGTCAGCTACTCCTTTGGTATCTAGTAAATTACACATTTTATCTTAGACCGAAGCAGACAAGACGAGACAGTCGTATGGTGAGCGGCCAGTTTCCTTAATTATCTTAAATGACTTCCAAGTAAAAATAGGTAGAAATGCCTACAGCCTATATTTAGTTGCACTGCATTATTATAACTGTTTCCGCGTTAATCGCAATTTCGCTTGAAATTGTGCATTTCAGACTAGAGAGGATATTATTTTAATTCGGTAAGTTGTAGGTTGGTCTCTGGGATAATTGGAGGTATTACGCTAAGAACTATTTATTATTCAATTTTTAGGTAGCTCAAGGCTTGCATCTATACTTGTTGCTACAATGTTTTCATCTTTGTAAATTGTGAATTCTTCCAGGCATCCATAATTGGGTTGACGTGTAAAGTAATTTTAAGAGTAAGCAACGTGATTATAGTACAGCAGCTGGGTGGCTTTTTCAGCACGTCAGTGTTTTATGCTCTATGAGACATTTTTATCGTTTTGCGAATGATGTAGATTTACATAGTTGACTTCGTCAGGTACGTCATCATGACTAGAGATTTGACCGCTGCACAGTGGTACCGTTGACAACAAAAGTGCGACAAAATTATTTTCGGCAATTTTTTGTTGCAAATGAGAAAAATATGTTAAATGTAGGTAATAATAACTGTAATAATATTAAAAAGTGTTATACATTTTTACCATTTTCGTAAAACTATATATACAAAATTCTTATTTGCCATTCTCATTTTAACACTAGCATCCAACATAGTCCCCTACGGCTAGGCAGGTTAAACTAGTATCTACATGATCCCCTACGATATGTAAATTCAGTTAAAAATGAAAAACAAAGGCCTGAAATTAATTAATTTACCTAAAGACAAGGTAGGTAAATAAATTAATTTCAGGCCTTTGTTCTCATTTTTAACTGAATTTACATATCGTAGGGGATCATGTAGATACTAGTTTAACCTGCCTAGCCGTAGGGAACTATGTTGGATGCTAGTGTTAAAATGAGAATGGCAAATAAGAATTTTTACTTGTTAGCATAACCAGAAGTCAGGTTATCGAAAGAATGCAAAGAGTTCATTAATATTTTTACATATAGTTTTTTCTTTAGTTCTCATAGATAGTTTTTCTTTCCGCTGTTTGCAAAATCCTATAAAGAATATGTTTCATAACTATTCTTTCTTTACTATGAACATAATTTTCTGTATTCTGCACTTGCTTGACCCAAAACCTACGGCAGCTTAAGAGTAAAATTCGCTTTTTTTTTTTACTATGAACACAATTTTCTGTATTCATACTTACATATATTATGATTGTTATAGAATTAAAATCAAACTTTGAAAACATGATTGGAAAAAAAACTAAAAATTAATATAAATAAAAATTAGAAATGAATAATAAATATCCTAAATGATAAGTCGATATTTAATATAAAAACTCAGAAATAATTGTGCATATCCACCAAAAGTACTTTTTAATAATAATATTAGCCATTTATAGTGGTTATATATGAAAACTTTTTACTACTTATTTGGTGGATATGTTTGTTATAATATTTAAATTATAAAAATAAAAAAATGTCTTTCTTAATGCATTGTCGATTTCAAATAATTTTTAATGACTTAATAGTAAGGGGTCCAAAGCATTAAAAATTGAAATGACCCATTCCAACAAGGTAAATAAGTTTTGAGCTCGCATATCGAAAGAGGGTCCTAATGGGCATCAGAAATGGCTTGTTGGACTTTTGTTGAGGATTGCACAACTTCTCCACAAGAAAAAAAGATGGCGGAATGTTATTTCAAGAATTCGTGTTTTTAAACGTATACCTCTCTCTAGAAACTTAACTACATGCGATATTGATCTGATTTTTTTTCTATACATACTACTGACATGAGCGCATATGTCTGTATTAGTAGAGTTTCAAAATCACTTACGGTTTTTTTCTAATTAAATCCTAAATCACAGGAACGAAATTTGTGTGTTTGAAATTTCGACGTGCGGATAACTACATTAAATGTTTAATTTTCTTATATATTATATGCGAATGAAATATGGTCTAAAGATCAACAAAGTTTTTGCAAAAAAAATTAACTCGATATCTCATACAGTTTTCGAGTTACAGATTTTTTAATTCGATCGTAATAATGTCTTGTTATGATAACGCGCAATGTGACAGCTGCGGCAGGATCCGGTCTGTGTAATTGTGGATAGACATTAGTCTAATAACTAATTTGATTATGGTATTATATTACTATTAATCAGTAGGTCACCAATTGTCTGAAAATTAGACAATCATTTATGTGTTACAACTACGTGATTTTAAAATAGAGTCTTTTAAAATATAGATGCAGAAATAATGGTTTAATGATTACTGAAAAAAGGAAACTTTGAAGTACGTCCAATTTGCTTAGAAAATTTTCAGTTACGTCATTTTGGCTTAGAAGGACTGTATATATCGAAAGGTGCAAATACAGTATGAAATCGTCAATAAATTATACAAATTTGAGATTAAAAAATAAAAATTGTCCGAAATTTCATATTTAAGAAAATGTATGGTATGACTTAAAAGCCCATCAGAATTATATGAATTCGCCATAACAGACACAATTCTTATTCTAAACTGGAATTACTTTATAAATAGTAACAAATATAAAGCGAATAATCTAAAATACATTATAGAATGTTGGTGTAAATAATGACATACCTACGTTGCCCAATAATGTGAACTTGCAATCATGAAGAAGGGAACCAATAATATTTGCGCAAGGTATGTTTAATTTTTGCAAAATAGAAAACCTACAAAAATTGTGTGGGTACATGACAACAAAGGGTATCTTAAGATACTCACGAAATTAGTAAATAATTAAGTGAAAAATATGAAGAAGAAAATATTGTAAAAACGTTATTGGCAGTCGGTGTATTGTGTGACCTGTCAGTTATCCTTTCCGAAGAGGATAAATGAGCAGTTATTGTTGACTTAAAATGAACACGCCAACTATATATTTTGATTAATTTTGGAGATAACTGCGATGCAATTGATGATCGTGTAATTTAAGATGCTCGTAAGTCCTATGTGAATCTATCCATACAGATTCACATAGGACTTACGGATTAAGGATTTAAATTCACTACGGCCATCTGTAGTGAATTTAAATCTTTAGATTTGCTAAGGCAGTATTTATTTTTCCTTAAGGTTATTAGACTTACGTTAGCTACGTCCGCGTCCTACACAAGACACTTCCTTACTGCATTTAAAACGAGCATTACAGGGGATGGTAGTCCAGTGGCTCAGTGTACTTAGCTTAGCTAGCAACTGAAGAACCTAGCGAAGTAGGTTAAAACCCTGCTCACTGCGAAATACTTTTAATTGTAAAAATTATCCACAAAAAGTGGTTTAGGCCCCTACCTAACACAAAATCCTGGATTTATAACAAATTTTCTCGACTTGAGAAGCAGTTAACAAAGCACGCAAAATTTTAGTATCCAAGCGATTTTCCGATCTCCTTCCCAATTTACCCTTTCCCAGAAAATTTGGATATCTGATAGAGAATAACCAAATAAAATCACAAATGATGACAAAAAGTCACAACTGGTTCTAAAGAAAACAAATAGTGGAATTGTAAAGTAAACTGTGATTAAGAATGTGCGTCCACTTGGTGTTTTGTTGCATGTATAGCCTTTCCTAACAATTGTTTTAAGGACAGAAATAATACAGAGCAGTTTTTAGCAGACAGTGCTTCTTAATAGTAATGCCTATGTAGTGGTTTGTCAATGCTTACTGAGCTGTGTATACTTATTATGCATTATTATTATTATTATTATTACTTATGTATATATTACAAGTTTTGTGTACGTTTTTATGTTTTCATATTTGTAAAATGCTATATCATTTGTACCACAATAATGATATACTTAATAAATAATATCTCTATACAACACCTTCATAATTAATAGATCGAGTAAATCATCGGCCAAATGAGTTTCTTTTTACCTGTTAATATTTTTGCAAAATTGTAAAAATGTAAATAATAGCACAATTTTAAAAATGTATTGGCTTACTATCTTAATGCATTACACTTAGCCAGATAACAGCCGCATGCTAACAGGAATACCACGAATCTAATTATGGTTTATTTTAAAAAGTCGTTAACTCAAAAACTGTGTAAGATATCGAGCTAATTTTTTTGCAAAAACTCTGTTGATCTTTAGACCATATTTCATTCGTATATAGTATATAAAAAATTTTAATATTTAATATAGTTGCCCGCACGTCGAAATTTCAAGCACACCAATTTCGTTACTGTGATTTAGGATTTATTTAGAAAAACACCGTAAGCGAGTTTGAAATTTAATTAGTACAGATAGATGCGCTCATGTCAGTAGTATATAAATAAAAAAAATCAAATCAATATCGCATGTGGTTCATTCTCTAGCGAGAGGTATACGTTTAAAAACACGAATTCTTGAAATAGCATTTCGCCATCTTTTTTTCTTGTGGAGAAGTTATGCAATCGTCAACAAAAGTCCAACAAGCCATTTCTGATGCCCGTTAGGACCCTCTTTCGATATCCGAACTCAAAACTTATTTACCTTGCTGGAATGGGTTACTTGGCGATTTAGACGGCTTTCGAAGGCGTGGACCCTCTACTATAAGTTTCGAGAATGATCTCTCTCCCTATTAGTAAAATTCTTAAAGCAACTGTTAGATTTGGAAATTGTTATATGCTATATTTATTAATAGTCCAAGCGGCAGGTAAATTATTGTGACAAGATCACCTACCTCGCTGATTTTTTGCATACGTTTTAAGCCCCCTTAAGTACCCCAAATGCCCAAAAGTCTATATTTTTTAACTTTCGCGTGTCCAATGTCTAGTATATAAAAGCTTCGTGGGTTGGTTCCGGCACACGGTTGGATCGTCCGTTGGTCGGTCGGGTGGAGCGGCCCAGTCATCGCATGAATCTGTATTAGACGACTGGGGGACTGCAGTTGGCCGTTTGGCGGGCGATCGGGCTGCGTGGTGGAACAAATCTCCATGCCCGGAATCGGCAGCAATGCCCACCTTACGCTGGCAAATTAATCAATCCGGGATAACTGTCTATTATTAGAAGTATTTGTGTAAATAAATAGTAATGCAGGGTTTAAACAAAAAAATGGAAAAATTGCAACTCATAAAAAGTATATTCCTTCATGTATAAGTGAAAAATAATCCCTTTTATATGTGGTAATAATCAAAAGTACTTATCTTTTTAATACACTGGATTGAGTATGTGGTAGGTTCCTTATGAAACATAAAAATAAATAAACAAATAAATAAAAAAAATAAAAAAATAAATAAAAAAATAACTTATCTTTTGTTTTAAAAATCCTGATGAGAGAAATTCCTAAGTGCGCTCCTGTTCTGGGATGAATACGGATTTAAATGTTATGTAAGTTGATGTTTGGGACCACCATTTTGCTGACTTGGAATGATTCACATGTCATCGCCTTAATTCCATTTTGAGGTTATGAAATTATATCGACGTGACATGCACAAAATAATTTGTCACCAAGACAAAATTGAGGAAATCTCTTCGCCCAACGACAATGCAAAACGTAGTATCAAAATCTTGACTTCACATGAATATTATTTGCTTAGTAGTAAAATCTTAAAGATGCGTCGTGTCGAAAAATTCCGTAATAAAAAACTCTACAATACTACGTGTATTGTAGAGTTTACTTACTAATTATTAAGAAAAGCTGAACATAGGTAATTTTTCATGAAGCAAAAGTGTAACATTGAGATCACTTCGACGCTAAAAGGAAATTTGTTATATGTTATAGAAAAACCTAAAACAATATTTTTAAACGTTAGATGGTATTTAACGATATATAATTAATTAACCATTACCTTATACGTCTATAAGGTTCCTCCATTTTAATATCCCCTTTAGGGTCTAACAAAATTTCAATTACGTCCATCTCTCAGGACGGCTCGAGTGAAAGCGAAGGAATTTAGTCTACCGCGGCGTATTGTTCGATATGTCCTGGACCGGCAGCCACTTGGCTCCGCCCAAAAAGTAGTTATCTTTTATTAAGGAAATATTAAATGAAATAAAGGATCTATATTGGTGTTGATAGTTCTACGTTTCATGTGACTAACCAACTTTATTATAAATACTCGACTCAACTTCATTTTTCAGTTACTTTGATTTATTTATTTAATTTAATTTGAATATAATCGAGCGTGCGCCGTTTAATATACTGATGTGTAAGCATAAGCTACTGACAATTTCAAATCTGCCTAGGAATAGTTCGTTATAGTACCAGAGCATAGGAGAATAAAATGTTTGATTATTAAAATTTTTCTAATAAATGTTAGAAAATGTAACGAATAATGCTTTTGCGCATTCCGTACGTTACACATGTCACTATAAAATTGTGTAAAACAAGCTAACCATTATATTCTTCGCCGATTTACTGCACTTTTATATAATTGTTGCACATTCTATAGGATACTCTTCGCAGTATTTTTTTTTTTGTAAATAATATTAGTTTTAGACTTTTAGTTTAATTGCAAAACATGAGGTTTTTTTTTAATTTAAAAAACTAATTACTTTTTTATTTATTGATAGATTTTGTTAAAAAATAGGGTTCTTCCTCCAGCTAACAGTAACGTACTGTCCAAATTTCAATACAATCGGACTTTTCGTTCTTAAGTTATCGTGTTTACAAGAAACGTGACGGACGGACTGACAGACAGACGGAGGGACATTTTGAAAGTTGTTCAGAATTCGATCACCAACACAGTGATATGAAATTTTTTTCTCTACGTGCAATATTACCGATTTTATAAATGTGCCCATCGAATGCAATATACTCTTCATTTTGTATTATAATAATAAGTGTTTTTCGAAAAATGACCACGTAAAATTTAGTGCGACAAGAATCTTGTTATAAAAAATGGATACATTTTGTGGTGTAAATTAAATAATCTTCATAATGCTTTAACCTAAGTTATTAAAATTTTAGTGAGTGGTTGTTAATAGACAAATAGTGAACACACATTTTTTTCTACTGCTCCGCTTTTGAGAAACTCACCGTTAAATTGAGGGCTCAACACGATGCGAACGTGTCATTCTCCTTACTCACTAGAATTGCCTTGAGGCTAATTCGTGAAACCGGAACATCCTAGCTACCTGAGTTTTATTGGTGGTGAGAGGTGTAATTCATCGAGAGCATTCACGAGAAGCCATATGATTTATGAAGGGTTTTCAATACCACTTCAAGAGTTAATCTTGCGTAAACAAATTTAAATGCACCAGAAAAGTAAAGACGATAAAGAAATCTGACCCAAAGGGTTTCTGGTTATATCTAAGGATCGAGAGTTTGCCACATGAAAATCTGGTCCCAATTTGTTTAAACTAATTTTTTTTAAACAAATGGCAAAAATCGCTTTTTTGACCTGAATGAATTTTTTAGGGTTTTTTGGTAATTCTAAACAAAAAAGGTGACCATTTCCGACTTAAAACAATTTAATGTTTGAAAAAACGTAAAAATGGCCATTTTCAAGGTTGAAATACAATATTAAAAAATGAGTTTTTTGTGTTCGTCAAGATTCTTATAGAATCTTTGAACATCCATTAACAAAGTGCAGGATTTCTTCATTCTAAAGCTTAAATTTTCAGTTGTTAAATAGACGTTTTTAGCCGGGCGCGCGCTCTTTCAATAGTTTATAAGTCGAAAACAGTCAACTTTACGAAAAAACGACAGGAGACCTTTTTTTGTTTAAAATGGCCAAGAAAACCTAAAATTCGGGTCAATAAAGCGATTTTTCTAATTTCTTTAAACTAATTGTTTTTTAACAAATTACAAAAATCGCTTATTTTGATCCGAATTAAGTCTTTCCCATGCCACTAAATAACTGTATATATATATAAATAAATAGTTGATAGGCTCCTGTTATCTAAACGACGTTTCTGCAGAATCTCATCTTCCATCATCAGGTTCTCGCTGAAAGCTGCTTACTGCTACTCCTCGTTGCCCGAACTGAACGTTCAGTTCGAACAACGAGGGGCAGCAGTAGGCAGCTTTCAGCGAGAATCTGATGATGGCAGATGAGATTTTGCGGAAATGTCGTTTAGACAACCGTGGCTCCTACAGGAGCCTATCAACTACGTGGGAAGACACCCGTAAGCACACCAACACTTCATTCAACCCCCGCGAAAACTTAAGAAATAACGAAAATTAATAGATGTCAATATTGGGGAATAAGGTTCAATCAACTTGAAAATAAAACAACTGAAATTTTATGGCAATCCTTTTTTTCGGTTAAATTTTTTTCGAAAATTATAGAATCAAAGCAACTCACTATACTGTCTTTAAGCTATATAATTTGATTATAATAATAGTGTTTCTTGAGGAGTTCAGTTCGGTCGTCGACGAAGGCAGACGCGTTTTTAAGTGGATCCCATGAAATCCCGAAAAAACACGGTGTGAAACGCGCAAAAATGTGTCGAATTAAAGAGTGGAAAATCCTACATTAGTTGATATACAGGGTGCGCCAAAGTTCTGATTTTGGTCGATTACGGCTGTATTTGAAATGGTGGAAATATATTGTCTATAGATTATTTTCTTGATTTTCAATTCTGAATAACCAGAAAATATGTACAATTATACAGGGTACTCCGTTTTCGTTGTCCGAGCAACAACTTCGTTATTTTAAATAGAACACCCTATATTTTTTTCCTTTATCGAGTTACCCATCTAATTATATTCATAATTCTATTAAGGTGGTAGGTACTTAAAATGAACCGTTTACGATATAAAAAAGATTTTTTGACAAAAAGTGAGGTTTGCGGATAAGTTTTTGAGTACCTCTGATTTCATAGACAAGAGAGTTTTCAAAATTCTGCTTATACTGTTATGTTGAGCATATTAAGGGCTAGTAGGGCAGAAACATTATTAATATTAATCTTATACAGAGTGCTGAAAAAATTGAGTTTAATGTTTCGCTAATAAAAAAGGCCGTAATTCAATTTTTTCAAATGGGACGTACTATTTTCAGTTCTGTCATCTAATGAAGTGTTAAATTATCTTTCCATTGATATATCATAGTAGGTATTTATCTTTAGGAGTTGCATAGATATTAAGGTTAATTGTCTGGATCAGTCATTTTTCTTGCTGGAACTTCATGAGGTTTGTACTGCACTTCACCAGTTTCGATAAATCTGTCTCTAAGATTACTAAATGCAGGTTCTAAAGGGTGTCTCCTTTCAGGATATCTGGTTTTATAGACTCGGGATGCTAAGAGGCTGTTCCTTGAGCACTCCCCCAGAATAAAAATCATGTCAACCATTTCTTCCCGCGAATAATTCATATTTAATATAATTATATGCAAATGCAACTTCCTGGAACTGTAAAAGCTACTAGTATTTTATTAAAGACAATCAAAACAAAAGCACTTACCGATATAGCAGTAACACAAAACTTTAGAACATCCACAGACACGTGTTTTGACATCTATGTCTCTTCGGTGCGGCTTTTTCTAAAGTTCACAATCAACTGAAATATGTAAGCAAATACTCGTGTTATAACTATCAAAGGATTACCAGAACAGGATATTAAAAATTAAAATTAGATTATAGGAAATTCCCCGTAAAGGGATAATTATCAATATAATTATATGCAAATGCAACTTCCTGGAACTGTAAAAGCTACTAGTATTTTATTAGCTAATAAAATACTAGTAGCTTTTACAGTTCCAGGAAGTTGCATTTGCATATAATTATACTACACACTACACACCCTTTAGAACCTGCATTTAGTAATCTTAGAGACAGATTTATCGAAACTGGTGAAGTGCAGTACAAACCTCATGAAGTTCCAGCAAGAAAAATGACTGATCCAGACAATTAACCTTAATATCTATGCAACTCCTAAAGATAAATACCTACTATGATATATCAATGGAAAGATAATTTAACACTTCATTAGATGACAGAACTGAAAATAGTACGTCCCATTTGAAAAAATTGAATTACGGCCTTTTTTATTAGCGAAACATTAAACTCAATTTTTTCAGCACTCTGTATAAGATTAATATTAATAATGTTTCTGCCCTACTAGCCCTTAATATGCTCAACATAACAGTATAAGCAGAATTTTGAAAACTCTCTTGTCTATGAAATCAGAGATACTCAAAAACTTATCCGCAAACCTCACTTTTTGTCAAAAAATCTTTTTTATATCGTAAACGGTTCATTTTAAGTACCTACCACCTTAATAGAATTATGAATATAATTAGATGGGTAACTCGATAAAGGAAAAAAATATAGGGTGTTCCATTTAAAATAACGAAGTTGTTGCTCGGACAACGAAAACGGAGTACCCTGTATAATTGTACATATTTTCTGGTTATTCAGAATTGAAAATCAAGAAAATAATCTATAGACAATATATTTCCACCATTTCAAATACAGCCGTAATCGACCAAAATCAGAACTTTGGCGCACCCTGTATATTAACATAAATTTGGCTAATTCATATAGCTGATATTTGATATTTAACTATGACATCACTAAAGGCGTATATGGGCACTATGGGCAGCTCGACAAAGGGTACAGACATCTGGCAATATAACTCGGATAAAAAGAAAATAAACACGTTGAATGAGACCAGGGGCCCAATTCTCGAAACTAGACGAACCCGATTCGTGCACGAATGGCGCTGAAATTCGCACACGAACGTACTTTTTCTGTTCTCGAACTGTTGACTAACACATGAACGAACAGATTCGTGCACGGAAAGTACTCGATCGGTGTTTCGGTGGCGAAAAACATATTCGCATGTTAACATAACCTTTAAGTTAACGTCAATCTTCAGTCAAATCTTTATTTTGGTTGGAAATTGTGTTAGAGTCTTCTAATGGCTGCTTTGGATGAGCTGAATCTTTTAATAGCAATTAATAACTTGGAAGAAATGGAGCCAGCTGCAGAAGTCAGAAGGGAACATAATAATCGCATTTACGATGCCTTTGATGTCCGATATAAAATTCGTAAAAATGTTTCGACTAAGTAAAGACTTTGACACTTCTCAACTGTTGCACCACGACCGCAACGAAAAGTTCCCAGACTTACACGGTCTGCTATTGGTCGACATATATCTACATATGAATACTGTATACGATATACGTTATACGGTCGACGAATGTGTTTGCCTCGTGTACCGCTTTTCGACTATCACTGGAGAATTAGATTTTTATAAAAACTACGTTCGCATGCGAATCAGACTACATGAGCTGGTTCATGCACGATCAATTCGTTCTGGATTCCAGAATTGGTCCCCAGGTCATAAACTCGTAAATTATCCACGAGTGCATGTACCTAAGATGACCGACCACCCTCCCCAAAGTGACTAGTACGAAGTGAATAAATGCAACGGACTGGCTTCTAACGAGTGGAAGTAGTAACATAAGCAAAGGATGAAAGATAAGTGTCATTTCTATTTATTTCTAAGACATATTTATTAATCCTTCACAGATGGGAAGAATGTTGGGATTCGGAAATCCATTGTTTCACATATACGCGAATGAATGAATTCTTCATGTGGAACGGGTACTTTTGTTTAGGAAATAATTTATTTACTATAAACTTTTTGTTTCTCGCTGCAGAGTTATTAGTTTTATATGAGGAATTTGTTTATTTGATTACCGGTTAAGGCAGGAGATTTTTGATTCGTAAAATATATACCTGGATTCGTCCCTTCTTGAAGTGGGTGATATAAAATAAGCAACGCCAGATGTGTGAATGAAACAGATAAGTTTAGGTTTATATAGCATTAGCATTGGCTTATTTATGTCTTTATTAAATTTTAAACAAGAATTGAAGATCAAAATTAAAAAGATATTAAACATAATATATAGGTAATAAACATAATATACAGGTGATGAAATGGAAAAACTGCCCAAAATTACATACAGGGTAAGCAAACTATCCCTTCGGACCTTTTTTCTCATAACGCGCAAAAAAAATTGTTACCGCGAGATAGGGCCCTTCCCAGCAACTCCACCGTAGATGGATATTTACTTGTGGAGTGGATATTTACTTGTGGAGTGGAATAAATAAAAAAAGGAAGGGAAAAAAGGAGGAAAATACAAAAATAAAAGCTGCCAGATTCAGAGGCACAAGAAGCAGAAAACTTAGAAGAAAAATAAGGGGATGACGATAGATGGAAACTTAAAAGAAGCATGGAAACTGAAAAGAAGCATGTCGCAAACAACTGCACCACACCCCCAGCCGATGATGACAAAAGGAAACTTAATAGAAGCATGGAAACGTAAAAGAAGCATCTCTCAAACACCTACACTTCCCATCCTATATTCCCACCCCATGCGTCATGCGGCTCTCGCTGCTGACAACAAGCATGTCCAATGTCCAACCCGGCGTATGCAGCTGGTCCGGCGGTATATAAAACATCCGAGATTTGGTTCCGGCACGCGGTTTGGCCATCCGCTCATCCGTTGGGCGTGTTCGGCGGAGGACCACGCTGCGTGTTGGAACGAACCTCCATGGATGCCCGGAATTGGCAGCAATGCCCGCCATACGCTGGAAAATCAATCAATCAATCAATAATAGTGTTTCTTAAAATGCTTTTCAGTAACTTATTTAAATCAATGATTAATTAAAAAAAACACTTCAAATCTGCTTGTTCGGTGAAATGCCATTATAGACCATAAGCCGGGAATATACTGGATATAGACAAGGCGAAAACCTCGCCTTCGTTTGAAAAAAATGTCCCATACGATTTTTTTTTGCATATTCACGTTTGCGACATGCCCCTGAATAAGGATCAAGAGTTTGTGTGACATCACACCAGAACGGCCTGTGTTTAATTTTTGAAGCGCTATAGCTCAGTTATTAATTGAAATACATGCTTAATGGATAATATATTTTCAAAATAATGTACCTAAACTAAATCAATAGGCAATGGCAGAGCCCTATTGAATCCGTCATTTTAAATTTTTAATTTTTGACATTAGTGCCATCTACTCCGAAAATATCTAACTACCAATTTTAATGCAATTACGACGAAATTTAAATTTTGTCTAGAGTCCGAGCCACTGTACACTGGTCGTACGTAGCTTGATGAAAAAACTAAATGCAATAATAAATTCTCTATAGTTTGAAAAACCAATATAATCCTTTTCCATCCAGGATCTCTTTGCTTCCACCAGACGTTTTCAATTGCTATGACTTTTACGATTTTTAATAAAAAGTAAAACACTCATGACTGTGCTTCCATTGTTACCAATCGAAAACTTGTCGCTATAATACTGCTTTAATAAATATTTTTGTCCAAATTGTGAGGCAACATAAATGCATCATTCTTCAGTTCTTCACATTTTAATTTTAAAAAGCTTATTGGGCTTTTATCTTGACATATCTCAAAAGATTACCGAGGAGAAGCATGATACAAGTATAAATACCACAAGAAATGATATTTAAAAAAAATGCGCAAACAAGATCACTCTTATTATCGTACCGAAGTTAAAAAACTGACTCACTAATGGTTGTTTAATGATATCGAATTGATTTGATATGCATCCTGATTATACGTCTGCATTAAAGGATATCAAGAAATAAGCTGTTCTTAGATATAAAAAACGAGGTTATGAATATGTATAATTATGTTTATCATATTAAAGGAAATTAACTACCAACCATGCTACTTTATTTATAATCGTAATATTACAACCTCTGTAAAAAACTCCATAGTTGGTGTTTCGTAAGCAGCAGGCATAATACGTGTGAATTGCAAAAAAGTAGATCGCGAGGTATGAACATGTAAACGAAACAGCTTAGGAAAAAATGAAGGATATCATCGGGTTGAGTATTTTGAAAAACGGGGAGTAAACATGATTTCGGAGATCTTGGCGATTTTTAAAATTTCAACATTGAGATGGCACTTTTACCCCATTGTAGGGGTAGTTTTTGCCTTGTAGCCATGAAAAGTTGAGTTTATCATGTTTCTCTGATTCAGCAGTCAAAAATATAGGAGTCTAGTTTCTTTTTTTTTTCAAAATTAAATCATTTTGACGACATTTTTGGTCATAGGTCAAAACTGTAACCTCATCGGGCCAGACAAATGTCATTTTCGGGTACAGCGGACAAAACTACCTACGAGTAGACTAGTGGATGTTTTGATACATGGCAAAAAATTTTTTTGCCCAAGTAATTTTTGATCTCATGGTATAAATGAAGTAAATACGATATTTATTACAAATCCTTCTTAATATTACTCGTAGTAACAAAGAGAATATGCTTACACCCGGTTATGTAAACAAATCCGATAAAAAGTGTTTGTAAGATGAATGAAATGCCTTGATTGATTGTTTTTTAAGTCGATGACCCTTACGAATAATTTTACATTTTAATTAATTTCGGGTTATATTAAGAAGCAGACCGGCTAAAAATAACATTGAGATAAGCGTGTTAAAGAATTATTCCCATTGACTGCCGATATTGTGGAAAATTGAAACATTTACAAAAACAAAAGTGAACATAAGTCATAACATATACCTGGCGTTGTCTATAATTATTTGTTTTGAAGAAGTATTAAAAAACCAACCTTGGTCCTTGCCATTTTTCCGATAGTCAAGCTACGCTAAGGCCGGTTGCACATATATACAGCATGTTGACGACAAACTTGTTTTCGACACGCTTTCGACAAATAATGTCCTTTGAAATTCGAACAGCGTTGTCTCGTCGTATGATTCTTGTTTAAAACATGTCGTATCTTGTCTGCGACGTGTTTATTTGATGTGGGTAGCTTCATTAAAATCTTAGCGTTATAAAAATAAGGAAATGTCGAAGACATGTCGAACACATGTCGAAAGCATGTCGTAGACAAATGTCGTATAAATGTGCAACCGGCCTAAGAACAACCGGTTCCATGCTTGTCGAATCGACACTTGTATGGGACTGCATAAATGCCCTTATGGACCTAGGAAGTCAGAATAAAGTGTCCGTGGCGTGGGTACCAGGACACAAGAGAAATGAAAAGGCTGATGAACTGAGCAGAGAAGGCGCGGGTAAGGTCCTTATAGGACCCGAACCCTTTTGCGGTGTGGCCAAGCTATGCATACGAGCATCCATAGACAAATAGGTGCAAACTAAATCTCTGGAATAGTGGAAAAGTTTCCTACGGCAGAGACTGCCAAATAGTTCATTAAAGAACAATCGGCCTTTACGGAGGACCTGTTATCCCAAAACAGAAAGACCACTAGAATAATAGTGGGTCTTCTAACCGGTCACTGCCGACTTAATAGACATAATAATCGGTCTGGCAGAGGACGCAACCTGCCGATTCTGCCAAGAGACAGAGAAAACCTTAGTCCATGTATTGTGCCATTGTGAAGACCTTGCTAGACTGAGATTTCAACTACTTGGCGAGGAAAAACTAAGAATTAATAGCCATACTAAGAGGCCTTTATCAAGGCTGTGGAGTCTGATACGAAGGACAAAGGTGGATAAGGAGCTCTAAGGAAACCAAACAGGAGCACCACGACAGATCCATGGTGGTCGTGGTGGTTAAGGCCAATCAGCTAGGTCCTCCTTCCTAAACCTAAATCTAATCTGCCTGGTCAGTTTGGCACAGAGGACTTTTTCATTAAATTTTTAAATGTTTTTACATAAGGGGCAAGATATCCAACAAAGTGCAAGACAAATACTAGGCATGTTTAATATTATAATATGATTCAGATTGTGAAAAATCCACTCGCTGTCGAAGTATACTGGCATATAGTTTTTTTTGAACAACATCCAGCTAGGATTCGCGTCAGTACTTCAGTTATAGAGCTAGTACAGTAGTCCCAACTATAGCACTTTATGGAAGCTGACATCTTGGAGCCCATACTAAACGTGGGATGCATGCACTATTAGGTTAAAATGATCATTGTCAGCTAGATCGAGTTGTATGAGCTTTATAAATTCTTCTCTATTCAGTTGGCAATGAGAATGAGTGGGTGTTCAATTCCAACATATCAAAGAATCATAATATTAAATTATTTTTGGAAAACATATAGCAGACTTTTCTGATAATACAATTAATTGATACCACCCTGTTTATCTACTCTACTGTGCAAACGGAAAAGTTAAAAGTTATGTCTTTCTTCTTATTATTGTAATCCTTCTTAGTTGGCTTCCGCTGTTGCCTGCTAGATGCACAGCCTCACCAAAACTCATTTCCATTAGCTCCTTGGTGACATCAGCACATGTTGGTGTACGATTGTTCCATATAGCAATCTGCTTAACTTTCGGCATTTACGGAAGCTTAAGACGATCTGACATTGTCATTACTGAAACAGCATTGGAACAATGTTGTAAAAATATAAGTATTGTTAACATACGTACACTTATTTGTGCTCTTAATTGCACCTACTCTTGATAAAGAAATTAATTTTCTTAAACCAGAACAAGCCAAAGTCGAAATAAAAATATATTTTCAAGAAATTTTGGTCTATAAACAAAAAGTAGACCAAATTTTATGTTCACGCACAATCACTGGGTGTGGTACATCAGATTTGTTCAATAATAGTAAACATTTTAATATTAAAGTGTTCGGCACAATTAATCTTTAGAAGTACGATTTCTTATGGCGATGTAATAATAGACAAATGCAGATAGTATCGTCGTGCTAAATCAAGGTCAGGAGAGCATTTGGTGCTCGTAGAGACATCCTCCATGTACTCGAAGAGAGCCAAGCTACGTTTATTTCAATTTAACAGTCATATCACAACATTTCAGTCCTGCTATAATGGATGTGAAACGTGGATAAGCACTAAATCCACGGATCATATGATACAGGTCTTCGTCAACTGGTATTTGCGCAGGATAATGCGCATATTCTGGCCAAACCAAATCGCTAACAGGGAGTTATGAAATATGGAGAAATACAATTAAAAATAAGGTCGCGGAAGTGGAAGTGGATAAGCCACACGCTTAGGAGACCAAAAGACACCATTTCAACAGCGGCCCTCGACTGAAACCCCCAAGGCAGTCGAAGAGTGGGAAGACCAAAGATGACGTCGAAGAGAACCGTTTTTGAAGAAGCAAGGAACATGAACAAGACATGGGAAGTACTTGCCAGGAACAGAGTCAGATGGCGACAATTTGTTGAGGCCCCATGTTTCTCAATGGAATGATGGGACTATATATATATAAATCAACGCGGCTTAATAAGGTCGTGAAATTATCTACTTTTCTAACATCTAATACTAATAAACAATATTTCTATCGAATATTCTACCAAGTGTCCTAATGACTGGGGATGTATAATACATTTTGGAGCCGGTTTCAATCTACAACCATCTGCTCCAGACATTCTGCTGAATAGTTTTTTTGCAGTTGTTCCACAGGCTGGAGATGAAACTGAGTTTGCAGGAAAATTGGTTTGCATTGTTCCGCATCGTGAGGTAATTGTCCTGACCAGTATTGTCATGCAGCACCCGATGCAACAGAAAAAAGTAATGTCAGCAACTCAGAGATAGATCATGCCAATTTATTAGCAATTCAATTTGTATTGAAAATTGAAGAGATTGACACGAAAATTATGAATATAAGCCAATTGGCGATATTGAAGAAGAAACTTAATTTCTTGATTAGTAATAAAAAACATCGTGTATTAGGCCTGGCGATTCCACGTTTAAAAAGACATGCCCAGTAGTTTATCTCCGAGGTAGTGCATTATGTCTTAGAAATAGGAAGGTTGAAACGTTGTAAATCGTAGTACATGAAAACGGTAGATTGTAGATTGTTTAGGAGGTCTCTCGGCTCTTTCAATCCTTTCTCACATCGACCTAAAAGATCTTTTGTGAATTAACCTTCAATTAGCTGTTGCCCAGGGCTCCCAAGCGTTTTATAAAGCTTGTGCCTAGTGCGGACTAACAACTTGAATTCGTAAAGAATATGTTCCGCAGTTTCTATTGTATAGTATCTGCACATATTATCTGCCTTGCCCATATTCTAAAGATGATATTAAGTCGGACTTTTCGAATTCGAGAAGCTTTGTAGCATTCTTTGTCGAATAGGTGATTAACCCTTTCGCTTGTCTTTGGCCTGGTGTATTCCTCCACACCACAGACATAGATAAACTAAATCAGGTTAACAAATGGGGTGAAGACGTGATATCTGATGATGAGACAGAGTAGAACAGTCCTGCAGGAAAATAGAAAATTTGCAGAAAAAGAAAATATATAGATTGAGGGAAGAGTTGATAAAGGGCCTAATGCCGCAAGATAGGAGGGACATCCCGAAAGGGTAAAATCAGTGTTGTTGGTTCTGTTCCTTTTTCCATTTTAGGATTTCCATTATGTGCATTTTGAATAAGCCACAAAACGGCTTGGGCTCAAAAAATGGGGAGCACCTTTTTTGCAAGGGCGTCGGCTAATTCATTTCCTTTTATTCCCTCATGACCCGGCACCCACATCAAGGTAACCTTGTTGTTTTTTGCCAGTTGCTTCTGGGATAGGAGAAATATACAATCATAAGACCTTATACCTATATAGCACAAACATCGACATACTTAAAGAAATTATAAGCGACATTAAAAATAAGAAGTCGTCTGGCCTCGACGAAATCTCTGTAAATGTATTCGAAAATCTACCAAACTCAGCTCTTTATATATTAGCATCTCTAATAAACGAATCGTTTGAATCCGGAACATTTCCATCTTTTTTAAAAATTTCGGTAGTTATTCCACTCTATATGTGCGGAGAGGTAAATAATCCATCTAAGTTCCGACCCATTTCACTAATCCCCACATTAGCAAAAATTCTCGAAAAATTAGTTAAAGAAAGGGTTGTAGAATTTTTGTCCTCCTGCAACCTACTAAGTGATCAACAATTCGGATTTCAAAAGAAAAAAAGTACAAATGATGCAATGTTCTCATTTTTAAGTCAGATTTATACCGAAATCAATAACGGGGAGGCAGCGGCGGCAATTTTCTGCGACTTATCGAAAGCCTTTGATTGTGTCCAGCATGAAATATTGTTACGAAAGCTTGAGCATTATGGTTTTCGAGACACTACCCTAAAGTGGTTTCAATCATACCTATCAAACCGTAGCCAAATAGTTAAAAATACAAATTATTCTAATAAACTAAATATAAAGTTTGGGGTACCCCAAGGTTCCGTTCTTGGTCCAATTCTTTTTTATTATATATCAACGACCTGACAAAAATTAATATTGAAGGAAAATTCACTTTATTTGCTGTCGACACCACCATACTGTGGCACAATAAAGATGATATTGTCCTTCAGCAAACGGTGTCTGCCGATATAAATAAGGTCAAAGAGTGGTGTGACTCCAATTTACTTTCATTCAACATTAACAAAACAAACATAACTACATTTCACTGCAATTTAACTGACATCTCCCTAGGTAACCATTTTCTTGAAAATAAACCCTGCTCAAAATTTCTTGGACTAAATATTGACTGCAAGTTAAAATTCAACGAACACATTAAAATACTTAGTAGCAAACTAGCATCCGGATCCTACGCTATCAGAGTGATCACAAATGAACTGGGTTATGCATCTGCTAAGACTGCTTATTTTTCACCAATCGAATCACACTTAAGGTACGGACGGCATTGCCTTCTGGGGCGCATGCAGTAAATATCTTTTACAAACAATATTGGTACTTTAAAAACGTGCTATTCGCTACCTGCACAAAACTAGAATTCGTGAATCATGTAAGCCACTGTTCTTGACATATGGATTTCTCACTGTGATATCCATTTACATTCTAGAAACAGTTTGTTTAGTTCATAAGCATAAAAGTAATATTATAAATAATTCCTCCACACAATATGTAACTCGGCAAGTCAATAACGTTACTCTGCCAATTCCCAGATCCACTCTAGTCAAAGACTCATTTATTTACAATGGCTATAAGATGTTCAATCACTTACCAAATAATATTAAAGCAATGAGCTCAAATACAAATTTCAGAAAGGCGGTTAAAAGCCTTTTAATTGTTAAACCCTATTATAATTTAGACGAGTACTATAATGACACGTTATAATTAGGCATTTACTACCTTATCGTATCGTATTTTCAGACTTTTTATATTAACGATTATAATTATTGTATTAAAATTTATATGTAATCTATGTTTTGTATTCATATAATGTAGGTTCACTGTGTAAACTATATATGTTATGGACCTACGCTTATTTACTTTGTTAATGAGAAACTCTTTCTTCTGAACAATAAAGTATATTTTGATTTGATTTGATTTGATTTGATTTGACCTGAGAGCTTTTTACGCAGCCTGGCTGTCTAAAAATACATAGACCTTTACCCTTCGAATACCTTTATTTATGCATTCCTGGCCACATAGATCTATAGTATTGTTACGTGTTTTCCACCTTTTTTGGAAACACCCTGTATGAATCCGTGGGTTCTAAATAACTTTAACAAGGGGTAAACCACTAACACTTTATTTAGTAATTTACTGATTATACAAAACTTCTTATTTAACCAAAATAACCTTTACACTTTGTTTTTATTTAACCTCACTTTTTCGCTTGTCAACTTCTTGACTTTTATAAAACCTCTCCTGCGCCGGTAATCGCGCCTTATATACTCTGAAATTGCCTCTAGATCCATCCAGAACACAATCAAGAATCTTCTCTCACCACACTCTAGAAAACTCTATCTCTTTCTACAAGTTTCCAGTTACTCACTATTAGGCATAGGCGTATCAATCTCCAGTTTCAAGGGGGTGTAATTCATAACAGTATAGATTCCTGCTCGGGGGATGGTTGGGGTCTAGCCTTGGGCTCTGGATAGCCTACAATTAGGCCCTGCTACGCACACGCCAACCCCTTCAGCCATCTTCGATCTATCTGTATACCAGATAAGTAACCCCTTCTCCAACTGCAGGGCTTCTGCTCGTCTGACGGCTCTCAATTAGCACATCAAACGGACAGTCAAAGTCTTGCTTGATTAGCATTGAATCAGTGGGTTTGGTCGTGAATTCCAATTGAATTAAAACGGTAACTCGTACGAAAAGTAACCATAGAATTTCCTAAGCTACAAATTTCATAATAACTATTTTGTCATAGAGCTAGTACATGACAAAATATTCGCGAAAATATTTGTTCTCTGACTTTTGACCTCGGTAAAATTATTAACAACGATAGGGACTTTTGACATATTGTTTGAAACGACGAAATATATTTCTCTGGAGCATGTATTTTTAACCATTTATAAGTAGGTACGAAAATCCATTGGTTGCAAGTCACCTTATATTTTCTTTTGAAAAATGGATTAAAATCTATCCACCAAAAAAAGAAAATATCCTGGGAAATGAACGTGTTCTTATACATAATTAGCTTTGAACCTACATTTAGCTAATAAAACATTTTTCTTTGCATGGGTATTTGGGTAAGCTGTACTTTCGTGACAGTCGGCATAAGATGCCATAATTCTAAATTATACGAAAATAATCTGTTTGCAATTAAAATAATGAGGAGCTCATTACCTCAAGGTACGCATTCGTAATGGTGTTTATTTTCCTACCTGAGGCGGGTTGTACGTACCGTATTCGACTGAAAATATATGTTACCCGATGGTAATTATATGGCAGTGTAACGTTAAGCAGAATTTTTTCTTCGTTATAAGGCGCTCTATGTAAAATGTTGATTGGAATTGCAAATTTACCTGGTAGTGCAATCAATCGATCAACTGTTCCAAGTTGGGTATGCGTACCGGTTTAATTTTAATGATTGCTTACGGCTTTTTTAAAATGCTGCTTACTTCCTTCGGTAAAGGTATTAATGGGATCTTAATCTTAACATTTTTTAATTTGCAGATTGTAGAATTTATATTATCTAATTGAAATTTAAATGTTTTCTACTGACGTCGCCGTTTTGAAAGGCGGCTTTTCCAAACGCAAAACGACTAGACTGCTATGCCGAAGCTACTTCTTTCTGCTTGCGGGAAGTAACTGATCACAACGATCACTTTCCACACGCAGTACGGGACTCTATGAAATTGATTTCTATAATAAAAATACATGTATTTATGTAAATTACAAAATAAATTCATTGAGGGTTTCATTCATCAGTCATTTGTAAAAATGTTAATTTTCACAACTATTTTTTCTTAGGAATTTTTATTTTTTCACAAATATTAAGTGTAGCATAAAGTTTGGGGATAAAATGAAGAAAAAGGTAATAATTTTCCTCGCTATTGTATAACGAACAGTCCGGTTTTTAACCCGCTTTTATTAACTTCACCTGTATCTATCAATCTATCAATGTAACGGAATCTTTCAACGTAATTTTCACCAATTTCTAATTGTTGTATCATCATGAAATTTGGCAGTTTCGTGTAGCTCCGATGACAAAACAATATAGTATACTCAATTTTATAATATGTTCAAAATGGCCGCCGCCCCAAGATGGCGGATTATCATTTTCTTTACAACCCCCTTGGTCAACATGGTGGATAGATTTTATCAATTATCGTTGGATTCGGCTGAAAATCGGTATCTGTGGGTTATCGAGGTTTCAGAATTATCCGGACTAAAAAATAAAAAATAATAGTTTAAAAACACTATTAAAAAAACACGCTTTAATAGCAAACCGAACTAAAAAGTAAAAAATAATACAATACAATAATACGATACAATACAAAAAAGCGTGGGGTGCTTGATATCAACTGGTATAAATATTTCATAGTAATAAGCACCCCACGCTTTTTTGCATTATACTGTGTTATTGTATTGTATTATTTTTTACTTCTTAGTTCGGTTTGCTATTAAAGTGTTTATATTTAGTTTTTTTAAACTATTATTTATTGCGATACGAGCTCTAAAACCCAGATATTTAAAAAACGTCAAAAAACTCAATTTTAAAAATTATTGTTACAAGATATAGTTATACACAATTCATTATTTAGATAAGACTTAAATTACTCTTTAAAAAGTCTGCATCAGCATAAAAGCTTCTGACAAAACATATTTCTGTATCCTAAATTTGAATTATTTTCCTTCTAATACATTAATCCATCCCTGGTTTCATCGAGTCTTAAATAGTTTATATTTGGGTTATCCACATTTCTCGTAGTATATGTGTATCTGAGCACGTTTTGCTTCAGGAAATATGAGTAATATTGAATCTGTTACTGAATTTGATGTCATTTATAAGTATTAAAATTAGCATGGGTCCCAAAACTGAACCTTGTGGAACTCCAGAATCAATATTGAGTAGTTCAAACTTAATTCTATTATGGAAGGCTTCTTTCGGCAAGGTGGGATGCTAGTAAGTTTGCTACTGTTAGGAAGACCATAATAGTCGAGTTTGATGCAATATGTTTGATGGAACACATAGTCAAAAGCTTTTGACAAGTCCAGAAACACAACATATTAATTTTCCTCTCCAAATTTTGATAGTTCAAGATTTTCGTTAATCCGATATGTAATTATCATGGGCAGATTATGTTGGCCTTGGACAAGTCACAGTGATAGATATATTTATGTTGTTCCACTAAAGTTTTATCTTCTTCAGTCGAACTTGCTTTGCATACGTCAAAATGTACCTGATTTCTCATAAGTAGTTTATCATTAAACCAATTTATTTGGATTAATTTTGACTTATCATTACGTCCATTTTCATTTTAAATGTATACAGTTTCAATGGATAATTCTTTGGTGTTTATGTAAGATTATTTGTCTTGTAAGTTTAAAGTTCCAGTCTACTATTTCTCATAGTTCATTTAAAATTATTATCAATCCATTACTATTGATTTTTGCGTTTATTGCTTTTTTAAAAATTACCATATCCACGTAGTGGAGTGGGAAGTATAGAAATCGTAATCGTAATCTCTTTGAAATTGTATTAAAATTTTGTATACAGGATCAATAGGAGTAAATAAGTAAAGCAAGCTAGTAAGAGTCTAGATTTAGTGCATATACTAGAAAGCAAGCTTTTAAATTTATACATGACTATGCCATTTATTTGCAGCAAATATTGCAACGTCTACATGTTGATGAGTAGATCTGCTAAATTTAGAGACTAAATTATAACATTGTATACTTGTATTTCGTCTTTAATACATCAATGCTAAAACAGTAATTGTATCAGCACGTCCCTGTAGTTATAGCTTTTTTCGTAGGGCCTGATGTACTTAAATTGGTCTACACAAATCGAATGAAATCATAAATATAATAACATATAACAACAACTGTAACGATTCAAAATATATATTAATTAAAATTAACAATTATTAAAACAAACATGTGGTTTTCACGAAAGACTGAGGCATGGACATTCTGATAATAAAAACGGAACTTAAACTAAGTAGTGATAATTTCTGATACACACAATATTTTTTTGATAAACCAGTAACGTCTCCAGTCATTGAGTCTCCTACCTAGGAGACTCAATGACTGGAGACGTTACTGGTTTATCAAAAAAATATTGTGTGTATCAGAAATATGCTAGTCTACCTAGACTAGCATATTACCATGCACTCCCGCCTAGTACCAAATGAACGCTCCAGCCTAATTACATTTTGAAGCAGGTTAGAGTCTTGCATTCATGTTTCCCTAAGCAGCTATTTAGATGACATTTGAGCAGAGTTAATTGCCTAGAAAACTTTGAGGGTGCTAATTTAAATTCTAAAATCTTGTTAGGTTATATTTTGATTTTTAATTTGACAGATGTCAAAATCAAATTATTTAGGGATTGTTATTGAATAGCCCGATTGAGTAGATTCGCGCAAAATCCGATCTTTTTTTGTTGAAAACTAGTAAAAAAGGACATAATTTTTGAATCCTGGAAGAACAGGGAAAGGTTCTCCAGTTACTGTAGTTCTGGGAGAGAGTTAAAACCTCATAATTTACCTGGGCAATTTCAATAAGTCCACTTTTTCAGGTTTTTTTGTACCGTTGAAACTGGCCTTTATTTTTTTGATTTATCTTATCAAACCACTCAAAAGAAGATCTGCTTAACTTTTTACACATTTATACATTAAATTATACATTTTCATACGTGGATTTTTCTCAGATTTTTGTTTGTGTTGTTTCTCCTCCCCAAACTCTATCATTAAATTGTGACTGGCGCCCAGAGGCTTATAATTATTGTTAACATCTATTTTTTTTTTCTAAAAAAAAGGTTATTTTACAATAATTACTGACGGATGACAACCTTATTCACGACCCGCAGCCGACATTAATGAGCTGCCGCTTAGGCGGATTTTTTTGGTGACCGCTGCCGACCGTTAGGTCCGGTCGCGAATTACTGACGTTACATATTTATATGTACAAAACTCCGTAAAATGTTGACTTATGCTATAGCACATTTTGTATTGCTCTTATTGGATGAATAAACTGTTCCATTCTATTCTAAAACTGATAACTTTACATTAGAAAATTGAATAATTATTAAATAAACTCTAATTGCCGGTGGAAAAACTACAGCAAAGTATGAATTACTCGTTTTGACATATTTTTACGCGTGCGGGTGCGATTTGAGAATAATATTGCTGTAATAATTTTGCCTGCTTCTTCGAGAATGCGATATCATCTGTCGAAATCATCCAGTTAAGGTGGAGTATGCTCTTCTCTTTCTTTTCCGTAGGATAGTTTGTTCAAAATGAAGCAAGCACGTATGCGAATATTCAAATCAAATCTCAAATAAATTAACAATTCAATGATCGTACATTAACATTAGCATTTCAAGGAACCCGAATAGGTTTAATATATAGACAATGACATACCAATTGCGTTTTGCAACTTAATCATGCATTGCTACTATTAATTTCGCAGTGATCTAAAAACCAGTTGTTGTCGAAAATATATTAATAAATTTAATTAAAACCTCTGCGTTCTAGTTATATCCATAATAGTAGTAATAAGATACACAGTTGCAATTTTTTTTTATCTATTTAGCAACATTTTAACGTTATAATTTTTTCTTCGAAAAAAAAAAAACCCAACAAAACTATTTTTAACCTGGTCAACTTTATTGAGCAATATTTCTTGGACTTACATAAACCTGTTGGTCTTAGTAGAAATTTGAATGGAGAGTCGATGACCGAGTTGCCCGTAAAGTATGAGCGGTACGAGCGGCAGAGTTGTAGGTTGTAAAATACCTGTCAGAATCGATAGTCCGTGTGCTAAGTTAAAAATATTTGAGCCGATGCCATACAAACTGTTAAAACCCGCGTATGGGGTCTTTCATTTAAAGAAGTATGTAGTATCTTTGGTAACTTAATGTGTATACTGGGATTTTTCGATTAGTTCAAATGAAAATTATTTTATTTTCTTACGTTTCGATTTATTAATCATCGTCAGATAACTGCAATATTAAATAAAATATATGTTCTTTTATAACATTGGATATGTATTAGTTTCATTAAATTTTAAATATCGATATTAGGTAAAAAGTCTCAATTAATCAAACGACGCACGACGCACAGTGGGCCAAACTGCCAAATCAACTTATAGATCGTAAAATTAAAGATATAAGATGTTCGTTATGAAATTCTCTATCAATCCATCCGTATTTTCGATTTTCTTTCCCAATTTTTACCATTTGCATCTAAACACATTTTTACTAAAAAAATGGGCTTTTCCAATGAAAATCGGTGTCAAACAAATTCATTCGATTTTTTTATTTTAAATCTTCAATTTCAGGGGTCATACTTGTCATAAAATCATAAAATGTCATAAAATACGCAAAATGTCCTAAAATTGTCATAAAATCGTTCTCTTGTCATAAAAATCATAAAGAAAATCTGTTTTCCATTATCATTTTCAACCATGCATAAAATTGTTAAACCAATTTAAAATTTAAAGTAATTCAACATTTAAAATTTGGCGCCATTTTAAAAGAAACACTTATTGGTCCTGCTAGTAGACAAGTTAGTGTTAAAAAATTCCGCCAGAGCTCCAATCATAACATTCATATTCATAACAACAACCTCAAAGATTATTATTTACCAGTTCTCATTTTGATAATTTATTAATTACTATCTAAATAATTGTGATTTAATGTGTTAGTGTTAGACAATGCCTCCAAAAAGACTGACTAAGTATAGCCAGGACTGGGAAAATAATCCCGAATATCAAAATTGGCTAACCAGTGATCCAAATAAAAATGAACATTGTGCCTTTTGTAAATTCTGCACAAAGTCATTCAGAATTGATGGGAGTGGAGTAGCTCAAGTAAAAAGTCATGCAAATAGTGTAAAACATAATGATGCATTGCGACTTCACAATAATAATACGAATCAAATGCAGTTTCAAAGAGATGACCAAGGTGTTGTGTCGTTGGGTAATAGACACGGATTTATTCTTAATAATTCAGAGAAAATTTTAAAAGCCGAAATTCTGTGGGCGCTAAAATGTGTCTATAATAATTTTTCTTTTGCCAGCAATGAGGGTTGCAGTCAATTATTTGAAGAAATGTTCCCCGATTCAGTTATTGCAAAGGTAATTGTTTATTTAATTTTAAATTTGGTGCAGTGCCATGTAGATATCGCTTAGGCATTAGAACAATATTTTGTTTTTGTTTATTACAGGGATATCAAATGAGTGCGACAAAAATAAAATATATGATTGAATTTGGGATTTCTCCTTACCTAATCGAATCTCAATTGAGTGATCTGCATGGAAAAGCTTATACATTATCATTTGATGAAACAACAACCTCTCAGGTCAGAAAACAGTGTGATGTATATGTACATTATTATTCAAAAAAAACCAATAACATTCAACTGTCATACCTCACCTCAGTTTTTACGGGCCATTGCACTTCGAATGATTTATTAAAACATTTCTTGGATATAAAAAATGAAAAGTGTCTAGATGTTCAACTACTTCTTCATATTGGCATGGATGGGCCAAATACAAATCTTTCTTTTCATAAAAAGTTAGAAGAACATCTTAAAAATACTAACAACAAGAAACTTTTAAATGTGGGTACATGCAATCTGCATCCTCTACATAATGGGTTTTTAAAAGGATTGGAGAAGATTTCGTTTGATTTCGATTCTTTTGTGCAAGATGTGCACTTCTTCTTTAAATATAGCTCAGGTAAATACATTATACCTCGAATTATTCTTACAATTTATTTAGTAAATATTTTGTTTTATCTCCTATACTTAATTGAAATTTGATTTTAGGGAGAAGAGAAGATTTTGATGTAGTTTCCTCGATTACCGACATTGAAACGGAACACATGTTAAGGCACGTAAATAGTCGATGGCTCTCTTTAAAAAAAGTGTTATCTCGAATTTTAAAACAGTGGGCTAATTTAAAGGAATATTTTTTAAAACAATTGCCAAAAGAGAAAGGATTTTCACAGAATGTTGGGAACACAAACAGATATCAACGAATACAAAACATTTTGAAAGATTCTAAAAGCCCAGTCTATATGGCATTTGCTACGCATGTGGCAGAATTGGTGGAGTTTTTTTTACTACGTTTTCAAAGTTCACGTCCTCTTATCACGTATCTATACCCCTCTTTCGGTGAAGTGCTGTATAATTTAATGCGTCAGTTTATTTTAAAAGAATTATTGGAGGAAGATAAAGATGGAAAAACTGTGCGTAAAGATGCTGCCCAGTTAGCAAAAGTTGATATTGATGCATTTAACAATCGCATTCCAATTATGAATATAGAAATTGGAGTGCAAGCTGTCAAATTTTTACATGAAATTAAAATAAGTGAAATTGATGAAAAAGCGGTACGTATTGAATTTCGAAAATGTTACGTTGAAATCGTGAACTATTTAAAGAGAAAGTTTCCTATTGATAACACATTTATAAAAGATGTCCAATATTTAAATCCCTCAAATGACTATCGATTTTCAAAGAAGAGTACAGGAGCAATTACTAGACTTGCAATGACTTTAGGTAATGTTTTAAAGGGCAATATAAGAACATGTTTTGAAACATGTGAAGAAATTAGTTCTGAGTCTTTAGGAGATAAAGTAAGACTTCAGTGGCAATTGTATCAAATTGATAATACCATAGATGAGTCGTGGTATAGTACCGAAAAAAATAGTAATGGATCTGAAAAACACATTAGACAAGACGACTACTGGAATAAAGTTCTGACTATAAAGAATATTGAGGGAAAATGTAAATACAAACAACTCTGCCTCATGGCCTTGATTTGCTTGACGATAAGTCATGGCAACGCAAATGCTGAACGCGGGTTCAGTCTGAATAAATTCGCTCTTGATAGTAGAACATCGCTACAGGAATCTACAATAATTGCTATTAGAACGATCAAGGACGTACTTAAAAGATATGAATCAGTTTCAAATTTTCCAATGTCATCAAGACTTTTACAAATAGTAGCCACTTCTAAGCAAAAATATGTGCAATATTTGGAGGCGAAAAAATTATTGGAAGAGAGAAAATTGAATCAAAGGAGGGAGGAAAAGGAGAGAAAAGAAGTTGAACAGAAAAAAAGAAAGTTTGAAGAAGAACTAGATGAGATCAACGACTTGATTATCACAAAAAAAGCTCAGCTAAACATTGCTCAAGATATAATTGCCGAAGGGAATGACCTTCTGAACAGTGCTATGTTGGCTAGAACTTTACGAAAAGAGGATCTAGTGATGGCCCAAACAAAAATAGCCTTGGGTCTGAAACAAACAGATTCAACAACAAGTGAACTTGAGAATTTGTACCAAAGAAGGCAGGATTGTGATACGAAAATTTCAGCTTTAAAGAAAAAGAAGCAATAAAAACATATTGCCTTTTCCGAATTAAAATTTTAGGTTTAAAAAAGAGTTTATACATATTAAGTGTTTAAGATGTAAAATAATTTTTTCATTATGCGATAGGTACTTATTACCTAAACACAACGTTATATAACATATTTCTATTTTCAATAAAAAACTATTAATAAAATACAGCTTCTAGTTCATTTGTAGGTATTAAAACTCAAATTTTGTGTCATAAAATGTCATAAAAAAAAAATGAAATCTAGGGGTGGGAGGCCTGCAATTTACAAATAAGCAAATGTTCTGTCAAATTGTGTTTTCCATTTCCTTTTTTTGTTATTGACAGCTGCCAAATTAACTATCAAATATAATAACTTTAAAGTGTATCTTCTGTTGCATAGAAAATGATGTAAGATTTTAAAGAAAATAAATATAAAATACTTTAAGAATTTATAGTTATGTAATTGATACTAATCTTTAAATTTGACAGGCGTCAACATTTTTGTCAACTTACTTGAAATACAAAGGAAGTGGCTATGTGTGTATTCATAGATATAGAGGGTGCATTTGATAACACCTCTTATGAATCCATACAAAGAGCCGCGGAGAAAAGGGAAATTCAGTTCCCAACAGTGAAATGGATTCAGTCCATGCTAAGAAGCCGAATAATTACTACAAACGTGGGGGAGGAGTCCGCTACAGTGATTGCGGTGAAGGGTTGTCCACAGGGTGAAATTCTATCGCCCTTGCTGTGGCCAATGGCGGTGGATGACCTCCATAAATGAAGTAATTCTGGCTTCAACGTTCAGGGTTATGCTGATGACCTGGTTATTACTGTGAGAGGCAGGCATGAGGTTAAGATTTCAAATCTCATGCAAATCACCTTAAACATAATATCCAGGTGATGCTCGTTAGAGGGCTTCAGAGTCAATCCGAACAAGAGAGTTATTGTTCCGTTTACCAAAAGAAGAAAACTAAGTTTAAGAGCTCCTATGTTAAATGGAACAGTACTGAACTTTTCCTGTCAAGTTAAATACCTAGTAGTAATTCTGGATCAAAAACTTACCTGGAACGCTTACCAAAGCCATTGCGGCTATTTGGACGTGCCGCAGGCTGTTCGGTAAGGCTTGGGGTCTAAAACCGAAAATGATCTACTGGTCTTATCTTTCGGTTGTGAGACCCATGGTAACCTACTCATCATGTGTATGGTGGCCAAAAACTGAAGAAAAATTAGCACAAGGAAAGTTGCAGAAATTGCAACGCCTTGCCTGCTTACGGATTACAGGTGCAATGTGCTCCTGTCCCACCCAGGTATGGAAGCAATGCAAGACCTACTTCCTTTACATATTTATGTAGGAAGGAGGCAGCACTTAGTGCTCTAAGGCTGCAGTAGGTACTCTCTCTCAAACCAGGCGATCTGGTTCGTCACTTAAGGATCCTGGAGTTAATCCAAGACCAAAACCACTGATAATGCCAATCAAGCAGGGCTTTGACAGTCCGTTTGATGTGCTGATTGAGAGCTGTTTGACGAGCAAGTTGAAGTCCTGCAGTTGGAGAAAGGGTCACTCATTTGGTATGCAGATGGATCGAAGATGGCTGAAGGGGTTGGCGTAGGCGTAGCAGGGCCTAATTGCAGGCTATCCAGAGCCATAGGTAACACCCCAACTGTCTTCCAAGCAGAAATTTATGCTATAGATCTATGTGCTCAGGAATGTATAAATAAAAGCATTAGAAGTGCAAAGATCTATATACTTTCAGATAGCCAGGCAGCGTTAAAAGCTTTCAGGTCTTACACCTTTGAATCTAAAATTGCCTGGGGTGCAGACAATTCCTGAAGCAGCTGGCAAAAAACCTTGATGGTTACCTTGATGTGGGTGCCAGGGCACGAGGGAATAGGAAATAAATTAGCTGACGCTCTTGCAAAAAGAGGTGCTGAGGAATACTCCAGGCCAAAGACAAGCGAAAAAGTTCATAACTTATTCGACAAAGAATGCCACAAGGCTTCCCGAAATTGAAAAGTGCGACTCGAGGCTAATGACAGGCCTTCTAACGAGCCATTGCCCATTGAGATATCATCATAAGCATATGGGCAAGGCAGATGATGATACATATGCAGATACGGTGATACTGCAATAGAAACTGTGGAACATATTCTTTACGAATGCAAGGTGCTGATCCGGCACTAGGCTAAAGTACCTAGATAAGGTGGAATTAACGCCTGAAGACATAGGAAAATCACAAGCTTTGTAAAGAGCTTGGGAGTCCTGGGCAACAACTAATTGTAGGGTAATTCACAAAAGATCTTTTAGGTCGATGTGAAGAAGGGCTGTTCAAAGCCGAGCGACCCTTTAAACAGTCTCCAATCTACTTAAAATGCCATTTATTATTATTTTTTTAAGTTAAAATGCTAAATAGGTATTTTTCTATAAATTTTGG
The DNA here is from genome assembly GCA_963583905.1 of Stenurella melanura. Classification (NCBI taxonomy): domain Eukaryota; kingdom Metazoa; phylum Arthropoda; class Insecta; order Coleoptera; family Cerambycidae; genus Stenurella; species Stenurella melanura. Next base: position 139,206,768 of record OY757312.1, read on the forward strand.
CGATACTTGATAGGAAATTAATGTCTAATATATTATGTTAGTTGATGGCTGTCAAAATTTCTGTCAAAAATAAAAAATAAGCATGTGTAAAAAAATTAAAATTAAAAATTCGAAAATATTTATAAATCTGTTGTGACCTTGACACTGATTTTCATTGGACAACCCCATCTTTTTTTAGTAAAAATGCGTTTTCAGATGAAAACTGTAAAAAATTGGGAACGAACATCAAAAAAAGCATCTTAAAATCTATAATTTTATGATCTATTAGTTGATTTGGGTGGAATACTACAGTATTGTCCTAATGTGCGACGATGAACATTTATTTCATCCATTTTATTGATCGTTTTTTTAAAGAGGTGGTAAAATTTGTTGTACCTTCGACACAAATACATTTTTGGGATTTAAGTTAAGGTGCCATTCCCTAGAAAGAGATATCCGATAGGGAAATATTTACTTTTTTGGAAATAACTTTTTTCCTTAGTACGTATATTTAAAAAAACTATAAGACTACCTAAGTAAAACCTTAACAAGACTATTACTAAGAATTTTCACTCAATAATTTCAGTGGTTTGCAAAATAGTTAGATTTACATTTAAAAATTATATTAATCTTCCTATTTCGTAGTTTTAAATTAAGCTATTTTGCAAACCACTGAAATTGTTGAGTGAAAATTCATAGTAATAGTCTTGTTAAGGTTCTACTTAGGTACTTAGTCTTATAGTTTTTTTTTAAATATACGTATTAAAAAGAAATTATGGCCAAAATAGTAAATATTTCCCTATCCGATGTCTCTTTCTAGGGAATAGCCACCTTAATAGTTTTAAATACTTTAAAGACATTTTTTTAGAGAAAAGGTACTCGAAAACTGCTAATCCTAGAACAAAAGTTCCAAATAAAGAAGTCTCTTCCGTTCTTTATCTTTATTTTTTTCCCAATATACTATTTCGAAAGATAAAAAAAATTCCTGCTTACTGTACTTACCCCTACATATTCTCGCACTCTGTCGATTTAACCTTAAAAAAATCATAGTTTCTACAATTATTAAAATTTTGCCTTCATATTAACACATGTTGTTATCAAGTAATTAGTAATGATACGGTAAAAAGGAACCAATTCATTATTTTGTTTTTCATTTAGAGCAAGTTAAACAAAAAAATAGTTTTCTTATTTCAGTTTTTATTATTATTATTTACCCAATAGTCACCGAGAACGAGAGAAATTTGCTTGTAAATACATACGCAGGGCCGGTTCTATACTGTCTTTGTGTACAAAATTTGACAAAGATGTCAGTCTGATTTCTTGTCAGAAAATATGTTTTCTATTGGATTCAACATGGAAAGACACAAGTAATTACCTCGGTAATGATCTTAATTCCTTGAATTCCTTTAATAGGAAAATTTAGTTCACAATGAAGACCGGGGAAAGTAGTCAATTAAACTTTCTAGATATTTATGTTAAAAAACATAGTAATCATTTAAAATTTAACATATACTGTAAACCTACTACCACAGTACAGTCATCCACTATAATTCACAACAATCTTTGCGAATTAAACTCTCATCCTTTCATAGTTTAGTTAGACATACAAACTTTCCTTTAGATGGAAACCGTTTTATTATTAAATTAAATATAATTAGATAGATTGTAAGAAAGATGTAATGAACAAGCCAATAGATAATATCTATCATCAAAAATAAACAGCGAAAAATACGTTATTTGTTTCGCTGCACCTAACAGATCTACTGATTACAGTTTTATTCATTATATTTCAAAATACAGTGACAATTTTTTTTTTAAATTCAATAATGTAGGTATTTGAACTACACAATAAGTGTAAATAAAACAAATTTAGGAATAAAGTTAACTAATAATAAAATACAAATAAATAAACTTCATAAATCCGGTGTATATGAAATTAAATGTAGAAAATGTATTGTTGGTCTATATTGGTCAGAGTGGTAGAAGCGTAGACAGCGGTGTTAAAGAACACTTATTCATTTTAGTATTGGTATCCTAAGTGTTGCATTGTGTATATGCCACCAAGTTTTGCATCATCACATTAACTAGGAATGAATATACTGTTTTTGTACATGAAATACGTGCAAAGTAAAAACGTTCTTACAAGCCCGTCTGAGTCCGTCCCTCATAATTGGAAAACTACACCTTGAGATACAAGTTCTCAATTTATCACGCGTTAAATACTGAGAAATACATTTTTCAAGAAGTTAAACGGGACCATCTTTCAATGGAATTGAGTGAAACATAAAGCAACTCCAACAATTCAATAACAAAAAGCGGCACGATGTTTTCTGTTTGACCACTCGACCTAAAAGACGTCTTGATCTTCCAACGCATAATTATCGACCAGTTTACGGTTTGGTGAACATGTGCACGAACTTCTCGATGCATTTTTGCCCCAATTGCCTGCCATTATTTGTAACTTTCTCTTATACTCGCAGGTTTTGGATCAGACGAAAAAGTCATTTGTCTCTCGTGTTAATCTTTAAGGTTTTAAATCTAGTTCACGGCGAGATCCAGATAACCTGCTGATACAATTTCCTGGTTGAAAACAATCGATAACCATCACAGATGTCTGCACACAGCCAACTCGGGATCTCTGGTTTTATTGTAATTAAGGTGTAAAAAAAGCTGAGGTATGCATTACCATTGTTGACAACATAGTGTAAATAATCGTAGTTGCGCATAGAACATAATAATGACTGGTAAGTATATCATTGCATTGATGATACAGGGTGATCTAGTTACGGTGTCATATACAGGGTGATTCTTTTAAGGCGGCCATTAGAAGAATATTTCCCACTTGCAAGTGAGATTGACATTTGAGATTTGGTACCCTACCATACTCGACTATTGAGAGTCCGAAAATAATAATTTCAAAATGGCGGCACTTTAGGAAATACCGGAAGATGATGCCATCTTTCTTTTTGTGAAGTTGAAAATCAAATTCAATTTTCCATTAACGTTTTCTCTTTAGTAATGGATAATCATCGGTTACATTGGCACGTGTATGATGAAAATTTTTAGGGGAACAAATGTTTAGAGATTGTTAGTTCAAGATTTTTTCGATAATCTTGCAGCATGCCGTCCATTCATGGTATCAAATGGATGAAGTACATTCAACAAATGCTGTAGATTTACTGAGAGAATGGTTTCAAGGCAGATGGTGGGACAATAGAGGTCAATTTCATTGGCCCTCTAGATCACCGGATCTGACACAATTTGTTTTTTATATTTGGTTTATCACACTGCACCCGCGTTTAAGGGAGACTCGAGATTAAAATTAACACAAGTCATGAATCAGATTGAGGGAAATCAAATCAGAAATGCTACCGCAGCCGTCCAACGTCGGATTATTGTGTTTATACCAAAACGATGCACACATCAAACATATTCTGTATTATACGTAGTTAGTAGTCATTTAATTGCCATTTTATGCTGGATCAAGTATTTCCAAATATTGTCAAATCGAATTAGGTCGGTATTAAGGTGGCCTTTCCTTAGAAAGAGACATCCGATAGGAAAATATTTACTATTTTTGCCCATAACTTTTTTTTCGTAGTACGTATATTTAAAAAAACTATAAGGGTACCTAAGTAGAACCATAACAAGAATTATTACTATAAATTTTCACTCAATAATTTCAGTGGTTTGCAAAATAGCTAGATTTAAAACTACGATATAGGAAGATTAACATAACTTTTAAATTTAAATATAGCTATTTTGCAAACCACTGAAATTATTGAGTGAAAATTCATAGTAATAGTCTTGTTATGGTTCTACTTATAGTTTTTTTTAATAAATATACGTACTAAGAAAAAAAAGTTACGGCCAAAAATAATAAATATTTCCCTATCGGATGTCTCTTTCTAGGGAATGGCCACCTTAAGCATTTACCTAAGTTTAGTTAATTCTTTTTGTTTTATTGTTTCAATTGTTTCATAGGATTCTAGGTTTTTTTTGGATAAATTGTAATCTTCAACAAAAAACTGTGAATAATTAAAAAAATACATGTGTTAAGTATAGGATATGCTGATATAATATTAAGTCCACCTCATATTTAATTCTACATCGATTGCCATAATGGAATTTGGCACGTGCTACTGGAGAAAATGGAGTTTTTGACATTTGACATATGTCAAGAACTATTACAGACAACGGCTTTATACTTAATGCCAAATTGAAAAAAGATATAAAATTGGGTGTATCCATTTAAAAAAACAAAAATGGTATCAATTTTTCCGGTATTTCCGGAAGTGCCATCATTTTGAAATTATTATTTTAGGACTCGCAACTATGGTGGGGTATCAAATCTAAAATGTGTATCCCATATGCAAGTGAAAAATATTCTTATGGTCGCCTTAAAAGAATCACCCTAGATACATTAGAGAAGAGCTTTTGAAAAAAATAAACCGACTTTAAAGTAGGTTAAAAATACGTTTGGTTTCGTTAATTGTTCATTTTGACACCAAATGATGGTCAAATGTTATTTCAAAATTTTTAAAGACTTTTAAAAAATACGAAGACTATCCTATAGAATGTGCAACAATCATATAAATTGTCCAATAAGTAAATCAGCGAATACTGCGAAGAGTATAATGTTTACTATAGTCTTCTTATTGATTCTATATCAATCATATTTTCTATGAAGCGTTCTAATTATCAAAAAAGATTTCTTTTGTCGAATATTCGTCTGTTAATGCTTTTATATCAATAATCAACTGAAATGAAATTCAAAAACACTATAGAATATACTGGAATGATTGTTTAATCGGAATTCATTATTTATCAGTGAAGTAGCTTTATGTAGTGATTACTGCAAAGTAATTAATTCTATGTGGGAATAGAACCATTCATCATTTTTTATATTAATATGGAAGAATTTATATTGCATCATAAAGCAATAACGGATGTAAGAGGGCTTTTTTTAATGTATTGTTACTTATTTATACAGTGACTAAATAATTAAAATTGGAAAAAATATAATTTTCATTGTTAAATTATTAAATTAGATATAACGTTTGTTTTTCCAAAGAATGCTTTTATCGCTTTTTACTTTTTCGCAACAAAGGACGGCGTACGTTAAATTTTTACAAACTCAGAATTTGCTTATGCCCCTCATATAATCACAAATATCAAAACAACATTTTTTCCAAAACATGAATAAAAGGTACAAGATAGATAAGTAAGTCGAACAAGAAACAAGGCGCAGACTAAGCTCACAGAGTAATGGACGTCAAAATTATCAAAATACATGCGTCTGACTCATAGTTTGCTTTCAATCTCAAACTGCTCTGATAGTCAGCAAACCGTTTCAGTTTAGTTGGAATTTGAAATCAGGTTTGAAGAAACAGTCAGAATTTGAATTTGGAGGCTGGTAATTTAAAATAGTTTATGGCACTTGTGGAAACAAACCTGTACTGTCCTTGTATACAGAATTTAACGAAGGTAACAGTTCTGATCATCTTGTTTTAGTTAAAAAATATCTGTTGAAATTTTAAGGGTCAGTGGTAGAAGACATTAGAAGTATTCCACCCCCTCACCATTTAGACAAATTAAGAAAGAAGCCATGTTTGTCTGTCAGATACTTACTGTAGTTTGGAAGTTATGAGCAAAACAACCTTCAAGATTTAAGTCTTAAAGGCGAGTGCTAGCTGAATTGGAAAATAAAATAAACTCAGGTGCAGATTATATACCGCCGTTTATTGTTAAAGTTCGGTTTTAGCCGTATCTTTGTGGGTAATATTTAATTTTGCGATGAAACGAAAACTATTTCCTATTTGCTGGTAGGATGCCAAAGTTTTTCTTGTATTTAAGAGCAGCGATATATAATTATAGTTCTATCTCAATTCTGTCTTATTTTTCTAAAATCTGCAATGATTTTGTGATTACATTTACTTATCAGATATCGACTTATCAGCACGAATTTACACATCAACTGTTACTTTAGCTATTTTTACCCAATACTTTTCAAATATATTGAATGATGAAGGGTAGGTGGATGTCGTTTATACAGATTTGTCAAAGTGTTTTGATAGGATAGACTAGTGTTTCACCAAATTGAGAAATTTTATATTATAGTCACTTCTTGATGATATTACGCGACAAGAATAGTCTGAACCTTTGAGTCAGTAAAGTATCGATAGTCGGCTTCTTGTCCTGATGTCAAGGGCCCTAATATTTGAACTTAATTGAAATATTATTAAAACAAGACTATCAACACACTTATAAAATTTATTAAATTCTTAAATGCTATTTATGTAAGAGACAGCTATATGTCACGTACTGTGGTTTCATGTCCTCTATGTTGTCAATTTTTTTTTGTTGAAATAGGTTTAGAATGTCACGTAACGTTGAGATTTTAAATTTGAGCGAAAAAAATGTTTCTGACTGTTGGTCTGTAACTTTTTTTTTGTCCGAACGATTTAAGATATTGACTTGAAATTTTATACACGTATTAAAAAGAAATTTGGAACTGGATTGTTTTTTGAAATTATCCAGTGAAGGGTTGGGGGTTAAATAGGGGTGAACAGGAGAAAATAAGTAAAGCAAGCTGGTACAAAATTTTGGGATTCGGTTTTTATACTAGAAAGCAAGGCCTTAGATTTTTTTATAATATCCCCCCCCCCCCCGCACTCCACCCACTCCATTATTAAAGGGGTTGATATTTCAATATTAAGATATTCACTTGAAATTTGGTACATACACGTATATATTATAACGACACCTGGAACTAGATTATATTTTGAGATGATTCTTCGGTAAGGGGTTAAATATGGGTGAATATGGGAAAATATGTAAAACAAGCTACTAAGAGTACAGAAACTTGTGATTTGGTGTATATACTAGAAGTCTGGGCTTCAGATTTTACTTGAAATTTAGTACATGTATGTATTATTACATCTGTGTAATTAGATTACATTTTGAAATGATTCCGTTGAAGAGTTGGGGTTAAATAGGGAAATATAAGTAAAGCAAGCTGGTGAGAGTACAGAAACTTGGAATTTGGTGTATATACTAGAAGCCAAGGCCAATATTTTTTTAATAATATTTACCATCCCCCCAACGCCCCCACTCCATAATTGAAGGGGTTGACGAAATAAAATTGATATATCCACTTGAAATTTGGTACACGTTTGTATTGTAATGACATCTGACTGAGATGATTCCGTTGAAGGGGATGGGGGGTGTACGTTGGCGAAAATAAGAGAGCAAGCTAATAAAAGTCCAGAAACTTTATTGGAGTATAGGCAAAAAACCAACGCCTAAAATTTTTTAGTGACTTCCGCTTCAAATATTAAAATTCTGTGACCAATTAATTCCACACAGAATGCAAATATAGTCAAGATGTTTTCTCTTAAAGAGAGTTGGGTGGAAAATCTGGATGTGGAAATAGTGATTCCTTAGGCAGCGGTTTTCTGAAATGTGTTATAAAACGATTTGTGTTACATTTTCGCAGGAATTCGATTTCGTAAATATGAGCAACGTGCATTTTATTTTACACGCTCTGTATAGAACGTAATGTAATTAAATTAATGCAGTTTACGAACTAATAATAATTGAAACTGACGTTTTAAAAATCCCATATTAAAAACATCAACGAAGTACTGATGCCATCAGCGATATTATAAATCTCGTGAAATGAAGACTTAAATCATTAAATAAAAAAAATGATATATGGGTTCAATTAAATAAAACATGAGTCACATTCAAAGTCACTTGAAGGAATAACCATGTGTGTCAAGTGCCAAATATGGCTAATTCGATAATTCGCGCTTCATTATAGAATTATAATTACCACAGCGCAAACACAATTGTGCTCTTTATAAGTCCATATATACAGAGCGCAGATTTAAATTTGGGTCAAACAATGTCTTACTATGGCATTCCCAAGCCATTTTAAAATGCAACGCATGGAAAATTAAGTTTTTAAATAGGCTATTATTATAATATATTGTTATGGTTATTTAACACACGGTATTTATAGATGGTATACAGACACACATTTCGGCCTTGACTTTTTTTATTTTGACACAATGAATATGTTTCGTTTTGGACTTAGAATCTAAGGTCATCATATTCTTATTCATTAGACCTTTCCGAGTGCTGCTGAAATTAGAGCAGCCTTCGAATTTATATAAAACATATTTTTTCCAATTTTATGTTCTATAAAAGGAAATGTAGCAACACCCAAATGGTGTTGGTATTAACACATTTAGTACCTGGATTTGCATAAAAATTATATTAATTATGTTAGGTAAAGAGGTCAAATTGATACAGAAAAACTTGTTGATAATTTTTCACTTAGCCTGCAGAGTGAAGGCACCAATCACCATCGACTGTCATCAACCAACCACCAAAAATTACATCTTTGGTCATACTGCAATCACTACCGTCAACCTTGACGGTTGTTTTGAATTTTATACCTAACTACAATTTCAACCATTTTTAAAAGTGAATCATTTTCGTTTGCTTATAATTGCGTAAACGTATTTTTTATAGGATGTGGTAAACAGCAGAAAAAACTATTTGTGAGAATTAAAGAGAAAAACTATCTGTACAATTAATTTCCTGTCTTTGCATTAGTTCGGTAACCTGAATTCTGGTTAAAATTCTAAAATGAATTTGTCTATTTCTTATTTGACAATTCTTATTGTAATACTAGTACCCACATAATCACCTACGGTCATGCAGAGAAAACTAGTATTTACATAACCTTTTACGGTCATGAAGATTCAGTTAAAAAATTAGAACAACGGCCTAAACTGAATTTATTTACATTACTTTGTCTTAATTAACGAAATTTCATTATAATGGATGAAAATGTACATGAAGGATTTGTTATCTATAATTCTGTTTCTTGGAAATGCTTAGCCTTTGAAACGTCTTTCGCCCTTATTCTGGAGCTCATCAGAAAGACACAAATACTCTGGGGGCATACTTGATGAAATACATACTTCGTGGGTATTTTGAATTGATGGTGCCAATTTTAACATATTCCTTGTGCCTTTCATAATCATGCCTTACCAGGTGCTTTGCTTGATTTTGTCGAAGAGAGAAGGCCAAGGCCGAAGAGCGCCAGAAGAAACGACCCAGCTGGCAGGGGAGGTGTGCTAACATCATCTACACCGTCCGCATTTTCGGGAGGTATAGGCAAAAAAGCAGACCCACCCCTTACGAGGCCAGCCCAGGTCTGCAGCGATGATTAGGGCAAAGAGCTCAAGCTCGACCTCTAACCATCCGAGACCGTCATCTTTAGTCAAGAATATTGGCGCGCTTGATTTTGTGGCAGACGGTCTATACGACGTCATGCATCCAAGATGGCGACCACCCCAGACATCATTGAAAGTTGTCGATTCAAACTTATAGGGCCATCCTATCAACATTTTGTATTGAATCTTTTTTGTTCTACATAAAATTCTAAACAAAAAAAGTTGTAAGTTGTAACAGTTTTTGTCGTATAACCCACCGGTTATCAGTTGTAGCCAGTTAAAAAGTGTATTAGCCAATTTTACTTCCACATCCACGTAGTGGATTGGAAGTATAGTAATCGCAAAAAAAGTTTCAAAAATTTTTATTCGTGAAATAGGTTTAGAATGTCATGAAACGTCGAGATTTTAAATTTGAGCGAAAAAATTTTTCTGTCTGTCTGTCGGTCGGTCTGTCTGTCTGTCTGTAACTTTTTTTGTCCGCACGTTTTCTCCGGAACGGTTTAAGATATTGACTTGAAATTTTGTACACGTATATACTATAACGAGATCTGGAACTGGATTGTTTTTGGAGGATATCCGGTGAAGGGTTGGGGGTTAAATAGGGGTAAATATGGGAAAATAAGTAAAGCAAGCTTGTAAGAGTACAGAAACTTTTGAAATTCGGTGTATGTACAAGAAGTTAAGGCCTCAGATTTTTTTATAATATTTTTCAACCCCCCACCACCCCTACCCCATTAATGGGGTTGATAAAATAAAGTTGAAATATTCATTTGAAATTGCATACACGTATGTATTATAACGACGTCTGGAATTAGATTATATTTTGAGACGATTCCATTGAAGGATTGGGGGTTAATTTGGGGTAAATAGGGAAATATAAGTAAAACAAGTTGGTAAGAGTACAGAAACTTGAAATTCGGTGTATGTACTAGAAGCCAAAGCGTCACATTTTTTTATAATATTATTCAACCCCCACCACCCAATATGAAAAGAGTTGATAAAATAAAATTGAGATATTCATTTGAAATTTGGTATACGTATGTATTATAACGACATCTGGAACTAGATTATATTTTGAGATGATTCCGTTGAAGGGTTGGGGGTTAAATAGGGGTAAATAGGGGAAAATAAATAAAGCAAGCTGGTAAGACTACAAAAACTTGAAATTCGGTGTATGTACTAGAAGCCAAGGTCTCAGATTATTTATAATATTTTTCAACCCCCACCACCTACTTACTTATTAATAGGGTTGATAAAATAAAAAATAAAATTGAGATATTTATTTGAAATTTGGTACACGTATGAATTATAACGACAGCTGGAACTAGATTATATTTTGAGATTATTCCGTTGAAGGGTTGGGGGTTATTAAGGGGTAAATAGGGGGAAATAAGTAAAGCAAGCTGCTATGACTACAGAAAATTGAAATTCGGTGTATGTACTAGAAGCCAAGGTCTCAGATTTTTTAATAATATATTTTAGCCCCCACCACCCCTACTCCATTATTCAAGGGGTTGATAAAATGAAATTGAGATATTCACATGAAATTTAGTACGCATAATGTATTAAAACGACATCTGGAACTAGATTATATTTTGAGATGATTCCGTTGAACCAGTGGGGGTTAAATAGTGGTAAATAGGGGAAAATAAGTAAAGCACGCTGGTAAGACTACAGAAACTTGAAATTCGGTGTATGTACTAGAAGCCAAGGTCTCAGATTATTTATAATATTTTTCAACCCCCACCACCCCTACTTCATTATTAAAAGGGTTGATAAAATAAAATTGAGATATTCATTTGAAATTTGGTACATCTATGAACTATAACGACATCTGGAACTAGATTATATTTTGAGATGATTTCGTTAGAGGGTTGGGGGTTAAATAGGGGTATATAGAGGAAAATAAGTAAAGCAAGCTGGTAAAAGTACAGAAATTTGGGATATGGTGTATATACTAGAAGCGAAGGTCGTATTTTCCATCTCACCACCACCCCCACTCCCTTATTGAAAGAGTTGATAAAATTAAATTTAAATTTTCACTTGAAATTTGGTACATTTATGTATTATAACTATATCTGAAACTAGATTATATTTTGACATGATTGCGTTGAAGGAGTCGGGGTAAGTAGAGGTAAATAGGGAAAAATAAGTAAAGCCAGCTGGTAAGAGTACTGCAACTTGAAATTAGGTGTATGTCCTAGAAGCCAAGGCCTCAGATTTTTTTATAATATTTTTCAACCCTTCCACTACCCTACTACATTATTAAGGGGGTTGATAAAATAAAATTGAGATATCCACTTGTAATTTGGTAGACGTATGTATTATAACGACATCTGGAACTAGAATATATTTTGGGATGATTCCGTAGAAGGGTTGGGGTTAATAGAAGTAACTAGGGAAAATAAGTAAATCAAGCTGGTAAGAGTACAGAAATTTAGGATTCGGTGTATATACTAGAAACCAAGGCCTCAGATTTCTTTCTAATATTTTTCAAACTCCACCACCTCCCCTTCATTATTAATGGGATTGATAACATCAAATTGAGATATTCACTTGAAAGTTAGTACACGTATGTATTGTAGTGACATCCGATTGAGATGACTCTATTGAAGCGGTGGGATGTGGTAGATTGTGAATAGTGGAAAATAAGTAGGGTAAACTAGAAACTTAATTTTTAACGTATATGGTAGAAACCAACTCCTCAAACTTTTCTATGACATCTGCCCCAAATATTATTAAAATTCTATGACCAATAATTTCCACATACTAGAGTGCAAATATAGTCAAGATATTTCCTTTAAAGTGACTTGAATGAAGAATCTGGATGTGGAAGTAGTGATTCCTTAGGCAGCGGTTTTCAATTTTTGGTTTTAAAGAATTTTTAGATTTTTAAGTTGAAAAATTACAACTAGTTAAGAAATTAATATTTATTTTATATTATTGAATTAATTGTAATGTTGTATTGCACGTAAAATGTTTCCAGCTTAATATTCTTCACCTGAAAGATCATCGATACCAAAATGTTGTCTTCATCGCCTCCACACGTACAAAGTTCAGTGCATAAAATGTTTTGGGATTTACATTTACAGAATACAGTACGTTTCCCTTTTACACATGAACACCGAATTAATTTAAAAATGGTTTCAGTTGCAGAAGAATGCGTACACAAAATAGGAACATAATTATCGTTCATTTCCCATTCGTAATCAGAAGGTGTTGGTAGACTAATTTTGATTGGAACTACCTACACCATCTATCTACTTTTTGTTTTCCATGAGAACCTGTAAATATCCACTGATGATTTCACAGATATTGGAAAAAATATGAGTGTTTTTTCCAATATCTGTGAAATCATTCTCCGCATATCAGCTAGGGTAATATCTACAGCTGCTTTTAGGGATACTCGTTGTGGCTCATTCACTCTTTTTGGATTACGAAAGGCAACATCGTCCATTACTTCCGCTATCAGATTTTTAATCGCTTTCCGCGTTTTCATTTTTCCACCATTTTTATTTGCAATTGATTCGTAATTTATTTCAAGATCAGCCATAGTTGTAACACTTCTCATAATAAGAAAGTCATTTAATGAGCATAAAAATGCTACTTCTGTTGCTTCATTCGAAATGCATTGGTGATCTCTATACCTGGAGCACAAGCAGATTTTTTTCGCAACACATTAAATACATGTTTTACCCAGCAAGGTTTGTGATGTAAAATGTCTTATGCGATCGGATTTTTAGAGCTTCATTTTGTGACAATTGTTTCTTTTAATTTCAGACCGACAGAGTTTGTTTTAATTAACAGATTTCTTCTCTTTCCTTCTTCCAGACAGAAAAAACATTTATCGTTGTCATCCACAGGGATTTTTGATCTAATTATGTAATCTACATTACTATCTTCAGCAGCGGAACTAGAACAAGAAGGCTTATTCTTTTCCTGTTCAAATAATCTCTCACTTCGCTCCATTTTGATTTTATGGATATTATTCTTGTAGCAATCTCTATGTCACATGATGCGTTCGCTGCTAAGGCTGGGGACCTTGATAAAGCTTATCATAATTGAAAACCGCTATCAAACATTTCTTATAAATTTATGTTTGTTATCTTTAAGTTTCTTACTCTAAGTATAAAGATAATGGATATAGTCGTGGGGTAGAGGTGCGGAACATAAATAACTCTTTTTGTTTATGCAGGAAAATAAAATAAACAAACCTACTTAAGGACTCAATACCGATCTGACTCCTCGCCTATTGGAGGCAGGGTTACTTGAAGACGAATTTGCGATGAAATAAACATTGTGCCCAAAGTTAATTTTAAACTATTGAAAGTATTAAACTTCTGGGCTTACGATTATCGTTCTGTCCTTATCTGAAGCACAAAAATAATGATACAACTGATAGCAAAATTAAAAGTGTTTTTGTACAAAACATCTAAACGGTAAAAGGTATCGATTTTTTAATAGAGAATTTCCTTGTAAATAAAAAAGGTTCAATACAAAATATTGATAGGATGGCCCTACAAAGGGTTTTAATCGATAACTTTCGATGATGTCTGGGGTGGTCGCCATCTTGGATGTATGACATCGTATCCACCATCAAATTTCCCACGGTATGTGTTATGCCCCCCGTCTAAAAGCCACTTATAAGATGTTTCATACAAGAACCAAGACAATTTCCACAAATGTGAAGTTTTTAAAATTAGGCTTAAAATGTTATGGCGAGGGTTCTATTTAAAAAAAAAAATGTATGGCGTCATATATTTTAACATATCTTTTAAACTATACGGATTTATACCTCCTTCCATTCTGTTTATAAAAAATCTTTTATAAGAGGGCCTGGATATTTGGACGACGCGAGATTATAACACCCTGTATAATGTTGGAAATAATAATGATCGAATCTTAGTAAAATATACAGGCCCTGTGAGAATTAGGTTACTAATAATGATTTGTGTATTTATCTTAAACAAACTTATTAATGTATCTCTGTAGTATATCAATAATAATGACGGAACCCATTTAAGCTAGCCGCAATTTATTTATGATACAGAATTAACATTAAAAACAAATTATCGATGCATAAGTCCGCCTATAAAGGCACTTAACCGTAAGTTTATTATCGAATCGTAAACTAGCGTCCTTTTTGTTTATTCAAATTTTAAAGCATTTGCTGTGTTGTACCAGAATTTCTTAAGTGCGCTTTAAACGATTTGGATGCCGCTTTCAGGGAGGATCTCCGCCATACGCGTTCCGTTAATTTTATCGAGCTTCTTAGCGGTTTTAATAATTATCAATTACTTTTAATCTGACAGGATATATAAAAAGTTAATATATGCGGGAAACGTTCCAATAAAAATGGTTCTAGTGCGTTGAGGTTGAAAGCAATGCAGGTGCTTTTGTAATTACTTAAGTTTGGTCATATTTCTGCAAATATGTCGAAAATGACTTAACTTCCTTTATAATGCAAGTGATTAATGACCACCATTTGTATAAACCTTAATTACAAAATACAGCTATAATATAGAATTTAATAGCGCTGGCTCTCTCTCCTTGAGTACCTGACCATGACAGGACTGTTCGGCCACCACTAGGCAAAAAAATCAGGGTCATCAAAGAACTTGCAAATGATCATTGCATTTTGATATTGAGGGGGAGATTTTAGCTCAATGGGTTTCCTTCAGGTGTTGGAAGTTTATTATTCAAATCCGAGATCAAATCAATATTCAAGGATTTATTTTCCGAATGTTTTGAATTAGTGTAAAACTAAGGTGTATTTAGCAAAGAGGGTACTTATTTTAGGCGATTTCTGCACCCCTTTCTATACGTTTCAAATATGGTTGAAATTGTTTGTTATTAGATCCCGATCAACAGTTGTTTAAAGCTGTTTTTGTAGGGCGTGCTGGAAAGGTATTATTGGCCTTGCTTTTGTCGGTAAAATTGATATTTTCCTCGTTTTTAAAATATTTATTTTATCCCTTTGGATGTTATGCTAAGTTTAGACCTCATATTCACTCTATTGCGTTCTATTTTTATTCCAAGTATGATGATATATTAGTTACTACCTATGCTTATAATTTCTAAGTATCGCCTTCAGCACATAATTTGTTTTAGTTTTCATTGTGCGTATTATTTATCAATCCCACTTTGTGTCTCAAAGACACCAGAATAATTTCATATTTTTTACTAAATACAAAATAAGAATTGCCAGTTCGTTGTCTTGCCTCATTGTTCAACAGAACAGGCTGGTATCAGTCGGCATCTAAAATCATTACTGCCCTTCTTATTTTGATACGTCGCGAGCTTTCGATACCAGTCATTATTGAATTTCGTTATACTTTTTAGGTTGTCATGGTGTACCATCATATCTACCCTATAGATCTCAAGTTGCTATACCTAACAACTTTTGAAAATGGAATACTTAAAAATTTTTTCAGATAAAGTTCATGTATCACAAGAAGTGCCTCAAGAATCTCCTCATTTGGGCTCGTGTTATTTATTTTCTACACTAACGACATAAAGATCGAATTAATACAGATGCTTTATATCCACATGATGATGATTATTCCTGTAACAGCTGAAGAATTCGTAGTGTTTTGTACAAGTAAACTCATCATAATATCCTCAATAATGCTTAAGCATTGTGGCTCGAATGGTTTGAACGTAAATGAAAGAAAAAGTACTCTTGCTATGTCTTCTCCAACTACTGAACTTGATTATACACTACGTTCAATTCTTCAGTTATACACCTGGAAATGTATTTTTTTTTTTGGCGAAACGCTACATAGTAGACTAAATTGGGAATCATACACTAATACTGGGATATCGAGATTGAATTGGTCTTATCTAATACGTTTTGCAGAAAAACCAAGCCTCACTCGAAAGCCTAAGAATACTTTGTTTCTCATAAAGACATAGACAAGGTATTGTAGAATATGCAATAGTATAGTAGTTCTCCTTAAATTGAAAAGTTGTTAACCAAAAACGCAAAATACGATGCGTGATGAATGTCTTTCGCACAGATTCATGTAAAATCTTTTTTAAAGAAATGAAAATGCTACATTAAAAAATATAAAAAAAATAATTACTCAGGGATTTTTTTAATTCACAAAAACAAATAAGTCAAATATGTAAATATGATAGGCAAAAGTTTGGATGTTTGTCGTTAGTAAAGTGGAGGGATAGTTTTTTACAAACAGGAACAAAAATGACTTCCAATAGATTTACTTGCTAGTAAACACAGATCGTTTGAAATTTGGACAACTGTAGAAATTTGATAATGATAATTGTGTGTTAAAATTTCTCAAACCAAAACAGTACAATTGATAGATGATCTTCTAAATATAAAGGAAAGTTGTAAAAACAATCGAACGTTTGGCGTAAAAACCCGTAAAACTAGAACGCAAGGGGAAGTCCCCCTAATTAATTAAAGGTTTTCTGATATATTTGTATCAGTTATGAGAATTATTTTTTTAAATATTACATAAATAAATGTTGGATAATTTCAATAAACATACTACATCTTACGCTTCCATCTAAACGTTTACCAACGCAATGGAAAAATAAACTTTTAACATTCATACCAATTTTTGTTCAAAACAGCGATTACTACGCTTTGTTTTTGTCAGTATTGTTGAAAGAAGTTATATTTCATGACTTTTTGGAATCTAACCTTTGAATTATGTTCCAAAAATTCCTATTAGTCTTAGCAGAAATGTTACATTGAGTGAAAATAAACTATTCATTTTAAAGAGGTGTGCTCCAAGTAGACGATATTTTTCCTTAAAATTATATTTAATATGTAGACTTGGTCCGTAACCAATATTCAGTGTACAAAAATAGAGACAGTTTGTTTTTATAACTTATGGGGTTCTTGGGAAATTATCAAACATGATTGTGGTCACGTCCACAAACGCTAAAATACTGCCTTAGCATATATTGGAATCATGGGATGATTAAAACTATGTTTTAATAATAATTTCCGTTGAAGGGGTGGGAGTAAGTAGGGGTAAATAGGAGAAAATAAGTAAAGCAAGCTGGCAAGAATATAGAAACTTATGGGATTTAGTGTATATACTAGAAGCTAAGGCCTCAGACTTCTTTGTAATATTTTCAACCCCCCACCATCCCCCACTCCATTATTAAGGGGGGATGATAAAATAGGTACAATTAAGATATTCATTTGAAATTTGATACACGTTTGTATTGTAATGACATTTGATCGAGATGATTTCGTTGAAAAGGGGTGGGGGAGATAAATAGGGAAAGATAAGTAAAGCAAGCTAATAAGAGTTCAGAAACTTGATTTTTGGCGTATATACTAGAAGCCAACGCCTCAAATTTTTTAATTAAAATATTCTATGACCAATTATTTCCATATACTAGAGTGCAAATATAGTAAAGATGTTTTCCTTTAAAGAGACTTGGATAGGAAATCCGGATGTGGAAGCAGTGATTCCTTAGACAGCGGTTGTCTTCTTTGTATTTTTATAATAATAATAATAATAATACTTTATTTCCACATTGAAAATGTAAATATACAACAAAATGTAGAGTACGTCAGTCCTTATACTAGAGTGCAAATATAAACATAAACACTAGACCTGTGATATATATTGCAATAGTCACCAAGCAAAATTAAAGACACTTAAAAAAAAGAAAACATAAATTACTTATATAAAACGTGTAGACAGTTAAAAGATTTAAATATATCTGTATTAAACAAAAAACTCATCCAGGGTATAGCACACTTTATTTACTAATAAATGTTTGAGTTTTACTCTAAAAATATTATTATTTGAAGATGATCTAATTTCATCGGTTAAAAATTTACATTTACAGCCATTGATTGATTGATTGATTGATTGATTTGCCAGCGTAAGGTGGGCATTGCTGCCAATTCCGGTGCAGGGAGATTTGTTCCACCACGCAGCCCGATCGCCCACCGATCATCCCACCGTGTGCCAGAACAAACCCCCAGTGCTTTTATATACCGCCGGACCAGCTGCATACGCTGGATTGGACATTGGACATGCTTGTTGTCAGCAGCGAGAGCCGCATGACGCATGGGGTAGGAGTATAGGATGGAGCGTGTAGGTGTTTGTGAGATGTTTCTTCTTGTTTTCCTTCTGTCTTCATCGGATGGAAAGTGTAGTCGTTTGTGAGATGCTTCTTTTAGGTTTTCGTGCTTCTTTTTACTTTCAGGTTTTTGTGATATGCTTCTTCTTAGTTTCTGTCTGTGATCATCTTCTCTCTTATTCTACTTCTGAGTTTTCTGTTTCTTCTGTTTCTGAGTCTGGCAGTGTGTATATCCTTGATATTTCTTTATTGTATTCCATTTTTTGTTGTGCCAGCTTTTCACAGTGTGTATAATCATTTCCTAGCTTATTCATAATCCTCTCGATTGTTGTTATCCGTGTGTAGCATGGTCTCCCTATTTTCAGTTTGTTGCTGTTCATTCGCAGCGCTTTCTTTAGTAGGTGTGTCGAGTCCCGTCTTTGGACGTGTCCCCAGTATTTCATTGCGTATGGTTTTATTCTTTTGATTATTGTTCTTCCCTCTAGTAATGTTGACGTTTTCTGTCGCTTTTGTGGTTTTCCTGTTTTTGCTAGCAGTTGGATAATGTCCCTTTCAGCTCTTCTCAGGCTTCTTCTGTTGGCCTTTGTCGTTGCTGCGTTTTTGACTCCATATATCATCGTAGGCATTATGATGGTCGTGTATATCTTTTTGGTTAGGCACCATGGTGGTTTGTTGTCCTCAATGAAGGGTAGTAGAGCTCTTGTGACTCTGTAGGCTGTTTTGATTCTTTCCCTTACTGTTTCCCTCCTTTTTAGTTGATTCGTTAGGTATGTTCCTAGGTATTTCATTCTATTCGTGGTTCTCAGGGTGTAGTCTCCTATTTTGTAT
Organism: Stenurella melanura; assembly: GCA_963583905.1. Classification (NCBI taxonomy): domain Eukaryota; kingdom Metazoa; phylum Arthropoda; class Insecta; order Coleoptera; family Cerambycidae; genus Stenurella; species Stenurella melanura. The sequence goes on from OY757312.1 coordinate 139,225,901, forward strand.
TCTTCCCCACTTGTTGGACTTGTTTTTGTCAATGGGTCTCGGACCATTATAAGGCTCTTCTTGAAGTTTATTTTCATTCCAGAGGAATCCAGATGTGGTGTCATGTTTCTTAGAAATTTAACGATGTCTTGTTCTTCCTCGGTGATGATGAGTATATCGTCGGCGTATGCAAGTACGATGGGGGACTTTATCGTTCCTTCGTTTCCATTGAAATTCTGATTCTCCTTTATTGTGCTTTCTATCACTTGGTCCAGGACTGTGGTGAATAGTCGGGGGGATAGGGGACATCCTTGTTTGACTCCTATATTCTTCATTTTTGATTCCGTCGTCTGTCCAAACCATTGTATTGCAGTGTTTTCGTGTAGGCATGCTTTTATTATTCTGTTTATTAAGTAGTGCGGTACTCCCCTGTTGAGCAAAGTGTTGACTATAGCCTCATGCCTGATGGTATCAAATGCCTTTTGGAGGTCAATTGAGACTATATATAGTTTTGTTCCTTCTTTCCACTTTTCTCTTCCAGGATCCGTCTGGTGGTGTACATATGGTCGTCTGTTGATCTGCCCTTGATAAATGCCGTTTGATAATCTGGTAGTTCGCCGATGTATTTTTCCATTTCTCTGAGGAGGAATTGTGCGTAGTATTTGTACCCTACACTGCAGAGTGTTATTCTTCTGTAATCGTCCACGTTTTGTGGTGATTTGGTTTTAGGGAGCGGTATCTGTATGGTTGTGTTCCTCTCCTCAGGCAGGGGTGTGGTTTCCGTCCACGCGTTGGTGATGATTTCTAGGGTTAGCTGTTTTATGTTGTCCGGTCCATAGTATACTAGTTCGTTATTTATTTTATCTATTCCCGGGGCCGTGTTTCTTTTAGCTCTGGCCATTATTTCTAGTAGTTCGTCTTTTGACGGTGGCTTTCCCAGTGGCCAGTGGTCCATTTCTTGTATTGGTTCTATTTGACTTCTCTCCGCGTTTCCTTCTTCTAGTTTCCTGACCCAATGCTGCAGTGGTATGTATTTTCTTGGCTGCGTATTGTTGTTTCTCCTGTATGTTTTAAGGTGTCTAAAAGTTTGGTTTAATCTCTGTCCTGCTGGAGTGGATTCTATGTTTTCGAAGAATTCCCTGCATTTTTTCTGTTCGTGCCTCCTCTCTGCGTCTCTTTTTTCTTTCCCCGCTTCTATTATCTTTTTGTCTATGTTCGGTGTATATTGTTTTCCTGTGGCCTTTATTTTCTTTAGTTTTTCGTAATTTCTTTTCATGTCTTTTCTTGTTGGGCTCATAGGGGATTTGTTCCTTTTCAACGTTTTCCTCGCCGCTATTTTCATTTTTAAACCCATTGTTGACCAATTTAGTTCTTTTCCTGTTAACTGTTTTTCTATCTCCTCCTGGTATTTCTTTTTTATTTCTTCGTTCTGTAGCAGTGAGATGTTCCATGTGTCATTTGATGTTTCGTTGTATCTTTTTTTTGCTTCTTGTTTCTTTATTACTAGTGTTCCATATAATATTTTGTGATCTGTTTTGACGTTTGTTGCTTGTTTTGCCTTAATGTTTTTGACCCTGTCCCTTATTTTTCTATCCACTAGGATATGGTCTATTTGAGAGTTGATGTTTCCTTTACTCCAGGTATTAAGGCAGGTTAGGTTCTTGCTCCATGTGTTTCTAACTGTTAGATCGAACAGATGTGCCAAGTTTTTTTAGCGAGCTTCCATTATCGTTTGTCCATGTGTGAAGTAAGGTTTTTCCTATGATATTCTTGTCTTCATGTGTTTGGTCGTCCTTTCCTATATGCGCGTTGAAGTCTCCTAGTATTATTATGTTCATTTTTCTATTCCTATTTCTTCTAGTCTCTTGGGTGATCTGTCTGAATACTCGTCCTGCCCGTTTGTCGGAGGGCACATGTACTCCTAATATGCATATGTTTTCCTTTCCAATTTGTAAGTCTGCCATGGTTATGTTTTCGTTTACTTTTCTTGTCTTTATCTGGATAGGGGTGTTCCGTCTTATTGCCCATGCGACTCCTCTGCTGGTTTTTTCTTTGTCCCCTCCACTTAGATGCCATTTGTAGTTTTGAGTAACTGCAGTTCCGTCTATCATGTGTGTCTCTTGTATGCATGCAACGTGTATGTGTTCCATCATAAGCGCCTCATCGATTTTTTCTCTTTTCTCTCTCGTTATGCAGCCTCTGACATTCCATGTCGCCAGGATGATGTCATCGTGTTGTAATTCTTGACTGTTGGCTTCCTCTGTTCTTTGTGATATTTGGTACATGTTTATGTGCGTTGCTTCCTCTAATTCTGGGCGGGGTGTTATTGCCCCAGTTCGAGCGTATGTTTCTTCTGGTTGTTCTGCTTCATGTTTTTCTTGTGCAATAATCACGCTATCGTAGTGATATATATAAAACTTTTTTGGTACATTGCTGTTCGAAAGGTAGTATGCATTTGCTCTTTATGCCGCGTTTCATACCCGTGTCTTATTTGATTGTTTAAGTACATAGTCTTGTTTTTGAAAATGTAGATCTGTACATCTCCAATATATAAGTACTCGCTAAGGTCAAAATTTTAAGATTTTTGAAGGCGTTTCTGCAAGTCTCTAAACTTTTTAATCCCGCAATTATGCGCACTGCATATTTCTATAATATAAAAACCCTATTTACTTGAGAACTATTTCCCCAATTAATTATGCCATATTTTAATCTTGAATGAAAGTTGGCATAATAAAGAGTTAGTAGAATTTCCGCACTGCAATGATTGGACATAAATTTTAGTCCAAAACAATTGCTTCTTACTTTCCCACATAGCATTTCTATATGTTGATTCCACTGTAGATGCATATCTACAGTAATGCCTAACATTTTAATGGATTCTGTAGGAAATATTTGAAAATTGTTGGAAAAATGCAATTTCTCCGGATTTCTCTTTAAGCTAAATACTATTGAAGTGGTCTTATTTTTGTTTAAGCATAATTTATTTTTGTCTGTCCAGTTAGACATTGCATTATACACTTTTTCAGTGGTAAGTTTTAAACTAGCTAAATTATCCTCAACTGTAAGGATGTTAGTGTCATCAGCATAACAGATTGTAAGAACATTAGGTATTTTATTTAGGTATAGAATTAAATCGTTCGCAAAGAGTATAAAGAGTAAGGGCCCAAGTATAGATTCCTGTGGAACTCCCTGTTTTACCTCTAGACTATTACTGGATGCACCATTGGGCATTTGTACAATTTGTCTCCTGTCCTTTAGGTATGAGGACAGTAAATTTAAAGGAGAGCCTCTTATTCCATATCTACAAAGTTTAGCTTTTAGTAGCTGATGGTCAACACAGTCGAAAGGTCGAGAGAAATCTATAAAAAGCCCTAACACGAACTTTTTGTTATCTAGTGCATTAATTATTTTATCATGGAAGACACATAATGCTATCTCGGTGCTTTCATTACTAGTGAAGCCATGTTGTGATTTGGATAGCAGGTCGTTACTATATAAAAAAGACGTGAGAGGTTCCTTAATGGCTAATTGAATCAGTTTTGACGCACTAGAGAGAAGACTTATTGCTTTGTAATTTTCATACATATTTGCATCTCCTTTTTTAAACATCGGATGAACTAATGCTAATTTTAACATTCTTGGAAAAATCCTTCCCCAATACAGAGATTAATAAGATGGGCTAACGGACTACAGAGTAAGTATCTAGATTTTTTTTAGGAGAATAGAAATATTATCAAAACCGCTGGAGTTCGAGGATTTAAGCTTACTGATTAGGGAAACAACATCACTTTCCGTAACAGAAGGTATAAAGCATGTTTTTGTAGAAAAAGGAACATTCGACATAAGAAAATTGTAGTCATTCGATGAAATGTTATTGTTGGGAAGGGTAGTAAAATGCAAGTTAAAACCGTTGGCTACTTCTTCATCGTCTACCTTTAACCCATTAACAGTTATAGTTATATCCGATATATTCCTATTCTTACCTTGAATTTTTTCAGTAGTGCTCCACATAGCCTTTGATTTATTATATGAATTACGGATGTTCTTATCATAATAATCTCTTTTAGTTTTATGAAGTTCAAGCCCATACTCTTTATGTAAATATTTACTTCAGTCTTTAAAAATGGGATTTTTTTTAGCCAGATCACTATAAAGTGTTACTCTGTTTTTTAGCACAAATAATTAGTCAGTCATCCAATTTTCATTAGGTTTTTTGTTTAATAAACAATTTTTGACGGGGAAACTCAGGTCAAAGTAATACATTAACATATTATTAAAATATTCAAATGCAGCATTCGGATAATTTAGGATAAATAAATTATGCCAACTTTCATTAAGCAAACAGTTATGAAAAGTTAAGACATTATCATCACTAAAACTTCTGCGGAGTACATATTCATTTTTATGTACACAGTCAGATTTAATATTTATACTTACAGTCTGGGAAATATGATCAGACAGGTAAAAGTCACAAGTAGAAGTTTTATATCTAATAGAGTTTGAGTTTAACAATATATTGTCTATACACGTTCTAGATACAAACACTACAAACAATATACAAACTTAGAAGTAATTAATTGATACAAACGTCTTAATAACCATCTCTTTGACTATCAAGTACGTGTTGGGTGTGGCGATTATAATGAAATAACGAACATTGTGAGGTAATTAGCAAGTTGTTATAAACTTGTATCTTAACCACAATGGCTCCCACAAGTCTGATTTATAGAACAGTAAATATGGACTTGTTTTATAAAAAAACATGCGGTAATGTAATGTTAAACCATTTACGGCTATAAAACGACAATGTGAAGGAATAATAACGCTTAATTGTTTCTAGAATGATTTATACTCATTTAGAACTTGTGTAATGAAGATTTAATTATACCCAAATCGTTTTTAATATTAGTTCTTGTTTGACACCACAGTACAGTGAATTTGAAATGAAATTAGAATTTATGTGCAGTTGCAGCTGTAAAAAACTGATGGTCATTGATTTATGGAAGAAATGCAACTTATATCCTTACACTGTGTACAAAAAGTTAAAGATCACAGTTGCGTGAAAGGAAAAATAAAAATTGTGAGGGAATTGAAAACATCCTTGTTAACGTTTTTACATAATTTAGTTATGAAATAGCGAGATAAAGAATTTTCAGGTAAAGAAGTTTTTAGCCGTGGAGAACCAATTATGTACTAAAACTTTCCTCGTATTCTAACCCATCTTTCTAATCATTTTAAGCATACGTCTAGACATGTTTGTGGATGATATGGTCGCTTACATCTTGTTTGTGGAAATTGTGTCCATAAAATGGTAAAAACATCCTGACAGTTGCCAAATGTCATCTGAAGCTAGTGTATGGTTTTGAAGTACCCTTCCCAAAAATTCCATACCTCTTCAATAGGGACTCGAGACAGGAGAGCGCAGTGGAAGGACATCGTGATCAATTCCGTGAATTTCAAGGGCGTTGAATACTTGCCGAGTACGAAGGAGGCGAGCACTAACATTAATAAAAGTAAAATTTTCACCAGTAGCAACTGGAAAAGTCACATTGACATAAATTTGTTCAGTCATGGGCCATAACTTTTCCACTATTCGATCAGGTCCCACGTGCATATAAATAAGAAAACAACAACCATTACCCACGACGCGCGACGTTGCCATCTGCCACGTCTGAGGTTGAAACTCGGCAGAAATAACAGCAATTAACCATATTGTTTGTTGTCTCACCCAACGGCGATGTAGCCCATTGCTGCCTTTTCAGTAACACATTAGAAGCACTACTAAACATTCAAACCCAACTTTAAATAAAACTTTAACTTGTTGTCCACATCCTTTAGGATAAATTGTATTTGTCATACCTATGTAATGCTATTTTATTTTACCATAAATTATCCTGAGGGAGTTACATTCACGAGCTAACAGCAAGAAGCGCACCACAGTGGCAGGTGGCAGGCCAGGTTAAGCAGCGTCAGATAGCTGTTTACTGCAGTCTTGGATGGTCTAAGAAGACTTGGAAAAGACATCACTTGTAATTGTTTTTATGAGATGTTAATTTGATAAGTTTCTATAGAGTCACATGTGTCAGATGTGTCAAAAAAACTTACTTTCACAACATTTAACAGCTCGACAATCTCTTGTTCATGTCTCGATGTTTGTACGTACCAAATTGCAACTTGCCACGTTAGAATTCTAAATGTTGATGGGTGAGTCACCTTCCATAGAGTAATTGAATTTTTGAGGGTATAATCTGGAATATTAATATTAATTTTCAAAATATTCGAAAAGATCAGTCGATATCGACTTAGTACTACATTAATAATACAGTCTATTTGCTTATGTGAGAACATCAAGCTGTTTAATGGATATGAATGCATTTAAGAGCTATTTTTCTGATACACATGTCTGTGTTGTATTTGTTTATCTATTACTCTAAGTATTACCCCAACAGAAATTTCGTTGACGTTTCAACCTTATTCTAATCTATTTTACGACTCGGTGCAGTTGAAGGCGCTAGCTGATGATAAACAAGATAATATTTTCGTTTTGTCTTAAAACTGATTATTTATTTGATGGGTTGCCTTCTACTTATATTATGACTGAGTAACGACTAAGAGTGTCCAAGATAAATTTTAAATTATGCTTATCGCAGGGCAATTAGAAAAATTATTAGTAATTTGTAAGATAAGTAGCATAAAGATAAAACAGATTTATGTTACCTTTACCATCGAGTATGAGAAACCATACTTATATGGGAAAAAAATCAGTTATTTTTTTCCATACTGACACCTCGGACAAACATTATTTGCCAGATGTAATTTCTCAATCGGTATTTGAAATTATTGCTTCACTGGAATTTATCCATAATAATAAAGTTCTATTTCTAGGTGACTTTAATTTTAATGAATATTCCAATTACTTACTTTCGTTAACGCCTACAAGTCGTATTACTTCTCTAATAAACTTTAGTAATTTTCTAAATTTAGAACAATATAATCATAAAAAACAGAAACGATAACATTTTAGACTTAGTTTTATCAAATATGAACTGTATGGTAGACAAAGCTCCTGACATATTAGTTCATGGAGATATTCATCATCCAGCGCTCCTGATAATATTTAGTGTACATGAAAAACAAAAATAATAAGAACACCGTTAATCTGACTCACTATAATTACCGTAAAGCTAATCTGGCTGACCTCTATCAAAACTTACCAGATGTTGATTGGCATTTTCTATTCAATATTTCTGATGTAAATTATACCTTTGAACAATTTCATGAAAAAACATATGCCATTCTTGACTCAACTGTTCCAAAAACTGTAATCAAAGGCAAGAGCTACCCACCTTGGTATAATTCCAATATAATTAAAAGTATTAAACTGGAGCATGGAGTGATTACAAAAACCTTGATGATCCTCTTGCACCCGAGGAGTTTAAATTATTAAGAACTTATGTCAAAAATCAGGTTGATATTGAATATAGAAAATATTGTAGCGACATTGAAAACAATATCAAGATCAATTCCAACAAGTTTTGGCAGTTTATCAATAAAAAAGGCTAGTAATAATTTACCGGCAGATATGTACTACAATAGTCATTATGTTGACAACAAACAATTGATAAATGGTTTTGCTGAATACTTTTGCAGTTCTTATATCACCTCAGGTGTTCCAATTGAGGACAATCATAACGCAAATACTGATTCTTTAACAATTGAACAGTTTACAGAGCAAGAAGTTTTAAACTCATAAAAAAAAATCAAGCCTAAATGTACGATGGGCCCTGACAAAATTCTCGCCTTTCTATTACATGATTGTGCTAGCGTGTTTGCAATTTCTCTCACATTTTTATTTAACTTGGCCATTAAATCTAACATATTCCCCGATTCACTCAAATGGTCTAAGTTCTTGTATATAAAAAAGGTGAAAAAAATAATATTGAGAATTATATATAGACCTAAGTATAACGATTATCAAAAATTTCTCCAAAGCTTTCGAAACTTTGCTGTATGAGCCAACATTTTCTTATGCAAAAGATCGCATTACTGAATACCAGCACGGTTTCTTCAAGGGAAGATCTACCTCAACCAATCTTTTTTGTATTACCCAATATATGACTGATGCTATCGACGCAAACTCACAAGTTGACGTAATTTACACAGACTTCACTAAAACATTTGACAGACTTGACCTCAGTATTTTATATTCAAAATTTCAACAATTTGGTTTCTCAAAAAATCATTCTTCAAATCATATCTTGAAAACAGACACCACCACATTAAATACTGTGGTCAGCGGTCTCTAGAATTTGTATCCACTTCAGGCGTACACCAGGGTTCTATGTTAGGTCCTTTATTTTTCAGTATTTTCATTAATGACATCACAGTAGAATTGGGTGTCAATTGTCTCTTATACGCAGATGATATGAAGTTGTACAGTAAAGTAAATGATGTTACTGCTGGTGTGGCTTTACAAACGGCCCTTGATAAAGTAAAGGAATGGTGTAATTTGAACAAACTACAGTTGAACGTAAGGAAGTGCAATGTTCTAACTTTTACCAATAAACATCAGCTGGTCGAATTTAATTATTGTTTAGAAGATTCAGTGCTTACACGTCCAGCAACCTTCCGCGATCTCGGTGTAACATTTGATAGTAAACTAACCTTTAATTTTCATATAAACACCATAACCAATGAAAGTTTTAGAACACTAAGATTTTTAACACGATGTTCTTATGATTTTAATGACAGTAACACTTTACGTTATAAGGGGGACGGTGTCTATCCTGCTATTGTTTTTGCCCAGACTGCACTTTTAAACAGATTTTCGCTTTCGAGGTTGGAGACTCGCCGAACTATTTCGCAACAAATATTTTTAAAGTAATACATAATATAACAAGATTGTAGTGCTATCTTAAGTTTACTAAATTTTCCAGCTCCTAGACCAGGTTCCAAACAAAACTCTTTATTCCATCTGCCGACCCCCAGAACTAACGTACAGAAATTTTCGCCATTGTACAAAATGTATGAGAACTATAATAATCTTCAAGATCAGTTTGATATATTCCACTGCAATGTAGCTGACATAAAGATATTAACTGCATAAATTAAAACATGTTACCACATTACTGTTTATATACCTTTAATATATTTTAACAAATCTGTATGTACTTATCATCTCCTGCCCTGTTATTGAAATGCTCTCTTGGGCAGTGTATTGTTCAATAAAATAAAATATAAAAACACTAAGGGCGAGTTGTATTAACCAAATTTAAGCCGAAATCAGTTTAATTAAAGAATATCATCCATGGCTGCAATTGTTTCAATAACGGTAACCTTAGATTTTTATATTTGATCAAGCTGACTTTGGTTTAAATCAAATAGGTACAATCCTCCCATAGTTTTCAAAGACACCTAATTTAATTTCTGCATAACCCCACAACCGCCCTCCGTGCATTTACTAGAAGGAACTTATAGTAGCCATGCCATCTTATACTGATACTAAGGATGTATCTATATCAAAATCGTTAGAGCCGTTTTGAAAAAATATATTATTCAGCTTTTTTATCACATTTGAACTAGGACCGATTGTGCTCCTTGACATAGAGGTGTGACCATTTTTTAGTAAAATCGATCCAGTGATTTAAGGTCTAACGGGTTCTTTAAAAACAACTTTTTGTGGTTCGGGGATTTTGACAACGAGCAGATTTACCAAAAACTTAAAATTGAAATTCTGCACGATCTCGTTACTTCGCTTCAGATGTTATTTGAAAAAGTGTAATGGAGAATATACCCTTAGAATTGGCATTGATACCACAAAAAAATGTGGTCAAAGGCTAATAGAATATGCGTACATTTATTAAAGTTATGGTATCATTAAACACTATTTAATTGGGCGACTGTGGTTAAGTCATGTTTTTGCCATTAACCTTGCCGCTGCCGGTATAGCAAATTTTTATGCGGTTTTATTTCAATACAGTCGGCCAGGTACCAGTGGCGTGCAAGTTAATAATTTAAAATAATTTCGATTTTATTTTAATTTTATTACGCTCATATTTATATAGGTTCCGTTATACATCCCCTAAATTTTTTTCTGATAAAACCTGAATCACTCTGTATATGAGAATATATAAAATAGATTTAAGGTGTTATCCCCATTTATCAGGCACGGTGACCGAATGAGTAAAGCGTGTCGTGTTTCAAACCGTGGTGTCACTGTCAATCTATCCTCTTTCCTGGCCCAATTTCTACCTCCAGCAGTTGGCAATGACGTTTTTCTTAAAATAACTAAGAACAAACAGAAAGAATTTATAAAAAAAAGCCGTTCCGGTTGGAAACCTTAAACCACAACTGTACTGAAGATCCTTAGGAAACACCCTGTATATCGAGGCGTCAGAATTTATTTTAGCGAGTAATTTTTGTGTAAAGTTGTGTCCAAAATATAACATTCAAAGCGGCATCCCTTAAGAATTACATCGCAGAGAGCCGCACGCTTGCAAACGAACACCTGCTTAATGCGTTCAGAATCGGATTCAAGATTTTTATGACTGCATTCGTATTTTACTTGTCGGATGACAACTCTCCATTTAAATATTTATTACCACAAAAAACACTACTGGCAAATTTTTCAACTTAATCTCATTAAAATACTAGCACTACACTACAGTTTTTTTCTTCTTATCTGCAGTTTCAACAGAAAGGGCACGCACCACAAAAATAACAGAACATTAGGTTCATATTTATTCAGCGAATAAAAAATTGCCGTCAAAGGAGTCATCGGATGTGCTTTATAAATATGAACTCAGCTTTTTAGCATTTCTTTTATTACTGTCAAATATGTTTGTTTTTAAATGTTTTACTTCCCTCCCATACCAAAGGGAAGTATTGTATTCGAGAAAAAATCACCCTCCGAGATTTTTTCGGATTTTCACGTTTCAGATCACGTAGATTACGAAAATATAGGTTTTTCAATTCCGTCAGTCTGTCTGTCTGTTGGTGTATTATCTAAAAAACTACTTGACGTAGAGCAGTCAAATTTGGTAGGTAGCTGACGCTGCTGTTAGCGATGAAATGGTTAAACTTTCACTGGAAAATATACAGGGTGGACCGTCTAAATGGAATAAATAATGGGAATTTTTTTTTTTACTCAAATTTAAAATTTCCACGTTTCATGGCATTCTAAACTATTTCAGAAAAAAAAAATATTCAAAACTTTTTTGGTCGGATGACACTTTAAAATGTTCTCCAAATGTATCTTCCTCGAGAGGTAAACGTATAATAATAGTACACGCGGGTAATGAAGATGGATTTGTAAAAGGGTGTTTAATGCTTTCCGCAAAAAACATAGCAAAGTCATCGGCCGATTACCACCAAGATATGAATGACACTTTGAAAAATGGTTTGCAGAAAAACTATTGCGTAACATAAAGCCAAATTCGGTCATAGTGTTAGATAATGCCTCTTACCATTCGCGACATGCTGAGAAAAAACCAACTACTTCGACGCGAAAGTTTGAATTAATTGAATTTAAAAAAAAGGTGAAAAATGCAAACATTAAAAAAACATTTGTAATAGACGAACTTGCAGAACAATATGGTCATACAGTTTTAAGACTGTGAGTTAAATACTATTGAAAAAATTTGGAGTGCATTAAAAAATTACGTTAGAAACACAAGCCCCCGACTTAGTCATAATGTGATACAACTTATTAGACAGTGGGAAGCCCATAGAAAAGCATTGGACGGGATGCGTGAACCATATTAAACAAAATTGAAAATCAATATTTTGCCACAGTTCCTTAACAACAATCAATTATAATAAATCCCAATGATTCCTCATCATCGTCATCTTCCGGGGAAGAAGAATAATTTTATTATTGGCGCATGCATTGCAGTAAGTAGGTTTAATGTAGATACCAATAATAATGTTGTCTTGTATAATATTCAAAAAGGAAGATTTTTTTTGTCACATATACCAAAAAAAGAAACAACAATGTATTTTAGCTACACGTGCTTTGGCAATACACATGTATATATTAGAATTATACGACCATTGTTAGGTAGGTTCAATATAATGCTAGAATTAAATCCTAAATAAAACGAATGTAGGGTTGTTGTATTTTTATTTAATAATAGGTAGAACTGTGAAATCCAACATTTATGAAAGCAGGGAATATTTTGCTTTCATTGTTTCATTACTTGCCAAACTCTGAAATTCTAACTCCGGCTCTGCAAGTCAACGTGGACTCTACATACTAGACTAATACGCATAATAAAATTCGACCAATCAGTAGATCTGTAGCAGAATTTGCCATCAATCAGATTTAGTGGGCGTAACTTATTTACTGAACTCGGCGGTAGTTTATAAAAAAACTACTTAATTTAATTTGTGGTCATTTTTTGTCACACCTCCAGACAATAGTAAAAAAAGAATAAAGGAAGCCGCAAATGCTCCTTATATTTTGGATTTGAGTTTAACTTGTTTTTATTTTCGTGAAATCAATCACACCGAAATATTCCTTCGTGCTCCTCTTTCCATGGCGACATTTGCACCATAAAACCGTTGCATTCAGTATTAATTGCTATTTTTTCAATTCAATAACTGCTAAACAGCGTTGTTAAGAAACATTTTTATAAAATTTCTAAACTAATTGCCACATTGTTGAATGCAAAATTACCATATCAATGTTTCGTTTATTCGTTGGCTCGTTAAAACTCAAATGAAGCATTATATTTTAACTGTACGTTGTACAAATACATTAAATTAAGTAGCTAATAAATAAGTCAGTACGGTTAAGCATTAATACTGATTGCCTCCGTAATAAATCGAGAAGAATATAATTCCATGTTTAAATTATTAATCTTTGCTTACCAAGAACAATTTCCTTTCACATAGTTCGTCCAACTGTAGCAGAAAGGATGCAATGCCACGGCGATATTCCTCGTACTTTTATGCGTTGTTGCGAGGAAATTCTTGTTTATGGCGTATTTAGATGTGGAATAAGGAAACCAGTTGGAACGGCCTTTTTCATAACGTTCGTAAATGCATCTTGATAAAGAATGTCAGACTTAATTGGAAGCAGTAATCTTTGGATCGGCTACACGGAGGTGGACAACCTTTTTTACACTGAACGAAATAATCTGCTTATCAAGTTTTTTTTGTTAAATAGATATACACTGCTGGCCACTCGAACTTACACATAGAGACTTTTAGGCAAAATTTAAAGTTCAATATTTTCAACAGGAATGCAAATTTTTGAACGCGGCTTGCAAATTTTAAGAGCTAGTTTTTTTCGGATTAAGCTGCATGACGTATATTTATCGTAGGACCATAAGTTTATAATATACGGGGTGATCAATGAAGTCATGCAAAAAATCAAAAAGTTTGTATGAGTGAAATTTCCGCAAAAAATTTTTTTGGTCGTTGCAATACGGTTCCTTACTAAGGTAACATCAATATCTCTAGACGGTTTTGTCAGTTTTTGGATTAAGGCCCTTAGGCCTTGTACACACTACCCAACATAAAATTTGGATACCGAAATCTTTAAAATGCTATAACTTGACATTGGATTGACGGTTCTTGATGATTTTTGCGGATTTGGAATCCTTATTTCACGTAGATTTTCTATGGTCTAAGCATTTTATTTGAGGGTTGAAATTTACACATTATACCGGGTCGATAATAAACAAAAACGTAGGGTACGACGCGCTCTAAAGTTTGGCATTATTTAAGTTTTTGTAAAAATAAATTCTCACCTCAAGTTGTTTTTATTTAATGTTCTTCTCACTGTTCTGTCCGAAACTCACACCCCAGTTTGTTGTCTCAAAGAATCATTCAGTTTTACAGAGTTCTTTGTCCACCCCCATGCCCATAATTATGATCGGGTGTAATTTCTACGCGACGCGTCAATTTCAAAGTAGGCATTGGAAAAACAAATTTGTTGCTATGGAATTAAAAACTGTTTACATTATTTTAGAAATAATCTGACATATTTCAATGTTGTAATTTTGTAAAGTTTAACCACGGCAGAAAGTTAAAATTGCATTCGACTTCTCAACGAAGGAATGTCAAAACAGCAAGTTGCGCACATTTACAATGTCAGCCGAAAGACAATTTATAATTTGAACCGCCGCGTCGAAACTACTGGTGATCATAATTATGGGCATGGGGGTGGACATACAAAAAAAATAAACCAAAGAACCGAAAGAATTAAAGAAACTATGCGGAATAGAACAAAGAACTCTAGAAAACTAAATGACTCTTTAAGACAACAAACTGGGGTGAGAGTTTCGGACAGAACAGTGAGAAGAACATTAAATAAAAACAACTTGAGGTGAGATTTTTTTTTAAAACATAACATAATGCCAAACATTTTAAATTATAGAGCCCGTCGCAGAGCAAAATGTCTGCGGTTATTACAACGCCATAGAGCGAATAGGCGGGAATGGGCAAATCGGCATGCGAATTGGGGTAATGCGGAGTGGAGCCATTGTTTATTTACTGACGAAACAAGATTTAATTTGTTTCACTCCGATGGCCGAATGTTAGTTTGGAGAAAGCCAAATCAGCGATATTTGGAGGAAAATATGGCCCCTCAAGAAGCATTTGGTGGCGGAGGTGTTACAGTGTGGGGAGGTATCATAAGAAATGGTAAAACCGAGCTATTCATTACCAATCAAACCATTAATGCTACTGTTTATCAGGAGGAAATTTTGGAACCTATTGTTGTTCCTTTTGCTCGACATTACGGCCCAGAAATTCTATTGGTGGATGACAATGCTCGACCTCACAGAGCGCGAAGGATCACAGAGTTTTTGCAGGCACAAAACATCAATAGGATGGACTGGCCTGCAAAGTCTCCGGATCTTAATGTCATCGAACACGTTTGGTCTTATTTAAAACTTAAAGTAAGATCTCTTGATGTACCCCCTGAAACCTTAGAAACGCTCAGTGAGGCCATTCGTGATGAATGGGAGAATATTCCACAAGATTTTATAAATAATCTTGTGGATACTCTACCAAATCGATGTCGGGAAGTAATATTCCGAGCAGGAGGACCAACAAAATATTAGCTTCTCTTTTTTTAAATTATGTACCTCTTTTTAATTAGGTAATTTTAATTTAATTTTAATTTAAGTTTAAATTAAATTAATTTTTAATTTTTTAGTTAAATTTTTTTTCAGTTATTAAAAATTATCAGAATTAGAATTATAAATTTTTTTAGAATTGACTTTTGGTCGTTGTTAAGCAATGTTGTATATTGTAGAATTTAATGTAATAAACTTGTTCTTGTCGCTACGTTTTTGTTTATTATCGACCCGGTATAATGTGTAAATTTCAACCCTCAAATAAAATGCTTAGACCATAGAAAATCTACGTGAAATAAGGATTCCAAATCCCGCAAAAATCATCAAGAACCGTCAATCCAATGTCAAGTTATAGCATTTTAAAGATTTCGGTATCCAAATTTTATGTTGAGTAGTGTGTACAAGGCCTAAGGGCCCTAATCCAAAAACTGACAAAACCGTCTAGAGATATTGATGTTACCTTAGTAAGGAACCATATTGCAACGACCAAAAAAATTTTTTGCGGAAATTTCACTCATACAAACTTTTTGATTTTTTGCATGACTTCATTGATCACCCCGTATATAATAAACTTATGGTCCTACGATTAATATACGTCATGCAGCTTAATCCGAAAAAAACTAGCTCTAAAAATTTGCAAGCCGCGTTCAAAAATTTGCATTCCTGTTGAAAATATTGAACTTTAAATTTTGCCTAAAAGTCTCTATGTGTAAGTTCGAGTGGCCAGCAGTTTAGATAGGTAGATAATATAACAATATACAGGGTGGAACAATAGTGCGTCGGACTTCGACAACTCGAGTTATGATAGTTAGGAATTTAAAAAAATGCAAATAAACTAGATGAAAAAGTAGTCTATAACGGAGAATTATTTTTTAATATACAGGGGGAGCTAATATAATATTACAGGTTCAAGTGCCGTACATTTTTGAAGCCTCTTTCTAGACTGCTTTCACTCCTATATTATTATTGACTATCCCCCAACTACTTGGATGTAATTAATGTTTGGATTGATTGATTGAATGATTTGCCAACGTAAGGTGAGCATTGCTGCCAATTCCGGGCATCCAGCCAGGAGGTTCGTTTCCAACACGCAGCCTGGTCGACCGCCGAACACACCCAATGGACGGCCAAACCGCGTGCCGGAACCAAACCTCGGATGTTTTATATACCGCCGGACCGGCTGCATCTGCATCTGTCATCATCGGTTGGGAAGTGTAGGGGCTTGCGATATGCTTCTTTTCAGTTTCCATGCTTCTTTTAGGTTTCCATCTATCATCATCTCGTTATTTATTCTTCTTCTAAGATTTCTGTTTCTGAAGCTAGCAGTGTGCACTGCCTCCTATCCGCTTGCGTCCATAGATATGTTAGCGTTTGTAGGGTTTCTACCCCAAATAAGACTAAAAACCACTATTTAGTACGAATTTATTGCCATGCGTACTTCATTGACAAGGGTATATTATATTCTGCTTGATGCGCATCTTGGCTGACGCCACTGGCTCGGTTTCGTTCGGGAGAGGCACGATCATCCAATAGTTAAGTGATGTCACTAAGACAGAGGCCCCCTGAAGGGTGAAGGGATGTATTGCTAACACGGCCATTCTGCAAAAGGTGCGTCCTCGCACCGGAATTAAACTACCACACACCTAAAATGAAACAAAACAAAGCAAAGAGTCGGCTGCTCTAGTACAACGTTATAATAACGTTGATTGAAATTGTAGAGATCTTTCTGTGAAAACAAAATAGGTACTCATATTCTATCATATAAGTTCCAAAACATTTGCTTATGATTTTATGAAAGACCGCATATGAAAACCATGATTCAAATTTCATTTGACATGACAATAATTTGTTTATATTGTAACCCAGCTCAGATTTCACATTTTCTTTGCTTTGGCAATTACGTGTTCATGTAGTGTTTCCGCAATGTCATCTGTTAACCTTGATTGAGGTCTCTACAGTTTGTTTATTATTTCAGCGGCTGTAAAAAGAATTTGTTTATGTGGGACTACCACAACATTTATCTTTCCATGAATTGCTGTTATAGCTCACCGGTACTCCCGTATTTTATTCAAACTTATTACCACGATACTCTCGTGTATTTTCTGAACGGTACTCCCGCTTTCTGTTCTAAAACGTCTGCGATCCTCTCGCATTTTATTTAATGTCATTTTCGAACGTCTTTAATATCATATCTGATTGTCTGAACGGTGCTCCCGTTTTCGGTTCAGTACGATACTCTCGTATTCCCCTGTTTTACGAGTGGTACTCCCACCGACTTTTATTATTATTGTTATTTTTATTTTACCTTTCAGTGGAATAAAATGACGAAATAAAGAAGGGATCTTTATACCTTGATTCAGTTTACCTGAAGGGATCTTTACACCTTGGTTTCAGTTTACCTCTACCAGCCACTTGTTGCTGTAGAAAGCAACTGTTGTTTTGATGGTGCTGACTTACGCAACTTTGACTATAATTGGGTGACATGCAGAATGATGAACACCTCATCCAGATTGGCACTAAAACATAAATTGTCACACATGTTTTTGTCATGAGATTGTCACGACATAGATTAAGTAATGTGGGTCTGCCACATACCCTCTTTTCACATATTGTGGAATCGTCACAGTGTGTAATATAACTTGTTAATTGTCGTGTGGGATTGCCACATCCTTGCTTACATTGCGTGGGGATGCCACATCTCTACTTACATTACGTGGGGTTGCCACGTCTACTCACATTGCGTGGGGTTGCCACGTCTTTACACATTGCGTGGGTTTGCCACGTCTTTACACATTGCGTGGGGATGCCACGTCTTTACTTTGAAATCTACTCAATAACATGCAACAAGTCGAAATGATTACAAAAATTCAGCAACAAAATTCACTGCACTAGTTTTACTATATCTCATTATTAACTAATATCATATGTGCGACTTTATATTGTAATCATCCATTAATCAACAAAGTGTAAGAAAAATGCAACCATTACACATTATAAATTGAAGGCCAAGTTTATTATATTATTATAATACTTACAGTAGTCTTTGATTTGTTTATTCTATACCCATGTAACAAAGACACAGCTGTTCTTGAGCTGCTACCTTTCTTACCAAGGAGACAGCGTTCATTTGGAAGGACCTTTAAAACAGTACAGTGGATGGTCCTATTTACCTTCGTTTTATTTTGCTCCATTCACTTGTGAATCCTCTACGGCAACTATATCGCCGATGAAAAACAATTTTGCTTCAGACTACAAATTGCTTAGCTCGCTTGTTTTCGATGTACTTATGCCAGCTGTATTTGTGCTTGAACGGCCTCGTCAGGGTCAACAGAGTTAATCATCGGTATGTCGGCTAAAAACTGCTGAGTAGCTGTAATTTCAGATTTCTCCCAAACCATAATACAGTGCGCCAAACCAGTCGATAAATGCACCGTAGTGTTAATATTTTCAATGTTAGGTAATACTTTTATCCACATCTTTTCGTTCTCTCTTGTGAGGATTGCTCGCAGTAAATTACCAGTAACACCAGTAACAAGTCAGTGAAGTTGTACATTTTGCTATTGAGTTTACTTATCAGCATTGCGTTTCATTTGCAACCATGTTACAATGACAGTTTTTCAGGGTTAACAAAATAATCGGTCGGTGTTTTCTTTTGGTTTAAAATCAACAACTGTCGTAGTTGCCTAATTTTAAAGCTCGTCCAGTCCTGACAGATTAATTTCTAGGCTATCGTTATTCTTGAATGTCAGCAACTTTAAAATATTGGATAGGTCATAAACAGTTAATAAATTTCTGTCATTAGCCAAAGAGTCAATTCAAATTCCAATAAAGCACGTGCATCGGGTTGGATGACTACACGGAATCTCTCGACAGCGGTGTTGCTTAGATTGATGAATCAGTTCCACTATTGATACAATGTGTGAATAAAATGGTTTGATTCTTGCACAACAAAGTAGCTATTGGTGACGTGGCTACGGCTAGGTCACGTCCTTGTTGTGCGTCGGTATTTTGTTTTATTTTTATACCAACAATAATTTTCGGTATGTTCGATTTTCTTGCAATGGTACAAACGAGTGGTGTTGTTTCAACCTTGTGACGTCTTTCAGCCATGCCGCCATTCAGTGCTCGTACCAGGGTCAAATCCTACTAAGCGGAAAGACAGAGAATGACACTGACGGACTGACGCTTGCGCAAATAAGCGGAAGGCGCCGGAAGGACGTAGAGAATGACGTTGACACTTGCGCAAATAGAATCATTCACGTTCAGCACGGGCGTTGGCTTCGCCTTCGCGGCCATCTTTGTATTGCACAATAATTATGGAAATTGTTGCTGTTGGGTTGCTACTACAACCATTAACATGTTTTGCCACTGCAACTTTACACTTTTTGGTAATGAGATCTCCTGCTCTTCCTGTACGTGTTCACATTACTATCACTGTCATGTTCGGTATTTTCCACATCATAACGTAACAATAAATAAAATTAAGAGTTCGTACAACTTATTATTCTTTCACGGGCACATTGGATAGCATCCCACTTCTGATGTTAGCGTTTGTAGGGTTTCTACCCCAAATAAGACTAAAAACCACTATTTAGTACGAATTTATTGCCATGCGTACTTCATTGACAAGGGTATATTATATTCTGCTTGATGCGCATCTTGGCTGACGCCACTGGCTCGGTTTCGTTCGGGAGAGGCACGATCATCCAATAGTTAAGTGATGTCACTAAGACAGAGGCCCCCTGAAGGGTGAAGGGATGTATTGCTAACAGATATATGGTTTCATGTTTCCCAGAAATCTGCGTTTTAGCTCGCCGCAATGAGCTTTTATTTATATTAACTATTCTACAGGTAAATGTCCATTTACGGTGGAGGGCCCTGTCTCCCCATAACAAGGGCTTTATTCAGCGGGTTATGAGAAAAAGGCCCGAGAGAATATGTTGTTGAAATAATGCCATTTCAGATGCATATTAAAAAAATCACGAGGTTATAAGAAAAAAATATGTGGAGACTAGTTACGAGACATTTAATGCCCTACAATTTTATCTCTAAGGGCCATTACTTTCGGTTTCCGTTAAACTTTAACCGTGTGCTAAATCATTGAAAGTACAATTGTTTTCATGGTAACTAAATCAATCTGACAATGATGGTAGACGGTTAAAGTTTAATGGAAACCGAAAGTAATGGCCGTAAAAATTCCACACCAAATTTTAACCGATTTTCTACCGGATTTTTTTATTTTAACAACTTTTCTTTCCTATTGAAAACCCCTGCTGTAGAAAGCGACAATTCGTCTGTCCATAATATTATATTTAAGAAAATTAGGGTTTGCATTGCATTTGTTGATAAAATTTTAACCGTTTTCACTTGTGATCTTCTGTGAGCTCCTATACTGGCAATAATTTGTATGGCCTATAAATTTTCTTTTTTAAACGCCTTTGAATTTTTTAGTAACTTTTTCCAAGTTCACGTTCATAAGCTAGTTTCAGAATTTTCTAAAACGCGGTAATAAAAACTTTTTTTACTTTTGACTTTTAATTTTGATAAAATAAATTATAGTAAAATTACAATTAAAAAAATCATAATATGGCGTTCTTCGTTTGCCCTTTTAAAATTATCTGTTTCTCTCACATGACGGTACATATTTAAGAATGTGTTTTGGCTGTAATGCTATATATTCTCTTCTTGCAGCTTTTTTATTTTTATTGTTTTAAACATAAAGGCAAAATATTCAAACTTGTCTGCTTCTGTGTAACCCATTTTGATCAATAATAATACGAAATGTCAAATAGTAACAATGTTGTCATAGTATCATCCCATCACTTACAGAGTACTGCGTAATTAAAGGCAAGAGTTACCCACCGTGGTATAACTCCAATATAATTAAAAGCCTTAAATTAAAACATAGAACGTGGTGTGATTACAAGAACCTTGAGGATCCTCTTGCACTCGATGAGTTTAAATTATTAAAAACATGTATCAAAGAGCAAGTTGATATTGAATATAAAAAATATTGTCGCGACATTGAAAGTAATATTAAACTCAATCCCAGTAAGTTCTGGCAGTTTATCGACAGTAAGAAATCTAGTAATAATTTACCACCAGCTATGAACTATGAAGATAAACATTAGGTAGGCAACAAGGAAGTAGTTAATGGTTTCGCTGAATACTTTTGTACTTCATATATTACCTCTAATCCATCAATCGAGGATCTTCCTGTTGACTCAGAAACAGATTTTTTAACAATCGAACGGTTTACAGAACAAGAAGTTTTAAATTCCTTGAAAAAAATCAAGCCTAAATACACAATGGGCCCTGACAAAATTCCAGCCTTCATACTACATGATTGTGCCAGCGTATTCACAACTCCTCTTACATTTTTATTTAATTTAGCCATCAAATCTAATATATTTCCTGATGCACTAAAATGTTCTAAAATAATTCCTGTATATAAAAAGGCGAAAAAAATAATATTGAGAATTACAGGCCTATAACGATTATCTACAATTTCTCAAAAGCGTTCGAAATTCTGTTACATGAACCAACATTTTCTTATGCAAAAAATCGCATTACTGAACACCAGCACGGTTTCTTCAAGGGACGATCTACATCAACTAATCTCTTTTGTATAAGTCAATATATATCTAATGCTATCGACACACACCCACAGGTTGACGTAATTTACACAGACTTTACTAAAGCATTTGACAGACTAGATCACAGTATTTTATGCTATAAATTTCAAAAATTTGTCTAAAGAAATTTGTTGTTATTTTTCAAATCATCTTGAAAATAGACATCACCATTAATGTTGAATACCGTAGACAACGATCTGCGGAATTCGTATCTACCTCCGGTGTACCTCAAGGCTCTGTTTTGGGCCCATTATTCTTCAACATTTTCATTAATGACATTGCAGAGGAATTGGGTGTCAATTGCCTTTTATACGCGGATGATATGAAGTTATACAATAAAGTAAACGATGTGAGTGACTGTGTGGTATTACAAAGTGCCCTTGATAAAATTAATGAATGGTGTGATTTAAACAAATTAGAGTTAAGTATAAGAAAGTGTAATGTCCTAACTTTTACTAATAAACACCAATATGTAGAATTTAATTACCGTATAGAAGATTCCGTGCTTACACGTCCATCAACATTCCGCGATCTAGGTGTAACATTTGACACCAAACTATCATTTAATTGCCATGTAAATACCATCACTAATGAAAGTTTCAGAACGCTGATATTCATAATACGATGTTCTCGCAATTTTAACAACATTAACACACTGAAACTACTATATCAATAGTTTGTTCGATCCAAATTGGAATATTCGTCAATTATTTGGTCGCCCCATTATAACACACATATACAGAGCATAGAGAGAATTCAGAGGCGTTTTTTTAAGACTTTGAGTCATAAGGAAGATGGTGTCTATCCTGCTATTGGTTTTCCTCAGACTGAACTGTTAAATAGATTCTCGCTCTCGAGTCTGGAGGCTCGTAGAACTACTTTACAGCAAATTCTTCTTTTTAAAATAATACATAATATAACTGATTGCAGCGCTATCTTAAACTTACTAAATTTTCGAACTCCTAGACCTGGTTCTAGGCATAACTCATTATTCTATTTGCCGACTCCCCGAACTAACGTCCAGAAATTTTTACCACTATACAAAATGTGTGAGAATTATAATAAACTACAAGATCAGTTTGATATATTCCACTGCAATATAGCTGCGATAAAAAGATTAACTGCATAATTTAAATTTTTTTGTTTTGTTTTATCTTTGTTTTTATTTGTCTACTTTGTATTCTACTCTTATACGTTATATATTTTGTAAATACTTACTATTTCCTACCCTGTAATTGGAATACTCTGTTGGGTAGTGTGTTATTAAATAAATAAATAAATAAATAAATAGTAATTAAGAACTGCGTTTCCTTCGATAATCATGAAACACCTATATGCATGTTTGGAGCATATTTAATGTCAAGAAATATCACAGCTAGACCTATAAAAATATAATGAATAATAATGTACAATGTTCCATTTTCAAAAAGCTATAATTAAAATCGATTTTTTGCAGAACTAACCTACTAAACATTTGTTTTGTTGGCGCGTTGAGCGAGAAGGAAGTACCTCACCCAGTGGGATGAACAATTAGAAAATTACCCACGTTATGTAGATATAACTAAGAAACGACTTATTTGTAAATTTTTCAGATCTCTCTTGTGATTCTTTTCCATATATCCTGCTGCTGTAATAATAGTTTGTATTCAGGGTACGTGTTAGTACTATTTTCAAAGTTTCCCAGGAATTGGGACTATTAATCTACAGTACACGTGTGATATCTTCAAATATATCACGTCTTTAGATACATTTTTTAATGCCTTATTAACTCGTGTCAGGCATAAATAATAAAATCAGTTTTACCCAACATAAATAAAACCTAATAGGTTACATTTTTTCAACCAAAAACATTTATTTTAATGTATATGACAGTCAACAAAATAAACAAACGTTTTATAGGCATTTCAGAAAAGAACATTCTTTTGGATGGTTACACAGAATATCAATTAGTAAAGTATCTACCTAAGAGATGTACAACGATGGATGCTAGTAATTACGAAGATTACATTTAATGAATTTAAAATATGTTCAAAAAATCGGTAAAAGTATTTACACAGAATTTCTCTTATTATTGATACAGGGTGGCCACTCTAAAAAATTATTACGACATAGGGGAATAATAATCATTTTGATAACTTTCGGTTAAAAAAATATACAGAGTGATCATCCGACAGAAAAAATAAATAATGAGTAATAGGTGTCGAATATGGCCCTAAGTGGCACATAGTCTTAAGATAGTTTTCAGAACTACGATAAACATTTCTACAATTTTATTGTACATGGGCGGAGGTAAATAGAGATGCTTGTCATAAGAAAATATTTTTTTGAAAATTGTGTTAATTTTTATTATCTTTTGTTTATTAGATAGTAGTTTAGTTTTAAAGTTATCCCATACTATATTGAAATATGTTATTGCTCAGCAAGTAACAACGAGAAGGTATGAACATATCCTTGCCGGATGAGGGAATGGGACATGTTAGATTGGCGAGGAACAAGGATGTTAAATAGTAAAAATAAAATTTAAATTTCTTCTAAAATAAAAATAAAAATGTAAGTTTCTTAACCAAAGCAAAGAATTAGTACAACAAAAATAAATACTTGTATAGATAAAACATAAATAAAAACAAAATTAAAATATGTCTCTAGAATAAAGTAACTTAAATTAAAATTTCTTGTCAGCTAAATAAAATATGTTCCAAGAAACGTAACAATAAAAAAGTAAACTTCATACCTAATATAATAGCTAAATATTTTGTTCTGAAAATGTATATTAAAAAAGTTAAATGCTAAAAGTTGACGCGTCCGAATCTTCACTTTCCGAAGAGGAACCATTATCCGGTTGAATTATAATCGGCGCAATGGGGGTAGTGTAGGATATTGATTTTCTTTTTCAATTACATGCTTAACGCAATTTTTCCATAAATCAGTATTGTCGTGGTCATTTATTACTTCTCTTATATGATCAACTACTACCGCGCTTAATGTTGGAGAGTCATTACATTTTCGCAAACGATCTTTTAAAGTTGCTCAAACCATCTTGATAGGATTAAATATGCATAGTACGGAGGTAACCGCAAAAGTGT
Organism: Stenurella melanura; assembly: GCA_963583905.1. NCBI lineage: Eukaryota > Metazoa > Arthropoda > Insecta > Coleoptera > Cerambycidae > Stenurella > Stenurella melanura. Next base: position 139,250,684 of record OY757312.1, read on the forward strand.
ATGACCGTGTATATTGGATAAGTTATCAATAACATATTCCCTTTTGGAATTCTGTTCTTTTATTCATTTCAGTAATTCGCGCTTTATTGGAACTTTTACAGGAATATCCATATTTTTTTCTCTCATGAATTTTAAAATGTCTTCCTTGTACTGGTGTTTGGTATTTTATTTAATATTCGCGAGTGATACGAAGCATTATCTAATACAATTACCGAATTAGGCGGAATATTTGGTATAAAGCTGTTCTGAAAACCATTTTTCGCACTGCACTGGAGAGATATCGAGTCCACGTTGACTAATGACTGATATTGTCTAAATGTTATTTGTGGCATTATCTTAATTTTTTTTCCTTCTTCAATTCTTTGGGAATTTCACTGCCACATGTATGTTTTCTTTCTAAGCGATGCTAGGTAAATCTACAAAATATATCACAATTAACCAGTATGTTACTGGTAAAAAACCTCTACGCCCGTTATTAATCAAATCAATCAAAATCAAAAATTATTAATCAAAGACAAATTGTTAAATGAAAATAATTTGGAAGCGAGAACTAAATTGAGTGTAAATACTATAATGGAACTTTTAACTATGTGTATAAAAACAACTTATTTTCAATTAGAAAATGATTTCTATCAGCAGGATTTCGGTATGGCAATGGGTTCTCCATTGTCACCGATTTTAAGCAATATATTTATGGAGGATTTTGAGACTAGGCATGTTCAAAATTGTGCATACGCATACAAACCGGTTATCTGGTGGAGATACGTAGATGATATCTTTGCAATCTGGCCTCATGGTATTGAGTTACTAGATAATTTTTTGGATCATTTAAATAATAAAGAACCTTCCATTAAATTCACTTTAGAAAAGGAAACTAGAAATGAATTACCATTTTTAGATGTTTTAATTAAAAGAGTAAATGGTACAATTGAAACAAGTGTTTATAGAAAACCAACACATACCAACAGATATTTAAATTTCAACTCAAATCAGTCGATGCACGTTAAGAGGGGTGTTGTAAAATGTTTGTATGATAGGGCCAAAATCATTTCTTCTAATGATGAGATACTAAACAATGAGAAGCGGTTTATAAAGGAAGTTCTTATTAATAACCAATACCCTGGGGATTTTGTCGATAAAACCTTCATAAATATTGAAAATAACAATCAGGTACGACAAAAACCTGAAAAACGTTACACAGCGTTAATTCCTTATGTATGCGGATTATCCGAAAAGTTGCGCCGCATCGGTGATAGATTTGATATTAGGACGGTATTTCAAACAAGCAACACTTTAAGATCTATTCTGACAAAGACGAAACCAACAAACCACGAGCAAAATTCAAAAAACTGCATTTATAGTATTCCGTGTGAGTGCAACAAACAATACGTGGGTGAGTCATCCAGACCTTTTAGTGTAAGATTGGGCGAACATCAAAATTATATCAGAAAAAAATGAAATTCAGAGGTCCAAGATCTGCGAACACGCGTGGGAGAACGGACATAGAATAAACTGGGACTCGGCAAAAATTTTAACAAAAGAGGCAGATAGCAAAAAAAGAAAAATAAAAGAATCCGCGATAATATTATTGAATGAGGATAATTGCGTGTCGAATTGTTCCGTAGATGTCTGTACAACTTGGCTGCCAATGTTAAAAGAAGAACTTCACAAACTTAACATTGTATAGAAACTAAAAAACTGTTAACTATATCAACAGTTCTATGTAAATAGTAAGTATCTATGGATATTGAATATAACAAACATTCTTAGAGCTGTGTATTTGTCATACACAGCAAAAAAGATTTTTCAAAAAAAGCCTTGAGAAAGGAAACAGAATAGATTTCCGAAACGTCGGCGAAATATTTAATTTCAAGTTTTTATACTTATTTGTGTTGTTTATTTATCAAAACCAACCTTTAACTGATCCTTTGACGTAAACGTCACGGGCGTAGAGGTTTTTTACCAGTAACATACTGGTTAATTGTGATATATTTTGTAGATTTACCTAGCATCGCTTAGAAAGAAAACATACATGTGGCAGTGAAATTCCCAAAGAATTGAAGAAGGAAAAAAAAAATAATGACTGATATAACTCAAACACCACCCTACCAACGGACTGAGGAATACCCGGGTGCCAGCCAATCGTCGCCACCCGTCCTCAAACCCAGGCCAATGACAGCACATCTCACAAGTCCATGTTGACTGCTGAGAAACGATTTACATGTTTTTTTATGCTAGTGGACCTGTCCGTTTTATTATCATTAAACCAGTGCAGTCGTAGATGATTCATTCAGGCTGATTACATTGCCAGTCTCGGACTCGCCTGCACAGTTTCAACTACTATTCGATTCTCGACACCATTGTTAAATACATAGGACAAAATATCAAGTTAAGTGCGCACGGTCCTGTGCTTTAACACTGACCAGTTTCAATTCGCTTCGTAAACACTATACATTAATTGTCCAAATAATTAAAAATGGTCAATTTAAAATCGGTAAATAATGTTCAATATTGATAAAAAATTTAAAGCCAAAGTTTTTTTTTTAATTTCAAAGAAACTGTAGGAAAATTTTATAATAGGAATCATTAAATAGTTTTCTTTTTATTGTTACATAATTATTAGTAGTTTGACATTTCTTGTCTGTTGTCATAAACAGTCGAACGAGTGTACATGTTTAACTTAGTCTGCAAATAAGCATGCCTTATAAATTTTAGAAATGAGGAATATGCCGATGTTATTTTGTTTTGTTTATGAATTTTGTGATGGCAATGGTAGACAAGCCACAGAGGAATACAATATTTGTTTTCCTAAAAGAAGAACACCAAATTTTCAGACATTTTCAACTGTGTATCGCTATGCAAGGGAGCACGGCAGTTTTCCATCATCAAAAGTGGAACGAAATATTGTTCAAAACGTTGAGGATCCAGAAAATATCATTAATATTGTTCAAGAACATCCTGAAGTAAGTACCCGACGAATAAGTGTCCAGTTAGGAGTTCCTCATGTGCGGGTTTGGAGTACTCTAAATAAAGAAAAATTACATCCGTATCATATTCAGCAAGTGCAAAGGCTTCAACAGGGTGACAATGTAAATAGGTTAGAATTATGCCAGTGGATTATTGATCACAGGGCGACCTCATATCGAACTGTATTCATAGACGAGGCCCAATTTACACGGGATGGCGTATTTAATTCAAGAAATTCGCATCACTGAGCAGAAAACAATCCTCATGCTATAAGAGAACCCCATTCTCAACATAAGTTATCGATAAATGTTTGGTGTGGTATGATTAACAACCCAATTGGCCCACATATTCTTCCGGCAAGACTAACTACAGAGGTTTATTTAGATTTCTTAGAAAATATCTTACCTGGTTTAATGCAAGGCATTAATGTAAGATGACAATACTTCCAGCATGACGGAGCTTTCCTCATTTTGGTATTGAAGTTAGAAGGCATTTGGATAATGAGTACCAAACAGATGGATTGGACATGGCAATTGACTTCGTAAACACTATACAACTATTCAAAGTTTTATATACCACTTTTAAACGTCGCGCGTGTTTAATAAAGTTTTTGTGAGGATTTGGATTGAAGTTTTATTAAAGTTAATAAAACGTTGTATATACGAGTGCTTATATAGTTCTGGCTTGGAGTTGTATTAAAGTTTATACCACGTCTTTTACGAAAGTTACTTAGTGGTTCGATTTGAATTATATGCGACGTTGTACAAGACGTTGATTAAGTAAATATATTTTTTTTGATTCCTAAACGTTTATAGATGACATAATTAATACGTTGTATTGTAGTTTTATGTGGAGTTGTTTAATCTTCATACCGTAGGGGGTTATGTAGATACTAAGTTTAATCTGCTTAGCCGTAGGGGACTATGTTGGATGCTAGTGTTATAATGAGAATGTCAAATAAGAAATTGGACAAAATTATTTTAGGATTTTGATTTGCTAGCATAACCAGAAGTCAGGTTATCGAAAGAATACAAAGATTTCATTAAATATTTTTTACATATAGTTTTTCTTTTAGTTCTTATAGATAGTTTTTTTTGTGTAGTTATGAAAACTTTCGGGTTTGACAAGGTTCAGAAGCCATATTTATTATATGCAATTGTGATATATGTAGCGACCATCTTGATATTGTAAAAGCGTAATTTTTGAAAATAATTTTTATAATAAATTCAAGGACAAGGCGACTAATGCTACTTCATTTTCCTATTCTGGAGCATCCTAATAGTTTAGGATAGTTTTGGAACCGCGTAATGTTAAATATAAACAAAAGTATATTTTCAGAAATAAATTTGTTTCCTTCAGTTCAAATTATTTTTGAAGCGCTTTGTTTTTTATGGAGGTAAAACAATTATATTTGCAGACAGTATTCATTTGCAGCTAATTTTCAACAGCGGATTACTCACAACAGCTGAGAGAGCTATGTTACACAGTTTTAAGCAAAGTTTTATTAACATTTATTAAACCATTATATAACTTGTATAAAGTATAATGGTGTCTTTTTTGTAAATTGTGTTAACTATATGCCAAATGACTGAACTGGAAACCCTTTATTTTCGTACTATATATGTTAGCGTTTCTACCCCAAATAAGACTAAAAACCACATTTTAGTACGAATTTATTGCCTTGCGTACTTCATTGACAAGGGTATATTATATTCTGCTTGACGCGCATCTTGGCTGACGCCACTGGCTCGGTTTTGTTCGGGAGAGGCACGATCGTCCAATAGTTAAGTGATGTCACTAAGACAGAGGCCCTTGAAGGGTGAAGGGATGTATTGCTAACACGGCCATTCTGCAAAAGGTGCATCCTCGCACCGGAATTAAACTACCACACACCTACAATGTAACAAAACAAAGCAAAGAGTCGGCTGCTCTAGTACAACGTTATAATAATGTTGATTGAAATTGTGGAGATCTTTCTGTGAAAACATAATAGGTACTCATATTATTCTATCATATAAGTTCCAAAACATTTGCTTATGATTTTATGAAAGACCGCATATGAAAACCATGATTCAAATTTCATTTGACATGACAATAATTTGTTTATATTGTAACCCATTTTCTTTGCTTTGGCAATTACGTGTTCATGTAGTGTTCCCGCAATGTCATCTGTTAACCTTGGGGTCTCTATAGTTTGTTTATTATTTCAGCGGCTGTAAAAAGAATTTGTTTATGTGGGACTACCACAACATTTATCTTTCCATGAATTGCTGTTATAGCTCACCGGTACTCCCGTATTTTATTCAAGCTTATTACCACGATACTCTCGTGTATTTTCTGAACGGTACTCCCGTTTTCTGTTCTAAAACGTCTGCGATTCTCTCGCATTTTATTTAATGTCAATATCATATCTGATTGTCTGAACGGTGCTCCCGTTTTCGGTTCAGTACGATACTCTCGTATTCCCCTGTTTTACGAGTGGTACTCCCACCAACTTTTATTATTATTGTTATTTTTATTTTACCTTTCAGTGGAATAAAACGACGAAATAAAGAAGGGATCTTTATACCTTGATTCAGTTTACCTGAAGGGATCTTTACACCTTGGTTTCAGTTTACCTCTACCAGCCACTTGTTGCTGTAGATAGCAACTGTTGATTTGATGGTGCTGACTTACGCAATTTTGACTATAATTGGGTGACATGCAGAATGATGGACGCCTCATCCAGATTGGCACTAAAACATAAATTGTCACACATGTTTTTGTCATGAGATTGTCACGACATAGATTAAGTAATGTGGGTCTGCCACATACCCTATTTTCACATATTGTGGAATCGTCACAGTGTGTAATATAACTTGTCAATTGTCATGTGGGATCGCCACATCCTTGCTTACATTGCGTGGGGATGCCACATCTCTACTTACATTACGTGGGGTTGCCACGTCTATTCATATTGCGTGGGGTTGCCACGTCTACTCACATTGCGTGGGGTTGCCACGTCTTTACACATTTCGTGGGGATGCCACGTCTTTACACATTGCGTGGGGATGCCACGTCTTTACTTTGAAATCTACTCATTAACATGCAACAACTCGAAATTATTACAAAAATACAACAAAACCAATCCACTGCATCAGTTTTACTATATCTCATTATTAAATAATATCATATGTGCGACTTTATATTTTTGTACTACAGTGTACTATTATTATTGTAATCATCCATCATCGACAAAGTGTAAGAGAAATGCAACTATTACACATTATAAATTGAAGGCCAAGTTTATTATATTATTATAATACTTACAGTAGTCTTTGATTTGTTTATTCTATACCCATGTAACAAAGACACAGCTCTTCTTGAGCTGCTACCTTTCTTACCAAGGAGACAGCGTTCATTTGGAAGGATCTTTAAAACAGTACAGTGGATGGTCCTATCTACCTTCATTTTATTTTCCTCCATTCACTTCTTGTGAATCCTCTACGGCAACTATATCGCCGATGAAAAACAATTTTGCTTCTTAACGAGACTACAAATTGCTTAGCTCGCTTGTTTTTGATGTACTTATGCCAGCTGTATTTGTGCTTGAACGGCCTCGTCAGGGTCAACAGAGTTAATCATCGATATGTAGGCTAAAAACTGCTGAGTAGCTGTAATTTCATATTTGTCCCAAACCATAATACAGTGCGCCAAACCAGTAGTGTTAATATTTTCAATTTTAGGTAATACTTTTATCCACATCTTTTCGTTCTCTCCTGTGAGGATTGCTCGCAGTAAATTACCAGTAACACCAGTAACAAGTCAGTGAAGTTGTACATTTTGCTATTGAGTTTAGTTACAGTTAACAGTTAATAAATTTCTGTCATTAGCCAAAGAGTCAATTCAAATTCCAATAAAGCACGTGCATATCGAGTTGGATCACTACACGGAATCTCTCGACAGCGGTGTTGCTTAGATTGATGACTCAGCTCCACTATTAATACAATATGTGAATCAAATGGTTTGATTCTTGCACACAAAGTAGCTATTGGTGACGTGGCTATGGCTAGGTCACGTCCTTGTTGTAGAATCGTCGGTATTTTGTTTTACTTTTATACCAACAATAATTTTCGGTATGTTCGATTTTCTTGCAATGGTACAAACGAGTGGTGTTGATTCGGCTTTTTCTTACGGATTTCGCCGGTAATACGCTGCAATCATCTTTTAACCTTGTGACGTCGTCTTTCAGCCATTCCGCCATTCAGTGCTCGAACCAGGGCCAAATTCTACTAAGCGAAAAGACAGAGAACGACGCTGACGCTTGCGCAAATATGCGGAAGGCGCCGGAAGGACGTAGAGAATGACGTTGACACTTGCGCAAATAGAATCATCCACGTTCAGCACGGGCGTTGGCTTCGCGGACTCGCAGCCATCTTTGTATTGCACAATAATTATGAAAATTGTTGCTGTTGGGTTGCTACTACAACTATTAACATGTTTTGCCACTGCAACTTCACACTGTTTGGTAATGAGATCTCCTGCTCTTCCTGTACGTGTTCACATTACTATCACTGTCATGTTCGGTATTTTCCACATCACAACGTAACAACAAATAAAATTAACAGTTCGTACAACTTATTATTCTTTCACTGGCACATTGGATAGCATCCCACTTCTGATGTTAGCGTTTCTACCCCAAATAAGACTAAAAACCACATTTTAGTACGAATTTATTGCCTTGCGTACTTCATTGACAAGGGTATATTATATTCTGCTTGACGCGCATCTTGGCTGACGCCACTGGCTCGGTTTCGTTCGGGAGAGGCACGATCGTCCAATAGTTAAGTGATGTCACTAAGACAGAGGCCCTTGAAGGGTGAAGGGATGTATTGCTAACATATATACATGATTTGAAACATGAATATCCGAAGAAATATCGGAGGGTGAATTTTTCACGAATACAATACTTCCCTCCGAGAAGCGAGGGAAGTAAAAATTAACTTAATTTTCACACTGCTTGTAAATTATAACTATATTATAATAACTATAGACTGCTGGTAGACAGGCTTATGGTCATTAGTCGGCTTTAATTTGTCTGGGAATGCATTGCATCAAATAATAATCAAGAGACACGACAGTGTCTCGCGCCATGTTCACTCTAACATCCTGCACGCTCACAGAAAACAGAAAGAATAAGCGAACATCCGTGTATCTTTACAGGAATAATATCTACCCCCACCACCGCCTAATTTTTAATTCAAATTTATCGATAAATGTACGGATTTAACTAAGATTTTGCGTAGTCACATTTATAATTCGATGATTTTCTATCGATTGAAACCAGAACCGATGATATTAATTGCATATTAACGAAGATACGTCCATACCAACGCGTAGCCACGCCCCTTGCGCTCTAAAACACAGGATTTTATTTCTTAATTAAAAATGTATATGCGATTTGTCCCACTACTTCGGCATTCGTCGGTGGTGATCAGATCCAAAAGATGCACACCGGCTCTCTGGTCAGGCCTCCTCCCCCCATAATAGGGTTCCATTGTGGCCGTCATAGGGCTTCACCGGGCCCCATTTCGCGTTCATAATGGGAGCCTCGTTGTACGAACGAGGACGGCAATGTAAATTTCAAGAAATTAATGTGCTCGTTCGTACATTGGTCCATCGAGCCGGATATGAACCAACGACCTATGGATCCGGCTCGAAGGACCAAAAGAAAATAATAAGAAATAAGACGACAACAAAAATAAAACAAACAAGAAAATAGACAATAAAAAAAACAAAAAACAAAAAAGTGAAAAATGAACAAGAAAAAAAGAAAAAGAAAAAAAATTATGTTTGATCTGGATTAAACACCCGTAGGATTTTTTCATCTGTTTTTTTTATATAAATAGATACCGGACTTGGCGATTTTAATTGATTTCAAATGTTTTTGGAGAGATTACATTTTATCATTTGAAAAAATGTCTCAGGTAAAAACTGTATCTCAAGAGTGGCACATTTTAAAATTTTAAATCTACTGAGTGTTTCACATATTGGTGGCAAGTCAATATTTGAATTTTTTTTAATGGAAGGTCTAACATTTTTAACATATTTATATTGGGCTCATAATTTTCTATCCAGGCATATATTATTTTTGGACTTACACTACGGCGCTCACACATTATTCTATCTCTTCCGAAAAAATACATTTACATCTGTCAAGAGTAAAGTCTGCAAAGAACATATTTTTATCAATTTCACCATCATTTTACTTTGAATGTTAGCTAAGACTCTAAGACCCATATACTAATTTCCAGGCCTCTCCAAGTCGAACGTAATTCTCTAGGGGATTTTCCACGTTCATTCAAATTTCTGTCAGTTAAATTATTTCAAATCAAACACCCTGTATGTTTTTTTCTTAAATTGTTTCAGTAATCTTACATACAGCCTGATACCTCATAGTAGCTATTTTGTTCGATGGTTTTTGAAATATTCAAGTCGGAAAAAATAGTCGCTATGCGGGTAGGTACAGTATCTCTGTTGTCAATTTGAAAATTTAGTCAAGCGTTGCTACCAAGATAAATCATTACAAAGCCTGATGTGATAGAATAAAACCCGAGGCCTTGCTTGCATATTGCAAACGATATCCGTGTACGACTATATTTAACCAGATATGTTATGCGCTTACCTTAAACGAAAGTAGTCGATTGTTTACCTGGCTTACCATTACAAGTCCCTTATAAGCTCTTGGTTCATTCTTAATATTGCCGGTAGCATAGCCGTAGGTTAAATGGCATTAATTTACTTGTATTGAATCATTTATAGAGTTGTTCATTACTCTAACATCATTTATTGTAAATAAATAATTTATTATAAATAAATTATCATACCTATCAATTAATATATAGTAAAACAATATTTATAATAATTAAAAAGTGATTCTAAAAGTTGTCGGTCGACGTTAATGAGATGACACCGCTCATAATATCAATTATTCCTTTGTCGGTTTTTTTATGATTTCCAAACTGACTTTAGATGAACTATAATTGGTTACTGAAACATTTTACATAATAATATAAAAGGAGTTCCATTTAATAGAGTTGAATTATGATAGTTTAAATATTTTTTTAAGTGCAGTTTACGTTATACCTCCTTAATTCCTTCTCCGAGGACTTTTGTTGAATTCTATGACACGATCACGTAAGGTAGACGATAAAAATTAAGCTTTAAAAACCACTTTTTTTAATTCAGGGACCTTAAAAACGCAAAATAGAATTTTTAAACGATTACAATACTTTCATATACTTCGTATATGGGAAAGTAAGAATAGCTATAATCTTGTAACCCTAATAATGATAGATTTCTTGGTTTTAGAGGTATGTTGTTAGTCGACTGACGATCTTATCTTCTCTGCATGAGTTTTTAAGATCCACCTAAGCGCCTTAAATTGATCTGAAAACTTGCCATGTTTAGCCATGTACTACAGTAAAGTACAAACCCCATGTGAAAAAATTTCTTGCATTGAGTATTTTGTATAAGTTTTATATAATAGTCTGAATTCATCTCCTCTCGATCAGCGAAAAACAGTTATTTGTCAGTACCATAGAGTTTCCAGGCACAGGATCCTATACTACAACTTGGAAAACTTCAGGTGTACAAAGAGATCTAAATATGGATCAAATTACCGCACGTATATCAGGCGCGGATCCAGCATTTTGTTGAGGGAGGGGCGACAATTATTTAATGGGTAAAAATAAAATAAATGCATTAAAATAAATTTATTTTTGTTACAGTCTATTTTCGTATCTGCACATTTACAATTTGAATATCGAATATGTTAATATAGTATAACTGGTTGCCTACCGTTCGTGCTCCATGTGAGCCACGCACAATGATGTTAGCAGCGAGTTGCTGGCAACGCATTGCTAGCAACGCACTGTAACTGTACCTAATTAGGAAGCGAGTTTCGAACGTCTCGATTATAACCTTTTCAAGACCGTTATTATCAATTAAACCTATTGTATTGTTAATGGAATTACGAAATACTGTATTATGTGTGAAATATAGACGTCATTAAGGGAGATTTATCAGATTTGTGGGTTATGTTGTATAGTGTTCATTCGGAACGTACCCATGGACAAAGTTTTAGTCATTCTCAGATTTTGACAGAGGTTTCCGTCTGGGCCATTTTTGGGGATTTTTTCCGTTTGCCGGCTCGAAGAGAAGTTGTGTCACTGAGCACGTGGATAGCATTTTGTTAATTTGCTCCTTTAATGGGATTTAGTGCTGTAGTGACAAATTAGCCGTACTTTATTTTGATATTTTGATTATTTTCTGTTGGGAAGTACTGCTACGGAATTTTCCGGATAAATCAACTTGCTGGAAGCACATGGCAAATGAATTCTGAAAGCCCACTCAACATCTAAGGTATACCTCTGAAATCTCTTTAGAAAATAGATTTGTAACATTCTTTATTTCTTTATTGCAGGGCTTTTTGTTCTTTTTGGACTTTTTGGATTTTTGGACTTTTTGGATTTTTTGGGTTTTTGGTTTTCTTGTTCGTTTTGTACCTTTTGTTCTTTTGGTTTCATTTTATCTTGGACTTGGGATGTTTGACCCCACATCTTACCTGTTGGATTTGTACATCTGTATGTGAATTTGGTCTACTAAAACTTGGTTGGCAAGATATTTTGTAAATTTGGAATCCTGAGTGTACCGGTGAGACTCTCCTGCCTGGTCCCTTGGAAGCTACGCTCCCCTGGTAGGCCTAGTGATTACATTTTGAAACCTGCTGGAGGTAAGCGTCTTTGAATTACCTAACGGGGGACCTTTTATCACATTCCACCTTCTACGTGAGGCATAAAGAGCCCGTCAGCTTTCTTACGGTACATATTAAATGTAAATTATCAGTACATATTTTGCATATCACCAATTAAATTTACTAGTTTTGAACACCACGCTTGAACCTATCGTCACTAAATAATTCACATTACGCTGTAAGCGTACCTAAATATCATTATTAAATCTGTTATAGTAAGAAGCGTATTTGTTTTCACCAGCGTACATTTAAAGCCCCAATTTGTTCGAAGTCACTCCCCAGGTACTTGTCTAGTCGGCCGTGTGAGCCTCTTTCGCCACCAATTAAATGCAGAGAGGGGACTGCACGTAAAACATAAAAATTTTGTTCAGGGCACAGGGTGACCACCCTACCCTGCTGTATTGCTGATATATCAGCCTCTAAAGTAATTTTTTTTAACAAATTCCCTTTTTATCTGGGAGCCCTGCAACATTTTTATATCAGGTTTTCTTATCTAAACTTTGCTCCCCCCCCTAAAGATTGAATTTCCTGAAGATACCTCAAAGCACATCTGATGTCCAGATAAATGGAGCACCGTTGCACCGTTTCATAGATAGGTTGTAATTGTTTAACTTAATTTAACACACAAGGAGGCTGTCCATCAAAATTAATAGCTTCATAATCATAATCGACGGGCTTTATTTATCTTGAGGCATCTACTATGCACGTGCTTTTATGCATACACATGCTTCCTTGGTGGCATCAACGGCGGCAAATATTAATGAGGAAGACATGCCTTTTATCTCATATTTATTATTGTCATCACCTCGTTATTGGGTGCCCATTGCGAAAGAAATGCCGACAGAAAGGCATCTTATATTACGCGAGATGATGCGGAAATAAATATACTTGTTACGCCTTAGTTCTGTCAGTATTTTTTATTACATTAGTAATTAGTACTCATTGAATAAACACTACCAGGTCCTTTATTATGTTTTTTGCATCTTGAATTCACTGAAAAAATGAAAAATACTTCCCACCGCTCTCGGCCCAAAAACGAAAAAAATAAGACTTTCCTGAGAAATTGATTCTACTTCTGGTCCGCCATTTTGATTTTACCAAATTAGACTTCAGATTCATGACCACCGACCCCAAAAACCCCCCGAGTAACCATTTTCGTCTAATTTTATGGCATATTGTGTATGAAAACAAATTTTTCACTTAATTTAATTAAATTGGGCATCAAAATTGGCCAATTATTGGACAAAAAATTAAATTAAACCTTTCCGCCAAAAAATAAAAGGTACTGTTTTTTCTAAATGTCTTTCTGAACACTTTGCAACAAAAATTAAGTCAATTGACCCTGCACTTTCAATTTTGGAGATTTTTCAGGTTTTTTCATGCTAAAATGACGCGACAAAATCTTCAAGTTCTCGCTTAATACCTTATACAGTAACCCAGAACCCTAATTGCATGTCTCTCCCCCGCTCTGTCTTCCTCTCTTTTGATTACAGCAACGCGCAACGATAACACATAATTAGCAGTTCTGTAAATAATTGTTTTATTTTTTTATTTCTTTCTCATATTTAGGAAAGGTAACGGATGTTTCGTGTTTGCAATCACTTGAATTATTTATATAATCATTGTTTTTATTTGAAAAACTATATTTAGAATAAGCCTGTCCCTATCATTGGTATAAAAAATGTATACAGTAATACAAGTTTAATATTATGTAATATGTTAGATAAATATTCTATTAATATTGCTAAATTGTTATTAAGTTTATCAACCGAACAAAAATAATAAGGCCCTGGGATAAAAATAGATTTGTTAATTAAATACTGTCTGGCATTTTAAACTTATTAATTTGTTGCTATTATTTATGCAAGTAATAAATATACTAAGTAATAAAATAATCATTGAGGTTTACAAATAACGGCATTGCAGAGTCATAAGCAAACTTCTATGAATCAATACAAATATATAAAGGATGATTCGAAGCTTACCCTAAAACATTGCTGAAAATGCCCAACGGATTCATACTATACCTTTCAAAACCATATAAATATTTACTTGGGAGCCACTGATATTTGGTCGACTGTATTGAAATGCAACCTAATAGCTGACAATAAATCTAAAGTTCTGTACCATCGATCATATTATTTGCCTTTGAATTAATGACCACAAAGAAATCCTTGATTAAAAAACAAATTAAATCGGTGTAGTTTCCCTGCGTTATAGTTTCTCTGTTCCATAAAACGTATGTTAGAAGTAATGTTGTCAACCTTATAGTAATTGTAGTTGTTTGACATGTTTATTATTAATTTTTTTGAAAACTAGCGGTTGAAAACATCGTAATAGTTCTCCTGTAAAACGTGCTTATGCCTCTACCACGACTAGTTTTTTCGAAATTTTTGCTGTACTAGTTTTGGAAATAGAGGGGATGTGGATTAGTTTTTCTTATACGTTTTTAGGGAAATTTCGAAAACTACCAACATACAATTCCATATTTTAAAAATCCGTTACATCGTGCGTTATTTCTTTTTGCCAATATAACTTCAGAAACAATTTAATTCTTAAGAAAAGAAAGGTATATCATTAAAATTTAGGTCACGTTACAGAAATGTTTGTTATACGAAAACTTCCGTGAAAAGTGAATGTAAATTGTTCATCGCCTTTGTAGTGAAAAGGAGCACTAACAAACAATATTTGTTTAATCGTATTTCTCACAACCTACCGGCAAAAACAGTCGTTGGAATGGCAGATAATAATGAGAAATTACTGTTCGCTGACAATAATTAAGTGCGTATATTACTGCACCTATAGCGTCGATATATTACCTTAGAACTCGATTTTAATTGCACAGGACCGGCGTAATTATATAAGTAAGATAGAATTTAGAATTTAGAAACAAAACAGAAAGCATTTGCATCATCGCGTAAAACATTTTAATATTGGTTATAGTAATAAATGCATTGACAAACAGATAAAAATGACAAGCTATAAATAAGAGTTCTTTACAGAAATACACAGAATGTTACAGCATAAAATCGCGTTCATGAAATTAAATGGCTTGGAGAATTTTTGCAAATATTTAGCACCCTGTATATAAATTTTGGAACATAGTGTCATTTTCGGACTTATCATAAGTAGCAGTCGTTTTCATAAAGGATGGACCTTTCCTCGTACACTTACAAATAAATGTATATTTAACTCTATGTTATATAACAATATTACGCATATTATTATTTATGATATGTTTTTCCCCTTTGTTTTGAATGAACCATCAGCCAGTAGCTCTTGATTTATAATATACTGATGCACATGCAAACAAAACTAATCCAGCGTGTTCTGATCTTTTTTCCCCATGCACTACCCTAAAACAAAGCTATAGAACAATGTATATACACACTACACATACGTGTTAATACACACGATTGTTCATGGTAATTAAATGTATTTAGTAAAAAGGAAACCTCAACTAAATTCGATACCCATATTCTTATATTAATCGCAGTAAATTACTAACACATTATGTGTTAGTAAATGACTTATTTTTCGTAAAAATCCAATTTAATAATTTAATAATGCCTTTAATCAAGCAATTTGTTACACCCGGGGCGGGCCAAATTTTCTGTGCCTGATTCTATAAATATAGCGTGATTAATTGTATTTACAATATTTTAAAAAGGACCCTTGATAGCGCTATTTTCTTTTCTGTTGCAGCCGTGTCCATGCACTTCCTGTTTTTGGCAGGATTCTTCTGGCTGAACACCATGTGTTTCAACATCTGGTGGACTTTTCGGTAAGTGAATTTTTTATTTTGTTATCAAGGCATTTACGTTTGCAAACATGTTTATTACTCGGCGAAAGTTTTTAAAATCTTTATTAAACAGGGTATTTTGATTTTACGACTTCGTCGGCGAATATCAAAGTTGCGTGTGTATGCAGCTGTAAGTAATAAAATAATAAGGTAACAGTAATATTTTTCATTAATAAACTGCTATTTTAATTATTGTATTGGCAACGTTGAGAACGATAGACCCAAACACAAATTAGGCAAAATGGGGCAGATGCTGTTTTTTTTTCAAACGTTAGACTTTATAATTTTGAACATATACCAACAATGGCAAATAAAAATATCTTCTGCTTATTTTTCTGTAGCCAAAATATTTTTGAAAGACTAGGTTTTTTGCAGTAACTTCTGTTTCTTGAAATGAAAAATATGTTTCAAATATGTGTACTATAGATCTATAAACGATCTATAAACGATTTGGTGTATACAGGGTGTCCCAATAAAAACTCCCAGGCCGGATATATTCTAAACAAATAGAAATATTTTAATTCTGTAAAAGTCAGTTTGTAGAGCATAAAGAGAGCTTCATTTTTTAATATAATTATTTTCTTAATATATCAGTATATAGATGGCGCTGTGCTCTAAAGAAATATTTCTATGGGAAAAACTTTGAAGTGGGGCTTATGTGAAAGAAAATGCATTTCTAAGCAGATTTTGTTCTAAAAAAAAAATACCATAAAACTAACCGTTTTCGAGATATTTGAGTCCAAATGTTGGCATTTGCCAATATTGAACAATTGTAATCTCTTCAACATTTCAGTCCTTTAAGTGGGACAATCTGTATTTAATTTACAAATTTTAGAAGAAAATATTTCAAGAATTTTGTATATCTTATGAATAAAATATATTTGAAGTAACCCTTGGAAAAAAAACTAAAAATATTATTTCATATAATTCAAATATTTAAGGCTGTGTTATCAATGTCAAAATACCGCGTTCACAGTCGTAAATCTTTCAACATATTGTTCTCAAAAACAAACCAACAAAAATCGGATTTGATTTAAATATTAGAACTAGTTAACTTAAATCTAGTACGTATCATATTTTATATTTGAAAACTAAATCAAATTAAATATTTCCTTTGGATTATTACACGCGAACGTGCCACTGAATCGTCCGTAATTCACCATTAATTATTTTATATTCTTTAATGGGACTCAAATATTCAAATAAAATATGATACGTACTAGAATAAATATATTAAATGTAAAAAAAAGTTAAAACTCGGCATAATATTTGCTCCTAAGGGAGATTAATATGTTAGAAAAAATGTATTCAATTTTGCCAATTTAATTGGACGGTTTACTAATAGAGGGCGAAGCAGTAGCTATTCGAAGTACCAACTATGCTTCAAATCACTAAAAACTGCAGGGTCGAACTTTTTGTTTTCTCTACCATTTGAAATATAGCTTAAAATAATTTAAATTTACTTACCAATTGAATTGTTACATTTCTAGTAGCCCGGGAGGCAGCGACAGATTTTTTGCATTAATATCTATAAAGCTAGATTTTTTTTCAAAGAGAGTTTAGATAGTATCTATAATGAAGGCGCAATTCTACCAAACTCTTAGTTATGCATAAATGAGTAAAAAATTAAATATTTAAAATTTCGTTTTTCGAATTGTCACGAATTGTCAAGAAATGATGATTAGCCTTCGCTCCTGCCGGCCCCAATTTTCGATTTTCACCTCGCCATTCATGTTGTACGGTCATTGCCGACCTTCTCCTCGCCATCGAGATATAGAACGGGTCTTCGATTGTCGTATTTGTTCAGTTCTTACGTTTGAAAAAGTGACTTGCGGTCGTGCCAATAGACGACTATTTTTAAGTGGTTTCCTGAGTTCGAATCCCGCCCGGGGATATTTTTTTTTTCATTTTCAATTTTTTGGCACATATTTTTGATTCTATAATTGCGATTTGCTCCGTTCTATTGCATTTTTTGGAGAAGTTTTGCATTTTCCGCCGCGGAATATTAAGATGCTCTATTTGGATCAAAAATCACATTCTACTTCCGGGTGGCTAAATCTTTGGTAGACATTGCAAAAACGGCAATACGTAGTCAAATCACGACAATTATATTCCTCATTAGTATTAATGAACAGACAGTATTTTTATAGATCTGTTAATAAGCTTTTATTTACTCCATTATGTTATATTATTTTGGTAAGGAAATTTCTAATTTTTAATCGAAATAGTGCAGATTAATATTTCGCGGCGGAAAATGCAAAACTTTTCAGAGAAATGCAATAGAACGGAGCGAATAGCAATTATAGAATAAAAAATATCTACCAAAAAATTGAAAACGAAAAAAAAAAGTATCCCTGGGCGGGATTCGAACTCGGGAAACCACTTAAAAATAGTCGCCAATTAGCACGACCGTAAGTCAATTTTTCAAACGTAAGAACTGAATAAATACGGCGATCGGAGACCTGTTCTATGTCTCGATGGCGAGGAGAAGACCGGCGATGACCGTACAACGAGAATCGAGAGGTGAAAATCGAAAATTGAGGGCGGCAGGAGCGAAGGCGAATCGTCATTTTTTGACAATTCGTGACAATTCCAAAAACGAAATTTTCGTCCATCTGTTTTTTTCTTTAATTTTTTACCCATTTATGCACCACCAAGAGTTTGGTAGAATTGCACCTTCATTATAGATGCTATCTAAACTCTCTTTGGAAAAAAATCTAGCTTTATAGAAATGATTTCAGTCGCTGCCTCCCGGGCTATAGTTTATTCTACATCTTCAATAACTTTTTGTTAGTAATATTGCTAATAAATCAGGAGCATATCTAATAATAACATATCATTACTGTAAAAAGTAATTTTTATATAGAGTAAATGTACCTATTTGTAATCCAGATTGTGAAAAATCAATGCCACGCGGGATTAAAAAGAACTTTGATCTTGTGGCATATAGACAAACTATCTTTGCATACACTCTAATAGTGTAGATTGTAGATAATCAATTATTATTTTGAAAGAGTAAAATGTCTCTTACTCCCCGAAGGAGAGCTTACATTTTTTCTGGGAGCAAAAATGACACGTTAGTCTTTGAAAATGATACTAAACTAGCAGTACAGAAATATTGTTTTGAAGAATTCCGATTTTCTCATTTCCTCAAGCACGCAAAATGTCTTTCCATTGTTTTCCTCTGGTTTTTGTAATTTCCTTTTTCAAACATTATAATTTTATGGTTATTCATTGCTTGTCGTGTGTATGTGTTTTCGTGATATTTCACTTTCGGCGTGAAAGTGATCATCATCAAGTGACGAAAATTTGATGTTTAAGGAAAAGCCTGCAAAAGTTCGCACCCGCAGTGCGTAGGAAGACGAGAGAAATCGATTGGCGGACACCTGAGTGTTCCATCTGCGTTCTTCTTCTGAATAGGGCCTTCAGAAATTTGAAAATTTGTCACATTTTCCATGTTTAGGTGTTTTTCGTTGAATTTTTCTTTCGGTGTGAAATTTATCATCATCGGGTGACAAACAATTCGATGTTTTAGGAGAAATCTAAAAAAAAACAGGGATACGCAGTAAGCGGAGCAAAATCGAATAGTGGACACCGAAGTTTTCCATCTGTGCTATTTCTCTGAATAGGGGCTTTCGAAACAGTTTCCCAATGGAAAATGTCTTTTCCGTGTTTACGAGTTTTTCGTGATATTTTACTTTCGGTGTGGGTAGGGGTAGGTATGAAGGTGAGAGAAATCGAATGGCGCAAACCGCTCTTTATCTCGTTTCGTTTTCGAGATACGATCGCGGGAAGCGATCCTTAGTTTCCGAGATACGGCCGCTCAAAGACTCCGGAAGGTAAAAATCGAAGTTTCTCACCTCTTCCTGAGGTCATATCTCGAGAACTAAGCGAGATAAAGAGCTGCGGTTTACGCCATTCCATTTCTCTCGCCTACCTAGTTACTAGTCCAAATAGGTAGGTTAAATCGCAAAAATGTGACCGGAGGGGATCTCTACAGGAAAAGTTGTATTGACCTGAGATGTAAAATAAAAAGTCTAATATATTATTAGTCCTACACTTTCCTTAAGGGTACAAAAAGGATGAAATTGTTTATTTTTGCGTATAAATCGAAAACGATGAGAGATATGGAAAAGGTTTCAGATAAAAAAAAGGAGGAGCTAAAAATTTGGCTTACGAAAGGTCACATGCGTTTACATCCTATTTCTGATTGTTTGGCTGTAAGATCTGTCTGACTTTTAGGGGATGAATGGAATAATAAAAAAATCGTTTAAAATCGAAAAGTTAATGCTTTTTGTTATTTCTTTTCTGAATCCCCTTAAAATAATTTCAACTTTCTTTGCAGAGATAAAGTTCCTCTGTTTGTTTAGATAGAAGTTATAAACATCTGAATTTTTAAATTCACGACTTTTCAGGGCTAAACACTTTACTTTAATTTTTTTCAAGCAACACTGACCTCTTAATGAAATTTCTTTAAAAAAATTCCATTACAGTTTTTTTCTCACGCATGCCAACGTTGATATCCAGATATAATTACTACAATTCCTACGATTTTTATTTCACTCAACGCCACTGCAATATAGTCGTTGTAACTTTTTCTAGAAAATTGATCCCTCTTGTACGCTTAATTGATTGCTGATTAAATTTCCAATCCGATGATTTTCCGGTAATTTTTGCGTGAGATATGGACCGCTAAAGTGAGTCCAGCTTCGAGGACCAATTCTGCCAAACAAAAAATCTTACGAGCTCGATGGCATATTTAGCTATTTAAAATCAAACGAGAAATCGAGTGGCGCAAACCGAAAGTCGCTGCGGTCCTTCGTTTCCGAGATACGGCCGCTCAAAGTTAGCGGAGAATGAAAATCGAAGTTTTTCACCGCTTCCACCGAGAACGAAACGAGACACAGAGCTGCGCTTTGCGCCATTCCATTTCTCTCACCTTCCTACGTCCTCCTGAGTTTGTTTAGATTTTTTCTGAAACGTCGAAATTTTGTCACCCGACGATAATCACTGTCATTCCAAAAATGAAATGTAACAAAAAACACCTACTCATGAAAAATGTAACATTCTTTCACGTTCCGAGGGTCCTACCTACATAAAGAACACAGAAAGAGAACGCCACTGTGCTCTATTCGATTTGTCTCCCATTACTGCATACCCCTTAATTTTTTCAGATATTTACTAAAACATCGAAATTTTGTCGCCCGATGATGACCACTTCCATACCGAAAGTGAAATATGACATTATTTCAATTTCCGAGGGTCCTATCCACATAAAGAACGCAGACGGAGAACGCCACTGTGCGCTATTCAATTTCTCTCCCCTTACTGCGTACCTCTGATTTTTTCAGATTTTTCCTAAAACATCGAAATTTCGCCCGATGATGACCACTTTCATACCGAAAGTGAAATGTCACGAAAAACACCTACACGAAAAATGTGACATTTTTTCACTTTCCGAGGGCCCCATCCACATAAAGAACGCAGACGGGAACGCCACTGAGTGCTATTCGATTTGTCTCCCATTATTGTATACCCCTGATATTTTTCATATTTTTTCTAAAACATCAAAATTTTGTCACCCGATGATCACTTTCATACCGAAAGTGAAATGCCACGAAAAACACCTACACACGAAAAATATGACATTTTTTCACTTTCCGAGGGCCCTATCCACCTAAAGAACGCAGACGGAAAAAACCACTGTGCGCTATTCGATTTGTCTCCAGTTATTGCATACCCCTGACTTTTATCATGTTTCTTCTAAAATATCAAAATTTTGTCACCCGATGATGATCACTTTTATACCGAAAGTGAAACGCCACGAAAAACATCTACACACGAGAAATGTGGCATTTTTTTTACTTTCCGGGGGCCCTATCCACATAAAGAACGCAGGCTGAGAACGCCACTGCACGCTATTCGATTTATTTCCCCTTGCTCTGTACCCCTGTTTTTTTTTCAGATTTTTCCTAAAACATAATTTTTGCCGCCCGATGATGACCACTTTCATACCGAAAGTGAAATGCCACGAAAAACACCTACACACGAAAAATGTGACATTTTTTCACTTTCCGAGGGCCCCATCCACATAAAGAACGCAGACGGGAACGCCACCGAGTGCTATTTGATTTGTCTCCCATTATTGTATACCCCTGATATTTTTCATATTTTTTCTAAAACATCGAAATTTTGTCGCCCGATGATGACCACTTTCATACCGAAAGTGAAATGCCACGAAAAACACCTACACACGAAAAATATGACATTTTTTCACTTTCCGAGGGCCCTATCCACATAAAGAATGCAGACGGAGAACGCCACTGTGCGCTATTCGATTTCTTTCCTCTTACTGCGTACCGCTGATTTTTTTCAGAATCGAAAATTTGTCGCCCGATGATGACCACTTTCATAACGAAAGTGAAATTCCATGATAAACACCTACACACGAAAGAAGTGAAACTGTTCTATTTTCCGAGGACCCTACCCGAAGAAAGAACGCAGATGGAGAACTCCGGTGCGCGACATTCGATTTCTCTCCCCTTACTGAGTACCACCCCTAATTTTTTCAGATTTTTCCTAAAACATTAAATTTTTGTCACCAGATGATGACCATTTTTACATTGAAAGTTAAATGCCACAAAAAACACCTACACACGAAAATCGATGAATAACCATTAAAATTTGAAAAAGAAAATCACAAAAAACAATATCTAACAATAATTGAAACTATTACTGCGTTATTATATTTTGTAGATAGTTGCGGTGACTACCGCCTAACGTAACCACGAATTGTTTAATTATTTACAATCATCAAATCCTATTTTAAAAGTTTAATAGGAACTGAATCATTTCTTATTCACTGCTGTAAATCTAGTCAAGGCTTCCAATAGTGTCCGTACGGCCCTGCACAATTCTGTTGCCAACAACTGATGATGAAATCACTACTTACAGCTAGCCAATTTATGATTCCTATTATATCGGCATAACCATTAGTTCGCTTTTTCTATATACGAATTTACTGTGGCGTGCAAACACATTCTTAAGCAATAAAAAAACAATTACGAACATAAAACAATTTTTACGAACTAATTAAATTAAAATAACTGTTTTAATAAGTGTTCAAAATTATTGCCATTTTCATTAACACACATCGTAAACCTATTAATTAGTTCAGATCTAAAAACTTTTAATAATGTATGCCGCCGATTAATGGCGGCAATACTAGCATAAATTTTATTATAAAGATCTGCCATGTCTTCTATTGGTTCTTTGTACACTTCACTTTTTAAAAATCCCCATAAATAAAAGTCTAATGGAGTAATGTCAGGAGATCGAGCGGGCCATCTAAGTACTCCATTGGTATCAATCCATCTTCCTGGGTATGTTTGATATAAATAATTAACAACGTTGTGATGATTTTGTGGGTCTGCTCCATCCTGATGAAACCACATATCCAACTGAGCGGGCTAATTCCTTGTACTAGTACTTGTAAATCATTTTGCAAAAATTGTAAAGATCTTTCACCTGTTACATTCTCATGGTAGAGCTATGGGCCAACAATGTAATCATTAACGATACCACACCAAACATTTACTCCAAAACAACTCTGGGATCTGGTATGTCTCATCCACCTAGGATTCTCTTGAGACCAGTAACGACCATTATGTGTTGTGATTACCCCATTGTTGTGCAATCGACTTTCATCACTCCACATAATTGTATCTAAAAGATTTGGATTTCCTTCTAAGGGAATTGAAAATAGCGCCAAAAAATCTAATCTCCGCTCATTGTCCCCTGGAATGAACTTTATATGGAAAAAAATTATTTGTTTTAAGAATTCTGTGGCAGGTGGAACGTGCAATATTTGTTTCTTCCGTCAACTTGCGTACTGACATGTTTGGGTTATTTTCTACTTGATGTAATACAAATGCAATATTGTCATCAGTTGTAGTTCTTTTTCTTCTTGTTGTTTTTGGTTTCTCAAAACCTCCATAATTTTTCAAATTAGAACACAAATTTACAAAAGTTTTCCGATCTGGTAAAGGTCTGTCAGGAAAACGTATTTCATATAAACTTACAGCTCTTGAAGCATTTTTACGACATTCCCCGTAAATTAAAATCATGTTTAATTTATCTTTATTTGTATGAGAAACCATATTTAATAATAAATATTCACAAAGAAAACAATAATTAGGTACAATAATACAGTTCTTTTGACACACCAATAAACAAAATGTGATTGAAATTGAGAAATGTCAAAACTATTATTCCAAAGGTAACTTTAATTGTATTTAATTTATAAGGTATAAGGGTTATTATACTCACTAGATATCAAATTTTTTTAATTATAATTTAACCTAACAACAAAGCAAAGAAACATTCTTTAAATATTTTCTTCTAAAATTTGTAAATTAAACACAGATTGTCCCACTTAAAGGACAAATGTTGAAGAGATTACAATTATTCAATATTGGCAAATACCAACGTTTGGACTCAAATATCTCGAAAAGGGTTAGTTTTATGGTATTTTTTTTAGAACATGATCTGCTTAGAAATGCATTTTCTTTCACATAAACCCCATTTCAAAGTTTCTCTCATCAAAATATTTCTTTAGAGCACAGCGCTATCTATATATTAAAAAAACAATTATATTCAAACATGAAGCTCTCTTTATGCTCTACAAATTGGCTTTTATAGAATTAAAATATCTCTATTCTTATAGAATATATCCGGCCTGGGAGTTTTTATTGGGACACCCTGTATACTGGAAGTTAAGGCCTCAGATTTTTCAACCCCTCCACCACCCCCAGTCCATTTTTAAATGAGCTGATGGAATAATATTGTATTCCCTTGAAATTTAGAACTGTATTTTAAAGACATTTGGATCTAGAATATATTTTGAGATGATTCCGTTGAAGGGGTAAATAGGTGAAAATAAGTAAAGCAAGCTGGTAAGAGTACAGAAACTTGGGATTTGGTGTATATACTAGAAGCCAAGGCCTCAGACTTCTTTATAATATTTTCAACCCTCCACTGCCTCCACTCCATTATTAAGGGGCAGCGGTTTTTTATTTTTTTTATTTTAAGTTATCTGTTGATATCTGTCAGTCTGTTTTGTTGGCAAAATATTTGAAAATGTGGGTTAGTTTGTGCAATTAAGTAAAATTCAAATTTATGAAGTTTTTGTATAAATACATATTCCTTTTATTCGTTACTGTAGTAATATATTTGGTAAACATTCAACAAATAAGATAAATATGAACAGTTATCAATTTGTTACAGAAAATAGCCTTTTATATAACTACTCGCCCCCAGAGAATTAATTTCCATAATTTGTTATTATTTTAATAAATCCGGTTTACGTTTATTTATATTCTATTTTTAACAGCAAAACCGCCATATTATGTTGACCCAGAACTTGACAGATATTAGTTGCTAAAAGGTTTATTTTGATAAAAATTAATTTTCGCTTGGTTTATCTGTATTTAACCTTGTTCTTAGTATTTATAGGATGCCTACGATACACACAATCGTAGAGAATGTGTAAAATGACATGACTAATTTTGTTTGGAGAAACTCACATTTTTTGGCAAGGCATTTCGGCCTCCCTGACGTAATTCAAAACACATGAATTTTTAATTTTAATGTGTCATACATGTCTGTTTGTATTTGTAATAATTATGCCTACACGAAGACATTTAACTGACAAGACTAAGGACAGGAATGCAACAAACAAATACTGTTATTTGTACCCTACCAGATAGGAACTAATATTTCAACTTCAACGGAAATATTTTATTTTTTAAATTCACCTGTTTCCGTGTGTATAAATTGGAGTTTGGGGTTTACTGTAAAAACGTTTAAAATGTTATTTTAGATAGACGGCTTGTATCATGGTCCGTTACTACCGGTAAAAATCGGCGAGGATTTACCGTTGAGACTTCAAGGTTTTTCACTTTTAAAGGAAATGAATGTAGTGATTCATCTTCAATATACAGGGACCAAGACATTTTACGATTCTGATAGTATTACTGGAATCAGGTCAACCCACCTTTTCGCCAGGAGAATTAATAACTGATTTAAATATAATAAGATAGTGAGTACGTATCGTAGTGAAGAAAATGAAACATAATCATTTCTTAAATTGTGTGGTTTCTTCTTATTTACTTACAACGTTTTGTAACATTATCTAGTTGGCCGTCTTTTGCTGTGTTACATGTTTGACAACATCATGCCATATGCCGTGGTTGATTGTTAGGTGTATATTCTCACCAAAGCTCTTTCCCCATCATTTCCTTGATGACATCAGCCTAACGTTTCAAGCAGCATTCTCTTTGACTCTTCTTATCTGGTTTTCATGCACCTATTAACAATTCTATATTAGTCCGACTTACATGGCCAAAATGGTAGAATGCGGGAAAGTACGGTATTGACAGGTTGCGCTGGAGGGCATGCTTCATGTAAAATGGAGCTGCTGGTGTGATGAACTGTCCAAGAAATTCGTGACAGGTCTCTGTAGACCTACATCTTGAAAGCATTGATATCCCGAGCGGTCTCAAAATGAACTAATTCCAACAATTAAAGGCCAACTAACAATTTCTTTAAATAATTTTTGATATAATATACTTAATAATTTCATACGAATATGTCAAATGTCAATTTGGCAGCTGTCAATTGACACTTTTGCCTAATTTGACAGTTGATTTTACTTTAGCTTATTTTCTAACTAGCTTTAATTATTCAAAAAACTTCGAAGCAACTATTTTTATCTGAACATTGTATAGTATAGGTCATATGTCATTTGACAGCTGTCAAGCTGTCAATAAATGTCATGCCAAAAAATTTTTCTTTGAAATAATTTTTGATGTAATATACTGAATAACTTCATGCAATAAAATTATCGAGTACTTGAAGCTGAAGATCATAACTCGAGTATTTGTGATGTCCCTAGGTCAAAATTTAATGCCTAATTTGGCATTCTAATCCTTTTAAGATAGTACCATTCAGTTGATAATTAATGAACGATGCGATGGATGGCTCCTCCTGATAAAAGGTAAGATGTTACACTTGGTGATTTTTAAGAACGGACTTCGAAAACACCAATTATTTAGTATTAGATAGCCCTCGTTGGACTGAACAACAGTACAAAACAATTTCATTTCATCTGCACATAGTTAAACGGTTAATATCAACACACGTGACTATATCATTAGTAAGTAAAATAAATAATTGAGGCCTCAGTGTTGACCTTTGGGGTAGATGTAGCTAGATATTGATCATACTTAAGGCCATGGCTTTGGGAAGGAACCAATTCTGTGAATCGGAAAGAATCAATACATAGAATTCCATGATAGTATTCTAGGTATTGGTTCCTTCCAATTAAAAAAGAGAACAGTAGAGAAGTTAAATCGGAAAGAAACGAATACCTAAGCATACTTATGGAGAAAAATACCGTGATCAAGTCTGTCAATAACAGATCCAGGGTGTCTGGTTTACTGAGGTCTAGTTAATTTAGGTAGGAAATGTCGGCAATAAATCTACAGTAAGACACGCTTATTGAGTTGAAATAAGTAAGTAGTATAAGTTTATGTTTCCGAATATATTTTATATTTGTATTTTCTTAATTCATATTTTTATTGTGTTAGAATCTTAAACTAAACAAGTAGAATAAAATAGTTTAGTTGTTTTGACAAGCAAGAATTGTATTTGCATATTTTGAAAGACCATCAAGCGTTTTAGGCCCTTACAATCACTAAGAACATGGTAACTAAACAATAAGCCTTAAGTACGAATTTTAAAAAGTGCTTGTAAGCAGGCTATCTTGATGTTGGTGCGAGGCTACGAGGGAATAGAAGCTAATGATTAGCTCGTAGAAAAAAGTGCTGAAGCCCCATTTCCTGTGCCCGAATCATTTTGTTCCTTATATAAGAGAAATTTAATGGAAAAGGCTCTAAAATGGGAAAGGAAACAGAAGTTCTACTGGAGGAGTATAGCAGGCCGAAGGCAAGCGAAAAAGTTCATCACTGTTCACTATTGATTTTCCAAGAATACCACAAAGCTTTTAGAACCCGAAAAGACTATCTCTTCTTAAGAACGTGAAAACAGAAAAAGAGAAGTGCATGTGTTGCGATATTATGTTTTCCTTCAACCTTCATAGAGTACGGTCGTGCGGTTGTGCTGCAAGGCGCACATCTGGTAGGCAATAAAATTATAAACTGGAATTTCCAGAACTAATGGTGTTAAAGGTATATTATTTTACCACGTCTTTTAAGTGCAAAGTGTAAAGTGTTTTTAATGACAATTATTAGAACAAAATACTGTGATATTTTTAACATTATTTTCGGTGCACCGTCACAGACTTTTAATTCCTGTTAGTGATGTTTGAATGGTAGTGGTAAATGCAAACGTTACTAAATCATGATTGTGTGTGGTTTGTGTCACTCTGCAGTCAGAAAGTCGGGTATTTCTTGTGATGTCTGTACAAAACAATTTCATTCAGCATGTGTTAGTGAACAAGCCGATCTAGTTCGCATCCTAGATAAAACTAATGGACTTACCTGGAAATGCAGTGATTGCACTGGTAATTGTGTTACAGTTAATCACACCGAGCTGAGTAAGTTAATAAACGAGAAAATTGAATCTGCCTTACCTACTCTTAATTCGACTTTTATCTCGCTTAAGAACGATTTCCTAAAACTTGCAGCTGATAACATATCTAATGCTAATGTATCTAAGGTTATCACCCAACCTAAATATTCTGATATCATTAAGAGTAAGTCTCAACCTGCGGTCATCATCCAGCCAAAAAAACAGGATCAACCTAACGCTCAGACAAGGTCTGATATCAACAAAAAAATCAATCCTCTGACGTCAGAACTACAGCTGTCGAAAGTTAAAAATATTAAAAATGGTGGTATGCTCATTGGATGCAAGAGCAAAGCAGACAATGAAAAACTTAAAAAACTGGCCCAAGAAAATCTCGCAGATTCGTACGAAATTAGAGAAGTACGTGGTGTTAGTCCTAGAATCCGTGTCGTAGGAAACTATTCCGAAGAAGTCTTACTGGATTATTTAAAAAAGCAAAATAGTGATATCTTTTGCGAAAATTGTAGCTGTAAATTTATTAAACTCACAGCCACAAAGAAAAACAAAAAGATTTATCAGGCTGTATTTCAAATTGATAGGAGCTCCTACGATAAAGTCATTCAGGCTGGCAATTTGTTCATAGGCTACGATAGTTGCACTGTTTTCGATGCTTTAGATATTTACCGCTGTTTCAAGTGTAATGAATTTCACCATTCTTCTAATAATTGCGACAAACCCGTGTCATGCCCAAGGTGTGCTCAAAATCATGAAGTTCATTTATGCACCTCTGAAACTTTAACATGCTCGAATTTAAAAAATGTCCCCACAGATCACGCTGCTTGGGATACTAATAAGTGTACTGCGTATATTCGTGCACGCGATAAACTTCGTAGTGATATACTAGCTTTAACCATTCAATAGCAATCAGCGGCAAGTCCCTCAATGGAAGCTCATCTCACGAATGTAGGTCGCAATACGAGTAGTGGAGAATTTTTAATTTACTATCAAAATACGCGAGGTGTCAGAACTAAGACGGTCGAACTTTACAACGCATCGGCGTGCTCCGAATATTCCGTGATAGCTTTAACCGAAACCTGGCTAGATTCCTCCGTTTTTAATAGCGAACTATTCAGCAATAAATTCAATGTTTTTCGTTCAGATAGAGATTTTGCTGCCATTAACAGATCAAAAGGTGGAGGGGTACTATTAGCAGTAAATATAAAATACACTTCTTCTTTATTAAGCCTTGATACTGCAGGTTTTAACGACATACCTGCCATCCCCATCGACATCTTAGGTATAAAAATTTCAAATAATTATCAGTCTCTTTACATATTTGTTATCTACATACCACCGAGTATACTTGTTGCTGATTTTGAATATTTTTTTGAGACTAGGTACCCTGAAGTATTTACAAAATAGCGATAATGATATAGTCATTTTGGGCGATTTTAATATCCCCAAATATGCATCTTACCTAAAAGACTCAAAATCTAATGCCCAAATTAGAGCCTTGAATAATTTTCTAGACACTAATAATTTATCTCAATACAACTCAATATTTAATGGCAATGACAATATTCTTGATCTAGTATTACACAACAAAAACTGTGATGTGTCTCAATCTCCTGATCCGTTAACTAATGAAGATTTTCATCACCCTGCTCTGATCATATCAACTGAAATAAGTACTGTTAAGAACCTTATTAATAATTTTCCAACCAATCATGACGTTAGTTATAATTTCCGCAAATGTGATTTCTCCAAATTATATGAAAACCTTCTCAACATAGACTGGTCCTCCCTCTCTTCTTTTAATGACGTCAATGATGCATGCACTTATTTTTACAACAAACTTGACTCTGTATTTGAATCTTGTGTACCTAAGAAATCGACTTCTCGTAGCGGCAGATATCCTCCGTGGTTTAATGGCAGTATCATAAAAAAAATTAGCCTTAAAGAACGTCTTAGGAGACAGTATGCAAGAACCAGTGATCCACTTATACACAATAACCTCAAAAACATCAGAAGGGAAATAAAATATGATACCAATTTAGCCTACAGAAATTTCGTGCAGAACTCTGAAGACAATATAAAAAATGATCCCAATAAATTTTGGGCTTTCATCAAAAGTAGAAAAGGGTCGGCCAGTGTATCTGAAGAGATGTTCTTCGAGGGATCTTCGCTAAACAATCCCTCTGATATACTAAATGCATTTGCCAATTATTTCGGTCAATCTTATAATGAGTCTTCATTAGATATCGAGGAACATCACTTTGAGACCGATATACCTAACAATAACCCTATTGTTAGCATAAACTCTTTCAGTGAAGATGAGGTTATTCGGGCTCTAAAACGAATTAAACCCAAAATGACGACCGGTCCTGATTCCATTCCAGCTTTTTTATTAAAGGATTGCGCTATCATCTTTGCATATCCTCTAACTCTAATTTTTAACTTAATCTTAAAAAACTGCCTATTTCCTGACCTATGGAAATATTCCAAAGTATGTCCCATCTTCAAAAAGGGAAACAAACTAGATATTGAGAACTTCAGACCAATCTCTGTAATTTGTAACTTCTGTAAAGTCTTAGAAATATTACTTCATGATAGAATATATCATTCGATTAACACCAAAATCTCTATTAATCAACATGGATTTATGAAAGGGCGTTCAACAACAACAAATTTATTCTGTGTAACTCAATATATTTCTGAATCCCTAGATGAACGTGGGCAGGTAGATGTCATATATACCGATTTCTCCAAAACGTTTGATAGACTTGATCACCACCCAACAAGCAAAATTTAAATGTTATACAACTGTTTTGTTTTAGTGCAATTTTATAAATGTGATAAAATAGCAATAAAACAAAATTGTTGTAGAAATGACAATTATAAAGCAAATTTGTTTGTTGGGCAGTTGTTACTTAATAAATTAGAAAAAATCGGCTTCTCATATTCTTTGCTCCTTTTGTTTAAATCTTATTTAATGAATAGGAGTCAGTACGTTGCATTAAATGGGTTCAAATCGATCGAATTTGCTGCCACATTTGGAGTTCCCCAGGGATCTATTCTGGGGCCCTTGTTTTTTAACATATTTATTAACGACATAGTGAACGAAATTAATTTGCCTCACCTTTTATATGCCGACGATCTAAAAATTTTCACAGTAATTGATGAAATCGATGACTGTTTTCAACTTCAGACTTCTCTTGACAAAATAAACACCTGGTGTATAGTAAATAAATTATTCATGAATCCTAGTAAATGTAACGTAATGTCCTTTTCTTTAAAAACATCACCTTTTATTTTTGATTACAGGTTAGATAATGTCATACTTCAAAGACCTATAACATTTCGCGTCCTCGGCGTAACTTTTGATAGTAAATTATCCTTCACTGATCATATCGATACCATTGTGTCCGAAGCCTCCAAAGCCCTTGGATTCATCGTTCGTACTAGTCGAGAGTTCACTAATACTGATACTCTGAACATTCTTTATCAATCCTTCGTCAGATCGAAACTTGAGTACGCATCGCTAATTTGGAGTTCCAGTTATGATGTTCACAAGAATAACTTGGAGGCAGTTCAACGTAGATTTCTTAAATTACTGTGGTTCAAATCCGACGGTACCTATCCAGTGATTGGTTTTCCGCACAGTAACTTGCTTGAAAGATATTCTATGACTACTCTTGAGGATAGGCGTACGTACTTTTCTCAAGTATTTTTGTTTAAATTACTACACAATGATTTTGACGCACCCGAAATAATTAGTAAGCTTAATTTTCACGTTCCCAGATTAACCTCTCGTAATCACCAAGTGTTCTATTTACCTACGCCGCGTACCAACGTACTAAATAATTCACCTTTATATACGATTTGCAGTACTTCTAACAAATTATGTAACGACTTCGATATTTTTAATTGCAGCCTTAGTGACATAAAACAAAATGTTCTAAATTAAATAACCAGTGAGTGTCTTTGTTTTTCTTAATTTGCTTTGAATCACATATGTGTATATATGTATATATAGTTTTTATATTTAAACATTTCCCATGTTATTTTTTTCTCTTTCTTCGTATCATTAGTTATTCATAGTTCGTACATTTAAGTAATTTTTTTCTTCATTTTACTTTCTTTCTATGTTGTTGTATATTATGTAATTAATGCTTTGTATGCCTTTATTCCTGTTCTGTAATTGGGTATCTTACCTGTTCAACAGTGTATGCAATAAATAAATAAATAAAGAAATAAAATTACAACGGAGATTACGGAAAGTATATTTTGCAAATGTAAGATGATTTTCAACCAATCTTAGATGACATGCCTTTAAATAATAGAATACACAGATGGTTCCAATTAGATGGATGCCCAGCCCATCACACTCTACCAGTCCACCAATGGCTGAATGACTATTTGCCGGAAATATGGATAAGTCGCGGTCGAGACTGGCCCCGCCATTGGCCTGCGCGCTCTCCTGACATGACTCCTATGGACTTTTTTGTATGGGTTACGATGAATGACAAGGTTTATGCGGATCCCGTCACCGACGAAGCTGCTCTCTAGGAACGGATTGTTCAAGCAGCCTGGAAGATCACGCCATCAGAGTGCCATGCAGCTGCTCAGTCTGTCGTCTGTAGCTGTCAGCTTTGCATTGAAAATGATGAAAGTTATTTCGAGCAGTTTTAGTGAATTTTTACAACTTCACCGTTTTGTAATAAATGGCAGGAAACGAGACGCATTTTTCTCTCTGTTTCCCTTTTTCTTTAGCTTGGAGGGGGTGCATTTTTGAAAAAACTTTATAGATAAAAAATTCCATTTTAACTTGAAAGATCGATCCTGAACGTTTTACAGCTTCATCGAAATGTTGAACCTTAGAAAGTTGCAACAATTAGGCCTTTTTGCGATTTGTTTAAGGAAAATATAACGGCAAACACATGACAGTACTAACATTCTTTGCTATTGTATTTCTCCATGTGTTTTTATTTTTTGCGTACGTGCTTGGTTATTATCAATGCTTAATTATATGAGATATTATGATGTTACCTATACAACGGCGTTAATTGTGTCAGCAGCTGTATTGTGAGACCTCTTCGTGTAGTCCAGCTGCAGGGAGCATTGGACTGTTGTTAAATTTACAATGTACACTTAATATTTATATAGATCTATTAACCATCTCCATATCTTATTAATCGGGTAACAGTGATCGTAATAATTTTGCAAGCCGTATGTTTAGAATCTAATCAGAAAACCACATTTGCATACACTGAAGCGTGCAAATCGCGAAGCCACAGCAATAACTCATGTTAATAAGGATACCACAAACACTACAAACTGTATTTAGTAGATTTTTTTCTTCCATGCCGCCAATTTAGGTTTATTTTACTATCCGCGGAACGGTTAAACGTCTTGTCGAACTAATTACCAACACGAGTGATTTTCTGAAAATTATTCGGTTGATAAACAAGTCGTACATGTAGGCGATCAAATTATTAACCAAGCCGCTTTATTCATAAACATATCCAGCAATGTAAATACACTAATATACAAGCCGATTATGAATTACCCAGGTTTGAACGTTCTATTAAGTGTAACGGGAGGGCCTATAACTGCAGGGCCGTTCTCTAGCGAAGGCGGTCAGAAGTAAAAAGAAATCGCCAAAAGCGTGTTGGGCACGCAGTATAGGGTTGCGTAGCCGTTTCAGAATTGAAATGTGCACAGGATCCAACTATATTAAAATATACAGGTTGTCCTTAGATGTTGAGTGTGTGATAGTTGTCTGCTATATACCAGTCAGAAACTGTTATTATCTTGAAGCCTGATTTCAGTATGTTAACTATGACAATATGATTTCCAAACTTACTAGTGTGAAATTTAGTGTCCCCCAGGGCTCCGTCTTGGGCCCTACCCTTTTGCTGATTTTTATTAATCACCTGCTATATAACACCGTCTCAGCAAGATCTGGTCTTTTTGCGGATGACACAACATTAATACATAGTAATACAAATGTCATCTCATTGATTTCTAGTGTGCGCGATACTCAATCTACTATTGAAGACTGGTTCCTAGCAAATAGGTTAATGTTAAATGAAAGTAAAACTGAATCGATGATTTTTAGTTTAAAACAACACACATCTACATGGTAAATTAACTTGGTCAAAACACGTGCATGCTATTAGTGGTAAAATGTCTAAAAATAAATCTTTGTTACGTAATCTTGCGAGTTGTGTATCTCAGAAAACTTTGTTACCAGCATATTTTGGTTTAATTCACTCTGCACTTATCTACGTAGTTCTGGTCTGCATGGGGTCACTCTTCAAATGCTGCAAGTGCTTTTGCTGTACAAAGAAAGGCAGTACGGGTGGTTGCGGGGTTGAGTTGCAGAGAAGAGTGCAAGGAATTCTTAAAAAAATTGGAGATCCCAATTCTCTAAAGTATTTATATTTTGTAATGCCTCCTATATATTAAAGAGCATGAATCAAAATATGTATCACGCACTTAGCTAATTCTTATCCTACTCGAAATAATGGAAACCTACATTTTGATTTTCTTTTCAAAAACACGCAATGGTACAGCGTACTATAATTACCACATAACATCAGAGAACCGGATTAAAAACTATTTAAAACCGTTATGAAATCATTTTTAAACGAGAATGCTTTCTTTTCATTAAGCGAATTTTTTTTATGCAGATTTTTATACTTAATGTAAGCAACATAAGCATATGTTTGTTTGTCCTTCAAATTACATTTGTTTGTTATCTAAATTGTATTTAATATATTTATTATCTTTCTGCTTATTATTTGTGACTGTATATATGTAGCACGAATGCAACTTTTGTATTTTGTATATATATTTTCATTTTAGATTTGTCCGTTCTTAAATGATATTTACTATATTAATGTTTATTGTTTGTGACTGCGTACTGCGATATATGTAGCACGATTATAACTACTATATTTTGTATATATAATATACATATCTTCACATTTTGATTTGACTTGTGTAAATACGTTTCTATTATACATCAATAAATTCTTACGAACTTACATACTCAAAATAATAATGATTTGGAAAGCAAACATAAAATTACAGTTAAAGACTATGGTTTGTTTGCTGACTAAGAGAGATTTAAAATTTTAGCAGAAATACCCGGTTTTCGAACGGACTGAATCTTAGAAAGGAGAAATGGTATTGGAGGAGGTTTGTGAAAATTTCTATACTGTATACCTACATGAATAATTTCAAGTCAATCCGCCAATTGGTGTATGCGTGATTGAGTAACAAACATACCCACAGACAACGCCCACTTTTGTATATTTGTGGTGATGATAAAGAGTGAAAGTTCTTCAAGAGAACAAAAGTGGTCCATATCCTAAGAGCCAACCCTGTATGTGTAACGATAATTATGAAAACAAACCTGAACGAGCTTCCAGGAAATTTTGTAGTAATTTGTAATAATCACAAACGGCTTAGCGTACTGCCAGCGGATGTTGTTGGAAGTTAATCTGGTTCGTGTTAGGGTTGGCCGGGAGATTCAGATTATTTATATTTGATATACCCGCAGTCTGGATGAAATGTGCGACTCAGGATTTTTTGATGATGCACATGATCATAAATGTAGGTCGATTAACGCAGTTTGTTTATTTTTCAATTGGATAATTTTAAACAGTGTTCGTATACGCCACCCAAACGTGTTATGTCTTCCTGTTAACTTTTGTTGTGGCCAAATTAATAGTCGCAATAATTTGGCAGACGTTTTCTGACACATGCTTTATTCTAGCCTATCTTTCTTTGCTGTATGACACGTCTAATAGCATCAGGCCATCTGACGTGGATGCCTGTTAAGAGTATGGCCTCGACGCAGTTCCTTCTCCTTGATAATGCTAAATAAAAATAAGTATACCTTGTGACTTAAAAATGACGCTTCAAACACCAGTGGCGCAGTGCTAAGGTGTTTGGCTTGCGACCACGGAGTCCCGGGTTCGAATCCTAACCAGGGTATGGATGTTTAGTGGCGTTTTTCATGTGTTACCGAGACGGTAGCAGTGAGCTAGACCGCTGTTGAGTGGCACAACGTGTCTAGTCGCTGTTATCTCTCCTGAATTCGAGTCTCAGCTGAGGTAGATGACAATATCGCAGGGAATGATTGCTGTGTTTATGTCTATGCGTACGTGTCCTGGTTGAGTGGTAGAACAGCAATAGCTGAACTCTGCCAGGACGTTAATCTAAATAAATAAGGTCATTATTACACAACAGGAGGGTCTCGATGGGCAGCTGCCACGTGGTCCATGTGCTGGGCTTGTTTACAGGGTTTACAAGGCGTCCCAGGTGTCGTCCTGGATCTCTTATTTTGTTTCTGCAGATTTTATTTTTTCTATTTTGCATTGCATTAGCGGATGGGTGTGTGCCTTCGGGTGTTCACCCGGAGCTCTTCCTTGTGCTTCCACTGTGGATGGCTGTCTGCCTCAAAATATTGACGCCTGCTTAATATACAGGGCGTTTCAAATGCTCTCGATCTCTTTCTTTTTTGCTTTTGCAGATTTTATTGTTATGTTTTGCATTACCTTGGCAGATCGGTATACAGGGTGTCTCAAGTGCCCTCTCGGTGCTCTTTTTTGCTTCTGCAGATTTTATGTTCCTGTTTTGCATTTCCTTGACAGGTCGGTACACAGTGTTCTCTAGGGGGTCTTCTTCTTCCTTGCACTTCCACTGTAGATGGCCGTCTACCCGTGGAACGGTTCATAAATAAAATCTTGCGGCGAGCTGATTTCTGTCTTGACAAGCGGACTAGGTGGCCGCACTGACGCAGAGCGTTGAAGCGAAAACGTGGATCTTTAGTGCCACATATGAAACCATGTCTGAATGCGTGCAGGAGGAGGTACACATCGCTGGACTCGGAAACAGAAGAAACAAAAGACTCAGAAGAAAAAATAAAAGCACCATGGAAACTGAAAGAAGCATCCCACAAACACCTACACTTCCCATCCTATATTCCTACCCCATGCGTCATGGGGCTCTCGCTGCTGACAATAAGCATGTCCAATGTCCAACACAGCGTTATGCAGCCGGTCTGGCGGTATATAAAACATGCGAGGTTTGGTTCCGGCACGCGGTTTGGCTGTCCGTTGGGCGTGTTCGGCGGACGACCAAGCTGTGTATTGGAACGAATCTCCAGGCTGGATACCCGGAATCGGCAGCAATGCCCACCTTACGCTGGCAAATCAATCAATCAATCAACAAAGTCTTAAATCTTAATAATGGAAGTCTTAATATGTATTGCAATATAGACGACTTCACACTGCTACAGAAACAAAATAGTATTAATAATAATTCGTTTATTTAGCTAATGCAAGCTATGCAGTTTCACATACATCTTACGTCTAACAAAAGTATAGATACAAAAATAAAATCCTTGATTAATAATCAAACACGTAGAATTATGAAGTGGCCTTAATACTATTTAAATAACAAAATACTGAATACAATATAATATAATATAACTGCACATTTCATTTGTTTTATATAGGTATTGTCCTTACATACTTTACACACCCATTTGAAAAATGGTTAATAGATATGGAAGAAATTTTTTATGTCATTTGGTAACTTACTATATTCTTTAATACCTTTACAGAATAGTGATCTGCTAGTTACTGATGAATGATTCCTTTTTACATAAAAATCATTTATTTGCCTAGTATGGTAATCGTGTCTATCTCCAATATAGGTTAATTATTTTTTTATTTTATGGATAAATTGGAGGGTTCTCAATAGAATTCTTTGTCTTACAGTTATAAATCCTAATGTTACTAACATATTGTGTATTAGAGTATACTTATTACATTGCAATATTACCCTCATTGCCTTATTTTGCATTTTTTGTAACATTTGAATTTCATTGTTATTTAGGAAGAGCAAGACAGTTGAACAATATTCAAAATGTGGTGGGATCATAGTTTTGTAAATTGTTAATCTAGAAAACAGTGATAGGTTTTTGGATATTCTCCTTAAGTAATTTATTTTTTTTGACATTTTTACAATATAGGCGGCATTTTGTTTAAAGCTCATCTGTTCATCTAAAATCACTTCTAAATATTTTACGTCAGTAACTTTATCTAATGTCTGATGATTTAAGTTAACATAATCTGTTAGCACAATTTTATTCAATTTACTTTTTCCCGAGACATATCCACTTACATTTATCAATGTTTACTTTAAGATTATTGTCACATAACCACATGTATATATTAGTTAGCTCGGTATTTATTACATTTATAATTTCATTTACATTTTCTCCTGATTTGTATAACATAGTGTCATCCGCAAAGATATGTATTTTACAGTTCACTATTGACATAACAATAACGTTAATAAAAATGATAAATAATATGGGACTTAAAACAGAACCTTGAGGTACACCATATTCTGTTCCTTTTTCACTGGACACACTATCACTATACTTTGTTCTCTGTCTTTTTGCAGTTAAATACGATGTAAACCATTCTAACACTATATCGCTGATGCCAATACTCTCTAACTTTGAAGAAGTAGTCCTCAGTCTACTGTCTCAAAGGCCCGTTTGAAATCTAAGAATACTGCCACGATAATGTTATCCATTTCGATTTCTTTCACCCAATCATCCAATATACACTGCAGCGCACTTCCACATGAATGTGCTCCTCTAAACCCCATTGAAATAATTATATTATTTTCTTCGAGATAATTTATTAGTTGTTCTTTAACGGTCAGTTCCAATATTTTCTCACAGATAGGTAATGAGTTGATAGGGCGATGCTGTTCACTTAATGCAGTATTAATCACTTTTGGTATTGGTGTGACGAGTGAACTCTTCCATTCTCCAGGAAAAATCCTGTCTGTAGTGAGCGATTTATTTTATTTAAAAATCTATTACCAATCACTTCGAATGAAGATTTAATGACATGTGCTGAGGGTATTCCGTCACTCCCCGATTTATTAGGTAGGGCGGTAATAATTTTTCTGAGATGACTCATTTCTATAAGTTTAAATCTATTAAATCTGTTTCTTACTGTAACCTCCTGTATGTTATATTTGTTGAATTTGGGGACAAAGTGTATCAAAACTACTTTTGATATTATTCATCAGATTTTCAACCAAGA
Organism: Stenurella melanura; assembly: GCA_963583905.1. Lineage (NCBI taxonomy): Eukaryota > Metazoa > Arthropoda > Insecta > Coleoptera > Cerambycidae > Stenurella > Stenurella melanura. Next base: position 139,289,979 of record OY757312.1, read on the forward strand.
CGTCAGTGTCAGTTGAATTACTATTTCATTCTGTATTTATTAATAGATTCTGAAAATCGTTTATATCATAATTCCTGAAGCTTCTAAATAATCGCTTTGTTTTACCTAATTCTTGGTCTGGCATTTGAAGGGTTACTGTTATGTAGGCATGATCTGTTATTTTTGGAATATGATGCACTTTATGTGATACATTGTCACAGTTATTAATAAATCAATCATTGTTGCGGAAGTTTTTGTAATTCTGGTTGGTTCATTTATTAATTGTTTAAATCCATTTTCCATAACCGTTCTTGATAACTGCTTTGAATAAAATATATCTTGTAGCATGTCTATATTAAAATCACCCATTATTATAGTATCTCTGCTGTTCGAGCCGTATTCTTCAAGTGTTTCTTCAACATAATGTAAAAAGTCTGCCGTACTTGCACTTGGGGAGTGATATACCCCTATTAGGGTATAATTTTTCAATTTAATTTGGACCTGTACCATTACACACCATATATTTTTGCCAATTGAAAAGTGTTTTAAAACTTGGAACACTACTTCATTTTTTATATAAAATATGACCCCACCAGTGTGTGTACTATTTGTGTAGCAAATTTCAGTTCTAAAACCATCAATTGCAATCTCTGATAGTTCTATATCACTTGTAATGTGTGTTTCTGTTAATCATATAATTGTGGGTTTCAAATTATATATTAATAATTCTATTTCATGTTCATTGTGCAGAAGACCTTTGCATTTATATTTATTAAGTGACAGCTAATTTGGTTTATTATTACATTTATATTATTTGTTGATTGCTATTGATCATCTAGATAGTTAACCCTCCTTTTAATACTATTTAAAATTCTTAAATAACAAGGACAATTTGGATCTAAGGCACTATGATTGTCTTTTATGTTTATTTTATATTTTTCGATAGCATTACTGCAGTTTATGCATTTATTATATTTAGATTTGCATTCTCCTTCATGCTGCAATGAACATTTGTAACAAGCCTTGCTTTTTATACACTATTTTGCAAAATGGCTGAAGCCTAAGCATTTAAAGCATCTTATTACATTAACATAGTCATACGCCTTACCTCTCGACCATCCTATATATATCTTATTTTTTTTTCTTTTTTTTTTTTTTTCCTGGCATTCGGCCATTAGCCATACAGCCAACCACTCAAACTCATTTATACAAAGCTAGAACTATATCGACAATAGAAATAATTATTGAAGACGATCAAAGGAAAATACACAGGGACACACGCTTCTCGTCCTGGGGTCTGTCAGGACATTAATTTTTTGACAAAGACAAATGTAGGACCACTATAGTTTAAAGGATGTAACAAAAGAAAAACCACAGAGGATACGAAACTAAGCTACCATCATTCGCACACACACAAAATTCATAATAAAATTTTCGATTCGTCCAAAAAACTTATAAATGTGTTTGTTAAATTGGCAAAGAAGAGAGAGTACATTAAACGGAGCTTGAATATTACAGTTAATAAGATTGTTATAGAACCTGTTACTTGCTGCTCTGTATTTAGAACACTGAAAGAAGATATGGTCCAAGTCACCTTTAATATTGCAGATATCACAATTATCTGAAGGCAGAACATTTATTTTATATAGATGCGCTGGGAAACAAGCATGACCAAATTTGAGGCGTATTATAATTGTGATATACTTTCTTGGAGAGTCAAAGTTTTCGTGCCAGAAATTAACTGGGAGATCAGGATGAATGAGAGTGTACCTTGTAGGTTTGGAGAGGCAAAACTCTCGCCACAACCCTACCCACTTATTTTTCGATTTGGATTTTAAAATGGCGTAGGAGTCAGACAAACATATTTTTAATACCGATGAAGCTCCCGAACTGATGCTTTCTTTCGCTAAAGAATCAAAAATTTCATTGTTTTGAATGCCAATATGGGCTTTTACCCATACAAAGTGAACTTCTTTTCCCATAGTTGCTATATTGTGTAGCATTTTCTTAATTTTTAGAATGTAGGGATTGATTTTGATACTGAAGGGGATACTGTATTCTAATGAGGTAAGAACCGATAAAGAATCCGATAGAACTATGGAGGTGTCTGCATTAGATAGATAAATAATTTTGAGAGCCTCATATATAGCCACTGCTTCTGCAGTAAAAATGGAACAGTGTGGCGACAATTTGATCTTTATGGTGTTATTGGTGGAAGGGATGAAGCATGCACAGCCAGTACCTGAGGGAGATTTGGAAGCATCTGTGTATATCAAAAGGGGATTATTCCACCTCTCCAGAATACTATTTAAGATGTTCTTATTGATATCTGGGTGATTACTGTATCGGGGAGTTATTAAGGAGACATTCAAAAAAAGACTGAAATAATCACAATTTGATGTGTAGTTGTAAGGGCTATCCAGCAGAGGAAGGACGTTGCTAGATTCTCGAAAGGCTACACATAGGGGCGGGGAATTTTTTTTGCTCCAGAACTTATTTGTTAGATCAGATATATTGAGGAGATATATATTATGTAGAAGAGACTGATTGTTAATATATATTTTATGAACAAGTTTTTCACTTAGGTACTGTCGTCTAAGTGAAAGGGGAGGGATCAAGGCTTCCGCGTATAACGCATCGACTGGTGTTGATTTCATGGCTCCCAAACATATACGAAGTGCTGTATTTTGTAAAAATATATCTTATTACGGTTTAACAAATTGCAGTTCATTTTTGGATCAGTTTCTAATATCACTGTGAACTGTCCGTCATTTTTCTTAAGCCTGTTTACTACTCTTAGATGAAATCCTTCTTCTTTTTTTTGGTTTGTTAAATTTTGATCAATTATTGCCTTTATAAGATCTTTGTCGGTGCCATCATATTCTTCATTTGTGCCAATTACTTTTATTTTTGGGAATTTCATTAACGAATAAACAATAAAATAGTCGCATCATTGTTACTCTACTTCAATAATTTTTTTATACATGAAAGAACAGTCTGGAAGTTTTAATTTTTGGCATAGTTACTATACTCGTCAAGCTTTTTCAGAATATGTAATAAAAAAATGTTAAGTGGGCCTATTGCGACGAAGTCGTCTCTTCTTCCTGATCTCTGGTAGTTACAGTATTTTTTTTTAACTAGTGAAAGTTCGATGACTAACATATTAATAGACAACACATTTTGTACAACTAATATGTGACTCATACAGTATATTACACGATGGTGTTTTTAAATTTCAAATAAATTCGAAGAAATTCTGACGAGATTATTTCATATTTCATACAAACCAGCAACAACAAACGTTTCTTATATCCGGATGACCCGGGAACACGTGAAATCGTGTAATCAATCCATAACATCAGCATCACACCAAACTCTTAACCTTGAAGGCGGAATTTAATTTAGGCGTAAACTTTCTCCACGACGCGGATGTACGCCTTGAAGTCTACCTTGTGCGTTTCACAACTACCAGCTTCCTGGACGTGGGTTTTCAGGGGGCTTCTCGTGTCGCAACAGACGTGCATTCGTCTATGTTAAATATTTGTCTTTAGGCATCTTCGTCTGTATCATTAATCATATTTGCTTTTAGATAAACTTGCAGTTCATTGCTCTCCCTATCGTAAATTAAATTATAAATCTATATGGTATGTTATTTGTCTTGATTATTGAAAGCAACTATTATGCAAGTAATATTTTTATAAATTACCTAGATATTGATTTTAATAACAATTATCGCTAGAGTGTTGACGTCGATCTTGTAGTATTACAAGAGGATGTTCTCTAAGTTACCTCTAATAAATATTGTCCATATTTACTTGTTAAACGAAGGAGCTTAAAGAATGTCACAAATAAACAAAGACAATATTTGCCGACTACAATCATTAGTTACACACTTAATTATATCAGTTTGGTCTTGGTAACTGTTATATGCAAATGTAAACATAAAAGTTCTTCAGGTTACCATATTCAAGAAGAGTCTGATATTGGTACGCTGCACAGTGGGGCAAAAAGCTGCATTTGTGGACAAAAATCGCCTGCCAGTTCAAATTTTAACCAAATATAATATACAAGGTGTAATTAGTTTCATGTCATTAAAAAAAGTGTTGGTAGGGAACGACAAGACAAACAAAAAACCTTATATAACATGGGGTCTAAAGCTTATAGTTTTGGAGAAAAAAAATAAACAAAAATTTCGCAAATTTTCAATAAAATCTTTTGAGAACTGCTGGAATATTGAGGTAGGTTTAGATCGTCGCGCGTGCCTTTGCCTTATACTCTGACTCTCCCTTGTGCAATATTTTAGTTACTATGGGTGTTTAGTTATGTACACACGTCCAACCCGCCCCGCCGTTCGTTGTTTTTGTTATTTTTTAATTTTTCGGGTCACTGTGTACTTATTGTTAAGATTTATTTTGTTGACTTCACCGTGCAAGTCGTTAAATTCTTGATTACGTACAGACACAACTTACTTGTTCGTTCTTTTTGTATTTCGTTTTGGATTTTGGACCAAGCTTTTCTTTTATTTTTCTTTATTGACAACGTTAGTTGATAGTTTATTGTTTAGTGTTGAACGGAGTACGTATGTCCTCAATTCGACGTACCGAACTGTGTATTGATGCAGATGCAGAGATTTCGAATTATTTAGTTAGGTAAGCTTTTAACCCAGGACACTCATTTGTGTTACAAACGTTAATAAATCACATTTAAATATTCTAAATTATAAACATTAATCCAATATTTTGTTCCAAATTAAAAGACGCGCATGTAAAGAAATGCTCTATTTAAACTTCTATGGCCATTATTTGCTTGCAGTTGTGCAGGGAAAGATAACGAATTATTTACCTCTTTATAATTGCCTTCGGTTGAGGCGGTCCATTAAAGGCTGTCGATGATCCAAACAAAGCCTTTGCTTTGACACCGCGTGTGACGCCGAGGACTGCACTTTTTTCTGACAATTAAAAGTTGTATAATTGGGAACTACAAGTCCTTTGACCAAGAAAAGCAGTGGTTCTCAATTATTTTCTACATTAATATTAAAAAATATATTTAATATGTTAACCCAAGTCAGTTTTTTCAAAGTGCCCCTAGAGGGAAAAGTCATAAAGGTTTTTTGTTTGTCTAGTCGGTCCCCATTACCAGTTTTTTTTAATGACATGAAACTGATTACACCCTGTATTTTTTTTAATGCTTGTGAGGAATGTAGCTTCAATGCCCGACTGCTACAATTTTGAAATAAATAAAACAACCTAAAAAATCAAAAATAATACTAGACAAAAAAATTGTCTAGATCAAATGAATCTATTATCGCAAAAAATCTTCTATAATGGAATTACAAGGTAACAAATGAAGAAAAATACTTCTGCGAACAATAATACATACGCATATGTGTTACATAACCTAAAAATTTTTAATAAATCAATTTTATTGGCTAACATCGCCTGTCAGCTTTATATCTGGCAAATTTCTTTTCTTTAATGATCAGGATGAATGCACTTTCAATGGACATCTATTACAAATTTGATAATAGTAAAGCCAAAACAATAGTAGAATTTTTTGTACATTTTTTTATCTATGTCAAATGAGCCTATTATAAGTAACAAAACATGTTCTATAATGGAATTACAAGATAGCAAAAGAAGAAAGATACTTTTGCGTAACAAAATACATACAGGGCACAGCCGGGTTTCCATGTTGAAACTGCCCCCAAAGGAAATGATATCTCTTATCAACTATTCTAAAGCATTTGACCTACATACGTTTTTGCCAAATTTTCAACCCGATAGCCGACATATTATATAGCGGATTATGTAATTTTCGTCTTTCGTTAATTTCAACTAAACTAACGATGCGAAAATACTGAAAAAGTTCATGGAAGTGCTATACATGATAATACACTTGTGTGAATTTTTTGCGAATTTTCCATCGCAAAGTTCGTGGAAAAAAAATTTTGCAATTTTTTGCAATCAATTTTACCATTGTTAACAATCTCGTTCAACTTCAAATTTTTTACTACCGATGTGTCTTTTAAAGATACGTATGCTATAATTTTTTCAGATATTTTTTAAAAATCCACGATACTTAAATAAATTAATAACTTTAAAGATCGTCATTTCCCATGGTATCAGTCAATCAGAGCAGGTCGCAAACATTTTTCATCGCTTAATAGTTAACTCATTCTTCAAACCTTTCGTTGTTTAGTGAATTATAATTGATTTTGTACAATTTTAACTAACGAGATTTGATTATTTATCACATTTTATGCCAGTTGTTTTTTTTTTGTTACATACAGTTTTCTGTTTTTGTAATATATTGTATTCTTGATTCTATTGCATAGCAATTTACTATGCTAAAAATCTAATAATAATAATAATTATTATTATTATTATTATTTCATGAATAAGTATTTCATGAATATTAATTAGTTATAATATTCACCCGACAGTTTTCATTTTTGTTTTTTTATTTTATAATAAATCATAGACTTAAATTGTAAAACTTCAAAAAATTATCAAATTATGATTGCACCCACGAATCACTTACGGATTTTATTATTAAATATTTAAAAATAAAAAATGCCAAAAGTTGTTTTTTTAATGTTTTTTTTTCTGCAAATACTCACTTTATTGTCGAATGAAATAATAATTTTGAAATGAATAAAATTTTCTTGCCGCTATGCCATTTTTAATACAGTTACTTTTGATTGGCTTCATTGTCACAACAATGAACTTGATTTCATAACATTTATATATATAGTTTTTCCTTTAGTTCTCATAGATAGCTTTTTTTTCCACTGTTTGCAAAATCCTATAAAGAATATATGTTTCATTACTATAAGCAAACAAATAATAAATAATTCACTTTTAAAAATGAACTTGAATTTCAGCAAGGACTCATTAAGAAAATTGCAAACAAAATTAAAGTAATGAAACATTTTCTTTATAGGATTTTGCAAACAGTGGAAAGAAAAGCTATCTATGAGAACTAAAGGAAAAACTATATATAAAATTATTAATGAAATCTTTGCATTCTTTCGATAACCTGACTTCTGGTTATGCTAACAAGTAAAAATTCTTATTTGCCACTCTCATTTTAACTCTAGCATCCAACCTAGTCCCCTACGGCTAAGCAGGCTAAACTAGTATCTACATGATCCCCTACGATATATAAATTCAGTTAAAAATGAGAACAAAGGCCTGAAATTAATTTATTTACGTACCTTGTCTTTAAAAATTTTTTCATTCTAATGAATTACATTTTCATAAAATCTCATTCAGGTTCTTGGAAATGTTTAGCCTTTGAAACGTTTTTCGTCCTTATTGTGGACTCATCAGAAAAGCCTAAAGCCACTCATAACGATGTTCCATGCAAAACTAAGACATTATCCATGAATGGTATAAAATAATTATAATTGACATTGACTCATAAAAAACAACAGATCTTCACCTATCTATCAAAACCTAACAAAATCTAATGTATCGAACTATAAACAAGCAGAAAGGTATGCACGACAAACTCTAAACCTAATATAAGCTAATGGATGAAACCATGAAAGAACTAAAGGCTTACACGACAATAAACCTGACCTATAAAGAAGAAAAGAATCTGTGAATTTATTGTAGGCTTCTGGGTAATTTTTTTCAATATGGAACATGTTTATTGGGAGGGTATTTTAGAGGAATGTCGAACAGGGGTGGGGTAGGGGGATGATAAGGGACATGTTAATTGGGCAAATTTCCCCACTCGAACTATAAAAATTCGGAAAGACGTCTAGAAAATGGGCTTAAAATAACAAATTTCCGTCATCCGAGTGCGGAAATTGATAAAATTGACCAACTTTACCGTTTTCCTAAATGGGCTTAAACGAGCGAACTTTCCAGAAATCGGAACATTTTTTTGAAATTTTCATCGTTGTGGGAAAATTTTGCCCAATTTTCAATTTTCCGCACTCGTAAAATGAAAATTCGGATGTTTCAGCCCATTTTTTAGAAATTTTTTCCCATTTTCATGAGCAATATTTTAATAAATGGCCACTAGTGGTGGTGTTGTGGCTATGTGTTCCATGAATTCCCATTTGTGTCTTGACACGAAGATGAGCTGTAACTTTTATTTTAGCCACCAAAATTTACTATATTTTACTTAAAGAAGCGCATTGCTTATTATTAAAAAAATCTACGGTCATCAATTCGCATGATTTTTCATAGTTCCTAAAGAGAAATAAATTGTATTTTTGATTTCACGTCATTGAATATACTTTAAGTATCCAAAAAATTTTGCTTTTCGAAATTGATTCATTAATTTTTTTTAGGTTGTGTAACACATATTCGAGTGTATTGTTGCTCGCAAAAGTCTTTTTCCCTATTTTCTACCTTGAGGTTCCCTTACATAACATTTTTTGCGATAATAGATTCATTTGACCCAGGTAATTTTTGTTAATAAAAATTGTCTAGTATTTATTATCTTTGATTTTTTAGGTTATGTTTTATTTATTTTAAAATTGTAGCAGTCGGGCGTTGAAACTACCCAGCATTAAAAAAAAACTAAATTTGGTCAAAATTTGAACTGGCAGACGATTTTTGTTAACAAATGTAGCTTTTTGCCCCACTGTGCGTGAACTAGAGTAAGAGTAGGGATGCCAGATATCCATTAGAAGCTTGTATACAAATAGTACTGCTCTCTGTACTGCCTATAATTATGTTTAAATTTCTAAAATTATAGGGTTAACTTTAAAAAATCGTGATGTTTTAATTTTGCACAGATAAAACGATGACTTTGCTGTGGAGTTCTCGTTAGGAACATTTTGGATCATAAACGTCCGTACCGAGTTGTAGATGTTAAGGAGCATTAAAGGAGGAATATTATTACTCATAAATCTGGAAATGATATAATTCTTCGCATTCGACTACCCAAATTGTAACTAATTCATCTAGTTTACGGTTTACATCTTATTTCCTGGTGTATGTCTGCTTGCTCCATAAACCAACAAACTTAACGATTTTCTTTGATCTTAATTGCTAAACCGTGTTACTTAATTGTAGAAAATAGGAGCTTGCTTGTCAGTGCATGTACAAAAGTATGCCACTTGAACCTAGTTGACAAGTCATGGTAATAAATGTTGTTTTATTTGCAACATGAAAATGATGTGTAGGTAACTTGTTCACAAAATTAAGGAATAATTATAGAAGTTGGTTTATTCCTGCAGCATTATAAAAATTCGGAAAACGATGTGTATCGAGAGATTTTCTTCTGTGTACCTATTACACCTGTGTTCAGGTTTTATTTTATAAGTACCTTATGCCAGCAAAATAGATAACTGATGGCGAACACTGCTCGAAGTTGCATCCTAACCGGGGCTAGAGTGGCATGCAATAAAAAGGGTTGTGGTAAAATTGCCTTACCATAAGAAGTATATTACAAGAAAAAAGATAAAACAGTAAGTAATGAGCTTCTGAGGAACACTTTCAAAACATTTATACAGCAGTTCTAAATGCAAATTAGCACCATCGAACTGTTTTAACGAATAAAATAATAATATACACATTTCCACAGGTCTTAAGACCATTACTATATACCAGTTTTATTAAAGATGCATTTAATTGTACTATAAAACACACTTTACTCTTTGTTACATTATTGCTATAAAACAACTAAGCAACTGTTTTATAAGAGTTTTTAAGTGGATATTATACAAAAATACTGCATTTAGACAAATTAATAAAATAAAATTATTTTGCACAAATAACTAAATAAAACACACTTCTATGTTTTCTACCACTATGTATTTAGAACAACTGCGACTGCAGTTTCGACTTACAAAGTCATTGTCAAGCAGTGAATCAAAAATGATTATTTGTGCAAGATGATCAATTACCACAGAGGAACTTATTATAAAATTATATCTTAAAGGTGTCCTAAAGGCCTCAAGAAGTATTTTTGATCTTAAAAACATGTGGTATTGTAATACTAGGTAATAATCTATAATAATTATTTAAGAGACTTGTGGCTTACAGCGACCGCAATTTTTGATGCGGAGGAAATTGTACTGTGAACTATGGCCATGTTTTTAATACATTTCTAAAAAATAATCATTATAATTGAAAATAAAAATTGTTAAGTACAAAAGTTGAAACTTGGACAATTGACATTAAAAGTTTACCATAATAGTGGACTAGTTATATTACAAGTAAACTAAGCATGGTATAAAAAGAAACGATTATATGGTTCATCTGTTGGCCTGAAAACACGTGTACTTTGTTGTTGGCATAATTTAAATACATCTAGATAATGAATTCGATGTAAAAAAAAGAAGTAGGTGAGAATTAATGATATATTATGCGGTTGGGAAACAGTCAGACATAACGGTGGTGATGATACAAATTGGCAGGAATTTTAACAATGTTTTCCATTCAACATTTGAGAGATTAGATTTTGTAAACTCGCGTGGGAATATAATCAAATTATTGAATGGAATCTTTCGAAATGCTATAAGCTATAAATAAAATGTTGCTAAAAGTATGTTTTTATGTACACAAATTCCGCGTGAATTTGAATATGCCCCCAACAATAATAATTGATATTTTAAATCATATATTTCAATTTGTCGAATTAGAGAGTCTTAATTAGAATTCTAGGGTTAATCAAAGTATCGAGTCATGCTTTATCAGGACGTAGAAGTTATTTTAGGCAAAGAAAATAAAAAACATGTGACTGGCAAGGGTTGCCCTACCTCAGTAGTGTGTTCATTTTTGTTTGTTTTTTATTAAGCATGCGCTGCAGTGCTGCAGGATATTTAATGGTTTTAAGATTCATAAAAGGATATATCTTAATCGTAATATTGATATTAGGAAGGGCATAAGTTGTAGAATTGTAGCTAGTATCTTCGATCTCATTTATAAAAAAAAGATTCGTTTTAACAACTTTTGATTATTAAAGACGGGACAAATTGAACGGAACAGGTTTCTCTTAATGATAAAGTGAAAAACCGAAAAAAAAATCCTAATAAAACTTAATTAAAATACCAACAAAAAAAAAACACTTATTTCATTGTAAAGAAAGAATCCTATGAATTTAGTGTGATTTCTGGTTCCTAACATATCATTTCCAACGTGATCTGCGACATAAAAATTACATAAATTTTTTTATATTAGTTGCAATATTTTCATAGCAGCTGAGTCGAATATATGGTAAAAAGAAACTGGTCCTAGCACTGATCTTTGCGGGAGTCCGCAATTGCCGTGTAATTTATTTATTTAGGATACAACTACCCAAAGAGATAAAAATCCAATTACAAAGTAGGACAGAACAAACATTGTTACGAAATTTTATACAATAAGTATTATTATGATATTGGGATATTTTATAATTAAGCTAAACTTTACAACAGTAAGGTATAAATTACAAAATAATTGATTCATAATGACAGCAATAAAGTGTTCATTAATAAAGATTTGCCAAAATAGCAACTCATAACGTAAATTAAAAACAGTAAATTAGAACTTTCAAGCCAGAAACTACCTCACCGCAGAACATGAGAGGGTGTTGCACGTGGCCTCTTACAACGGTACTGTTTCAATATGGTAAGGTGAAATGGTAGAAAGAAGGGCTCATACCAAATGTATAGGCAATAGTAACGCGTAGTAGTAATGTTTGAATTGTACTGAATACCAATTAATTTTAATTTTATTATTTTAAATATTTAACATACCTGATATTAAAAAAGGATATTGGTACATCGTTTAACTTACAAAAGGCTTATGTAACAATATTAAGTAGTCAAACATAGGTAGTGTTCTACCAGAGTGCATAGTTGTAGTTGGAACTCAGCGTAGAACCTACAAAATACAAAATAAACATTTTAAAAAGAATGTATTCACAAAGAAACTTAAAATATAAATGTAATAGGCTATGAAAGTGCTTAATTAATAACATTTTAACTATAAAAATCAAATGGGAGACCTAAACTCAGTGACTTTGTAAGATAGTGAAAAACTCTCCCGCAGCTAACGTAAAGTTATATAAAATACAAATTTCAAGCCTCGTAATGAGTAAAATCAGTGATAAGATTATAAAGACTTACCAAGTGTATGTAACCACACATCAAGCAATGGAATGTGTTGATTTTTAATAGTAGAAATTTTATAAAATGGTTGGTAGTAATCTTTGGTTAGGACTTTCTCCATAAAAGTTGCATAAAACATTTAAAATAAAGAGTTTGTGTAAGTTTATTCATTTTGTAATTATAGAGACCACTTTGTAGTTTGATCTGATGTAATAGCATATTTCGAATACCATACCCAAGGACTGGTACATAGCATTGCATCGTAGGCATACCTGAAAAATGCATGATTATTATTATTATTGTTATAAATGTTAAAAACGGTGTTTATATGATTTAAAACGATAGTAGGTGATTAGAATTTAAGTTAAAATGGGAAAAGTAAAGTAATTTTAGCAGTGCAGCGCGAGGCGAGGTACGGTGCCAGTTTAAGTGGCGAGAACTCGATCGGCGAAGTTAAGCAACGCCGGGAGAGTCCGTTACTTGGATGGGTGACCGTATCTCATTTCGCCGTCCTGGTCAAGTGGTGGAATAGCTTTAGCTAAACTTCGCCAGGACGTTAAAATAAATAAGACGTTAAAAAAAAAAAAAAAAAAAAAAAAGTTTTAAGCGATTGTGAACAATTTTACGAAAAGTTATCGAAATTACTAATAAGACTCCTAGAGACATGTATGGGGTATCAAAATGTTCAGAAGAAGGTCAGAAAGAATAAAACATAATCAGAGTAAAGATTTATTCAGTAAATTGCTAGAAAATTCAATATAAAAAATATAAATTTTAAAAATGTCAAAACTAGATTGCTTTGGTTTTTAGCAATGTCACATCTAAGCCAATAGAATTTAAGGATTAAGAAAAAAAGGAGAGTTGTTCAAGCGTGGGTAGAAAAAAGACGCCGTTTATTGAGCTCCACAAAAGTTTACAAAATAAATTAAATTTAAATTAAATTTTCTTAAATCAAATGTAAAGTGAATGTTTAAAAGTATCCATAAAGTACGTGGAATACGTCAAATATTAAATTAGGAGCAAAAAGGCATCCAATAGTAATCAAATACCCTTTCGTAAAATTTTGAAGACATAACCCTACTTTTTATAAATAATTTATGTAAATCTTATATAAGTGAGCAGTTTCTCACAAAATATTGGTAATTTGTTACTTACCTTAACAAATAAAGTAAAGTTCGGAAGTGTATCCGTTAAAACACAGTGCATAATTCGTCGTAAAACAAATCTCACAAAAACGCAAGAAATCAAGCAGCCATTCACAGATCTGCAGTATTGACAGTGTAGCGGGTCTACATCTCAGGCCGGAAAGTTGGAAGCAGCGATCTCTACATCCAGGACGGAGTAAGAATAAAAACACTGATCAAATTTAAGCTTAAATTCGCAAATAAAAGGGAAAACTAAATTTAGCAAAAGTTGCAACAGATATCTTTTCAAATCAAAAAGGCCGATTAGTTTTAATTTTTAGAATAGCTATTATCTCACATTTTCATTTATACTTTTCCCATATTTTATTTATTAAATTTGTAATTTTGAATGGGCCTTTCCTTTTTCTTTTATTATCGAGATTAACCTTTATTTCAGAGCACCGTAGAACTTACTCCTGAGGTGAGAGGCAGGTGAGCAGTAGGTTTCTCATGTTCTGAGCTAGCGAATAATACCTTGTCGCTGGGTTAAGCGTGACTGGCGTCCAGGCAAAATTTAAAAATAAATAATAATAAATAAAACATTGTAATATCATAACAGTATATACAGAACACTTAAATAAGATTTACATAAAATACTTGTACAATAAATTAATAATAAACAAGCTAACCATTATACTCTTCGCCGATTTACTGCACTTTTAATATAATTGTCGCACATTCTCTTCGCAGTTATTTTTTGTAAATAATGTTAGTTTTAGATACTTTTTGTTTAATTACAAAACAAAAAAATATGTTTTTTTTATTTAAAAAATTATTAACTTTTTTATTTATTGATCGATTTTGTTCAAAGACAATAGAGTTGTTCCTTTAGTTAACACTAAGTTACTGCCAAAGTTTAAATACAATCGGACTTTTCGTTCCTACGTTATCGTGCCTACAAGTAACGTGACGGATGGACGGACAGACAGACGGACGAACATTTTGAAAGTTGTCCAGAATTCGACCACCAATACAGTGATATGAATTCTTTTTCTCTACGAGCAATATTATTACCGGTTTCAGAAATGTGCCGATCGAACGCAATATACTCTTCGTGCTGTATTTGCGAAGAGTATAATAAAAAGCTATTCGAACGCGTAAGGACTGCTGGAACTTGTTTCCTTTATTACTAACCTGAAATTGTATGTATAGTAAGGCATATTCTGAACTCTGAATTATGGTAACTAGCGTATTCTAATTTTGACCTGACATATGCAGATGTGTTGATTAGCAATATCAATAATCTGCAAATTCTTGTATTTCTAATAATAAAACCTAAGTTTCTATAAGAATTGACCATGATATCATGTATGTGATGGCAAAAGGCTAACTTGCTGCTGAGGTGACTCCAAGATGTTTAAATAGACTACACTTAGATAGGTGAACATCACTTAAAACAAGTAAATTCAATAATATTCAATTTAGTTTGTCATACCTCATACTAATTTGTTGCGTTTTTTTCTAAGTTAAGGCAGCTATCCAGGTAATGAACTACTGAATACAGCTTGCAATCATCATCGTATATATAGCATAGTGGTTTTTTAAATTGATAGCTAATGCCATTTATAAATATTATAAATAACAAGGGTCCAAGAACAGACCTTGAGGAACGCCAGATATGGCTGTTATTTTGTTAGACTATAGATGTTTCAAAACCTGAAACTCCTAAACATTTTTGTTTCTGACATCATGATACCTTGGTAATTTCGTAATTTGCTCTGTATTTCTACTTTGGTTTAAATATGCAACAGTAAAATCAAATTAAATTAAAATGTCTTGAATCGGAAAACTAAACTAAATATATGGACACGTTGAACTTTAAAAGGATATCTAAGTAATTGACTTTTTATCCACAACGCCTCTACAAACTCTTTATGACCCATGTATTATTCTAGTTCTGCTCTGTTGGCTGCATGGTATACCCGACAGCCTCAAGTCACCTGTCGTGGTTGGTTGTTAGGTGCACAATCATACAAAACCTACTTTTTGCGCTTGTCATACTCTTCTGAATACAGATAATTGCCTATAAATTAATATTTATTTTGGTATGCCCATCATCAATTAACCGGGCGACTGGATGAAATTTATATTTTTGAAGGCGGTTAAATTTTTTACAATTTGTTTGTTTTGTTTTCTTTTATGGCGAATTTTAACAATTTGTCATGTATCCTTTTTAAATTATTTTTGTGGATTAAGTAGAAAGCATATGTCTTGTATATACGCAGGATTACCTAAAAAATAATTTTCCCGCAAATTACCATTATTTTTTGTCTTTTGTAAAAGAGGCTATCGACTACATTTTATATAATAAAATTGAACATTTTATGCATCTGTTAATGTCTGCACAATTTTATGTTCGTTATAAAATTAGATTTTAAACAACTACCGTCTAGTTCTTAAAAAAACATATAAAACATGGTTTTATCATAAATATTTAAACACATTTAGTACGCGCCTATACAAATTATTCCCTACCGTGCCGTAATTGCTAATAAGTTATGTAGATATATGACTAGCTCATGAACTTGTGTTTAGTGTTCTACACAGAACCGAACATAATTATAAAATTTTAGTCAGGAGATCCTCAAGTGAACGTTAAAAATTAGCCAATTATTTTCTTATATAATTAAGTGCAAAATAATCTCTCTTTAGAATTCGTGGGAAGCTGTAAAATAATAGACCTGTCTAAAATCGTTAAAATTAACGATTTAATAGTGGGAGACAAGTAGCATTTGTCTGCGTTTATAATTGTGAATATTAACTTGTGAAAATTATTACATTTTCTGACGTTTCGGTTTATTAACCATCGTCAGAGAAAATTATTATTATTAGTAGGGAATCTAGCTTGCCGTACGATGCGTTTTAAAGGTGGGGGGGTCAACTCATATGTATACAATAACTAAAAACAGTTTTCTATGTAAAATTGTCTGACGAATTCGAATTACGAGTTCACCACTAAATTCGGAATTGCGAAATTAGAGAAAAAGTTGTTTATTTCCAAAAGTAAGAAAAACACAATAAACATTAGTATTCTCATTCCCCACTCAATATCTCATTTACTGGTAAAAGTATCGATCTGAAATTTTAGGAGAATAATCTTTTAACTTTCTTCTTGGGCTCTGTATAGAGCTAAATTATTGTATCAATATAATTTTTTTATAAAAAACAACTATAGTCCTACATGTCGCACAAAAGTTCAAAAATGTATTGCAAAATATAGTATGCGAGAAACTTTTTTATAAATAGAGATAGAGGTGTAGTTAATCGACATAAAATGATGATAAAAGACCAAAGAAGTTTTTGCATTTGAATATGTGTTTATACTTTGGCTTAATAGTGAAAAAAAGGAGATTATATTGGTTCAGCGTTGGCGCACATGTTGGCCCGGCCCGGTCAAATTGGTCTAGCTCGGTGTGTACACTTCATTGCGTGCTCTGCTAACGATTGTGTATCTATTATAAGATAAAAGCTTCCATATTAGTAAGAAATTAATAAAAATAATTTTTAATCGGACTGACACAATATAAATATGGTTCATTAAATCGCAGACCCTAATAATTCTGTGGCATTCTCCGTGAATAAAAAATAAGTTTAAAATATCATTGTTTGAATATCCATTTCTATTATTCTCCATGACTGATAACCCTTTTCCAAATTTATTTATAAAATCGCTATAAACACTGACGTGTTTGATAGATTAATAATTGCAACAAATGTCATTTCCACAGCCAACTATTGTAAGACATTAATACTTTGTTTGATAGACGCTATTAAATATTAATTGCAACAAATGTCATTTCCACATCCGAATATTATAAGAGCAACACATACTTCGATGTATTTCGCGCATTAAAATACAAACTTATCAATAACACAAAAACTATAAAATATGAGTAAAGGGAACCCTAATACGAATCGATGCAGAATAAAATTTTACATCAGAAACTGCAAAAATATACAGGGCGTTCCATTTAAAATAAAATACTTTTTGACGTTTGAAGTTTGCCAAACTTGGCAGTAAATTCTGACCACCCTGTAAGCAATTAGGTTCTGTCAAAGCACGATTAGGAAGCTTAAGGGTTCCACTATTTGTGTTGTATAAATGGTAACTTTCACTTTCATTATGTTAGAGACAGCAAATTTCAAACTACTTGGTGTCAAGACACAAATTTTCCGAAAAGTCAATATGCCTCGAGTCGGGTAGGGATATGGTAGTATGATAAAAGTCCTATTAAAATGACCAGTAGAATTCAAAAATGCAAGAAAATATATATCATTCCATTTAAAATAACGAAGTTGATGGTAACTTCCGGTATAAGCGGAAGTGCAATAACCATGAAAATATTTTTAGTGAAAAGAGCATAAAAAACTCTGTAAGTAACCAAATTTTCAAAATTAAATTATCGTTACAAGTCCCTAAACTTCTAATGAACGGTTTACGTGAATCACCCTGTATGACTGTTCTAGTACATTCATTTCTAAAAAATGACAAGATAGCAAAAAGTCTGGTACCTGCTTCTTCATGATCGGAAAAATGTAGGGATTTCATGATTTTCACATTATTTTGATCGCATAAAATAGTTTTGCTATTTTCTAAAAACATACCTGCAATAACAATCTGAACGTTTTGATCTATTTTGAAATAACTTTCCTCAAACTTGTAAGCAAAAAAGTTCAACAGTTCTCGTTTATTATCAGAATGAGAAATAATATTTATCCAATTCGGTATACCTACCCCATCGTTTACCTTATACAGACAGTACACTCTTCTTACTTTGGTCCGTCGGTAGGTTACACCCTTTTGGTCTCATGTTTATAACTAATTTCAAAGACTTTTCAAAGAGTTCTTTGAAAGTTGAACAGCCATAGCTTTGATGCCTTTGAATTAAAGACATGATGTCAATAATAAAAACAGTATTTTTCGGTTCTACTGGTAACTGATAAACTTCCACTGGTACCATTTTTAAAATAAAACATACATGAACTAAATAATAAAATACCTACCTATCTCTGATATTACTGAATACGGTTGCGAGTTGCTAGTAGAGAGCGCTCGCGCCGGCCGAGGAGAACGCGCAATATATGAGTCGTTACACTACTATTTATTTACAACAGTCATAACAGCCAAACTAAGCATTCTAGAAAAAAATTCTTCAAGTAAAAAAGTTTCTATAATTCATAAGCTTTATTTTCTCTCGATCGTATGACCATGTATCTTTAGTAATAAAAAAGTTTCTAGCATGTTATATTTTGCAATGCATTTTGGTGTTTTTGTGCGTTAAGCGAAGATTTTTATTTTTTTTGCCGAAAAAGGACGTTGCCGAAAAAAGTTTCACATAAACTGCAAGTGAGGTCAATCTCCAAAGATATTGGTGTCAAAATTTGAAACAGATATCTCGAACAGTTAACGAGGTATTGAATGAGAAACAAAAAAATTAATGTTTCCCGTAGTTTTTAGAAATTTGCCCAAAATTGCATTTTTTTCCCATTTCGCAATTCTGGATGAAGGGGTGAACTCAAAATTCGTATCCGTCATGAAATTTTACATGGGAATCCGTTTTTGGTTTTTGTATATGTCACAGTTGACCCCCCCTTGCTGAATTGGAGGTCTTAGATTCCCTACTATATTATTAAATGTCAGTTTCGGTGAAACATGAAAATAAATATATTACACACACAATAAATGTATGATAATGGTTTATTAAAACACTTATTTTGTTTCTCCACTGTATTTTATTGTCACTTAAGGCTACTATAGTTTCAATACTTCAATGTATCATCTTCACTTGAGTCGCTTAGAAGGTGATACGTTGTACCGAAACTATAGTAGTGGTAAGTTACAATAAAATACAGTGGTAGAAACAAAATAAGTGTTTGAATAAATCATTATGATCGACTACCACAAAGTAACGGCTAAATCCATCATTTTTTAAATGTGTAATATATTAGGACGCATACGCTGCGTTCAGTGACTACATTTAATTACGAAAGTGCGTGATTTCTTCAATCAAATATAGGTATTGGAGTAAATCCGTTTGTTTACGCCTGAACTACGGGGCACACCGACCCGGTTTTGTGGTTCAAATAGCACTGTGTCTTTAACGAAAGCATCAAACAGCGAGGCACACCTAGGCCTGGGTCTTATGGTTCAAATGGCACTGTGACTTTAACGAAAGCATCCGTTTACATTTACAACACAAAATTTTTGACTAGCTTTGTCAGTCGACGGTAATACGTCTCACAGAACAACTTGTTTTTTACGTTTTTTTTTACCTTTTCATTTTGAGAGAGTTTGCTGTAACCATGTCATTAAAATCATTGATTGGCTGATTCAGTGCTTGAGATTCTAGGTCCCACGTGCGAATCCTGGCTAGAATATGGACGTTTAGAGGCATTTTTAATGTGTTACCAAGACGACAGCGGTGGGCTAGACCGCTTTGTTGAGTGAGACAACGCGACTAGTTGCTTTTATTTAAGATTTTTATTCAGTGGTTTACTTTAGCTCGAAATGTTGTGGGTATGTTCAAATCTGGTGATCGAATTTTGGCCACTTCCCGATATTCAATCATGCTGAAATTTTGCACACAACTTTGGTTTTGATTATAATATAATATATTATATTCAATATTATGCTAGATCCAATATGGCGGCCGGCAGAAAATGGTGGATCAACTATTTTTTACAATCCCCTCGGCATGGGTATCAAATGAAAGTGTATTAAAACTGAATCACAGTAAAAAGTAGAAAATTTTTATTCAGTTAAGCTCTTGTCAAACTCTTTTTACGTTTTCATATTTTTTTCAAATAAAAGTGTTATTTGAAACATTGTTTTTTTACTTATATAATTTTTGCCTCCTGAGTTGGAGTGTAGGCTGCCGCAGATGGCAATGCCCCGAGGAGTGGTTGTGTGTAGTATACCGGGTAGCCACGAGTCAATGTACGCCCCCATTTTGGTTGTTTTGTATTTAAAAATTTGGATTTTGGTACACATAAATTAGACAATAATAAGCTACTTTTAGACTAACAGGAATGAAAATGTCACTTCCGGTTGAACCGGAAGTGACATCAACTTTTTTTTCTTAAATGGAATGACTATATTTTTTTTATGGTTTCTCATGCGATGAATGCGATATAAGAAAATTACTAAGTAGGCTATGGAAATTATTAGTAAGGTTGTAGACTTGTCTGTAAAGAAGAAAATAGTTGTTTGAATTACTGATAGGTACCAGTATATTTAGTTTTTTTTTTTTCTTCAAAAAAAACTGAATTTCATTTTGATTTTCATTTCCGTATGGGTCCTATGGAATTTTTTTTAATGGAACTGTGCTATTTCTTTTATTAATCAGAAATAATGATTCATAAACTATATTTTTTTCGCCATTAATCATTTGTTAACGATATCCTTCGTAATAATAGAAGTATTTTTAAAAAGCAAATGCCAACAAATCATTTTAATAAGGTACCTATCTACATTTAAATCCAAAATTGCAGATAGCCATGAAAATTACAGACATTCGCAACAATTGAATTAGTCTTGACTTACTCACTAATTTTCTGAAGCAAGTGTATTAAAGTTGTTATAAATAAGAAAATTAATATAAAATGGCTGAAAATTATTCAAGAGGTGAAAAAGTTGACATGATGATGATTATTTATGGAGAGACTCGACGTAATGCAACTAGAGCACAAAGTCTGTATGGACGGAGATATCCAGAAAGAAGACAACCTCCGAGAAACTATTTCGCCCGGTTGGAGCAACAATTTAGAACTGAACCTAATGTAGAAATTGAAGAAAGATTTATTGTGGATGAAGAAACGGAAATGTATTTATCAGGTTTAGTGCATGTTGACCCAACCATTTCGATAAGACAAATTGAACATGAATGACAAGTTTCCAAAGAATCAGTCAGGAAATTTTTAAAGAAACACGGCTATCGTTCTTATAAATATCAATTGCATCAATTTTTGTATGAGAATGATTATCAACGAAGAATAACCTTTTGTAATTGGTTACAGTTACGCCAATTAAGAATTTTATCAAAAGCATTTTGTTCACTGATGAATCGAGATTTACAAACCTTGGGTTATTTAATCGAAACAACACTCCATATTGGGCAATTGATAATCCTCACATTATGAGACAGAGGCGGTTTAGGAGCGGTTTGGCTTCAATGTTTGGTTAGGCGTACTGGGCGATCATATCATAGGTCCAATAATTTTTAACGAAACTCCAACTGGACCAAGATATCTAGAATTTCTCCAAAATATAATAGTTCCACAGATTAATCAAATTACCAATATTGACGAGGTTTGCTTCCAACAAGACGGGGCTGGACCACACAATGCTATTATCGTTAGGGATTACTTAAATCAATTATTTCCAGATCGTTGGATTGGGACCCGTGGTCCAGTCAGATGGCCTGCAAGATGGTCTGACTTAACCCCACTCGATTTTTTTATTTGGGCGCATTTGAAAAATAGAGTCTACATGACTGCTCCAACCACAAGGCAAGATCTGGAAGAAAGAGTTCGACACGAAATTGCACGAATAACACCTCAAGAATTACAGAATGTTAGACGTGCAACGATAAGTCGCGCTACTCTGTGTATTAATCATAACGGTGAACAGTTTGAACAATTTTTATAATGGTTTATTAAAATTTAGGTTTTAAATAGTTTTGTTATTCTTGGTAATTTAGTCATGGTTGTAACGTTATATCTATTAAAATTATTTCTTGTTTAATTTATGTTTACTTTTCAAAAATACTTCTATTATTACGAAGGATATCGTTAAGAAATAATGGCGAAAAAATTATAGTTTATGAATCATCATTTCTGATTAATAAAAGAGATAGCACAGTTCCATTAAAAAAAATTCCATAGGACTCCTACGGAAATGAAAATGAAGTTACGTTTTTTTTTTAACTAAGAATACTGGTACCTATCAGTAATTCAAACAACTATTTTCTACTTTACAGACAAGTCTACAACCTTACTAATAATTTCCATAGCCTACTTAGTAATTTTCTTACATCGCATTCATCTGACGCGGCCATTTTGAAAAAATTAAAAAATTGTTCGTACCTCACTTATTTTTTGGAATTTTTTACATGTGAAAAAACTGTTGCACTTAGAAATTTATGCTTAATGAGAAGCTATCAAAAAAATATATTCATTCCATTTAAGAAAAAAAAGTTGATGTCACTTCCTGTTCAACCGGAAGTGATATTTTCATTCCTGATAGTCTAAAAGTAGCCTATTATTGTCTAATTTATTTGTACCAAAAACCAATTTTTTAAATATAAAAACAACCAAAATATTTTGGGCGTACATTGACTCGTGGCTACCCGGTATACTTTTAAAAAATGTTTTCCTAATGTACGGTTTTAAGAAATCTGGAAAGTAGTCGTATAGCGATTAGCATTTACTGTAACTGCACCAGTGCTAATTTCAAGTACCTTTATGCAAAATACAGTGATTGAGAAGATAAAAATAACTCTTCTGAGCAAAATATGACCATATGTTTTTTTACAGCGTTCACTTAGCTTAACCGTGTGGGCAATCAAAAACAAACTCCTTGTGTATAAATAAATGATATTTATCAAATAAATAGAATTATTTTTAACAGGTTTATTTTTTAATAAACGGAAGCAGTGTTCTCATCAAAGCAGAACTAATTGATACATTAATAAATTAAAATATAGGTGACATTCGAAAATATTTTCCAGGCAGTTTCCACAGCGCTAATTTTGTATTATTAATTGAGGGAAATGATTCCCTGGCGCCAGACGATTAAAGTTATAAAGGAGCAGATTTTCATATGTCCTATTAATAGAAAAGAAAAGTGGGAAATGTTCCCGATTCTAAATAAACCCAAGGCGACGAATGAAGGATGGCCATCAAAAATTGAAAGAAGCTTTCGTTAGTATTACATTAAATAAACAATGTTCGTTTACAGCTTGTATAAATAAAAGAATTGGGATAACGAAATATTTTATGGGATATATAATATGTACAAGAGATGCGAATCCTACATTTAAATGAAACAAGATGTAAACATTATAGTCCTCAGCGGATTGTTCAAGTTTTTATATTATACGAAATTCTCACAAAGGGTAATATACAGGGTATGATTTGTGGTGGGGAACAACTAGACAAACAGAAAACCTTATATAACATGTAAGTTAGAGCTCATAGTTTTGGAGAAAAGAAATTAAAACAAATTTCCAAAATTTTTAATAATGCCGTTTGAGAACTGCTGGCATATTGGGGTAGGTAGGCTTTATTGTCGTCGAGTCTGGTCGCGTATGATGCTCTGACATTTGTACAGATACGTACTCCTCTCCCTTGTATTATTTTCCAGCGATATTTTAGTTTCTATCGTTACTTGTTTAAAAACGTACACAGGACCTACCCGTTCGTTGCTTTTATATGTTGCTTTTGTTCTTTCTGAATTTCGGGCCACTTAAGAATTATTTCATTGACGATAAATACTTGGTTACGTACAGACACTACTTGTTCGTTCTTTCTGTGTTGCTTTTTAGATTTTGAACCAAGTTTCTATTTTTTTTCTTTCTCTTATTGACAACGTTAGTTGATAGTTTAGTGTGGTAATTTACGAAATGTGTTGAACGGGGTGTGTATGTCCTTAGTTCGAAGTTCAAATAATAAATTGTCAATTTACGTTCTTTATATTACTAGGCAACAACCCTTTCCACTGCTGATACATACGATAAAATTTGTAACAAAGCCTTGAAAACCAGATCTCGATATCTCCTTGCGTTTTGAAGGTATTCTTTTGAAAACATCCCTTAAAATTTACATTTAAGTTTCGAGTAGTCGGCAGATTATTTCACTATGAGATCCCGCTTCTCTTGATTATGGCAGCTGGTACAGTCAGTCGTTTATCTCTATCGGCGTTAACATTCTAGAAACTATGTTAAGAATTGTTATTTCGCAGTTATTTTGAATTCTCCAGATTTAACTAATAAGAAACCGAACATTTCTTCCTTGTTTAAAATAAAAATTAAAACAACAAATGCGTATATAATAAGCATACAAATTAAATGCACACACAAATTGAAAATAATAAATCTCAAATAACACAATATCTATTTTCGTTTCCGACAAGTCAATTAAGAGAGAAATAGCCAGGTTTAATGCTGCGTATTAAATGAAATATACATCAAATGTAAATAAGGTCTTTCCTTTGTGGTGTTGATCAGGTTTACGGATTTATCGAGAAAAGGACGCCTTGCTGTGTGTGGAGTTCAAATCGGTTACGCATATAAGCAGTTAATAAATTCAAAGTTGTGAATCATATCATGATAGTACCGTTATATTGAGTATTTATTTATGTAAAAGTGCATGTTATTCTCATAGTGCACTTCGTAATAAACTAGAATCACGCCGATACTTTATATTCTTGGAATACCCAATAACTACGAACGTGGTATAGAAAACTACGAAATCAGAAAGAAGCAAAATTAACATGTTGAAGAAATTACGAAAGTACGATAAAACCTCAATAGAAATACATCCTTTTAAAAGTGAATTATTATTTGTTTGCTTATGATTGTATTGAAGCATGTTCTTTATAGGATTTTGCAAACAGCATACAAAATAACTATCTAGGAGAACTAAAAGAAACTATGTGTAAAAATATTAATGAAAGCTTTGCATTTTTTCGATAACCTGAGTTCTGGTTATGCTTACAAATTCAAATCCTAAAATGAGTGTGTATAATTTCTTATTTGAAAATTCTCATTCAACAACTAGCATCCACACAGTCCCCTACGACCATGCAGATTAAACTAGTAACTACATAACCCCCTACGGTCATGAAGTTAAAAATGGGAACAAAGGCCTAAAATGAATTTATTTACCTACCTTGTCTTAAAAATTTTTCATTCTAATGGATTACATGAGCTCCAGAATAAAGGCGAAAAACGTTTCAAAGGCTAAGCATTTCCAAAACAGAATGATAGATTTCATGAAAATGTAGTCCATTAGAATGAAAAATTTTTAAGACAAGTTAGGTAAATAAATTCATTTTAGGCCTTTGTTCTCATTTTTAATTGAATCTCCATGACCGTAGGGGGTTATGTAGATACTAGTTTAATCTGCATAGCCGTAGGCGACTGTGCGGATGCTAGTTGTTGATTGAGAATTTTCAAATAAGAAATGAGCTTGTTCCACTATATTATTTTTATATGGTTTTTATACATTTTTATATAGTACTCGACAATCTTTTTATGCACTTAAAACTTCATTTTATTAACTTTTTCCGTTCTCGAGATATAAGGCGTTAAAATTAGTAATAGTGGCAAAAACAGTGCGCCTGTTTGTGATGTCACTATACGCAACTTTGAACTCGGTAATCTACCGCGACCACTAACAGCCGTTCAGCAGCAAGTAAATACGTGGAGTTGAAGGTCGTCTTAGGTGTCTATGGAAAGAGAAAGAGTGGCGTCTTGTTCTTACACCAAAGTGAAGGGGCAAAAACTGGAAATCTGGCTTGGCACGGGCGAAAGAAAGATGGCTATTCTGTTAAAAATTGAAAAACATAGAATTTTCAACAATTCATAACTAATTAAATACGTGGAATGGAAGTCCGTTCTGGGTCTCTATGGAAAGGACAAGATTGGCCCTTTCTCCTGATACCAAATTGTACAGGTGTAATATTAACTTATACGCTGCTGGTATTTGGGTACCTCTTACAGGGTTTTTAAATAAGACTCTTTATTTCTCATTCTACTGGTTAACGTATATTTACCATTTCTTTTCTTACAATCATCTAACCATTTAAATCCATGCCCCCTAGCCCGTGGGTTGATGTCCTAATTTCGACATATATGAAAATTGCTTATCCTACTAATTAATATATTTTATTTATTTAAACACTTAAGCTACTTATACACTATATTAAGGTAGACTTACACTACACAGGGGAATTTGGAAATTCGGCTCTGCAAGAGCGAGCAAATAATGCCTTCTTTAGAAGTATTAAAACGTAATCTAAAAAATCAAAAACATCAAATCTTTAAACGCTCATATATAAGTTAATACTTGTAGTGGAGGATCGATATTGGTCTCTAGTTAAAAAAGAAGATTGGCATTTTATCGACATCGTAAGTGTCACAGTGGAAATCAGAATTTCGGCTAGGTCTGTGGGAAAGAAAAATGGGTATTTTCTTAAAAATCGAAAATTTGGCCGTCATATTTTGACATTTGGTAACATTTCGCCAAATCATATATTCCTACAATCCCTCCACTGCCTGTTCCTAAATTTAAGAGGCGAGAGAGATAGACGACTTTTGCGAATTAATTACTCAAGAACTATTCAAAAGAACGCCTCAGAATTTATCCTAATAAAATTCTGACTCTTAGCAGATCCATTATTTTATACTTGCACTTTTGATTTATGAAATAAAAAAAAATGCCGAACAAGCCCATTATACAAATTCATTTTAGAATTTTAATTTGCTAGCATAACCAGAATTCAGGTTATCGAAAGAATGCAAAGATTTCATTAATATTTTTACATATAGTTTCTTTTAGTTCCCACAGATAGTTATTTTTTTCTGCTGTTTGCAAAATCCTATAAAGAGTATGTTTCAATGAAGTACATCCTTTTTAGAAAAGACGTAAAAAACGATGGAAATGTTAAAAACATGTTTGATATGATTTATAAATGTACACTTTGTACTTTAAAAAACGGCAAATTATAATGCAAAACTATTTGTTTCAGCAAAATACGCATTTTGTTTACCTCAGCCGCATTATGACTTCGCGCTTAAAAAAAATGAATACTTATTTCTTCAAAAAGGACCCTGTTAATTTCTTATGGGAAGTGGCTCCCGGTGAAATTGACTAGAATTGATATATGTTGTTCCCCTCGACCTCCGGATCCAAATATCTCGTGAGCACAGAGTCGAAAATCACACAGTTTTCCAGAAGTCGACTTTGCAACACCTGATATCTGGAAGACTGTACATTTTCCAACCTTGTGTCCCTGAGAACATTCGATCAGGAGCTCGAGAGGAATAACATATACCGATTTCACCGGGAGCCACTTCCAATAAGAAATGAGTGGGATTCTTTGATGACAAATATGATCCATGATACGAAAATCATATCAGATAAAATCTAGGATCTGAAAACCTGAAAGAACTATGATAGAACAAGAAAGTTATTTGTTTTTAATTATATAAATAAAAAAAGGTCTAAAATCATCTGTTGTGCCATGGAAAGTGATTTTTAGAGTCCACAAATGACGTATGACTTTTTTCAAATTCCTAATTGCATTTTAAAGGATCGAGAAAGTCGTAAGGTTACTATCAAACAATGACGAATATTTTTTTTAAATTGAATTGCACTAAATCGTAGAAAATAATTTTTATTCTGTGATTAAATTACAAAATGATGATGAAAAAGAAAACCATTCGACGCTCATAAAATATAATATATTACCTTTATCAACAATCAGCATTGTGATAAAACGTTATGAATAGTATGTTGTAATATAACAGCAACAGCAATACTTTATGTGCTTCTCTTTTTAATCATCGTTGTGTGATTTAATTGCTGAATAAACATTATTTTTTACTTTTTACTGCAATTCAGTTAAGAAAACCATTGTTTAAAATTTTTTTTCCTCTTTATTTATTTTTTTCTTTTTGGCTTCCCGTCTGCCTCATTTTTTTTATTCAAACGCCATCATTTCATTTACTCTTCCAAACTCTTTCAGTTGATACCCATATCAAGGAGGTTGTAAAGAAATAGGTAACCCGCCATTTCGTGTCGGCCGCCATATTGGATTTAGAATGACGTCACATAGCTTATTGTGTTCTACTTTATATACCCATTTGTATTATACGCTATTTTTTATTATATCTGCACTGCAAAGTAAAAATTAGAAAAATTAATGTAGATTCATTTTACAAGGTAATCTCTGAATCTCATTTTTAATCGGTAACATAGAGACGGTTAGAATTTTTTTGTTTGGTTGCTAAATATCTGTGTATTTATCATTGTTTAAAATTGATTGTTACCTAAGCAGCTTTAAAGCTTTTAGTTAAAAAAACTGTACTAAAAAGTGAAAAATATATATTTTTTTAATTCATACACCTGGAAACCAAAAGCTTTGGAGACCGGCCATACTGCTATATTGCATAGAAACTTTGCTCAGTTGACCGCCCCCGAAACTTTTGGTTTCCAGGTGTATGAATTTTAAAAAATTATTTTTTTCTTTTTAGTACAAAAGCTTTTTCTTAAGGTGGCCATTCCCTAGAAAGAGACATACGATAGGGAAATATTTATTATCTTTGGCCATAACTTTTTTTCTTAGACGTATATTTAAAAAAACTATAACAGTACCTAAGTAGAACCATAACGAGACTATTACTATGAATTTTCACTCAATAATTACAGTGGTTTGCAAAATAGCTAGATTTAAATTTAAAAATTATGTTATCTTCCTATTTTGTAGTTTTAAATCCAGCTATTTTGCAAACCACTGAAATTATTGAGTGAAAATTCATATTAATAGTATTGTTATGGTTCTACTTAGGTGCTCTTATAGTTTTTTGAATATACGTACTAAGAAAAAAAAGTTATGGGCAAAAATAATAAATATTTCCCTATCGGATGTCTCTTTCTAGGGAATGGCCACCTTAAAAATATTTTTTTAAATATTTTTTTTCAACATAAGCGCACTTTACTCTTGAACGATTTTCATATTTTTTTGCCCTACCCTGTATACTATTTAAGTTGAAACCATTCTAAGGGCACCTGAAAGGATTACCGGACATGCAATAACTTTTGACGGTATTTAAACTTTGGTTGTGCAACTAAAATTTTTTTTTCCGTTTGTATATCCTGGGTCTAGAATCAGATCATGCCTATCATTGTCATCGAAACTGAATCAACGTGTACAATTGCAACTTATAAGAGGAAGTGGTTCTAATTCAGCTTGCAAGATTTGAAATAAACAAACTAACACACTAACACTGCAAGTTAAATAATAGCTTTTAATAATAAGTACTTTGAAACCCCATTATGCGATTTTGGCGACCTATACAAACTTAGTTAGCATATATATCTACATATTGTATATTTTTTTGGTGATTGTAACTCAGCTGTAAGCGTAAGAAAAATCATTCTCAAATTTTTATTTTCACTTTTCAAATAATTAGTGTTACTTAAAAAATCTTAAATAAATATGTAATATAGACCAACTGATGGTCTAACAAAACCTTTGTGTTTCATTCATCTAAAACAGTTTTCAAAAAAACAAGTTTGAAAAATAGTCGTGCCGGCGCATGTGTTGCCAATTATCTCAAGGACCAATGGAGGTCAAAGTTTGCCAATATTGTTCTTATGACTTGCCGATATTGTAACATAAGTTATTTCAAAGATTGCTTTCTGTGGCCGTTTCGCCTATCTTATCCTGCTAGACCCCTTTTCAGTAAATTATGGACCAACATTGGCTCCAACCATTTTCTATAGTTTTCAGAATTTATTTCTGCATGGTAAATCCCCTGTTTTAGACCCCAATTTAAACATTAGCAAGCATCCTTTCGACATATTTGCGAACAGTTCTTTCGTCAAGTGATCCGCCTAATTCTTCGAAGACGAATGTTCATTGTGCAATTAATAAGTTTCACATAGGTAAACAATCGGCATATTACTTCCACATCTACGTAGTGGATTATAGTAATCGTAAAAAAACTTTCAATTTTTTTTTTTCTTGAAATATGTTTGGAATGTCATGAAACGTCAAGATTTTAAATTTGAGCAAAAAAAAATTTCTGTCTGTCTCTCTGTCGGTCTGTCTGTCTGTCTGTCAGTCTGTATGTCGGTCTGTCTGTAACTTTTTTTGTCCGCACGTTTTCTCCGGAACGGTTTAGGATATTGACTTGAAATTTTGTACACGTATATATTATAGCGAGATCTGGAACTGGATTGTTTTTTGAAGATATTTAGTGAAGGTTTGGGGGTAAATAGGAGTAATTAGGGGAAATATGTAAAGGCTGGTAAGAGTACAGAAACTTGAAATTTGATGTATGTACTACAACCAAGGCCTCAATTAAAAACAAATTCAACGCCCACCCCCCTACTTCATTATTAAAGGGGTTGATAAAATAAAATTGAGATATTCATTTGAAATGGGTTTGTTTCACGATATTAATTTTATATGGTTTTTATACGTTTTTATATAGTACTCGACATTCTTCTTATGCACTTAAAATTTCATATTGTTAACTTTTTCCGTGATATATGGCGTTGAAATTAGTAATAGTTGCAAAAACAGTGCTCCTGTTTATGACGTCACTATACGCAACTTTGAACTCGGTAATATACCGTGACCACTAACAGCCGTTCAGTAGTAAGTAAATACGTGGAGTTGAAGGCCGTTTTAGATGTCTATGGAAAGAGAAAGAGTGGCGCTTTGTTCTTATACCAAAGTGAAGGGGTAAAACCGGAAATACGGCTTGGCACGGGCGAACGAAAGATGGCTTTTCTGTTATAAATTGGAAAACATTGAATTTCCAAAAATTCATAACTAAGTAAATACTTGGAATGGAAGTCCGTCCTAGATCTATATGGAAAGAACAAGGTTGGCCTTTTCTCCTGATACCAAATCGTCTAGGAAAATTCGACTCTGCAAGAGCGAGCAAATAATGCCCTTTTTAGAAGTATTAAAACGTAACCAACAAAAATCAAAAACATCAAATCTTTAAACGCTCATATGTAAGTTAATACTTGTAGTGGAGGATCGATATTTGTCTCTATTTAAAAAAGAAGATTGGCATTTTATCGACATCGTAAGTGTCATAGTGGAAATCGGAATTTCGGCTAGGACTGTGGGAAAAAGAAATTGCTATTTTCTTAAAAATCGAAAATTCGGCAGTCATATTTTGACATTTAGTAACATATATTTCCCTATAATCCCTCGACTGCCTGTTCCTAAATTTAAGAGGCGAGAGAGATAGCCGACCTTTGCGAGTTAATTACTCAAAGACCATTAAAAAAACGCCTCCGAATGTATCCTAAACAATGTAGAATTAATTTCCAAATTGAATGACACCGGCCGCTTCCCAAAAAACCGCCCCCACGAAAAGCCTTTGATAGATCCGATCCGCAATTTTAGAGGAGCGCAGATCAACACGATAAGTCTATAGATAATAACAACTAAACAGCATCGAGTCTACTGAGATCACCGAGTCTATGCGTATAGTGACGTAGCGCCTGGCCACGCCCCATTTTCGCGAGGTGGATGTTTGTAATTGTTTTTTAAGACACTAAACCTGCGAATAAAATTCTGATTTTTTGCAGATCCATTATTTTATACTTGAATTTTCGATTTATGAAATTAAAAAAAATGCCGAACAAGCCCATTAGGTACATGTATGTGTTATAACGACATTTGGAACTAGATTATATTTTGAGATGATTCCGTTTAAGGGTTGGGGTTAAATAGGGAAATAGGGGAATATAAGTAAAGCAAGTTGGTAAAAGTACAGAAATTTGAGATTTAGTGTATATATTAGAAACCAAGGCCTCAGGTTTCTTTCTAATATTTTTCAAACCCCACCACCTCCGCTCCATTATTAATGGGATTGATAATATAAAATTGAGATATTCACTTGAAAGTTAGTACACGTATGTATTGTAATGACATCTGATTAAGATGATTCCATTGAAGGGGTGAGAGGTGGTACTTTGGGAGTAGGGGAAACAAGTAGGGTAAACTAGAAACTTCATTTTTAACGTATATAGTAGAAACCAACGCCTTAAACTTTTCTACGACATCTGCCCTAAATATTATTAAAATTCTATGACCAATAATTTCCACATACTAGAGTGCAAATCTAATCGTGTGATGTTTCCTCTAAAGTGATGAAACTCTGGATGTGGAAGTAGTGATTCCTTAGGCAGCGGTTTTTTTCGAAGAACATCTTATGTTGTGTGTTCTATTACACCTGATTGCTACGCTTCCATTTTTTCATTGGTACCATTCCATTTCAAATCGATACGTATCTTCTAGTGCAGTTTTTGCAGGTTAACACGATGTCTCTCCTAATGAAATTGTGGACCAATATGACCTATATCAATTATTTAGTGTCTTGCATGTACTTAATCTTAATAAACACTGTTTGTAGTATTTGTTAGTATATATATTTTAAGGTGGCCATTCCCTAGAAAGAGACAGCTGATAGGGAAACATTTATGATTTTTGGCCATAGCTTTTTTTTCTTAATACGTATATTTAAAAAAACTATAAGAGTACCTAAGTAGAACCATAACAAGACTATTACTATGAATTTTCATTCAATAATTTCAGCGGGTTCCAAAATAGCTACATTTAAATTTAAAAATTATGATCTTCCTATTTCGTAGTTTTAAATCGAGCTATTTCGCAAACCACTGAAATTATTGAGCGAAAATTCATAGTAATAGTCTTGTTATAGTTCTACTTAGGTACTCTTATAGTTTTTTTAAATATACGTACTAATAAAAAAAAGTTATGGGCAAAAATAATAAATATTTCCCAATCGGATATCTCTTTCTAAGGAATGGCCACTTTAACGTGTTTATGTACTTTGGCTCGCTTTGTAAAATATTTTCTTCAATCCGAACTCATGTAACGTACAGTTTTATACAATGTTTTTATACCGTTGTAATTGGGATTTAATTAACAATAATTATATAATGGAATGCCGGTTTTTATAGGCTATTTTATATTTATGAATTTAAAAAGTCGCTTTTTATTACTGTTTTATTTGCTATATACGTAGGTTTTATTTGCGATTGCTTCGAGGTTATAAAGGTGGGTGCTTGCAAAATATAATTAAAAATCGTGTGTTGGCGCCAAGTGATCTTCACTGTCTGCTTTACACTCAAAAATATTGTAACAATGAGAATTTTAGAAAAATGTACTCAGTTAATAAATTTGTCAATGATATCGGGAAAAATTAAAATGTTAAACTAATTACATAAAGGGATAGACCGTAATCCGAAACAGACTATCGTCCAATCTCTTTCATATCAAATATGGCAAAAAAAATTGAGGCAGCAATAACCTCAGGATTATATCAGTAGTCAATTCTGATTTAGACCGAATAAATTACCCAGGACACTATTATAGCTTTGGAACAATAATTAATACATAGTGATGTATGATATGAAAGCATATTGGCGCGCGCGACGGCTGCCATAATTCTAGATCTCACAAAAGCATTTGATGCTATTAGTCACATAAAACCTCTGAAAAAACTAGACATGTACGGACTCCGAGGCTGTTCCTATTACTTAATAAACAGCTGTCTTAGTAACAGACAATAAATAATGAACATGAATGAAACAATGCACATAATTCACAGCAACATGTGGCGTACCACAAGGCACAGTCCTTGGCCCGATACTTTTCCTAATTTATATAAATGATCTGTTGAAGAATACCGATACTGATGGGGTTGGTTTGTTTATCTTTTCTTATGCACGTTAGCGATGATTATTGGGAGGATGTTCGATCAAAATCTGAGCATGTATTACAATTTATAACAATATGAATGAATAGTAGTTTGATAAAACTAAATACATCGAAACTAAAATTCGTATATTTTTCCATTACATTATCCCACCTTTTCCCTACTTACAGGGTAAATTAGTAAGAGAACTATATTAAATCTATTTGATTAAAATATTATAATAAATACAGAAATTCCGTGAATTTTTTGAATATACGTATAAAATTAGAGCCATAAACAATCATGAATGTATACTTCATATCTTAGATAAAACGACAACTAAAATATATTTACTATTACCTATAAAAAAATTACAATATGTTTGCGTATGAGCTTATTATTTAATAGTAATATTATGTTATCCAGAAGAAAAACTTCAAAATGTGGATTCAAATCCAATTTTGGATTTTTGATTTATATAAATATCCGATATTTTGTCATTGTTATATAATAACTTAACTTCTGGAATTACTACATTATCTTTGTAATATTTGATTGCATTGTGCTTTGTTTTATTTGCTTTTATTGTACTTTATTTTATTAATATTTTATTTATATTTTACTTTAGGTAATAGTACTATTCTGTTGTATTCTTTACATTATTTTTCCTATTAATAAATTGTAAATATGGCAAGGGCCACGTACAAATCTTTTTCTAGATTTCTGTGCCTGAATTGTCTACTCCTGTCAACTTTGGTAATTCCGTATTCTATTCTATGCCTATGTAAGAGATTCCGCAATTTCAATATCAGCTTCAACGCTACTTTCAAATATTAGACTCTACCTTCAGTTTGCCAACTATGTTGACATCATCTGTAGGTGATTAAAGCTGAAATCAGTTTCCATTGCCTCCAGACGATGCCAACACAAAATGCACATCGAGTGTTTAAGTATTTTGGTGCTTCCGCAAATTACACATACACACTCTGATAGCAAATGGTTTCAACGCCCTTTAGCTCTACATTCTTAGCAAAGTTCAGTTCAAATATTCTCATCGGACCTCGCGTTCACTCTGTTGAGTATGTCAACCCTAATGTACTAGAAAGTGCATTTTATGGCAATGCATGGGGTGGAGATAACGCATGTTTAAAGTAGCAGCTTATAGCTTGTAATGTAGCATTATATCAGGGGACGATTTGTAACCCTGATTCACTACCGTAAGGATTTAGCTTCCATCCTGGCGCATCGCATTTTTATGGTCCTTTTTTCATTAGTCCTAGATGAAACTTGCAACTGCAACTTAAAATAATTGCATGCATTTGAATCTTTCCCCTCGCTAGGTAATAAATGAAGATTATTTCCTTTTGATCCGCTAGGGCACTTATAATAAATTTTCGTATTAAGCCCCCTACAGCACGTAATATTGATGGGATTATATTAGAAGTTTTGCTTATAAGCTGTATCGATTATAGGGTTTGGTAATTTAAATTATACGTTGGTTATCACTACTCTCTAGGTAACAAAATGTAACATGTCATTATTATATGATGAACTAGCCTGTACCTGCGGCTTGACTCACGCAAAATTTCAAACATGCCCAGTTTTTTCTGAACACCCTGTGTAATAGAAAATGTTAAAATATGTAAAAAAATGTTACCACATTTCTTCTACACGCATTTGTTTTACATGTAGTAACAAGTTTTTTTTAATATAAGTACTCTCTCAGTTGTTGGCCATCACGATTCTAGTATTTAATCAAGGATTTTGAACTTTTGAATCTAGCACTATAATTCTTATTTTTAATTCAGATGTTATTTTTCCTGTTTTCAATAATGTGTTTATTAAAAACAGTATGTGTCCCACACTGTTACATATTTCTCTCATCAACTTAATATTTAATATTCCGTCACCTGTATACAGTGCGTCCCACTTTTCATGGAGCCACCCTCCTATCTCGCTCACCTGATATCCGAATGTTTTGAAATTTTGGTGGTGAATATATACCTATGAAGTGAGTCTTTATACGTAACCACATTCGACTGTAGTCAGTGGCGTTCGATTCTATCATGGAAAAAGGGAGTCGATTTTTTAATAATATTAGCGATTTTTTTAGAGAAAAACCAGTAAAATATTCCTAATCAGCATCTTTAGAAACCCAGTTGTACAAGATTACATCGTTGTGTGTTCAAAGGCGTTTGAGATATGGGCCCTTAAAAATCAATTTTTTTCAACTTAAAATAATTTGTATCTGTGAAACGGATTGTCATATGAAAAAAATGTATTCTTTATTTTTTGTTCAGAATAATATATTGTACTAGTATGAAATGATTCTACAAAAAAATTACTATTTTTTTAATAAGGCAAAAATTCTAATTTGTACATACCATACCTACCATGTTTCTAACAAATAATCTACACAAATAATTTAATTATACAATTCTTTGCGTTTCTATGTAACCACCATCATTCCGAATACATTGCTCAATCCGTTTTCTTACATGCCGTACAACTTTTCTAATCTCGGCTGGAGTGATTTCAACACATGTCTGTCTAATTCTGATCATTAATTCATCTTGGCTACGTGGTCTGTTATTATACACTATATTTTTTAGACGACCCCACAAATAAAAATCAAGTGGTGTCAGGTCTGGATACCTCGGGGGAAACTCCTGAACTTGACTTCTTAAACCTATCCATCTACCTGGAAAATTACCTTCTAGCCATCTTGAGGCAGATTGTTGAGAAAGGGTTCAATTTCTCTTTGCAACAAATTTAAACAATCTTCTCCATTCAATCTTGGAATGAAGAAAGGCCCAATAATCTGATCCTTCCATAAACCACACCAAACATTAACTTTTGACACATATTGGCTTTGTGGGGATTTTCGTCAGCCCAAAAACGGCAATTCTGAGAGCATACTACCCCATTGGTAGTGAATGTTGCTTCATCAGTAAATATGACGTTTTTCAGAAAATTAACATTGTTTAAAAATTCACTCTGGGCCCAAAAACAGAAATCTAATCTTCTGTGTGTATCTCCATCTTTTAGGGTATGTAGAAATTTTGGTTTGAATGCTCTTTTACTATGTTTTTTCAGGCAACGCCAAACGATGTTTTTACTAAAATTTAGATTTAATGCTACTTGCCTTATGCTAGATCTTGGATGTTCTCTAAAATATTGTAAAATGCGTTCCTCGTTTTGAATTTGCCGATTTTGTAAATTATAATTCTTTGGTCTTAACTTACATACATTTCCTCCATTGTTAAAATTTGTATTAATGGTTGCTACCAATTAACTGCATCAGCGGCTTCTCTAAATGATCTGGCATTATCTCCGACTAAACGAACCAATTCCACTTTTTCTTGCATTGTTAAACGTTGAGCCATTTTCATAAAAAAAAATCAGTTCACTTATTATGTAACATTAATCCGTCATTCATTAAATTTTTAACGTATTAACTTATTGACTTTCAACAATACATTGACACTTGCAATAAATTTTGTTTTCATGGCTTACTTAGGTCTTTATTAAAGATTATTTGTTAAAAACATGGTAGGTATGTACAAATTAGAATTTTCGCCTTATTAAAAAAATAGTAATTTTTTTGTACAACCATTCCATACTAGTATAATACATTATTCTGAACCAAAAATAAAGAATACATTTTTTTCATATGACAATCCGTTTCACAGATACAAATTATTTTAAGTTGAAAAAAATTGATTTTTAAGGGCCCATATCTCAAACGCCTTTGAACACACAACGATGTAATCTTGTACAACGAGGTTTCTAAAGGTGCTGATTAGGAATATTTTACTAGTTTTTTTCTAATAAAATCGCTAATACTTTTTATTCAAAAATCGACCCTCTTGTTCCATGATAGAATCGAACGCCACTGACTACAGTCGAATGTGGTTACGTCTAAAGACTCACTGCATAGGTATATATTCACCACCAATATTTCAAAACATTCGGATATCAGATGAGCGAGATATGAGGGTGGCTCCATGAAAAGTGGGACACACTGTATATGTTCTTTAAACTAAAAATAAATAATCGTTCTTAACTTGTTCAAATTCATTGTCTTAAACTCAAATGGTTTAATAGTTTCTGACACTTCATTTTCTTTCACATCTTCAACTTCATATACAGGGTGCCCCAGCTCTAGTTAGATAAACATTATCTGGAAAACGGTGAGACATAGAAAGAAATATTAAATGGGAAAGTTTTCTGTTTAAAAGGATGCATTTACTCATTTTATTTTCAAATGTACGAGGCACTTAAAAAAGGCGGTAGATTATGCAACTTTACTTTTTCAAATATAACACCCTGTATATTTTTATGATTTTTGATTCTCCCTTTATTTCCAAACAAATTTTATTAACCATGTCCTACCATTAACCATTTTTGTGATATTAGCAGTTACATTTTTGGGATAACATTTTTTTATTAACGTAATCATAGGGAATAATACATACAATACACAAAACAGTAATTATTATAAAAGATGCTCAAATTGTCGCCCATATTCTATTTCACACAACTCATACCTCCTTAAAAGTTCTCGTGTACAAGAATTTCTTAAAACTTCTGTTTTTTTTCTCTCGTAATTTCTTCTTTTTTAATGAAATCAAAGCCAGCCTTATTAGTTTAAGAAAATGAAACATGGCGGAATCAAGATTAAACCGTTGATATATCGTAAACTCTTAATGATAGATATACGACATGGTTAATAAAATTTGTTCGGAAATAAAAGGAGGCAGTGGCGGCTCGTGATATTGTCTGCAGAGGAGGCTTGATATTCTGAAAGACAACTGATGTGCAATATGACTACAATTTGTACATTTCCCCACCACCCCTGAGGTATTACAACGGCGCGTTACATTTTTTTGCCGTGGGTTGTTCGCCAGGATACCGATTCACGACTTGAGAGAATAGAACTAATAAAAGAATAGAATGAAAAGGAAATAGAAAATATGATGAGATGAAAAAATCATTCTCATGAAATTCTCGTTCCTACGACTCGAGTATCGGTATCCAAAGGAGTCCTACTATCCCACTTGTAATTAAATTATATAACTTTTAATAAAAATAAAAATAGTTTTGGTAAAAAAATTAAAGTGTTTTTCTACAAACAAAAAATTGTATTCATTATCACTGCCAGGCGTGTAAAATTATAAGTTTTAATAGAAATTAAAATAGTTTTTAGAAAGAAGTTATATAAAAAAAATATAACCGCGGAACTCTATATTATGGAGAATTATAAAAAATATTTCCTAAAAAATAAATAACACAAATAAATATTTTTTTCTAAAATAACAACTACCTATATTAATCTCTGCTTTAGAGCCTGAATATTTTTATAAATGAGTGGTAACCTGCGATTTTTGGAACTAGCAAAATGGTTGATTATTTCATCATAAAATGAATCGCGTTTCCTCAATTCTGACAAAAAACGTTTTTCTATTGAAATAAGCGATACATTTGAAAGGCGGTCTTGACTCATTTTGCTTCTAGTAAAAATGTTTTTATGCGTTTAAGTGCTGAAAATGATCATTCTACAGAAGCTTACCGGAATTGTCTCAAAAAATAGTGGCGTTATTCAAAAAGTTCTCTAATTTTGGGTCATAAGTTTTTAAACCCTGCCCCAAATTGAGGATTGATCGTTAGTAAATAATAAACATCTCCAACAATATAATTTGTTTCTAACTGTTGATGCCGTTAACCACTCGACTTTTTTATAATTGTTATCACAAAACCCTCTGTTTTGTTTACCACTTTTAAAAACTAACGAAAGCATGCTGGTGTAGGCCTGGCATTTCTTTTAATTCTTACCTTTTCGTCATAAATAAGAGTAGTAAATCCATTTAATAACAAATAATCCACCACGCCTGGACAACAAGACATGTTGTTGGGAATATTTTCACCTAGAGCACTTATTTCTAGCCCGCCTATCAAATGTTTTATGTATTTATACGTCAAGTTGTTCTTAACCGGCTAAACGCAACTGTCAGACGTCAGTTCGTTTTCTTTGTGAATCACCTGACTCTTGAATGACCTGTGCACATGCGCTATAAAGAACTGAGATCTGGAGGCTAGCCTCATACTTGGCTATTCAAAGTGTTGCTATTTTACACAGCGCAAAGAAATTCAAGGTCATTCATGTTATAAGTAAATGCGGTAAAGTTGGAAGCTATTTCGTATTAGCCTCCAGCGAACCGCAGTGTTCATTCAGTAAAAGACCGGCCGACCGGGAAATATGCATACAAAGACTATCCGGACTGTAACGTTATAGGTATGTTTGTGGAAAGGAAATGCAAAAATGTTATATATAAACTTAAAAATAAATAATGAATAATAAACAATAAAAAATATTGAAAATTGAGATATACCTAATAGAAATTGCTTAAGATATTACTTTTGAAGATATGGTGGTTCTTCCAAGGGGAGGCTCAGCCTCCCCTGCCTCCCCTGACGAGCCGCCACTGAAAAGAGGAACCAAAAAATAGAAAATTATACAGGGTGTTCCATTTGAAAAAATTACTTTCATAACCTGCTGCCTTTTTAAGGCGCCTTGTATATTTGGAAATAAAATGATTAAATGCATTTTTTAAAAAGAAATTTTCCGTTTTATTTTTTTTTCCATGTCACATCGTTTTCCAGATAATTCTTGTCTAAATAGAGCTGGAACACCCTATGTATTGTATTGTATATATTTCCTCTCGTCTCTGTGTCC
Organism: Stenurella melanura; assembly: GCA_963583905.1. NCBI lineage: Eukaryota > Metazoa > Arthropoda > Insecta > Coleoptera > Cerambycidae > Stenurella > Stenurella melanura. The sequence continues at coordinate 139,330,407 of OY757312.1, forward strand.
GTTTGAAATTTAAAGTTTTACATCGCTATTGGCTTTCAATTTCTTAGAGTGGTCATAGCCGATTGATCTAATAACATTTTAAAATCGGCGTGGAAATGTTTAATTTAAAAAGAAATGGGCACAGAAGGTCACTAAAAATTGATTGATTGATAGATTAGGCAGCGTATGGTAGGCATTGCTGCCAATTCCCGACATCCAATCTGGATGTTGTTATATACCACCGGGCCGACTGCATACTCCGGATTAGATGTGGGACATGCTTGTTGCCAGCAGCGAGAGCCACATGACGCATGGGGAACGCAGGTGTTTGTGAGCTGCTTCTTTAAGTTTCCATATATCATCATCTCCTCGTTTTATTCTTCTTCTGAGTCTTCTATTTCTGAATCTAGCAGTGTACGCCTCCTCTTGCCCGCTCGCATCCAGATATGGTTTCATATTTATCAGAAATTTATGTTTTCGTTTCAACGTCTTGGATCAATGCGTCCATTTTTTTGCCAAGACATATATTAGCTCGCTGTAAGAAGCTTTTATTTATTAACTGTTCCACAGGTAAATAGCCATTTATAGTGGAAGTGCAAGGAAGAGCCCCGAGAGAACCTTTGAGACACCCTGTATACCGATCTGCCAAGATAAAGCAATCTAAAAAGTAAAGTCTGCAAAAAGTAAAAAAAAGATCTAGGAGAACACTTGGGACGCTCAGTATATCAATCAGACCCCAACTACTGTGACGTGAGAAATATTTTTGTATTCGTAAATAAGCCCAATATATGGACCATGTGACAGCTGCCAGCCGATAACTTCCTGTTGTGGGACCTGCCTTCACAATATTCATAAGAAATCTATAGATAATCAGTCTGTACCAAAAAGAAGCTTTAAATAATATTTACGGAACTGTATGACATTTATTTGTGCATAATAATTTGTAACCAGATTTATGGATCGGTTGAAATTCTTGGCCCGTGCCGTCATGGTGGATGAATTTGATTTTATCGCGGAAAACAAGATTTTAGGTTTAATACATTTTTAATTTTAAGAAATTTAATTAAGATTAATAAATAATAAGGTGTAATAAAACTAATACTATTAATAGTACTTATCTTTTTCGTCCGTGTGCATATGGTGGCAGCTTCCCTCTCTGTTCTGTAGGATTCTCACACTCGACTTTCCAAAAACAGCAGCGCAGACGCAAATATTTGTTCGTTGCATTAAAACCGTTACTATTGTAAATATGTATGTGGCTCTACTGAATGCCTAGCATGGATTTGTAAACTTCGTTTATGAGAGTCATACCGCAAGTTGCATAGTAGTTGAACAAATTATTAGGTATAAAGGCACCACATTCAAACATTTATTCTATTTGGTCGATTGTACCAATTACACATAACGACCTAGTCGTGGTTTTCATTTCTGGTAGGCGGATAAAACTAATATATTTCTCTAAATTATGTGGGATTATATAGCAGAACGAGGTGCCGCTTAAGTATTACATAACAGCTACTATCCTTTGACCAGAATGCAGCTGATGTTTTGCTCTACTGACAACACTTCTTGGCCTTAGTATAGTTGGAGTTTTGTTTCTCTTAAGTCATAACACAGCTAACACGTCTATATTGCTTTATGAACACACATCGCTCACTTGACACTAAACAACATTTGGCATTCAGTCTTATTTACTAATAACCAACCACTTGGTATCGTCTGTTTCCGTCGGCGGCCAAACTAAAGCACTGCACGTGTTTACTTTATCTTTGGTACTATTAAAGAACACTTTACCAGTAATTTTCAATTATTAGTTCGGTATGTACTTTGTTCTTCTGTTATGACACTTCATTTTACGCAGAATTTTTTGACCTACCGATGACTTAAATTTCATCGAGTTTAACGGAGTGTTGACCGATTCTTTTAGCGTTTTCTTCGGGAGCGTCCTACGGTATGTCTACCCTCGGCGTTAGTCAACTCTCGAATCATAAAATGTCACTGAAAATTATGAAAACAAATTCACCGTCGGTTTCTCTCTCTATCTATCTATCTTATTGCCTAATATCGATATTGAAAATACGTTTGATATCGCTATTTGTTGTAATAAATTTGAATTTCGTCTGGATCTTGAGAGTACGGTCGTAATGAAACATATTCTTTATAGGATTTTGCAAACAGCAGAAAAAATAACTATCTGTAACTAAAAGAAAAACTTTGTGTAAAAATATTAATGAAATCTTTGCATTTTTTCGATAACCTGAATTCTGGTTATGCTAGCAAATTAAAATCCTAAAATGAATGTGTCTGATTTCTTATTTGACAATTCTCATTCTAACACTAGCATCCACACAGTCCCCTACGGCCATGCAGATTAAACTAGTATCTACATAACCCCCTACGATGATGAAGGTTCAGTTAAAAATGAGAACAAAGGCCTAAAATGAATTTATTTATCTACCTTGTCTTAAAAAAAATAATTCTAATGGATCACATTTTCATGAAATCTATCATTCTGTTTCTTGGAAATGCTTAGCCTTTGAAACGTTTTTCGCCCTTATTCTGGAGCTCATCAGAAAGACATAAAGCCACAAGGTAGATAAATAAATTCATTTTAGGCCTTTGTTCGCATTTTTAACTGAACCTTCATGATCGTAGGGGGTTATGTAGATACTAGTTTAATCTGCATGGACTGTGTGGATGCTAGTGTTAGAATGAGAATTGTCAAATAATTCATTTTAGGATTTTAATTTGCAAAGATTTCATTAATATTTTTACACAAAGTTTTTCTTTTAGTTATAGATACTTATTTTTTCTGCTGTTTGCAAAATCCTATAAAGAATATGTTTCAATACAATTATAAGCAAACAAATAATAATTCATTTTTAAAAATGCGGTCGTAACTTTATGAAATAACTACAACGAATCCTTTTTTTAGGTATTTTTTATTTTTGAAGATTTCATGCAGACATGTAGTTTCGCTTTACCCTTTGTATACTATTGTATAAGAATCTTAGGAGCTATTAAAAACGACACAACGTTACAAAGTACTGTAATCTACTTCAATCATCAGTTAAACACTAGGTGGTTTCCAATATCCAAATGCAGATATAATGTAATGTAGACCTCTTGTGGAGCGTTGAGAGCAAAAATGGTTTCCAAGGCCGGATTGCGTAAATCCATCTAGACTAGAAGATAAAGATACCAACATTCCGCACATTATGATCGTAATGGTGTATAGTTAAGTAAAAATTAATTAAGCAAATCAAATTTAATATTTGTCTGCTACTTACGTTAAGTTGGCTCTCGAAATAATATGGAGAGGCGTACGAGGATAGTTGAATATATCACCTAACAGTACAACCGATTTACTGGGAAAAATATAATCAAACTATGTGTATATCAATTATAAATAAATACTTTACTAATACTTAATCATTGGTAGCGATATTAGGTTTGAAGGCCCTTGAAAACCGCTCCCCCAAACTTTACTACAACAAAATTATGTGCTACATTATAAATAAATACATGTTTTTGCTATACAGAAATAAATCTGTCAATTTCATATGGGTCAAAACGCACTGCGGTATACAAGAGAATGACAAAGCCGATCTACTTGCCAATAGGCATCCAATATGGACGTGTTCACAGGAGTGAAGAAAGTATTTTACGAGAACTTGATAGCTGTACTAAAGAAGCTGATGTATGAAAAATGGCAAACTAACTGAACTAATTTTTTTTCCTTCTTCAATTCTTTGGGACCTCCTGCCACATGTATGTTTTCTTTTTAAGCGGTGCTCGGGGAATCTACAAAATATCATAATTAACCAGTATGTTACTGGTAAATAACCTCTACGCCTGTGACTTTTACGTCAAAGAATCAGTTAAAGGTTGCTTTTTCTTAAATAAACAACACAAATAAGTATAAAAACTTGAAGTTAAATATTTCGCCGACGTTTCGGAAATCTATTGTTTCCTTTTTCAAGGCTTTTTTAAAAAAATCTTCTTTTGCTGTGTATGATAAATACACAGCTCTAAGAATGTTTGTTATATTCAATATCCATAGATACTTACTATTTGCATAGAACTGTTGATATAGTTTACAGTTTTTTTTTTTTAGTTTTTATACAATGTTAAGTTTGTGAAGTTCTTCTTTTAACATTGGCAACCAAGTTGTACAGACATGTACGGAACAATTCGACACGCATCTATCCTCATTCAATAATATTATCGCGGATTCTTTAATTTTTCTTCTTTTGCTATCTGCCTCTATTGTTAAAATTTCTGCCCAGTCCCAGTTTATTCTGTGTCCATTCTCCCAGGCATATTCGCAGATCTTGGACCTCTGAATTTGATTTTTTCTTATATAATTTTGATATTCGCCCAATCTAAACTGAACTAATATTCTTACAACATAAATTTATTCCGGAAACAGCTACCTACCATCCGCGATCTTCACTCTTTCATGTCGGCGGTAACTTTGGCCCCATCTACGAACACTAACATTTCCAATGTTAAAATACAAAAAATGTGGTTTGATTTATCCCAACGTAAGAAAACAACCCTTGTACAAAACAATTGAGCTATCCAGGGCGGCCTATGTTTTCTTAGCTAGAATAGCATTTAACCATGGTAATTTTAAACAACATCTTTACAGAATGCACATTACAGATTCCCCCTTAATGCACATGTGACAACATATCGATATGTGATTTAAATGTCATATTCTTTGAGTGTGGAAATCATCCTTTAGAAATTGGCGAAGTTGTGCGTCTAAACGACAACTGCAGCTAGGATCGATAGTATCCCTACAAATTCACCTAAACCAGTTGATGAGAATGGAGTGAGTCCTTCACGTAAAATGTGAAAAGACATGTGAGCCAGAAATCTGATCCGATGAGTGGAAAACCTCACTCTTCATAACGCTAATTAAAAAGGGAGTGACAAATGTCTGTGACAACTACACATTGTTGGCATGTATACAGCGAATATCTTCTGAGCAAACAGACTTTGTTAGAGCAAATACTAAATATAGAACAACTTAGAGAAAATACGAAGGAATATTACGTGCTTGAGTACTTTTGTTGCATAGACTGTCGAAAATTTGTGACTGGAATGTAGGAATAGGAATACCCCAACATTCTGGTATGCATTATTCACCAAAGATTGGAGGAAAGCTCTGGTTTGGTGAAAATAGACTACACAAATTCTCTCTAATATATAAAGTAGGTAAAGATATCAGGGGCCGTGTTCTGTCACTAATCTTCTTAATATTTATAGTGAACACGTGATGCTACAATACTGGCAAGTTGGAGTAGTCGTAGGTGCAAGATTTCTAAGTTGCTCCAATACCTCCAATTGAGATTGTGAGATTCGACAGAGAATACAGGTAGTTAGATCGACCACTTGTTCGTGGAGTAAAATTTGACGTGGTGAATATTACGATGATGTCGCAATTATAGCTCTTGACCCAAGGCGTTTAACCCAAAGTCTAATAGCACTGAGTAATGGGACACAAAAGAAAGGTCTTCGAATAAATCAGGCTAAACCGAAATTTATGCATTGTAGTAGAGACATCAATAACAACAGGGATAACTTTAACATCGAAGGATATCAGTTTGAGCAAGTTGGAACTTTTACATACTTTGGCTCAACAATTACTGAAAATAATAACAGTACCTACGATATCAAAGCTAGAATCATGAGTGGCAATAGGTGCTATCACGCATACAGGGAGCTCATGAAAAGTACAACTCTGAACAAAGGATCTATGCTAAAAATTTACAACACAATAATAAGACCTGTTGTTACATATGGATGTGAATCTTGGACATTGACAAACAACGATGAAATGCATTCGAAAGGAAAATATTAAGGAAAATATTTGGCCCGGTACGGGAAGAAGGCGGATGGAGAATCAGGATGAACCACGAACTTGACAGGCTGATAGACGGGGCAGATATAGTACGGTTTGTTAAGGCACAGCGAATACGATGGTTGGGACATGTGGAGAGAATGAGAGAGGAAAGGTGGGCAAGAAGAGTGGTGGAGTGGAAACCCTGGGGGAGGAAGACTTAGGAAAAGGTGGTTAGATGATGTTAGAGAGGATTTGGAAGTTATGAGAGTAAGGAATTGGAGAAGGAAGGCAGATGATAGACGTATGGCGACAATTGGTGAGGCAGGCTAAAACCCACCAAGGGTTGTAATGCCAAAGAAGAAGAATAATATTACGATTAGGCTTGCTAATGCCTTAGTTTTGTCCATTTCTCTTTGCACCATAGAGGATGGACAGATAGGGAGGTGTATTACTTTCAAAATGTGGGTCTGTAATAGTTGTTCACATTGATGAACATTTATAAACAAGACAAAAAGCAGTGGTTCAAGTTTTGATCTTTGTGGTACTCCTGACAAATTGCTATACCCATCTGATTTGTGACGGTTGTATGCTACAAACTCCAATCTATTTATTAGATGTTGTCTAAATAGTGCCAGTTGTGATATGCTGCTACCAAGACTAGTGACTCTTACAATGAGAATGGGACGATTGATATATGTGAACAAAAAACTTCAAGAAGCCCGTATATAACACCATGCCGATTTGCTACTGATAATCCAAGCTTTTAGAAATATACTGAATATACTAGCTATCTGTCGGTCGATCTGTTACTTTTCTTCGTGCGTACGTTTTCTCTGGAACGGTTTAGGATATTGACTTGAAATATGTAATAATGATAATACACGTATGTATTGTCTAAATGTTATTTGTGGCATTATCTTAATTTTTTCCTTATTCAATTCTTTGGGACTTCCTGTCACATGTATGTTTTCTTTTTAAGCGGTGCTCGAGGAATCTACAAAATATCACAATTAACCAGTATGTTACTGGTAAATAACCTCTACGCCTGTGACTTTTACGTCAAAGGATCAGTTAAAGGTTGCTTTTTTTAAACAAACAACACAAATAAGTATAAAAACTTGAAATTTAATATTTCGCCGACGTTTCGGAAATCTATTGTTTCCTTTTTCAAGGCTTTTTTAAAAAACCTTTTTCTGCTGTGTATGATAAATACACAGCTCTAAGAATGTTTGTTATATTCAATATCCATAGATACTTACTATTTACATAGAACTGTTGATATAGTTAACAGTTTTTTTAGTTTTTATACAATGTTAAGTTTGTGAAGTTCTTCTTTTAACATTGGCAACCAAGTTGTACAGACATCTACGGAACAATTCGTCATGTATCTATCCTCATTCAATAATATTATCGCGGATTCTTTAATTTTTCTTTTTTTGCTATATGCCTCTTTTGTTAAGACTTTTGCCGAGTCCCAGTTTATTCTGTGTCCATTCTCCCAAGCGTATTCGCAGATCTTGGACCTCTGAATGTCATTTTTTCTTATATGATTTGGATGTTCGCCCAATCTTACACTAAAAGGTCTGGATGACTCAGCCACGTATTGTTTGTTGCACTCACACCGAATACTATAAATGCAGTTTTTTAAATTTTGCTCGTGGTTCTTCGGTTTCGTCTTTGTCAGAATAGATCTTGAAGTGTTGTTTGTTTGAAATACCGTCCTAATATCAAATATATCACCGATGCGGCGCAACTTTTCGGATAATCCGCATACATAAGGAATTAACGCTGTGTAACGTTTTTCAGGTTTTTGTCGTACCTGATTGTTATTTTCAGTATTTATGAAGGTTTTATCGACAAAACCACCAGGGTATTGGTTATTTATAAGAACTTCCTTTATAAACCGCTTCTCATTGTTTAGTATTTCATCATTAGAAGAAATGGTTTTGGCCCTATCATACAAACATTTTACAACACCCCTCTTAACGTGCATCAACTGATTTGAGTTGAAATTTAAATATCTGTTGGTATGTGTTTTCTATAAACACGTGTTTCAATTGTACCATTTACTCTTTTAATTAAAACATCTAAAAATGGTAATTCATTTCTAGGTTCCTTTTCTAAAGTGAATTTAATAGAAGGTTCTTTATTATTTAAATGTTCCAAAAAACTATCTTAGTAACTCAATATCATGAGGCCAGATTGCAAAGATATCATCTACGTATCTCCACCAGATAACCGGTTTATATGCACAATTTTGAACATATCTAGTCTCAAAATCCTCCATAAATATATTGCTTAAAATCGGTGACAATGAAGAACCCATTGCCATACCGAAATCCTGCTGATAGAAATCATTTTCCAATTGAAAATAAGTTGTTTTTATACTAGAAGCCATGGTCTCAATTTTTGTATGACATTTTCCCCTCTCCCCTCACCGTTCAATTTTTTTTATTTTTTCATCATGTATCAATGTTGTGATACAGGTATACAGTTTCTCAACGAAAAATATGTGGCATTGATTATCTAGAAAACTTTTGCCAAAATATAAGTGAGAAAAGACTCGATTAATCTTTATTTCTTCAGTAAATTGCATACCTTTGTTGATCGAGAAGTGAGGTCTTTTCCTGACCTCTCTATTTATATAATTAGTATTTATTTAATAAATTTTAAGTTAATTTTCTCAAAAAAAATTTCCGACACAGAATAATTAATGACGACAAAAGAAGACCTTAGATTAAGATGTGAAAAGATATGTTGGTAAAATAACGTCACAGCAATAAAATCAAATCTAGAAAGAAAAAAAAATTTGCCATATTTACAACCGTTGGTATTATTGATCACATTCCATGATGAAATCCTTTGTTAAATTTCAAAATGTGCTTGTCTAAATATGTGACCCTCGATGAAACAGCGTTACAATTACAAAGAAAATAAAGTAAAAACTAAGCTAGTCTAGACTGTTTTAGACGCTTAAATGAGCGTGCATTTAAGATGCTAAATATAAATTCGACAAGAACAATCAATTACGTTTTGGATTCTTGGAAACTTTTCAAATTTTCCCTATAAAAAATCAATTATTAAATTTGTTGAAACGTGCGTTTAATAAAGACGTCGTTGGAATCATAAAAATATTACAGAAAATAGAGTAGTTTTTATTTTAAAAGCGAGCTATAGTGTATTGTTGCCAATTTAGCAATTCCAGTATATTTCATTTCATTACATAAAATACCGGTAGGTCGGAAAAAATATGTTAACTTCATTATTTATACGATTTAAACGGACTTTTATTCGTTTTATTTATTTATTTATTTTAGCACAGCAGGGGGGGGTTAAATGTTGTATTATTTAATTTCAGATAAGTTATAGTTTTGATTTAAATGGAATCTGTCGGTGATCGATCTATGACAAATTCACATGCATTCCTTTTGAGATAGGTACCTGTAGTATTAGTTAACTATGATGAACAACTTGAAAAAAATTTAGCTTAAAATTCTCAGACTGTGTACTAGGAAATGTTTATTCTATTTTTCTACTTTGCTCACAAGTAGTATATCACATTAGTAGTATTAGTGCCGACATTACAGAAATTTAAGTATAACCTGTTCGAATGCAAACATGTGTGATGTCACCACATATTTAGTTGTAACTGGTGATTGTTACTGGTGCCATTAATTAAGATGCTAAAAAACAATGATCCTAAAACAGAACCTCGAGGAACTCCAGACATTGCTACAATTTCAACAGATATGAATTTACGGTATTGCATTCTCAGACATCTAATAATAAATGCATGTTGAGCTATTCTAAATCTAGACTGTTTATGCAGTAGGATTTCCTGCTGCACTTTGTCGAAAAATCTGCAAGGATTACATGAAGCTGGGTCTAGTACTTCAGCGATAAATTGTGGTATACATTCAAGGCGGATCGATGTAAATCGATATAAATTTTGTTAGGTTATTTTTTTACAACTTTTGGCCTTCCACATTATTTAAAAAGTTTACTTTGAAAGGCACTCTGTCTTGTCCACAAATTGGTAAAATAATTAATAATTTCTTAAATTATTTTCTTAATTATTTTGGACAGTCACAAGGAGGCGTCGTTGGTTTACTATCTTTTATTTGTGTCAGTACCTTTAGAAATAGTTCAGACAAATCTGAAATTACACAAATTACTGTACAAAATGTATTGCGTTTTTTAATATAATTTTATTTTTCCAGGTGAGTTACCTTTATAAGAATACGATCAAGCCTACGAATATGTAAGTATGAAAGTCAAATGTGGGAAAGGTCCATTTTTTAAACTTTAACTGTAAGCGATTTCATTTCCAATTAGCAATGCAAAATTACAATCTTAATTAACTAGTATATGTAATACACAGGTTGAATGTGTTTGATTTTAGGGCACAAACGATTTACTTTATTTGAACTTTCATTTTATAAACATTCCCCGGCTGTTTGATGGTCAGTATAAACATTCAATTAAAATAAATCTCTTCGTAATTTTACTATTATTGTTCACTAACTCGTGAAACTCGTGAGTCGAAAAACTTTGTTTTGGAACCCTACACTTTGGTGAAATAGGTGATTAGGTATATCAACCATTTACCATAAAATCAAATAATTATCTGGTTTAGTGCATTTATCCATTTTAATGGTTGCTGAAGCGTGCGGTGTGCAGTTTTATTAACATTTTTTGTTGTAAATATTTTATTAGATATATTTTATTTTTGCAATACATTATTTAACGATCACGACATGTTGTTTTTGGCCTTGGAATCAGTATTTTGATTTATTTTTTTAAGAACAGTATAGGAAACGTTAAATGCACAGGCTTTTAATTAGAATTATTTAACGTTCTGATTTTTCTTGTTTACAGCTTTTTATTATTAATAATATGCAGAGATTTACAGAGTAAATTAAAATTAAATCTGTTCTATTTACAACATTTCCGCTATTTCTTATAACATAAAAAGTGTAGTGGCTATACGATAAAAATATTTCTTATACTAAAATCTTTAAATGTGTAACCGTCTTAAAGCCATAATTACGCTTTGTATCAGGATTACATTAACATCTTTTATTATTTCCACGTCCACGAAGTAGTGTAAAAGTACAGTAATCGTAAAAAAATTTAAAATAGTGTTTTCTTCAAATAAGTTTAGAATGATTCATGAAACGTCGAGATTTTAAATTTGAGCAAAAAAAATCCGTCGATCTGATTGTAACTTCTTTTTGTCCGCACGTTTTCTCTGGAATGATTTAAGATATTGACTTGTTTAGTACACGTTTGTATTATAGATCTGGAACGGGATTGTTTTTTAAACTTATCCGGTGAAGGATTGGGGGATAAATAGGGGAAAATAAGTAAAGCAAGCTGGTAAGAGTACAAAAATTTGGTATTTGATGTATATACTAGACACAAAGGCTTCAGATTTTTTAATAATATTTTCCATCCCCCCCCCCCACCACCTCCACTCCATTATTAACGGGATTAATAAGATAAAATTGAAATATTCACGTGTTTGGTACACGTATATATTATAACGACATGGAAGTAGATTATATTTTGAGATGATTCTGTTGAAGAGGGGGGGGGGGGGGGTTAAATAAGGGGAAATAAGCGAAGCAAGCTAGTAAGAGTTCAAAAACATAGAATTTGGTGTATATACTAAAAGTCAAGGGGTCATCAAAATAAAATTGTGTTTTAATGTGTATAAGAACAAAATTTTCAAACAATTTTTGGACAACAGCAACGCTTCAGGTTCAACAATATCAATCAAGAAAATATGATTAAATTGTTATGAGCAATTATTTCAATATAGTATCGATGTTTCCGTTTAAAAAGACGGGAACGTAGATGTGGAAGTAGTGATTCCTTAGGCAGCGGTTTTATAATTTCTTCTCACATTCGTCATATCGCAAGTTATTAAATCCTGGGAGGCAAAGAATTACTGCATTAGCCGTTTTATATGCAGCGTAGACAAATTCCTTATATCTTACCAAGGTTGTCGAGGTATGTGTACTATATTATAGGAAGTGGTAATTTAATAACAGAGTTTCTACAGCAACACTTAAATTAATAAGAATGGATAAAATTTTACTTTAATCAATAATGAATAAAATAGCAAATATTTTATTATAAGCAAAATGTACGTCATTTTTTCTTTTCCTTTTCACACCATTTTCACAGATGTTTATGTTCCATATATTAATTTTTTGCTGTAAAGCACGTTTCACAGAATCTGCCATGCTTACCTGTTTGGTGCATCTCCTCACCGAAGGTCTTTGCCATCAGACCCTTCGTGACATCAGTCCAAGGTTTGGAAAGGCGTCTTCGTCGCCCTTGGCTATCTCATTTCCCCGTACTATCAACGGTTCTAAATTGTCCGCTCTCCGGATGATGTGTCCAAAAATACGATAGGATTCGGGAAAATATGTTACTGAAGAGTCGCTTTGGTGGACATATTTCTTGGACAATCGCACTGTTGGTGTGACGCCCTTGTCATAATTACATTCGTGTTGACTTCCTTCCTACGTATAATAGTTTATATTGTTACGCATTGGCGCCCCCTAAGTGCTGATAGCATGAGTAACTGGGATGACAGGCCGCTGCATTTATTATTAGCACATCTTCACACCAATTCTGTATTCTGCTGCACTCTGGTTCAACTGTCACCTTCAGAGCTGAGACATTTCTAAAACTTTTTATGCAGACATTAGTGGTGATAATTTTTTTTTTTTGAACTGAGAAGTGACCAGGAGTCGAAATAAGACTCTTTCGAAATTTTTCTAGAAAGTTCTATTACCAATACTGACGTGATTATTAAATTAATTTGATGTTAACGCAATCATATGCCCATAATAACAAGAAGTATGGCAGCCAAAGAACAAACGCAGGGCTTAAATATTTACGGAATTCGGAATAATGATGGAGGAACAAGAAAGAAAACACCAGGCAGAAAATGATGGAGCATCAATAAGAGAATGAAAAACAAGATAGGAAATACCAACAAGAAGAAGATAGAAGACGTCAAGAAAACGAAGAATAGAGACAAATTTTGCCAAAATGAAAATAATGCCAGGGAGAGAAAGAGGAACAGGAAAGAAGACGCCAACAGTAAGAACAAGAGCGTCAGCAGGAGAAAGAAGATCAAGAAAGATGACGTCAAGAAGAGGAGAAACAACAAGCGGAATTGAGAAACGTGGAAGACCTGAAAATAAGACACCAAGAAGAGAGATGGATTAAGGAAAGTTATAGGAAACCAATAGGCAGGGCCGGCCCAAAGGGCAGGCGAGCCAGGCGATCACCTGGGGCGCTGGATCCTGGGGGGCGCCAAAACGCAAGTGACTGGCCGCAAGTCGGTTGTAGTTTCCGAGTAATTAAATTTAAAATTTTGAACGGAAGCACGTACTTCAAATAAGTCCCCTGCCCACCTACCGGTAAGCATGCTGTCCGATTGTGATTACAAAAAATCAAAGTATTACCGCCCGGCCGGCGGTTGGCGGAGTACAAAGTTCGCGACGTGTCCAAGATATTTGCATTTTATCGTTTTTACTTACAGCACCGACGCCGCCGAATGTCGTCGGTCTTCTTTGACAGAGTTCTGAGTTTTCTGCAAATAAGCAAATAAATAAATTATTTATTGGAAACACATACTTTTGCAGTAAGAAATAAAAAGTATGACATAATATACCATAACTAAAAAGGCAAATTGTCTAAGTCTACTATAGAAATAGTGTTGGTAAGACCGGGTCTAACCAGTGCTGAATTACCCTAACGCTAATTTCGCATGTGCGTAAACCGACAGATTTTTAGGGGCATTAGGAAAAATCAGAATAATAAAAATTCGCTCGACTGCATAATTTATATGCCGCTATTGGTTGTCAGGTGTCGTCCATCAAGGGGCGCCGCGGTAAGTTCATTTGACCTAATTGTTTGATGCCTGGTTGTTTCTCTTGTTGAAAATAATAAAGAATTAGTTTTAACAAGTGTATCGTTTTCCTCAGCCCTGGGTGATAGTTATTATACACATAAAAAACGTCAGCCTCTTCGAGTGGCGGTACAATTTTTTGCGTAAAGCGATAAATGCTTTAATCCGTCACTGGGTCCAACGCAACATTATTATTTATTACACAGAGTAGCATCACATATCGTGTCATATTTTGTTGTAGCTTGTAGTTTTACTAGTTTTCTTCGGATTTTGTATGTTAATAATTAATTTGGTTAGTAAAAGTATGCAAAAAGTAGATATGGACTTACCAACAGCCGTTATGTATTTTGAAAAATGTAAGTTTGTGAGGAATTGGAAATAGAAACCCAGTTTAAAGAGTTACGGCCTAGACGAAAGAAAAGACTTTTCCAGTACGAGCACGAAGATGAAGCTCTTCTAGATTCCAAACATAGCTATAAAACACCAGTGTTTTATCCTTTGTTAGATACAGGGTCTTTTCAGTATAATATTCAAACAATTTTGGATAGTCGTGCTATTTTACAAAAACAGTGTAATACCCTTAGTGAAATTTTAAAATCTGGAGATGACCATGATATTGACGGAGAACAGCTGTGCGATGAATTATTTCATTTAACATCTTTATTAAAAGACACTAATTGTAAATCGCCTATTGAAGTTTTAAACCATTTACATAAAAATAACTCACACGAAACTATGCCAAATGTGTGGATTAGTTTGCGCATCCTCCTAACAATTCCGGTGACTGTGGCAAGTGGCGAACGCAGTTTCAGTAAACTTAGAGTTAATTAAAACTTATCTGAGATCTTCAATGACTTAAGATCGATTAACCTCACTAGCTATGATTTCCATAGAAAATAAACTTTTACATTCGATGGATTTTAGTGAACTCATTAAGCAGTTTGCTTTACAGAAAGCTAGACGAGAGCAGTTTTTATGAATAGGTACGTTTTTCTTAGTTATTCATTTTCATTTCTATGATAATATTAATTTTAGACGCATTACTAAAAATTGTATAACTTACCTAAGAAAGTATTGAAAATTAGGAAAGGTGGCGCACAAAACTCAGAACTCTCCTAGGGAGAAAAATTTCATTGGGCCAGCCCTGCCAATAGGACGCCATACTTGCAGTCACTGAAGAACTTGAAAATAAGGCTGAAGAAGAAGTGGGTGAAGTCAAGGAAGAAGTAAACGAAGTCAAAGAAAAAGTAGGTCGAAGACAAAATGCAAAAAGCGAATGGAGAAATAGATCGATTTAAACGACAACTGAGGAAAAAATGAAACCCGTTAGTAATATAATCGGGTTAGTCGTTAAAGCCTCCCTCCTTTGCCGACAAAAGTTCACGAACCACTTATAAGAGATAGCTTGAGACAGCTGCTTGTGCGAATAATTGGAATGGCAAAGAGCTATTATGTCACTAGTTTTGGCATTAAGAGGCCAAGCATCGGAGTTACTCCAGACAATCCCTGTAGAGCAACAACAGTATTTTACAGTTCTTTAGGCTGCCTTAGATCTGTAATATGGCGACCAACACTTTGCTCAAGTATACCAGGCCCAGCTGAAATTACGTGTTCAAGAAGCTGGAGAAAATCTACAAGAATTAGAAGCCGCGGTGGAAAGAGTGGTAGACTAGGCGTATCCCGATGTATCAAGACAATTTCAGGAGCAGTTGGTAGTGGGGGATTTTCTGGATGGCATACAGAATGATGAAATCAGGTGAGTTCTCAGGTTATCTCGATATCAGAGCAGCAGCGAAGCATTGGTGCGGGCACTCGAGGTGGAAGCTGTCTTTAAGGTACCTCAAGATCAAGAGAGTGACCTGTGACTTTTGAAGAACTGCAGTCTGTAAAGAACCAAACTCTGTATTAACCAAAATACATAAAATGCTCACTGAACTGCTGACTGCATTGAACACTCTAGAAAAGCAGGAAGAGCAACAAAATCGAGTGGAGATATTAAATGTTACAACTGCGGCAAAATAGAACGCATTAAAGGTGATTGTCCAGCGGTTTATTCTTAGTTATACGTTAGTTTTAATTATCTCCCGATGACGTCAACGTGGCTGATGAAAAATGTAGACAAATCTCATATTCAGATGACCATAACCTCGTCAATACCACAGAAAAGTTTTGTAAAACGAGATTCTAATATTATTATGGTCCCTTAATAAAATAGCTAAGATCCCTTATCTTTCTACTCCGAAAAATGTGTATGCCTTAAATAAGCGAGCCTCTGACCTCTCCACTAATCAGGACTGACCATCAGTCGCCTTTCAGTCCCATGTGTAATGGCTCGAAAATTAGTTTAGATTTTACCAGATTTTATGATAAAAACCACCTGCAAGATTAAATTAAATATACGAATCGCCAGCAAAGAGAGATGATGCCCATTATCCAAATTAAAACTCCCGTTTTTCCACTCGTTATAGTTTATCCGAGTAAGGTTGGCACCGTATCATATCCGTGACCCACATCGCGTCTCAATTTTAATCCTCGACTGCAATCTTAATCTTTGTCGAGTAATTTATTCGCGAGCCTGACGTCTAGACTCATTATCAATAGCACGACGTTTGTAAATTGCTGGAACAAAATTATTCACCTCGTTTAAATTCAAATATTTTACTTTTTCTCGTGGTTAATTTTCGAGATTAGAGCGGTTAAGGATTCAATTTGCATTTAAATGTATTTGCTAGGTTTTTATTGCCAGGAAATGAGAATGAAAGTGGTCGTCTCTACAGGTAAATGCTTAACAGAACGATTAAAGTACAAGAAACACGATAAAGAAAAATGTTAAGATTAGGATTGATGAAAGGGTAAATTGTTAGTAACAAGTCTTCGGGTGTGAGGAATTTATTGGCTTGAAGACTGTATCAGTATAAATATATTGTTTAGTTGACTTAATTTTTTTTAAAAGCTGTTATTTAACATGCAATGTTTGTTAATTAGCTAGTTAGTTTGTATGGGTCAAATCCTGCAATCAAAATTTCGACTAGAGCTTTGAAATTTGGCACAAGTGCATAAGTCCGGTGACAATGCAACATAGTATAGCCATTATTGATGTAAATCCTATATGGCGAACGTACCAAGATGGCGGATTGCCATTTTCTTTACAACCCCCTTGATATGGGTATCAAATGAAAGGGTTTGACGAATAGAATATGATAAACTATGTGGCGCCATTCTAAATTCAATATGGCTGACGCCCCAAGATGGCGGAGTATATTTTACTTCACAGCCTCTTTGATATGGGTATCAAATGAAAGGGTTTAACAAGTAAAATAGATGAACTGTGTGACGTCATTCTAAATTCAATATGGCGGACGCCCCAAGATGGCGGAGTATCTTTTTCTTCACAAACTTCTTGATATGGGTATGAAATGAAAGGGTTTGACGAGTAAAATACGATAAACTGTGTGACGTCATTCTAAATCCAATATGGCGGACGCCCTAAGATAGCGGATTATCTCTTCACAACCCTCTTTATGTGGATATCAAATGAAATAATTTGATGAGTAAAGTACGATAAACTATGCAACGTCATTCTAAATCCAATATGGCGGATTATCTTTTTCTTCACAGCCCCCTTGATATGTGTATCAAATGAAAGAGTTTGACGAGTAAAATATGATAGACTATGTAACGTCCTTCTAATTCCAATATGGCGGATGCTGTAGGATGGCGGATTACCTTTTTCTTCACAACTCCCTTGACATGGGTATCAAATGATAGGGTTTTGTCTGTAAAATAAGTAGAGACTAAAAAGTGAAAAATGAAATTATATAAAAAAGCTTTTTCTTAAAAATATTTTTTTATATAATTTTATTTCAAAAGTGGGAGGTTCTCTTTATATTTGGTCAATGATTTCTCTAGGATGGCTTAGGCGATTTCTCTTAAATCTTTTGCATAGTGTAGGGTAGAGCTCGGTGTTGGTCTTATTAGCTTCATCAAGCTATGTCTGGTTTAAGGTGAACAGAAATCGGAAAAGGTGTTTTTGCTCGTGAGTTCGTCGAATGCACTATGGACAAAGTTAATTTTTTTTTAAATTAATAACACTGAAAATACCAACTTTACGAAAAAAAGTTATCGAACATTTCTTGTTGGAAATCGGTCAAAAATATATAAAGAAACTGTTTGGTTAAAAAATTGTAATATTTCCTTTTGTTACAAACAAAATTGTTTTAAGACCAGGTTACCTCTGATAATATGGATCTTCATAATCGATGCCTACTGTCTTCTGAACTGATTTCAGCAAAGAACTTCGTTCGAAATATATTCTAAACGCATGCGCCCTTACCACCTGGTCTATAATAATAATTTTGAAATAAATATATTTGTAATGTTTAGTTTTTATCGTGAGCTAAATTAGGCGCGCTGACCATTTCTCTTTAATGCTACTGGCAGCGTCTACCGGCTAATTATAATGAAAAGTGTGGAATTATATCATCGCCTGCCTTCGCACTATGATGTCAAGGATGATAATAAATCGCTTATACGTAGATGAATGCCTAGAACATCCACTGATAAAAGATAATACATTTGAAATTGCAGCTTACAAGTGGTGATGTGGATATCACAAAGACAGTCCTGACGAGAGTGGAGGGGGGGGGGAGGGGGCAGCGGGATTCCCCCCGGGCCCGGAATTTTTAGAGGGGCTCGTGCTTCAGGGCCTCTGGAAGCAAAATTTGAAATTAAAAAAAAAATCGTATGTAATATGAATTATAACTTCAGCTCTAAATATTATAAATGATTTCTGCTTTAATAATTATAATTGAAGATTCGTGTAAAATAGATTACACTGCATTTGTTATCGATCGAGGACATTTTCTCATTTGAATCAGACGCTGACGAAGAAGGAACTATTACTGATAGCAACTATGTCACTCCTGAAACATCTAAGACGAGTTCTTCGTCAAAATCGTGCACCGAATATAAGAAATGCAAAAACTGCATCATCTGCTGCTATATTGTAATTTTGAAATATAATTTATTTCAAGAGGCTTATTCTACATTGGCGCTGGCCTATCAGTATATACTTTCATTACCTACAAGTAGCTTGTGAGCGGTCGTGTTCTACTTTAAAATTCATCAAAAATAGGCTGCGGAGTATCGTATCTGATAATTAATTAATGTTATGTATGAATTTACGCTGCGTACATTGATTCAAAAGGATGCGGGAGAAAACATAATATAGCGGAATCAACTAAGCATATTTTTGAAAATTTTCGACCTCGAGATGATCCTGGCACGAATTTTGGCGCAGGAAATGAGAAAAAACGACATCTTCCACAATTTTTTTTTGTATAAACTTTGCATAAACAGCTTGAAGACTAAGCTTTACGTGTCAAAAATAAGGAATAAGTTGGACCTCCTCTTATCTCCCCGGGCTCCTATTCTCTCTCCACGGCCCTGCACAAAGAAATGGATTTTGATCGATATAACAAAATCATGTTGAATAGTTATTTTAAGTAAAAGTGGACTAACAAGTTATCACAGGATAACCGTACCCAAGGGCAACGAGAACTAAACCATATGCACATATTTTTAGTGTAATGTAGTTTATATTTCTTCTTGATTAGAACATGTGAATTTATCAATAACGTGTTTTCTTTAATTCTTAGACATGTACCGCTTGCTTATCAGTGTAATGAACACAGCAATAAATGGTTATTGTAAGAAAACATACCAGCGATTAATAAAAACGTACTTATCAGATTGTATTATTTACTGTCAGAGATTTATATACAGCTTCATATCTTTAATAAAATGCCATGTTTAGCTCATAAAAACTCACTCATATTCCCATCCGTGTGAAACTCTAGATAACTATCGAAACTCTAACTGAAGTACAAACCAGTAAAGATCTAAGGGTTCAATGTGTCAACACTGCTTTGGAATCGGAAGAATATTGGCAGTCTGATGCGAAAAATTTCTTGTCGAAGAGATAAGAATTCTTGTCACCAAGTCATGTGCAAAGAACTGGAGTCACATGCGAGGATCTTTTACTTTGGTGCTGTAAGTACTCACAGGGATTATTAAGGTTTGGCGTCAATACTGCGAAAGGCTTTTCCAAAGTAACGGTCCTGAGGCAACAGATGACTGGCTGTAGGACTATGAACGTAAACCTTCAATACTGAAACCAGAAATAGAACCAGTAAAAGCTAAAAAGTTGCAAAGTAGCTAGGGTCAAAAATCTCATCGCGGACGCACTTTGCTAATGAAGAAGAAATGATAATCCTTGACAGAATATACCAAAAAATTGAGAGACAGGAATCTGGCCAGAAGACTGGAGAATCCTCAATTTTCGTACCATTACATAACAAAGGATCGACAAATGATTATAATAGCTAGAGGTTGCTGGCATTAATGTTATGCAATAGTAAAATAATGCTGTACATTGTCCAATCCAGATTTCAGTGTTATCTGTTTTGGTAAATACCGCCTGAGCAAGCAGATTTTGTGTAAGAGACGAGATACTATCGAAAAAGCAAGAGGATATTACATGCGTATGTACCTTTGTTTCGTATACAACCGCAAGGCTTTTGGGAGTATGGAATGGAATAATCTGTGAACTGTATTAATTATTGTAGCTGCGGGGACACTGAAACATCTGGTCCAACTCTACTTTGGTGAAAGTAGATAACATTAATTCGGACAATTTTAATGTAAACAAGGCCTTTAGACAAGGCTCTGTCACCAAATTCTCTTAAGACTTGTTATTATTCGCTGTAACTCCACAAAAATATTAATTCATAGCTTCCTATCAAGTCACCTAAGAAAAATGATAATACCTGGACAGCATGATGGTTTACGGTTTACTCTTACCAATTTAATACGCCAATTTATTGGCGAAAACCTTGATCCATGTAGGTGTTACATGACCTCACCGATCAAGATTTTCGCTAATAAATTGGACATTGCGCACTAAATTGGTAACAATAAACCGTCATGCTGTCCCGTATGAATTAATATATCAAATATTTTGGAGCAGTTATAGTGAATAGTAACAGGCCTATGATGTTAAAGAGGGTGAACATAAGAAGGTGACATAACAAAGTCTACACCAATTTCTCCAAAGTATTTGACAGACTGGACCATCGTTTACTTTTGTGCAGTAGTAGGCACTTGATTGACACGATTGAATCCTATTTAACCGGCAGAACTCAGTTTGTGCAATATCATGGCCATGGTCTATAATAGTCTATCAGATTTGCTAAAACATCCGGAATACCCTGATATGAAAGAAATCACCCTGTCTAGTATTATAATTATTATTGTAACAAATATGAACTCATGGTTACTCATAATGTTATAAAAGTTTACGATTTCCAACGAAATCGCATTAAAAATGTGTCTCCCGAGCGAAACAAAAATAAAAATCGATTAATCTTTTACGTGACTTTAGAAAAATACGAGAAAAATAAAGCATTCCTGGAACGAATTCCACACGAATAAGCCGCAGATATCGTGATGATTACTGCAAGTCGGCATCTCAGGTGCTACCTAACTAATAGGTAGGGTTCATTATGATCTTCATTGGAGATACCAAACCATTACTACTCTTCAATGTCCCCGTAAATAAACAAAGAAGCGCAAACTTAATGGCGGCCTATCAAGCACGATGCAATAATTGTCTTGAAAGGACTCCGGTTCTCATGATGTAGCCAATTTAATTAAAGGGTACAGACTAAGTATATGGTTCTCTTATTAATTGAATGATTGCAACTTTGGGATTGCTCGTAACGTATGAATAATTAATTAAATTGTCCATTTAGAATTAATGAATTATAACGTTAGTGTATAGGGTGATTTTTTTTCTTGAGATATCCGTTATTAAACCGCTTTATTTTAATTCCACATCAACGTAGTGGTTTGGAAATAATCGTAAAAAAAATTTAGGTTTAGAATGTCATGAAACGGCGAGATTTTAAATTTGAGCGAAAAAAAAACTTTCTGTCTGTCTGTCAGTCTGTCTGTAACTTTTTTTGTCCTCACGTTTTCTCCGGAACGGTTTAAGATATTTACTTGAAATTTTTAGCGAAATCTGGAACTGGATTGTTTTTTGAAGATATCCGGTGAAGGGTTGGGGGGTAAATAGAGGTAAATAGGGGGAAATATCTAAACCAAGTGTAAGGACAATTTTATTGAATTTTTAATTATACACAAAGTCTCTGAATTTACATTAATATTTTAAACTGTTTGAACCAACTTCCGTATTAACTCTGCCTCTATTCCTCTTGCAAATCTATTTTTAACATCAAAGTATAAACATATTGGTATTATTCAATAAGTCTGTTTATAACAAAATCACGTCCCTTCGCGAGGCTCCGTTTAGGGGAATACCTTACATTCGGCCATCCTGAAACCATGTCCTGACCTCAGGACCTCTTCTCGAAGTTCGATGATCTCATCAAGTCTGGGCATTTACTTCCCTGCTCGCTTACTTATGCTCATCACTGATTTCTTCAGTGGGTACCTGCTCGTCTGCTCGCCATCAACGTTTGTTAATGGGTATCTACTTATCTGCTCGCCACCAACATCTGTTGATGGGTATCTGCTTATCTGCTCGCCACCAACTTCTTTTGATGGGTATCTGCTAATCTGCTCGCCATCAACGTCTGTTGATGGGTATCTGCTTATCTGCTCGCCATCAACGTCTGTTGATGGGTATCTGCTTATCTGCTCGCCATCAACGTCTGTTGATGGGTATCTGCTTATCTGCTCGCCATCAACGTCTGTTGATGGGTATCTGCTCGCCATCAACGTCTGTTGATGGGTATCTGCTTATCTGCTCGCCATCAACGTCTGTTGATGGGTATCTGCTCGCCATCAACGTCTGTTGATAGGTATCTGCTTATCTGCTCGCCATCAACGTCTGTTGATGGGTATCTGCTTATCTGCTCGCCATCAACGTCTGTTGATGGGTATCTGCTTATCTGCTCGCCATCAACGTCTGTTGATGGGTATCTGCTTATCTGTTTTGGGTCTATCCCACCGCTGCTATGTAAGGACAATTTTATTGAATTTTTAATTATACACAAAGTCTCTGAATTTACATTAATATTTTAAACTGTTTGAACCAACTTCCGTATTAACTCTGCCTCTATTCCTCTTGCAAATCTATTTTTAACATCAAAGTATAAACATATTGGTATTATTCAATAAGTCTGTTTATAACAAAATCACGTCCCTTCGCGAGGCTCCGTTTAGGGGAATACCTTACACAAGCTGGTAAAAATATAGAAACTTGAAATTTGATACAAGGCCACAAAATTTTTTGTAATATTTTTCATCCCAAAATCTGGATGTGGAAGTAGTGATTCCTTAGGCACCGGTTTTTATTAATGAACCGCCTTTCTACTGAAAAGTATGAAATAAAATTTCACCGTCGCTCGTCGCACAGTGGAACCAAAACTAGATATAGTTGGAAAAAATTTGAAATTTGACAAAAGAAAAAATGCTTTAAAAATTAGGGTACGTGATCTCTAATGGTTGAAAGAAACAGTAACCTTCCATCTCATCTTGAAGAAAAAAGTTATCTGGCGGTTGACTAAAAATAAATATAACAAATGTATTTATATTAGTATTATTATTATACTCTACAAAATACAAAGCAGTTTCTTAGAAACAGGTTCCACTAAAATTAAGATGGTAAGCTACTAAACGTAGCGTTTAAAAAAAACAATTAATTTCTGAATAACAGCACAACATAGAAATTCGTTCCAATTAAGACAAGGTTGTTTTATAAAAGTCTAGTCTGCGATTTTTCTTTTCGACATGATAATCCTAAAATGTTGATAGCTGGAATGCCGATGCCAAACTAGCAAAATTTAACCAGCATGTGCAAAATATAAAATAAATGAAGGTATTTTAAAATCCCCAACTTATTAATAATTATCCTTTCTTCAAATCTGGAGAAAACAAAATGTTAAATTGTATTTGTGTCACTTTATAAATAGTCTTCATTGATTTCATATGCACTTGGGCAAACTGTCAAAATTGTCACTAAACACTTAGTATGTCCATGGACTCCAGAGAGGTACATAATAATAAATTTTGAGTTGTTGGGATTGTTGTACGGTGTGTTGCGCGTTGCTGCAAAAAAAACGTATTTTTGAGCATCAAATGGCTGAAGGCATATAACTAATGGATTTTCAATACTTTCTGGGTCCGCTCCGACCTCAATGAAAGTTTTTTTTATAGCTTTAGGCGTGGAAGTCAAGAAATTAATATTGTTATATGTTGTCCAGGCCTGATGTTAGGTATGTTTTTGAGGTTTGTAGGCACTATGAACCTCTTCATCTTTCCTCTTTTGGAATGCAAGTTAAAGATCCACAACCGATGATGGGGGTAAGTAGGTGCAAAAAAGAGAAAATAAATAAAGCAAGCTGGTAAGAGTACAGAAACTTGGGATTTGGTGTATATACTAGAAACCAAGGCCTCAGATTTCTTTATAATATTTTTCAACTCCTCTCCACCTCCACTCCATTAGTAAAGTGGTTGAAAAAATAAAATTGAAATATGCACTTGAAATTTGGTACACGTATGTAATGTAATGATATCTGATATTGTCTGTAATTGTTTATTTGTGGCATATTCAGATTTTCTTAGAAAACTTAAAGAATTCGCGATTATTTTATTAAACGAGGATAGATGCGTTTCTAATTATTCAATAGATTTTTGTACTAGTTAGTTGCCCATCCTTAGAGACGAAGTAAGTAAAAATAAGATAAATATAATTTAATGTCTCACGTGACTATGGAAATACATAAACAAAGAACTGTCATGGTTGACGGCCAAAAAAGTTTTGAGAACGGAAGTAGATTCTCTTCCGAAACGTTAACTTCCTATAGCTTTGATTTTGAGTTTTTAGTTTATAACATTGTTCTAGTTTATATATTTTTAGGTGTGAGACTTTTTGAAACAGTCAAGTACTCAAGAACCAACCTCTGTCTGATCCGTTTGGCGCAGAGGTTTTTTCATTAAAAATTTTTAAATATTTTTCAGTGGCAAAATACCCAATAAAAAGTAAGAAAAAGTAATGATATCTGATTGAGATGATTCCTTGAGGGGATGGGGGTGGGGAGTAAATAGGGGAAATAAGTAAAGCAAGCTAATAAGAGTCCAGAAACTTCATTTTTGGCGTAGGCATATGCTAAAATCCAACGTCTCAATTTTTTTATGACATCTGCCTCAAATACTACATTTTTAATATTCTATGATCAATTATTTCCACTTACTAAAATGCAAATATATTCAAGAATTCCTTTTAAGAAACTTGGATGGAAAATCTGGATGTGGAAGTAGTGATTCCTTAGGCAGCGGTTTTTAAAGCTAGATTGAACTATCTTAACTATTCTGATAAAAAAAAAACTTTTATGATTGAAAATCCAGATGACATATTTTTAATAACATTTGCTTACAAATTCTAAACGCCATAATTTAATGATTTTCCAGCATTAGATTTCTATTCGTTTATAGTTTATGCAGATCGGCCGCGGGCCCAAAACCGGCATCCTCCTTTATAAAATGGAAAATTTCTGACAAAAACGTGAGTGCAGGTAGCTTTCTAAAATAGGTGACGAGTGAGAGTAGCCCATAAAGGCTTGGTTTTCGCCTGAACCGTTCAAACGCATTTTTAACCCACGTTAAAAATGCGGCTACTTGTACCGCTTTCATTTTAAGCGATGAATAAGTAATCCAGGTTTAATTTTTAAACCTAGATTACCTCTCATCTTGTTGCAGCGTACTCTGTTGTTTCAGGTTTACTTAAATTGATAGTTAACTTGTGTATTTAGGGTAATTTGGTATTCTGCTAACTTCTCTTTATAAAATTATAACTTTACTTCTCTTGACTATTGTCAAATATTTGTTCTGTTCAGAGACAACTCTGTTTCTGTGTGTGTGTATTTACTACTATTTACTTTTTTTACAAGATTTTTATGAATATGACAAATCATAATATACTAAAAGAGCAAGCACGAAAGCCTCAAATGCAAGAAAGAAGATAATACAGGGTGGACTATTGAAAACGAAACCGACTGTTTTGGGACACAGACTAGTTTCTTGAAAAAACGCTCGGACAGGTTGATTCTTGATTTTTGGGGGACAACTGTTGATGTCAAACTTGACAGTAACACATCAACCCCCTAGCCCCAGCAATCCCTAACTCAAGAATTTAATTAGGGAAATGGGGTCGAGCGACATCTCATTTGAGGCGTGTTTCAATTCTCAATGCGACAGCATGGTCGAAATTAGTTTTTTTCATTTTTTTTACAATTTTTTTTTGCGTGCATGAAAACCACTTTCTAGATTAACTAAGGTGGGGGTGTTGTTTGGGAAAAATCCTGAAACACGTCACCTTTTGTTGAACGTCACATTTTAATATCAAATATGACTTTGTCAGGTCAACCCCTTACCCCCAACAAAAACAAAAATTACGGTAAAGTGGTCGAGTGACCCCTCATTAAACGTCTCTTGATTCTCTCTGCGAGTGCATGATTGTTTTTAGGTTTGCTCGTGTTTTGTTTTAAACTGATAATATGCTTATCAATATAAATTTAAAAAAATATATGCAATACATTTTTATTTACCTTCACGGTTTATACAGTCCTCTCGAGACTCAGATAGGTACAGTGATTTGAAAGCCCTTTCTGCCCTGAATACTAAACTACTAAGAAATCTGAAGAATTTTAACCGTTTAGTATTCAGGGCAGAAAGGGCTTTCAAATCACTGTATCTGAGTCTCGAGAGGACTGTATAAACAGTGAAGGTAAATAAAAATGTATTGCATCCTTCTTTAAATTTAAATTAATAAGTATGTTATCAGAAGTTTAAAACAAAACACGGGCAAACTTAAAAACAATTATGCACTCGCATAAAGAGTCAAAAGACCTTTAAAATAAGGGGTCACTCGACCATCTTACCGTAATTTTTTTTTTTGTTGAGGGTAGGGGGTTGACCTGACAAAGTCAAATTTGACATCAAAATGTGAAGTTCAAAAGATAAAAGGTGACGTGTTTCAGGATTTTTCCCAAACAACACCCCCACCTTAGTTAATCTAGAAGGTGGTTTTTATGAGGACGAAAAAAAAATTGAAAAAGCTAATTTCGACCATGCTATCGCATAGAGAATTGAAAAACGCCTCAAATGAGGGACCGCTCGACCCCCTTCCCTATTTAAATTCTTGAGTTATGGGTTGCTGGGGCTAGAGGGTTGATGTGTCACTGTCAAGTTTTAGTTTGACGTCAACAACTGTCTCCCAAAAATGAACAATAGACCTGTCCGAGCGTTTTTTCAAGAAATTAGTCTAAGTGTTCCAAAACAGGCGTATTTCGTTTTCAATGGCCCACCCTCTAGAGCTAGCAAATAAAATGTTTACTTAATAATAAAAAAGAAACAAGAAGTAATTGCAATCTATTTAAATCTTTTTTATTTAGTTACTTCATGGAAACTCAAAATAATAGTTAAAGACCAAAAAGGGGAAAATAAATGTTTCTATTCGAAAATATGCGGGAATATGGGGAATGCGCCATGAATGAAACTATGTTAAAATTGGTAGTTAGGTATTTTCAGAGTAGTTGACTGAATATGATGTCAAAATTTTACAAATTCACAATGGCGAATCCAATATGGCTACCATAACTGAGTAAGGTACACAATTTCAAATTAAGGGGTGAAGTGTAGAATGCGTTTCGATGGCATTATTTATTTTATTGAAAATTTCATACTTTATTCGAAAATACTTCGAAACGCGTGATTCAGAAAACTGTGTTTTTCATGTGACACGTGTAAATAATTTAAACCTTATAATTCTTTTGGCATAAAAGTAACTGATTTTGAGTGGGAGCAAATATTTTTGTTAAACGTGCCCCATTTATGTATTCCGATCCTGCTGTTTATGACGCTGCACCCGTCTCAAGTACGTATTATTGTTCTGTTCGTGTGTGAATAGAAGAAACCGTCTGCTGTTTATCTGATTTTATTCGGAATATCAATTATAAAATTGTGTATGAAAGATATTTGATACATATTAGGTGCCTTTAACATTAGTTGAATCTAAACTGCATTGTATAAGAATTATATAGTTCTCGAATTATCAATCTTTACAATATACTTTTATAAACAGTAATACTTTTTACCTTCAATAAAAAAAATCATATATTAGTCGTGAAAAACATCATTGTCAAACTAAATAAATATTTACACCAAAGTAGATTGTTAATGCAAAAAAACTTTCTTAATTTTGTATTTGTGTATTTGTTCGTTTAAATCTATTTAATTGATCGTGAATGATGATGAAGAATAATGTGATTACACTAATTGCTGTTAATATTGTATCATTTCAACATTTTTTTTTTGCTACAGCATAGAAATATAATATTTATAATCTTTAATGATCTGTTGTTCAAAAAAAAAATTCTGAAAATACTTTATTATAAGTGTTACATATTTGCGAAAAATGCCGTTTGGTCGATATTAACCCATTATTATGACAATTTTCAGGCGGAAGTTCTGCAAACTTTTAAATTTTATTACATACCCCACCTATTAGTTAAAAAAAAATAGTTAGTTAATTTAGATTTTCATACTTACTTTCGTCACTGGGATTGACTGAACCAAAAACAGTTTTTATAACTCGCCCAGTACACTAGCCGCATTTATCTCTGGAGCGCCACTTATCTGTTAACAGTATTCATCTGCTAATTAATGAGTATATTTAGTTCCGTTTCACGACCACAGACAAATGGCAGCTTGTTAGGCTTGATATAGCGCTTTTTTAACAGACCCTTAGATGGGACTTTGCGTCTCCGGCCCCCAAGGATTAGCTTTTTAAAGGCGTCATTTGTCTAATTATAGCATTATCAGTCAGACACTTGACTTTTGGCTGGATTAAGACATATAGCAGTGTTGGTATTATAAATTCGGCGCCATTGTTTCAGATTATCTGAGCGTTCTGTTAAATGTTGACGGGTTTTCAGTAAAGATGAAATTTGAACCTTTATTCTTTATTCCTTTCAATACAATTAAACAGTTTTTTTTCTTCTGATTACTAGCTTTACGAGCAAAGTGTTTTGGCCACGAACTACGTACGATAAAACAAAAATAAGTCAAATTTGCGGATACAAGAAAATACACATAAATACATATGTTGTTTCTTAGGTTTTCGCGTGTTGAATGAAGTGTTTCCCACGTAGTTGTAGGAGTCACAGTTGTCTAAACCACAGTTCAGTTCGAGCAACGTCGAGCAGCAGTCGGCAGCTTTCAGCGAGAACCTGATGATGGCAGATAAGATTCTGCCGAAACGTCGTTTAGACAACCGTGGTTCCTGCAGGAGCCTATCAACTACGCGGGAAAACACACAGAAGCATAGATACTTATACATACACACATGTTTAAAAATGAATTATTATTTGTTTGCTTATAATTGTATTGAAATTCTGGTTATGCTAGCAAAAAATTTTTAAGACAAGGTAGATAAATAAATTCATTTTAGGCCTTTGTTCTCATTTTTAACTGAATCTTCATGATCGTAGGGGGTTATGTAGATACTAGTTTAATCTGCATGGCCGTAGGGGACTGTGTGGATTCTACTGTTAGAATGAGAATTGTCAAATAAGAAATTAGACAAATTCATTTTAGGATTTTAATTTGCTAGCATAATCAGAATTCAGGTTATCGAAAGAATGCAAAGATTTCATTAATATTTTTCCACATGGTTTTTCCTTTAGTTATAGATCGTTATTTTTTATGCTATTTGCAAAATCCTATAAAGAATGTGTTTCAAAACAATTCTAAGCAAACAAACAATAATTCATTTTTAAACATGCATAGAGTATATAGGCTTCAATACTAGTTAGCTAATAGATAGGTGAGGTTGTTTTTTTATCAGTCAATGTCAAATATAATTATTTTACACTTATTCGTAGAAATTGTCTTGGTTTTGCGAAACATCTTTATGAGTGGCTTTATGTCTTTCTGATGAGCTCCAGAATAAGGGCGAAAAACGTTTCAAAGGCTAAGCATTTGCAAGAAGCAGAATGATAGATTTCATGAAAATGTAATCCATTAGAATGAATTTTTTTTTTAAGACAAGGTAGATAAATAAATTAATTTTAGGCCTTTGTTCTCATTTTTAACTGAATCTTCATGATCGTAGGGGGTTATGAAGTTACTAGTTTAATCTGCATGGCCGTAGTCCCCTACGGATGCTAGTGTTAGAATGAGAATTGTCAAATAAGAAATTAGACAAATTCATTTTAGGATTTTAATTTGCTAGCATAACCAGAATTCAGGTTATCCAAAGAATGCAAAGATTTCATTAATATTTTCCCACAAAGTTTTTCTTTTAGTTATAGATAGTTGTTTTTTCTGCTGTTTGCAAAATCCTATAAAGAATGTGTTTCAATACAGACACACATATACATAATGTACACCCATATAATTTAAACATAAATATAGAAAAAACAATGTATCCATTACAGAGACCGAATTATGCATTATGACTTTAATAAATAAAGTAAAATTCTTAAAGAAGCGTTGGCATCCAGGAAGGAGGAGACAGGTTTTTTCATTAAATTAGAATTTGTTATACATAAAGAATATGGTAACCATATGGGTGAAATAAAACCATTATTACCGTGCAGGAAATTAAAAAATGTTTTGATTTAAGTTCTGTTAATGGATAATTAAATATATGATTCACTTCACCGATTGTGCCGCAAGGGCAGTATGGATTCTGATGTACTCAAATTTTATAAAGATGAGCAGAGAATTTGCCACGATTAAGTTTAATTCTAGTTATGGTAGATATGATTTTTCTACAAAGGTGACAATTATGATATCACTGTGACGTGGGATATTTGGGTGAATATTATAATAATAAGTATTGGTTTGTACACAGGCCCGGACTGTCTCCTTTGAGGGCCCTCGGCTAGAGACTGACGAGGGACCCGATTATCAAGAGGGGGATCGGAGGGTCCTCCCCCTGACAATTTTTGAAAATCATATGCCTGAAAACCACATGTTTCGCTATTTTGGCACTTGGAAAGTATCTTTGTAGTGTGTATCTATGTAAGATCTTCATCAAAAGTTAAGCTACTCTGTTGTAGTTTACTTACGTTTGCATTTTTGTATTATTTTTATTATATCTTACATAACTTATTACACTCGAGAAAAAATAGTAATCAATTACAAGTGGCTTATTACTTAAAAATAAGAGTGAGAAATATTTTTAGACTTACACAACTTAACCGGTGCTAGACATGAGATCTTGGCTTAAAGTAGATCTAAGTTGACCTGTGTACAAGGTATAGTTAGAACAAATTTGTAAGCTATATACAAGTTGATAAAGAGTACAGATTGTGAGAGTTAGAAAACAACAGAAGGCGCACGACAAACATATTATTTCTTGTCAGAGCAGTATCTATAAAGATGAGTTTACAATTTCCACACTCCTTAACAACTCTTCGTCAATAATCGAAGAAAGAGCTTTGTCTTTGCTCCACCACCCTGTGGCTCCTATTTTTTGCAACCTGTGCAGTTTTTCATGAGCAATATGTTTTCTTGTTGTTTCTCTCCTATACGGCCATTATTTTGCAAGGTGAACATATAAAAACAGCAGATTCTTCCACCAATCCAAATAAGTTCTCTGCTTAGAGCAAGTTTGTTGTTGAATCAGCCACTACTAAGTTAGGTAAGTGTCCCATACAGTGAGTGTAAATAAGATCTTCGTTTTCCTTTTTGAATTGAGATTGTAGACCGTTATAACAATAATATTTGATGTTGCATGGTTACTTTTTAAAAGTCTTTCATATATCTTTCTTTGAACGACGTGCGACGTAGCGGTCGCATATTGCCAATTGGTCCATAATAGCTACATCTTTTTTTCTATCTTCAGTTCTTTGGAACTTCCTGCCACAAATATGTTTTCTTTTTAAGCGGTGCTAAGGGAATCTACAAAATATATCACAATTAACCAGTATGTTACTGGTAAATAATCTCTACGCCTGTGACGTTTTTGCTGTCCAAATGGGCATTTTCCAATATTTTCTGGTGTAGAATCGGCTGAAGTTTCGGGCATTTATTACTGGACACCTTATATAAACAGTCATAGCTTTATACACAACGTTGTTGTGTATGTGCAAGACTCTTTTAAATGGTGATCATATCAGCCCAGTAAATTACAGAACTATAATTTTTCTCTGTGTGCCACTTTCTTCGAGCATTTTTAGAGTCACGATCATGCCAAGATAATCATGACATTCTCCACAGATTCATATATAATCGCACATCTGAACAATAAAATTAAACGTCTGAAGTCACGTAAAACGTTTAGATTTGGGATAAATGTGTTCTATCATCGTCATCTATAAAAAGTGCATTAAAATAATAGACGTGCCGAACGCTGGTAAAACATTCACACAAATAATATTTATTATCATTCTGTATTAAAGTTTATCGAAAGTTTACAGTTAGGAGGTACAATTTATTGTAGTATCGTGACTAAGAAGAAACATTTGAATTGCATTAATCATCGCTGTCGGTGTAAAATTAATCATTACATTGTTCTTAAATATTGATA
Organism: Stenurella melanura; assembly: GCA_963583905.1. Lineage (NCBI taxonomy): Eukaryota > Metazoa > Arthropoda > Insecta > Coleoptera > Cerambycidae > Stenurella > Stenurella melanura. Next base: position 139,362,792 of record OY757312.1, read on the forward strand.
AAATATTGTGGAAATTAATTAATTAATAATTTTTCGATAATAATTCTATGAAAAATCAACGATATTGTCTTTATTACCTTAATAATGTAGGGCTTTGTCACTAGTTTTTTTTACAACGTTACTATGCCATCAGTGCATTGTATCATCAAAAACACACGTGTTTTTCCTTGAAATGTTACTTTCATTCCGCTAAACGTCAGAAAGCTAAACACTGTAGTATCTGTAACGAGGTGAATTTTCCGTAGCCAAAAATGCAGTTTAAATTAACAGTATACTTCGTTATTTGCTCCGCTTACATTCGAATCATAGGTATTGTAAATTGTTATTATAGTTTTCTCCTAATTTAGCTAGCTGAAACCGCAAAACGGATTTCTACTTTAAATGGGTAATTTGATAAACCTGGCAGTGAGAGGGCTGTCTATAATATTAATATTAATTACAAGATTTGATATTGAGGGCGTTAGTAAGACAGGTGCGTAAATCAGTTTCATTAGAGCACATTTTGAAATCACTTCTGTCCGATCCGTCAAACAGCCCAGTCGGGTACTGTTCCGTATCTTCACAATATGTAAGTACACCGTTTTATCACCGCCGCTGGTTTCTTGTCGACCTTTTTGTATTAACACCGATAAGAATAATTCACTGAAATGTGTGTTTTAAAGCAATAATTTGAAACCGATTCCGTTTAAATGTATTAGAATATAATTATTATTTCCCGACTTAGCCGAAATTAAATAAATTTATTAAATTATTACAATATAGTAAGCGAGTCCAAGTTAGGACATGTCAACTTCTCCGATTTTATCCAAATAGCCATGTTCGCAAGAATTTCCAAATGGGAAAAAGAACATGGATGATATTTCGAGAGAAAATGTGTACCGTTTACCGTTTATATTATTTTGATCCAGACCATTTGTGATGGTACTGCGATAAAATAATATGTTGTTCTACCAAATGGGTAGAAGTTTTAATTACCGTAATTTTATTTTAGCTAGGTCGTAGCAAAATAAAATCTGTATTTGCAAAAATTATTTTTGTGAAATTTTTTGTAGTGTTAGTGTTAATTTACCGTTCATTTTGTTTCCAATATTTCGTATTAATACGAAATGGAACAAAATTCCTTACTTTGAAATAATTTATAGAAATTTATTATAGTCCGGGAACTGAGAATAAAATCTAGGCTACTGTCAATAAATTAACTAACATTATATTCTGATACATATAAATTCTCCGCATCAAATCCGACAAGATACCACGTGGCCGAACCGAAATGCATTTAATGAAGGCACCCAGCTGTGGGGTTTGAGGCGCTTGGCAAACACCTCATCAAGTGTTGATGTAATTTCAACATTTCCGAACCGAACCGAAATACCACCGTTCTGATTATTACTGTCTGTCCGTCTAGGCAGAATAATCTCCGCCGTAAGCTGATACCAAATCCGATAACCGTTTTATTTTCCGAACCGAGTGTAACCAAGGTTACACACCGCTCCGAATCCGATAACCGTTTTACTTTCCGATCCGAGTGTGACTTAAGTTACACACCGCACCGAATCCGAAAACCGTTTTATTTATTTGGTATCAGTTTTATTTCGTTTTGCCAAGTCCTTCACACTTACACTCTGACCGTCCATGTAGGCATGATTATTGCTGTAGATAACCGCTTGCTTTTGCCTGGTATTTGCACGCTGTCCGTTTTTTTTAATACTTACTTGTGTAGTTTTTTCCATTTGCTGTTTTTTATATACCGCTTTACTACTGTTTCTTTTGTACCGTTTCACCGTTTGCTTGCTTACCACCGCTTGCTTCCGCATTAATGAGTAACTAGTAGCTAACTAGCTTCTCACCGCCTGGTTACCCGTACGTCACAAAATGGCGCCCTACCTAATTCAAATTAAATTAAAATGACATATCTTAAGTTTTTGTTATTGTATTTATCAGAAACTCCGTATTTTGGTACCTAACCGTTTTTTATTGTTTTGTAAAAATTTCATTGTATGTTAATAAACTTTGTTATTTACCGACCTCTGCCTTTTACTGTTGAATGTGAGTGAAAGTCTAATCTGCCGTCCAGACCCCTGGACATACCGTGTCTCCACTGTAGCTATCCCAGCCCTACTGCAACAGGCTGCGTTTAGGAGGCTAATGTGGGACCTTTGCCCCACGTAAAAATTGCAAAGGTGGCGCTCGAGATTACCGAATTTAACCGAAATATAGGTCAGCGCCAAAGTGACGCTTCCACTTGCCTATGCGCTAGGCAACTGGAAGAAAGCACGTCACAAAATGGCGCCCGAGCAGGGACTTAATTAAATGAAAGTAGAACTGATTTACCGAGGTAAACTTAATTAAATTGAATTATACCTGAAAAATAAAGATTAGATTTTCTTCACATTCGGCAGGCACCGAGTACAACCTGAAAAGTACCAATAGACTCACAGAGTCATGTGGGGTGTCATTTTTGACTAAACCGAGCACGGGGAACCGATTCCGATTACTGCCGATCCGCTCCGACCGCACCCGAAGGCGTTATTAACTATTTAATAACACCTTAAGAAAATTTTCAACCGAATTGCCGTTTCCGTGGTGTTGCCATTCGAAGAGGCTGCACTTTCAACCAAAAACTCGAATTCCTACCGAACACTTCCGAAGTGTCCCGAAGTTACCCGAATACACAAAATACCGAGTTGGGAGTCGTTTTCAGGGTAATCGAACCTAAGGAAGCGTTTGGCAATACTAGAAAACCGATCCGACCAACCGTTCCGAGAAAAACCGTGCTACAGCCAAGTTATGGGTCCGAATTGAGTAAGACCCATACTAGGTGATCAATAGCACCCCGATACACCATCTGCACCGCCTTTTACCGACCGCCCGGATTTTGCCCGGAATACTTACTGACTCCGGTGTCCGGAGTTACTGGGCAAGTGACCCCTTGTTTAATAGTAACTCAAGGACCCTGAATCGATTGCCATAGGTTTCATCACGATCCGACCATCCGTTCCGAAAAAAAATTACCCTGGTGAAGGGGTAAGTTCAAATCCATCCAGACCGAGTTTACCGATTACCTATCACTGAGATACCGCTCAGTACCGTTCAACACCATTCCTAACCAGCTATGACAGTACATCTTAAGAATGGGCTACTCTGAGATACCGCTCAGACCATTCACCGCCCTCTGTGACTATACCGAGCCGTTTCCGATTATTACCGAACCGATCCGAGTACTTCCGAGTACATTATTAACAGTTTCCTGACCGCCTGCCAATTTTAATCAGTTCCTGTGCTGCCAGCGTAGCGAGAAGCTGCACTGGTGAGCTACCGAATTCCGTCCGAATACTTCCGAAGTCGTACAAAGAGACTCGACGCCACAAATAGGCGTGCGGGGTATCGTTTTCAGGGTAACCAAACCTGAGGAAACGAAGAGTATTACTGAGAACGCGATCCGACCGGCTGTTCCGAGAGATGTTGATACTTTGGCATTTTCTTTATTAAAAATAAACTTGGAAATTTTTCGGCGAGACCGCGTCGAATAATTTTAGATAGTTTGGGATTAAGGGACTTTGTCATTTTTCTCGAGGAATAGAACTACGATGTAACCAAGTTAGGAGTCCGTTCCCAGAATATTTGGTTGATAGCATCAATAAGGACCGTTCACATTTCAGTTTTACTGACCGACGACTCCGGAATATGGAGTTACTAGGAGTGTGACCACTCATTTAATAGTAACTTGGGGATACAGAAGCGATTGCTGTATGTTGGAGTCCGATTCGAACATCCATACAACGAGCACGTGTACCGTAGCAACTTGATAGGTTGCATTTACCGATTTTACCGTTTACAACATTTTTTTTATTGTTGTTTTGTTGATTCAAACTACCGAATAGCGCAGGCACGACAGGAGTCCCACTGTGCAGACGCAGCTATTCCTAGCTGCTCCGTATGTACAAAACCGATCCGAACCTGAGGAAACAACTCGAGCTTGAGACCGCAAGCTGTAAAGAACTCTCCGAATACTAGCAATACCGATCAATAGCCATCATTGCAGTATACCGTTTATATTTCAAACCGTTATTGAATACTTACTAATAGATATCAATTCTATTAGTATCATTACATTTCACAGTTGATCCGAAATAAGGATATTTTGATTTTAACTACTACACTTGAGAAGCTAAAGAACTTATCTGATACGAATTCGTTTTTTTTTCTTTCTCATCGTTTACCGTTTTTATTTAATTTCTTTTTATACAAAAAGAAACTCACACCGAACTTGTGTGTTCTTTGGATTCCTATCCAATACACACGTACATTAGAAACCGTTGTAGTTATTTAAGTTATATTTATATATTTATATTAATATTTTAAGTTATACTAATACCGTTTCATTTATCAACTGTCAACGTTTAGTTTTGCAAATATTTTGTTTATTATCTACCAGTATCTTTTAACCGATACACCGCTACATACATATATTATTTTTAATAATTACCGAATACCGATCCGCACTTGTACCGATTATCCAGCATCAACATCATTTAATACAAGTACATTTAACCAACTGTCAAGGTTTAATACCAACCGATCTGCCATCTACCGTTACATTTCCGACCGCTACCGTATACCGTTACATTACTAACCGTCACCGAATAAACACCGTTTTGCAAACATTTTGCTTACCGTCTGTCAGTACCTCTTCAACAGATATACTGTACACCGTTATTTCTCCGACCGTCATCGTGCATCACCGTTTTACCGAACATTTTTTTTTTACCGTCCGCCAACATCTTTTCAACCGATACCGTAGGTACACCTTAACGAATTGTAAGGTTAACACCGACAATGCTGGACAATGAACAGGAAGACCTGAAACAAGTGGACAATACCCATGATCAACAACAACTTCGCTGGTTGTACCGAAATTTACTCCCTGACTACAGGCAGTACATTCACCGATCCGAACTTACCGACATAGCAACTTTGATTGCCCAAATCAAGGAAGTCGAAATACTTCGTCAGGAAGTTCAGCAGACATACCGAACCGCTACCAACCAAACCGCAGCCACGACCAGTCCGTTACCACCGTTCCGATGTCATGACCGTCCACAGACACATCAGAATCATTCGTCACAGTGTCCCTAGGGACAACCGTCTGCATATACATGTAGAAATAATTACCGTTTTCCGTCCTGACTGGCACCGACTCCGTCCGTTTTTACCCGAGAAACCAAGTATGGTGTTTCTGTTCCGAACAAAGGATGTACTCTCAGTATATCCGCTCCGTCTGCTTAACTAGCTGATGGGATTCTTGTAACCGTCAACCAGGTCTAGATTTTGCTATAAATCTTATCGCTGGTACCGTCGATTTAAATCACCGTCCGATCTCAGCACCGTCTCCTACCAGTTCATTGGAAGTAATTATCATAGCTGAGCTAACCAAATTTCTGGTCACCAAATTACCCCGTTTTGAGGCCGTCACCTAAAACTACCGACCGCAACCGCCAAACTTCCTGGGATACCGCCCAGGGAAACCGCCGTTCCACCGACCCACAGTCCTCGCAACGACGTACTACACCGCCAACAACGTGCAGGAATCCACCGAACATTTGTCGAGTGGCGAGCCACGTTGTGCAATACCGCCGAAGCCCGAGACTACATTTGTCCCGACCATCCGTCGAAGTCAGCACAACTGACATTCACCACACCGACCGATCCTCCGTCTAGCGATACCCTGCTACAAGGCATGTCGCTATGCTACCGACCGTTAACAATTTTCTACTTTTCTTTTCTCTATTCTTCTCCACCGTTCCGACAGACAATTAAAGTCTGCCCACCGACCGTCCGTCCAGTCTGCCCGCACCGTTACCCACCGTTTCGACAGACAGGGAAAGTCTGCTCGCCGACCGTCCGTACCGTCCGACCTCACCGACACGACCGACCCAGGGATCACTCCGCCACCCGAAGTGCCCATTCATCTGCCCGTCAACGAGTAGACACTACTTTCAGAATGACTCAGTATAACCTGATAGGTTGACGATGGAGCGAACTCCAGTACCGGCATACGCTGGAAGAGTAAGATTTTTATTAGGGTCGTTAACAAATTATGTTTCAGATTTTCGGATGGAGGCCGTTCTCTTTTGTTTTTTGCTGTTGATGATACTCCGGTGACAGAGTCGCCCCGGAAGCTATCCATGTAATTAATTTCTTTTGTTTGGGGAGAAGAACCGCCGTCACTTACCGTTTTCTTATTTTTTATATATATATATTTTTTATATTGTTTGTACGATATAGGGATCCGTACCGCTAGGAGTAGGAATAGGAAAAAATAATAACTGCGTTTATTATTTTTTTTTTTCGAAGTAAGAGGGGGGTGTAACGAGGTGAATTTTCCGTAGCCAAAAATGCAGTTTAAATTAACAGTATACTTCGTTATTTGCTCCGCTTACATTCGAATCATAGGTATTGTAAATTGTTATTATAGTTTTCTCCTAATTTAGCTAGCTGAAACCGCAAAACGGATTTCTACTTTAAATGGGTAATTTGATAAACCTGGCAGTGAGAGGGCTGTCTATAATATTAATATTAATTACAAGATTTGATATTGAGGGCGTTAGTAAGACAGGTGCGTAAATCAGTTTCATTAGAGCACATTTTGAAATCACTTCTGTCCGATCCGTCAAACAGCCCAGTCGGGTACTGTTCCGTATCTTCACAATATGTAAGTACACCGTTTTATCACCGCCGCTGGTTTCTTGTCGACCTTTTTGTATTAACACCGATAAGAATAATTCACTGAAATGTGTGTTTTAAAGCAATAATTTGAAACCGATTCCGTTTAAATGTATTAGAATATAATTATTATTTCCCGACTTAGCCGAAATTAAATAAATTTATTAAATTATTACAATATAGTAAGCGAGTCCAAGTTAGGACATGTCAACTTCTCCGATTTTATCCAAATAGCCATGTTCGCAAGAATTTCCAAATGGGAAAAAGAACATGGATGATATTTCGAGAGAAAATGTGTACCGTTTACCGTTTATATTATTTTGATCCAGACCATTTGTGATGGTACTGCGATAAAATAATATGTTGTTCTACCAAATGGGTAGAAGTTTTAATTACCGTAATTTTATTTTAGCTAGGTCGTAGCAAAATAAAATCTGTATTTGCAAAAATTATTTTTGTGAAATTTTTTGTAGTGTTAGTGTTAATTTACCGTTCATTTTGTTTCCAATATTTCGTATTAATACGAAATGGAACAAAATTCCTTACTTTGAAATAATTTATAGAAATTTATTATAGTCCGGGAACTGAGAATAAAATCTAGGCTACTGTCAATAAATTAACTAACATTATATTCTGATACATATAAATTCTCCGCATCAAATCCGACAAGATACCACGTGGCCGAACCGAAATGCATTTAATGAAGGCACCCAGCTGTGGGGTTTGAGGCGCTTGGCAAACACCTCATCAAGTGTTGATGTAATTTCAACATTTCCGAACCGAACCGAAATACCACCGTTCTGATTATTACTGTCTGTCCGTCTAGGCAGAATAATCTCCGCCGTAAGCTGATACCAAATCCGATAACCGTTTTATTTTCCGAACCGAGTGTAACCAAGGTTACACACCGCTCCGAATCCGATAACCGTTTTACTTTCCGATCCGAGTGTGACTTAAGTTACACACCGCACCGAATCCGAAAACCGTTTTATTTATTTGGTATCAGTTTTATTTCGTTTTGCCAAGTCCTTCACACTTACACTCTGACCGTCCATGTAGGCATGATTATTGCTGTAGATAACCGCTTGCTTTTGCCTGGTATTTGCACGCTGTCCGTTTTTTTTAATACTTACTTGTGTAGTTTTTTCCATTTGCTGTTTTTTATATACCGCTTTACTACTGTTTCTTTTGTACCGTTTCACCGTTTGCTTGCTTACCACCGCTTGCTTCCGCATTAATGAGTAACTAGTAGCTAACTAGCTTCTCACCGCCTGGTTACCCGTACGTCACAAAATGGCGCCCTACCTAATTCAAATTAAATTAAAATGACATATCTTAAGTTTTTGTTATTGTATTTATCAGAAACTCCGTATTTTGGTACCTAACCGTTTTTTATTGTTTTGTAAAAATTTCATTGTATGTTAATAAACTTTGTTATTTACCGACCTCTGCCTTTTACTGTTGAATGTGAGTGAAAGTCTAATCTGCCGTCCAGACCCCTGGACATACCGTGTCTCCACTGTAGCTATCCCAGCCCTACTGCAACAGGCTGCGTTTAGGAGGCTAATGTGGGACCTTTGCCCCACGTAAAAATTGCAAAGGTGGCGCTCGAGATTACCGAATTTAACCGAAATATAGGTCAGCGCCAAAGTGACGCTTCCACTTGCCTATGCGCTAGGCAACTGGAAGAAAGCACGTCACATATCATGCCTAATGCCGTTATAGGATTTAACCATAGTATCTACTAAGGCAAAACGCAACATATAGAAAAATTCCACATTCACAGATAAACATCCCATCAATATTGGTATTCTTTTAGGACTTATCTTCCAAATATAAACACAAATACGTGTATGGTATATTATTATTCTTTTTGCAGGAATAAACTTTACTGCTGCTGTCTGATATGAAGGAAAATATGATTCATACGTAATGGGTTTATTAAATTTTAATGAACTCACATAACGGGTTGTTTCTGTCTATAAGGACTAATGAGTTTTTGCACCTTTAATTGTGCTGTGGAGCGATAAAAGACACTTACGTACATGGATATAGTGATTTAAAATTAAATAAAACACTTAATTTATACTATAGGGCACAATAAAGTGTTTGGTATAGACAAATACATAATAAATAAGATATGAAAATAAAGACAAGTAAATCGACATGTTTTTTATTTTTTCAAAAAATTAGTAATATTTCCGCCATAATTAAATGAATTAAGAAAGTGGAATATCGTGACATAGCAAATTCACAAATTTTTCGTACATTTTACAAACAAAGTAGCGTCCTTATTTATGAATTGTAAAATGTGTCTAACGTGTGTTAGTACTTGAAATGCATTGACAGATGTCATGTTAGGTAATGTGATATAGTTGATAAAAATAGACAAATCCACAACCTCTCTGTCTAACTATGCAGTATGGTTTATAGCCTTATTCATTTCATCGGCAATTTTCCACCATCATTCCACGTAAAATAAGTTTTATTGCTACTATGAAATCCTGCTTTGTAGACACCGCAATAAACCTAATGGCAAACATTTTGATTACAAACAAGACGTCTAACTTTACACGCAGCATCCTGTGCATTACGAAATATGATATAATCAGGAAATGTGCCGTTAGTTGCAACCAGAAACAAACAAAACACAAAAGTGATCTTTCACGCGAACCGTTTCGAAACGTGGCACATGAAAAACGATGACAGTTCAGTCACACAAACGACAAACGATATAATCTACTGAAATAATGGTCCAAGAAAATAAATTGAAGGCATATAATAATGTTAACTTGTAAGATTATGGCATTTTCTAGCATATCTTCCGCATCGGATTGGCAAAGGTTCAAACGGAGATAAAATTAGCAACAATGCAACGAAAAATAAAATGAACGCTAGTCAGGCTATTGGACACGGCAGACGGGAATGAAAACTACTATAAATAGCCTTAATCGAGCTAATCATAAACTAACTGATCCTGCGGATTTTCTGGAGTGGCAATTACTAGCTGTAACCATGATTAATTTCAAAATTAACCGCTTCTGAATTGAATGTTCTTAATGAAATCTGCTTAGGCAGAACGTTAATTATTGAGAGATAACGAGCAATATCATGGTTATACGAATGAAATGGAAAAAAATAATGATTCTATTCAGAATTGTGGATACTTTTTTTTAATCTGTGAGATGTCTTGTGACCATTATGGTTGAGGAAATACATACAGAGTCAGTCAGTACTGCGTGTAGGATCAGTGTTTTCAAATCTCTTCAACGATTTGAAATTTGAAAAATGTCGGAGATAAAAATTGTGGAATATTTGAGTCATTTAAAATAGGGTGTTTCCCTCGCAGTGGTGGCAATCCATTTTTTTAAGTGGAACACCATGCATTTATTTATATTCAAATGTGACTCTTAATTCATTATCCAGACATATTATTTTTGAATTTACACTGCGGCGTTGCCACGATATTCTACCTTTCCTCGACTTTTTCCAATTTAAAATGCATTTCCATCTGTTAACATTAAAATCTGTAAAAAAAAACTTGTTTTCATTTTGACCGTCGTTGGTTGCAAAATTGTATTGGGCACATCTTTAGTTGTGTAAACCTGCCTACCATTTCAGTTTTCATTTGGTATGGCACAAAATTCTATCAAAGCAATGACTAAAATACATCAACTCAATACTAACTATACAGATTCAGCAAATTTAGTTTAAGATACGTAAACTTGTTTCTGCGCAGATAAACCACGCCTTGTCGTAGAACAATGCAGGGCATTGGTATAAAACAATAGCGCCATCGCTTGACCGCGTCGAGTTGAGAACAGCGCACCCATCCTGCTTTTAATAGCGTAGCTGTTTAGACGTGTAGGAATAAAATAAATTAATCTTAATAAAAAGTGCAAATTGTGAAGTGGTACTTCGGGGGCCATTCCACTGAAGACACAATAAATTTATTTACTGTGGCATATCAAGACAGACCAATCCCCTCAGCTAGCATAATTTCAAACATTATTAAAAAATTTGAGAATTTCGGGTGTGTCGTGAATTATTGTAAAAAATGCTGTCAACCCGAACCCCGTCATCAACAAATGAGCGAAGAACGTGAAATTCGCGAAACTAATGTATGTGCACTTGTTGAAACTAGTGAACCTTGTTCTAGCAGGCAAATTGCTGATGAAGTTGACATGAAGGAAAGAACTGTAAGAAATATTTTGAAAAGAAATGGGTACAGTTGTTTTAAAGTTCAAACAACGCAAGAAATATTTCCCGAGGACAATTTCAAACGGATGGAATTTTGTGAAATCATGATAAAGTGAATGAGAATGAAAAGTTCTTAAAGAATATATTGTTTACAGCTGAATCATTCTTTTCATTACATAGGAAACACAATCCATCCGTAGTACGATATTGGTCTCGGAAAAATAAACATTTGAGCGTTGCTGTGCGAACTCAGGATCCTCAAAAGTTGAACGTTTGGACGGGAATTTTAGACAATCTTATTATAGGCCCACTGCTATTCGATGGCAATTTAAACGGCAATAAATATTTAGAGCTTTTACAAAACCAAATAATTCCTGCAGTTCAAAATCTTCCTGTCAACTTTGACGACATTTGGTTTCAACAAGACGGCTGCCCAAGTCACAATACCTTAACTGTTATTAATTTTCTGGAAAGAACATTTCCCAATCGTTTAATAGCTACGAGGGGAATGATAAAATGGCCCCCCAGGTCACCTGATCTAGACCCCATGATTTCTTTTTGCGGGACTTTTTAAAGGAAACCGCGTACAAACATGCATTTGAACCAGCCAATAATTTAGTTGAATTACGGTAAAAACTTATCCAACTTTGTGCAAGCATTACTCCAAATCAACTCAATGATATGAGGTTCATTGTATAATCGGTCTGGCTATTGTTTGGCACAGGAAGGTGGTTTGTTTGAATCCTTGCTTCATTAATTTATTATTTGATAATTATTAGTTGATTTTAGTTTCTGAGGGTTATTTAATTTTATTTTAATGTTCTATTTTTGTAGTTTAATATGAATAATTTATTTTTTGATAATTATTAGTTGATTTTAGTTTCCGAGTTATTTTATTTTATTTTAATGTTCTATTTTCATTTCGGTTTTAATAAGAATTATTATTTTATTCCCATAGCATTTACGGCTAAAAAAGAAACTGCAGAAATGCTTTCAATAGAAGAAATACATTTGTCAAAAATGTGACAAATAATTTCTTCGCTCTTGACGAAGAGATATTGTCTCGTTTCGTATTAGAAATTATTACCTACGTCCGCACCCATCCTTAGTTCATGCCGTGCTAAATTTAATTCATTGTGTGCCTCTGCTTTCACGATTTATGGAACTAGCAGGGCGTGGTCAATTACATCGTTATTCCTATACCCTAAACTGCATTTTCCGAATCTGTATACAAAGCTCAATGTACTTTTATCTGAAAGGATCAAAGTTATGGAAGGTTAAAATTAGTTGAAATATCCTATTGAATAAATAGCAGTGTTTAAGTATGTTTATTTCCAAATATCATTAACATTTGGAGCCATCACTTTGGATGACTTCATTAAGCCGACGGTCATAGAATTGCATAAATCTACAGCAAGTTAGCATCATCATTAAGGTTCTCCCGCGTTGGACAACGATACGACATTGAGTAAAACGGACCAGACCATCTTATTCAGCTGTCCAAAATCTTCATTAAATAATGGTAACAATAAAAAAAATTAACTGTAGATGGACTCACCTTACTGTATTTCTGAGTTTAGCAAGAAATATTAAAATTTTTGTCGTGAGTATATACAGTGTGTCCCACTTTTCACGGTAACACTTACATAGCTCAGTTATTAATAAATCGATTTATTTTAAACTTGATTAAGTTGTACACCTCTTGAAGGCAACTAAAAGCGCATATGACTATTTAATTTATTCCTTAGACGTGCGGACTAAGGGGGTGAAAATGGGGGTAAATTTTCAGGTAAATTGTATTAAGGATTTTTTTAAAGATTACCACCCTCTCATAGGGCATCCTTTAAAACCTCTTTGTGCTAAATTTTGTTAAAATATCTCTAGTAGTTTTAGAGGTATAAACAGGTACATATGACGTTTATGGCCTTTAAGTCGGAACGAGGTGAATTTAGAAATAAAGTTATTTCACATTTTTTTGCTACTTTGAAGTAATAATCAAAAATATCTTCGTACTCGCCAAAAACGTGACTAGATTTAAAACAAGTAGACTGTATTTATAGGGCCCGTATAAATGGGCAGAATTTCCTTAGCGTTTTTGGCAAGTACGAAGATATTTTTAATTATTACTTCAAATTTGTAGCAAAAAATGTGAAATAACTTTGTTTCTAAATTCACCTCGTTCCAAGTTAAAGGCCATTAATTCTTGACAAAACATCCTATGTAACTGTTTATACGTCTAAAACTACTAGAGATATTTTAACAAAATTTGACACAAAGGGGTTTTAAAGGATGCCCTATGAGATGATGGTAATCTTTAAAAAAAATTCCTAATACAATTTACCTGAAAATTTACCCCATTTTCACCCCTTTAGTCCGCACGTCTATGGAATAAATTAAATAGGTATATGCGCTTTTAATTACCTTCAAGAGGTGTATAACTTAACCAAGTTTAAAATAAATCGATAACTGAGCTACGTACGTGTTACCGTGAAAAGTGGGACACACTGTATGCAGGTTAATCGGACCTAAATAACTAATTCCATAGGATTTTGACACGCTGAACATAATCCCGTTATCTGTTTTGCTCTATGAGATCAGGTTAGGTAGCTCCATTTTTTTGGTACTTTTTTTGTTGTGTGTTTCATTTAGTTTTTGTTTATTTTAGTCCCTTTTTGTCCCCCCTACGACCACGCCGTTAGCTCTGGGTGATGCTAAACATGATATTGATATTAAACATTCCTTTCTATTCGTTTAGGGCTAGACCAATTAGGTTACGATAGGTAAAAAGCTTGAACTGTATTCCTTTCTGCTTATTTATGACCACCTATAGTTGTTTTTTTATTGTTACTACTTGTCTTTGAAGATTTTGGACAGCCGAATAAGATGATCTGGTCCGTTTTACTCAATCTCGTGTCATTGTCCAGTTATTAGGCACAAATATAGGCAGAAATGGCCTTTTTAGCACTTTTAGCTTAGGTCTTCTCAAAATTGTGACGTGATGGCCCAATGCGGCCAATGGTATCGTGTTCAGCACGCTAAGAACCTTCGGAATCACTTATTTGGGTTAAGAAAAAAAACCTTGCTGGTCAGTGTAATTGACCTACTATTCCCCACTGTTTTCCTTCTATCGGCGCGGCGTTCAAAGTAGGGGATTGTTTGGAGCGCCCGGCGAAAATCTGCCCTACACCATTATGCATAGCGAATATCTCTAAAACGGCTACTGTGACGTACAAAATAATTAGGATGGAACTTGTACAGGAGAGTCTCTATCAGATTTTGATTCGTTTTTGTAGATTTTTTTTTACATTTTCCGCAAACGCGCACTTTGTAATTAGAGCCCTACCTCACCACCCGTGAGGTAGAGCCCTCGGCGCATTTTTTAAAAGTGGTTTCCACTGTAGGCCTACTCCACTACCTTATTGGACAGTCTCACAGGTCAGTAGGCTCTTTTTCCACGACCTCGTACAATTTAATAGAAGACAGTTTTTTTCTATACCTTTTCTCCGTCAGAGTGACGGTTTTGAAGAAAAACGCGAAAAACCTCAGTAAAGTCCCGTCCGGACGTAGTTTTTTTGAGAAAAAAGGGTGATTGCGCCCACGGGTAGGGTGGGAACTTCTAGGATCCTTATTTCTACTCCTAGAAACTATTCCTGGACGGAATATAATTTTTTTGTGAACATTTTTTCTTCTATTTGATGTTTTTTCGGATAATTAGCGTGGACTATAACACAAAGTTGATTTCTCGTTAAAATATGCAAAATTTGTTGGAACAAAAAACATCAAAGGTGAATTTAGATAGTAAGTTAACACCTAAATAAAAAAATGGCTTTCAGAAGTCGAATCTGTTTCTGTTTCTCTCAAAGCTTTTCTGGATAGTCTATTGTGGTTCCGCTGAAAGCTAAAATTTCCAATTTACTGATCGTTTCAAGACTTCTGGAAAATCTTGTAAAAATGCAATTCTATATTTAATGGGGTTTGAAACATTTGCCGATTTTCGCGTAATTTCAAGTAATAAATTACATTACATAAACAGTTTACTTCACCTCCGAGCCAGAAATATACAACGCCTTAATTTTCTTCTAAAACGCCCACATCGGTTCGATATAATATACTCGTAAAATTTTAAAATAGCAAACGAATTATTCAATAATTGCTGTGTAACAGTTTGACCCCACGACTTTTTTTACTCATTAAAAACCTACAAAAAAATTACGATGTAATTTCCACTACAAGTAAGTGTTTCCACTTCCGCTCTATAAATGTTTTATATGGCATAGTATAATCGAGACTGAAAAGTCTTTCTTCTGAGATTTAGAACTCAATTTGATGCAGTTACATGGTCTCAGTTAATGACGAATCTAATTTTAGACCTGAAGCTAATAAAAGTAATTTCATTCACAAACTGCAGTTTAATGAGAAACGCACAATGATTTTCTCTATTTGAAAACTCGATATATCATTATGCTACAATCATTTGTTGAATGTATTAGTTTTTTTTAGCTGGTTAGGAGATATTATCCCAGTGTTCAGTTTAGTAAATAAAATAGCCCAAATACGATTTATTTCTCATGAACAGGTAGATAACCGCAGTATGACATAATATACAAGTTTTCGTATCTTTTACGGTCTTTAATCATTGCATAAACGGTTTCGAGGCGAACGAGAGTGTAACAATGACAACGTAGCGGCGATTCGTCGTGGCGTCGATAGCATCCGTGGGGTACTGTTGGCTTCGCACCGACGTCGGATAATTAACTTGCCAACGCAAAAGATCCCAGTTCAACACGCTGCAGAATCTAGCGGTCAACTTATATTATGTACGTCGTGGTAACGTCGCAATAGAGTACTAACTGTTATTAACCCAGCTCACCACGCTGTAGGCCAACGCCAGAAGAGCTCTGGTTTCTATTACATTTTGTTGTGCTTTTATATCTAAAATCCCCACATGTGACCCACTTTGGGAGCGTGTGCAACCTTGGGTCCATGTGTAGGTTTCTGGTACGTATGCGACCTATTGGGTACGTGTGCAAGTTTAGGTTCGTGTGCAAATGCTGGATAAACGGAAATCGAGTAATGTGACTTGAATTTATTAATGCTTCATTATACAACAAATGATGCATGTTTCCTTCAGAGAGTGATTTGGACTGACCAAGTAAAGTTCACTGACGCTCACATTTGGGAGCACAGAAATCCTCGTGCTGTACGAGATAACCATTTTCAATATAAGTTTTCGTGCAACGTTTGACTGGGATTGTGCAACTACTCACTCCTTGTCAAATTTGTCTGCCTCCACGCCTAAGTGGTCCAGCTTTTCTTCATTTTTTGGAAAATAATTTTCAACCAATTTTAGACGATTTTCCTTTAACTAATTATCAACAATTTCTCAAAAGCGTTCGAAATTCTGTTACACCAACTAACATTTTCTTATGCAAAAAATCGCATTACTGAACACCAGCACGGTTTCTTCAAGGGACGATCATATCTTGAAAATAGACATCACCATGTTGAATACTGTGGACAACGATCTGCGGAATTCGTATCTACCTCCGGTGTACCTCAAGGCTCTATTTTGGGCCCATTATTCTTCAACATTTTCATTAATGACATTGCAGAGGAATTGGGTGTTAATTGTCTTTTATACGCAGATGATATGAAGTAATACAATAAAGTAAATGATGTGAGTGACTGTGTGGTATTACAAAGTGCCCTTGATGAAATTAATGAATGGTGTGATTTAAACAAATTACAGTTGAGTATAAGAAAGTGTAATGTCCTAACTTTTACTAATAAACACCAATATGTAGAATTTAATTACCGTATAGAAGATTCAGTGCTTACACGTCCAACAACATTCCGCGACCTAGGTGTAACATTTGACACCAAACTATCATTTAATTGCCATATAAATACCATCACTAATGAAAGTTTCAGAACGCTGGGATTCATAATACGATGTTCTCGCGATTTTAACGACATTAACACACTGAAACTACTATATCAATCGTTTGTTCGATCCAAATTGGAATATTCGTCAATTATTTGGTCGCCCCATTATAACACACATATACAGAGCATAGAGAGAATTCAGAGGCGTTTTTTAAAAACTTTGAGTCATAAGGAAGATGGTATCTATCCTGCTATTGGTTTTCCTCAGACTGAACTGTTAATAGATTCCCGCTCTCGAGTCTGGAGGCTCGTAGAACTATTTCACAGCAAATTTTTCTTTTTACAATAATACGTAATATAACTATATATATATATATAGCGCTATCTTAAACTTACTAAATTTTCGAACTCCTAGACCTGGTTCTAGGCATAACTCATTGTTCTATTTGCCGACTCCCCGAACCAACGTCCAGAAATTTTCGCTGCTTTACAAAATGTGTGAGAATTATAATAATCTACAAGATCAGTTTGATATATTCCGCTGCAATGTAGCTGCGATAAAAAGATTAACTGCATAATTTAAAATTTTTTGTTTTCTCTTATCTTTGTTTTTATTTGTCTACTTTGTATTCTACTCTTATGCGTTATATATTTGTAAATACTTACTATTTCCTACCCTGTAATTGGAATGCTATGTTGAGTAGTGTATTGTTAAATAAATAATTAAATAAATAAATAAATAAATGATAGAGTAAACAGGTGGTTCCAATTGGATGGATGTCCACCATTACAATCTACCAATCCACCGATTTCTTGTTTGACTGTTGGAATATTTCCTGAGTGACTTACAATATCGAAGTAATTATTCTTTCACAGTTTTTACTTTAATATGTTAACCTACGCTACACAGCAGTACCTTTGAAGGTCTACTAGGAACGTACACCTGTAATTTCAGGGCCAATGTGTTTTGAACTCAATGAAGAAAGGGTATAAGTGCTGGCACAACTTCAGTGTCTCATTCGAGACGCCACTTTTGAGTTCATTTCAAATATAAAAAAATTCTCTTCCGGGTTTGATTTTAATAGTTAATTTGGACTTTAAGAAAAACTGGGTTACTCCAAAAATGCCTGCACAACGACCCATTTTTCATTTCAGCCCCTTTGGTTCAGCTCCCATGTATTCTTCGACTTTTGGGGGCTGCTGCTATGATATGGACTTACCCTTGAAAAAATATTCCTTTGAAGGGAATCAAAACACGAGGAGCTGACCTCTCCCCAAATCCACCATATTGAATCTCCCCCGGAATCTCCCAAATATGTAATATTGCTCATCAGTTTTTGGTGCCAAGGAATTTCAGATTTCCAGATGATCGGGAAAAGTGTCGAACATTTTTTGTTAACAGACAGAACCACTGGTCAGACATTTTACCTTATAGAATAATTGTTTACTTCTGAACCATGTTGTTCCAAGAAAGCTGACTCTATATGTATGTGTTTGGTCTAACGGCACTGGTTTAAAGCAACTAGCTGATGCTGAATTGTTGCAAAGTGATTTGGATGGTTTGTCCCATTGCATTGGTGCGATGAAAATGTCTAATATTTAAATGTGAGTAGGTGCTGTAAGATTACATTTGCAAGAATAAACTCGCCTTCGCCTTACAAAATTAATAATACAGTGTTGCTAATCGTGTAAAAGATCTGGGAATTAATCTCGATAATAAACTGTCGTAACATCCATCCATATAAAATAATATCATTGAAAATGCTGGGTTTCATTCAACGATCTGTCCACAGTTTAAATTGTTATACTGTTCATTGGTACGTTCAGTATTGGAATATTGCTCTGTAATCTGGTGTTCTAAGTATAAATATTCATATTAACAATATAGAAGGTGTTTAAAAGAAATTCTTAAGGTTTTGTGCATTTAAGTAAGAGTATTTGAGAGAAGAATCTGATTATGATGGCATTGTTGCTTGGCTAATATTAACACATTAGAACATAGAAGATTGGAGGCTATGTGCTTTCTGCACAAAATATGTATTGGTAATATTCAGTACAATTCGCATATGTTTCATGTACCCTCTTATCATATCAGTTATAGACAAAATGAGACAAAACTAGAATTTTAAGGATGGCTACTATAATTCAAAATAATGTAGAACTTTTTGTATCTTCAACTTTATCTTTTAAGAAATCAATCAAACAAGTGTAACCACTTTATATTATCTGTACAATGTCTGATATATATTGTGTATTCAAACTACCTTATTTTAAGTAGGTAATAAATATTGTATGTTTTTGTAAAAAGGGCTTGTGTCCCGTAAACAAATAAGAATTTAAAAAAATATTGGTATAATTTTTCTTAGTTGAATCACATGCAATATTAGATCCCAATCCAATATAACAAAATGTTGTGTAATATTGTCTTTTTTTGGTGGAGGTAAATCTATAAAAAGACATTTATTAGAGGAAAGCTTATATAGTATTTTATATTTTTATTCAGCTACCGAAATTACACAACAAATGTCAACCCATTCTTAATTTTAGTGCCAAATAACGAAGATTGACGCTGTCATCACCTTTCATACTCTTAATGACTTCCCTAATAGATAATTGTTTATCAAATAGGCTACTGACACACATCCAACGACGATATTCAATTACTCAATGAAAGACTTGTCGGTAATAAAGAAATAATTATACACTACCTCCTGTTTATCGTAGCTGACGAAGTTAACTGAAGTGACAAATTGGGGGTATTGATAATCACTGGAATTTTAGCATAGTTTAAGCTATTATGCCCGTTCTTTGTCTTTGCTAGACCACCAACTGTGTAACTTTAATGGTTTGTAGTCGGCGACCAATGCAATAAGACTTAAAAATGTTTATATTTCGCTTGGCTACTAGGCACCCCTTTTTTCGTGGAAGCACTTTGTCCGAGACCAAAGTGGAACATTTATTTTTGAATTGTTTGCGACGAGCGCCATGCTCGACTGCTTAAAAAAGCTTTGTTCAAAATTGCCGTCGGTCGATCAGACAGGGACAGATTTCTTTGGTATGTGACTGAAAGGCATTGGAATTCCAGTAATCTTTACCAAAGAAATGGTTATATATCTGATTTGTACCTGTCATTGTACGAGTATAATAGTTATTTTATGCGTTGTACCTTAGAATAAATTACTAAACCCAAAAAATCATATATTTACTTTTCTAACGCGTAAATGTAATAATGCTTACAATTGTCAAAACAAAGTCTATATACTAAAAATAATTTCATTTTTTTTTGTTGAAATAGGCTAGAATGCCATGAAACGTCGAGATTTTAAATTTGAGCGAGAAAAAAAAAATTCTGCCGTCTGTCGTCTAACTTTTTTTGTGCGCACGTTTTCTCAGCTACGGTTTGAGGAATTGAAATTTGGTACACATATTAGCTAGGAAGCTGGTGGCAGAAATTTTTATATGATTTTATTGTGTGAGTGAAGTTGAACATTATAAAGATGTAATAATAAAAATCCGGAAAAACCATTTCAGCCTTTGCGGCGTTGCTGATTTTTTAATTAACAGTAAATTAAACATGCAATAAGGAGTTCAAAGTTCGGTGAAAGACGCATGTTTCGTGGCTCCTACGGGATATTGAGATACATCCGGATAAAGCGGCAACAAAACGCCGAAATTGTACTGAATTGAAGCGTCAACAATTCTGCATTGATTGATATAAATTGGCGCGAGTATGGCTATTTCATATAGTTGATATTTGATTAAATTATGTTGGTTGAATAAAGCAACACAAAGTAGTGTATATAAACAACTCGAGAAAAGTGTACTGCTTGAGTGCTTGACTGTAAAATCTGTACCTGGATTCGTCACTTCTTGAAGTGGGTGAGATAAAATAAGCGACAGCTAGCCAAATATGTGAATGAAACAGATAAGTTTTTTGTTTATGTAGCATTAGCATAGGTGTTTATTTATGTCTTTATTAAATTTTAAAGAATTGGAAATCAAAATTGAAAAGATATTAAACATAATATATAGGTAATAAACATAATATATAGGTGATGAAATGAAAAAACTGCCCGAAAGTGAAACCGATTGTTTCAAAGAGACGACATACAGGGTGAGCAAACTATCCTTTCGGACCTCTTTTCTCATAACGCGCAAAAAATATTGTTACCACGAGATAGGGCCCTTCCCAGCAACTCCACCGTAAATGGATATTTACTTGTAGAGCGGTTAATAAATAAAAAAGAAAGGGAAAAAAGGGAAAAATACGAAAATAAAATAAAAAATAAAAGCTGCCATATTCAGAGACAGAAGAAACAGAAAACGTAGAAGAAGAAAAATAAGGAGATGACGATAGATGGAAACTTAAAAGAAGCATGAAAACTGAAAAGAAGCATCTCGCAAACAACTGCATCACACCCCAGCAGATGATGACAAATGGAAACTTAATAGAGGCATGGAAACTTAAAAGAAGCATCATTCAAACACCTACACTTCCCATCCTATATTCCCACCCCATGCGTCATGCGGCTCTCGCTGCTGAAAACAAGCATGTCCAATGTCCAACCCGGCGTATGCAGCCGGTCCGACGGTATATAAAATATCCAAGATTTGGTTCCGACACGCGGTTTGGCCGTCCGTTGGGCGTGTTCGACGGACGACCGAGGTGCGTGTTGGAACGAACCTCCGTGGATGCCCGGAATTGGCAGCAATGCCCACCTTACGCCGGAAAATCTATCAATCAATCCATCAACAGTAAATTAAACATGCAATAAAAAACGCTCCTATATGATTTTATTGTGTCAGCCACTTGTTTTAAACGTTGCTTGTCAATATGACATTAATATAAATGCAGTCGGCTCAAATGTAATGTCTGCGTTTTCTGCTATTTAATTTTTGTAATTAATTCATGATATACTAAATATTAAGTGATTTCATTTTCGATGTACCTTTTATCAAAAGTTTCGCATAGTGATAAGAAACAATAAAACAAACTTCAGGCACCTGTGTACGGCTGCGTTTAAAGGGGGTGAATTTTAAAAAATGGGGTAAAAGAATTATTATTTTATTATGTCAGCCACTTAGCAGGAAGCTTCCTTTATATGTAAAAAGCATTAGAAAAATAGTGGCTGAAATCTGCGATGCTGATTTATCATCGGCTGACGTCTCTTAATGATTACACAGGCCGACAAAAAACAAAAGGTGGGACCGTTCTTTTGGTCAGAACTGTCTTATCTCATGTTTTCTGACATGCTGAAACCGATTCTGATATTAAAAAAAATCTACCACATCAGTTTTTGTCTATCACCCCTTTTATTCCCTAAAAAGTGCAAAATAAAGATCTGGTTGTAAGGTTCTGATAATTCTTCTGAAGTATTTTGACGCGCTGACGCCAATTTTGGACAAAAACAATTTTCTGTTGTGTCGAAACTGAGACGATAGAAATTTTGTTTGTCCAAAATTGGCTTCAGCGCGTCAAAATACTTCAGAAAAGTTAGATCAGAACCTTAGAACACAAGATCTTTATTTTTCCCTTTTTAGGGCATAACAGGGGTGTTATTAGTATTCTTTTTTGTCCAAAATGGGCTTCAGCACGTCAAAATATTTCAGAACCTTAGGACAAGGACAAGGCCTTTTTTCCTATTTTTAGGGGATAAAAATGGTGGTAGGCAAAAACTGATGCGGTTTTACAACCAATTCTTCTGAATATCTGTCATTTTTAATTACTTGTTTCCTATTTTCGAAGAATGATGTAAGCCACTGTAATACTATCCCGTCAATTTATTTTTTTTCTTTGTTTCAATAGAAGTAGATCTTTGTTATGATAATATAAATTATATAAAATATGTTATATTGTAAACATACAATATATGATTAAAATATTTGTTTTCTTAAATCCATCTGTCTGACGCTGTATCTCTTTAAACATTAGACTTACAGTAAAAATGTATATACAAAAAATGTAGGAAATTTTATACCTTTGAACTTTATCTGCATGTATCATTTTTCTCGCAGGATCGAGCGTTGCCGAATGTTCTTGAAAGAAACAATTTTTGCACCTTTATTTCGAGATGGCGGTTTACGCCTCACCCCACCCCCAAGGTTGAAAACTTGTGTTTTTTATCAGGGCCTCGACTTAAACAATATATATCAAAATAATTACTACCTACTACACCTTTTGAAGGGCCAAAACCCCGATTTATTGGACTATTGAGTAAATTGGGAATATTAGCCAATGTTTTTCTTTACTTATGGATATAAAAACTAACAAATTAAAACCAATGCGAAGTACAATGAAATGACTTAATAGCGCTCTTTTTGCAAGTTAAAATTAGTTTTATAAAAAAAAATCATCATCGCCTACCATCAAGATAGCACCCAACGGTATCGCTTTAAAAGAGAAAAAAAATACAAGTTTCATATATAACTAATTAGTCGAGATACTAGTTTAGATTAGATATTCTCAGCGAAATTGTAATCGCCACAGTGTGTCTTATATGTGCTTTGTTCTTCCTAGAAATAAATCACTTTAAAATCATTAAGTATACTGAAAATAATATATATCGCCAAGTTTTTAATGAGCCAGTAAAGATAAATTGCTCGTCACTAGAAATTTAATGATCCGCAGACATCATAAATAATAATGAAAAAAGTGCTACAATAAATACGGTCGAGCCAATTTGTTTGCAGTTACAGAGTTTATGAATTCACCAATCTTGTTCGATCATTACTATGATTAGTTTCAGTGCCTTGCCAATTGAACAATTCATTATTTCTTTGTTTTGCAATTGATTAACGGCACCTGCGTCTTCTTTAAATACATGAATCTGTTGATGAGTGCGTTATAACACACTTAATCATCTAAATTGATTATACAGTTGGCTGTTTGGAGGAAAAAATGTTCATCGAACAAATAAGTTTTGTTTTAATTCAAGAGTATAGGTTGTCACTGATATTGAGTAGACGTGCATTTATTTCTACAATGTTTCCTAAAACCCTAAAGTGACATTATGTGAGAGGGAGCTACATATTTAAAGACCAGTGGCGGCTCGTGATATTGTCTGCAGAGGAGGCTTGATATTCTGAAAGACAACTGATGTGCAATATGACTACAATTTGTACATTTCCCCACCACCCCTGAGGTATTACAAGGGCGCGTTACATTTTTTTGCCGTGGGTTGTTCGCCAGGATACCGATTCACGACTTGAGAGAATAGAACTAATAAAAGAATAGAATGAAAAGGAAATAGAAAATATGATGAAATGAAAAAATCATTCTCATGAAATTCTCGTTCCTACGACTCGAGTATCGGTATCCAATGGAGTCCTACTATCCCACTTGTAATTAAATTATATAACTTTTAATAAAAATAAAAATAGTTTTGGTAAAAAAATTAAAGTGTTTTTTCTACAAACAAAAAATTGTATTCATTATCACTGCCAGGCGTGTAAAATTATAAGTTTTAATAGAAATTAAAATAGTTTTGAGAAAGAAGTTATATAAAAAAAACATAACCTCGGAACTCTATATTATGGAGAATTATAAAAAATATTTCCTAAAAAATAAATAACACAAATAAATATTTTTTCTAAAATAACAACTACCTATATTAATCTCTGCTTTAAAGCCTGAATATTTTTATAAATGAGTGGTAACCTGCGATTTTTGGAACTAGCAAAATGGTTGATTATTTCATCATAAAATGAATCGCGTTTCCTCAATTCTGACAAAAAACGTTTTTCTATTGAAATAAGCGATACATTTGAAAGGCGGTCTTGACTCATTTTGTTTCTAGTAAAAATGTTTTTATGCATTTAAGTGCTGAAAATGATCATTCTACAGAAGCTTACCGGAATTGTCTCAAAAAATAGTGGCGTTATTCAAAAAGTTCTCTAATTTTGGGTCACAAGTTTTTAAAAAATCTACCAGCTCTTTGAAATTTCCTTTATTGCACGATTCTCGTTTTTCGTCACGTCCTCGGAAAGAATTTTCTTGTGAAGATAACTATATAACGGCATCTATTAACCTCTTTAATATTTCCCTATTCTCACGGACCTTTTCGTTAACATTTTCTATTTCTCTCTTATGTGCAGAATCCAAGAAATTTACAATATTTTGTTTACCAAACATTTCGAATTTAATGCAAGATGAAATGTGCTCCTGGGATTTTTCGTGCCTTTCTAAACCTCGCGACAAATTTTGCAAATTATTAAACCCGGCCCTGCCCCAAATTGAGGATTGATCATTAGTAAATAATAAACATCTCCAACAATATAATTTGTTTCTAACTGTTGATGCCGTTAACCACTCGACTTTTTTATAATTGTTATCACAAAACCCTCTGTTTTGTTTACCACTTTTAAAAACTAACGAAAGCATTGCTGGTGTAGGCCTGGCATTTCTTTTAATTCTTACCTTTTCGTCGTAAATAAGAGTAGTAAATCCATTTAATAACAAATAATCCACCACGTCTGGACAACAAGACATGTTGTTGGGAATATTTTCACCTAGAGCACTTATTTCTAGCCCGCCTGTCAAATGTTTTATGTATTTATACGTCAAGTTGTTCTTATAACCGGCTAAACGCAACTGTCAGACGTCAGTTCGTTTTCTTTGTGAATCACCTGACTCTTGAATGACCTGTGCACATGCGCTATAAAGAACTGAGATCTGGAGGCTAGCCTCATACTTGGCTATTCCAAGTGTTGCTATTTTACACAGCGCAAAGAAATTCAAGGTCATTAATGTTATAAGTAAATGCGGTAAAGTTGGAAGCTATTTCGTATTAGCCTCCAGCGAACCGCAGTGTTCATTCAGTAAAAGACCGGCCGACCGGGAAATATGCATACAAAGACTATCCGGACTGTAACGTTATAGGTATGTTTGTGGAAAGGAAATGCAAAAATGTTATATATAAACTGAAAATTAATTAATGAATAATAAACAATAAAAAATATTGAAAATTGAGATATACCTAATAGAAACTTCTTAAGATATTACTTTTGAAGATATGGTGGTTCTTCCAAGGGGAGGCTCAGCCTCCCCTGACGAGCCGCCACTGTTAAAGACAGAGAACACACACTCAGTATCCGAGTATATTGAGTGTGTGTCGAAGCAATCCAAGTGCCACAACAGGGAATTGAACCTGGGATCCCAGGGTGAGAGTCCAGTGTGTTTACTTCTCGACCACGCAATCATATCATTTGCACTTTTATTTCTAATATGCAGTAAACTTTTCAAATTTTCTTTCAGTTTCAGAGAAAAATCGAAAGTAGTGCCAAAAGTACCAAAAAATAAGTTCGCGTTGTCATAGCAATTGCCGTTATTTATTTATTTTGATGAACTGTCAGTTAGGAAAATCTACCCTAATCGTTGCAAATGTTGACAAAAGACCAACGAATTTACCTGATTCAATGCAATGGCAAAGGTAATAAAGCGATCCCTCGAGTTGTCCATGAATTTAGTGAAAAGTGACTCAATACTGGATGTAAAAAAACAAGATAGTACGCGATGAAGAAGATGCCGCCACTCTTCTTGTAATGGACGCAGTAGTGAACTATCCAATCGACAATATTCGGCAAAAGCTAATGTGTGGTGTTCAGTTTTTTACCATGGTATCATTGGACCATAATTTTTTTGATACGACTGTCAATCAGCATACGTACACTCAACCCTAAATAATTACTACCCAAGAAAAAAAATTAATAAAACGTACACGAGCGTTGTACCTGTGTATTTACGAGAATTGGCTACAATGATGTCCTTAATTTATTTATTCAAAACAATAAATTAACTGTAAGCAAATTACTTTAAACGAGAAAGTTTAAATACTAAGTAGCTAAATAATTAATAAGTTGACTTAGGATAATGAATAAACTTTAAAAAAAATAAAACTTTACTTCAAGAAATTTAAATGGTTCGAGGCACAATAAGATGACATTAATAAGAAAAATTGATGCATCAATCGTCACCGCTAGTTAAGTACTAGGGGAATTTAATTTACCTAATTAATTCCTAACACATTTTAAGGTTTAATCTCTTATGGATATTAAATATAGCCAGCGGTTAGTCCGTGACTGTCGAAAAGAAAGACAAATAAATTGGAATAGTCTCACCAAATTCTGGTGGTTATTCTAGCAACAACACTTTTACTGCACACCCTGTACACTATTATTTATATATATTTTTGTTTCACGGCTCGTCGCGATTTATTTAGTTTTTACTTCCCTCGCATACCGAAGGGAAGTATTGTATTCGAGAAAAAATCACCCTCCGAGATTTTTTCGGATTCTGACGTTTCAGATCACGGAGATTACGAAAATATAGGTTTTTCAATTCCGTCAGTCTGTCTGTCTGTCTGTCTGTTGGTGCATTTACTAAAAAACTACTTGACGGAGAGCAGTCAAATTTGGCAGGTAGTTGACGCTACTGTCAGCGCAGAAATGGTAGAAATTTCACTTGAAAATATACAGGGTGGACCGTCTAAACGGAATAAATAGTGAAAAAAATTTTTGTTCGCTCAAATTTATAATTTCCACGATTCATGACGCGCTAATCCTATTTCGGGAAAAAAAACTTCTGAAAATTTTTTTCCCCAACATTTTTGAAAAATTTTTTACAAAGATAAAAAAAAAATTTTTTTGTTCAAATTTAAAATTTTCACGTTTCATGACACGTTAAACCTATTTCTGAAAAAAAAAAAAATTTGAAAATTGTTTTCACCATTTTTGAAATTTTTTTTACCAAGATGAAAACATTTTTTTTTGCTCAAATTTAAAATTTCTACGTTTTATGGCATTCTAAAACTATAAAAAAAAAAAAATTTCACCAACATTTTTGAAAAATTTTTTTCTACTAAAATGATAATTTTTACTTCCCTCGCATACCGAAGGGAAGTATTGTATTCGAGAAAAAATCACCCTCCGAGATTTTTTCGGATTCTGACGTTTCAGAACACGTAGATTACGAAAATATAGGTTTTTCAATTCCGTCAGTCTGTCTGTCTGTCTGTCTGTTGGTGCATATACTAAAAAACTACTTGACGGAGAGCAGTCAATCTTAGTAGGTAGTTGACGCTACTGTCAGCGAAGACATGGTAGAAATTTCACTGGAAAATATACAGGGTGGACCATCTAAACGGAATAAATAGTGAAAAAAATTTTTTTTTGCTCAAATTTAAAATTTTCACGTTTCATGACGCGCTAAACCTATTTCAGAAAAAAAAAAATTTTGAAAATTTTTTTCAAACATTTTTGAAAAAATTTTTACCAAGATGAAAAAAAATTTTTTTTGCTCAAATTTAAAATTTCTACGTTTCATGACACGCTTAACCTATTTCAGGAAAAAAAAAATTGAAAATTTTTTTCACCAATATTTTTGAAAACATTTTTAGGTACTACTAAAATGAAATATTTTTTTTTCTTTCTTCAAATTTAAAATTTCCACGTTTCATGGCATTCTAAGCCTGATTCAAAAAAAAAACATTTTGAAATTTTTTTTACCATTTTTGAAAATTTGTGTACCACTAAAATAGATGGATTTTTTTTTTTTTATTTCTTCAAATTTCAAATTTCCATGTTTCATAGTGTTCTAAATCTATTTAAAAGAAAAATTAGAAATTTTTCTTACTATTTTTAAAAAATGTTACCACTAAGATACAATTTTTTTTTCTTTGTTCAGATTTTAACTATCCACGTTTCCATGACATTCTAAAACTATTCAAACAAATTTAAAAATGTTTTTGAAGAATTTTTTTAAAAATTTGAAAACATTTTAAATCCATTTATGTATCACTACTATAGAACAGACGAACAAAATTTTTTTGCTCAAATTTAAAATTTCCACGTTTCATGATATTCCAAACCAATTTGGGAAAAAAATTTGCAACATTTTGTTACCAGTTTGGAAAAAAATTTAACACTAGAATGCTCAAATTTAAATGACATTCTAAACCTAGGTATTTCAGAAAAAAAATTTTGAAAATTTTTTTCACTAACATTTTTCAAAAAGTTTTTACCACCAAAATAGATCGAATTTTTTTTTTATTTGCTCAAATTTAAAATTTTCACGTTTCATAGCATTCTAAACCTGTTTTAAAAAATACATAATTTTTATTTTTAAACTTTTTTTAGCACTACTATAGAATAGAAGGAAACTTACCTTTTCGCTCAAATATAAAATTTCTACGTTTGACATTTTAAACCTATTTCAGAAGAAAAAATTTTGAAAATTATTTTACCATCTTTTGAAAAATTTTAAAAAAATGGAATTTCTTAACCACACACTATACTTCCACTCCATTACGTGAATGTTGGATTGAAAATGTGACAGATGGCAATAATATCTGGCATATGCACCTATTATACTTTTATTGAAAAATGTACAGGGTGGTCATCCCAAGAAATAATTTAGTCATGGTGGACATTTGTAAAGGTATTTGCGCAAGCCTGCCATATGTGGCACCTGCTATTTAGTATTGAACTTTTGTTGTTGGATGAGAACTCTGTATATTTTCTTGACCAAAAGTTATCAGGTTTTCTTTGTAACAATAGCAATAACTATATTCCGATTATTATTCCCAATGTCATTTCGTAATTAAAAAATTTTTAGAGCGACCTCATGCGCAAATAACGAGGGAAGTTCTGTGTAAATACCTTTACCGATTTTTTATATTGATGTGGGGAGCTTGCTGCAAAATTTTCTTGTTGAAAAGTTGGACGATTTACCGATTAATTAACTAGCAAGGTGTTATTTTCAACAAGATGGTTGTCCGGACAGTTATGCTCGGATTGTTGTAGAATTGGACAGAATTGGATCGGCCGAAATCGTCCCGTGTTATGGCCACCCTGATTTGACTATGGCCGATTTTAATCTTTGGGGCCGTTTGAAACAAATAGTTTATGCAAATAATCTTCCTCCGAACGTAGAGAATTTAAAGGAGAGGACTAGAGACGCTGTGAAGTTTTTAACTCTTGAAGAAATTCAAAGAAGTTATAGGGAATTGCGTCGAATACTAGAATTATGCCTTGAAAAGGGCAGTGAACGGATTGAGTCGAATAGTTATTGGTTATATTTTTGTTGTTAAGTTTATGAAATTAAGATTTAGTAAACAGAAGTCATGACAACAACTATTACTATGATAACGCGAACTTATTCTCAACTAAATCTACCTATTTTCGACATTCCTCTGAAACTAAAAAAAAATTTGAAAAGGTTAAAATTGAATTAGCCGTTTTGGGCCATGCAAAAATTTTTATCAAGCATACATTTTTTTGTAAAATGAAAAATAAAAACAAATTCCTCTTTGCAACTCGATCCGTGGACATGCTGTATATTTATTTTCCTCAAAGAATAATTTCTTTGACAAATTTCATGCGTTAGAATAGAGATTTTATAAATCACAACTAAGAAACGTCGGTCCGGCATTCAATTATCAACACTCTTTCATGAACAGCCTCTATACTAAGAACAGGAAATTATGCTGCTTGAATTGACAGTGACAAAGTAAAACCAGCCAATGTTAAATCTCCAAAGTAATGCAGTCAGTCGGTCTTCGTCCGTGTGTCTAGATAAATACGGCGGATATCCACAGTTTGCGCCCCTTACGTGGATGTAAAAAAGTACGTTTTCCATTCACTCGATATAGTGCAAGACGGTGCATTAATCATACAGCGGCGTACCGTAACATAATTTAATATAATGGATTAGTACATGTACAAGGCATGAAAAACAACATCTAGTGAATATATTTTTACACAAACCTATACCTACAAGGGTCAGGTTTCAATTCAAAATAAATGATGAAAATAATATCAAGCACAAATAAAAAAGTTATATCAGCACCATCACTTCATATAAACTAAAGATAAAGAATTTTATTTTCCCAATATGATCTAGTATAAAACATTGAATGTGTCAAAATGTCATACACCTAATAACTATAAACTACAACTAAGAATAATAAAGAAACAAACTAACATACAGTAGACGCAAAAGTTCTTCGATCATAGGATCTAGGCGAATTTACAACTTCCAACGAATGGTATATTATAAATGCATACGCATGCGTAACTAGTAATCGACTCGCCGCAATCTCACATCCCATCATCAAACTCGTACTCAGGCTAGTACTATTTGGGAACTGAAAGAGTGATCTTGTCGTTAAATTAATTCTTAAAAATGTTTAAAACGGCCGAAAAAGTTCAGATGGTTAAGTGGTACTATCAAGGAAAGTCAAGGCGTTAAAAACGCATTTAATGGTGCATTTCCCGACGACCTTCACCTACATATCCACAATTATTCATAATAGTATTCACAATTTTGAAATACATGGTTGTGTTGATTATAAACAACATAAGAAATCGATTCCTCCCAATGAAGCCCGAGATGAAAGAGATATTATGATTTGTGCACTGGCAACCAACAACCCGGTACTTACTAGGTACTTCCCAAATTGCTGCTGAAGTAGGTTCTACACCATCAACGGTTAGGTCGGTATTAAAAAAAATGGGTACAAATCATACGAGGTTCGGAAAACTCATGAAATTTTTGAGACGGACAATATCAGAAGAATGGAATTTTGTGAGCAATTAATGCAAAAAGCGAATGCGGATGAACATTTTCTTAGAAACATTGTTTTTACCGATGAATCAACTTTTCCATTAATTGGTAAATATAATTCTACTCGGACACGATATTGGTCGCGAGAAAATTTACATAAGTTTTACGAACTTCGCACTCAATATCCTCAAAAAGTAAATGTTTGGGTCGGTATACTGGGTGAACATATTATTGGACCATTTTATATCGATGGCATCTTAAATGGCCAAAAATATTTGGATTTGCTTCAACAGCAAATTGTCCCTAGGATTCAGGAACTAGTAGGTGCTAGATTTAATGAAATTTGGTTCCAACAAGATGGTTGCCCTCCCCATAATAGACTTATCGTTCGGCAGTATTTGGAGGAAACATTTCCGAATAGACTTATTTCTGGGCATGGTGATATCTTATGGCCAGCTAGGTCACCAGATCTTGCGCCTTGTGACTTTTTCTTGTGGGACTACTTAAAATCAAAAATGTATGGTTTACAGGAAAATAGGCCCAACAATAATTTGCAGAAACTTCAATTAAATATTGAAAACGCCTGCTTAATTGTTACCCCTGTTATGTTGGGTAATGTTCGCCAAGGATTTTATAATCGTTTGGGATATTGCTGAGCTCAGCAGGGAAGTCTATTTGAGCATTTATTACATTAAACTTAGGTGTAAGTAATACATGTTTTCCTTAACTCCATACATTTTTAAAAACTTTTAGAATATTGTTATTTTGTTTTACCCATTTTTAAGAATTATTTTTGTGTTGAGAATCACTTTTTTAGTTTCCAAATTATAATTTTTTTCCATAATAGTACCAACATTTATAATGTTTTTAAAATCAATTATTTTCGCAATTTATTAGATTTCGCGAAGGGAGGTGCATCCCACTTTACCTTTCCTGCATTACTAAAGTCCTACGCCGCCTGTCTCCTAGATGGGCATCGGCACAGCCTCCTACGTAGGGGGCTGTGGCAGCGGCAGTGACAACCCTCTCGGTCGATGTATCGATGTCCTTGTCGTGCTCAATAGAGAACAATCCTTCAAGGCATTACTGCATCAGTGTTGCCAGATTATTTCATTTATCATGCAAACAATTCATATTTTTTAAAACCCAACTCTTAGTTACGTTTTGGTAAGATAAAAAAGCAAATGAGCTAAACATAGTAATTTCATTGTTTAATATAAATTATAAAAATATGAATATTATTTTATTTTAATCAATTAGATTCTATCATTCTACAAAACTTGGCGTCATTATGTATGAATAAAGTAGATCTGCCAACACTGGATACCTCATTGGATATTTACGATAGTGAGATTAGGTAAGTGTAAATTGCGCTCAACTTTCCTATGATCGAAGAACTTCTGCGTCTACTGTATACCTAGTACTAACATCACATGCTTGTATATTTAAAGTTTACAAATATGGAAAAAAGGAAGTTACCCAGAATGTGAGCATGGTGTTTGGTATACAGATAGTTTAGTTTATCACAATGTATAATATGTCATTATTTATTACATAGCAAAATAAAAGAGAAATAATCGTATAAATGTGTGAATTTAGACACAATGGCTGGGTAATTACATATGTAAAAATTCCTCTATGCTGCAGAAACCATGCATAAATAGGTAATGTTTTAAACGATTTTTGAATTGCTTGGGCAGTTTATAAAGTAGGGCATCCTGATAGTATGGACTACAGATCATGTCTATGAATGTCATATTGTAAATTGTTATTGCCTCTTGTAGTGTAATCATGATTTGTGCTATGTTGAGTGAAGTTTGTACAATTCAGTGTTACATTTATATCCTATAAATGTATTGACAGGGTAGGGTAAGTATCCTTAATAATTTAAGTTTTTCTCTACAGATTCATGCCGAACATGTATCTAATGGGCCGTTTTTGTAGCTTAAAGGTCCTTTCATCCTCTGATGATGTCCTCCATAAAATTACACCATACATCATAATCGATTCAAAATTTCCATGGTAATAAGTTTTGACAGTGTTAAGACTACACACTTCTTTGAACTTTAATGGATAACATATGCTGCATAATTTCGTACTCAGCTTATATGCTTATATGACCATTTTAATAGTTCGTCGAATACTACACCTAACAGCTTGAAACTCGTTTGTTTTATTATCTTATTGTTGACTGTTATGAGTGCACTCTGCTGTGGTTTTACATTGGATGAGCGAAAACTCATGTTAACAGTTTTTTCCTAATTCATAATTAAATAACTTTTAGAAAGACATGAAAGCACATCAAGTTTTTGATTTGCCTCCTGTACTAGACCTGTAAAGTTTGCTTTAGTTTGAGATAAGTGAGATATTATCGGCATACTCTCCCAACTAACAAGGTTGCTCTATAAATTTAAAATAATAGTACAATTTTATTTTATCACTGTTATATTACTGCTCTGCAAAGGCTATGTTGTTTCATCATCATATAAAGTGCTAAGAATGTTCTTACAGATAAATTATAAAACATTTTGTAGAATTTGATTTTTGCTGTTTTATAAACGTCTATACAGCAATTATAGGATGTTTTAGCTCACGGAGCAAAATTGATTTATAACAGATTTATAGTAATAACCCCCAGCACTTTGTGATCAATTTGCGAACATCTATAAAACTATTCTTTAAGAGGTTAGCTAAACATTAATAAAAACATTTTATTAAGAGTCTTCTTAATACAATATTATTTCTGAGAGCATATTGTATTCGGCCGTAGCTGCTAAACCATTGTCATATAAACAAAGCACATATTGTATTTAAACATATTCTTTATAGGATTTTGCAAACAGCAGAAAAAATAACTATCTATGAGAACTAAAAGAAGAGGATTTTAATTTGCTAGCATAGCCAGAATTCAGGTTATCGAAAGAATGAAAATATTTCATTAATGTTTTTACACATAATTTTTCTTTTAGTTCTCATATATAGTTAATTTTTCTGCTGTTTGCAATATGTTTTAATGCAATTATAAGCAAACAAATAATAATTCACTTTTAACCAAAGCACAACAAATTGCTCTCATAAAACATTTATAAAATAGTTAAAAAGCTGAAAATTGTAGTTAAAGGCTATAATATGTTTTGTACCAATTTTATAAAACATGGGTAGGTGTTTATGCGCCCTATTGTTTTTTTATTAACAGTGGTCATTTACAGGACTCTGTCATCTAGGGCGCTCGCCATGTTGGATTTATGATGATGTCATATAATTTATCGTATTCTACAAGTGTGCAAAATTTTAAAGCTATAGCTCAATTAGAACTAAGTAGTTGAAATTTTGATTGCAAGATTTGTTACGAGTGAAGCTAAATAAAAGCTTTTACAATATTTTGTCGTATCTCGAATAATTTTATAATTATCGTCTACTAATTCTTTTATTCCTATATGTAAACGTTTATACCATTATTTAATAACACCTGTGAGAGCCATAATAAAATAAATTAAGGAACTACATTATTTTATAAACTGTGCCCATTTTGCGTATATAAGCGTTGCATAAACGTTTTGAAAATGTTTATATCAACAATCTTATTTTATAAAAAAATGTTCTGTAAACATTCTTTCAGCTTCTACAAAATATCAAATTGCTAATTGGACTACCAATGAACAAAGTTATTAGATAAAAACTGAAAATGACAACTAAATACAACGTTTCGGAACATTTTTTTCCGTTCTCAAAACTTTTTATTCGTCAACAGTGAGAGGTTGTTGTTTATGTATTTCCGTAGTCATACTAGACATTAAATTATATTAATCTTATTTTTACTTGCTTCGTCTCTAAGAATGGGCAACCAACTAGTACAAAAGTCTATTACCTAATTTGAGACGCATCTATCCTCGTTGATAAGATAAGATAATCGCGGATTTCTTAAGTTCTCTTTTTGTTCTGTTGCTATCTTATTTCAAAGTCTTTTCCTAGTCCCACTGAATCCTGTGATTATTATCCCATCACCAAGAGTGCGACACCCCATACGGGAACACACTGTAGAGCCATTTTTTTTAATTTAAAACGGTTAAGGAGATATTGACAGTCCACTCGCTATTGAGTCACCCTGTATATAACATTTAAAATATATTATTTTTGCTCCCTACTTCGCTTAATGTAATTAGTCTCATATATGTCTCTACATAGCTTTTTTTATTTTTATAAAAATTATAATACTATTAATCTGAAATCATGATTTTTAACCACATATGAGACTGGATATCATAAAACTTGGACAAGGATTGACCTTACCCCTAATAGCACGCGACTGAAATCTGATCTCACCATCTATATACTCCTAAATAAACAGAGGTAGTGCATTCAACACTTCCAAAGGGGAGACTTCAATGCTAGCAAACGTAGATAAAGCGCTGCGATACAACTCCCGATACGGATTTAAATTGTGCTTGCTTTTGTCCGACCGAGTGTGTAAATGATGGATAGAGTCATTTATTTTAAAGATGGCCTTCTGAATCGAAAATAAATAGTTGTTCGTGAACGGGAAATAACCATGTTTGAGAGGGTGGGGTGAACTCGAGTGAAAAAATACAATAATTGTGAAACCGTTCTTGTAACAAGGGAGGGTTGCTAATATTTTTGTTCGCCCTATGAGAGAATATAATTATAGAGCTTATCAAGGAGATAAAACAGTTTAAATTTTTTAAAATAACAAACAAGACAGCAAGTATGAAAAAATGAAAAAATAATCCAAAAATATATTGAGGTAAATAGTGGTGATTTTGAATATCGACGTTCATTTGTACCGTTGCAAAAAATACAATCATTGTGAAACACTTCATGTAACAAGGGAGGGTTGCTAATATTTTTGTTCGCCCTATGAGAGAATATATAATTATAGAGCTTATCAAGGAGATAAAACAGTTTAAAATTTTTGAAATAACAAACAAGACAACAAATACGAGAAAATGAAAAAATAATCCAAAAATGTATTGAGGTAAATAGTGGTGATTTTGAATATCGACGTTCATTTGTACCGTTACAACTTTTTAGTTTGTTCTGTTTTATTATACTCTTCGCAAATACAAAACAAAGAGTATATTGCATTCGATCAGCACATTTCTAGAGCCGGCAATACTGCTCGTAGACAAAAAAAAATTCATATCACTGTGTTGGTGATCAAATTCTGAACAACTTTCAAAATGTTCGTCAGTCTGTCTGTCTGTCTGTGAGTCCGTCCGTCCGTCCGTCCGTCTGTCTGTCTGCCTATCCGACCGATACGTTTATTCTAAGCACGATGACTTAAGAACTAACCCATACAGTACAAGGACATCCTCAGAACATACTGGGGGCAACTTTTCAGGACATATTGGATATCCTGGGAAGATCTTAGGATGTCCGTAGGATATCCAAATGGGACAGTTCGGGCTTTGCTGTGTGTACAGGCCATCATCAGCTCTTATATGGGTTATGCCTGGGCTTTACTGTGAACAACCTGAGGACATTAATTGGACTTTATATAGGACATCCCCAGTTCTTTTAGGATTTATTGGATACTTCTAAAGACAGCAAAAAATACATATTATTTTATAAGATCATTACTTTTACACTGAGCCAGTAAGCGAAGACAAAGGAATACAAGTTTATATAATGGCAGAGGTAAAATGATTAATAAGAATGTGATACATATATGTACAACTCCATACACATATTTGTATCTATCAGTTGACTTATATTGCTTTAAAAGTAAATCTACCAAACTAATAGTTATATATTATATAGTCCAATGAAAATTTTAAGGTAAATATTTGAATTTTTGATATGTTACTTTGAAGTATTTGAACACAATTAATGAAAGAATTTTTTTTTCAACCCCGAGAAGGGGTGAAAAAAAATATAATGAACTGTTTTTTCAAAATTACTCAAAATGTGTAAAAGGTAGTAAAAGAAGTTTCAAATAAAAATTGTAAAAGCATAAAATATTACATAAAAATGATCTCTTGCCCTTTTTTGATATTATTAAAATCAATAGAGTTTAGGGTGGTTAGATGTTATAAGGGATGATATGTACAACTTTAACAAATCATAGCGTGCTGAAAAGTTATAATGAATTTATAAAAATTCTATTCACTCAGAAAAATTAAAGGATTACGTATCTGACAATAACATCTGCGGAAAATAACCAATCATATTTTCCCCTTTTAGATAATATAATAAATACAAAGATATAACATAGCACATTATATTTATGAAATATTTAACGTAACCTTATATGTCGAAAGAACTGTAAAATGAACGTGGAAAAGACATCGACGCCCGGCGGATTTCTTAGAACTCTCGATTGTCACAAAAAGGGGGATAATTCAAAACACAGTAAATGTATTAAAACCAATTTATAAATAACTGCTATTTAAAGATATACATTTTTAATGAATTATTTGTACTGGAGGGGATTATAAAATAGAACAAACAAATAAGTTTTTAGAAGCAAATTTTACAAACCAATAAAAGACTATAAATAAATAGCCTCAAAATAAAATATGTATATACTTTTCATTATTTTTGTTGATGAAATCTCCTAGGACGACTCTAGGACTTGCCCAGGATATTCCTACGGTAGATATTTTGTTAGGCTTTTATCATCTTTGCAGGATATTACTAGGACATCCTGCTAGGATTTGTCTAGGATATCCCCATTTGAGATATTCTCAGGTTGTATATATTTTATTTGGATATCCTAAGGATATCCTGAGGAATGTTGTTCTCGATTGGGATATACGGGACCAAATGAGGATATTCTAGGGATGTCATGTGCTGTGTGGGAAAGTTCGATTGAAATTTGAACAGTAAGTTAGTGCTAGCTAAAGAGAGAAGCCTATTTTTGAACATAATCGATCAATACAGAAACTGCGAAGAGTATCCTATAGAATATTCAACAATTATATAAAAAGAGCAGTAAATCGGCGAAGGGTGTAATGGTTAGCTTGCTATTTTTATGTGTTAGCGAATTAATGGAATGTGTTGAATATTGCTTCCTTGGCTGGCCTAACTCACACAAAGTTTTGTCAATGTTTGCGATTATTTTGTTTGCATTTTTTTAAAATCATAATAGTATATGTTACAACTGAAGATGAAAATACAGTTTCATCTCACGAGATGAGAATTTCTCATGAATATAATGAAATATCATCTCGAGTAGGAAATGTTATTTTTTCTCCATCTTCTCCATTTCTCCAATGCATGCATTTTTTAAAAACAAATTCATACCTTTGCTTTGTCAAGATTTATCCGGCAAAATGTTGTCGGAAAGAGAGAATGCCGCATCAACCATATTTGGGGGTGTGCATGATTCACTGTATTCACTTTCTGATTCCATAATAAAATAATCATATAAAATACGATTAAATAATAAACGAACAATCACAATATAAATTATTAATTGTCTCTTTAGTCGTTATTATGGTAGGTAAAATAGATACGCAGGCTACTAAATGAAAGTGTTTCTTCTGTCCATTATTAAAACTGTAAATTTGGCATTTTCATTTTCACCTGTAGAGATGAAAATATTTTCATCTTTAGAGTAAAAAAAATTCACTTTCACTTAAAGTAGATAGTGGAAAAAATTGCTATCAAGTCGACAAAATAAATGATTATTTTATCAGTACAGCTCAGGGTAACGTTGTACCCAATGTTGACACTATTAATTATTTCTCCCAAAACATTAAGATGGGGACATGTAATTTTAATTTTCATACAATAAGCGAAGTTGAAGTATATGAAGCCATTTTGTCAATTAAATCTAATGATATAGGAGCTGACAAAATAGGTATAAACATCTGGCTGCATTGCTGTCCTCATATACTACCTTATATTACACATATTTTTGATTTTTGCATTGAGAATAATATATTTCCTTCTATTTGGAAACGTGCCCATGTCATTCCTTTACCCAAGATAAATACCCCCGAGAATTTCAAAGATCTAAGACCGATAAGCATATTATGCTGCATTTCTAAGGCGTTTGAAAAATTAATTAATAAACAGATTCGTACCTATACCGACAATTTTAATATCTTACCAGTACAACAATCAGGATTTCGTAGTGCGCATAGCTGCATAACTGCTCTCCTAAAAGTTACGGACGATATTCACGAGTCCATAGATAATAATAAACTTTGCATACTTGTTCTTCTTGACTACAGTAAAGCGTTCGATAAAATCAACCGTAAGCTACTTCTAGCGCTCTTACATTACTTAGGATTTTCAAACAATGCTGTCAATTTGATGAAATCCTATTTATATAGGCGATATCAGTCTGTAGTTGTTAATGATAGTGCATCTGATTTTGTCCTTGTTGAGAATGGGGTACTTCAGGGTTCAATATTAGGACCTCTCTTATTTTTATTATATACATGTGAATTCCATAATTGCTTAAAGTTTTGCAACTCTCATTATTATGCCGATGATGCTCAACTGTACTACACTTTCGAGGAAAATTGTATTGACCAAGCCTGCGAAAATATAAATAATGATTTGAGTGCACTTGTAACGTTATCTAAGAATTTCTGTCTGTCTATCAACGCAACTAAATCTAATGTTATTCTGTTTGGAAGGACTTTTGCGCGTAATCGGTGTAAGGATCGAGTTAGAATCTTAGTCGATGATGAATTATTATCCTTAGAAGATAGTTGTAAAAATCTTGGTCTCTATTTAGATTGCTCCCTTAGATTCTCCTCACATGTTACTGCTGTCATTCGCAGAGCATTTTGTAACTTAAAGTTAATATACGTGAACCGTCATTTACTAAATAGAAAATGTAAAACTATGCTTTGTAATAGTTTAGTTCTATCGCATTTAAATTATGCGGACGTTGTATATGGCCCTAGTTTGTTGAAAAAAGATTCCGAGAGACTTCAACGTATTCAAAATTCCTGTGTTCGACTGATTTGCGGACTTCGGCGACGTGATCATATTAGTGTGAAATTAAAAATATCGGATGGCTTAATATGGAAAAGAGGCGTATAGTTCACGTTGCTACTCTCTTTCATAAAATTATAACTTCTCACAAACCAGCCTATTTTTACAATAAAATTCGATATCGCACGGACGTGCATAATGTAAACATTCGCTTTAAGACACAGTTGACTGCACCGCAACACAGAACATCCTTGTATAAGGGCTCATTTTCATATTACATTAGTTGGCTGTACAACAGGATACCCCAATCTTATAAAAAGTTACCAGCATCTTCTTTCAAAGTAAAACTAAAAAAAGATTTGTTTTTAGGCACTGTTATATTGAATAATTAATACTTTCTTATATTTTAGTGTTAGTGAATAGTGTATGATTTATCATGCTACGTTATGTAGTGTCAATACGCAGGACTTTTGTAAGTTACTATTATGTTACTGCTTATGCGTGCTGATACTTCTTGGTTGAGTGGAAGAGCAAAATTCTGTTTTTGAACAGAAATTTTGAACGCTGCCTTTTGATGAATATTCATATTATACCGTCGTCAACAAGCTATTTGTCACTGTAATCTTTCATCAATAAAAGCATTATTATTATTATTATTATTATTATTATTATTTGTAAGGGGAAGGTCCCATAAACTATTTTTTTTTGCTTAATATAAATACTATCAAAAACTGTAAGAATGCCAATGTAGAAAATCAAAATGACTGAAAAAGGAGTTCAGCTACACGAAAGTCAAGAACTAATGATCTGTTGGGCGGTTGTATCTAACTAAATAAATAAATAATGAAATGTGCATTAAGTACAGAAGAAAATCATAGAAATTAGCAAAACTGGTGACGCCAACTAAGAATTCGTGAGCGCGTATACACGCAAATCCTCAGATAATTTATACAGTTTACTAACGAATGACTTTATTCCTTTAATTAAAATGATGGTTGAGTCACATGTCTTGGCACGGAATATTTTAATCACGTATACAATTACCTCTGCGCACTGGCAGAACAAAAGTCTAAACCTTCGGGTAATTTAACTGGTTTTAGTACTATTTCAAGAAGACGCATTGTATGTCCGTTGGCAATTTCCTCTGGCTAAATTGCCAGACATGCTGAGATCAAAGAAGGCGGAACAGACGGCCAACTCGTGAGTAACCAACGTTAACGGCCAACGACATTAAAACTAGTTGTCAGAATAAGAAAAATTGTAGAGATAAATTATATTCTGCAGATTCCACCTCTTATAACTACAAGGAGGGTCTTCATACCCGGAGAAATATCGGGAATTTGTTACATAACTTATGGTGACTTCGGTCTGACGTGCTATCGTTTACAAATCCTTAAAACAGAGTTAATATTAACAATAGTGATAAGGCGTTAGATAACTACATAAGATGTAAATTGGGGAAATAGACGTTGGTAAAATCCAACGAACAATTTTTGAAGCACCTTCGTCAAGTTATACAAACATTAGAATCGTATAACTTTTCAATTATTGTTTGGTAATATTAATCATAGG
Source organism: Stenurella melanura (assembly GCA_963583905.1). Taxonomy (NCBI): domain Eukaryota; kingdom Metazoa; phylum Arthropoda; class Insecta; order Coleoptera; family Cerambycidae; genus Stenurella; species Stenurella melanura. Next base: position 139,404,646 of record OY757312.1, read on the forward strand.
TAATATCATAAAGTAAGGAAAACATTTTCGCAACATTTATAAACATTCTTTATAATAGTAAACACCGCTACCTAAGGAATCACTACTTCCACATCCAGATTTTCCATCCAATCTCTTTAAAAGAAAACAACTTGATATATTTACACTATTATGTGGGTAATTGGTAATAATATTAGCGGCAGATATCGAAAAAAAATATGAGGCGTTGCCCTCATATTTACTCGCATGTACGCCAAAAATTCAATTTCTGGACTGGATTAGCTTGATCTACTTATTTTCCCCAATTTACAATTCCCTCACACCTTCAATGGAATCATCTCGATGAGATGTCTTTACAGTATATACGTGTAGCAAAAAACATGAAAACTATTATAAAGAAATCTGAGGCCTTGGATTCTAGTATATACACCAAATTTCAAGTTTCTGTACTCTTACCAGCTTGCTTTACTCATTTTCCCTATTTACCTCTAATCAATATATAATTTACTTCCAGATATCGTTTATAATATATACGTATACCAAATTTCAAATGAATATCTCAATTTTTATTCGGCCTATAGACTTACGAGGAAAAAACGTTGAAAAATTGAAACAATTTTATTTGTCTATTGTAATTGTAAACTACTTACTTGTAATGTTAATAACTTAGGTTAAAATATTATGAAGATTGTATTTAAATTATACCACATTTTTAATGAAATTGTCTTCATATTTTTTAACTGGTCATTTATTCGAAAATATTATTTAATTATGTATATTCCTGTTTGAGTGATGGTAAGTATGTTGTGTCATTGCTTTTCGATCTATCTAAAGCATACGCTACTATTTACTGTGAAATACTCTTATCAAAATTGTTTCGACTAGGAATTAGAAATACTTGAACTGGATTAGATCTTACATGGAAGGCAGGCCATTAATAGTGAACTACAATCATGTGACTTCTAGGGCTCGCAAAGTTAAACTTGGAGTTCCTCAGGGCTCTGTCGTAGGGCCCTTATTATTCATGTTATTTGTAAATATCCTTCCTATTTAGATTGAAAATGCAGGGCATGTTACAATGTTTGCTGATGATACGACTATTTCGACACCGACGACCAGTGTGGAGGAAATTCAATTACGGCCGGAAAATATTATTAGTACTTTAAGCGCTTGGTGCGGTGGTAATACATTAACATTAAATACCAAAAAAACATAGTAATGAATTTTCATATCAGACGATATTTACCAAGTAATTTTAAAATCATGGGCATCAAAGAAAAAAATCGAAGTGGTTGATGAAACAAAATATCTTGGTACTTTGGTACTATACTAGACTCGAAGTTATCATGGATAATCATATTGATACGGTATGCAAAATATTATACAAAGCATATTTTGGCATCCTCCAAATTAAAAACACTGGATGAAAATGGTTTACTAAATATTTATTATGCTTTGGCTTACTCACACATTTCGTTAAACATCAGTTGGGGATGTGGCAGAGAAAACAATAGGGTATTTGTTTTACAAAAAAGACTAGTTTGTTTAATATTTAATTTAAGATCTGTAGAGCAATTTTCAAGGGACAAAACTTTTGACCCTACCATGCGTGTACATATTTAAATGTTTAATATTATACACTAAACAAAATCTCGATACGTGTGTCAAAATATCGGATACCCATTCTTATAATACTAGATATGGCGAACTCTTAACTATCCCAGCTCATAAAGCCAATACTTCTAAGCATACTCCAAGGTACAACTGTGTTAGTTTATATAATTCATAGCCCAACACTGTGCGAGAAGTCAGCAACACTAAACTATCTAAGAATAAAATTAAAAACATTTTATTAGAAGGCGGTTTTTACAGTATTGATCAGTTTGTGTCCAGAATTTTGTAGCTGCCACCTTCGTCAAAGTAATCCTCAGTATGTATTATTACACTCTTCGCAAATACAAAACGAAGAGTATATTGCATTCGATCGGCACATTTCTAAAACTGGTCATATTGCTCGTAGAGAAAAAAATTTCATATCACTGTTGGTGATCGAATTCTGAACAACTTTCAAAATGTCCGTTCGACCGTCTGTCTGTCTGTCTGTTTGTCTGTCCGTCCGTCCGTCCGTCACATTTCTTGTAAGCACGATAACTTAAGAACGAAAAATTCGGTAGTATTGAAATTTGATGAACATAAAGTTGGCACCCAGAGTTAGCACGCCAAATTCACACTAGGACTGAAACGTCAACGTAAAGAGCGGTCGCGCCATCGCTGACGGGGATTATCTTGTTTCAAGGAGTAGAAGAGGCCTGTCGGGGGTGGAAAGCGGCAGCTCGTTGCCGGATCGAATTTTCCGATGTAAAAAAAAATTCGGCTCCGAAATGCACATGCAAAGAGCTGCCGCGATTCGGGTTGTGGCAATCATCATGATTCAGTTTAAACTAACTGCCCTCCAATTTTCAGCGCGCTAAGTCGAGTTTTCCTGGGGAAAGTGTTTTCCGAACGTGGAAAGGAAGTGCCAAGAGCTGCCGCGAAAGTGGGTCAAAGGTTGTTAAAACAGAAGCATCCACAGAGAGAAAATCGCGACAGCTCGTGGCCCTTCCCTTCCATGGCCGGAAACTCTTTTTCCCTCCGGAAAGCTCGACTTGGCATTGAGCTGCCGCGCTGAAAATAGGTCAAAGGGTACCTATTGTTAAAAGAAAAGCATCCACAGAGAGAAATTCGCGGCAGCTCGTGGCCCTTCCCTTCCACTGCCGGAAAACTCTTTTTCCCTCCGGAAAGCTCGACTTGGCATTGAGCTGCCGCGCTGAAAACAGGTCAAAAGGTACCCATGGGTAACAGAGAAGCATCCACAGAGAGAAAATCGCGGCAGCTCGTGGCCCTTCCCTTCCACTGCCAGAAAACTCATTTTCCCTCCGGAAAGCTCGACTTGGCATTGAGCTGCCGCGCCGAAAATAGGTCAAAAGTTACCCATGCGTAACAGAGAGGCATCCACAGAGAGACAATCGCGGCAGCTCTTGGCCCTTCCCTTCCACGTTCGGAAATCTCTTTCCTCCGGAAAACTCGACTTGGCATTGAGCTGCCGCGCTGAAAATTGGAGGGCGGTTAGTTTACACTGAATCATGATGATTGCCACAACCCGAATCGCGGCAGCTCTTTGCATATTTTTTTACATCGGAAAATTCGATCCGGCAACGAGCTGCCGTTTTCCACCCCCGACAGGCCTCTTCTACTCATTGATACAAGATAATCCCCGCCAGCGGTGGCGCGGCCGCTCTTTTACGTTGCCGTTTCAGACCTAGTGTGAATCTGGGGTGCTAACTCTGGGTGCCAACTTTATGTTCATTGAAATTTGAAGAGTTAGTTAATGTTAGCTAGAGGAAGAACCATATTGTTTTTTAATTAAACGAAAAATGTTTGAAACTAATATCATTTACAAAGAAAACTGCGAAGAGTTTCCTATAGAATGTGCAACAATTATATAACAAGTGTAGTAAATTGGCGAAGAGTATAATGGTTAGCTTGTTTACTGTAGTACCTATTAATTTTTTTGACGTTTACTTTACATATATTTAATGTACATACGTTTACAAGAAAAGCCTATTTATTATTTATATATAAATGTGTATATGGATCATTCTTTACAAGCGGACCCTCTCTCTCTCCAAAAATCGACGCAACCTAAAGACACATGTTGGGTGCTCAAATTAAAGCTTAAAGACTCTAGTTTCGAATGCAGAATGCCTCTTTATAAATTTATAATAAGGAACTTTTGTGGTTCCTCGAAGAGGACTCCAACAAAAGACATTAAAAAAAAATCTTACTACACCACTATTTCTCTTCAAAAAACAAAAAAAGTGACCCCCATCGCGATTTTCTTCAAGGCCCCACTGCAAGTTACGTGTCAAAGATTTCTCGAAAATCGCAAATTTGACAATTCTCACATCGAAATCAACTCTAGGACCCAACTTCACAGAACTTGAAAGTTTTGTTTTTCAACAAGAAATAGTTTTGAATTTCGACTTTCTGCGTTTGTACCGAAAATTCGAATTTTCAAAACTCGTTGAAGTACACTTGTGGACGTACTTACTAAAAGATGTCGCTATCTGTAGGTACTCTCTCTTTCTCTCTTTATAAGTTCAAATCACCTATTTTTTAACTACCTTAAAGAATAGACGAATAGGCATCACTTATTTGACAATAACGAAATTTTATTAAAATTAGCTGTTATTAAAATTTCAGTGCATTTATTATGCACAATATGAACAAATAATTTTTGTAAATTTTCCGCACCTCCGTTCTTGAGATATTTGCAGTGAAAGCAAAGCCTTAATACAATATTAGTTAATGTGTTTGTACTATAATACTTGCGTTATCGGCCCGAATAAGAAGCTAAAATAGATGGATAAACCAAGAAAAAACTTAAAGTTAAACTGACCTACATCATTGACAGAAGAAAGCCTCATAGATCAGTCCAGTAATTATGCACCATGAGTAACGTTGATATTATTTTTTATTTGTCCAAGTTGATATAAAATTGAGGTTAATGACTTTCGTTCTAAAGTATCGATTAGCGCCTTACTCATTAATACACTGTTATATTGAATGTTGATTATTGATTGCCAGTTTATGCATCCGTTGCTAAATTTAGCAATGTAGTATTGAAATGAAGCCGGGCTACGTCGCAAATTTATTTATAAACAAACAGACTTTTGAATAAATCGTACGTAAGTATTGGTGTGATTCTTCTTGACCTTTGAATCTGCTCTGTTTCGTGAATATTCATTGATGCGCTTTAGATATCGAAATAAATTAGTAGTTTGTAAAGTCGTATAGATACAGATTTACTGAAGGAATAACAATATCTATTCGGGAACCCAGATTTTTTTTTAAGTGTAAACTCACGAAATTGTGAATTGTTTGATTTCAGCACGTTCTACATTAGAAATAACTCTAAAGAACAAATCTGTAAAGGTCTATACCTCGTATCCATCTGTTTAATGCACATAAAAAAAGACCATCAGAATATGAAAGTCGGCGCGTGATTCATCAAAAATGTCCCCCCTCTAACTTGATTATTTCTGAACCGATTCGAGAATTTCAAAAACCAAATTAAATAATCCTTTAGCAGGTTTCTATACGTCATATTTGAGACGATAATTACGTTCAAATCTAATCGTATATAGGGTGTTAATTGATTTTTTTTAAACGGAACACCCTGTATATAACTCGAGAATCGCAATCCTCATTTTTCTCTTGTTTCAAAAATATAATATTTCACGTGGCTATCTACTATAGCTTTTCTAATATTTACAAGAACGTCGATAATTTATAAATTACAAACTGACCAGAAAATTCACAGATTTCGCAATTCTTGCAACCCTCGGGACATTGGAAATGATAACACCATACATAAACCATAAACATAAACAGTTACGATCCACTCTCGATTGCGACACTGCTGCATTTCGACCTTAAATGAAAACTGGTAACTTGAGCACCTGTGATATATGCAACCCATATTACATTTGCATATATCAGCCGTTGCATATACGACAGTCTCACTCGACTGCGACACCGCTGTCTTTTGACATTGAACGAAAACTGATAACTCGACCCCCATATACGAACATAAACATTTCCTATGTTAAAATTTTAAGTAGGCATTGAAAACAATAAAACACCCAAGTGTCAATCTGAACTATGACAGTAATTTTATATTATCGAAAGAGAAAGTTTATTGTTATCGATAAAAAATTACCTATTATAGCGATGATGTCGGATTAGATATATTAACGGTATAGTAATAATAAAAACGCTAGATGTTGATCAAGATGAGTGTTACAAAGACACTTGAATAGTTATTTATGCACCAAGTACGTTATATAAATTATAACGCCCGGAGGGTAACATGATGCAGCCCCAGGGCTTTTGGCCCGAGGTATGCCTGATGAGCTCGAAACGGAGTAGATCTCGTAGCTGCAGCAAAAATTAGCCAACAGAACGACTTATTCACTGCACTACTACCAATCCCATGCTAAATGGAACTCAAAATTCACCCCTGGTTCCAAGACGAAATTAGGTCGTTTGCCGTGGCGAACGAAGTGATGGCGCTGTAAAGTGGTTTAATTCGACTTCAGTTCAACTTTGTCGGCTTGTAATTTTAAGATGACTCATTTACTTTATGTTATTTCTCATAGACATCATTTGAATCAAAATTTCATTTGGAATAATATTGCTTCTATGTAAAATCAGTGCATCTAGCTTCGTTTGCCCCTTTTGGTACAACGTTCACAAGAGCCACGTGCACGACAAATTTGCAGCATAAACCTTTCGAGCTTTTGCAGCAAGTAGCACGAAAAATATCAATTTTATTGAATTTTTGTACAGAATGTTTTAAATGTAAAATGTTGCCTTAAGTAAAATTTATTCCTGATATTTTTTTCATATATCGCATTATTCTTTAGATACAAGCCCGTCAAAGTTGAAAATACCATTTTTTTTAAATAAAAAATATTTTTCTTATTAAACATTTATTATACTTGCATATTGCATATTATGTCTACAGCATAATCTTTGCTATTTATGTACATTTTTCACAATATTAAAATCAAAACAAGGCATTTATTGAGTTGACAAAGCTGCAGATCAAATAATTGTTATAAACAATTATAGAAAGGGCCTAATTAAAACACTTGTTATTTTACTTTAAATTCACTCTTTAATTCATTACATATTAAGCACTTGGAAGGTACGCCTAATATTAGCAAATGCATAGAATCAACTAACTTAAAAAGTATTTCTTATTAGTAATAATCTTACTTAGCATTTTTATACGTATATCGTTCATAAAGCTGCCTCGTGCTCTTAGTTATTTTAACTTCATAATATTTAAATTAAGATGAATGTTTATAAACACTTTGATTGATTTTTGTTGAGTTAACACTTATACTCCAACACGCCCCCCTCAAAAATTAATCAAAAAAAATTAATCTATATAAAAAAAAAATTAACTACAGTAATATTATACATTATACTAAATTATTTATTATACCTTCCTTGTGCATTCTGGGCGATACTACAATTTGGTCCAACATTTGTTGCCAGGATTAGGGAAAACCCAGAAAAACCTAATCAGACCATTTAACTTACTCTAAACCTATTCTAGTTCTAAACTCCAGGAATTTTAGTGGTGACAACGGCTTGGTAAGCACATCAGCTACTTGGCTACCTGTAGAAACATAATTTATTTTAATTACATTTTTCTCAACTTGCTCTCTAGAAAAATGATACTTGATGTCTATGTGTTTTGATCTTTTATGACTTGTTGGATTATTTACAATGCTTATACAACCATTATTATCTTCATATATAATAATTGGTTTTATTATATTTATATTTATACTGGTTGCTAAAGATTTTAACCACAATGCCTCTTTAACAGCTTCAAATAAAGCCATATATTCAGCTTCTGTTGACGAAACTGCCACTGAGACTTGCCTTTTTGTATTCCAGCTGATAGTGCAGTTTTCAAATAATTGAAACAAATAACCTGTTGTACTTTTTCTATCGCTGCCTGCACAGCCACCCCAATCAGAATCAACAAAACCTACTAAAAACTCTTTATAGTCCTGCCTTGTGTAGTTTAATTTAATATCAATTGACCCTTTCAAGTATCGTAATATTCTTTTAATACATTTCCAAAGCTCTTTGTTATTCTTATTCATAAATCTACTCAATATGTTTACTGCTACACTTAGGTCAGGTCTCGTGCATATCATTAAATACATTAGACATCCGATAGCGCTTCGGCAAGGGGCATCCACCGATTCATCAGAATTTAACGCAACGTAGTCTAATTTACTTTCAAGAGGACTACTGACAGGTTTACAATCCTGCATATTAAATTTTCTTAAGATTGTTTTTATATATGCACTTTGATCTAAACAAATTCTATTTTGTTCTCGTATAATTTTAATTCCGAGAAATAGTTTAATTTCTTTTAAATCTACCATTAAAAACGTATTCATTAGGTAATTTTTGAAATTATTCATTGTCTCAATATTTTCTGTTACTATTACCAGATCATCAACATAAAGAACTACATAAATATTTTTAGAAATATCACCCCTGTCCAAAATATAAATACATCTGTCTACAGGTGAGTTTTTAAACCCTTTTTCTGTAAGTGCCTTTTCAAACTGTTCAAACCAGCATCTTGCTGCCTGTTTTAAACCATATAAGGCCTTATTCAGTTTACAAACTTGGTTACCCTCATTTTTGATTCCTTCAGGAAGCTTCATATAAATTTCTTCCTTTAATTTACCATTTAGAAAAGCGGTCTTGACATCCATATGGTGAACCAGTAAACAATATTGATTTGCAAAAGCTATAATGAACCTGAAACTTGATATTCTTGCTACAGGGGCAAAAGTTTCATTATAGTCTATGAGGTATTTTTGACTAAAACCCTTCGCTACTAGGCGAGCCTTATATTTGATTGGATTTCCAAATTCATCATTTTTAAGAGAAAATACCCACTTACAGTTAACAATATTTTTATTTTCAGGCTTTTGCACTAAATCCCACGTATTATTGATTAAAAGGGAATTGATTTCGTCATTTATGGCACGCTCCCATTCTAACCTGTCATCCCTAGTTTTAATTTCTTGATAAGAAGTTGGAATGCTACACATAATTGATTGTGCACACAGAAGATAGTCGGATTCACTATCTTCATTATAAGAAATAATGGGTAATTGTTTAATTCTTTCACTTTTTCTTAGATTAGGGTCTGATTGCCTTTTTTCCTGAGATGAACATTCATTTGTATGAGATTCATTTGGACATATTACTGATTTTGACGTTTGGTCAGAAATATCAGTTTGATCACCAGATTTAGCAATATCTGGTTTCGCTCTGTCAGAGTTATGAGAATTTATTACTGATTTTGACATGTCAGAAATATCAGTTTCATTTTGAGGTTTTTGTAACTTAACCCCTTCTACCTGAGCTGCAGGCCTGGATTTCATATAATTTGTCTCATCAACAATAACATCTCTGACAACAACAAATTTTTGCGATTCCACTTCCCACACTTTCAACCCATTTGGCTCATATCCTACGAGGATACCTTTCCAAGTTTTTTCTTGAAATTTTGTTGTTCTTGTTTTGTTATGTACATAGACAGTAGAGCCAAATACTTTTAGATATTTTATTTGTGGCTTTTTGTTATGCCACAATTCATATGGTGTTTTATTTTGTTCTATTGCCCTGGTTGGCGTGATATTTATTAAATAAGTAGCAGTTAACACTGCCTCCCCCCAAAAAGCTTTGTCTAGGTTAGCACCATGTAACACTGTGCGAGCTTTTTCAGTTATTGTTCTAACCATTCGTTCAGCTACACCATTTAACTGTGGGGTTCGTGGAACTGTCAAATGATAACTTATGCCTTTCTCCATACAATAAACCCTCATCTCAGTAGACAAATATTCTCCTCCATTGTCGCAATATAAATGAACAATTTTTAAATTAAAATGAGCCTCGCTTTTTGCCACATAATCTTTAAACATTGAAAAGACATCAGATTTATTTTTAATTAAATATGTTGCACAGTAATGAGTAAACTGATCGACAAATAAAACAAAATAATTTTTATCGTTTACTGTTGATGGAGTAATAGGCCCACAAACATCAGAGTGTATAATAAACAACGGCCTTGTTACATAATTTTTGTCTTTCTGTTTATTAAAACGTGACCGCGTTTTACCTTTTATACAGGCCTCACACAAATTATTAGTAGGCGTAATTTGATCTAGAAGACCTATATCTCCGATCATTTGTCTATTTTTCAAATCTATGAATTTATTTTTACCAATATGCCCTAATCGTTGATGCCATAATTCATAGTTTATTTTTACTGTACTGGACATATATGTACTGTTTATTGAATTATTATTTACAATAAAATCAATGGAAATTAAATTGTTTGATGGCTTACCTCGTATTACCACCTTACCATTTTTACTGATTTCAACACCTCTCTCATTAAAGACCACCATCATCCCAGCGGTTTGCATCTTTGTCACTGAGAGCAAATTGTAGGGGATTTCAGGACAGTAGAGGACATTTTCCAGTGTTCCTTGGATTCCCAAGTCGCTGGTAACTTTTAGTGAACCCATCTTTGTTGCGGTTATATATTCCCCATTTTTCGCCACGGAAATTTTTGTTGGTGTCTTCAAGGTAGAAAAATGTGTGCTTAGGTCATGTCTGTTGATTATATGATCTGAAGCACCAGAATCCAAAATAAATGTAATTTTATTCTTTGTTTCGTTAGTACATTGCTGAATCCCAAGCATAAATGCAAAACTTGGGTTATCATTTGCAAGTTGATTTGTCTGTATTGTTTGCACAGTTCTTTTCCTCTGTGGTGATTTAAATTCTAGTGCTCGCTTGTAGTAAATACAATCCCTTTTAAAATGTCCTTTTCTACCACAGTGGTGGCACTTTATGCCATTTGTCTTTTTATTTATCTTTAATTTATTATTTTGGTGATATTTTGAAAACTTGTGTCGTTTTGGGATGTTTGACAATTTAAAATGATTATTTTCTTCTGGTATGTGATGTTTCTTTTCACTTAGAAGCACCTTTTTACTTGTGTCAAGACTTTCATGTGACAGTTTGACCTCTTGATCAAGTAGCCTCGTTTTTACAAAAGCTAAACTCAGATTGTCCTCTGATAGTGTTTCAATTGCTGTTATCACACCATCATAAGAGTTAGGTAGGGTTAGCAGTAAATGTGACACTTTGTCTGTTTCCTCCAGTTTGGCTCCTGCTGCTAACAATTCACCAATCAGATCATCAAATGTTGTAAAATGCTGTATTAATGGCGTATCACCCTGTAGTTTTAGGCTTAGTAATTTTTTTCTTAGTGCTAACTGAGAGGCTAGACTTTTCCGCTCATATATTGTGTCCAAATCTTGCATAATTTCTTTTGCAGTTTTTTCCGCTTTTGCGAAACCAAGAAATGAGTCTGACAAATAGTCCACTATCACACTTTTTGCAATTCGTTCAGATTTTCTCCATTCATCGGTTAGAGGATCCGGAATGTCATTGTCTATCACTTGTAGCACGTCAAATTCAGATAAAATTGCCCTTATTCTAAATTTCCAGACACTATATTTTTCACCATCAAATGGTTTAATATGTCTCTTTGCACCTTTACTTTCCATTGTCTTTGATTTGAGTCACTTAGAAGAATTTTCTTTGAACACTCAGTCACTAATTACACGCACGGTATATCCGAAAAGATTTATTCAAGTCACTGCGATATCTGGGCCCATAACCTATAGAAAGGGCCTAATTAAAACACTTGTTATTTTACTTTAAATTCACTCTTTAATTCATTACATATTAAGCACTTGGAAGGTACGCCTAATATTAGCAAATGCATAGAATCAACTAACTTAAAAAGTATTTCTTATTAGTAATAATCTTACTTAGCATTTTTATACGTATATCGTTCATAAAGCTGCCTCGTGCTCTTAGTTATTTTAACTTCATAATATTTAAATTAAGATGAATGTTTATAAACACTTTGATTGATTTTTGTTGAGTTAACACTTATACTCCAACAACAATAACTGAACATGAATCCTTCTTGACATCATGTACTTACTTATTGATAATGAATCAGTAATATATATTCTGAAGAAAAATTACGTTCCCCTAATTTTGCAAGTGATACGTCCTACAGCGCTTGCTCTATTCACTTCCCTCCTCCCTCCAAAGTATGTGAACCACAGCTCCAAAACCCAAGTCAACACATAAACACGGCAGCACTTGGCGAAAATAGATAGATAGATCTATATTGGTCATAAATACACAAATAGTGTTTTGACAGGTCAAGGCGGGTATAGATAAAATAAACATTACTACATTACTAGTAGTATGCAAACAAAACAACACATATGCACAAAAACATACAATAAAAACTTACAATAAAACATACAAATAAAATATACATAAATTAAATAAAACAATAAACAGTTATATTAAACTATAGAGGAATTCATTAAAGTCGTAGAATGCATTATTCAGCAGAAAACGTTCCATTGCTGCTTTAAACCGTCCAAATTCAAGTTCTTGGACAGCATTTGGCAATACGTTAAAAAATTTTATTGCGTAATAGCTAGTTTCATTCCTTGATTTAGACAGCCTCAGAAAATTCGTATTTATGTTATTATTTCGCATTAGATACGAATGAACACTATCATATTTAGTGTAATCACATATGTGTTCTTTTATGTACAAGGGACATTGAAATTACAAGGCAAGGCAAGGTCAGTATATTTAATTTTTTTAAAGTCTCCTTACAGTCGTTTCTATAAGCTAAGCCGGCAATAATTATTACAGCCTTTCTTTGCGTGGAAAAAAACCGATGCAGTGTGTGCCGAGTGGCCTCATGCCAATATGGTATATTGTCTAAATGTTTTTTGTGGCATTATCTTAATTTTTTTCCTTCCTCAATTCTTTGGGACTTCCTGCCACATGTATGTTTTCTTTTTAAGCGGTGCTAGGGGAGTCTACAAAATATATCACAATTAACCAGTATGTTACTGGTAAAAAACCTCTACGCCTGTGACGTTTACGTCAAAGGATCAGTTAAAGGTTGGTTTTTATAAATAAACAACACAAATAAGTATAAAAACTTGAAATTAAATATTTCGCCGACGTTTCGGAAATCTAATCTGTTTCCTTTTTCAAGGCTTTTTTTGAAAAATCTCTTTTCTGTGTATGACAAATACACAGCTCTAAGAATGTTTGTTATATTCAATATCCATAGATACTTACTATTTACATAGAACTGTTGATGTTAATGTTAAGTTTGTGAAGTTCTTCTTTTAACACTGTCAGCCAAGTTGTACAGACATCTACGGAACAATTCGACACGCAATTATCCACATTCAATAATATTATCGCGGATTCTTTAATTTTTCTTTTTTTGCTATCTGCCTCTTTTGTTAAAATTTTTGCCGAGTCCCAGTTTATTCTATGTCCGTTCTCCCACGCGTGTTCGCAGATCTTGGACCTCTGAATTTCATTTTTTCTGATATAATTTTGATGTTCCTCCAATCTTACACTAAAAGGTCTGGATGACTCACCCACGTATTGTTTGTTGCACTCACAAGGAATACTATAAATGCGGTTTTTTGAATTTTGCTCGTGATTTGTCGGTTTCGTCTTTGTCAGAATAGATCTTAAAGTGCTGCTTGTTTGAAATACCGTCCTAATATCAAATCTATCACCGATGCGGTGCAACTTTTCGGATAATCCGCATACATAAGGATTTAACACTGTGTAACGTTTTTCAGGTTTTTGTCGTACCTGATTGGTATTTTCAATATTTATGAAGATTTTATCGACAAAACCCCCAGGGTATTGGTTATTAATAAGAACTTCCTTTATAAACCGCTTCTCATCAACAGTTCTATGTAAATATTAAGTATCTATGGATATTGAATATAACAAACATTCTTAGAACTGTGTATTTGTCATATACAGCAAAAAAGATTTTTCAAAAAAAGCCTTGAAAAGGGAAACAGATTAGATTGCCGAAACGTCGGCGAAATATTTAATTTCAAGTTTTTGTACTTATTTGTGTTGTTTGTTTATAAAAACCAACCTTTAACTGATCCTTTGACGTAAACGTCACAGGCGTAGAGGTTTTTTACCAGTAACATACTGGTTAATTGTGATATATTTTGTAGACTGCCCTAGCACCGCTTAAAAAGAAAACATACATGTGGCAGGAAGTCCCAAAGAATTGAAGAAGGAAACAAATATGGTATATGTTAAGGTGGACTGAATGAGTGCATGATAAGCCATTAATACTGTTTTCTGTGACTCACATTTTTCTAAATTACGCAATAAAAAAATTTCCCGAGACATGTTTTTACAGACCAGATCTGTATGTTTATCCCTTGTCAATTTGCTGTCCATGACACCACCCAAAAATTTAACACAATTAAAAGAATCCGCATCGGTAGTATGACGTCTTAAACTAAAAATCATCATTTCTGTTTTATCGGTATTTAGAACCAGTCGATTGCTTAAAAACCAATCTTGAACTAGCCATAGACTTCTGTGAGCCTTATTTATTAGTGTGCACACTGCACATATTTGAGTGGGTGTGAGCCAAAGTTGTATCATCTACAAATAGGGTGAATTTAGACATAGAACTACTGTTTGGCAAGTCGTTAACGTAAATCAGCAAAAGCACTGGTCCTGGAACAGAGCCTTGAGGTACACCGAAATTAATATCTCGATATGCTTAAATAAGTTGTGTAAAATAATCTTTATTCCCACAAATAAAGCATTGAATATTTAAAATTTTGCAGAGGTCTAGTAGCAGCTGAAAGAAAATGTCATTACAAACTTAATTTAACTGAAAAAAAGCAAATAAGAGTGAAATATATACAATTATGTAACTCCTATATCTTGTAAGGAACGTCCAATTAAAACCGTAAAAACGGAATTAATTTAAAAGCAAAAATAATAAACAAGAAAAAATCTGATGAGAATAGACACATCTCATTAACGTAACAGTTCGTTTCAATAAAACCTATAAGTTTTTTAATAAATCAAGTTGTTCTAAGGTACGCTTTTGAATAAAAATGAAAAATGAATGACGTTATAATTAATGAGAAGAGATTCGCAATTTTTATTGCAGGATCAATCACATTCCTGAGATCAAATTCCTGCTCCGTCTTGACATATGTTGTATTTTAGTATGTTTACAATACGTGACCCGTATTTAACATCTACTTTATCAATTAAAGTCTTGTATAATTTTGATTGATGTTTCAAGTCCACGTTTTGTTAATAAAACATATTTTTCGAGATTTTTATTAGCGGTACTGCTTTAACAATCAATCAGTGAAAAAATTGTTTAGATAACGATACGTAAGTAATATGAGCAGCTGGAGGATTAATGAACCGAAATAACTCATCTTGTTTAATTTATTTGGATTGTTTTTTTACACAATTAAAGTGTAATCAATTTATTTTGAATATCATTCTATTTTACAGCGTTAATTATGCATTATACAGTGTGTTTCACTTCTCGTGAAGACACCCCTGTATCTTCTTTATTTGTGGCCGAATTAATTTCAAAATTTTATGAGGTATACAACTCTGTAAGGCGACTTTAATCAACACATAAATGTCGTTTAGATATAAAACCTCGGCTTACTGCGATAAAAAGAAAATCGCAATTTTCGAGAAATCATAGTAGGCTTAGATATAGACGAAAATTTTGTTAATAAAAGTTGTCCAGAATCACTAGATATGCCACCCTATAAAATTTGGTGAAAATTGGAATACGTTGAAAAAAAATTTTTTTGTTTCACTTCTCGTGAAGACACCCCTGTATCTTCTTTATTTATAGCCGAATTAATTTCAAATTTTTATGAGGTATACAACTCTATAATGCCACTTTAATCAACACATAAATGTCGTTTAGATATAAAACCTCGGCTTACTGCGATAAAAAGAAAATCGCAATTTTCCAGAAATCATAGTAGGCTTAGATATAGACGAAAATTTTGTTAATAATAGTTGTTCAGAATCACTAGATATGCCACCCTATAAAATTTGGTGAAAATTGGAATATGTTGAACAAAAAATTTTTGTTTCACTTCTCGTGAAAACACGTATCTTTTTTATTTGTTACAGAATTTCAAGACTAATTTATTTTAAAAAAATTATCAGTTACACAGCGATATTGTCCAAACATACGGAGAGAACTTTTTCCAACAAATGAGTCGTGCACAATTATTATTAAAATTATTTATTAAATAAAAGGTAATGAAACAGTATTTACAGTGAATGACTAAAATGCCACTTATTATACTATTATATTCGGCCCCTTTCTACTAACCCACCCTCAAGTGTAATACACTTCTCAATCCGCTTTCTGTTATTTATTACAACTCTTCGCAGTTCTTGAGCCGTAACTTCTAAACACGCGTGCCTTATCCTCACACAAAGCTGCTCCACATTTTGAGGTCTGGTCTTATAAACTTTATTTTTAATATGACCCCAAAAATAAAAATCCATGGGAGTGAGATCAGGAGATCTGGGTGGCCAATGTATTAGAGGGCTATTTCGTCCTATCCATCTTTGGGGAAAATGTTCGTTCATCCATGCTCTTACTACTACGGAATTATGGATAGATGCTCCGTCGAGTTGGAAATACAATTGTTCCAAAGGAAAATCGACTATTGCATTCCACAGATCATTATTTAAAAATTGTAGCATATGTAACGCATTTATATTTTGAAAAAAGAAGAACGGCCCTATTATTGTTTCATTAAAAATTCCACACCACACATTTACCTTCTGGGAATATTGCCTTTTACAATTTATTATCCAATCAGGATTTTCTACTGCCCAGTATCTAGAATTTTGTGATGATACTACCCCGTTGGTGGAGAAAGTTGCTTCGTCCGTGAAAATTACTTTCTTCAAGAAGTCTCTATTATTTAAATAATTACCTTGGATCCATAAACAATATTCTAGTCTTCTCTCTTCATCACCTTCCTCCAAGGTATGTACAAATTTTGGTTTAAACGGTTGTAACTTATGGCGTTTTAAACATCTCCAAATTTTTGACGCCGACAAATTGAGGTCACGAGCCATATTTCTAAGGCTGGTAGTGGGATTGGCGTTAAACGCCGCTAATATAACGTCATCCTCTCCATGTCTTCGACTGAGATGTACTCTCGGTTTAAGCACATTACCAGTTGTATTGAACAAGTGACATATTCTTGCAACGGTACCATGGTGTATTGGTCGTCTTAGAGGATGTCTTAAATTAAATTCTTCTGCAGCTTCTCTTGAAGACCGTACATTTTCACCGACTATCTTTATTATTTCTACTTTTTCATCAGTGGTTAAAAGAATTCTAACCATTATGATTAAAAAAATTAAATAATTAAACTTACGAACTGAACAATAAATAACAATAATCACTTCTGTCATAAAAGTAAGAATGGAGAAATAAACAAAATAGTTATTGACAGTTAATTTCACGGCACTCTTAACATTTAAAACAAAAAATCAAAAAACCCCTAATGTTCCTAAAATTCTGAGTCGATAAGAAGGATATGATGGAAAGTTACTCCTCAAGAACATTGACAACGAAAAAAACAAAAAAAAAGGAACAGTGTTACAACTTGATATGTAATAAAAAGTGGCCCTTTTAGCGTTTTATTGAATCATGATTTTTGTTCACGACTTTCGTTTGTTGGAAAAAGTTCTCTCTGTGGGTTGGATAAAGTCATTTTATAGAGTTGTATAATTGATACATTTTTTAAAATAAATTAGTCTTAAAATTCGATCACAAATAAAAAAAAGATGGGGTGTCTTCACGAGATGAAAAAAAAATTTTTCTTCAAAGTTTTCCGATTTTCACCAAATTTTATAGGGGGGCATATCTAGTGATTCTGAACAACTATTATTAACAAAATTTTCGTCTATATCTAAGCCTACTATGATTTCTCGAAAATTGCGATTTTCTTTTTATCGCAGTAAGTCGAGGTTTTATATCTAAACGACATTCATGTGTTGATTAAAGTCGCCTTACAGAGTTGTATACCTCATAAAAATTTGAAATTAATTCGGCCACAAATAAAGAAGATACAGGGGTGTCTTCACGAGAAGTGAAACAAAAATTTTTTTTTCAAAGTATTCCGATTTTCACCAAATTTTATAGGGGAGCATATCTAGTGATTCTGAACAACTTTTATTAATAAAATTTTCATCTATATCTAAGCCTACTATGATTTCTCGAAAATCTCGATTTTCTTTTTATCGCAGTAAGTCGAGGTTTTATATCTAAACGACATTCATGTGTTGATTAAAGTCGCCTTACAGAGTTGTATACCTCATAAAAATTTGAAATTAATTCGGCCACAAATAAAGAAGATACAGGGGTGTCTTCACGAGAAGTGAAACAAAAATTTTTTTTTCAAAGTATTCCGATTTTCACCAAATTTTATAGGGGGGCATATCTAGTGATTCTGAACAACTTTTATTAATAAAATTTTCATCTATATCTAAGCCTACTATGATTTCTCGAAAATCTCGATTTTCTTTTTATCGCAGTAAGCCGAGGTTTTATATCTAAACGACATTCATGTGTTGATTAAAGTCGCCTTACAGAGTTGTATACCTCATAAAAATTTGAAATTAATTCGGCCACAAATAAAGAAGATACAGGGGTGTCTTCACGAGAAGTGAAACACACTGTATAACAAATGGACCGCTTTTTCTACAGTATTAAGAAGACATAGTAGGCCAGTCAGTACAGACTTCTACAGTGAAAAGATTTTAATCTTTGAGGCAATATTGAACGAGGTAAAAAAATAATAAATCCGGTTTTTGCACCCTTCTCCGTCTCCCTAGCCCAGTCGTCAGGGGTTTTAAGGCGTCACTAATGTTATATGGCTGAAATTTTCAGGCGATCCCTAAAAAAGTCGAAAATATTAGCCGAAATTCGGTTTTTGACCAATAACATGAAAAATATATATATAAAAAACTAATGGCACTAGACGATAGAGGGGGAAATTTCACATAAGAAATGTATTTGAAATTTTTTTGTACGATCAAAATTGTAGGTTCCAAATTTTTTTGTTTAACGCACGAGAATGGAACATGGCGACACATAAGTACGGCGCGCGAAGCGTGCGCGGCCACGAACGCGCTACACTAAATTTGTTGCAACTTTTGAACTAATTAATGAAATTGAGCTCAACAAAGTTTAAATGAAAGAAGAAACATGTGTCTATTGGATTATTATATTTTCAAATGTAGAAATAAATGTCGGAACATAAAGAGATTTCCAATGAAATCGGTAAAAGCTCTACCATTTCTACAATTGTTAAGATAAAAACATGGAACTTTCATATATTACTCTTGAAGTAATGTATAAAAAGATCCAATAGGTGAGAAAGATCTCAAAAATTTATTTTTGAAGATGTGCACAGGGCCGAATTTTGGAATTTTCCGCCCATAGGCAGATTTGAATCTGACGCCCTACAACACCAATCAAAATGTTGAACACCGGGGGGAACTATTCCTTAGGATTGAATATTTCTCTCGGTCGAAATTTTTTGAAAAGCGGGGGATAACATTCCTTGAAATTGAATATTTATGTCAGTCGGCATTTTAAAAGGCTGGAGGATGATATTCCTTAAAATTGAATATCTTTTTCGATAAAATTTTTGAAGAGCATAGGGTGCTACTTCCTAGATTATACAATAATTATTTCCATCGAAATTTTAAAGACCGGAGGGTGATATTCCCTAAAGTATATTCACCAGAGACATTCATGCGTAAAATTATTAAAAATACAAAATCCTGATCGATTTTAGAACGATTGAATATTAATAAAAATGTAGGATATTGTTTTTTTAAACTTGACAGTACACTACCATAAACTTCAAATGGAGTCACTAAACTGTTTATGAGTTATAATTTATAATAATTAAAACTTTCGAACAAATGTAAATACACTCTTACGCAAATTACATACAACTGAAGTCGAGAAAACTGTTGACAATCTCCTTAAAATGCAACCAATGAGGATGGAACACGTCGCGATCACGAGGCAATCACGCATATTTATTACTCTCAGCCTTCCGTGAATACACTATAGGACTAAATATTTATCACGATGGAAATTTTAAACAGCAACGAGGATATTCCTTTACCTAACAATTTAATATTTATCTCATTATAAACAATACAAGTCATTCGAAATTCGTTATTATTTGCATCGCACTAATCAGTTACAAGTATACATGCCTCTTTCGTCTCACCTAATGCAAATACTAACCTCCAACTTCGGGTGAAATCCGGGCCCCTTCAAAAACCGCCGGGCCCGGAAAGAAACACCCCAGACCTCCCCTCCTCTCATCGGGCCTGTGTATGTGTGTATTTTTCATTATAAATCATAAAATGGATAATAATTATTATTTTGTCATTATTCTTTAAAATCTTTTGGCGCCATGCCGCCCTAAAAAATTTGCCGCTCTCGGCAGCTGCCTTTATTGCCTATGGGAAAATCCGGCACTGGATGTTTTTTTTTTTTTTTTTTTTGGCATTCGGCCATTAGCCATACAGCCAACCACTCAAACTCATTTATACAGAGCTAGAACTATATCGAAAATAGAAAAAATTATTGAAGGCGATCAAAGGAAAATACACAGGGACACACGCTTCTCGTCCTGGGGTCTGTCAGGACATTAATTTTTTGACAAAGACAAATGTAGGACCACTATAGTTTAAAGGATGTAACAAAGGAAAAACCACAGAGGATACGAAACTAAGCTACCATCATTCGCACACACACAAAATTCATAATAAAATTTTCGATTCGTCCAAAAAACTTATAATACAGTCAAAAATGTGTTTGTTAAATTGGCAAAGAAGAGAGAGTACATTAAACGGAGCTTGAATATTACAGTTAATAAGATTGTTATAAAACCTGTTACTTGCTGCTCTGTATTTAGAACACTGAAAGAAGATATGGTCCAAGTCACCTTTAATATTGCAGATATCACAATTATCTGAAGGCAGAACATTTATTTTATATAGATGCGCTGGGAAACAAGCATGACCAAATTTGAGGCGTATTATAGTTGTGAGGCACTGGATGTACACTTCCAAAATTTCAAAATCTTGAGAAAGTGATAGAATTTGATATGTATAACTAACTTTAACCACCCTGGTTTAAATCTCGTTATTAGATTTCTGTAAGTGCGACTTTTAAATCTTGAAATCTGTACTTTAAGATGCTTCAAGAGGATTTAGCTTAAAAATTACATTAACTCTCTTTATTTTACGAAAATAAAATAAAAAAAAATTTCTTTGCTCCAAAATTCGTGAATCTAGGGGTAAAATAAACACTATTTAGCATAAATATCCATCGGATCTTTTTATACATTACTTCAAGAGTAATATCTGAAAGTTTCAGATTCTTCTTTTAAAAATTGTAGAAATGGTAGAGCTTTTACCGATTCGATCGGAAATCTCTTTATGTTCCGCCTACATACATGTACTGTTCCTACATACAATAATTTTATATTTGAAAATATGATATCCAATAGCCTCATGTCTCTCATTTAAGCTTTGTTGAGGTCAATTTCATTAATTAGTTAAAAAATTACAACAAATTCAGTGCAGCGCGTCCGAGACCGCGCACGCTTCGCGAGCCGTACTTATGTGTCGCCAGCTTCCATTCTCGATCGTTAAATAAAAAATCTGGAATCTACATTTTTGATCGTAGAAAATACTTCATATACGTTTTTGATGTGAAATTTCCCTCTCTACCGCTTAGGGCTATTACATATTTTTTATTTTTCGAGCTCTTGGCCAAAAACCGAATTTCGGCCAATATTTTCGATTTTTTTAGGGGTCTCCGACACCGCTGGAAACTTCTTTTGTCCCGGACCATTGTTAAATTAACAAAATACGTAAACTTGCAGTAACATTTTAATAATTATTAATAATAATAATAATAATAATAATAATTTATTTTCCATAAAGACAATATTACATTGTATAGGAATAGTCAATATGAGTTACAAACTAGATAAAAAAGAATTCAGATACAGAATAAAAACATTCAGTCAACAGAAATGACTTTAAATTACATTTAAAATGAAATAAATTCTTAGCTGTTTTGCACTCAACAGGTAAGTGATTAAATAACTTAGGGCCTAGGTAATTTGGAGAATTACTTGTTACATTTAGTCTAGCATGTGGTATGCGGAAGTCCTCTTTGTTCCGAGTATTTACACCATGAACATTTTTATTAATAATAAATTTGTCTTTGTGTTTGAAAACATAAACACACATTTCAAATATGTACATACTTGGCAAGGTTAGAATATTATATTCCCTAAACACTTCTTTACAAGATTGGGTACTGGAAATACCTGCCAATACAACGTAATATACGTTTTTGTGCAATAAAAACATTCTGTGATAGAGTGGAGTTTCCCCAAAAACAGACACCATACCTTAATCTAGAATCTACTTGGGCATAATATAGATTTAGTAATTGTACTTTTGTGAGTACTGCTTTAATGTTATTAATTAAATAGGAAAACGAAGCCAATTTCGAAATCAGGTGTACACAGTGTGTCTTCCAGTTCAAACATTCATCCATATATAAACCCAAGAATTTCACGCCATCATGGGTATCTGTTATAAGTGAATTATTGATATTAATAGAAATTGATTCACAGTTTTTTTGCCTGGTATGAAAACGAATTAGCTGCGTTTTATCTGCATTAAAATATAAATGATGTTGATTAAAAAACGTAGATACCTTTTCTATTACATTATTACAGTTTGTTTTTAATACACTGTTAATGGAATCTGAAGCAATCATAGAAAGATCATCAGCATACATTGAAAAGAACTCATTGCCCAAACTAAGTTCAAGTTTATTAATATATAATATAAATAGCACCGGGCCCAATACTGAGCCTTGTGGAACTCCCATGCTCAAAAAGGCACATTCAGACTTTATTCTGTTTATTTTATTTTGGCTATGATGATGTATGCTCACATACTGCTGACGATTATTTAAAAAGGACTCGATCCAGTTTAATGCTTGTCCTCTAATACCATAGTCACATAATATGGAAGACAACTTTTCATGATTAACACAGTCGAATGCCCTGCTAAAATCAAAGAATATCCCAACAGGACATTCTCCTGCTTCAATATATTGAATTATTTGATTGTAAAATGAGTTGACAGCTGTTAATGTTGATTTTTCACATTGAAAACCGTGTTGTTTTTCGGACAATATCTTAAATTTTTTTACGAATTTTAATAGACGGTCTAAATAACAATACTCAAATATTTTCGAAAAACTATAAGGTACTGTTACAGGCCTATAGTTTTGTAGGAGATGTGGATCTTTTTTCTTAAAAATAGGCACCACTTTACCTATTTTTAAATTTTCAGGGAACGTTCCGGTTTCAAAAGACATATTTACTAAGTAAGTAAGTGGCTTTATCAATGATTTTAGAGTCTTCTTAACTAAAAAACCAGGTATATCATCTGGTCCAGATGATTTTTTATTTTTAAGCTTAGTATTTAATAACAAGAACATTTCTTCTTCCGTAAATGGCCTTAAAAACAATGTGGAGTCAATATTACTTAATTGATTATATGAAGAAGTGGGAAGTGTATCTGGTATTTGGCTTATAATATTGATGGGGGTATCGATGAAAAAATTATTAAACAATGATGCAACCATCTCTGGATTTTCAGTAATATTTTCGTCGTTGTTTATTTTAATATTAGTATGTTTTTTATTTTTGTTTGACAATTCTGATATAGTATACCAAGCAGCTCGCGTGGGGTTCTGTGAGTTTACAATTTTATTTTGGTAATAGTTTTTCCTTGTTTTATTAATTAAATTATTATGAATCTTTTTTGCCTCATTGTAAGCAGAAGTTAAGTCAGGATAAGTTCTTTTCAAAACATACAGATCCCTCAAATGTGTACTTGATGATCTAACCGCGTCATTTACCCACTTTTTATCACTCTGTGTATTAAAATAATATCTACGTTCAGGAAAATAACAATTAAAATAGTATAAAAATGTTTCGTGGAAATAATAAAATGCTGAATTGAGATCATTTATATTATAGAGAGAGTACCAATTTTCATTTTGAAGTGCTTGTTCAAACTTTAAAATTGCGCTATCATTAAAACTTCTTTTTATGCAGTTTATGCTCTGCGAATTAACTTTCTCAGAATGTAATTCTAACAGAATTGTTCTATGATCTGAAATAGTATTGTCTAGCACTGAACAAATTCCACTGTTATTAAAATTAATAAAAATATGATCTATCACAGTACAGGAAGTGTCTGTAACTCGAGTTGGCCACCCTACCACAGATTTTAAATTAAAACTGGACAATACAGTACATAAAGAATTAAAATAAGTATTCTTATTCATGTCAAAATTAAAATCGCCACACAGAATAAAATCAATATAAGGTTTGTACAAATGATTTAAAACATCAACAATATTATTTAAAAATATACCTTCGTCCCCAGAAGGAGACCTATAGCAATTTAAAATTATTACCGTGGTATTCTTTTGTTTAAAAGAAACAGCACAAATTTCAAAATGTTGTTCTATACAATAACTATCTAGATTAATTTCTTTTACATTAATGTTATCTTTTATCCAAATTCCTACACCCCCACATTTAAGTGAAGATCTACAATACGAGCTTATTAATGTATATCCACTAATATGTATTAAATTAATTAAATCTGCTTTGATTCCAGTTTCAACTAGACACAAAATATTTAAACTGGGATATCTGCTTATATCCAAATTCAAATTATTAATCTTATCGTTGTTTAAAGTATTTATATTAAGTAGAAGAATATTGGGATCAAACATTAATCCTTTGGTACCACATTCTTCCTGCTCATCTGTAAAAAACGGCTGATGCATGCACCAAAAGGCCATATTGATGGATCCATCGCTTTCTTAAAATTGCACTCATATATGGAGACCTTGTATGAAGAATAAAGCCCAGGATGTTTTGGCGTTATAGCCTCACACACTACTTCTGGCAAATGAGATTTCAGCTGTTTTGTCAATTCGGCAGCTGTTATTTGTGGATCTACCCTGTATACATGAAGAATGGCATATTTTGGTACACCCTGTATGACCGATTCCTTATTATTTCCAACAATAACAGATCGTCTCCTTCGTTTGTTAGAAACTCGCTGCCATTCACTTTCTTTGGCAGTTGAAGTCGAGGGTGTATTACGAGGCGTATCCTCTTTTGCTAAATTAATATATTTATTCAATTTGGCTTCGCTTTCCACTTGTAAAAGACCAGCTGATAAGTCCTTTTTTGTTATAGCTGAGTTCTTTGGTATATTTATATTCGTATTGCTAGATACAGTCATTGTTGAGTTTTTAGACTCGTTTATATTTTTATTTATAGCTGAGTTTTTTGCGACATCACTTATTTTTATGTTATCGCGTTTTTGGACAGTTTCTTTTATACTGCAGTTTGCCTGATATTTATTCATCATTTCAATTTGATTGTTTAATAATTTCACTTTTTCATTTAACTCACTGATAATAGTGTCTTTTTGTTTGATTATATAGTTAAATAAGTGTAAATCTACCTTTTTTTCTGGGCCAGATAATTCCTCCATAGCATCAAAAAAGGCCGCGTCATTTTCCGAACTTCCCATATTTTCACAACATATTATTGTGTTGTCGTCAACAAATTTTACATTACACAATTTTGCACAACTGATATGAAATTGTGTTTCGCACTTATTACACTTTAAAGCACTTTTTGCCACTTTTTTACAGCGTTTACAAACGGAGCTCTCTGAACCGTTCGACATTGTTCAACGCTTAGCCTACAATATTAGACATCTTCTATTAAGTTTGCACCCTGCTGCAATGACCGTAACTTTGCAAATAGTTGTTTATTAACTTTATTATGATATGTTTTGTCAACAAAATGATTGCATATGCAACAGAATAGTCAGAAACCCGCTTGTAATTTTGCATACCTTTTTTTACCCCGGAAGGTTTTTTCACGATTTTTTTTTTCTGGAACGGACACGATTTTGACTTATTAAATAGTAAGTGGGGGGTCTAAATAATTGAATGAAACTAGCGAGGGTTATTATTGAGGGAGATATCATTTATGTAAGTGACGTTCCGTATTAATAAATGGGTTGTAAATTGATCTGAATCTACATATCGACAATTTACAACAATAATAAATCTGCAACACTTTCCGGATTTTTTTGTTGCGAATAATATTTTAATAAAATTGCAAAATGTCTCAGAAGGAAAGCGAAAACAGGTAAAATATATTTCGACTGTTTTGTGAAGTTGCAAATTCACAGGAGCATTTGAATATATTATTTGAATGTTATATGAAATTGCACCTATTTTCTGATTTTTTTCAGTCAAGCATAACCTGATACTTAATTTAAATAAGTTCCGAGTCATTTGCAAGGTTGCAAATTCAGATGATTTATTGGTGTCACAAACATTCGCAACTCGAATTTAGGAATTTCGCCCCCACTTACAGTTTAATACGTCAAATCATGTCTGTGCCAGATAAAAAGTTGTGAAAAAACCTTCCAGGGTAAAAAAAGTTATGCAAAATTACAAGTGGGTTTGTGACTCTATTCTGTTACATAACCAATCATTTGCATAGCTTTCGCAATTTTGTCGACAAAATATATCATAATAAAATTCATAAACAACTATTTGCAATGTTAAGGTCGTTGTAGCAGGGTGTAAACTTAATAGAAGATGTTTAATAATTATTAAAATGTTCTTCAAGGTTTCCATATTTAAGATTTTTTTCAAAATGTTACTGGAATTTTACTTTTTTTGTTAATTTTACAATTTTCCGGAGGCAGAGAAGGATGCAAAAACCGGATTTATTATTTTTTTACCTCCTCCAGTATTGCAATTTTCATAACTTTTTTACTATAATGACTGGCCTATAGGATTTCTCAGACATTCAAGATAAAAGTATAAATCACTTTTATGGTCGACTGAGCACGTGGTATATCTATTAAAGTTTTTTCTTAAAACGAACATCTGCTAGAAACAAGTTTCAGATGTCTTTTTTAAGTGTAAAATAATATGTTTACAACTTCCTTAATATTTTGAAAACGTCGAATCAAAAAATTGTTTTTTAATAAATGAAAATTATGAAATAAAATTTCATCGTCATTCGGTTAATTGAATCTTATTGCCTAATATCAATTTTGAGATCGGGTTATTTGTTCATTTTTACACCGACCCCAAAATTGATATTAGGTAATAATGTTCAATTAAATGAACGACGCGACAGTGAACAGGGCCGGCGGAAGGTGGTCGTCCGGGGCGCTTAGTGCAAGGGTCCACATGACAAAAATTAAAATAATTTAAAATACCAATCTGGACAGATCTCTTATTTACAAATAATAACTAATAACCACATCAATAATTACTGTTAATTCGTGTATCCAAATATCGGCAGTTACTAGACCATATCAGAATAAAATGCTCAAATATCCTACTAATATCAAGCTGATAACCCTAAAACCTCTAAGCCTAACCCATTGGGAGAGTCGTGTTAACTTAGTCGTTACCATTGGACAAATATGTGATGCTTTACTTGAGGCTTCCAGTGATAATAGGATTAATGCTTTTGGTCAAAATACAAATTTGACCAACAAAATTAAGAGCTGCAAATTTATTTGCTCTTTTATCATTTGATATCAGATATTATATAGAATTAATCTAGTTAGTAAACCCCTACAGGAAAAATGGGATTGTGGATACATACAAATAACAACAACAAAACATTCGTTTAAGATAAATTTATTTTTTCCATCTTTAAAAATGCAAAAATATGTTTATCTTTTTGTACGATATTAATAGTTAAATGAACAGCAAAGAGTTATTGAAAACCTACTAAGATTTCCAACTATTGCTAACAGATGGTAATCATGGAGATGTTGGACTACAGCTTTACCAGGAGCTAGTCGCCCCTGGCCCTAGAAGTTCACCAACTGATGTACTAAATTTTACACTTATGTAAAAACTATTTAATCGAGAATATTCATAACACATTTATTTGTGGCATTGCGTATTTTATTAACATTGCCCATAACCGTCGCATTAGGGGAAAGAAGTTTCTCTAAATTAAAATTAGTAAGAAATTGTTTGTTATCTTCAATGTCACTAGATCGCTCAGTTGTGCCGGCGATGATGTCGACTGAGTACGACATATTACGCGAAGTTGACTTTGATTTACTAAACACTTTTCCGGCGCGGAGGCTTGAAAGGCAGTTTTTTCATAAATATGTATCACACGTATGAAAATATGCATTTATATAGTTTATTTTATTAAATAAACTTACATAGCGTATAATCTGCGGGTATTTTTTTTAACCTAATTAATATTTAGGGGCGCCAAAAAAGGTACTTGCGTGGTTTAAATATTTCTCTTCCTCCGGCTCTGATGGTGAAATTATATTTTATAACTAGTTAAACGCGGAGAATTTAGTGGGGATTAATTTTGAGCGCCTTGTATTTCAGTGTTTAGTTTTTCAATTATTCAGTTTTAAATTTTTTGATTTTTGACTTGACAATTTTCACTATTTTAGTTTTTCAGTTTTCTAATTTTTAGTTTTTTGGTTTTCAGTTTTTTAGTTTTTCAGTTTTTCGTTTTTAATTTTTTCAGTTTTTCAGTTATTTAGTTTTTCAGTGTTCAGTTTTTCATGCCCTTGAGGTTCGATCACATATTTGTAGTCAGTGACCCTGAGAACCCTCAGGTACCGATTTTCAATCGAATCGAAACGTAAATGATAAAGCTCTTCCGCCATGTTGGCACCGCTATGTTGAATTTTTGACGATCACGTATTTGTAATCTGCTCTCTTGATTACCTGCAAATACCGATTTTCAGTTGAATCAAAAGATAAATGATAAAAGCGGTCGGCGTGTTGAAGCAGCTATTTTGAATTTCAGAGTCTCGGTCTCAAATTTGTAATCTGAGACCCTGATTATCTTCAGATTCTGATTTTCAGCCGAATGAGAAGATAAATGATAAAACTGTTTCGCCATTTTGTATTTTAGAGTTTCGATCTCATATTTATAATTTTGAGATCTCGATTGCCTCCAGAAACTGATTTTCAATCGAATCTGACAATGGATTAAATCATAACTTGTTTCATCCAAAAAAATCTCAGCCTTTTTACTGACCCAAGTTCACTTCAATCTACAATGGTTACGCAATTATGGCAGCTCTCATGGATTCACCATTTTGAATCTTAATTCCGAAAATACTTGATTATTTACCTGCAACCGGTCGCGCTCCTTGGATATAATGAAAAGTACTTATTTTAACCTGCACCTTCGCCATAACTTCGAATATTTGTAATACTTCCTAGTCATGCACACGTACATACTTGCCAGAGACGAAAAAGACCGAATTGCGTGAAATTGAGGTAGAAGGCTGTTTTTTTTTCAATGGTTTCCTTTCGCCCGAAATGTGTTCAAATCTGGTGATCGAATTTTTTACCACTTCCCGATATCCAATCATGCTGAAATTTTGCACACAACATTGGTTCTGAAGAAAATACAATATAATATATTCAATATTATGGTAGATCCAATATGGTGGCCACCACAAAATGGCGGATTACCTTTTCTTGACAGCCCCCTCGACATGGGTATCAAATGAAAGGGCTATGACAAGTAGAATACAATAAGCTGTGTGACGTTATTCTAAACCCAACGTGGCGACCGACACAAAATGGCGGATTACCTATTTTTTTGCAACCCCCTCGGCATGGGTATCAAGTGAAAGGGTTATGACAGGTGGAATACAGAAAGCTGTGTGATGTTATTCTAAATCCAATATGGCGGCCGATACAAAATGGCTATGGATATGGGTATCAAATGAAATAGTTTGACAAGAGTAAACGAAATGATGGCGTTTGAATTAAAAAAAAAAAATGAGGTAGACGGAAAACTAAAAAGTAAAAAATAAATAAATTTAAAAAATTTTAAACAATGGTTTTCTTTTAAAACCGAATTGCACTAAAAAGTAGAAAATAATATTTATTCAGTGATTAAATTATAAAATGATGATGAAAAAGGGTCGTTCACAAAGTATTGCTGTTGCTGTTATATTACAACATACTATTCATAACGTTTTATCACAATGTTGATTGTTGATAAAGGTAATGTATTATATTTTATAAGCATCCAATGGTTTTCTTTTTCATCATCATTTTGTAATTTAATGACTGTATAAAAATTATTTTCTACTTTTTAGTGCAATTCCGTTTTAAAAGAAAACCATTGTTTAAATTTTTTATTTTATTTTTTATTTATTTATTAATCGCTAATATTATGTTCTGAATAAGTACCTAGATTAGCGAATAAAAATCTCTTCTGCCTATTTTTTTACAGCCAAAAGAATTTGAAAATTCTTTTGGCTGTAAAAAAATAGACAGAAGAGATTTTTATTCGCCACTCTAGGTACTTATTCAGAACATAATAACTGTTTTTTTCTCGGTAATTTTTTTTGAAGTTACAATAAAATTTTGCTGATAAATGTTATAGGCAACGTTGTCCATCGATCTGTTCTCTCGTGATGTCAAAATAGTGAAATCTGACCTCACAAATTCAAAAAGAACAAGGACACCAGCCGACTCCTTTAGACTCAAAACTCTTTTTGAAAAAACAAGTAATTAAGATAAAAATTAATTATAGCTTAAAGTATGCTCAAGGTGATGTGAGCCGGTTTTGAAAAAAAAAAAATTTTGCGTCAGTTATTCTCAAAAAAGTGCAAATCGGAAATATCGGTATAATTTTTGGAATAAGGCAACAATGTAGACGTTCTTAGGTTCAAATTGCATGTTATTATCTCTACTTTTAAAATCTGTTGAGGAAATATTTTTGAAGAAAAATTAACCCTCTTTTTTCACTTTGAAAATTTTCAAATTTTTAAAATCTCTCGAAAATTCGTATTTTCTTCATTTTTAGGTGTGGTGGCACATATAAGTATTGGTTACAGGAACAACACTACTGTTATTTTATATGAAGTCAACGTTATTATTTAACTTAAAAAAAATGTCTAAAAGTAACATTTATTACAAAAAAAAACTGGAACGAGTTATTCCATAGAATGTAACAAATATATTAAAAGTTTAGTAAATCCGCGAAGAGTATAATGTATACTCTAGTTTTAGATGCACCTGTTTGGGATGCCATAACCAAATAAATATGGGTTTCCTATAACATTTTGTTCCGATTTATATAAAGAAAACAGAAATATTGTATTATTTCATAGATTTTGTATTATTTGGGAATCGTTTCACATGTTTTTAAGTTATGTTCTATTATTTTATCTAAAAGTTTTTAAAATATCGATTGCCTTCTTATCTTTGAATATAATAGTTAAAATTCATCAGACCGTTTACATAAGTAAAGAAATACTTTACATGTTTACAAACCTCCTCATACAATTTTATTTTTGTTCAAATATTGTTACTTAGCGATTTCATGAGAGCAAACAAAGAGCAAGAGCAATTTTAATATTCTCTTCTGTGATTTACAGCTTTGTGTTTATCATTATTCCACGTTTATATCCAGTTTTGTAAAATCAACCCTTGTTACTGCAGCGTAAAGTAATAGGCGTAACGATTTCTGTTTTTGTTATCATCTCTATAACTTCAGATGAATCACCACATTAAATGTGCAGCTTGAATTTCGAGCACCGGCAAATTGCAAACAATTACAGCGAAAATAAAACTGCAGATGTCATGTACTGTGACAAATTCATCATAAAATAGTAACCACCATTCAAAATCGACAACGAGATAAGTTGCGTTTGGACGTTTATTCCCCAAACGCATATGTCGTCAATAGTGGAATGGGGTGTACCTTCTAACAATGAAAGAATTTACAATCATCCCTCATTTACAACACTCTAACTCAAGGGGCTCGTTTTATTCATGAAAAATTGGACTGTTTAATAACCTGCATGTTCTTAAAAATAAATAAGAAATTGTTTAGCACAGAAATGCCCATGTTATCGTGTATTCGATTATAATGAGGTATTTAGATAAATATATCAGATAAATATATCAGATAAATAATAATAATAATAATAATAATAATAATAATGATATGTTTATTTATAATATAAAAATACACATTTCTGAAAATTTGAGTAAGTAGATATGTAGATACATAAATACAGAACTATACTTAAATAACTAACATAATAATTCAGAAGAAACACTACAGTAATGTAATATTTATTACTAAACAGAAAAAGAAAACCCAGAAAAATTAATTTGTATGTTTTCTTATTGTATATAAGATCAAGACATGTAGTATAACTGTTGAAAATATTTCTGAAAATACATCTAAATGCATCTAAATGTGAGTATATCTGAACATGACTATTACTTCTATTTTTTTTCTTAATTTTTCTTAATTTTTTTTATGTTGATCAGGGAATGGATAAAATCTCTGTCCAAGTTTAGAATATACATTTTGCATTTATATTTAAAACGTTTTAATGAATTAGACTGTTTTATATCAGTTGGCAAGATATTATAAAGGCGAGGAGAAAGAAAGATATAACTTCTTTGACCTATAGTTTTCGCAGAGGGAGAAATTTTTGCTTGTAGATTAGTTTTACCTCTTGTTGTATATGTATGGCTGGGTAACTCTAAATTATTTTTATTTTTATATTGGTTAACGATAATCTGAAAAAAATATATTTGCCTAACATCAAAGTCTGCATTCTGTAAAAACTAGGTTAGTCGGATACGTTGGTATTTTATTCAACATTGTTTTTAGAAATTTCTTTTGTGTTATTTCAAGCATTTTCATATGAATATTCAAAGCACCACCCCATCCCAAGATTCCATAAGATAGTCTCGAATCTACTAGTGCATGGTATATGATTTTCATTTGCTCTATGTCCAATATTTTATTTAAGAATTTAAATTTATATAGTATGCTTCTAAGTGTTTTAGTGACATAATTAATATGTATGTCCCATATTAGATGTTTATCTATGTAGACCCCTAAATACTTAGTAAAACTGGAACTACCATCGGAATATATTTCAAGTTTATCATAGCCAGGTAAATTACTTTTGACACAGTTGAAAGGAACATAAGTAGTTTTTTTTATAGTTAATAGTCAACGTTTATAGTCAAACCAATTTATTAAATTTTTTAAATCATTTTCTACTTTTACTTTTAGATCGGCCCAAGATGGTGCTTCATAAAAGATTGCCGTATCATCTGCAAAACTAATTATTTTGCCAGAGCTATGAATGGTTAATAAATGATTAATATAAATAATAAAGAGAACTGGACCCAACACGGTTCCTTGAGGTACACCGTATCGCACAACTTTGTAATTGCTGAGACTGTCATTAATGTTAACAAATTGTTTTCTATCACTCAGATAACTGGTAAACAAATCATGCACCTTTCCTCTAACTCCAAAATGATCCAGAGTCTCCAACAGCTGGACATGGCTGACAGTGTCAAATGCCTTGGCTAGATCTAAGAATACACAAAGCGATGCTTTGCTTTTATCTAATGCCTTGTAAGTGTTGCTGGTGAGAAAAGAAATGGCATCCTGGGTGCACTTTCCCTCCCTGAATCCAAATTGTTTATCTGATATCAAATTGTATTTATTTAAATATTTTATTAATCTTATTTTAATAACTTTGTCAAATATTTTTGTTTAAGTTTGTAATTAAAGATATAGGACGATAAATAGGGACAAATAAGTCGACCCGTATATTTACTTTAGGTTTCTTCAAGCAATTAGTGTTTTCATCATAATTAAATGAGTTAAGAAACTAGAAGGAAGTGGGGAAATCGTGATACGTTACGCTTGTCTATATCCACTATTTTTGCACCACCAACAAATGAAATGGTGTCTTTGTTTGTAAATTAATATATTGTTACGTGTTTTCCACCCTTTAGGAAACACCCTGTTTGAATCTGTGGGTTCTAAATAATTTTAACAAGGGGTAAACCACTAACAATTTATTTAATAATTTACTACTATACAATACTTCAAAATAACCTTTACGCTTTGTTTACTTTATATTTAACCTCACTTTTCCGCTGCAAAATTTCACTTTTATAAAACTTCTCCCTCTGCGCCGGTAATCGCGCCTTATGTACTCTGAAATTTCCTCTAGATCCATGCAGAGCCAATCAAGAATTTTCTTCTACCACAGTCTAGAAAACTCTATCTCGTTCTACAAGTTTCCAGTCACTATTAGGCATAGGCGTATCAATCTCCAGTTTCAAGGGGATGTAATACATAACAATATTATATTTAACCTGTTTTAGTATTATAAATTCATTGATACATGTGTTTAATAATGTAGTACAATTAATAACAATAGACAAACGTTTCTTTCTTTAACAATGTAGTGAAACCTATGATAAGTAGTTCCATAATATGCAATGTAAGAGCCATAGAAGAAGAAAGAAGAAAAATCACATGAACTGCAAGATTTGTCAATTTTTAATAACTGCGGAACATTATCGGGCACGTCTGTCAATGAACCTCTTGTATGTTTAAAAGTGAATTATTATTTGTTTGCTAATAACTGTATTGAAACATATTCTTTATAGGATTTTGCAAACAGCAGAAAAAAATAACTATCTATGAGAACTAAAAGAAAAACTATGTGTAAAAATATTAATAAAATCTTTGCATTCTTTCGATAACCTGAGTTCTGGTTATGCTAGCAAATTAAAATTCTAAAATGAATTTGTCTAATTTCTTTGAAAATTCTCATTCTAACACTAGCACCCACGCAGTCCCCTACGGCCATGCAGATTAAACTAGTATCTACATAACCCTCCACGGTCATGAAGATTTTGAAAATGATTTTATTTACCTACCTTGTCTTAAAATTTTCCATTTTTTTGCCATTTTCATTTATTTACCTGCGTATACACTGTCAGGGTGTCTACTAATCTGGAAAACCTGGAATTGTCAGGGAATTTATTTCAGTCAGGGAAAACCTGGAAATATCAGGGAATTTGCTAAAATAAGAAATATAACCTGGAATTTGTACTTTCAGATAATTATTAATATAAACTATTGAATATGTTAAAAATGTTTCGCAGATGAAGATTATGAACACTTCTTGATACGAATTTCTTATATAGCTGTATAAGTGCGCGAGCGCACTTCTCCAGTTATTATTTATTGCTAGTAGCTCCAGAGTTGGTTGTCTATAGTAGTTCAAATAGTCTAGCCGCAATCAGCGCAGTCGTCGCGTGGTAATGTCTGCGGCTCTGCTTCTGCATAACTAATTATAGTTTACGTTGAAAATACAATATATGAACAGACAGATTTTTTATTTGTACTATTTCACTATTTCTATATATTTTTTTTATTGTTAATTCTCATTAATTTAAAAAAGCGACTTCTTTAAAGACTAAAAAACAATGATAACACTGGTTTACAAACAAAAAAAAAGTCCGATTCCATTCCATTCCATTCCATTTCTCGGTTAAGTGTAAGAGTAGCCTTTGGCTAAACTTCGCCGAGCATCCCCCAACATCTCTAACATATTGTAAATATATTTTCTTTCTATTTCACTTGCAAAAATAAAGACGATTTATTATTATTATTATTATTATGTTACCGTACCCCAAAGGTTTTTGACGTGCTGAACACGATACCGTAGTCCGTTTTGCGCCATCACGTCAGAATTTCGAGAAAACAACCTAAAAGTGCTAAAAATACAGCATTTAGAACTTCACGATTTGTTTACTCGAAAAAGAAGAAGTTTAGACGAAAATTGCAAAACGCAAAAAGAGTTTGGAATCACCCGGGGAATATTCTCAATTTTTTTCGGAATTGTCCAATGCTCTTTTTGATGCACTTGAAATCTCCACAATGCTCTTTTCTGCAAAGGACATTGGACAATTTCGAAAAAATTGAGAATACCCCTCGGATGATTCCAACCTCTTTTTGCCTCTTGCAATTTTTGTCCAAACTTCTTTTTTGAGTAAAAAAATCGCAGCAAAGTTCTAATATTTTGATTTTTCCTCGTCGGATATCTATAAAAAGTGACAATTTCAAAAAAAATGTTTTAAACAAAAGTAGCCTATTTTTAGTCAGACAATCCGAATTTGCAATAAAATCCAGGCCAAAATATTCAATGAATTAATCTGTGCATGAACGAAGGCGAAAAAGATATATTTTGCACTTTATCATCGTGTTCAGTTTATCAAAAACCTTCGGGGTATGGTAATGGAATCCCATTGGTCGGACATGTTTTTTTTTTTTTTTTGTAAACCTGAGTAATCTTTGTAGAAATAATCCAGCTCGTAATTGGGTTCTTGAAAATAAATAAATGTTTAAGTAATAAAATGCAAGAATTTTTTCTTATTGTTTCATAGAATTTATAGATAATTTTCTTGAGGTGAATACGTACTTTCCATATTTGTTCGAATGTAGGAAGTTAAAAACCTGGAATTTAGATAAAATAATATCTGGAAAACCTGGAAAAGTCGGAGAATTTTAAGATTAAGATTTAGTAGACACCCTGACTGTATATCACATTCTGTAATGCTTTTTGATACGTAGAGTTAGAATTTCTTGAACCCGAAATCCAAAAGTCGAAAGAATTTGAGATATGGCCAATTTTCATTTCAATTTCACAAGCAGATAAATGACCAAAAATTACCAAAAAATAGTCGCAGTTCGTAGACTTGACCTTTTCGTTTTGTGAAACTTATATTCAAATTCGGCGAATAAAGGAACTTAAAATAAATGGGTATTTGTTGAAAAAAAACGAACTTTTTAAATGCATTTTAGTTAAGTTAAATGGACGGTCGGTAATTTCCAAAGCATTTCATGTTTGATGACTATAATCAACTTAACTAATAGGTATTTGTAATTGTTTATAGTTTACGGCATTTTTTATTGTCTTCTCACGAATAAGGAAGTTCTATGTCAATAAAAAATAATTGAAATCTTTATACCTATATTTAACTTTTACGACGCAAAGGTAATAACAATTGCTGTTAATCCTGCATAATTTGCGTAAAAATGTAACGTTATTTTTCTTGGTTTTAATGGGATAATTAACGGGGCTTGATTTACGGGCCTAAAGTTCAAGAGCAGTTTAAAATGGGGGCATTTGCTGTACATGAATTTTCTGGTTTTGCCAGAAACGAGATGAGCAGTAAAGTATTTGCATAATTTTTAAATGGTCATTAATATTAATGGTATCAAGTCAGCTGTGTACGTTGTTGAACTTGGTATTCCACAAGGATCTGTACTGGACCCTTTACTGTTTTAATTGTCTATCAACAACATTCCGAGTCATATAACTGATGGTTTAGTTATACGATTATAGCCTTAGTAAGTAAAACACCACAACAGCTGGGACATATGATGTCGATTCAAGATTCAAATATTCAAGATAGCGGCAGCAATATGGCAAATAACTTACCATTTATCGTCTGATTCGACTTACATTCGGTTTGTCTCAAATTACAAATATGAGATCCAAAGTCAAAAATTCAAACTTTCGCCGTCTACAATACGGACCAATTTTATCATTTATCGTCTGATTCGACTCAAAATTGGTATCGAAAGAAATGATTTTGGACAGTGTACTTGACGCTATTTTTTCACATAAAATATCTTTTTGTGGGCTACATATATTTTGCTATGACTTGTTCGCGTATTTCTCTAAATATAATCTGCTGGAGATTTCGCGATAATTTTTGTGGGTTAAAAGAAGATATAAAGGAACATACATGTACGGGGCAAATTGAGAACCTCCCTACCTTACCTATACATTTTTTGAAGCCTCATTTGAAAATCAGTTATTTTTTTTATATTCAGGCAATTTTTTTTAATCTTGCGATTTTATCCACGTACAACAATTTGAAATACACCAAATGACTAGTGGATTAACCTAAAGAAAAATATTTTACGACTAATAACCTCTTCGCCTGTATTAAAATAAAGCAAAGACCCTTATAGCAACAATATCCTCCCAATGTTTTTAGTTGTAAAAAATGTATGCAAAATTTGTATCAGAATCTAAAAATTACTTCTTCGTTTTCAGGGACTTGAGGCCACAGAACACAGAAAAAAGTCAAGAGAGACTTCGCTTGAGACTGTACGAAGCCTACGCTTGGGGAATTCCATTTGTTATAACTCTGATAGCTGCATCTTTGGATCTCAGCAATAACCCAAGTTACGATGTGTTGAGGCCCAGATTTGCTGAAAACAACTGTTGGTTTTATGGTAAGTAAAATTCATATAAAACTGTTTATATATGGTATACTCATGTGACTGTTATTCCGAAATCGTATAAACACCGAGCACAACACACATAAGTTTTCCAATTTTATGACATTTAACATAAACATAACAACAGTTGAGGACGATATAGTAATTTTGACATTTTATGATGTATATACACTATATAGCGTCGATCAGCAACTAAATAATATACAGGGCGTCCTAAAAGGATATCGCTTTTGAGGGGTTACAGAGGACACCAAAATAATCAATTTTTGTTCATAAGCTCGTGAGGAAGCCATTATTTTTAAATCATCTTTTCAACTATACGGACATACGAAATTTTGAATATTCTTAATGAATAAACTTAAATTGGAATATCCTAATAGTGGGGTCGAACTGGCACGCAAAATCATCGGAAGGGACAACGTTTTTTTTTTAAACTTTTTTCTTGTGATATTATAAAGTCGGACCTCTCGATACTTGTGTTGACTAGTGTGGGCGACTCACGAATGGTGGAGGGGGGATTTACATGTAAGGATACGGGAAATCAATTTTTCGGACATAACTCGCTTAGTTTGATTCGGATCGAAAAATTGTATGGGGTAAAAATAAAGGGCTGGCAAATGTGCATAAACTGAATTTTGATTCGTCGAAATCGGCCCAACGGTTCTCGAGTTATAATTTGAAGGTCCGGTTTTGTATACGGATTTCTCGCTGCGGCAAGAACGTACCGAGAGCCGTTATACACTAAAACCTTTTTGGCGTTCTGGGCAACCAACAATGCACGACTACAGTGTTTTTGTGTGTATTTTATTACATTATATAATCCAACGACCTCTATTTAACCTCTAGGTATTTTATACGGTATCCAAACCATTTACGCAATATAAAGGCACCAAGTAATTAGCCACTTTTACCTTCAGATTTATACAAAAGGAATTAAAACTCATATATATTGTGCAAACGATAAAATAGAAATTAATAGAGATGCACCGACTAGTGGCCGACTAGTCGGGAAAGCCGACTATTCGGCCAATTTTGTAGTCGGCGACTAGTCGGTGACTAGTCGGTAACTATTAGGCGACTAGTCGGCGAAAAAAATAAAACATACCTTGCTGAATTAATTTTTAATAATATTTTAATAAAGTAAAACAACGCATGTGTAAAATGTTGGAACAAAATTTAAAAAAAAACGCAATGTTTCACTACATAGTAGATACTACATGATAAAAAATAAACAGTAAACTTAATCTTGTTACTGACAACAAACGCTTTTATTTTAACAAATGCAAAAACAAAACTTAAACTTAAAACCAACTCAGGAACATAGGAACTAGGAACTTATGCTATTATTCATTTTAAATATTATTTTAATCTGAACAAAATAAGAGGGATCAGATACAGTATAGAAAATATTGAAACAAAATATAAAAAAAACATTGTTCTAGTATATATTATTCTATATTAGTAAGTACGTAATGTATTACAGTACATCACATACCACAATTTTATATGATTGTTCATATTTGAGGTATTAGCCTTTTCCGCGGCCACCGCGAGAAATTAACGATTGGCATTGATTGCACTTCACTTTATTGCCATTGTCTCCTTCAGTTTCATCAAAGAATAACCAAACGTGACGTTTTTTTACTTGTTTTCGACATATCTATATCTAATAGTTCTGCAGCTATAATTAAATCCAATACACACAAATACTAACCCTAAAACAACCGGCAAAGCAAACAATGTTCTAAGTAAAGTGAAGTAAACAACAAAACAGAAAATACGTGTACGTGACTGTTGCGTCGGCCAGCAGCCTGCGACAGGCGATGAGCGATGGCACGCGAAGTTTATTGAAGTCGGCGCGCGAAGAAATTGGCGGCGTATTTTGCTGGCATTTAAAAATAGTCGGCTGGGCCGACTAGTCGGCTTTGTGAAAAGCCGATTAGTCGGCTACTGACTAGTCGGCAAGAACCCTAGTCGGTACTTCTCTAGAAATTATAACCAAACAATTTATGACATGAAATAAAAATATTTACAATATGTCAAAATTTTCGACTATTGCCTTGTGTAAAATTGGCGAGGGTCTATCCAATCACAGATGTATGAATTAACGCGTTAAATTTAAAACGCTCCTCCTGGTTTAAAAACAGACTATAGTCACCACAAGTTTCGGGAGGTCCAACTTTATAATATTACAAAAAAAAGTTGTCACTTTGAAATCCAGATCGGCCTCACTATAAACTATTTATGCCTATGTACCAAATATCTGTCAAATCTGACTTTTCTTATTCATTGTGTGTCATGTCATAATAGCCCGGGAGGCAGTGATAGATTTTTCGCGTAAATATCTATAAGTCTAGATTTTTTCTAAAGAAAGTTTAGATAGGATTTATAATGAAGGTGCAAACTTTTAGTGGTGCATAAATGAGAAAAAAATTAATTAAGCAACAAAAAAATAGATGGACGAAAATTTCGTTTTTCGAATTGTCAAAAAATGAAGATTCGCCTTCTTTCCTACCGGCCCCAGTGTTCGATTTTCATCTCGTACGGTCATTGCCGGCCTTCTCCTCGCACATCGAGACATAGAACGGGTCTCCGATCGCCGTATTTATTCAGTTCTTACGTTTGAAAAAATGACTTGCGGTCGTGCTAATTGGCGACTATTTTTAAGTGGTTTCCCGAGTTCGAATCCCGCCCGGGGATACTTTTTTTTTCGTTTTAAATTTTTCGGCAGATATTTTTGATTCTATAATTGCTATTCGCTCCGTTCTATTGCATTTCTCGGAGAAGAATGGTGACCGTTCGTTAATGAGGTGGAGTAGTACAAAAGCCATCTGCGATTGCTGACTACAATAAATGTAAAGGTTTCGGACCAAATAAAGTCCTACTCAACTACATTACGAAACTCGATAAAATGGTAAAATAGCAATTGAGCTTCTATTTGGGTCAGCACATGCCAACGCGTACATAATGCACCAGAAAATCACCAATCAGAAACTCTCTCTTCTCTTCTCTCTCACTTCTTTCAAGGAGGAACTGGATCTTTCTAAGCTTGAAAATATTGAAACGTCCAACCCACGTGGTCGCGAAGGTCACCACTTAGAAAAGGTTCCATCTTCTGCCCGAAGAAGATGTGTGACATGTTACGCAAAACTTTTCTTCGAAAATAGACGAAAATTTGCAGAAAACATAACGCAATTTTATCGCTTCAAATGTATTCAGTGCGACAAATTGTACTGCATTACGTGTTTTTGTAATATTTGTGGTTGTAATAAGCGGTTTCTCGTATTAGAATTTTCTTTTTTTATATATTTTTTCACTTGGCTTGGTATACGTATTCCGCGGCGGAAAATGCAAAACTTCTCCGAGAAATGCAATAGAATGAAACAAACAACAATTATAGAATCAAAAATATCTGCCAAAAGATTGAAAACGAAAAAAAAAGTATCCCTGAGCGGGATTCGAACTCGGGAAACCACTTAAAAATAGTCGCCGATTAACACGACCGAAAGTCAATTTTTCAAACGTAAGAACTGAATAAATACTGCAATCTGAGACCCGTTCTGTCTCGATGGCGAGGAGAAGGCAAATCGTCATTTTTTGACAATTCGTGACAATTCGAAAAACGAAATTTTCGTCCATATATTCTTTTGCAACATATTGTTTAATTGTTTACTCATTTATGCACCACTAAGAGTTTGGTAGAATTGCAGCTTCATTATAGATACTCTCTAAACTCTCTTTGGAAAAAAATCTAGCCTTATAGAAACTATTTCACGAAAACTCGCTGCCTCCCATTCAATTTAAATATATCGTTTTTTCTGATACGCAGGTGGCAAAATATCCAACAAAAAGAAATAGGTAAAAAGGGTTTCTTTTTAAGTATCAGAAGAAATTATAATTTCTTTATTTGCTGCATCTGTGCAAACTTATAATTCTAGTTATTTATCGCTGATTGTCAAGTTGATCATTATTTTAATGATCAATGAGTCTTTCGGTTATCCAAAATTGAAATTTTATTGTTATTATTTGGATATAGTGATAAAACAAGAACGCAGAAGCCGATATGAGAAATCTTCATTGGAAATGCCACAGATATTCCTAAATCTGGTACAAAACTCATTTTAGACCGTGAAGAGAAATTGACAAGGTGCCGCAGATAATGATGTTAGTAAAACGTCCATATTGCGTCTTCTAAAAAATGAAAAATATAAAAAATTCATTTGATTCAAGAACTTAACGACGATGATCCTGATCGCCGATTGGAATTTTGTGAAATCATGGCAAATAGATGCTAAGATGATCCGTTATTTATAAAAAACATTCTTTTTTCTGATGAGGCAACATTCGTCTTAAATGGAACAGTCAACAAACAGAATTGTAGATACTGAAGTACTGAAAATTCGCGTTGGATGATGGAGACAATACTCAATATCCTGAGAGGGTGAACGTTTGGGCTGAAATTA
Source organism: Stenurella melanura (assembly GCA_963583905.1). NCBI lineage: Eukaryota > Metazoa > Arthropoda > Insecta > Coleoptera > Cerambycidae > Stenurella > Stenurella melanura. Next base: position 139,447,022 of record OY757312.1, read on the forward strand.
TAAATTCTCAAATTATCGGACCATATTTCTTTGATAGCACATTATCTGGCGGGCGTTATTTGGATTGCTTGCAACATTTCTTAGTTTCAGAGTTAAACATACTTTTCCCGAATGACTCTTATAGAAATATTTAGTAGCATGACGGAGCCACACCACATTTTGCATTGGAAGTAAGAGCCTATCTCAATCGACTTTTTCCCAATAGGTGAATCGGTAGATGCGGTGAAATTGAGTGGCCTGCCCGTTCTCCCGATTTGACACCGTGTGACTATTGATTTATTTTATCTATTTATTTATTTATTGCATACACTGTTCAACAGGTAAGATACCCAATTACAGAACAGGAATAAAGGCATACAAAGCAGTAACTACATAATATACAACAATATAGAAAGAAAGTAAAATGAAGAAAAAAATTACTTAAATGTACGAACTATGAATAACTAATGATACGAAGAAAGAGAAAAAAATAACATGGGAAATGTTTAAATATAAAAACTATATATACATATATACACATATGTGATTCAAAGTAAATTAAGAAAAACAAAGACACTCACTGGTTATTTAATTTAGAACATTCTGTTTTATGTCACTAAGGCTGCAATTAAAAATATCGAAGTCGTTACATAATTTGTTAGAAGTACTGCAAATCATATAAAAAGGTGAATTATTTAGTACGTTGGTACGCGGCGTAGGTAAATAGAAAACTTGGTGATTACGAGAGGTTAATTTGGGAACGTGAAAATTAAGCTTACTAATTATTTCGGGTGCGTCAAAATTATTGTGTAGTGATTTAAACAAAAATACTTGAAAAAAGTACGTACGCCTATCCTCAAGAGTAGTCATAGAATATCTTTCAAGCAAGTTACTTTGCGGAAAACCAATCACTGAATAGGTACCGTCGGATTTGAACCACAGTAATTTAAGAAATCTACGTTGAACTGCCTCCAAGTTATTCTTGTGAACATCATAATTGGAACTCCAAATTAGCGATGCGTACTCAAGTTTCGATCTGACGAAGGATTGATAAAGAATTTTCAGAGTATCAGTATTAGTGAACTCTAGACTAGTACGAACGATGAATCCAAGGGCTTTGGAGGCTTCGGACACAATGGTATCGATATGATCAGTGAAGGATAATTTACTATCAAAAGTTACGCCGAGGTCGCGAAATGTTATAGGTCTTTGAAGTATGACATTATCCAACCTGTAATCAAAAATAAAAGGTGATGTTTTTAAAGAAAAGGGCATTACGTTACATTTACTAGGATTCATGAATAATTTATTTACTATACACCAGGTGTTTATTTTGTCAAGAGAAGTCTGAAGTTGATTTCATCAATTACTGTGAACATTTTTAGATCGTCGGCATATAAAAGGTGAGGCAAATTAATTTCGTTCACTATGTCGTTAATGTTAAAAAACAAGGGCCCCAGAATAGATCCCTGGGGAACTCCAGATGTGGCAGCAAATTCGATCGATTTGAACCCATTTAATGCAACGTACCGACTCCTATTCATTTTGTATGGGATTACTTAAAATCGAAAGTCTACTTCAACAGACCAACTAATGTCGATGATTTAAAAAACAGAATAAGGCAAAAAAATGAATCAAATCGTCCCGGAAGCGATACAGAATGTTTTAGAATAATTTCAGCAACTCCTCCATTATTGTCAAGGAGCAACGGACGCCCAGTTTGAACATTTGATTTAAACTCTCTCAGGTTCTTTTGTTTACGTAGTAATATTAAAAATGTATAGTCTAATTCACAAGTTCAAAAATATCGCTCATATTTTTAGGAGCTATTTGAAGAATTAACACCTTTTTGAACTTGTGAATTAGACTAGTAATGTTTTTCAACAAAAAGAAATAGAGAAATTAAAAAATCTTATATTGCTGGATAGAGAATTAAACATCGTTTCAAATGAGCTAACACACCCTCGGTCCATTTCTAAGTTTTAAAAGGGTAGCTGTCACTCCAAGGGGGTTGAAGGGGGAGGTATAAAATTATGCTCAAAAATTTAATTTTATAATTAAAAATTGACGTGTTTTATGATTTTACTCATAAATCATAAATTACGTAGATAACGAATTTATTCGTTACTTATGGAGCTCACTGTATATGCTACACAGACATTGAACAGTATCTGCCTCCCTCGTAAAGATTTGTTATCGTTGTGTGGAAGCTAAGTTATGAAAATATGTTTTGATTTTGCCATAAATTCCGGTAAGCGGTAAGCTTTGCTTCAACACATTTAATTTGGGCCATCAAATAAAATTATATGGACGCCTATAAATTGAGGCACATGTTATACAAGAGCAGAGTAAGCTAATAAAATTTGGGTAGAATACAAAAATCATTGTTTACTTCTGCAGTCGAGTCGTAAACTTTTACATTTTACAAGGTTTATTATTTGGCAATTTGGCGTTGAAGAGTTTCACAAGTATGATAAATTTTAGATTGTATATTTGTTGTCTTTTGTAAGTGTCTTAGCTGCGAAAGATGTTTTATATAAAAATAAATATTGTACAGACTGTAACGGATGGGAAAGTTGAAATTAAGCATTTAATAAGGTTAAATTAGGGGTAGATAGGCTGGCATTCGTGTACTTTAATTTCGTTGATATAACGCTCTGAAGAGCTGCAATTGCGTTTGGCCTAAGTAAATTTTTTAATTGATTTACAATGATTTCGTTTTGTAAATACTTTTCATGTGGGTACACACAAGGGTAAAAGTAATAGCAGGAAAATACATACAGTTTTAAACTCTTACAGGCATACCTCACGGCTCAGTAATGAGACCTATGTTGTTCGGCTGCTGCATTTATCGCTATTTAACAAGTATGTAGTGCTGCTTCCAAATATACTGTATCCCAAACTATTCTACTACCATGAACTATTTTGCACAGTAACTATAATTTGATTTAAATTTGCTTTTGTCATTTTAAAGTATAAACTTCCATTTTGTTTGGAAACGAATTTTAAAGTTAGAGCTCGCCCGCTCTCAGCAAAGTGAACAATATTGTTGCACCGCGGTGTCTACGCGACCTCTTTTTTAAACAAATCTACTCTATGATTGACCAAAATCTATTACCTATTAGCTTGATTTGAAACTTTCACTAAAATGATATTAATTAAGAAAGAGGCAACCCCATTTAAATTCCAATTGTGCAAAGACTCCAGGAAGATCTGACGGGTTTCCAGCGCTCCTTCCAGCGAGAATTTCGTGTCCCTTGCCTTCTACAAAAATTATGGGCCTGTGCGTGAACAATTTTGTAACCACTGCTTGCATGACACAGAAAGTAGGTAAGATATTCATCGGGTTGTGTGTAGCCTTAGGAACAAGTCCGAGAAAATCGGCTAGGCGGCACAGCATAGAATGTCGTCTCAGTAATCGAACCGTGAGAAGGATTCCGAAGCATGACCTCCACTACCATCCATATAAGATGCAGGTAGTGCATGACCTCAAACCTTAAGATTGCAATAGCCGAGTATGCTTTTGTCAATAAATGTTATATCTCATTGAAGAGAATGAAGAGAGGTTCATAACTATGGATGAGTAATGAAGCCCACTTTCACCTTACTGGCTTCGTCAACAAGCAGAATTTTCGGTACTAGAATGAAAGTAACCCACACAATCTCCATGAAGAACGCAGCGCAGTATCATCTCGTGAAATAATCGACCCTTATTTTTTTTTTGACTATGGTGACGGTGACATCAGATCGTTCTGCTGACATGTTGGCAACATTTCCCTACCTGCACTTCATGACTATGATCCAGATGAAAACACCTTTCCAAAAAGATGGCGCAACTGCCCATACTGCCTGATTTGACGTCTTCCGACTATGTTCACTGGGGATACGTTCAATCCCACGTTTTCGAGAGCCTGCAAAGGACCAGGAATGATTTTCGGGAGTGAATTCGGCAAGAGGTCAACAACATTTTGTTGCTACGTAACGTCATGAGCAACTTCACACTTAGACGCCGACAGTGTGTCCAAAACCAAGGACGCCGTCTTACTGACACCAACAAAATGAACATTTTCCAGGTATTAATAGTTTCTAGTCATGTATAAGGTGGGCAACTAAGAAGGGAGGTCGGCCATATCTCAGAAACTAATCATCGCACAAGTTTAGGGAAAAAATTACCTGAAATAAAGTGACCCTGAAAAATCGCTGGAAAATATTTTCAAGTTTCTAAAATGGCCGGTAGGGGGCGTAACAGCCACGACCGAATAGAAAATTAGGTTTTTCTCGGTATTTTGCTGAACTAAGTGGCATTGAAAATATATGCGTCGTAATCCTAAGACAATTTCGAATCTTTTTTTGTAACTTCAACAATGAAGTGGTGGGGAGATGCCAAAAAAATATTTTTTAAGTGTCGATTACTCCGATTAGTCTTAACGGAATTTAACAAACTTGGTCTCATTACAAAGTGCTTTTCTTGGTCTATCGAGGGCTCATTACACTGTTTTCATTTGATTATTATCGTCGCCGCTAGAGGGCGTTATTTGACATGTCAACAAATATCGCACTTTTTCTAAAAAAAAATTAAATGGAAAGGTATGTTTATTTTTACTCCGTAAAATAGAGAATTAAATGCTTTAGATGGCAGTGAAAACAGCAACTCTATAACTTTTTCCTAACAGTAGATATTAGCAAACAAAGTTGAAATTATGAATTATTATCCGATCTTGCCGACGGGCCTTGCAAAGTAGCTACTGAAAACAAGTAAGTTGTAAAATGACACAGAGAAGAAACAACATATATTTCAAACATATTCAGTACAATTTATATTACATAAAATATAAAAATTAGTAATTATAACAACGACAACAAATCTGTGCGATATTTACGATGCATATATTTTCAATGCCACTTAATTCGGCAAAATATAGAGAAAAACCTAATGTTCTGTTTGATCACGGCTGTTACGCCTCTAGCGGCCATTTTAGAAACTCGAAAATATTTTCCAGCGATTTTTCAGGGTCACTTTACTTAAGGTAATTTTTCCCTAAACTTGTGCAATGATTGGTTTCTGAGATATGGCTGACCTCCATTCTTAGTTGCCCACCCTGTACATTACATTTATGCAAAAAAACTATATAAAAATGAATTGCTTTTAATTTTTGCGATTTTTTCTCCTCTACTAAAAATTACTGTAAAATTGTAGATTTCCACCAAATATGGTTACGTTAAACTTGAACGCAAACTGATATCGCTGCACGTCGGAAATCGTAATCTCTCAATCGGCTCCTGCCAATACGGACAAAAGTTAACTGGTCATATTGCATCCGTGTTCATATTTAGCTGGTCTGATATGTACACCACATAATCAACCTGATGTCATTTAACACCTTCTCTTGCAGTGTCGGAGACCAACGTGTGCAAAGCACTCGATAATTCCACAAAACAATCCTTATTGGATTGTTTGTGCAGTTTCATCTATCTAAATATATAAATTTTGAAAATTAAACGCTCCATCTTCAGTTCTATCTCTCTAACCCCTAAAGTAATCATAATTCGCACCTTAATCGGCTTTGCTAGATAGATAGGCGGGAGATTTTAAATTAACTTCCATCCGACGACAGGAAGATGTATTTTTAATATATCTGAGCGTAATTAATCGCAAAGCAATTACGTTAAAATTAATCCAGGCATGACGTATTGCGATAAAATTATTAATATGGCAATTCTCGCAAAATACCTGCGGCGAATTGTTGCGCGAACGCAAAAAAAATATTGCAATTACACAACCTGATGGGGATTTTCTCATGCATTTTAAAAATATATCATCTTAGTTCAGGAATATCTTGCAATAAATAGAGTAATTATCATAAATTAACCTTAAAAGGAGGAAGCATAGACAAACACTTTGAAGGCCAAATAGGGAAATTAAAATTAATGTGTACTATTATTCTTTTGTTACGGTACACCCGATATAATTTAACAATAGGTACCACAGTAATACTACAAGTAATTTATTATTTTCTAATACATTATTTTAAAATTTCCTTTGAATTTAACTACACTGCTGGCCACTCGAACTTACACATAGAGACTTTTAGGCAAAATTTAAAGTTCAATATTTTCAACAGGAATGCAAATTTTTCAACGCGGCTTGCAAATTTTAAGAGCTAGTTTTTTTCGGATTAAGCTGCATGACGTATATTTATCGTAGGACCATAAGTTTATTATATACGGGGTGATCAATGAAGTCATGCAAAAAATCAAAAAGTTTGTATGAGTGAAATTTCCGCAAAAAATTTTTTTGGTCGTTGCAATATGGTTCCTTACTAAGGTAACATCAATATCTCTAGACGGTTTTGTCAGTTTTTGGATTAAGGCCCTTAGGCCTTGTACACACTACTCAACATAAAATTTGGATACCGAAATCTTTAAAATGCTATAACTTGACATTGGATTGACGGTTCTTGATGATTTTTGCGGATTTGGAATCCTTATTTCACGTAGATTTTCTATGGTCTAAGCATTTTATTTGAGGGTTGAAATTTACACATTATACCGGGTCGATAATAAACAAAAACGTAGCGACAAGAACAAGTTTATTACATTAAATTCTACAATATACAACATTGCTTAACAACGACCAAAAGTCAATTCTTAAAAAATTTATAATTCTAATTCTGGTAATTTTTAATAACTGAAAAAAAATTTAACTAAAAAATTAAAAATTAATTTAATTTAAACTTAAATTAAAATTAAATTAAAATTACCTAATTAAAATTAGGTACATTAATTAAAAAAAAGAGAAGCTAATATTTTGTTGGTCCTCCTGCTCGGAATATTACTTCCCGACATCGATTTAGTAGAGTATCCACAAGATTATTTATAAAATCTTGTGGAATATTCTCCCATTCTTCACGAATGGCCTCACTGAGCGTTTCTAAGGTTTCAGGGGGTACATCAAGAGATCTTACTTTAAGTTTTAAATAAGACCAAACGTGTTCGATGACATTAAGATCCGGAGACTTTGCAGGCCAGTCCATCCTATTGATGTTTTGTGCCTGCAAAAACTCTGTGATCCTTCGCGCTCTGTGAGGTCGAGCGTTGTCATCCACCAATAGAATTTCTGGGCCGTAATGTCGAGCAAAAGGAACAACAATAGGTTCCAAAATTTCCTCCTGATAAACAGTAGCATTAATGGTTTGGTTGGTAATGAATAGCTCGGTTTTACCATTTCTTATGATACCTGCCCACACTGTAACACCTGCGCCACCAAATGCTTCTTGAGGGGCCATATTTTCCTCCAAATATCGCTGATTTGGCCTTCTCCAAACTAACATTCGGCCATCGGAGTGAAACAAATTAAATCTTGTTTCGTCAGTAAATAAACAATGGCTCCACTCTGCATTACCCCAATTCGCATGCCGATTTGCCCATGCCCGCCTATTCGCTCTATGGCGTTGTAATAACCGCACACATTTTGCTCTGCGACGGGCTCTATAATTTAAAATGTTTGGCATTATGTTATGTTAAAAAAAAAAAAAATCTCACCTCAAGTTGTTTTTATTTAATGTTCTTCTCACTGTTCTGTCCGAAACTCTCACCCCAGTTTGTTGTCTTAAAGAGTCATTTAGTTTTCTAGAGTTCTTTGTTCTATTCCGCATAGTTTCTCTCATTAAAATTCTTTCGGTTCTTTGCTTTATTTTTTTTGTATGTCCACCCCCATGCCCATAATTATGATCACCAGTAGTTTCGACGCGGCGGTTCAAATTATAAATTGTCTTTCGGCTGACATTGTAAATGTGCGCAACTTGCTGTTTTGACATTCCTTCGTTGAGAGTCGAATGCAATTTTCCCTTTCTGCCGTGGTTAAACGCCTCATATTAATTAAACTTTACAAAATTATAACATTGAAATATGTCACATTATTTCTAAAATAATGTAAACAGTTTTTAATTCCATAGCAACTTTGTTTTTCCAATGCCTACTTTGAAATTGACGCGTCGCGTAGAAATTACACCCGATCATAATTATGGGCATGGGGGTGGACAAAGAACTCTGTAAAACTGAATAATTCTTTGAGACAACAAACTGGGGTATGAGTTTCGGACAGAACAGTGAGAAGAACATTAAATAAAAACAACTTGAGGTGAGAATTTATTTTTACAAAAACTTAAATGATGCCAAACTTTAGAGCGCGTCGTACCCTACGTTTTTGTTTATTATCGACCCTGTATAATGTGTAAATTTCAACCCTCAAATAAAATGCTTAGACCATAGAAAATCTACGTGAAATAAGGATTCCAAATCCGCAAAAATCATCAAGAACCGTCAATCCAATGTCAAGTTATAGCATTTTAAAGATTTCGGTATCCAAATTTTATGTTGAGTAGTGTGTACAAGGCCTAAGGGCCTTAATCCAGAAACTGACAAAACCGTCTAGAGATATTGATATTACCTTAGTAAGGAACCATATTGCAACGACCAAAAAAATTTTTTGCGGAAATTTCACTCATACAAAGTTTTTGATTTTTTGCATGACTTCATTGATCACCCCGTATATAATAAACTTATGGTCCTACGATAAATATACGTCATGCAGCTTAATCCGAAAAAAACTAGCTCTTAAAATTTGCAAGCCGCGTTCAAAAATTTGCATTCCTGTTGAAAATATTGAACTTTAAATTTTGCCTAAAAGTCTCTATGTGTAAGTTCGAGTGGCCAGCAGTTTATTAATCCCTTTTAACTGAGGAATTTTTATTAGGGTGCATGTATCGGAGTTTTTTTTTGGGAAATGTATTTCCAGTATTGAATTGCATTTTTTTTTTAATTTCTGATCTACGGCGAACGAAAAATAAATATTCGTTTATATAACTGCCCAGGCCAAAAATAAGCTGGTACAATTTGACCGACGAAAATTTGTGGACAATTGGAATTCGGAGCAGCACGTCCTTTTTTATTAGTCTGTATGTGTGTACTCGCGACGTCACGTTGTATTCTTTCGTTTTGAAATTTTTTTTAGCTTCCACTCGTTAGTTTGCGACTCCATAAAATAGAAGATTTCTTATTTTACGCGGTTGCATGTTTGATATTTTTTGTAACAGCATTTTTATGTAAAATTTCGTGCCCCTCAATTTTCGCTTCTACGACACCATTTTGTTTTAAGTTGCAATAACAGTGGCCTTCGGAAGTTTTTTCTATACTTTCTTATTCTCGATAGTCGACTTCTGTGCAAAAGGACACAAGGATTATTTTGTCCCAGCTTTTACAGTTATATTTTCTCTGGGGACTGCGCCACTTATCATCTCCCGCAAAATGGTCCGTATTTAATTATTTTATTATGATTCCTACCCGGGTTTAAAAATATTTTTATGCTCTAATGGATAATAAAACGTTTATTAATTTCATCTTACAAAAAATACATGGCCAAAATATTCATTGTTCACTTATACATAGCACAATCACATACATCAAATAATACAAATTTTAAAATGTTAATAGCAACAGATTCAAATAAATACTTACTCACTTACATAAAGTTAGCAGCTTTGTTGAAAAGTAAGTATATACAAATAAAATATCCTGAATTGTTATTTCTACAAAGTCAATAAAAAATTCTGTTTCATCGGGGTACTTTGCCGTCATAATTCATTTACCTGTCGAGATTGCGAATCTTTTGATTCGATTTAGAAAAAATAATATAGGAGTATTGTTAAAGATACTATCAGCTCTGCTTACTTGAGATAAATAGAGAAAGGACGTAGTTTTGTTAACTTTTTTCTGGATATAAAGAAACAGTCCGATGTTAATAATGTTCTTGTAGTTATGAGTCTCATGATCAGGATTCGGATGATAGAGCTGCATTTCATGATTTACGAGAAGCGCAATCAGGCGCGTTTCTAAGAATGTTTTTATTTTGTAGGTATTTCATATGCGAAAATGATACATTTTGTGAATGTAATGATGCTATCTTGGCAACAAGATAATATGGAATAGCTACAAAATAAAAACATTCTTACACGCGCGTCTGAGTCCACCCCTCGTAAATCCCAAAATAGAGATCTGTCGTCCGAATTCTGGTCATGATAGACCAGGAACCGAAATGCGATTTTGTAAAACGTACCTTGCTACAGGACAGTTCACACAACGGCTTACCCTAATGGTTAAGTATAGGTATTCTAGCAGAGTTTTCAATAAGACGTACTCTAATTTACTGCAATAAAATGTTTTACCACGTTTGACTCTGATGGGATTATAGTCCAATAAATCTGTCGAAAATATCGCTTTTTTTTGCAAAAATTATTAACAGCAAACCAAGGTATGTAAAATATCGGAAATTTTCCGTAGAATTCAATGAACTATTTTTAAAACAAATGACGAACTTGCGTCCTTTTCAAAATGGCGGCCAAAGTTTGCGAAAAACAGTTTTTTTGCGTTAAAAAAAAAAGTTGGCGCTGCACAAAAAAAAGTTTAATAGCAGAGTTGTGTAACTTTTTAATGCGGATCGAGCCGGCCCAGTCCGATCTTAGAAAATTGCAAAATTATTTAGTTATTGCAAAAAAGACGTTAAAAATCGCATTTTTTTGAAATACCTGTATCTCCGTGAAGAAAAGATATTCTTTAACGAAACTCAGTGAAAGCATAGTCCAAGATATATCGAATACAAACATTTTTACAGATTTGCAAAATATTACAAATTTCTTGCAGAAATCGATTTTTTCGAAAAAAAGACGATTTTTTCAATGTCCAATAGCTCATACAGGTCTTCATATTTTTATATCGGACCAGTCCGAAAAGTTTCTTCAACAGTTGCGCTAACCTGTGTAGTTATTGCGCATATAACGGAGCGATCCCTAATATGCGAAAAATCGGTAAAAAAATCGATAATTTTTTTTACCCCAAAAAACTTTGAATATTTTTGACATTTTAAATTATATTGGAACACCATTATTGCCAATGGATAGCTGACATTTTTCTACAAATTTACAAAAAAAAAAAAGAATTGCCCTCGGACTCTGGAGCCGAGATAATTTTTTTTTTTTAAGAAATTCTTATGGCGCCATTTTTTAAGGTAATTTGCAGTGGTTGTTGTACAATACTTATATTTTCAATAAAAAATCTTCGCAACTTGATCGGCCGTTGCTGAACATTGCAAATTCAATGAAACTCGGAGCTCGATGCTGTGGCGTACGCCTGCAGCTGCCGAAAACACGGCATAAAATGTTCAAATGTGTGTTCAACGTGTGACGATGAAATTTGCTCAAATATTGAGGAGAACAGAGTCGTCGCTGATGATATCGACGAAGAAATAGACGAGCCAAATATCACAGAGACTGAGCTAGAAAGAGATGAATTTTCAAATGATGATAACGATAATGATGATTGTGATGACGATAATGCGGAAATAATATTACATGACGTTTACCGTGACAGTAGTAGTGGTAATGAAGACGAGTCTCCTATTAAAAAGCAAAAGAAAATAAAAATATTAATGCAACGTATTCTACAAAAACAATTCGAATACATAAATGAGACATAATAAAATTTTGATGTTTCTTTGGTAATGTAACAAATGTAATAAAGCGTAAAGGAATTAAAATTACTTGCCATACAATAGCACGATTTCGTAGATAGTTTGCGACGATATTTGACAAACCCCAAAATGTTATCGAGGCGGGCGATGTACTATTAGATTTTTTCAGCCATAGCTATGAAGTAATCTGTAGTAAATTTGCTAAATCGGAAATATTTTATTACCAGTAAAATACCCCTCATAAACTGATAAAAATCCGTTACGATCGATGTCATCGTCAAATTGCTTTTTATTAGAAATGTAACAAACGCGCGGGTAATTAAATGAGGTGAATGTGTAAAATAATCAAATCATAAAAGGGGTAATTGATTACAAGAATTCCCCAAACTGCACATTAGGTAGGAACTAGTTGCTTTTTCCTTTTCTAAGTCCACTCGTAAAACAAATAGGTTTTTTAATAATAGGTATAATTAGCTAGCTTAGATGTAGAATATTTTAAGTTGTTTAAATGGACGTGTTATACTGAAGGGAAGCCAATTTGGCCACAGTTACTAAAGAGAACGCCACTTGCCAGGCGAGTACTATGTCGGTACATAATTTCTACTATAGAGGACGCAACCTTCCGGATGACTTGATGCCTCTAAAAAGAGGCGGACTTTCATTCATTGATCTAGATTGCTTTGGGGTGAATAAGGACCACTAACTAAAAATTGACAAGGATAATCCCGTCCGGAAAGAAAGACACTTTCCGATCAGCTACTGGTGGTGTGACATCGGCCTACTTTTATCGTGATAATTTTAGTATTCCCGAGTATAGGTATTTGCATTTTTGAGCTTTTGTTATAAAATTTAACTTCATGTCATCAGATTTCTCAAATTAAACGTTACCTCGTTCATATTGTCACTGGCAACTGGCGTTTCTGCACTAGTTTATAAAGAAATAATTAACTTCATGCTAGTTAAGGCTATTGTATTTTTTGGCCCTTCTGGCAATCAGTTTGAATTTGAGTGTAAATGATTTTTTCCTTTAACAAAGTAATTTTTCTTGCTTAAGTTCGAGACTACTGTCGAATTTCCTTATTTGTTTATCTTTTAAGTTGCATTTTCTTTTGTTTTAATTTAAGTATTAATTATTGTTATTCTATTTTCCAAACTGATTGTTCTTTTGTAACGTGTTCTTTTATCCGTTTTCAGCCCTTTACTTAAAAAAATGGCTCCACTAGAATTTCTTAAAAAAAATTATCTCGGCTTCAGAAGGCCGGAGAGCAATTATTTTTTTGGAAATTTGTAGAAAAATGCCAGCTATCTATTGGCAATAACGACATTGCAATATAATTTAAAATCTCAAAAATATTCAATTTTTTTTTTTGGGTAAAAAAAATTATCGATTTTTGACCGATTTTTCGCATATTAGGGATCGTTTCGTGATATGCGCAATAATTGCACAGGTTAGCGCAACTGTTAGTGAAACTTTTCGGACCGGTGCGGTATAGAAATATGATGGCCTGTATGAGCTATTGGACATTGAAAAAATCGCGTTTTTTTCGAAAAAATCGATTTTTGCAAGAAATTTGCAATATTTTGCAAATCTGTAAAAATGTTCTTATTCGACATATCTTGGACTACGCTTTCACCAAGTTTCGTTAAAGAATATTTTCTCTTCACGGAGATACAGTTATTTCAAAAAAATGCGATTTTTAACGTCTTTCTTGCAATAACTAATTAATTTTACAATTTTCGGAGATCGGACTAGGCGGGCTCGATCTGTATTAAAAAGTTACACAATTGTGCTATTAAACTTTTTTTTGTGCGACGCCAACTTTTCTTTTTCAACGCAAAAAACTGTTTTCCGCAAACTTTGGCCGCCATTTTGAAGAGGACGCAAGTTCGTCATTTGTTTTAAAAATAGTTCATTGAATTCTACGGAAAATTTCCGATTTTTTGCATACCTCGGTTTGCTGTTAATAATTTTTGTAGATAAAATCCCTCACTTACTGGACTATTAAAGTAAATTACGGTTTTGTGTAAAATACTCAAATAATTTGACGCTCTAATGCCACCACTGCAGCACTGACATTTTAATTCAAAGAGGATTCAAAGTGGACGGTTTTTCAATGGAGAGGTAAAGATATCTTCAGTTAATATATGGGGTTTCTGTGAAATTTCTTTTCATATTTATCAAATTCAAGAAAATTGAATAAGCTTGCAACTTTATTCTAGGTATTTCTTACATAAATTCCGCCATTTTCAAGTAAATCGTAAAACACGGATATGAAAGTCGAATGTCTGAAAGGGACACCGAAAATTCCAAAACCTGCAATCCACATGACTTAGGGGAACTCCTATGGGATCAGTCGTTGGTCCGACCGTATGTCTGTCATAGTCGAATTTCTTTGAACTAAATAAAAGTAATAATCGGCAATTTAACATTGTCATGAAGCTTGCTATGTCCTAGAATTGAGTTCCCGGACCGGAACCTGTGATTCCTGAATTCCTATTAGGCCCATATAATCCAACTTACCGTAGTCCAAAAATGCATCACTGAGGAGTGAGGAAGTACATCCTCTTAAATTGAGAGAGAAAAACAAATTGTTTCCAATAATTTCCGTTATATTGAAGATAAAATTTTCACATTTGGATGGGAGCTGTATCTCTAGAAGTACTCGATGTAAACTTGATAACAACCAAATATTTTTTCTTCTCATTTTTTTTTTTTCATAATAATTAATATTTGAGTGGCTGTAATTTTTGTATATGGAAAATAGTCCCATGTTGCATATTCTTCTAAATTATGAAGGAATTGGCACCCAATTCCATGAGCATTTTTTAACGTTATTATTGAGCTAATTGTTGTATTGTCATGACAACACGACAGGCTTTCTGTTTCACAAGCACCTCTGACCTACAGAGAAAAAACAATAATTTTGAGTTTTGAGTTGATATTTCACAAAATTTTTAAAGTATTAATTGTGTACTGAAACATGTGGACGTCATGTGCAGCATTTGTTATGAATGTAATGTTTTTAAAATAAACTGCACTTTTGTTGCTAAAATTTTGTTCTAGAATTGTAAATAAATGCTAAATATAAATAGGGGAAAACGATAATTGCTTGTACTTTGATGCTCTGTAAAATTGTTTGGGTATTCCGTAAATTTACAGGTTGATTAAAAAATTGTAGCCTGTCAAATATTAATTATTAAAAGAAAAAACTGAGATACAAAACATATTTGTTTATTTACTTATAGAGATACAGCTCCCATCAAATTTCGAAGATTTCATCTTCAATATAACAGAAATGGTTGGGAATTTTTTTTTCTGTTTCACTTTAAGAGGATGTACTTCCTCGGGGATGTATTTTTGGACTAAGGTAAGTTGGGTAATATGGGCCTAATATGTACTCAAGAAGAATCACAGGTTCCCGTCCGGGAACTCAATTCTGAGACACCCTGTATACTACAGTAATATTTTAAATCAACTTTAAAAGAAACTAAATATGTAATGTAACAATATACAAAGTTTTCCATTTACAAAATCAAATTTTTGACGTTACACCTTTGTGTCTTCCCCCACGTCGTTTTTGTTTTTTTTTTGTATCTTTTATAAGAGAGCTAGGATGTTTGGTGTAGATTTATATTTATTTATATTTATATTATATTTTTATAGAAACTTGCATATTATTATACAGTCGTTAATAGACAAAACAAAAATAAACCTTGTGTTAGATATACTTTCAAATAACTAACAGAAGCAACTCGTGAGCGTCAACTGTCCCCTCACAACAGACAAGGAATATACTACAAAATCGCAGCCAGAAAGGTACCAATAACAATAAAAACTCCCTGTAACTTCCTCTTAAACCTAATTGCTGTTATCAGAAAGAACGTCCTTATTTTCAACCTCGGTGGAGTTAATAATCTTGTTATGCAAAGTTCTCAGATGCCTCAACAGATTACTTTTGACGTTAAAGTTCTTGTTGCAATATTGACAGTCGTAAGGCTTCTCCCCAGTGTGTCGACGCCTATGGATGACCATGGAAGCATTTGACGGGAACATTTTATCGCACTCCGTGCATTTTTTGGTCATTTCAGTTGTGCTTTTGGAACCCCCAAGGAGAGCCATGGCCGGTTTGTTATGCGGGCTTGTCTTGTTGGCGAGGTGGAGTTCGAATTCTGTGTGTGTGTCTTGGATGTGGTGCACCCATTCGGCAGGAGTTGTAAAGGATTTCTGGCACATGTCACACATCAGCTCTGGGAAGGTGTCGTTCTCGTAAGAGTCCTGTAAGAATGGATATTGTTAGTACTGAGTTTTGCTAGTCTATTTGGGAATGGTTCATATTTGTATATCGACATAGATAGTGGCGGATTTTGTTTCTGCACCTGTATGCAATGGGTGATCTTCCGCCCCAAACCTAGTGTAGTTCATTAGATTATAACATATGTATACATATAGGATTTGGAGCGGATTTGAAAGTATCAATTTTTGAAGGAAGCTAAATTAACAGATCGAGCTTCATAAATTAATAATTATTCATTATTTTTTATAATATCAGTAAGGGAGTAGTAGAATTATTTAATAAAATAATGATTCGCGTAAACAGAATATTGACCAAAAATATACTGCTATGAGTAGTTGGGTTCAAAGTGTGTCGAATTCGGTGAAAGGCGCGTGTTTCGTGGCTCCTACGGCTCCTACAAGATCTCGAGATAAATCCGGATAAAGCGGCAACAAAACGTCGAAATTGTATTGAATTAAAGCGTAAACGATTCTGCATTGATTGCTATAAATTAGCACGAGTCTGGCTATTTTATACAGTTGATATTTGATTAAATTATGTTGGTTGAATAAAGCAACACAAAAGAACGTATATAAACAACCCGAGAAAGTGTACTACTTGACCGTAAAATCTATACCTGGATTCGGTCCCTTCTTCAAGTGGCTGAT
Source organism: Stenurella melanura (assembly GCA_963583905.1). Lineage (NCBI taxonomy): Eukaryota > Metazoa > Arthropoda > Insecta > Coleoptera > Cerambycidae > Stenurella > Stenurella melanura. The sequence continues at coordinate 139,463,467 of OY757312.1, forward strand.
ATAAAATAAGCAACAGCCAGCCAGATGTAAATGAAACAGATAAGTTTTTGTTTACTTTATTTTAATTTAGTTTAGCTCATTAATGGTCTATTTCCTTATTTAAATGAAAAATTTGAAATTAAAATTGAGAAGATGTGTATTTATTGGTTTATTAATCCTTGTCACAGGACAGTTTATTACACAACAGAGAAATAAAATAGTAAATGAAATAGAAAATACCCGGAATTAGAAGGCGGCACTTGAAAATAATTACTGTAAATTGAAACCGATTATTTCAAAGAAGCGACATACCTACAGGGTGAGCAAACTATCCCTTCGGACCTTTTTTCTCATAACGCGCAAAAAATATTGTTACCGTGAGATAGGGCCCTTTCCAGCAGCTCCACCGTAAATGAATATTTACCTGTGGAACGGTTAATAAATAAAAACAAGAAAAATTGAAGCTACCAGGTGCAGAAACAGAAGCATGGAAACTGAAAAGAAACATCTCGCAAACACCTGCACACCCCAGCTGATGATGACAGATAAAAGCTTAAAAGAATCATGGAAACTTAAGAGAAGCATCTCACAAAAACCTACACTTCCCATCCCGTATTACCACCCCATGCGTCATGCAGCTGACAACAAGCATGTCCAATGTCCAACCCGGCGTATTCAGCCGGTCCGGCGGTATATAAAACATCCGAGATTTGGTTCCAGCGCGCGGTTTGGCCGTCCGTTGGGCGTGTTCGACGGACGACCAAACTGCGTGTTGGAACGAACCTCTATGGATGCCCGGAATCGGCAGCAATGCCCACCTTACGTTGGAAAATCAATCAATCAAAGTACACTGCCGAGTAGTTTGTTGTCAATTTTTTTCAAATGTTTAGAAGCAGTGCCCCATACTTAAAAAAAAATAAAAACTGTTAGAACGCGACAGCGCAGTGTTCATTCAGTGTGCTCATCATTGAAATTTTATATATCCATATTTCTTACGTTTTATTCATTCGGATACTGCCACTGAGAAAGAGGATGACAATCTCCAAAAAGTTTGTCAAATAATTAATCGTAATATAAACACCACCACCCCATTATAGTTATTTGTCTTATTTATTATTCATTAAAACGTAAATTGATTGAAGTTGATACTAAAAATCGTACAAGAAATGTTTTTTTTATTTTCACTTTTACTACGACCTGCAAATATTATTTACGTTAAAGTATCTATGGAAGTAAAAAAAGAAATTTTACATAAATATACAGGGCGTTCCACTTAAAATTCCCGGGGCTATTTTCTCGATTACTGAAAGGAATATTTGAATTCTGTAAAAAGTGTTCACTGAAATATATAAATATCTGTTTTTTTAGTAAAAGCGATCTTTCCACAAATTGAGGTATATTAAATAATAAATTTTTCGATCCCAGAACAAAAGAGGTGCATATGTTGAAATCAGAGGGCTTAGAGATACTTGAACTTCAATATAATTTTTTAAGTAACAAAAATGTATTTTTGGAATACGTTTTAAAAATATATTTTTGTTGTTGTTTAGTTGTTTTTCATGAAAAATTTGAGAAAGTGTAATTTTTAATATTTTTTCAAATTGATAATAATAGTTAATAAAACAATTATAGAGGTAATTTAAATTAATTTAATATTAAGAAGTTATGGCGATTTTTTTATTTAAAAAATTGTATTTCAATGAGATATTTCGAAAACCGATGATTTTCCGAAAATTGGTCGTAATAAAACGTTGCTTAAAATGTATTGTTTCATCACATGCGTCCCTTTTCAAGGATCCTGTCATCGAAAAATATGCATCACAACGCCACCTATACCTCAATTTGTAGACAAATCGTTTTTACTAAAAATCTGAAGTCGTATATTCTAGTTAACACTTTTTACATAATTCAAATATCTGTTTTAGTTTTCAAGAAAATGGCCCTGAAGTTTTAAGTGGGACACCCTGTACATTTAGCTAAAACTTATTTTTTATTTCCACAGATTAATTTAGTATCAACGTAAATAACATATACAGGTTGTAGCAAAAGTGAATAAAAAAAAAAAAAAAATTGTACGATTTTTTATGTCAACAACTTACGTTCCAATGAATAATAAGATAAACAACCATAATGGAGTTTGGAGATTGTTATCATCTTGCTCAATGGCAGTATCGAACGAATAAAACGGAAGAAATATGGATACATAATGTTTCAATGATGAGCACCACTAAATATTACTTTGTAACAGTTTTTTTTTTCTAAGGATGGCGCACAGCTTCTAAAAATTTGAAAAAAATCGACAATAAACTACTCATAGCAGTGTATCTTTGGTAAAAATTCTATGCACGCGAATCTTAAATAAATAATTATTTTATTTCTTCAAATTTTTTTTATACGAAAGGGGCAGCAAAATCAGCACATTTCTTTCCTAAGATGTACTTAAATCACATCTACATTCTCCATTTTTTTCATAACAATTAACGCACTACTTGCAAAGGTAAAACATGAAAACGAAAAATTATATTTATTAGGGTACAGGGGTTACCAATGGCAGGCAATGGGGCTAAAACTCGAGGAAGGCATTTCTTTTTCTTTTGTCGATCTATTGACGCCGAATTAGGTCGACACGGTTCTGGAGCCATATTACCTTATTTATTCTGCTATACCCTTTGAGCTTATATAGTACAAATAATACTGATTGTGCTTGTCCATGATAAATTATATATTTACTTCACAAAAAAAAATACATTTTTAAAATATATGAAATTTTATTGCCTACTGGGAAATCAGTCACTGGACATATACTGTTTCTACCATGACCTAGTTTATAGATCATCAAGACAACTCGTATCAGCCCCAGGGAGGGCACAAATCATTTTAAACAGGAATAATTTTCGACTTTTCAAACCGGGATCCTTTCATGCTTTTAAGAAAAAAGTTTTGATATCTTTAGAAATAAGGGTAGTTTACTCTTGAGCCAATTTTTAAGTAACTGCACTTGGGGTTCCTCAAGGTTCAGTATTACGCCCATTATTGTTCCTTTTCAATGTAAATGATTTACTACTCAACTAAGTATTCTGGTATAAATACATAAACCTTGTGTGCAGTCAACTAAATAAGGCATATTTTGTAATATTAATGGTAAACCAGGTAAACAAACGACAACTTTCAAGCACGGGCTCGATGTTATTCTATCACAAGCAGGCTTTGTTATGTCTTATCCTGGTAGTAACGCTTTAACTGAATTTCTCAATTGAGAATAGAAATACTATACCTACTGCGAGTAAGTACTCTTATATTTCCTAGCAGCAGTATAATTATTGTGTAACCGTAAAGTAGTTTAGTGGTAATTTCTTTTTTATTTAAACATAATCGAAAAGTCACAAACGTACATTGTTTACATATTAGTACGTTTTTCTTATTTATAAATAAATGAAACTTGTAGAGCAATATTTATTACTATAATATTGAATATTTCGTTTTTTTACAACACCGTCTCTCTACATTCTGAAATGTTTAGCATTCGCAAAAAATAATGTATACCTTTTTAGAAAAAGGCCTGATTCCTGCAATTATACAACAAGATATGGTATAGTAGGTTCCATATAAAATCCAGCGATGGAAAGAAGCTCGCAAAAAAGCCTACGGAGACCGACCGCTTCTGATTAGTATACCGCGTGCACTGCACAGGACCGGACTTCATATGTATTTTCAGTTTGAAACAATGAATTAAGGGATTTAAATAATTGTTCAATTATAATAGTAACAGTGCCTTAGCGTTCTTCGCGGATTAATTAGAAACCGCTTCATCACCCTTCATTTCCATCCTATCATGATGTTCTTTTTAACAATTTTTTTTGTAAACTTCAATTTTACTGTTTACTTTCAAGATAAACTATTTATTTCAACAATAGTGTGAAAAATGTAATAAATTTATTCTTAAACTTTTATGAGAGACAGTTACTCCACCCCTGGAAGTTCACATTGACTAGGTCGCTTATTTCAACGAGTCATCTATTTGGTGCGACAAATTCAACCAATTATATTCAGTGAGATTGGTCCACGTTCTTAACTCGTTGGCAAATATTTATGACAATTTTTCTTTATGACCTTTTTTGTACATAAATTGAAAACTAATTGCGGCCGGTCTCCTTTAAACTTTTTTGCAAGTTTTTCATATGGCTTAATTACAGAACCTATACTTCATCCAAAGTCAGTGTAAAACTCATAAAAAAAAGACCGACAGAGGAATACTTCCTAATGATGGACATGAGAGTAGATCCACAAATTTCAATTATTGAATTTTAGTATCACTTTATAATTATTGAAAATATTGTTTCACTACTTTATATTAATTGGTGGACACGATGTAAATGAATTATTAAATACATTATTTATTTATAGTAAATAATTGTTAGTTTAATGAACAACTCCGTAAATGATTCGATAAAAGTAAATATAAATATCATTTAACCTACGGCTGTGCAACCGGCATAAATCAAATCAGGCAGAGGACCTGCAATGGCGAGCCAGGTGAACAATCGACTCCTTTCGTTTGAGGTAAGCGCATAACATATTTGGTGAACTATATTTTTATATGCATATCGTTTGCAATATTCAAGAACGCGCGACTACACGGTCTCGCGTGTTATTCTATCTCGAATAGGCTTTGTAATGATTTATCCTGGTAACAATGCTCTAGACTGAATTTACAAATTAATACTAGAAATACTATACTGAGTGAAGCTGTTCACCGTTCAAGTGCATCTGTTTATAATTGTGTGATTTTACATAATGTTCTCCCTAAAGATATTCGTTCTATTTCAAACTGAAAATCTGAAAAAATTAAAAATGTATAATATACAGGGTGTCCCAAAATTCTCGCAGCATTTGTCTTTAGGTACTGATTCTACGTACAAAAATAATAAGAAAGCTTTCTGCTTCCTAACGTATCTACTCTCTCTTATGAAGATAGCGTCTATACAGAGGCCTTAACTGATTAACTCGAGAATACCCTGGGACAACTTAATGAGACTTAGTTCACGATTTGACATTAATAAGGCTTATTTTTCAACAGTACTAACCGAAACTGATTTTATCCATAAAAAAAGAAACGATAAATTGTAATTTGAGACAGGACTTGGTGCAGGAATTTACAAAAAAAATATGTGACAAACATTTAACACAGCCGTTTAATTTAAATGATATATTATGGTCAAATAATTTAGTTATGTATTTAAACGTATATGAATATATTCAAAAAATAAAATAGAAATATAGGGGTAAGAAATATACAATTTAGTAATATCAGAAGCCTAAGTTTCGTCTGTCCTTGTGCTATGTTTTAAGTCTTGTTTTCTCCTCGTGGTCCTGCGTTGTGTGGTAGAAGTCACGGGCTCCTTGGCAAATGCGTGGTCCTCTTTAATATCCTTAACAATCAAAAATATATATTTTTTAAAAGAATAAAAAAACACATAAGTGTATTACTAAAATCCCAATAGTTGTAGTCCAATTAATTGTTATTTGTTTTCAAATTACGGCATTTTAAATGATTAATAACGAAGACATCAGACATTTTCAAATACGTATAAGTATACAGGGTGGGGCAATGGTACTTCGGACCTTGATATCTCGAGTTCTACGCTAGCTAGAATTTTTTTTAAAAACTGCAAGTAAACTAGATAAAAAAGGGAAATTACAGGACCAAAGGCCTTTTTTTAAATGGAATGCTATGTATATCAGTACATTTTTTTAAGCCTCTTTTTAGGCTCTATTGATTTCTATATTAGCATTAAATATCTCCCAACCACTTGGATGTAGTGAATTTTTTTGTTGGAAGAATCCAGTCTGCAGATGGATATTAAAAAAATCACCACAGTCACAATTATGGGTCTTAAGAAAAACTTATGTGAATACCAGTTACGAGACATCTAATTAATGTTTTTGAATCATTTTCATTTCCTAAAACTGTACATGGTAACCAAAAATTATTTTTCAATTAAGAACTTTTTAAATTGAATTTTCTCAATTTTTTCAAATAGGACACCCTGTATATTTTTCAACGATGTGATGTAGACATGAAAAACGAACATTTTAAGTAAGTACTTCCCTAAGGCTAATTGCCATATTCGTTTTATAGATAAATAAGTGTCAGATTCAAGAACAAACTTAAAAAAGAGGTTCCCTCAAATAATTCATTAGGAAAATTTATAATAGGTGTTCGACGTGTTGCCCATTTTGATTGACACATGTCTTTATGCCATTTAGTGGAAACATTTCTTCCAATCCATTGAAATGAGTAAATAGTTATTTAATAGGTCCTTTACTGTAATGTTTTTTTTTTAATTTTTTTGCCGCTTTCGTTATTCGACAAGCAATAAAACCTCAGTTTGGTATAAATTGTGGTGTACAACGGAGTATTTATCACACTTATCGGTCGTTAGTTACAATTTGTATTGAATTTAAAATATTTGCAATTTTACAATATGAATTTTAATAAAGCGGAACTTGTAGACATGACTTTTGTTTTGGGCGAGTCAGACAGAAATTGTTTACTTGCCAATTGAATTTATCACCAACGTTATTCTGAAAGAAGGATTCCAGATGTTAGCAGCTTCCAAAACCTTCTCGATAGATTTCTGGAAACTGGAAATGTCGAATATCAAAAAGTGAAAGATTAAAACATGTTGTGAACGAAGAAAATGAGTTTTCTGTGGTGCTGGCAACGGTTGAGAATCCCCATGTTAGTCAAAGAGAAGTGAGCTCATTAGTAGGAATAAGTAGACGGTCTGTGGGTCGAATCCTAAAAACAAATAAGTTGCATGCATATCATATTCAAATGCACCAGGAATTATCTGATGACCATTTTCAAAAGCGCGTACAATTTTGTAATTGGGCCAGAGGTAAAATGCAAGATGATATCAACTTCTTCAATAGTGTTTTATTCACTGATGAGGCAACTTTTTATAAAAATGGATTTGTTACTAGGCACAATTTCCATTATTATACTTCGGAAAATCTTCACTTTTTTATGTAAGTTGATAACCAACACAGATGGTCTATAAACGTTTGGATAGGAATTATTGAAGAACATGTAATAGGGCCACATTTTTTGGTACATTGGCTGGAGCTATTTATCTTCATTTTTTGGAAAACTGTCTGCCACAAAAATTGGTAAGTCTCCCTGAAAGAATTCGAAATAGGATGTGGTTTCAGCAAGATGGTGCTCCACAATATTATTTAAATACAGTTAGAGACCACTTAAATAAAACACCTACCCTCATCAATGGATTGGAATAAATGAACTCACTAAATGGTCTGCTCTTACAAAAATGGATGTTTGCACACCAACAACAGTACAAAATATGAAGGAAAGAATAACTGCCCTTAGATCCATCACACCGGCAGTTTTAGGAACAGTGGGAACCTCATTTCAAAACCGCATAGAGATGTGTGTCAATCAAAATGGGCAACATGTGGAACATTTATTATAATTTTTTCTACTGAGTTATTTGACTCTTTTTTTAAGTTTATTTTTGAATTTTGTAAATACTGCTCAATAAAACGAAATTGGTTGCAATTAGCCATAGGGAAGTACTTACAAAAAATGTTCGTTTTTCATTTCTACATCACATCGTTGAAAAATATACAGGGTGTTCCATTTGAAAAAATTGAGAAAATTCAATTTCAAAACTTCTTAATTGAAAAATAGAGTTTGGCCACCCTCTACAGTTCTAGGAAATGAAAATGATTCAAAAACATTAACTAGATGTCTCATAACTGGTATTTACATAAGTTTTTCTTAAAACCCATAATAGGGTATTTTCATTAATCTGAGATGAAAGTGGAAATGCTTATATTTGAAAAATGCATATTTTTTAAATATTTTTGGCACAGAAAAAAATATGTTATATAAAACTATAAAATTATAATTTTAATTAGAAGTTTAAATTTTTCATAATGACGTCACTAAGCAAAAACTAGGTAAATCACCAAAAAACTATTGGCAACACTGACACCACACTGTTAATCTGGTGACAGTGGTGTGACTCATTAATTTTCAATATTTTGTTTGTTTAGCTATTTGTTTGAAAACACTCTATACAAGCATACAAATATGGAAACTAATTACGTAGAAGGTAGATCAAACGTCGTTTTTAATGAAATTTTACACTCATTCACAGGTCGATATTAGGTGCTACACAAAACTGAACATCTGTTTATGAAACAAACAAAAAATAAGGTTATAGTTATACATGAAATGTCAAATCACAAATCACCAACTTGAAACTCCCTAGAAATAAGTACAATTAGCGCTCTATTTGAATTATCGCTTAATGACGTCATGAAAGTTTAACTATTTTTTTTCCGGCTTAAATAAAAAAGTAAAAAAGAAAGAAAAAACACGTATTCCTTATTTTTATTTCTAGTTTTCAATTTTCAAATTAAAAAAATATGGGAAAATACCCCATTGTGTCTGTGGTGATTTTTTAATATCCATCTGCAGATTGCATTATTTCAACAAAAAAATTCATTACATTCAAGTGGTTGGGAGATATTCAATGCTAATATAAGAATGAATAGAGCCTAGAAAGAGGCTTCAAAAAATGTACTGATATACATAGCATTCCATTAAAAAAAAGCCACTTGTTCCTGTAATTTCGTCTTGGCTCGCCCTGTATGTTCGAAAGTAATTTACAGTTATAGACTTTTTAGCTAGTTGCAATTTTTTTTAAAATTTCTAGATATCCTAGAACTCGATATATCGAGGTCCGACTCACTATTGCCCCACCATGTATAATTAGGGTGAATCAAAAAATCAAGTTTAAAATGTCTCTTATCTCACCCCATATTTGATCGAAATTCCAGAAAAATGGTGACCAAAAAACAATGTTAAAAAAAGTGTTTTTTGGCCCATCAGATGATAAAGTGTGGTAGTCATTTTTTACTAATTTTGGGGTGGTAAAAACGAATCCGTTTTGGCGAAAAATCTCGCGAACACATTGAAAACAACCCTTATTTGGGGGTGACATTGAAATTGATATTAGAACTTGCCACTAGAATTAGAACTACAAGACTTTGGGTTTTCTTTTCAAATTAAAACCAATAAAAACTCTAAAAAAGATAAAATCCACCACCTTAATTGGTGGGGATGGGTGTAAGAGTATTATAATAAATAACCGTATATTAGATGTTGCAACTTACGCCGTTCTTATGGGTGGTGAATGGTGAGGGAAACGAGGGAAAGGGAAGGGTGGTGAATTTAGGATTTTTGCTTTTTTTTTCTACTTACCTAACGAAACTGAGTATTTTGAAAGATTTTCCTGCACTAACGAATAACTTTTTGTTACAAGTTCTAATGTCAATTTCGATGCCACCCCCAAATAAGAATTGTTTTGGCTCATTCGTGGTGTAAGGAAACCATTTTTTCACTAATTTTGGGGTGCTGGATACGAATCTGTCATCCGAATTTTCTAAAAACGTCGGGCAATAAAAAACAACCCCTATTTGGGGGGTAGCGGAAATTGATATTAGAACTATTATTTCTATATATTTTAAAGGATAGTATATCAGACTTCATTGTAGACGAATATTATAGTATCTAATTTGTCTTTTATTTATGTTACTTAACTATTTCAGTAGATTTTTGTGTGGATATGGGGCATTAGGCAATGCATGACAATATTCTGTAAAATATGTTCTGACATGATTAAGATAAGAAATAAACGGAGACACGCCTCTTAATTAAGATTTCTAACTTTTGTGATATAGTTATAGTTCTTCTCATCTGTATAGTGGGTTGAAAAAATTGCAAAGAAAACGAAAACTCCACCTCTCGCTTGTAATGAGGGGTAAATGTCATTCGCATATGTAATGTGAAATATGAAAAGTGTGTTAACACCTTAATTTCGCTGTGAAATATAAGAGAATGGTCATATTATGGTTAAAAAAATAATAATTACATTGTACGTTACCTTTATAGCTTAAAATACGCTACGATTTCTATTATATTTCTACTGCAAGTCATTTTCAAGTACTGCACAGGTCGCCCCCATTTTCCGTGTCACATAGTGTGATATATGGCCTTGTGTACAAACAGGCACATGCTAGCGCAGTACAGAATCGGCTTCTTTTCGTACAGGTGGTTCATATTTATATATTGGCTAAATAGTACAATTAAAAAATTTCAACTTTTTAAATGAGTCAACTAGACGTCTATAGTGTTAAATTGTCAGTGTTCAGAAAAAACTAAAGCCAGCCCTGTTCCTCCTTAACTAACCGGAACGCCGATATCATTAATGTTTTTTGATAAGTTTTTTATCCCATTATATAGAGAAGAACTATATGCAAATCACCCCTAACTAGAACGTCGTATCTAGGAACTAGATAAACAGAGCCGTAATTTGAATTTATTTGTCAGTGTCGTGAAGGGCGGGCACTGTGCCCACCAACTGTGCCCACCAATGAGTAAGATATGTCTTGACGTAAAACAGAGTAAGATCTTTTAATTTACCAGAAACGTTATTAGGTTTCTGCCGGAGACACATTTTTAAATCTCTAGTATTAATTTGTTCATTCTAATAGCAAAATTTTGAAGTACCGCTTTGTGGTAGTCTTGTCAGCAGCAGTAACTGTGCGGACTTTGATATTTTGATGACCGGTTTTTATTGGCCTTTTTCGTGCGCTAAACAAATGGAGACAACTATAATTGCAGGTTGCCTGCTATGCTATTGTATGTAGGGGTTTCCTAGCATAACTTTTAAACTCAATATTTCAAGAATTTTGCTCTGTGTGTATAGTTCTCTATAAATATTTAAGGCACAGAGAAAGCGGGGCGTGCTATGCATTCGTAGGAAATAGTAAATCATAAATATAATGTATCACTTAGTACATAGAACAATATTGTTCTCGTGTAATGTATGTTTTATCATGATTAAAATAAGATATTAAAGGAAACACACCTGTTTCAATGTAATTTCAAATTATTTTGATATAGTTACCCGACTCACTCCTACCGAAATTATTTTAGGATGTAACGGTTTACAGCAGGCTTGTAAACTCTACCCACGACAGAGTCGAACTTAATATTGTCAGTGTATCATGGAATGTTGAATTTGTCAATGCTCCACAAAATATATAAGATATTATTCCTATCTTGGCACAAGCAAAACAGAGTAAATTTTTTAAAATTATCGTCATACTAAATAACTTTATTTATTTCTACTGTTATTATGAACAAAAATGATAAGTGCGGCTCTGTGGGATATCCCTTATCTTACGAGACAGTGATTTACTGTCAGTTTTTATAGCTTTTTTTTGTGTACCTTAAATATATGTAGCGAACTATAACACAATTTTTGAAATAAAAAGGTTAACTCCACTACTATGCCGGTCCGCTTTTTGTTGATCTATTTGACAATTATATGAAATAAGTACTTACTCCGGGACTGTCTCGTCTGCGTCGTTTGGCCGGTAGCATATCTGTGTGCGTCTGGACGTGCCTGACCCACTCAGCGGGAATGGTAAAAGTCTCCGTGCATAGCTCGCATGTCAAAGGTGAAAACTCGTCTTCGTTTTCTTCGGATTCGTAGTTCTCTGTATTTTCCGATTTAATAGTCATGTCGTCAAAAACCTCTTTAGAATCGATAAGTTCCATGTCTGCCTCACTCCATTCAATGGGTTCATCTTTGATCATTAGATATTGCAAATTGCTCTCTTTTGTGGTACACGGCTCCGTCTTGATAGTAATTGGAGGCTCCTCGTGTTGATTTGCAGCATCGCCATTATCGCTTTGTTTGTTCAAAGTATTTTGGTCCAGTGACTTGTTCAGAATTGTCATGCGTTTCGGAGAGTCTTCCTTCTGTGTTGGATTTTTCTTGTCATACTTTTGCATTATGGTAAAGTTTAGAACTTTTGGTCGCGGATTAGAATACTTCTGTTGGTCCTTAGGTTTTTGCACCACCAAAAATTTTGGACCTGTGTTCGATGTCTGTGCAACAGATGCGCTTTTTTCTGGAGCAGCAGATGCGGCCGGTGAGGCTGACTTATTTAGCACGTTTTGCGCCGGTTTAGTGGGTTTAGCGATAAGACTTGGAGGTAAGGTACCACTAATGGTTGAAGTGGTAGTACAAGTAACGGGCGTACTGATGGTTTGGTTTTTCTGAACATTTTGGATGATTTTAGCGTTCTTGTCCTGATCGTCTTTTTCCCGGTACAGACCTTTGATTTGAAGGATATCTCCTCCCCGTAACACGCTGCTCAAGATTTCCTTAGAAACTTTCGCCTCACCGCTGTACATGTACCTGACCAGTACTTTCAAGCATTTGTGGTTTATCTCGGGCGGCATGACGATCATCAGTGGTAGCGTGGTGGTAACTTTGGTTTGCAGCTTTAATATTTGCGCCAAAAAGAGGCTGCTGTAAGAAAGGACGAAGCGGTGGGCCATTAGTTGGTGGCCGTCTACGGTGACCAGGGCGACGTCGGGGTACGATTCGGTGTATAATGAGGTAGCGATACAGGAATGTATGTAAGCATTGTAAGAAGCCCATTTTAGCTGGTAGGTTTCGCAGATTTCTGCTTGCTTGTCCATATCTGGAACAAATATTCTTTTAGATTGTATAAAATAAAATAATATAAAGATTAAACAACAGGAACAGACTGATATCATATACACAGATATTGGTAAAGCTTTTGTTATGCTATTTAAAAACTGCGAAGTTTTGGCTGTTCTGATTTTTTACTGTTTTACTCATTCTTATAGAAATTCATTGCTTTGAATGGGTTTCAATCTCCTGACTATTTTGCTTCGTCTAGTGTGCCACAAGGATCTATTCTTGGACCTTTTTTATTTATCATATTTATTAATGATATCACTATAGTTTAGATGTTAATTGCCTGCTGTATGCGGATGAACTGTTTGCACTTTCAAATGAATTAAAATCCATTGTCAGAATGGTACATTTCAAATAATCTTTATTTATAATGTTTGATTATTATCGATTTGAAAATACGGCTTTAGCAAAACCTCACAATTTCGCGACCTCGTTAGATATGAGTTATTTAAAAAAAATTATTTTGTCAGTTTTGTTAACTCTGTAATTGAAAAGAAACATAGAAAGAAAGAAATTTATTATATCAGAATCAGATTATAATATTCTATATATTTTAATGACTCTGATATCCAGATAAGTTGAATGTTGCCTCAATTTTTCTTAAATTACTAAAAATGACGCAGATAAATGACGAAAAACGACACCATCCTAGATTTCGGATTTTCACGTTTCAGACTATGAAAATTACGAAGTAAAATCTTTCAACTCCATCAGTACCGTCTGTCCATGTCTGTCCATCCGTCTCCGTTGACGTTGTCTAAAAACTATTTGATGAAGAAAAATAATATTTGACAGGTAGTCGCCAAGGAAGAAAAAGAATAACTTGGCGAAAAATGAACATCAAAAAAAAATTTATGAAAAAAATGTCAAGACAGAGGTCAATAATATTTGACATGGAGTTATCACAATTCCCTATGACGAAACCTATCCATTTAGTGAAGCATATTTTGCGTGGAAAGTTTTATTCAGAATATAATTCATTTTTTTTTTCTTGGCAACATTTACTTTTAGTGAAAACAAAAAATACCGGGTGGTCACTGAAAAGAAATAATAACAACCTAACCGTTATACTCTTCGTCGATTTACTGCACTTTTTATATAACTGTTGCACATTCTATAGGATACTCTTCGCAGTTTTTTTTGTAAATAATACAAGTTTTAGACATTTTTTCTGTAATTACAAAACATTAAACTAAATTTTCTTTTAATTAAAAAAATTAATAAACTGTGACGATCGAATGCTAATCATACTCTTCGTTTTGTATTTGCGAAGAGTATAATAATACAAAAGTCTTGATCTGTGCATGGAAGCCATAATTGTATTGAAACATATTCTTTATAGGATTTAGCAAACAGCAGAAAAAATAACTATCTATAACTAAAAGAAAAATATGTGTAAAAATATTAATGACATCTTTGCATTCTTTCGATAACCTGAATTCTGGTTATGCTAGCAAATTAAAATCCTAAGATGAATTTGTCTAATTTTTTATTTGACAATTCTCATTCTAACACTAGCATCCACACAGTCCCCTACGGCCATGCAGATTAAACTAGTATCTACATAACCCCCTACGATCATGAAGATTCAGTTAAAAATGAGAACAAAAGCCTAAAATGAATTTATTTATCTACCTAATACTAGTTAGCTAATAGATAGGTGAAGATCTGTTGTTTTTATCAGTCAATGTCAAATATAATTATTTCACACTTATTCATAGAAATTGTCTTGGTTGCATGAAACATCTTTATGAGTGGCTTTATGTCTTTCTGATAAGCTCCAGAATAAGAGCGAAAAACGTTTCAAAGACTAAGCATTTCCAAGAACCAGAATGATAGATTTCATGAAAATGTAATTCATTAGAATGAACATTTTTTAAGACAAGGTAGATAAATAAATTCATTTTAGGCCTTTGTTCTCATTTTTAACTGAATCTTCATGATCGTAGTGGGTTATGTAGATACTAGTTTAATCTGCATGGCCGTAGGGGACTGTGTGGATGCTAGTGTTATAATGAGAATTGTCAAATAAAAAATTAGACAAATTCATCTTAAGATTTTAATTTGCTAGCATAACTAGAATTCAGGTTATCGAAAGAATGCAAAAATGTCATTAATATTTTTACACATAGTTTTTCTTTTAGTTATAGATAGTTATTTTTTCTGCTGTTTGCAAAATCCTAATAAAGAATATGTTTCAATACAATTATAATCAAACAAATAATAAATCATTTTTAAAGAAGCCATAACATGCTGATATTAATTTAGTGGAATTATCACTTTTGGACCGTTTGTTTGCAAATTCATGCGAATGGTATCACCTTCATTTTCCCCTCTTCCCATTTTAGAGCACACCGAATGCGAGGAGGGTGATAGATAAAATTGTCCTCGATGGGAAGAAATACCCTTAACATGCTCAACAATCCTTTTTTATGTTTTTATTTTTAGGTTCTTTGCCGTTTTTGCATAGAGAGGTACGAGTTTTTTGTTGTCTGAGAGGTTACAGGTTGGAGTTAAATAGTTAAGAATTTTCAGACTAGCTGATACTGAATCTGATGTCAAAAGTTAAACATTTATTTTAAAAAATTAAAAATTAGTGATGCAACGATTAGTGTTTTCGCGATTACGATTACGATTGTCATACAGTAATCGTATGACTACGATTATTAAATAAAAAAGTTGGAACGCAAAGTAAAAATTAACTTTATTCTTGAAAATAAAAAAACAGAAACAACAAAAACACTAGTTTAATATTTTAAATTTATCGGAATTAAATTTTTATTTAGAAAACATAACATTTGTAAATTTTGCGGGCTCAGCTTGTGCTTTTAGGGTTTTGAACAACCACAGCAGTAGAAAATAGTCTTTCTGAACTTACTGACGATGACTTAAATATACGATAAGTATTTGAGTGCCAACTTTTTTCACGTGGAAATATATAACAATTTTTCCAATAGAAAAAAATATCTGATGGGTGCGCTATATTGAATGACATTAAATATGTGGCAACCTGTTCTTTACACGAATTTTCTAAAAAAATAAACATGGGTTTACAACGGTTAATAAATAAAAACAGAAAACCCATAACTTAAATAGATAGATAGCGAATGTTTCATAATTTTCCACATTGTCGTTCATTTGCTGGGATGCGTCCCAAATTCCACTACTTGTGGATGGCTGAATGTCAGAAGAAGTGGAGTTTGCTTCTTCTTGTTTTTGTTCGTTATCAAGTATTTTTTAAATGGCAAATTACAGAAGTTGCCTTGTTTTTCGCCAGTATTTTAAAGACAATTAGCCCGTAATTTGTATCTCATATCAAGAACAGTAACTAAAATACGGCGGCCGTTGTTAATCCAGTTTAAACCAGTATGAAGGAAGGCAGTAGACAAATAATCATACTCGAATCACGATTACGATTAACCGTGCGAACATAATAATCGTGAATTCATCGTAATCGTTGCATCGCTACTAAAAATTATGAAATAAAATTTAAAAAAATTTGAAGTTATCTAGTCAGAAGCAGTTTTTTATACATTGTTCGAGAATTTAAACTTGGTGTGACATTTATGACATTAGTTTAGTTTCAATAGTACACCTACAAAGAATAAATCCATTCCTTATTTAACAAAAACTTAGTTTAGATGCTCCCAATTGTATAGGACCTAAGATGTTTAACTGCCTGCCACGAACAATTAAAGACAGTGAAAATCTGCATATTTTTAAAAGAAATTTAAAAACATTTTTAATTGACAAATGTTATTATAAAGTGTCTGAATTCTTACACTAATTGACGAATCCCATACAATGTACATTGTCACAGTGGAAAATAAATGTTATTATTATTATTATTATTATTATAGTCAACATGTTTATCAACAACATTTAAATAAAATTAATTATATTCACAACACAACAATAATCAGCTTGCCGGGAGGCCTAGACGCGCCACTTGGATTTGAATTCCTTTTGCCAAGAATGCAATCATAGTAATAAAGCTGATAATTTAAATGAATAATAGAATCAATAACACCGTCCGATTATTATTAAATATTTTCAATACCACTGATATAAAAAAGTTATAAATAATAATTGGTTATATTCTAGCTCGTAAGTAGCAACTAGTATAAAATTTTACAACGTAATATTCTTTAATAATATAGGATGTTATCTTTTTTAACACAACACGCGTTTATTAGCTTGACCTGTAACTTTGTATAGTAGAAAATATTGCAACTCAATTTGCACCCACTTTCAGATGTCCTATTGACTTAAAATATGGCATGTGTATATGGTTTATATGATACAATGACGGTTTTTTTTATATAAAAATCCAAGATGGCGTTTCCAAAAATATTACATATACAGAGTGTCCCAAAATTCCCGCATTGCCCTTTAGGTGCTGATTCCTCGTGCGAAAATAATAGGATAATTTTCAATAAACATGTGTCCGGAAATGCTTCCTAAGGGAGCTACGGCCCTCTGAAAATGGCGCTTAAGGTGGCCATTTCCAAGAGATCTGATAGTGAAATATTTATTGTTTTTGGTTATAACTTTTTTCTTAGTGCGTATATTTATAAAATATATAAGACTACGTAGGTGAAACCATAACAAGACTATTACTATGAATTTTCACGCAATAATTCCAGTCGTTTCCAAAATAGTTAGATTTAAAAGTACGAAATATGCAGATTAGCATAATCTTTAAATTGAAATCTAATTTGCAAACCACTGAAATGGGCTTGTTCGGCATTTTTTTTTTATTTCACAAATCGAAAGTGCAAGTATAAATTAATGGATCTGCAAAAAATCAGAATCTTATTCGCACGTTTATTATCTTAAAAACTATTACAAATTTCCATCTCGCGAAAATGGGGCGTGGACAGGCGCTACGTCACTATACGCATAGACTCGGCGATCTCAATAGACTTGATGCTCCTTATTGGTTATAATTATAAGTGTTTTCGAACTATTGTTTGTTTTGCTTACTACTTGACAGTAGGGGAGTACAATTTGGTGAAATTTGGTAAATTACAATTTTCTCTCGCTCCTGCCAGAACGAATTTTTGATTTCGACCCTGCAATTTACGATTATAATTCATCGCCGACCTCCTCCTTTCCGTAGACACATAGAACGAACTTCCACTCGACGTATTTATTTAGTTACCAGCGTTTAAAAATTCCATGTTTTTCGACTTTTCAGGTTAAATTTCAAAGGTCCCAGAAAGCCATTTTTTTACGTCACTTGCGTATAGTGACGTCACAAATGAGCGCTCGGTTTTTGCAACTATTACTAAATTCAACTCCTTATATCTCGAGAACGGAAAAAGTTAATAATACCAAATTTTAAGTGTATAATGAGAATATCGAGTACTATATGAAAAAGTATAAAAACCATATAAAAAGAATATTATGGAACAAGCCCATTATTGAGTGAAAATTCATACTAATATTCTTGTATGTATAGTTGTAACTTTGGTAGTCTTATATATTTTTTGAAATATACGTACCAATATAAAAGCTTATGGCCAAGAATAATGAATATTTCCCTTCAGGATGTCTCTCTCTTGGAAATGGCCTCCTTAAATGCAGGTATTTACTGATAATCTTGGAAATATTTTGGGGCAAGTATGCGTTTGTGATTTTGCATTATGAAGGCTTACTTCTTAATTTTTTTCTAGTTTGTATTTTTAGTTGTTTAAGATTTTGTTGTTTACGTGTTTGAGTAAAAGCAGTTCAAACGAAATACTGCTGATTCGTTTGGTAACGAGCGCGAAAAAAAAAATATGGAAACAAATTTTAACTATTCTTCGTTTCTCTGCCTATGAATAAAACTAGTTTTGGTTAGTACTGGCATAGTGTCCGCTGGTCAGACAGGCGACTGACTATGACCCCAACGACGCTCCTAGGCACAAGAGGCCGAAGCTCCAGATCCTGGATAACGGGTAAGTATACTTAACCGTTTTTCTGTTTCAGCCCGACCTTCAAGAAATGCTGCAAGGGGACAATGACCGAAAACATCAAAACCACCCGATCCAAGGGTACCAAGCAAACAACCAGCTCAGTACCTAGTCCATGCCGGCCTCTGACGCTGACATAAGCGTCTTTGTCCGAACACAATCCTTGAGCTACACAGTTCACACTTCGTTCCGACAAAATCGGAGCGCATGATGCCAATTGGCACCCTGGCCTTCCGATTAGTCAACACCCCCCAAACCCCTCCAAACTCTGAGAGACCTCGCAACAGCCGCTCTCTCCCACGACAGACTAAAGACGCTCTCGGGAGCCGACATGCCAGCGAAGAAAAAAGACCAAGGCGAATAGCGCCAGAAGAAACGACCCAGCTGGCAGGGTCCAATAGCCAGGACCAGGGGAGGTCTGCTGACATCGCCGACACCGTCCGCATTTGCGGGGGGTATAGGCAAAAAAGCAGGCCCATCCCTTACGACGCCGGTCCAGGTCTACAGCAATGATTGGGACAAAGAGTTCAAGCTCTACCCCAAATCATCCAAGACCGTCATCTTTAGTCAAGAATATTGGCGTGGTTAGTACTGTACAAATAAATTGAGCCTTAATAGTGTAAAATCGTGAACCAAGTCTCATAAAGTTGTCCCAACGTATTTCTATTTAATCGCCATCTTCAGAACGTCGTAGCTTCCTTAGGAAGCATTTCTGGACATAGCACGTAGAATCAGTACCTAACGACGAATGCGGAAATTTTGTGACTCCCTGGATACTGACTAACATTTCACCAATCAAAATGCCAACCATGAGTTTAGTTCATTGAAAGCAAAATCTTAAAATGTTAGTAATTTCTAAGTCACTTGAATGAACTTTATTTACCATAACAGTAAGCCCATTTCGTTGTAACCACCCCAGTATAGGTATAGTATTTATATTCTCAATTTAAAAATTCACTCTAATGCGTTGTTACCAGGATAAATCATTACAAAACCTGCCTCGATAGGATAACATCGAGACCTAGTTAACCAAACATGTTGTGCGCTTACCTCAAAAGATAGTAGTCGATTGTTTACCTGGCTCACCATTAAAGGTCCGTTACCCCTGATCTTGGTTCATTCTTAATATGGCCGGTGGCATAGCCGTAGATTAAATAATATTCATATACTTTTATTGAATCATTGAGTTGTCCATTAAACTAACATTATTATAAATAAATTACTCCCAATAAATTATGATGTATGCACTTAAAAGGTATTAAAATGGCTTGAAGTATAATTTAAAAGTAAATTTCAGTTAGTGTTTTTAATTTAGAATTGATTGAACAAAGTAAAAGTAAAAACTGTTTTACAATTTTTAAACGACAGTGACAACACTCTAAAACCCTCATCAAGGACAGGATAAGTGAGCGCAACTTTTTTGTTTGGTCGTCTTCTGTTTTGTACTATCTACACGGAAAACATTGTCTATTTCTAATTGATTTAAAAAAAATAGGTTTGAGTTAGAAACAAAAATTATAAGAACTTATTACTTGTTTTGGCCAGCATACATACCATTGTACGTATATCGCAAACACCCTGTATAAAACTCAACTTATTTTTGCTGGTTGTATAACTTCTCCTAGAATGAAGGTACTTAATTACACGACACTCTGTCACTGGCGGCGGTCCTAAGGTGGGGACCATGGGATCGATCCCCCTCAGAGCTCTGATCACGACAAAGACTGATATATCGAATAATAATTGACTCTTATTCTATTTCTTAAATTGTAGAGAAAAGCAATGAAATAAATCATTTTTTGTTACAAAAGTTAAAGATTTTTTTCTTTTTTGGAATTCATCACAAAGTGGAGAAAATTATTCATGATGATTACTAATCATTAATCAAACATAAAAATCTGTCTATTAAAATATTCATTAGGCGCAGAAAACTATATCAGTTTTTGATTTTCACTTTATTTTTTGTCAACATGACAGTTGTCTCGTCACACAGTGGCTTCTTCGGATGTTGAGTACTGTGTGGCGAAACAATTGTCATGTTGACAAAAAATAAAGGGAAAATCAAAAACTGATATAGTTTTCTTCTCAATTATTATCATGGATTTTCATCCAGTAACGGCCCAATCTGTTCAATATTAAAATATTCATTTCTAATCTTCGAATTTTTCTGATAACCTACATTCTGTTATACAAGACAATAAATAGCTATAGAATGAAATTATTTACAAAACACCTACTGTTTATCTCGGACTTATTCTGTGTATAAAAAATGCTGGCGCGGTAAAGAACAAAGATCCCGACATTTTTTATACTGACAATAAGTTTGGGATAAAGTATACCTATAAATATGTGACGTACAAAAGACACGTGCCTTGGAGTCAGTCTTCATCAATCAACAATGAAAATCAATATCTAATTTTTTCTTTAACATAACCAACACTGGTTATGCAAGACACTAAAAAGTTCTAAAATGAATTTATTTTCGAAAAATAGGTACATCCCGAATTTTTTGAAGTATCACTCATTTCTTCCACTCGCTTACAGAAACATTTTTCGCCGTTGTTGTGATTTTTATAATTTAAAACATTTTCTGGATGGGTATTTTTTGTACATAAATTCATTTTAAGCTCTTTGTGTCTTGCATACCAGATGGTGTTGGGGCGACCGCCTCAGGAAGCCAAACTCATGGGGTGCCAAATTGGTAGCTCAACTTTTTTCTTAATTTCATAGAATAAAAATAAATAATAACTGTACCTCAGTTAGGACTGGATTTTAATTACTAAACTAGTTATATAATTGTTGCACATTCTATAGGATACTCTTCGCAGTTTTTTTTTGTAAATAATAATAGATGTAGACATTTTTTGTTTAATTGCAAAACATAAAAAAAATATTAAATAAAGAAAATTAATAAATTGTTTATTTATTGATTGATTTTGTTAAAAAGTTGGTTCTTCCTCTAGTTCTTGAATGTAATAAAACAATATCAGCTGTCAGACAGATACAAAATAAAGCGTTGCGTATTTATGTTCATTTAAATAAAACTCTGAAAACCGAACTGATGTCGCATTCTATTGCAAATGTCCTTGTGGATGTAATTGTGTTTACCTCCACATACCTATGCTAAACTTAATTGTAACGTTCTTTGCGCTCACAATTATTAAATGTTTGATAGCTCAGGATTGCCTATAACTACACGAGTCTGTCTGACAGCTGATATTGTTTTATTACATTCAATGGCTACTATGATTTTTCCAATGTTATTAGGTTACCAGATTTACACAGAAATGTGCCATTTTAGTTTCCAAATCTATTATCTATTAGCCGCATGTTTCTAAAAGCTTGATTGCATTGTATTTTGGCTGAAATCTCAAATATTTCTGAGCGGATTTTCAAAATTTTAGTATCATTAGATTCGTATGAAAATGAGGTATTTAAAAATGTTGGTGAACGATTAAATTCCCATTTAAAAAAACCGAGTTAGTGGGTAAAAATCACATTTAAAAATTTTAAGCGCCTCTAGAGAATTAAGTAATGCAATCATATTGCTCTTTTTATTTTTATAGTAACGTAGCACACAAACTAAAATATATACTTTGACGATGCATTCTGATGTATATATATGTGTATATGTTTGTTTTTAATGTTTGTCTGGAAATCATGACTAGTGGTTTCTATGTTTGTATTTTATTTTATATTTTATATATTATATTGGACTATAGTTGTATATACTTGTAGTTTTATATATTTTTTCAAGCTTTGTCAACAAGATTTTTCTTTACGACAATAAAGTATATTTTGATTGATTGATTGATTTATTGATATTTTGGGCACCACAGCACTCTGGATTCAGAAATAGATTTTTTAATAAAATTTTTAATGTTTATCAAAAAGTGACCAGAATGGATGTATTGTATTCAAAATTTCCTCTAGATTTCAAAAATGTAAAAATATATAGGGTGTTTCATTTAAAAATCGAAAGTTGTGGGCATTTCCGGTCAAACCGGATGTGCACTAAACTTGATTTTTTATTGAAAAGATGGCATTTTAGTCGTGTAATAAGGCCTCCAAATTTCAATTTTCTATTCCAAATATTTTAGGAAATATCGGGGCGAGCGCAATTTGTGACTCACCCGGTATAGCCAACTTTATGGCGGACGCTGTATAATCAGAATTCCACTAAAATGACGAAGTTACTAAATTAATAATCTTAACATTTTATAACAACATCTTTCCTACTTTTTTAAAATTATTTACCGACATCATTCCTGTTACAGGAAAGAACTGTTTGAGAACTACTGACATTTCTTATGCATCAAATAAAATCTTAATTCAGACGTTTTAGCGGCTATGTCACAAGTCAGCTTAAATTGTACCCGACTCTACAAATACCAAGAGAAATAGTACGAAAATAGTTTTTCTAATTCTCATTTGTCGGTAATTTTAATAGACATCTTACACTATTTGTTATGGCTTGTTTTGAACTACGACCTGTTCTGTTAAACTTACATCAACCTCGTATAAGTGTTCGCGACCATAATAAAACTTACCAACACAAATTCAAATTAATGCAAAACAAAGTTTAATCATAATCATTCATCACCATAACTGCATAATCAATAAATGATGTACTAGCCTCGTATATTTTTACAACCACTCGTTCAATATTCCAATAACACTGATCTCTCCGCACTATGTATGTAGTTCGCTTCGTTCCCGCGCGATCCACTTTCGTTATTATAGATGGGTAGCTTTTTATCCGTTATTTATTTTTAAACACAATAACAAAAACTATCAGAGCTTTTATATGCGAATTCAAACACAGTCACAACAGTAACAAGAATAAACAAAGGGATTTACCTTAAGATATTCAACTTTTGAACGGACACAACAGTTTGCTGCACTTAGACGTTGGGGAAGTGGTAATCGAGCACCAGAGGTGTGCAGCTGCCGTTTTGCTGAGGCCGTAAAGAAAATCGATATTATCGGTGCCCCCAACCGTCATTGATTTTCTTCAGCCAATCCTGCGGCGACTTTTATTCTATCGATCTGACATCGCTCTGACGGCGCACTTGTCGATTCTTGCTCTTCTATAATATACAGGACGTTCGAATCTAGTGATCTATTCATCGAGTATCCGAAATGTATTTTTATTACGCAGCAAATTATTTGCCCTATGTTTACATCTGTCAGTATACAGTGTGCCCGAAATTGAGGCTTAAATAAAAAGTCGGCTAATATGGAAAAAGTTTTAGATAATTTGTTGAAATTTCAATAACGCTTTTAGATTTGATCTAACTTTTTAGTTTTTAAGATAATTGAGAAAAACCACAATGGTGCATGTTTGAAAACGTTTATTTCTTTAATATCAATGGGCTTGTTCCATGATATTCTTTTTATATGGTTTTTACATATAGTACTCGATATTCCCATTATGCACTTAAAATTTCGTATTATTAACTTTTTTCGTTCTCGAGATATAAGGAGTTGAAATTAGTAATAATTGCAAAAACCGAGCGCTCATTTGTGACGTCACTTTACGCAAGTGACGTACGAAAAGTGGGACGTTTCAAATTTAAACTGAAAAGTCGAAAAACATGTAATTTTCAAACGCTGGTAACTAAATAAATACGTCGAGTGGAAGTTCGTTCTATGTCTCTACGGAAAGGAGAAGGTCGGCGATGAATCCTAATCGTAAATTGCAGGGTCAAAATCGAAAATTCGTCTCGACAGGAGCGAGAGAAAATTGTAATTTTTTGACATTTTACCAAATTGTACTCCCCTACTGCCAAGAAGTAAGCAAAACAAGCAATACTTCGAAAACACTTATAATTATAACAACTAAGGGGCATCAAGTCTATTGAGATCGCCTAGTCTATGCGTATAGTGACGTAGCGCCTGACCACGCCCCATTTTCGTGAGGTGGAGATTTGTACTAGTTTTTAAGATACGTGCGAATAAGATTCTGATTTTTTGCAGATCCATTATTTTATACTTGCACTTTCGATTTATGAAATTAAAAAAATGCCGAACAAGCCCATTGTACAGGCACTATCTTCTTCTTTACAGTAAGGGTAAAAAAAAGATTTGTTTTTTGTTTTTGAAATATTGATTAAGTACAACTTCTGTTATTTTATTTGGAAACCTCGGTAATACTGGAGAATAGGTACAGGGTTAACTAATTTGGGGTCATAGAACACGAATCTGAATTCGGTTTTCAATGCAAATGCATAATTTTACAGAAAAAAGAAAAATGCGTTTTCCACCATAACTTTTTGTTAGTGTAAATACTAAAACATCTCGATTTAGGCCGGATCCCATGTTCACAATCTAAATGTTTTTCAGAACAATGCACTTTTTACGTATTGCAAAAAAAATTTTTTCATAATAAAACAGTAAATAATAAATTATTTTATCTAATCCCGTTATGAAATATCAAATTTTAAATGCATTCTTGGCGTTACGAAACGTCAAATTTTTCATAACTGTCAGTTTCATTAGATAACTAGTGATGTAATGAATTTTTACGTAACTGATTATTAAATTCATCATTTAGAGAAAAAACTTTAAGACACAAAAGACACTTTATTAATAAAATGCAAATACAAACGTCCCGCCGTTATGAGCATTTCTAATAAAACTTTCCATGTTTTCTCTTGATTTTTTAGCGCAATAAAATGCAGATTTTCTCTTCAAAAATGCTATTATATTTTTTGTCAGTGTTTCTTTTGACATTTAATTCTGCCTTTAATATTGAGTAGTTAGTTCATATTGTAGATTCTTTATAGAGTCGGGTCTAGTTTAAAAAGACCGATGTATGAATTAATATTGCACATACGTTTTCACTATCCCTTGCACACAAACTTAAAGCCATAGCCTAAATACATTGTCAATGTATGTCTACCAAGGTTATTTCCCACTTCTTTTGAGACGGAAATATGAAGTGTACACTGAGGAGTGAGAAAAATGGTCATAAGCTCAGCGATTCTCAAACTGTGTGTGATTTGACGACGAATATTATTTATTTCCGTGAACTAACACCACTCTAAATATGAAAAACGTTTTATATGAAATATTTAAGTTATTTTTAGTGGTAAATAGTGGATATTCATCCGTCAAACGAACAATGTCAAACCACGTATTACAGTTTTCTAGTACGTAGATATTACACGTTTTAGAGTAGAATAAACAGGATCGCGTAGCTCATTCATCCGGGGAGGCAATGCTTTGTATTTTAATTCTATATTAAACTTGTTATGATGATGATGATGATGATGGTAAGATGCTCGAACAGCAACAAATATAAATGGGGTTGTTGCGATATCGATCCCCAAGCCTTGTCCTTTTTTTTTTAAATTTGATTAAGCCCTATTAAAAGTTAATAATTTTCCTTCTAAAATTTTTATTTTATTAAACTTTGCCGCGAGTTTTGTTAAAACTTTATTTTCCCCAAAAATGTGTCTTTTATTACTGTGTCTGTTTATCAGGTTTATCTCTAATAAAATCTGCTTTCTTACGTTATGTATAAATACACGAATGGTGAAACGTGCGTCGAGTAGATGAATTGTTCAAGTGTAGTGTTTTAGTGTTTAAAAAACGTGTCAATGCGTTGTTCTTTCAAAATTCTTTTAATTTACTTGTTTTAAAATTATTGTTAATTTTTTTAGTATTTATTTTGTCAGCCAGAATTTTTATTTATTACCGCTAAAAGAAAAATAATTTACTTTCATTATTCTCATAGAGATTTCAGATTTTTTTTGTTATATGAAATATTTTATTTTTACTGACATCGTTTCCCCTACTAATACTACGATCCTGTCCTTTTCCTGGAAAGAAATGCCCAAACGTTCCCGTGTTTCTTGCTGAAATGTAGCAATATTAGTCTTTGATTTCTTTTTCTGATCACTCATTGTTATTGACTGAAGGGCAATTCATTATTTGTTATCAGTTTCATTTGTGCCCGAACCTATATACCTCCAGTGTCCGTCATAAAGTTGGCTACATATGGGAAACATTTGTATTATTGAGATTTCTAAAAAATACTATATAGGGGGTTCGTTTCTTTTTTTACATGCAAATACCTTTATTCAACTAAAATACATATAGTTTTGTCGAAACTAATCAAATATTTGTGAAATAGACACAAGAGTTTATGATTTTTCATATAGTAATTAATGGTAGGGGTAAAATTTGCACTTTTTTATTTTCCTCATATCTGCTTCAAAATTGATATATGGGGTCCTTGTTGTATTCTATGTGCACTTTTTCTTCATAAAATGATATTTTAACAGTTTGACCCATTTTTCGGTACCACCGTCAACTATTTTTTACAGTCCTGCCAAACCGGTGATCACATGACATGTGTCAAAATGTAATTTTTGTTATTGGACATACATAAACGAACCCCCAATAGAGTTTTTTAGAAATGTCAAAAATACATTTTTTTCCCATATGTAGCCAACTTTATGTCGGGCACTGTATAATCAGAATTCCAGTAAAATTATGAAGTTACTAAATTAATAATCTTAACATTTTATGATAATATCTTTCCTATTTTAAAAAAAAATTATTTATCGACATCATTGCTGATAACTGTTTGAGAACTACTGGCATTTCTTTTGCATCAAATAAAATCTTAGTTCAGACCATGACACGTCAGTTTAAATTGTACCCGACTCTAGTTTTTCATCGTATGCTAAGAAAATCTTTTCACAAGCATCTTTTTACTCTTTTTTGTTGAGACCAATTTTCAAATTTCGTATATTTCTTCATACATGCGCTCTGATTTACCAGGTATTAATGAATTTACTGTTACATTAGCTGATTCTTCTATGTCAGATGGATTATCCACATCTGAATCAACCATTTTTTACTTAATTTGCTTCAGAAAATTCCGCAAATTGACAACTGAAGTTTGTTTATACAAATGTCAACTCATAGTAATGCTCAGGTAAAGCGATAAACACAAAATTTATTTGTGCAACTGCAAGCGCTTGGAACCGCAAAATAGAATTCAAAATAAATTGCAATTTCTATTCTATTTTAGAGCGGGATTAGATAAAATTTTGTTATGAAAGAGTAATTTCACTTGACTCACGTAATTTGCAAAACTCGCTCGCTTCGCTCGCTCGTTTCGGCAAATATTACATTCGCTAAGTAAAATTAATCTTTTCATAACTGGTTACGTAAATAACTACTTATATCAAAACTCCATTATTTGGCACATCGGCCATGAAATCGTCGGCGCATGCTTGTCAAAATATCCTGAAAGAAAACAGTGGGACATTCAATTTTGGACTCATTTTATACTACGTCATTTTTGCAAGGAACGAGGCATAGGCTGTCAATGTTTGTCGAAAAAAAAATTATGAAAATATCGTTTTTTTTTTTTCAAGTTCCTCCAATTGAGGTTACTCCTCAAAACTTTAAAAGATGTGAAAGAAGTTGTTTATCTTTTTTACACACGTATACAAATTTTCAACCCTCTAGTATAAGACTTTTATTTTTTTGTCACTTTTGTATCCTAATATATTTTTAAATAAAACCGAATTTAAACAAACCTGTATAAAGTTATTTATTTTTAAGAAAAGCAAAAAATCGCCCTTTAAAATTCATCAAACTTGATGCAAAGTTGATCTAGTCTCCTCACTTTAGCTTAATCCTGTATTAAGTAAATGGACAGATAAAAATGAAGTACTTTTTTTTTTTAATTTATTTTTAATTACATGTCGTCTATATACTAAATATACTACATTAGCTTTTTTCTATCTTAAAACGTATCTACAATTTGTTTTATATACAGGGTGTTTTTAAAAAGTATGTCAATCACTTAACCACGGACTCAGCATGTCAAAAGAAGTTGATTCAGCCTAATTTACCTCTATCCAAAATCGCACCCCTATGAATATACAGCCCTCTAAAGTTGGGATTAAAAATATTTATTTTTTTAATATTGTGCAAATGGCTGTAGATATCTTTTTCAATTTCGGAACACTGAAATGTATGTCAAAGGGTAATAGTTTAAAGTAAAAACTGTTTAAAATCAAATTTTCTAAAAGGCCGATTTGGGGGTAAACTACCCTTCCCTCCTACCCCCTCTTTTAGTGGTACGCCTATGACTTTTTTGATATAGGGCATTTTATATAAAATTTAATTATAAAACTTTTCTTTATCTTGTTTTTTTTTCATTTAGATAGCCATTTTCAAATGAATCTGGAAATACTAAAAACATTATGAAAAGTGGAACATATGAAATAAAAAAGTTCTTCTGTGTAATTTTGGCATTTGAAGTTACTGGTATTATAATAAAAGATGTGCATTGCTATGATAAATTGTAAAATTAAAAACATGTTTAAATAGGTTTTTTTATTAAATAAAAATCACAGAAACTAAAACATCAATCATTAAAGCAACAAAGTAAATTAAAATAATATTAGAAGTAAAACAACAAATAATGAAATAAATTAAAAATAAAATAAAAAAACATCGAACATTAAAATTTTATTTCAGAATGTGCTCAAAATGATATCCATTTCGTCGTACACAATACCTTGCCCTTTTTAGAAGCGAAAATCTCACATTCTGAAACACGGCAGGAATGTTTCTAAATTCCTCGGCTGATTGTTGAATTCTTTGTCGGAGATGTTCAACGCTCTCTATTGGAACAGAATAAACTTTTTCCTTCATAGCTCCCCAAAGACAGAAGTCAATTGGGTTTAAATCAGGGGACCGAGCAGGCCAACTGACTGGAGCATCAGCTCCTCGACCTATCCAACGTCCTGGAAAACGCCTTGATAAACATTGCCTGACTTGCAGGCTATAATGGGGTGGAGCACCATCTTGTAAATACCACATGTTTTCTCTAATATTAAGATTAACAATATCTAATTGCTCAGGCAATTCATTTTCCAGAAAATCTAGGTAGTCAGCTCCATTTAAACGACGTGGAAAGAAAACAGGTCCAATTAGATGGTTATCAACAATACCTGCCCAAACATTAACAGAAAAATTACGCTGAAAATGCGTTTCTATCTTTGCATTGGGATTTTCTTCAGACCAAATGTGATAATTATGATGATTTGTAATACCATTTCTATGAAATGAGGCCTCATCAGTTGACAAAATGGTGTTTACAAAACTTATATTTCTTCCATTTTTTCTGAGAAGCCAGTTACAAAATTCCATTCGAGAACCGTAATCTTGAGGTTCCAATGCCTGAACAGTCTGTATATGAAATGGAACTAGTAATTGTTCTTTTAATGTTCTCCATACTGAATAATACGATACTCCTACCTGAGAAGCTATTTTACGCACACTGCTTTCAGGCCGTTCTGATACAATATCTAAAATTTCCTCTTCGACCTCTGGAACTAGCACAGTCCTAGGTCTGCCACACTTCCCAGCACGATCATTTGATAGACTTCCAGTTTCCCTTGCACGACGATCGACTGCAAAAAATGTACGTCTATCAAGATGCCGACGGTTTGGAAACTTTTCCACATAACGCCTAGCTGCACTAGAACCATTTCCATTACATTCGCCTAATATTCTAATCATATCCACCATTTCGGTATTAGAATAACTCATATTAAATGCCATTGTTAACAATTAATAACTGATATCTATTAAAGCAGTTTGACAAAAATGACAGGTGTCAAACTACCTATTAAATTTTCACAGGTGCCTTTGATCATCATCTACATTAATTTTAAACATTATTTGTGTTATTCTACAAAGGCGTGGTAATGGTTTTAATATTTCCAGATTCATTTGAAAATGGTTATCTAAACGAAAAAAAAACAAGATAAAAAAAAGTTTTAATATTAAATTTTATATAAAATGCGATATATCAAAAAAGTCATAGGCGTGCCACTAAAAGAGGGGGTAGGAGGGAAGGGTAGTTTACCCCCAAATCGGCCTTTTACAAAATTTGATTTTAAACAGTTTTTACTTTAAACTATTACCCTTTGACATACATTTCAATGTTCCGAAATTGAAAAAGATATCTACAGCCATTTGCACAATATTAAAAAAATAAATATTTTTAATCCCAACTTTAGAGGGCTGTATATTCATAGGGGTGCGATTTTGGATAGAGGTAAATTAGGCTGAATCAACTTCTTTTGACATGCTGAGCCCGTGGTTAAGTGATTGACATACTTTTTAAAAACACCCTGTATATATAATTTTTACCAGATTCAAGTGGCTATAGACTAAGCCATAATTAAGAAAAAATGAACACAGTTGATCTCTTTTGAGGTAATGGGATAAACTTTATTTCACAACAGATATTTGTGATATTTAGCACATATAGTGTCCCATGCACATCAGTGGCCGTTTCTTTTCCACGCCAGGGTCAACTGGTGACCATTCCTATTTTCTCTTCTGGGGACCATAATCATTTATCGGCTTTTCTCTCTTTCAGGTTTACTTATTTAGTACACCGACGTTCTACTAGTTTAATTTTTTACTCCTTTCCAATAATTTCTTCTTTTTTGTGACTCACCAGTGGTTACTTGATCCCACCACGTACTTTTGCATTCTGGGGACTGTTGACGTGAGTCAAAATTTTTTAGTTTCAACCCTATGCTACCATTTTACACGAACACAAAAAATCAACCGCCTATTAAAAAAATTCACAGGGCGAATACCATCCATCACCTTTAAGAAGATTCCTAAGATAACGTCATCTCTTAAAAAAGACTGACCAGAAGAAGGTGCAGTGTTTGCTAGGCATCATGATTCTGTATATGCTCGCAGAAACGATGAAAAAGTGAATACTACTTGTGAACAAAATGATCCTATGATTTCTATGTGCTTGATATGTTTCCAAAAGCACATAGCAGAATAAGGTTGCTAACGACAATAAATTCCGTGTTTTTTTGTTATTTAAAAAAACCGTATATTACTTTCTATTCATTCAATATAATGTTGGTTTCAATCTCTTTCATAAAGTAAAGATTTTTAGTTCACTTTAGTGAGTGTAATCCAAATATTTTTGTTTCATTTGTAGCAGTTTTATTTTTCACGTTATTTTGATACTTTGTTTTATTTTGTTCACTTTTAACATAATTATAACTGTTTAAAAGTGAATTATTTGTTTGCTTATAGTAATGAAACATATTCTTTGTAGGATTTTGCAAACAGCGGAAAGAAAAACTATATGTAAAAATATTAATGAAATCTTTGCATTCATTCGATAACCTGACTTCTGGTTATGCTAATAAGTAAAAATTCTTATTTGCCATTCTCATTGTAACACTAGATTCCAACATAGTCCTCTACGACTAGGCAGATTAAACTAGTATCTACATGATCCCTTACGATATGTAAATCCAGTTAAAAATGAGAACAAAGGCCCGAAATTAATTTATTTACCTACCTTGTCTTTAAATATTTTTTCATTCTAATGAATTACATTTACAAAAAATCTCATTCAGTTTCTTGGAAATGCTTAGCCTTTGAAACGTTTTTCGTCCTTATTCTGGACTCATCAGAAAAGCACAAAGCCACTCATAACGATGTTCCATACAAATATTTCATACTTATTCATGAATATTGCCTTGGTTTTGCATAGAACATCGTTATGAGTGACTTTGTGCTTTTCTGACGAGTCCAGAATAAGGACGAAAAACGTTTCAAAGGCTTTCCCTAATGTAAAGAAACCAGCCATTTAAATTAGCTAACTCCTCCAAAGTGCCAGTCCAAGTGAAGCATATTTACATTCTGGGACCCAACATTCCCATTGGTATGCAGGCGGGTCTGAAATATAAAACGCAGTGTGGCCACGGGTGGTCACGTCCCAATATGATGGGCATAAAATGATCACAGGTGAACATTGGTCGTGCACAATAATAACAGAAATGACCACTGATGGGCACATGACGCTATATGTGTTAAAACTGAGAGAAAAAACATTTAAATATTGTCTAAATGTTATTTGTGGCATTATCTTAATTTTTTTCTCCTTCTTCAATTCTTTGGGACTTCCTGCCACATGTACGTTTTCTTTTTATGCGGTGCTAGGGGAATCTACAAAATATATCACAATTAACCAGTATGTTACTGGTAAATAACCTCTACGCCTGTGACGTTTACGTCAAAGGATCAGTTAGAGGTTGGTTTTTTAAATAAACAGCACAAATAAGTATAAAAACTTGAAATTAAATATTTCACCGACGTTTCGGAAATCTAATCTGTTTCCTTTTTCAAGGCTCTTTTTGAGAAATCTTTTTTGCTGTGTATGACAAATACACATTTAACTCCACTATTGGCCCAACGTGTACAGTAATGTTTACAGACAATAAATAGTTATAAATACTATTTAAAAGATGTGTAGCGGGACCTCCAAGACGGTTAGACACTGTCAACAATGCGGAAAGAAGAAAGAACTGTAGATTTCGCTGTTCGTACCGCACGGAAGCAAATTCCGTGAATGAACTTATCAAACCAGAAAATTTACTTCCGACATTCTTATATTTGCAGTCTTATGCTTGCTGTGGTTATATTATATTGAAAAACATCTGAACTTCTATGACTGTTTAGGAATCGCTTAATCATGTAAACAGATATGTTAAATTCATAATTTTTTCTTATAGTTTATTTTTATAAACGCAAAAATTCCATTTTGCTAGGGGCTATAAAATTCCGGTTTGATTTTTGTTTATGCTGCGTTTATTGTGATTTCTCCAAAGGTGTTCTTACGAGTCGTAAATTTATCATCTTATCGACGATTTTTTCAAATTTATTGTATTATTTTTGTAAAGTTGTTTATTGTCTTTTTAAGCTTCGCTTTCACTTTTCATAAATTAATAAATAAAATGGAAAAATATTCTTGTCTGATTTAATGATTTTTCAAGCTTTGCCAAAAATGTTATTGAAAGGTAAATTTAGTTGACTATGAGCTAGAACAAAATTGATTTTTATTTTGAGTAGTGGACTTCTTAGTACCTTCTTATACCTATAGTTCGTTTCAGAGATATAAGAAACCTCTTCGTCTTTATAACATCTTGCGAGAGATTTTATGATCCATTATTCTAATTCTTCTTCGTTTTCTGTACAGCACAGCTGACGATATCACGTCATCGCGGTTGTAGGCACCAGCCTTACTAATGTTCTTATTTTTCACTAAAGTTCATATTTAGAAAACCGTTTACAATATGTTCAATATAATGGTTTTAAGTCAAATACTTACCCAGCAACATCAGGGGTACCTCAAGAAAAACTTTTATTTGCAGTCCTAGAAGTTGAAAATGGCTCCACTGTGCTACCTACAAAGAATATTTCCCCAGTTCCAACCACTTTAGGCGGTATAATAAATAAATAACGGAATAAAACATGATATTTATATACGTATGAATAAAATTCCTCCAATATCGAAATAACGTAGCCCTTTTATTATTTCACACCCCTGCTGAGTCAGAGTGGACGATGAAGTCGATCGCTACAAAGTAATCTATTATGCGCATACAAAAAAAGTAATTTAATTTTAGTGTCCTGCTGTTTAATTATGAATTATACGACAAGCTGTAAAAGTATGAATAGTGTTTACTGCTGTTAGAATGTTTAGAGATGTTAATTATTATATACAGAAATGTTAATAACTTGTACTTGGGCGTATTTACATCTCAACGTGATTTAAATATCTTCTATATATCTGGCGGTTATTTACTTTCATTTAGTAATATAATTATATCCGTTCTCTTTTGGTTTTTGTTGTCGGTTAAAGGTGTATATGCTTAAGAGTTTGTAATAAATCTTGTGGTTTCTTGGGGTGTATCTTTTGGGGTACGCAAATTTGTAAATTCTTAAAATATGCGGATACGGAGCACTGATAATCCGCATAGAGTCGGGTACAATTTAAGTTGACTTGTGTCATGGCCGCTAAAACGTCTCAACTACGATTTTATTTGATGCATAAATGCCAGTAGTTCTCAAACAGTTGCTCTCCTGTAACAGCAATGATGTCCCTAAATAATTATGTAAAAATAGAAAAGATGGTATCATAAAATGTTAAGATTATTAATTTAGTAATTTCGTCATTTTAGTGGAATTTTGATTATACAGTGTCGGCCATAAAGTTGGCTACATATGGGAAAAAATTGTATTATTGACATTTCTAAAAAATTCTATCGGGGGTTCGTTTATGCATGTCGTAAACACTAAAACACTTGAACAACTTATCTACTCGACCCACGTTTCACCATTCGTGCATTAATATATAACGTAAATCGATTTTATTAGAGATAAACATTATTAACTTTTAATAGAGCTTAAATTAAAAAAAAAAGTAGAAGTGAGGATCGAGACCGAACTCGCAACCACCCCATTTACATTTATTGCTGCTCAAGTATCTTACCGATTGAGCTACGCGATCCTATGTTCATTATTTTCTAAAACGTGTAATATGTACATGCTAAAAAATTGTAAGACTTAGTGGTTTGACATTGTTCGTTTGACGGATGAATATCCACTATTTACCACTTAAAATAAGTTAAATATTTCATATAAAGACGTGTTTCATACTT
Organism: Stenurella melanura; assembly: GCA_963583905.1. Lineage (NCBI taxonomy): Eukaryota > Metazoa > Arthropoda > Insecta > Coleoptera > Cerambycidae > Stenurella > Stenurella melanura. Next base: position 139,498,540 of record OY757312.1, read on the forward strand.
AGAGTGGTGTTAGTTCATGAAAATAAATATTCGTCGTCAATCACACAGTTTGAGAATCGCTGAGCTTATGACTATGTTTCTCACTCTTCAGTGTACATTTCATATTTCCGTCTCAAAAGAAATGGAAAAGAATCTTGGTAGACATACATTGGCAATGTCTTTAAGGTATTGCTTTAAGTTTGTGTGCAAGAGATAGTGAAAACGTATGCTCAACATTAATTCAGACATTTTAAATTGGACCCGACTTTCTATTTATGTTGAATCTCTACTTCATCCTCAAAAAGTTGGTGGCAGTTTCTCGCCGGATGAGTGGGCCGATTTGTTCAATTTCGTCGTTAAGTTGAAAGGTCTGGATCCAACATTTTGTCTGTATTTGTTCAACAACTACACGAGTTTTTTGATAACCATTATGGACAATTTTGTTATCCTTACTTGAAAAATAGGATTTTTAGAACTCCTGTATCTAATTTGGGTTAGATCTTTTTCAAACTAAATTTTAAATTGAAATTGAAGAAGCCGTTACTCTGTGATAGTTTATGATCTTGCATAAATACATAGTGATAGAAAACATAGTAGTGCGTTTTATTTATTTATGAAATTAATTTATTTAATGAATTAAATAGGAAATGTGAGTTTATTGAAATATTTAAAATACAACGGTATGAATCTCCGATATATAAATCATGAACTAAACGTAACAAAAATCTGAATATAAAACGTTAACTACATATTATATTTATAAACTCGCTAGATTTCATGTAATTATGCACATTCGGCGTGTTCTCCTAGGAATGTCGGAATATGATATCTATAATTAATATAAATCCAAGAGTAGAATTCTATGTGACACTTTGTATGTAGTTCTGCTAACAGATTATTGCCTTTTGCACACAGTCTCTTCAACCGTCGCGTCGTTTAGTACGCAATTATAATTATAATAATTAATAGTCTTTGCGTTGTTTAATGGAGATGTTTGCAAATTATCGAAATGTGGTTTGCAACACATTGTGATTAGTAAATATTTAAACGTAAGGGGGTATTATTTTTCTAATAATACAGTTGGATACTGATTTTCAAGGTTTTCAATTAATTGCACTACTGACTGGGAGAAAATACACATACTTTTAGTAATTATCCAGCATTTAATTAATAGCTTTTTCCAATAATTTGCAAAGAATGTACGAATAATAATAATACTGCTAAATTGAGCTTTGAAACGTTTATTAACTTTTAAGCAATTTCTATAAATAAGTTGTTTGCGAGATATTTAAAAATTAATAGATTCCAAGACTGGATCGTTAGTAATGTCTTTGATCTAGAAAAATATTATAAAGTTATCAGTTCTAGCAATTATTTAACATAATTGCTTTTGCTCTTTGAGGTAGTACTTAAATTTTTCGACTTGAAATAAATACTAACCGTTGCAAAATTAGAAATATATTCTTGATCCTAGACCAGTAGTTGTAACATTGTTCAGTCTTTATATTGGTAAAACTGGTATTTGTCGGTAATCTTAGCGTAACCTCCGAAGGAATGACCGCAAAAATTCGCCCATTTTGATGCCGTTAAGGTGGCTATTCCCTAGAAAGAGACATCCGATAGGGAAATATTTATTATTTTTGGCCATAACTTTTTTTTCTTAGTACGTATATTTATAAAAACTATAAGAGTACCTAAGCAGAATCATAACAAGCCTGTTACTATGAATTCTCACTCAATAATTTCAGCGGTTTTCAAAATAGCTAGATTTAAATATAAGAATTATGTCAATCTCCCTATTTCGTAGTTTTAAATCTAGCTATTTTGCAAACCACCGAAATTACTGAGCGAAAATTCATAGTAATAGTCTTGTTATGGTTCTACTTAGGTACTCTTATAGTTTTTTTCAATATACGTACTAGGAAAAAATGTTATGGGCAAAAATAATAAATATATTCCTATCGGATGTCTCTTTCTAGGGAATGGCCACCTCAATTCTGGATTTAAATGTGTTGTTAAATGATAGTTCAACAATGAGACGTTAATCCTATGAAAGTTTGAAATTGAGCGTATTTTTTATTGTCGAGATATGAGAGGTTAAAGTTGCACAGAGGTCTTAAAATGGTGACAGGAACAATTGGTGCAAATAAATAATACATTTTTGGGGAAATGATTTTGTACAGTTTATGTATTAACATTGTTTGAAATTTTTGTACAAAATTAAAAATCACATAAATTGAATTCTTTACAAATTTGAATTATGATTGCATAAAAATACTTAATTCCACTTGTGGAACAAATCTCTGAACAGATTAAGTCAGTTTCTACAATTTGTGTGAAATTTTTAAATATATTCTGAAGGTTTCCCAAACAAACATTCACATCTAAATCTCTTCATTTCTAAAACATATTTACAAAAAATTGTGCTCTTAAGTGACACAATGTTTATAGTTTTTTAAGAGAATGTGTTTTTGGTTTTCCACAATTTCTAAATAAGAAATCCACAAATTGTATGTTTATTTTGTCAACTTTGTAATTCATTTTGCACAATATATACTATATACACTTAATTCAAAGAAGCTGTTCAGTAATGTATGAACTGGGGTTAGTTTTGCACAATGTATTACTCTATAATCTCCAAATTATGTATATATTTTTTGGTTCACCGTGCACTCATTTCACACACTATATGTACCCACTTCATTTTAATTGTATTATTCTGTAACACAGATTGTGAAATATTATTTCCAAAATTGGAGGTATTCCTAAAGGATTTCAATAAAAAAAATTAAAGAATAAATATTTTATTTTAACAGAACAATAATACATAAAAGAGCATGCATTTATATATTATCATATGGTAAATGAAAACATTTCTATCTTTTTAAATACAAATAAATTTTATATGCATAAAATTCTAGTTGAAAAGAAGTAGGTGACTTACATTTATGCTTAAAATAAATCCATTTAATAATTCTAAATTGGAAGGCTTCCAGTGCTTCTTCTTTTTAGCTTCTATTAACGCAGTTTGTAGTAATAAAGCTTATGTCGTAGTCACGTCATATTCTTAAAAAAAAAAATAACATTTATCAGTTCATCACCAAAATCAAATGTATTGCTTACCATCAGAAGTGTTATCTTCGTTTTGAAGCAGTTCTTTTACAAGTTTGCCTTTTGGGTTTAGTTGTTTAGGAACAGCTTTTTGTCGCTTCGCATAAGAAAACGAAATTACTCTCTAGCTGTAAACGAAATCAGGTATTAGAAGATTGGTATCATGCATTCTTCGCATATAAACAAGAAACCATTTTTATATTTATATGTTAACGAAGTTAATTTAAGAGAACATATATGCAAATCTGTAACTCTGTGTGAAGTACTTACCTATGTGAATGCTGGAATTAGATCTAGGAAACCCCACTCGGTTAATAAGTTTTCAACAAAGTCCATCACAAATGTAAGTATTTGTATAATTCGGAAGTGTACGTCTTCACTTAACGAAATACCACCTGAATCTGATGCGTAATTGCCTGCGCGTATATGCGTAGCGTGGCCGGCGCGGTCAGTACAATTTTGAACCAATAAACTTTACGTGAAACAAATTAAACAATTATACAAAATTTTAAAACAATATCACCAAACTGATTGTGAATAGTATGTCATTAAATTGTGCAGTTTGTGCGGGCGGCATAGATTACTATTATTGTTCAGCGGAAATAAATATATTGGGACTCCTACTTTCACAAGTTTGTCAACAACCGTTTATAAAATAAAATCACATTTTTATGTTACACAAGTTGTGCAAATCCTTTAAACAATTACTTAAAACTAATTGTAAATAGAATGGCAACAGAATATATAGTTTGAGGATACTATTAACAATGAATTAAGTTAAATTTGCTATGATTTGTTGAGAAAAAATAAATAAATTTAACTCTAAATTTGGTCAATTTGTTGGTCGAAGTTTCCAATAAATTCATCGTAACTAAATCTTTATATTGGATAAATAAAACGCACAAGAATTATGCACAATTAAAATGTATAAAACTATATAACGTTGTGCCTTAAAATTTTACAATTGTTTTAAAAAATGCAACAAGACGTTGTTCCACAACATTGTGCAAAATGTTTCAAAGTGATTTCTCTCTGTGTGTCATTATGCGCCAACTAAGGGTAGGTCGGACAAAAGTTGTAGGTGTACTATAGTACTACCTAATAGTGACCTTGGCCTCAGCAGTTTCTACTGGTAACGTCAAATTGTAACGTTCTTTGCTTGGATAGCTGGTTTGGAGACGTTATTCCAGGGTTCATAAATATAAATAAATAGTTTATTTCTCGTAAACAGGTAAATGAGGCAGTTCACATAATATACATTGATTTTATTAATTTCCGTATCTCTTACGATCTCTAGATATTATGTAATCATGTTTGTGCGAAGCGGGCGAGAGTGTAATGTGGCAACGTAGTGGCTATTTTCTATCTCGTCGTGGCGCCTATATTCTCGATGTCACCGCGTCCGGCCTGACACAAATAACCATGAGAACCCCAGCACAGCACGCTGAAGAGTTCCATCGGTCGGTTTTATATCCCCTCCGGCTTGGTGATGTCGCTAAGCAGCTGTGACGTACCTATGGCGGTGTAACGGCATTGGATAAACAACTTGTCAACACAAAAGACTCCAGCTCAGCACGCTAAATAGCCTAGATATCGACTTATGTTCGGTGCGGCTCGGTAACGTCGCTACCCACCTGAATAGTACCTTCGACTTCGTAACGGCGTCGGATAAATAACTTGTCAACACAAAAGCCTCCAGCCCAGCACGCTGAAGAGTGTAGATAATGACTTATATTCGGTCCGACTTGGTGTCGTCACAAAGAGTAGTATTACTGATATTAGCTCAGCCCAGCACGCTGAAGACCAATGCCAGAGGAGTACTGGTTTGTATTGATTTTGGTCGTGCTTTTATATTCGAAATTCCCACACGTGGTTCGGCTTGGGTGCGTGCTCATACGCTGGTAGGGATAATTGGAAATCTAGTAATGTGACATGAATTTATGCATGTCTCATTACAAAATCATTCTCTAAATGACCTTTATATAGCCTCTTCAAGGTACAATCAAGGTCACCATTAGGGAGTCCTATCACAACCATACAACTTTTGTACGAAAGGTTTTTCGCTATCAGTTATAAACCTTGGAACGATTCGCGTGAAAAGTATGCATACCTTCAATTGGTGCGTACTGTCAACCTCAACCGCTTATATTTTGGGAATGAGAGGTATGCTCAATTTCGTGGAAATGGTTTTTCCTGAAGGGGGCTTATAATCAGGTCTTAACATATCGATAGCCTTTATCACATGCGGATTATCTAAACACCTGAAGCTAGTATTAGTTGCAAATACATTTTTGCGATTTGTTTATCTATTTCTTGTTGCAGATGTTCGAACGACAAAGTTCATAAGATTGGCAGGAGCGTTTGTTTTTCTTTTTTTAGAGATTGAATCAGTAGTAGTAGTAAATGATAACGATGATGTTGATGGCATTGACAAATCCAAACCTGACGTTGATAAAGCTGAGCTTGGCAGTCGTCCTTGAAAATTGATGATTGAAGTCGAAGACGTTGAAATCCTGTTTGCAATGGTTGCATTATCTGATTCTTATTTTCTGTAAAAGAAAAGAAGAATATATTTAAGTTGATAAATGACAAGATAAAATATTAGAGGAATCAATAGAAGTTTTCACTTCGGAAATATTACGAACATAATTAGTTTGTTTAATAACAAATGACGCTCAAGGACTATTGTTGGTAATGGTAACTTTTAGTTGTTCCTGACATGTTCAGAGATGTATTTGAAAAGTTACGCTTCCCGAAATTACTCCGAAATATTGCATATTTTCATCCTCTATTGACGCCATTATATTTATTAATAAAATATTAAGATTAAAAATAACTAAATTATTATTATTATTATTATTTTATGTAATGTGTAGTGTGTACATACCTTCAGCTGTTGTTAAATCAACTTTTTTCATTACTTTGTCCAGCGGTATCTAGATCTACGTATAATGTCTTACACTTTTCATGGTGGTTTTTTAATCTTTGAACAAGTTTTTGCATTTCTTTTCTGCAAGTTTTACAAATCGCTCTACTACCAGTCTTTCCCTTTTCCGTTTTTTTTTCTTTCTATAAACTAATTCCAAATTGTGTGTTTTTTCCTTCCACTCATTTTTATTTTACACTTCACTTGTTCACTTTTAATTTTAATTAATTTGAGCACGACTAGGCATGAGTAGTGAGTACAGATAATTTGTCAAATAAGGCAGCTTACAAATTGGCCGCCCTTTTATATATTATATTGTGCAGATAATTTTCTACAAGATTTAACAGTATACTAAGTATAAGAAACTAAGAACCAGAAATATACGGTTGAACATATTGAAATGAAATTTTGGTATTTTCTAAAGTAGCCAAATATAGACATTCATCATTCAGCCCTATGATTTGAGGCATTGTTTATGTTGTTAAATATAACGTACACGTTATGTTATGACTTATGACATATATTTCATATTTTAAGTTGAATAAGTGTATTGTATGATATAACATAATTTTGATGACATTAGCATTAAGTGGTATTGGGTTTCTGTTATTTAAAATTTCACGTTCGAATTATAACAAGTTGAAAATAATTTTAGTTCTAACATGTAAGTAATATTGATACTGATTGTGGGGAACTGAAATTCTCAGACAGGTCTGATTAAATAAATCAATACGAGACATTGTCAAAACTCAAAACAAGAAAATACATTTTTTTTATTGTTTGCACGTAAAAATAAACCATACCCAATATTCACAATAAAATTTAAGAAAAAACAACGATTTTTTTGATTTTTTTAATAAAAATCGTGTTGATTTTTTATTTTTTTTAAATTATGATTTTTTCGAACCCTGCCAGTGCTGGTATTCGAGTTTTGACGTTTGTGAAAATTGCGTCTCCAGAGTCAAGGACTAACCCAATATTTCAGGAATGTCATAACTCTCGTTTCCACGAAGCACCCTGTACGTTTTTATCGTTGTCTAAAAAATGAGTTGAATATCCTGGCTACTTGCTCATCATGCAGGCCATCCAGCCACGATACACAATAATTATAATGTTTGGTTTTAATGGAGTCGATTGCAAATTATTGGAATGTGGATGCTATACTTTGCAATTAATAAATATATAAATGCAAAATTGCAATTATTTTTAATAATTGCAGTTAAATAACACTTCCAAAGTCTTGAATTACTAGTTATAAGTTATAAATAATTATACATAACTTGTGGTCTATTACCTATAATAGAGAAAACACGATATACTTGATGCACTGCTCTTGGAGACTAATTGTTACCTAGCGATTTTTTGTACCGTGATGGTGAAGATAAATCGTCTAGAGAGTAACAATTCTTAATGTTTTTAGATTAATTAGCGACGTGCGAAAAGTAATAATATGAGCTTGAAATAGTAATTAACTTCTTATGTTCATAATTTATGACGGTGAACCTTAAAAATGTTCCTGTCAAATATACAAAAAAGTTAAATGATGTGTTCCATAATTAAGTGCCTTCCTTCGAGGGAGTTTATTTTTTGAGTTTCCAGGAAACGGGAAAGTGGTTTTAAAAAATGTCTGTGTGTATGTATTGTTGCGTATTTTCCACCTTTTAGGAAACACCCTGTATGAATCCGTGGGTTCTAAATAATTTCCACAAGAGATAAACCACTAACACTTTATTTAATAATTTACTGACTATTTACACTTTGTTTACTTGATATTTAACCTCACTTTTTCACTACTAATTTCACTTTAATAAACTACTTTTTAATAAACTACCTTCTTAATAAAACTACCTCTTCTGCGCTGGTAATCGCGCCTTATATACTCCGAAATTGACTCTCTAGATTAAACCAGAATCTTCTCCAACCACACTCTAAAAAGTCCATGGCTCCTTCTATAACCTTCCAGTCACTATTAGTAGGCATAGGCGTATCATCTCCAGTTCCAAGGGGGTGTAATTCATAACAGTATGTTTGTATGGATGGGGACACAATAGCACCGAAACTAGCGAAGCGGTTTTGATGGAATTTGGCACAGGGGTAATATATGCACCGCAGATGAGCTGAAAAGGTTTTGGTGTAAATCGGATGACGTTTAGTGCCCTTTTGGCTTCTTTCACAAAAAAGTATTTTTTAAAAGTGAACTATTATTTGTTTGCATATAATTGAATTGAAACATATTCTTTATAGGATTTTGCAAACAGCAGAAAAAATAACTATCTATTAGAACTAAAAGGAAAACTATGTGTAAAGATATTAATGAAATTTTTGCATTCTTTCGATAACCTGAATTCTGGTTATGCTAGCAAATTAAAATCCTAAAATGAATTTGTCTAATTTTGACAATTGACAATTCTCATTATAACATTTTTAAACTGAATATTCATGACCGTAGGGTGTTATGTAGATACTAGTTTAATTTGCATGACCGTAGGGGACTGTGTGGATGCTAGTGTTATAATGAGAATTGTCAAATAAGGAATTAGATAAATTCATTTTAGGATTTTAATTTGCTAGCATAACCAGAATTCAGGTTATCGAAAGAATACACAGATTTCATTAATATTTTTACGCAACTTAGTTTTTCTTTTAGTGTATAGTTATTTTTTCTGCTGTTTTCAAAATCTTATTAAGAATATGTTTAAAAGTCTATGTCTTTTATTTCTCAATATAATATCAATTTTCCATTGTACTATTCGAAAGTACATGCTGACTTCAATAATATATCAGATTTCATCCTTTTCCGTCAAAAAAGTAAAAGAATCGTCCGATAGAAGCCATCGAGTTTTCGAGTTTTCGGATTTAAATATTGAGACAGACACGTAGGCCGATTGTTACTCAAAAATGTTAATAATAAGCTATGAAAGAAAAGAACAAGATGTCAGTTTAGCTTTGTCAGTTGGTTATAACAGTTTTATCAGGGCTGTCTTATGAGCTCGGACGACCGGCTATATAGTCAATCGTATACTTTTTCAAAAATTTTTATTTTGAAACCTCTAGTAACTTTTTTTGTATACTGTTTCTTGATATACTTATAGATAAATCTAAAAGTACAGTTCTTTATCAGAATTAACACAATTATTTATTACTGTATTAATAAAAACAATCAGTATTAAATAAGCGATTAATATAAAATAAGCCACTGTTGGAACACTAACAAAACTTAGGAATACTATCAGGCCTGTAATTAGAAATAAGTTGTAGAGGGTGCTCACGAGATTTCAGGAGATGCCGATAATTTTTTTTTAGATCACTACCAGTTGAGTTTTTCCTTTCATTTGCCGGTGATGTGGACACTCAGACTTTCCCAGGGGTCGGGTACCCGCTGGCAGCCCCCTGGCTACAGACCTGGATACCATTCGTTAAGACCAAATATTTCATGATATTGAATAATATTGAAAATTCTCGATTCAGTAGCCACCATTTTCGGCGCAGCTATATTTGCATAAGTGATTTAATGTAAGTTTTTGCGAGTCCAATTATCTTTAGGTATACTGTACATTTTGATTTGCAACTTATACAGTTGAGATATACTCACTAATACTCATTATTGAGAAGTTTGGATGCTAATGCGCCAAGTGACTGGCCACCGCTCTTTTGTATGAAACTCTTTTCTAGTATTAGTAATTCTCGAAAAAATCTCATGTGAAGAAATTTGACCAATGAACTAATTTTATTATGCTAATAAGTGCTATTTATTGGACAAAACAACTTGCGTGATGTGTACTTTTCGCATTACCGATTATTTGTTCCTTCTGTTCCTAGTTATTACAAATACCTAGAAAAATTATGGCTTCTTTAAAAGTTTTGTGAAAAGGCCTTTTTGAAAATTTTTACATGATTACATAATTTCATAATTTTTTTGTCTGAAGAAAGTGGTCGATCCAAAGTTAAGTAATACATTGTCTTTTTGGCAATTTTAAACTGTGGCCACCCACTTGCAAGTAATTCAGAGAACAACATTATTAAATTAAATTTTAAACTCCGACTTATTAATGCTAATTTGATCTAATTTAAGAAGCTAAATAGGAAGTAGAGATTTAAAAAAGCAAATGCTAATCGCAAGAAAAACGCGCCTGGCCTGGCATGGCCCAGTTTTGATATATAGTTTTAAACTGTGAATAAAATGCTCTAAAATCGTAATAAATATTAGGTAGGACGTTGTTATTATTAAATTATTAAATAAGTGTGGGTTTAACGGGCGTTTTGGTAATGCGGATACTCTTCTTTCTACTCACGACATGAAGTGTGGGCTGCGAGTTTATGTAATGTACTTTGGCATGTAATTCTGTTATTAATGTTATATATTTTAAGAGTGTGCTGTCTGCGTATGTGAAAAAGTAATGATATACAGGTTTAAATAAAAAATGTAACAGTGTGATTTTCATTGAATAATTTTATTGAAATTTTCGGCAAGGTGTTTCTTAGGACGACATGATAGAAATTGCAACGAACGCGGAATAATAAACTTATTTGATAATGAGAGATTCATGGCTATTTCAAATTTCACTCTGTTGGGTAATTGGGTATGCTGTTAATAAGTGTCGGCTTGTGATATTTGATCTGTGGGATTTAAATGTTGATTGGGGGTTAAGGACAAATACAAACAACACAACACTATATATTTCTCTACCTTTGTACTCGGTGATTCTTTAAGGACGCCTCTTTGGGCCTTAATTTCGGCCTTATATAAAAAAATATTTAAATAACTATTTAATCATTTCGTAATGATTTTTTCCCAGGAATCAAAAAATTTAATAGAAAAAAAAATTGAACGTCAAATAAAAAAGTTATAGATTAAATTTATATTTTCTTAAATGAGACACCCTATATATTTTTAAATATTCTGATAGAGTATTTTTTTCTGATTTCAAAAATATGTCATATGTTATTTTTAACCGTTTTTGAGTTATTAATATTTAAAAATCACATTATCAAATTAAAATTATTGTTTTGAGTCATGACTTACCCACTAAAATTAATGAATTATTTTTTAACAATGTGATTTTTAAATATTAATGACTCAAAAACGATTAAAAATAACACATGTAAGTGAACATTTTTTTTAATCAGAAAAAAATACTCTATCAGAATATTTAAAAATATACACGGTGTCCCATTTAAGAAAATATAAATTTAATCTATAACTTTTTTATTTTGCGTTCAATTTTGTTTTCTATAAAATGTTTGGATTCCTGAGAAAAACTCATTTCGAAATGAATAAATAGTTGTCTAAATGTTATTTGTGGCATTATCTTAATTTTCTTTTTCCTTCAATTCTTTGGGACTTCCTGCCACATGTATGTTTTCTTTTTAAGCGATGCTAGGGGAATCTACAAAATATATCACAATTAACCAGTATAATACTGGTAAATAACCTCTACGCCTGTGACGTTTACGTCAAAGGATCAGTTAGAGGCTGTTTTTTTTAAATAAACGACATAAATAAGTATAAAAACTTGAAATTAAATATTTCGCCGACGTTTCGCAAATCTAATCCGTTTCCTTTTTCAAGGCTTTTTTGAAAAATCTTTTTTGCTGTGTATGACAAATTCTTAGAGCTGTGTATTTGTCATATCTCATGGGCAATTCGTCTCATCTCCAAGCCAATTCTGTTTTTAAGTAACCCCAAGGAAGAAAGTCTAAGGGGGCTAAATCCGGTGAACGCGGGGGCCACTCAATCGGACCTCGACGACCTATCCACCTTCCAAAAGTGTCATCTAAAAACTGACGCACTGCTATCCCAAAATGAGGTGGGGCCCCGTCTTGCTGAAACCAGACGTTTTCAGCAGGAATATCTTCATCTTCATTGTTCGGACACATAACTGCTAAGGCTGACACTAACTTAACTCGCAAAAACTGTAAATATCTTGCGGCCGTAAGATTTTCTTAAAAAAAAAGGTCCCAATAAACGATCACCAATCATACCTGCCGACACGTTTACTTTACCTCGTCGCTGTGTATGGGCTTCTTGAGTCCAATGAGGATTTTCACGTGACCAATACCCACAGTTATGCCGATGTACAGTCCCCTTTAAAGAAAATGTAGCCTCATCAGAAAAAACAATGTTCTTTAAAAAATTTGGGTTTTCATCGCACAAAGTCATCAACTGTTCGCAAAACTGTAAGCGCCGATCTTTCCTTATCAATTGTGGATTAATTGGACTTTGTATGAATGGTATTTTTCTTTTTTCAATAGACGCACAACAGAAGTTTGACTCACGTTATGATTTAAAGCCAGCTGCCTTGTCGAAAGATGGTGGTTTTCCTCACTTTCTAGAAGAATATTTAATTTGGTTTCGTTGCTTGTGCTAGGGCGACTAGATCGAGGGAGGTCAGCTACACTGCCAGATTCATTATATCTAGCCACCAATCTACTTACAGAGGATCTAAAAATTTGATTTTTCGCATTGAAAACATCACATGCTTCCTGATGAGTTCTCAGCCTATCACCATATCCAACCATCATCAAAAGTTCTACGCGTTCTCTTTCACTTAAACGTGACATTGCAATCACTAGTTTTACACTGTCTCAGATGTGTCACAAAACTGAGGTTCCACACGTGCCAGGAATAAAAAAGTTATCGATAATTTACACAAAAAGGCCTGTATCTCTCCGTTGTTAAGGTGATTGTTTTTTTATTATTTTCTTTGTTTTGTTTTTATGTCAAATGTTTTCATGCTAGTTAAAACAAAAATGTAGGCAACAAGATTTATCAGTCCATAAGAAAGTGAAACATTACTCGTGAATATTGTCTAAATGTTATTTGTGGCATTATCTTAATTTTTTTCCTTCTTCAATTCTTTGGGAATTTCACTGCCACATGTATGTTTTCTTTCTAAGCGGTGCTAGGGGAATCTACAAAATATATCACAATTAACCAGTATTACTGGTAAAAAACCTCTACGCCCGTGACGTTTACGTCAAAGGATCAGTTAAAGGTTGGTTTTGATAACTAAACAACACAAATAAGTATAAAAGCTTGAAATTAAATATTTCGCCGACGTTTCGGAAATCTAATCTGTTTCCTTTCTCAAGGCTTTTTTTGAAAAATCTTTTTTGCTGTGTATGACAAATACACAGCTCTAAGAATGTTTGTTATATTCAATATCCATAGATACTTACTATTTACATAGAACTGTTGATATAGTTAACAGTTTTTTAGTTTCTATACAATGTTAAGTTTGTGAAGTTCTTCTTTTAACATTGGCAGCCAAGTTGTACAGACATCTACGGAACAATTCGACACGCAATTATCCTCATTCAATAATATTATCGCGGATTCTTTTATTTTTCTTTTTTTGCTATCTGCCTCTTTTGTTAAAATTTTTGCCGAGTCCCAGTTTATTCTATGTCCGTTCTCCCACGCGTGTTCGCAGATCTTGGACCTCTGAATTTCAGATAGCAAAAAAAGAAAAATAAAAGAATCCGCGATAATATTATTGAATGAGGATAATTGCGTGTCGAATTGTTCCGTAGATGTCTGTACAACTTGGCTGCCAATGTTAAAAGAAGAACTTCACAAACTTAACATTGTATAGAAACTAAAAAACTGTTAACTATATCAACAGTTCTATGTAAATAGTAAGTATCTATGGATATTGAATATAACAAACATTCTTAGAGCTGTGTATTTGTCATACACAGCAAAAAAGATTTTTCAAAAAAAGCCTTGAGAAAGGAAACAGATTAGATTTCCGAAACGTCGGCGAAATATTTAATTTCAAGCTTTTATACTTATTTGTGTTGTTTAGTTATCAAAACCAACCTTTAACTGATCCTTTGACGTAAACGTCACGGGCGTAGAGGTTTTTTACCAGTAATACTGGTTAATTGTGATATATTTTGTAGATTCCCCTAGCACCGCTTAGAAAGAAAACATACATGTGGCAGTGAAATTCCCAAAGAATTGAAGAAGGAAAAAAATTACTCGTGAATTTGCGAAAGGTAAGCTTTTTTACATAAAATGTCATTTTTTCCAAAAGAATGGCTCAGGTAATATCATTTTTTTTTATATCACCAGAAAGCTAAAGGAATGTATCACCAAAAACAGTAAACAAAAATGTCTGTTTCCATTAAAAAAAAAATATGATGGCGTCATAACTCAAAAACCAATGACGTCATAAATTTTAGTATAGTGACAAAATGTAGCATTTGCAAAACTAAAATCGACCTGTTCGAGGATTTTTTTGAAAAATGAGATATACCAAAGATATGAATTTTGTGCGCGTTTCATTAGGTTCAGACTGTATAGATAAAACAGCTTGATTTTACCGATGGTTCAATATAATAATAATTTTGTCTACTTTTAGAGACGGTTGTCCAATTATATTACTGATTAGACTTATCCGAATAAATAAATAAGATTCCACCTAAAAGTGTTTCTATTTTTAACAACAACAGACGTATCATTTTGTCTCACAGTATATGCAAGTAATGTGGCGATGAAAACGTTAAACTAACTAATTATAAACAAAGCAAATAAAATTAGAGGAGTGTTGACTGAAGACGAAATCAAATGAATTGAAAACTTCGAGCAATTTAAAATGATAGCAGGATCAGACGCAAAAAAGATATAGAAGGCAGTATAAATATCAATCTATATATTATACGTCTTACAAGCTCGTTGACAACTTGTTACATCGTTATTTATGATCTGACGAGTTCTGCGCCGATTATTATCAATTAAAAGATATTAACAAACCATTACAAAGTAAGTCGGATAAAACGGTTTGTATTAACTTTTACCTTTAAACTTAAGATGTATATTTTCATATAAAATGTATTAATTTGTTACCTGGCAACATTTTCATTTTTTAATTTCGCTTCGTGATCTAAGAGTCTATTTTTCACGAAAGAAATGTTTAAATTGCCCTCAAAAACGTATGTTACGTTGTTACCAGCTCTATTTATTTTTGAAATTTGTGTTTATGTTTTCAAAAATAGAAAAATGTTTTATAAGAATAGGGAAATACATAATGTAAATACGCGAAACCGAGAGCATTTTCGTATACCATTCGCAAAACTCAATATTACTGGTAATTTCTAAAATTATATAGGACCTAAAATGTTCAGTAATTTACCCACAGAATGCAAGTTAGTAAGGAATTTGTTCGAATTTAAACCAAATTTATAAAAGTGTTTTTGCTTTCAAAATGCGTATATTCCGTGTCTGATTTTTTCTCTAATTGGTTTATAAGGTACAGTGTTTGATCATTCCTATACAATGTCATGTTGTCTGGAAAATAAATGTTTTATTATCATTATTATTATGATTATTATCTTTTTTTTTTTCGCGTTAGCGATGCTGGACAGTTCTCCCGTGTCTCCGATATTCTCACGGCGGAAGCGCCAGCGAATTATCTACAACCACTCCCCACATCCCGCGGGGTTAGTGGTTGTAAATTCCAGAATCGTGTGCCCTAAGTAGACGCAGGGATCCCAAGACGACTGCCTTCTGCATTTGACCTGCCAACCATTCGGCTGATTTTTGGCAGGCCAGTATGGTCTTCAATGCTGAGAGCAGCGTAGGCATCATCCCACCGAGAACGCCGATTATCAGGACGACCATTTTGACCGAGTAGTCTGGGTATAGCGCTCGGAGCTCATATCGGAGATCTCGGTATTTAGTCCGTTTCTCCTCCTCCTTCAAGGTGATGTTTGTCTCGGCAGGTGCCGAGAACTCGATGACATACATCACCTTGGTCTGGTGGTCGAGGAGGACTATGTCAGGCTTGTTGGCTTGAATTAGCCTGACGGTCGGGAACGAGTAGTTCCAATAAATTCGGCACTTCTCGTTCTCGACAACGGACTCGATCTCTCCGGGAACATAAGGCAGCACTGGTGTTCGGTCTACCTCGTACGAGTGCCGAAGATAGTAATACAGCACTCGTAAAGCCGCGTTATGTCTGTGGATGTAGGCCGAAGTCGCGTAAATCGGACATGCAGATAGTAAATGCATGAGCGACTCCGGAGCTTGATTGATTGATTATTATTATTATTATTTTATTCGTGATCTCGTCTTTCAACGGTTTTACTTCGATGGTAGGTTGCTTCAGACGGACATTTGTCAAGCCTTTCTGCATATTAGTTTTAAATTGATAGGAAACTTCTTACAGTGTGACATGTGTCTAGTACAACAGATTTTTGTAGATTCGGTGTTAAATATTTTATGTTCAATTCTTCTGTTTGTTTGATGGTATTTTGTGGTATTATTCCTGTTGCGGATATTATGATCGGCCGTATGTCAACTCTATTTACTCTCCACATTTCTTTTATTTCTGCTGCCAGTTCTATGTATTTATTTATTTTTGTTGCATATGTAGTTTGTAAGTTATTAGATAGTGGGACAGCAACATCAATAAGAGTGACCTCACTCTTGGTTTTGTTATATATTACTATATCCGGTCTATTAGCCTGTATTTTTATATCGGTTCTAATCTCCCTGTCCCAGTACATTTTATACTCATTGTTTTCAAGAACATCTTTTGGCTGATATTTGTAGTAGGGCACAGTTTCAATTATTAATTTGCATTATTATTATTATTATTATTATTATTATTATTATTAGTCAAAAATGTCACAACTCTCTTTTCAGTTGGTTGCATTCACACTAGGGAAAGAATTCACTTTATCCTATGGTGAAAAATTTTCGGACCAGATGGCAGGTCTGTAATATAGTTGCTTTCTGCATAATATTACTGATGTGTTGGGGTAACTGTAATTTTTCCAAGTAACTTGGGAGCCTAGTCGAAACTACTCCTTCCACTGAGATTATTATTATTATTATTATTATTATTTTCGGTTTCCCGACGCTGGACAATCTTTCCGTGGCCTCCGACATCACACCGAAAGAGCGCCAGCAAAATATCCACAGCCACTACCCACATCCCGCGGGGGTAGTGACTATAAATTCCTATTACTATTACTAACTATTACTATTACTAATTTTCTACAGTAGTTTTCGAGTAATCTCAATTTTTATTGCCAAAATACGAATTTTAACTATAATAACCGGGATTTACTCGAAATCTACGCGCTAGAAAATTTTTTAAATTGAAAATTCTGTTTCAGCACCCAAAAATACCGAAGGCATTATAGATTCAGTCATTGAAGCGGAACATTTTTTTTGTTGACCTGTGTAATTTATGTATCACATCACGCTAGCCCGTGGAGGGCGCCTCGTGAGCTATACCTGATGATGAATATTTTTCTCATTTTTTTACGAAACGTTGTGGCACTTTTAACTAGAAAATCTCATGCAGGAGTCATTTCTACGTGAAAAAGGTGCACTTGACAAAACTTGATAATTCCAACCGTTTTCCAAAAAAACTGACCGCAAAAGATTTCAAAAACTCTTTGAAAACAAACTCAATATGAAGAGGACAAATTGTATTTATTGAAAAAAATTACACAACTTAAGTAAAGAAGAGTGACAACTACGCAAACTCACTAAGTTTCTTATGAAATATTTGCTGCAACAAATTTTCGATGTGGCCTTCACCTTCCTCTATGCAACTATGACACCCTGTATCTTTTCCACAACAACAAATTAATAAGCATATTTGATTATATCCTCATATTTTGGTCCAAAGAATGTACCCTTGAATTATGGCCTCTTATTAATGGTCCACCCTGTATATTAGGTCAGGTTAAGCAGTTAGTTTAGATTTTCATCCTATAATTCGTTTCGCACTGTTGCATGATATACGATTTAAAAATATACCGGGTGAGTCACGAATTGCGCTCGCCACGATATTTCCTAAAATATTTGGAATAGAAAATTGAAATTTGGAGGCCTTATTACACGACTAAAATTCCATCTTTTCAATAAAAAAAATCAAGTTTAAAAATGAATTATTATTTGTTTGCTTATAATTGTATTGAAACATTCTTTATAGGATTTTGCAAACAGCAGAAAAAATAACTATCTATAACTAAAAGAAAAACTTTGTGTAGAAATATTAATGAAATTTTTGCATTCTTTCGATAACCTGAATTCTGGTTATGCTAGCAAATTAAAATCCTAAAATGAATTTGTCTAATTTCTTATTTGACAATTCTCATTCTAACACTAGCATCCACACAGTCCACACAGGAAACAGAATGATAGATTTCATGAAAATGTAATCCATTGGAATGAACAATTTTTTAAGACAAGGTAGATAAATAAATTCATTTTAGGTCTTTGTTCTCATTTTTAACTGAATCTTCATAATCGTAGGGGGTTATGTGGATACTAGTTTAATCTGCATGGCCGTAGGGGACTGTGTGGATGCTAATGTTAGAATGAGAATTGTCAAATAAGAAATTAGACAAATTCATTTTAGGATTTTAATTTGCTAGCATAACCAGAATTCAGGTTATCGAAAGAATGCAAAAATTTCATTAATATTTCTACACAAAGTTTTTCTTTTAGTTATAAAAAATCAAGTTTGGTGCACATCCGGTTTGACCGGAAACGCCCACAACTTTCGATTTTTAAATGGAACACCCTATATATTTTTACATTTTTGGAATCTAGAGGAAATTTTGAATACAATGCATCCATTTTGGTCACTTTTTGATAAACATTAAAAATTTTATTAAAAAATCTATTTCTGAATCCAGAGTGCTGTGGTGCCCAAAATATATTTTAGTTTGTGTGCTACGTTACTATAAAAATAAAAAGAGCAATATGATTGCATTACTTAATTCTCTAGAGGCGTTTAAAATTTTTGAATGTGATTTTTATCCACTAACTCGGTTTTTTTAAATGGGAATTTAATCGTTCACCAACATTTTTAAATACCTCATTTTCATACGAATCTAATGATACCAAAATTTTGAAAATCCGCTCAGAAATATTTGAGAGTTCAGCCAAAATACAATGCAACCAAGCTTTTAGAAACATGCGGCTAATAGATACTAGATTAGTGTTCTTTGGAAACTAAAATGGCACATTTCTGTTAAATCTGGTAACCTAATTACATTGGAAAAATCATAGTAACCATTGAATGTAATAAAACAATATCAACTGTCAGACAGACTCGTGTAGTTATAGGCAATCTTGAGCTATCAAACATTTAATAATTGTGAGCGCAAAGAACGTTACAATTAAGTTTAGCATAGGTATGTGGAGGTAAACACAATTACATCCACAAGGACATTTGCAAGAGAATGCGACATCAGTTCGGTTTTCAGAGTTTTAATTAAATGAACATAAATATCGGGCCTATAAATAAATAAAAATCAATTCCGTTTGAACAATTAAACTTAAACTAGGTAACAGTAGGTATCTTTAAAATAATTAATATAATTAAACCATAAATTGACATTTATAGATATTGTTCAAAATGTCCACCATTTTTTTCTATACACAATTACACAATTCGGCTCTGCGTACAGTTGCTTGAATGGCTCTACGCAATTCAGCCGGCGTTATTTCATTAAGAGCCCGTACAACTTTATTTTGCAGCTCTTCACGGGTATTTGAAGAAGTTTTATAAACTTTATTTTTGAGAGTGCCCCATACATAGAAATTCTGCTGGCTCGTTTTGTAAAAAGAATAAATATCGTTCGCCAGTAAGTGTTCCATCAAAAAATGGGTCCAATTATTCGATCTCCAAGTACTCCAAGCCAACAGTTAAACCCAAATCTTTCCTGAATATTCCCTCGCCCTAACAACCTCGGATTTTCTTGAGCCCAGTACCTAGTATTATTTCTGTTAAACATACCTTGGTTCGTAAATCTACTTTCATCTGAATATAAAATATGAAAAGGAAAACCTGGGCTTTGTTGTACTGCATTTAAGAACTAGTTGCAATATACTAGCCTCCTGTCATTATCATCTCCATAAAGATGTTGGTGTATTTGGTATTTATAAGACCGAAACTTATGTTTCTTTAAAATTCTGCAAACCGAAGACTGACTAATGTCGCATTCCATTGACAATTCCCTTGTTGATGTTGTTGGGTGTACCATCACAAATCCTAATACATCAATTTCTTTGTCCTCACTTACAATAAATGTTTGATGGTCATCTTGTTGATTGTGTTCGTTTCTTAATTCTTGTTCCACTCTGGCAAACAAGTGTCTGCTTGGATGACGTCTGTTGGGATATCGTTGCTGATACAGTTCTGCAGCTGCAGTTGAATTTTTGAGACGCTCTCCATATATTAGTAACATATCGACCTTTTCATTTCTACTAAAATTATTCATTTTCTTTAATTTTTACTCAAAGAGATTTCCGCAACGCTTTATTTTGTATCTGTCTGACAGCTGATATTGTTTTATTACATTCAATGGCTACTATGATTTTTCCAATGTTATTAGGTTACCAGATTTACACAGAAATGTGCCATTTTAGTTTCCAAAGCCCACTAATCTATTATCTATTAGCCGCATGTTTCTAAAAGCTTGGTTGCATTGTATTTTGACTGAAATCTCAAATATTTCTGAGCGGATTTTCAAAATTTTGGTATCATTAGATTCGTATGAAAATGAGGTATTTAAAAATGTTGGTGAACGATTAAATTCCCATTTAAAAAAACCGAGTTAGTGGGTAAAAATCACATTTAAAAATTTTAAACGCCTCTAGAGAATTAAGTAATGCAATCATATTGCTCTTTTTATTTTTATAGTAACGTAGCACACAAACTAAAATATATTTTGGGCACCACAGCACTCTGGATTCAGAAATAGATGTTTTAATAAAATTTTTAATGTTTATCAAAAAGTGATCAAAATGGATGTATTGTATTCAAAATTTCCTCTAGATTCCAAAAATGTAAAAATATATAGGGTGTTCTATTTAAAAATCGAAAGTTGTGGGCATTTCCGGTCAAACCGGATGTGCACCAAACTTGATTTTTTATTGAAAAGATGGAATTTTAGTCGTGTAATAAGGCCCCCAAATTTCAATTTTCTATTCCAAATATTTTAGGAAATATCGGGGCGAGCGCAATTCGAGACTCACCCGGTATATATTTTCTTTGTAGAAATTATATGTAAAAACTTACTAAAAAGCCGAAAAAAATGTTTTCATTTTCTTAAACATCTGTAGTAAATAGTAACACCTATTATGTTACGTATTTTCAGCATTGCCAATTTCTTTTCCAACGTCATGAAAGCGTTAGCAATGGTAGAAATGTGGACAGACAAAAGATGCTACTTTTTACTAGTCATTATTTAATTAATCCATGAAGAAAATTGTCTATACCTTAAAATCATGTCTTCGTAAGGAACAATTACGAGCAACTTTCATTATTAATATGTGGTTTCCGACCAGTCGGCGTAGCCACTTGCCACTCCTCCCTTTTTCCACAGCTTTACGAAGGTGTAAGAAGATGTGCAAAATAATCAACCTACACGTATTAAAGGAGATCATTGCACCCCGAGACCCATGCAGATGAGATGAATTTTAAATGACTAATGAACCATAACCTACGCAACACCACATACAGATATGAGTCATGTGTGGCCAAAAAAGAAAAACAGTCAAGTAAATGTGTTGAACTGGCTTGACCACTCGGCGAGTCTTATTTACAGGGTGCGTCTGATATAAAATTAAAGTTACTTATAGACTTCCTGGGAAATCATACAGAATGCATACAGGGTGTCCGTATATAACATCAGAATTTTTTTTAGGGGATCGAGGGGGTGCATTATAACAGGAACAGTTCAATAAACAGGTGTTTGGAAAAGGTTCCTGAAGGAGTTACGGCAGTATAAAGATGGCGCCCAAAGTATGGTTTTCATTTTTAGTTTCGTCATGTCCATCCATCTGTATGTCACAGGTGTTTTTCGCAGAAATTATTGGGCCAATTTGGCTGACATTTTATACAGTTATATACCGTAATAATCGTTATACAGGCGTAAAATAGAATCTTGAAAACTAAATATTTTTCACGAGTAAGGGTGTCATTAAATATGTCTTAAAACAACATCTATATATATATATATATATCACCTAATCTACATAAAGTTCGTCAGTATTTGATAGAGCATATTGCAGTTAGATGTATTGTATAGGTTAGGTTAATATGTAAGTGGGCTCTTGTCAGACCGTCCACTGCTACCATCAAGTTTATTGTGGTTCACTCCTAATTATAGTTCACCCAACAGATTCAGCTTTTTAATAAAGCCGATAAACAGGTCCTCTGGCTCCAGTCGCCCATTGCCAAGCAGTAAGAACCTGGTTATTTCTACCGCAGAACAGGTACATAAAACGTGCTCTGCCGTTTCATCTTCCCCCAGACACAGACGCCATTCGGCATTTTCCATCAGTCGAATTCTGTCTAGGTGATGATTTAGTCTGCAATGTCCAATGTATAGGCCAATTAGAGTTCTTAAGTGTAGCCTATTTAACTGTAATAGTTTTTTAGTTCTTGACTTCAATGGGTATGTAATAAACTCCTTTGAGTGAACTAACTGGAAGTTCCTGCCAGTACTGGATTGCTTTCAATTCAGCTCATACAGGATAGCAGCCTTGACAAAGTTTGCAGATATGCCAAGTGCCGGTTCTGGTCATATAAATTTGGTTGCCTCACCTTCTCTGACCAAAGAATCGGCAACTTCATTGCCTCCCATGCCAGAGTGGCCAGGTATCCAGATCAGAGTCAGATTTAGGGTTACAACGGTAGGATCCAAGGGCTTTAGGAGCTGCTTGGCTGTCTGAAAATATTTTTATTGACCTGTGTCTAGGCTGCGTCTGTTCTAGCCTCCGTGCACACAGCTCAATGGCCTGGATTTCTGCCTGATATATAGTCGCATTGTCACACAGGCTCGAAATTATTCTTACATTTAGGTTGCAACTATATTCACCAGATCTAGTTCCCTCAGGAGCCGTCTGTGAACCAACAACTGTCTACCCTTTATAGGTCGGTTTTGTTTCAATCCCATTCGTTTCTTCTTGGAAACAGGACTTTAAAGGGGCAGTTCATGGTTAATCAAGGTAAGCATCACCTCTGAAGGTATTCCCAGGATGCTGTGACAGTTATGCTCCGTGATGCTAGCCTGTGGCATATTCGTTACCGCTTGACGGATTCTGTATGTTGCCCACCTGCCCTCTCTCTCCAGGTAAATCTGGAGTGGAGGTAGTTCCAGGAGGATTTCCAGGGCAGCTGACAGTGTGGTGCTTATTGCACCAGTTATTGCCAAGCAAGTTTGGCTTTGGTCGTTTATTGTAACCCTTTCGACCATCAAACTATTGAGGGATACGCTATCATTGGGCTAATGACTGTAACAATATTTTTGTTGAGGACCAGTGCCCCAAGATTTTTCACAAATTTTTCGACATGTCCACAGGGACAGTCTCGCTTTGTGGATTGATTACCTATTCCAATTAAGTGATTTATCTAGACACCTAGTATTTTACTACTTCCGCAAATGGAATAATTTCACCTGATATGGAAAGTGGTTCTAGGTTGTCCTGGTTAAGGGTATAATTACCATTTTGTGGGGGTTGACACACCATATTGCATAACTTCGTATTCTTAGGGCCACTGCTTTCGATCTTCGTCGAACGTAAACCGTCAGTCAGACTGATTCAGTTACCACGAAACAATTGTACTTTCAATTATTTGGCAGACGGTTAAAACTTAACGGAGAGCGAAATGGCCCTTACGTGCTTAATTAAAATCGTTATTAGTAACAATCTTATTGGTCGGTAATATTCACGTGTTACATAAGCACCATTCCGATTTTCTTGCAAGAGTTCGCCAGTCGCTCCTTTGTCAATATAATATGGCAATCCAAGTTTTTTTTTTGTGAAGTGTTACCGTTTAGTTAAACTTTGTTGTTTTAAATTTGAAACAATTACAATGTTGGTGGAATCCTTCCTACAGACACTGGACCATATCCATCCATCCTAGAGAGTGATCGCGAGAGGCGTGTGCGAATATAGTGATCGCGAGAGGCGTGTGCGAATATGTACAAGACATCGTTAATAAGATTATTATGAAACGAATGAAAGTTGCAATCGAGCGCTGCATGCGATAAATATCTGTTTGAGAATTAAAAATAAAAAGATATTGGATGTTTATTTAATAGATACAACGTATAAATGAAGTGTGCTGTATTCAAACAAAATGCTAGTCAACTAGATATCGACCACGTCCGCCTTCAACTTCTACTCGTTCTATTTCATATTCTTTATGAGACAACGTCCGTAGTGTTATTTGCTATTAATTTATGGATTCACTACCGCATCAAGTAAGTATATTGCCTAACATTCTTCGTAACTCATTCAGATTCGCTGATAACAAAGAAGTTGTCATATGCATACGAAAACAGGTCACGTTGACATTCCCTATTTCCAATATGGGAATATTATTGTTATGTTATGTGGATATTATACACTATTATTTATTTATTTATTTATTTATTTATTGCAAGTTCATTGCAGAGTTATAATAAATATAATACACCAGACTATAGTCTATATACAAGGTCCCGGAGAAAATTTACATTCTTAATCTGTCATAACTTAAATTTTCAAATAGAACACCTTGTCTGTTCTTGCTTAAAAAGTTTCAGCAACCAATTACCTACACGCTGGTATGGTTCATCCAAAGTCAGTTTGAAAATCATAAAAAAGACCGACAAAGGAATAGTTGATAATTTGAGCGATGTCATGAACGTCGACCGACAATTTTTAGAATCACTTTAATTATTGTAAATATTGTTCTACTACTTAATATGAATTGATAGGCATGATGTAAATTATTTATTTATAATAAATAATAATATAATAATAATAATAAACAATTTTATTAAACAAAATATAAATGCATAGTACAATGTTTTCCCAGGTAATGTACATATATGTGTATATTTATTTTATGCAATATTTAAGTTTAAAAGGCGCAAGTTCAGTTGAAATTAACTGCTCTTCCACTTTGGCCTCAGGTACTTACATTACGAAAATAAATTTTAAGTAGAGAGAAAAAGTAGTGTATAACTAAGCGATATATGCTTCTAACAGAATTTGGGCTATGACATAATTGGGGATACTTAACATTATATGTTACTAGAACAAAAATGAAACAGATATGAACACACAAACACTATTAATGCGGCTCTTGTTTTTTATGTAACAGATTGAGAACAAAGGTACGAAACCGTTTTACTGACAGAGACTTACACTCTTTTGGTAACTCATTTAACTGTGCGGCTATATTATATACAAATGATCTTCGGAACAGCGAGGATTTATGCTGAGGAATAGTTAATGCATCCTTACGTCTTATATTTATATTATGAATATCTGTTCTGTATCTTATTTTATTATGAAGATATGCCGGAGTATGATTAGTTAAAATTTTATGATATAGTATATAAGCATGCAATTTTCTACGACTAGCCATGTCCAGCCAATGGGCTTTAGTTAGGGTATGTGATATTCTATCGTATTTACGTATACCATGTATAAATCTTAAGCATGAGTTTTGTAAGATTTGTATTCTTTTAGAATCTCTTGATGTAAGGCATGGCCCATAAACAAAGTCACAGTAATTGCACTGAGAAAGGGCAAGAGAATCGCATAAAATTATTTTTGATTTACTGTTTAAAGTGTGTCTGTTAGGATACAACATTCTTAATTTGCCATAAGACTTTTTTAGTAAGTAAGAAACATGATCCGTAAATCTGAGTTGATTATCTATAACCATACCTAGATTTTTTACCTCTATCTTATCCTCTCTCAGTTCAATCACCATGTGTTTTTCCGAGAGGTTACCAAATAATACAACGGAAGATTTAGTGGGATTGATTTTAAGATTGTGTTGTTTGGAAAGATTTACTAAAGCTTTTATATCATTATTAATTCTTTGACATTCAGCTGCAATACTATTACGATCAAAAAAGTGATATAGTTGCGTGTCGTCTGCATACATATGATAATTACAGGTATTAAGAACAGAGGGGAAGTTGCATGTATAGATCGTATATAAAAGTGGTCCCAAGATTGACCCTTGAGCAACCCCTCTGACAGCATCATAACTCTCTGATGTTTCCCCAGATAATATCACTAATCAAATAATGTTAGTTTAATGAACGACTCTATAAATGATTCAATAAAAGTAAATAAATAACCTACGGCTGTGCTACCGGCAATGTTAAAAATGAATCAAGAGCTTATAAGGGACTTGTAATGGTGAGCCAGGTAGATCATCGACTAGTTTCGTTTGAGGTAAGCGCATAACATATTTGTTTAACTATATTCGTATACGGATATCGTTTGCAATTTTCAAGCACGGTCTAGGGTCTTATTCTATCATAGGCTTTGTAATGATTTATTCTGGTAGCAATGCTTTAGACCCAAATTGACAATAGGAATACTATGTGGATTATTTTTGTTTAAAGAACACTCCTACCGGTTTTCAGAATTTTTTAGACAAAAATAATTTCGGCCAAGAATTTCCTTAAATTTTTATTTTTTTTCTACTTCAGAAAGATTCCAAAATATTCAGGCATATTCTTTAGGTAGAAATAATCAACTTTTGCCCCCGCCAACTTTTCCTTCAAAGTGCTTCTTTTTCCCGTAAGAAAATTACAAAAAAATATATTTTTTTTGTTATTTTTTTCCGGGAGAAGGAAGCATTTTGGAAAATAATACCAAGAGACAAAGGATGCTTATTTTTGTCCAAAAAATGAGCATGATAATTTTCAGAAATTTTATGGAGCATTTAAGCAGCCCTTCGCAGATTTTCAGGTTCAATCGCCTGTAGATCAAAAAATCGAATTCGGTTGGACTAGTGGCCATGGAGAATTTTAATCAGGGGACCCAGAAGAACACTTCTCGAAGTTTCAGAACAATCGATTGAAACCCATTTTCCTATTAAAAACTGCGGGGTCCTTTCACAATTTAATTCAATTATTTCAATTTCCACTCCCATGTATCGATAGATTTTTAAAATTATTTATCCTGTAACCGCCACCTGATACTAGGGCGTTTCCATGAATTTAGGTAGATAAATAAATTCATTTTAGGTCTTTGTTCTCATTTTTAACTGAATCTTCATAAACGTAGGGGTTATGTGGATACTAGTTTAATCTGCATGGCCGTAGGGGACTGTGTGGATGCTAGTGTTAGAATGAGAATTGTCAAATAAGAAATTAGACAAATTCATTTTAGGATTTTAATTTGCTAGCATAACCAGAATTCAGGTTATAGAAAGAATGCAAAGATTTCATTAATATTTCTACACAAAGTTTTTCTTTTAGTTATAGATAGTTATTTTTTCTGCTGTTTGCAAAATCCTATAAAGAATGTTTCAATAAAATATTATTCTGTTAGTGTTTTAGTGGCCAAATATTAAAAAGGTATTACAATTATTTTTTTTGCCATAAAACGCCTGTTGCAAATAGTATTTTTAGGAGAAAATGGTTAGATGTTATACTTGTTATGTAAACGGCGCGAGAATAAGAATGTAGAAAATGGTGTCAATGAACGCCGAAGAGAACTATCAATCAATCCCTTTTAGGGATTTTTAGAGACTTAATACCAATGCAGCATTGTTTTCATTTGGCCGACTTTTTAAAAATATCTTGTGCTCTTATAAATGCATTTAGAGGCTTAATTCAAATGTAGGATGCTAGTGAAGAACTTGCTGAAAGAATATTGGCTATAGCACGTAACCCTGAAAATGTATTGCAGAGAAGAATCAAAATAGGAAACTTTAACTTACGTCGTGGTGGTGGTCCTTGGATTAATATGGACAATGTTGATATCGCGTTTCCTATTTGACCTTTAGCCTATGTAGTTTCCAAAACATTTGGCACATACCAAGTAAAACTAGCTCCAGCATATATTTAGAACGCCCCGGAAAGAAAAGTAAATAACGAATTTATTTTTCAACTTCAACATTTTGAACCTGGATAGGCTGAAGGGCCTCAAATAATACCGTAATAATTATGATTTTGTTCCAAAGTTGTTGTTTTGGACCATAGTTTTGTCAAAATGAAACGTTTTAGAGGACAACCGGCACGAAACCTAACTGAAAGTTAATGTTCTTATTGTAAATACTAGGTTAGTTTGCATATTTATTATTTTAAAATGCTTACTTTTAAGACAATAAAATATAATGGTTCAGGTAGTTCGGAATTTTTCATTAATTTTTATCATTGTCGGTGGACCACTAGAAAAGTGCAACTACAAACAACCTCCCCCCTCTCCAAAGAAAACGCCACTGTCTAAAATAATATATACACATTTTTTGAACACAAAAGAATAATAGGCATGTTTCAACGGAAAAGTATGTCGCAAATTGAATTATGAAATCTCACAACTGATAATTCACACTTTGAACCGAATTTTCTATATCAGCCTGTATAGCTTGGTCGACCCAATTGAACAAAATGCTATATTTTGACAGTCCCAACAACATATTAAAATTCCAAAATTTTCTGTCGGTGTTTGAAAACCCCTTAGAGATGTGGGATGTCCTATATCTAGAAAATAATATGTGTTATTTTAATCATAAATTGTATACATGAATAATAAACATAAATAAAAATTATTCCACTCTAAAACTTGAAAATTATGTTTATTTTTAAATCTCTCATTCTACGAAATAAAACAGCACAATTGCTATTGCGGAAAACCTGTAACTCTTATAAATTACATCATTTTCACCATCTAGTTCCAAGTGGAAAAAATATTTACAATATAATTCTAAACTTCTAATACTTACTACTCCACATATTCTTTTCAGGAGAGAAGTCAAATCTTCAAATCCAATTCAGGATGTTACTGGGAGCTGTTTACAGCTCAACTAACATTTTTCTTGACGCTGCGGAACTTTCCACTGTCAGATGTTATTAAATCCGTACAATTTAAATTAGACTGCGGGCCACGAGTCGTTTATCTAAAGTTATTGAAACCAAATATTTATTTTCGAAAACGAGCTACGCTATTTTCTACGTCAATCTAACGATAAATTAAGGAGACTTGAATATATGGGGAGACTAAAATCGAATCACAGTCCAATTTCAAGGCGCCAAGAGCAATGGGAAATGCTCCATCGCCATAATTTGATTGATGTACGTCTCTTTGATTTTAGACAAATACACTCTTCAGTTAAGAAAACCGTAAATCTGACAAAACTGGGGGAGAGTAACAGGCACTTGTTAGGTGGCCACGGCTAGGAAATGTCGAATACTGAAAGACAAATAGATTATCCAAGAGCGGTCCTACGATTTGCTTATAGGGAGGGCCATCATTACTAAAATATGTACTAAAATTTATGAACCCATAAAAAATTGATAGGTATGGTTTTTGTTCTGAAAGTTCGTATTGTAATATGAAGTGTAGCAGATTATAAAACTCTATTACTTTATTTTACTTGATTTGAAGGCGCCGAGTTCAAATCTTTAGGTAGTTTTGCTCTGGAAGCTCTAGATTTTTTGGAATTCGACATTTTCATTTTCTCTAAATTTGAGGTGACATGATGGCAAAAAAAAATCAGTTGCGCAAAATAAAATATATCTCTAAGGGTCATAAAATTGACCTTAATTCAAGATGTTACCTATACCAATTAGCATACTCTTCCCAAATACAAAATGAAGACTGTATCGCATTCGATCTGTACATTTCTAAAACCGATAATATCGGTCGTAGAGAAAAAAATTTCATATTACTGGTGATCGAACTCTGGATAACTTTCAAAATGTCCGTCCGTCAGTCTGTTTGTCTGGCTGTCCGTCCGTCCGTCCACAGTGGGGCGAAAGAAAGTAAACAATTTCAAAACATTTGCTACTCGTGGAATCATTAAAAAAAATTCTGTCACGGGAAATTGTGGGTAATTATACGGACAAAAAAGTGCACCATCGTTTAAAAAAAAAATAAGGTTTTCCCTCAGTTCTGAGGGATGAAAACCGATTGAAACGTTGAAATACAGCAATAGTCATTTTTAATTGTTGATTGATTGATTGATTAATTGATTTGCCAGCGTAAGGTGGGCTGCTGCCAATTCCGGACGTCCATGGAGGTTCGTTCCAATACGCAGCTTGATCGTCCGTCGAACACGCCCATCGGACGGCCAAACCGCGTGCCGGAACCAAATCTCGGATGTTTTATATACCGCCGGACCGGCTGCATACGCCGGGTTGGACATTGGTCATGCTTGTTGTCAGCAGCGAGAGCCGGATCGCATGACGCATGGGGTGGGAATATAGGATGGGAAGTGTAGGTGTTTGTGAGATGCTTCTTTTAAGTTTCCATGCTTCTATTAAGTTTCCATCTGTCATCATCGGTTGGGGTGTGCATGTGTTTGCAAGATGATTCTTTTCAGTTTCCGTGCTTCTTTTATATTTCCATCTATCGTCACCTCCTTATTTCTCTTCTTCTAAGTTTTCTGTTTTTTCTGTTTCTGAATCTGGTAACTTTCATTTTTTGTTTGTATTGTTTTTATTTTTTAACAGTTCCACAGGTAAATATCCATTTACAGTGGAGTTGCAGGGAAGTTCCCTATCTCGCGGTAACAATTTTTTTGTGCGTTGTGAGAAAAAAGAGGGATAGTTTTCTTACCCTGTATGTCGTTTCTTTGAGACAATCGGTTTCAATTTTCACCTTCTAAATTAATAATAAAATATTATGTTTTGAATCAATAAATCGAGCTGATAAAAAATAAGATGGTAAAGATCAGATAGAAAGATAGAATACAATAATATCAATTAAATCAGATAAAATAAAATAAATTTATAGCTTATCTGTCTTTCTGCAGCGTCTTGTGATTGCTGTTTTATTTTATTTCCTTTCATTTTCTTTCTTGGGTTGAGTTGATTTTATCCATTTACAAACTTTCCACTGTATACAATTACTTTAGGTCACAACACAGCTATATTGCTTTGTAAACATATGTGCCTCATTTTGACAGTGACTATGCTATTATTTATTGCCCATGAACCACTTAAAGAGTATCTTGTTGGGTCGTGTAGGGTGTACGTAGGGACACTGCACTTCACTTGAGCTTGTTTGCTTTATTTGATTTAATATTATTAGAAAACCTTGTAATTGTTAATTCCATATGATTTTTGTTTTTCTATTGGGCAGCTTCAGTTCACGCAGAATTTTTAATCTACCGGTGTCTGAAATGTTTTCGAGTTTATCAGGGTTTTTACCGTTTTTTTTG
The DNA here is from genome assembly GCA_963583905.1 of Stenurella melanura. Lineage (NCBI taxonomy): Eukaryota > Metazoa > Arthropoda > Insecta > Coleoptera > Cerambycidae > Stenurella > Stenurella melanura. The sequence continues at coordinate 139,529,722 of OY757312.1, forward strand.
CCGCTTTTAAGAGGGCGTCTTAAAAAATACGTCTACACGGCGACACTTAACTCGCTTTCAGCAATAATCATTTTTAATTGTTGTTTAAAAATGTAGTATACTCCTATATTTGACACTCAATGATTGGTTGGGGATCATAAAATCTTTCTTGAGGGGTGAATACCGAGAAAAAAATTAATATGAACCCTCAGAACGGGAGTAGAAACGTAATTTTTTTTTTAAAAGCGGTGGTACAGTTTTTTGTTCGTATAATTACCCACAATTTCCCGTGACTGATTTTTTTTTTAATGATTCCATGAGTGTAGCAATTATTTTGAAATTTCTTACTTACTTTGGCCTCACTATGTGTCCGTCCGTCCATCACATTTCTTGTAAGCACGATAACTTAAGAACGAAAAGTGGGATTATAGTAAAATTTGGACAGTAAGTTAATGTTAACAAGGGGAAGGGCCCTATTTTGAACAAAATCGATCAATAAATAAATAAGTTATTAATTATTTAAATTCGTTATTAAATTTATATATTTGTGTTACATAAAATTGTTACATTGCAGAACCGGCTAATTGGGCAATAGTCCCTAATGTTTATCAACTTATCAGCCATAAATCTGTCACAAATGCCATAAGATTATGGACCAAGCTTTGGCGGCTTTCATTCATCTCGTAGTTAGACAAGGCTGTTACTCGTCAAATGTTTTTAATGTTTTGTAATTAAACATAAAATGTATAAAACTAATATTATTTTTAAAAAAACTGCGAAGAGTATCCTATAGAATGTGCAACACTTATATATATCTGGTTTATTTATTAAAATCCAGTCCTCAACGACATCTGGTTATGCAAGACACAGAAAGCTTAAAATGAATTTATGTACAAAAATTTACCTATGCAGAAAATGTTTTAAGTTATAAAAATCACAACAGCGAAAAATGTTACAAGGTGCGAGTGGAAGAAGAGTGATTTTTGTACTTTCGGGATGAGTATTTTTTGGAAACTTTTATTTTAGAACTTGGTGCATTGCATAACCAGTGTCAGCTATTATGTTAAAACAAAGATTAGATATTGATTTTCATTGTTGGCTGATGAAGACTGACTACAAGACACGTGTCTTTTGTACTTCAAATATTTATAGATAGGTATTTTGTAAATAGATTCATTCTATGGCTATTTATTATACTCTTCGCAATCACAACACGAAGAGTATATTGCATTCGATCGGCACATTTCTAAAACCGGTAATATTGCTCGAAGAGAAAAATATTTCATAACATTGTGTTGGTGATCGAATTTTGAACAACTGTCAAAATGTCAGTCCGTCCGTCACGTTTCTTGTAAGCACGATAACTTGAGAACGAAAAGTCCGATTGTATTGAAATTTGGACAGTAAGTTAGTGTTAGCTAGAGGACGAACCCCATTGTAAATTTTTTTTTTAAAACAATTTCTTGTTATATTTTGTAATTAAACTTAAAATTACAAAAAAACTGCGAAGAGTATCCTATAGAATGTGCAACAATTATCTAAAAAGTACAGTAAATCGGCGAAGAGTAGCTTGTTTTCTTGTATAATCAGAATGTAGGTTTTCAGAAATATTCCAAGATTAGAAATTAATATTTTAATAGACAGATTTTTCTTTTAGATTAGTCATCAATAATTTTCTCTACTTTTTGCTCGATCCTAAAAAAAAAATATATTTTTTTTATGCTTTTGTATCAAAAAATGATATGTTTAATCGCTTTTCTCTATAATTTAACAAAAGGAAATGGGCTCAATTAGTATTGGTATTTATCAGTTTTTGTCACGATCAGAGCTCTGGGGAGAGCCATGGCCACCATGTCGCCCTTTAGGACCGCCAGTGAGATTATCATCATTGAAAGGAAATTATACTTTAATTCAACTAGATGGTTAATAGAATTGCGAAGGCAGTTTCATAGATTATGTTTGTATTATTTCATGGGAAATTGCATAGTCGACAAAGAAGATCTAATTTTGTTTTCCATTCTATCAGTTTTATTATGTTTGTAGTACGTTCAATATAGTCCAGGCTCTGGGGAGTTCTTGCGTCAGAATGAGATAGAAGATTGGTGTTCTTTTTTTTAATCACTAGATTTTCTGATTCTAAAAAAGCACTGGCCACTGCTGATTTTCTTGTAGTCAAAGGAATTTTGAAGAGAATAGATTTTTTCACGATAACGTTCTTTTCTGAAAAGATAGATAAAATTATTTCAGGTGAAATTTGGAGATAACGATGTGATCTATCCATCTGGTCTCATCCTAGGTTCAAGAAATGAAATCTAAACTCAGAATAAAAAAATAAAAAATTTAGAAACCAATCTATTCTTTAAACCCAAAATTCTTTTTGAAATAATATGTAACTGAAACTTTAGACAGTTATAGCTAGAAGTCATTCTTTTGCGTGACAACCTCAAAAGTGAGTCAGTGAAAATTCTGCAATATGTCGACGTCAAAAATGCTAACTTTTTTCATAATAGACTATTTCTCAAAAATATCGATATCTCTGATTCTACAGATCGGGCTTTAAAAATCCAAAGCTTAAAATATTTTTTCAATAAAATTTAATATTGGAATAAAAATTGAATTTTGAAAAAGTATGAATTTTAAAGCGACTTTAAAATTTTTGAAATAATTCGGTGTCAAACGAATTTAATGTCATGACTGAATCCAGCAATGCAAGATGACAGACTGTCACGTGTCTTATCTCAAGGACACAAAAATGTAAGTTAGAACTGAAAAGATTTTTTCTAAGGAACCCACCTTGGTGTTCTGCAGGGATCTGTGCTGGGTCCTCTCCTATTTTTATTACTCTACTCTTCGCAAATACAAAACGAAAAGTATATAGCATTTGATCGACACATTTCTGAAACCGGTAATATCGCTCGTAGAGAAATTATATCATCACTGTGTTAGTGATCGAATTCTGAACAACTTTCAAAATGTCCGTCCGTCCGTCACGTTTCTTGTAAGCACCAATATTCTTTACTAAAGATGACGGTCTCGGATGATTAGGGGTCGAGCTTGAGCTCTTTGCCCCAATCATCGCTGTAGACCTGGACCGGCCTCATAAGGGGTGGACCTGCTTTTTCGCCTATCCCCCCCGCAAATGCGGACGGTATTGGCGATGTTAGCGAACCTCCTCTGGTCCTGGCTATTGGACCCTGCCAGCGGGTCGTTTCTTCTAGCGCTCTTCTGTCTTGGTCTTCTTTCTTCGCTGGCATGTATAGGCTCCCGGGAGCGTCTTTCGTCTGTTGTGAGAGGGAACGGCTGTTACCGAGCCCTCTCGGAGTTTGAAAGGGATTTGGGGGCGTTGACTAGTCGGAAGCCCAGGGTGCTAATTGGCATCATGTGCTCCGATTTCGTCGGAAGGAAGTGTGAACTGTATAGTTCAGGATTGTGTTCGGCCAGAGACGCTTTCTTAGCGTCAGAGGCCGGCACAGGCTAGGGTAAGGGTACCAAGCTGGTTGTTTGCTTGGTACCCCCGGGATCGGGTAATTGGTTGTTTTTGGCCATTGTCGACTTGCGGTGTGGCTTGCAGATCGGGCTGAAACAGATAAAGGGTTAGTTACACTTACCCATTATCTGGATCTGGAGCTTCTTGTAAGCACGATAACTTAAGAATGGAATGTCCGATTGTACTGAAATTTAGACCGTAAGTTAGTGTTAGAGCAGATATTGTTTTTGAACAAAATTGATTAGTAAATAAAGAAGTTGTTAATTATTTACGTAATAAAAAAATATTTTGTAATTAAAAAAAATCTAAAACTAATATGATTTACAAAAAACTGGTTGCAGAGGTTATAAAGCCATTTTTTCACTAAATCCTGCATACTCTTGCCATCCAGTATTCCGGGAACACAAAATATTAACGTTTCTGTAACGTTTATAGCTGTAGTATTGTAAGCGTAAAGAAGTATATCGATAAATTTTGATCTAGTGCCGTGGGTCATAATTGTGGTGAGACATGCATGGTTCTGTCTAAAAACTATCCAACCATCACTATTGTCAGCCGAGAAGGGGGTGGGGTGGATCGGGGGTGTTTCCCCCCGGGCCCGGTGGTTTTTGAGGCGGCCCGATGGTTTTGAGAGGGCTCGGGTTCCACCTGACGTTGTAGATTTGCATTTGCATTAGGTAAAACAAGAGAGCTATACTTTTAAATGATTAGTGTAATGTAAATGATACCGAGTGATAACTTCAAAATTTCTACCGTGGTGAATATTTAATTGTAAGGAATATCATCCCCCGCTCTTCAAAATTTGGATCGAGAGATAAATATTTAATTTTACTGAATACTTCCCCTCACCTCTTTGAAATTTTTATAGAGATTTATGAATGCCACCTCCCGCTCTTCGAAATTTATATGGAAGATTGGTGGTGGTCGTATGGTCTTACCCCCCCCCCCGGACCCCGATTTTCTCTCGACGGCCCTGTCGGTATGGAAGTAAACTGGAAGCAAATTGTATAAACAGTTGTCTGACGATATATTATGAACAGTTCCACTGTACACTGTACCAATTCACATTCTCTAAAGGACTAATAAATTGAAGAAGAAATTGAAATTAAAACAGTCAAAACTTACTATCACACTACGAGTTACAATGTTTGCCTATGACTCTCAATCCCAACTAGCACAATTAGTCGTGGGAACGTAGCAATGACTATTGTAGGCACTTTAAAGTGTTTTGGTACTAGTCACAGGCACGTAATAGGAACGTTCCTAATACGTGTTTATGACCAAAATGGGGAATATTTTTTGGTGACGATAACGTTCCAGCCACGTTCCTGGAACTTGTCTGGCTACGTTCCAATGACGTTGTTGCTCCGGAGCGGCGACGTGGCGGCGTAGACGCCGCAACTTTCAGAAAACTTTACCACTCCCTACTCTTTCAAATCGATATTGCCCCTTCTTTGTCTTGCAACCAATTTTATTATATTTATGTTTCATTCTTACATATGATTCTTGTTCTTGTTCATTTCCCTAACTAAGAAAATTAATAGAATATCAGAAGATAATATTAGACAGCAAAACTTGCGCTATTTTCCAATGGTCTAAGGGTCACAATTAAAACGAATGCAATTTTACTGACAAACATAATGATAAAACGTCCGAATCTAACCACGCGCCTTTAAAATTTGCGTTTTTTAATGAAAATATTGTTTTTAAAATATGTAATGTCATGCGAGAATATGACACACTAGATGCCGAAACCTATTTTTTATTGTTCTTCGGAACTTAACATTACTTTTTATGTATTCATTTGTGGTATTTGGTGAAGAAATGGCGATAAATTAAATTTGTTAGTCAATTGTGAAATTATGGTTCATGTGTTATAACAATGGCGTCGATAATTTTGGCCATCAACATGGCGTATTTCAGAAAATATGACTTTAAGGTCGTTTTCACCAAGAAATGCTACTTGAAAGTAATTGCTACTTGGCGATAGTGACGAAAACTGCAAATACGTAACTTTAAAGTTATATTTACCACAAATCTGCGAATGGAACTGTAGCATCACTTTAAAGTCGTAGCAAAGTTGTGACTACCATAAATTACCTCTTCAATGTTGCCGCTGCTACTTCATGGTTACATTTCTCCCGCTATTGATTCGGAACGTACGTGTTAGCCGTACGTTGAGGTCTAGACTGAACGCGTTCCTAGCTTTTGCTGTTTATCATTTACCTAACTTCACATTGAAAAACCTATCAGCTGTCGCAATTTACTTGCGTGCAGCCATATATCAACGACTTAATAAACATAAACCTTGTTGATATAATATACTATTACAGTGATACATAACATAGAAGAAAAGGTAGGTGTAATAAAATTGTGTTGAAATATTAAATTTAGTTGCCTTATTTTGAACATAAAATGTTGCATAGCATGAATATAGCAGCATATAATTCTAGTCTAGGTTAGGCAAACATATTATATAGGTTAGGTTTGTTGCATTAACTTTATCTATGGTCAACATTGGGAACTAGATGGTGAAATTTATTTCATGGTAAATTTCAGAGGTGATGTAGTGTAGTAGCCGTACACAGTTCTGTAGGTAGCAGTAACGTCATTAACACCTATGAATATTACTTACAAGTTCCACTACTTTAAAGAAATAGTGAAGGTTCCCAGAACGTCGCGGCAACTATTAAAGCTACTTGAAGGTGATTGCAACTTTGAAGTCACATTTCAGTGATGCGAGTTAGTCGCTGCTACTATAGTTTACCACCTTCAAGTTCTGAAAACCCGAAAGTCGTCCCACTGGTAACTACCACGTTCCCATGTACCACCAAAGCTACGTTGAAGTTGCATAACTATAAAGTAATCATTAGTGGTAGAAACTACGAGACAGGGACTGTAGACTTGTCAAATGAAGTTATTTTTACACCAAAGTCGTAAATTTAGTCGCAATTACGTAATGGTTACTCACACGAAGTTCCTATCTCAGGTACTGTCACTTTGGTGCTAGTTGGGATGTTTGTGACTGTCTCTCCGATAACGTCCACACACAAAAAAAAATTCTGTACTTACTAGAGACATGAGTGCATAGATTCTGTGTATTTTTTAGCCAATCTGAGTAAACCAGTATGAAATTCGGATTCAGCATTAAAAAATACACAGAATCTGTACACTCATGTATCTAGTATAGAACATTTTTTTGTGTGGCTGTGTAATTAGTACACTGAAAGTATGTTGTTTAACTAATACAATACTCTACACTTTGGTTTAACTATAGTGACAATTTACGCCACCAGCGAAATTCCATAATTCTAGAAGCCGTCTCTGAATTACAATCCATTGAAAAAAATATTCATTATTTTTAAAAATGGACCATTTTATTCCGCTTCTGTAATATTTTTTTTCTTTTGCAGGTGATGTTGAGAAATTAACTTTTTTCTACGGTCCAATCGGTACTCTGCTATTCATCAATTTGCTTTTGTTCGCTCTCACAGCAAGAGAACTGACTTGTGGTCTGTGGAAGAGGGAACTGGTTAAATCTACCACCGAGCGGTAAGAATTCCATTTATATTTAATATCACATTCTGTTTGTTCGGCATAAAAATGAAAGCTGGAACCTCAACCTTCATAGAGTAAAAGGATAGTAGAAATTGATATTCAACCGCAAAACGTTCGTGATGGCATTGCAATGTTATTGTGAATAAAGATATGGAAGCAAATAGAATTTAATAACAACAATGTCTACTGTGAAAAACTTTTATATTTTGAAGACGCAAGAGCTGGACGGAAATCAAACCACAATATTATTATTAAAGGTGTAAATCATTCATTGCAAACGGTGGTAGTTCTTAAAATAAAAATAAAAAATATGCAATAAAATGTTTTAGGTAGTAGCATGTTGTTCTTACAACAATATTTTCTTTGTGACGAGTGTCAATAAATAGCGCAAAATAGAAAAATAAATATATGTTTTACCTCAACATTTTCATATCACTGTGTTAGTCATCGAATTCTGAACAACTTTCAAAATGCCCGTCAGTCTCTCTGTCTACCCATCTGTCACGTTTTTTGTAAGCACGATAACTTATTAAGAATGAAAAGTTCGATTGTATTGAAATTTGGATAGTATATTCGTGTTAGCTAGAGGAAGAACCTTAATGTTTGAATATAGATCAATAAACAAAAAAATTATTATAATGGACTACTAATTTAATGCACATAAAAAAGCCATAGAAATCGTCCATAAATCTCTGTCTCGTTAGCATAAGGGATATCCCACAGAGCCGTACTTAAAATTTTTGTGCACAATAACAATAGAAATTTAGAAGTATTATCTCTGGTAAATAAATATTTATCTGGTACAGTGATAAATTAAAAAAAGTTACTCTGTATTGGTTGTATCAAGTCAGGAATAATATCTTATATATTTGTGGAGAATTGACGAATTCGATATTCCATGATACACTGACAATATAAGTTCGACTCTGTCGTGGGTAGGGTTTACATACCTGCTGTAAATCGTTACATCTTAAAATAACTTCGGTAGGCGGGGGTCGGGTAACTATATCAAAATAGTTTGAAATATAATAACATAATTCAAACAGGTGTTTTCGTTAATTTTTTATTTTCACCATGACAGAACATATTTTACTTGTAGTCCAGTCAATGGCGGGTTTCACCTCTAACTTGAGTGCTAGTGATTGTATTTTGATGAAACCTTGTGCAATATGTTTGTAAAGAAGTTAATAAAAAAGTTGAAAAAAGATTAGAGTAGAAAATGATCGGAAGGGGTGGCAAACACCCTTTATATCACAGGTTCCGTAACTTGTAGAATTAGGTCAAAAATAAAAAGAAAACAATATATTAACTTTTTTTGGCCCAAAATAAGATGTTTTTACTTTGGGGAATTTTTTTCGAGAAATGATTATTTTTCGAGATATGGCCATTCGAAAATTCCTAAAAATGGAGGAAGAGAAATTTGTCCATTAAAAAAAAGCAGTTAAATGTATCATCGAAATACAAGACTCGTTTATTTGCAACTTTTCTATAAAGTGCGTTTTCACCGAGTTTTTCCGGAAAAACATGAAAAACTACCCCTCTCTTTGAAATTGTAGCGCTTTAGAGATATGTAAAATTTGAAAAAATTTAAACGTATCTGTTGAGGCCTTCTAAACATTTTTTATTTCTTGGAATATTTTTGTAACTTGCTAATTTTCCGAGTTACAGACGAATAATGTACTACATTTTTAGCAAATTTTCACTTAAGAAATACATGAAAATTCAAGAAATGACCATGATTGATATATATTGTTATAAAGAAATATGAAACCTAATATAGTTATACCATTTTTAAAGGTTCAATATAATTTTTAAAGTGAAAATGTGCAAAAAATGTAATACATTATTTATCGTGAAAAACTGCCTGTAACTCGGAAAATTAGCCAGTTACAAAACAGTTCCGAGACAAAAATTATTAGGAGTAGTTTTTCATGTTTTTCCAGAAAAACTCGCACTTTACAGAAAAATTGAAAATAAAAAAAGTCTTGCATTTCGATAATACATTCACCTAAATTTTTTCAGATTTTTTTTTCAACTTTTACATTTCTCTTCCTCCACTTTCAGGAATTTTAGAATGGCCGTATCTCGAAAAAATAAGCATTTCTCGAAAAAAATCACCAGAGTAAAGACATCTTATTTTGTGCCAAAAAAGGTAAACACATTGTTTTCTTTTTCATTTTTGGCCTAATTCTACAAGTTACGGAACCCATGATAAAAGGGATGTTTTCTACCCCTTCCGATCATTTCCCACTCTAATATTTTTTTCAACTTTTTTATTAACTTCATTACAAACATGAAACATATTCTTTATGTAATTCATTTGAATGAAAAAATTTTTAAAGACAAGGTACGTAAATAAATTAATTTCAGGCCTTTGTTCTCATTTCTAACTGAATTTACATATCGTAGGGGATCATGTGGATACTAGTTTAGCCTGCTTAGCCGTAGGGGACTAGGTTGGATGCTAGTGTTAAAATGACAATGGCAGATAAGAATTTTTACTTGTTAGCATAACCAGAAGTCAGGTTATCGAAAGAATGCAAAGATTTCATTAATATTTTTATATATAGTTTTTCCTTTAGTTCACATAGATAGCTTTTCTTTCCACTGTTTGCAAAATCCTATAAAGAATATGTTTCATTACTATAAGCAAACAAATAATAAATAATTCACTTTTAAACATTACAAACATATTGCACAAGGTTTCATCAAAATCCATTGACTAGCACTCAAGTTAGAGAGTTTAGGCCTTTTAGCCAGCATGGAATAACCTGACACATCTGTATCAGTTAGTAACATTATTAATCCTGTTCCTTAGAGCATGGCCGACAAAGAAAGTGATGAGACATTTTCTTAATGGTGCAAACTTCATTAAATAACTCGGAATGTCTTTTATAGTTGTTACAAGTATTTGTATCAAGAGAATATTTTTTTACCGATTATAGTGTTACGGATTTCCACCTTTTTGGGAAACACCCTGTATGAATCCGTGGGTTCTAAATAATTTCAACAAGAGATAAACACTACTAACACTTTATTTAACAATTTACTGACTGTACAATACTTGTTTACTTAATAGTTAACCTCACTTTTCAACTTGTTCACTTTTATAAACTGCCTTCTAAATAAACTTCCCCTTCCGCGCTGGTAATCGCGCCTTATATACTCCGAATTTGACTCTCTAGATCCATCTAGAAACATTCAAGAATCTTCTCCAACAATATTCCAGAAAAGTCCATTTTATTCTGACAGCTCCCAGCCACAATTAGTAGACATAGGCGTATCATCTCCAATTCCAAGGGGGTGTAATTCATAACATTGCCCCCTCCTTAAGCCTGATCGTCCCGATCAGGCAACTCAGAATCATCGATGTATTTCGCCAGCCTGTCCAAATGCACGATCTTCATCTTGGACTTTTTGTTTCGTTGAATTCGATAGACGACGTCATTAATTCGGGTAATAACAGTATACGGTCCATCCCAAGGCGGTTGAAGTTTCGGTGACCTTCCTTTCTTCCGCTGTGGGTTGTACAGCCAAACCAGGTCTCCTGCCTTGAATCCTTCTGAACTACCCTTACGGTCATATCGAGCCTTCATTCTGTCACTGGCTATGGTGATTTGGTCTCTAACTAACTCATGGACATTCCTTAGCCGTTCACTCACTTCATCTACATAGCTGTTCACAGGAAGCCGTTCTCCACCTGGTGCTCCAAACATCAAATCACATGGCAGTCTGATCTCATGTCCAGATACTACACGAGCCGGAGTCTGTTTTGTAGTTTCGTGGATAGCAGCTCTATATGCCATGAGGAAAAACGGTATGTGGAGATCCCAGTCACGTTGATTTTTATGAACGACTTTAGAGAGATGTTCTTTCGTAGTCTTATTATGTCGCTCCACCATTCCATCTGATTGCGGGTGAAAGGCTGTCGTCCGTGTTTTGTGTATTCCCAATAACTTGCAGATTTGCTGAAATACCCCTGACTCAAAATTTCTCCCTTGATCTGAATGCAGCTCCAGGGGTACACCAAACCGACATATCAGGTTATCTACCAAGACTTTGGCGACAGTAACCGCTTCCTGGTTCGGAATTGCGTAGGCTTCAGGCCATTTACTAAAATAGTCCATGGCAACCAGTATGTACTTGTTACCGTCCTTGGTTACTGGGAATGGTCCGGCTATATCGATCGCAATCCTCTCAAAAGGAGCCCCGACGTTATATTGCTTCATTGCACCCCTACTTCTAGTCTGTGGTCCCTTACTGGCTGCACAAATTTTGCAATTACGACACCAAGCTTCAACATCTTGACGACTATTTACCCAGTAAAATCGTTCACGTACTTTATTCAGGGTCTTGTTAACGCCGAAGTGTCCACCGGATGCTCCATTATGCACTTCCTGAAGTACTTTTGGTACTCGACACCTGGGAATCACTAGACGCATAACAACTTGCTTCCCATCTGGGCTCTCCCATGCTCTTTTTAACAGCCCGTTGATAACTCTAAGTGAGTCCCACTGTGCCCACAAAGCCTTCAATCCAACTGCTTTGTCCGAAACATCCTTCCACTCTGGTCGAATTCCTTTTTCCTTTGCTCTCAATATAGCCCCAATCTCTGCATCGTTCAGTTGTTCTAGTCTCAGGGCTTCAGTTGTCCAATCATCTGGAACGTCTATTTTAATAGTGTTGACTACTTCCGTGCCCTGCTGTTTCTCCACATGGCGGCTTCAAACTCTTGCAAACTTTCCCCAACCCCTTGAACACGTGATTTCAGCTGGGTCTGGTACACTCGGCCGAGGTGTTGATCGCCATATCGTAGATCTAGGGCAGCTTATAAAACTTTAAAATCCCGTTGTTGGTTTACTGGGATTGTCTGGAGTATTTCCAATGCTTGGCCCCTTAAAGCCACGATTAATGCCTTAGCCTTCTCTTCGTCATTCCAGTTGTTTGCACTCGCTGCTGCCTCAAACTGTGTCTTGTAAGTCATCCAGGAACTTTGACCATCAAAAGAGGGAATTTTCAATCGCTGGCCTGGTGATACCACTGGCTGGTTTCCTCTATCCCTCAACTGTTGTTTAAGTTGGTTCATTTCTCCTTCTACCTGGTGCATTTTCTCTTCAACCTTGTCTACTTTTTCTTCGACCTCATTAACTTTAGTCTTTACACTACCCATATCTTCCTTAATCTCATTTTTTATTTCTTCAACGACTGTAAACAAGGTATTCTGTTGCGTCTCTATAGCTTTCCTTAAGTCGTCATTTTCCTTTTGACGGCGTTTCTCCGCTTCTTGTTTTTCCTCTTGACGTCGTTTCTCCTCTTCTTGTTTCTCCTCTTGACGTCTTCGTTCCTGATCCTCAAAAATTTTTCTTAATTCTTCTTGACGTCGTTTCTCTTGATCCTCAATAATTTTTCTTAATTCTTCTTGACGTTTTTGTTCTTGGTCTATCATCATATTTTGCATTTGTGCCATAAAGTCCTGCATTTGTTTTTCAGATGTCATGCTTCTGGTTGTTATCAGCATATAATTATCAACAAAATTTAATAATCACGTCAATATCGGTAATGGAATTGTCCAGAGAAATCGTAAAACAGCACGAGAAAGTCTTTTATTCAAACTACTATTCAAATAGAAAACTTCTAGAAAGTTCACGAAAATGCACTTAATAACTACACGAAAGTCTTGTTCGGAGTCTTTATCACTTAACCACTAATGTCCAACAAAAATGTTCTATAATGTCTAAAAACGCACTTGACACTATGGCAAAACAGATATACTGTGCTCTAGAAGTACGTCAAAGTATTTAAACAGGTCTTTTTGTATATCTTTGTTTTCGTCTTAATCTGATTTCAACGCATTTGGCTGTTGTTCTACGTAAAGTATATAGATAAATAAAAGTGAACTTATACAACTTTGCTGGTAATAACATAGATATCAGGCCTCAATAAGTAGTGGGTAGTAGCATTTCTAGTTAAAGAATGTAAAAAGTAATATATATGTTCACAGCAATTAATACAGCGTTTTACTTCGAACTGATGTATAAAGGCGACTAAAAACTTGGTTCTGTTTACTTGAACCGGTTACAAGGCCTATTATGTCACTTTTTTTCGATTCGATTCGTCCTTGATGTCCGTAAAAGCGTCTCAAAACAAAAGAAAAATATAGTTCAAGAATGTAGCATCGTTATATGTATGTACCTTTCCTGACCGCTCGCGCTCTTTTCTAATGGGAATAATAAAATAATAAATAAGAATGCGTGTACCTAGTAGTTGACCGTTTCACCGTTACTATGCTACATCTTTATTACTTCAATGCATTGCAAAAAGTGGTAAGGCACAAAACTTAAGTTTTGCGACAAGCATATTCAAAAGGAAGTTTGTACCTATCGTTATATTGTTGTTGTATGCTTGTGTAACTGTTATTTTCTTACTACTGGTTAGCAACAGAGCGAGATCCGTGGATATAGTTGATACACATATTTAATGCACATAAAAAAAGCCATAAAGACCGACCATAAATCACTGTCTTGTTAGCATAAGGGATATCCTACAGAGCCGTACTTAAAATTTTTGTGCACAATAACAGTAAAAATTAGGAGAGAGTCGGCTAACTGTATCAAAATAAATTGAAATTATAATTCAAACAGGTGTGTTTCCGTTAATTTCTTATTTAAACCATGCCAGAACATACTTTACATGAGAACAATGTTGTTCTATGTATTAAGTAATACATTATATTTATGATTTACCATTTTCTACAAAAATTGAGCATGCCCCGCTCTCTCATCTATAAGTAAGCAGCAAAGCTTTGAGGTTTTTTATATGCATTAAATATACAGTGTGTCCTACTTCGTACTAAGCCACCCTTATAACTTGGCTATTTGTATTTGGATTTGTATTTGGAAAAGTCGTTCAGAAAAATTAAGTAAGTTCAAATATGAATTTTAATTTAAAAATATTGACTTTTTTTGAAAAATATTGCAAGTCAGAAAAATTCGATGTTTGGGTTAGTTTAGAGCATCCAGATTACTATGAATTCTAGAAAATAGTAATAAACCATTTTACATAATGTTGATAATTTATTTAATTAAAAGAAAAACGTACACAATATGAACAATGCTAACAATAATAATTATCTGAAACATTTTTCAACTAGATCGCTTTTAATTTCAATGCATTTTATAATTCTTTTTTTATTATGATTCGATACTTTTCTTAATTCTTCAGGAGACATTGATCGACAAACTTCCAAAATTCTGTTACACAATACTTGTCTTGTGCGTGGTCTGCTTTTATAAACTTTTTCTTTAATTGCACCCCATAAAAAAATCCAGGGGAGTAATATCTGGGGATCTGGGCGGAAACTCGCAAAGTGGACTATTACGTCCTATCCATTTTCGAGAAAAATTTTGATTAAACCATTCCCTCACAATCAAGGCATTATGTACTGAGCAGCCATATTGTTCGAAGTGGATATCTCTTTGCAATGCAAGCGGTAAATCGTCTATAGTATCGGACAATTCTGTGTTATGGAAATTCAAGTAAACATCAAAAAATAAATTTGGATGGACCAATTAGACGGGTTCCTAGTATACCACACCATACATTCACTTTTTGGGAGTACTGACTTTTGCATGTGATTACCCAATTTGGATAATCCGCAGCCCAATATCTACAATTTTGTGGCGAAACTACGCCATTAGTGGTAAATGTGGCTTCGTCTGAGAACAGTATTTTATCAATAAAACGACGGTCCTCTACAAAAATGCCTTGCAGCCAATAACAATATTCTAATCTTCGTTCTGGGTCCTGGGTCCCCTTCTTGCAACGTGTGAAGAAATTTTGGCTTGACGAATAATTTCCACTATTTCTGGAATTGTTAATTTCAAAGGCATTTTGACGTAAAAATTGACAACTATGGTGTTTACAATAATTAATTTAAGTAGATTGGCATTCATAGCAATCTGGATGCTCTAAAATAATTTTTCTAAACGACTTTTCCAAATACATTTTTCCTCTATCTCAATCGCTAATGTTACATTTTAAAAAAATCACAGTTGGCTTTGAAATAGAGATTGAGTAACAGTTCTACCTTCCAAAGGTATGGGTATTATGTGCTATAAAAAATATATACAAATCCAAATAGCCAAGTTATAGAGGTGGATTAGTACGAAGTGGGACACACTGTATGTAGTGAACTATACTTGTAAAGTTTCTTTAACATATATGTGTTTATAGGGATGGCCCCAAAGAGGGATATAGAAGTACGATATCCAAGAACTACTTCAGTCTCAGTTAAAGGTGGCAACCCGTTCAGTTCCATTTTTTAAATGAAAATATCTTACATCTTTGTGTATCAATCGATTTTTTTTAAATAATAGTGTTCTTCCAGTGAACACTAACTTTCTACCCAAATTTCAAAAGGATGGGACTTTCTGTTCTTAAGTTATTGTGCTTACATGAAACATGAAAATTACTCCTGATATGATTCGACTACTAATACAGATCAAATGCAATATACCTAATAACTCTTCGTTTTCGTTATTTGCGAAAAATATTCAAAAGTTCATAGGTATTCATTTCTACTTACTCTTTACTGTTTCAAAAACCTTAGAATCGATGAAATATTTATTTAGACAATTAAGGGGAAAAGGCGTTGCTTGAAAATATTTCGAAAACTAAACGTTTTCTCGAAAAATGTCGAAACTTTTCAGCTTTTGCTATTAGAGACTTAAATGTTACTTAAATCCAGCCCTAAGTAACGACTTTTTTCATCTCTTCAATAAATCAAATTTTTGCACCTGCCACATTCCTTTATGATAAAAATTAGTCAAGATATCTCAGTTTTCAAAACTGCAAAGAAATATATTTTACTAAAAAGTAAAACATGTAAAGTAGAAAAGACTTTAGTAGTAGCTTTTAGTAACCAACAGCTTTGAAGTCAGTCCATTTGCTCCTCATTCGCTTATAAATGCATTTTTTGGCGCTTTCAGTGGGGCAATTTTTTAAGTAAAATTTTAACGTAACTTTGAGCCTCTAATTTTCACTAAATCTATCGCATAAAAAAATAGACAAATTGAAAGCAATTTTATCAACTTTAATTTATCTCCTGACGTTATTCACCGAAATCACAAGATATCTCCAAAAAAGTGAACATTTGTCGCTATTAGCTGAAAATCGGCCAATTTTCAGAGTGCAAATGTGTTAGAAAAAAACGTAGATGTTTCTCAGAAACTCGTATAACTGAAATATTGTGATTAAAGTTAGTATATTGTATTTCTTCAAGAAACTAAATTCTTTGCGAACGAACGGTAAAATATTGACCTCATTGCGAATTTCGGTTACATTCAAATGACTATTTCTAAAACTGTAATTTAAATAAATTCATACTGTAGGCAGCATTGGAAACATGATTTACTAAACTTCAGTACACAAGATTTTTGACATTTATTTGTTTAAACTGATTGTTTAGGACAAAAATGACAAAAAATCACATATTTGACATAAAAAATGTTTTTTTTATTACTTTTTTAACTGCATGTAGCTCGGAATTCCTTATCGAAAATGAAATAAAAAAGTGCCATTATTTTTTTTTATTGATTGTATTACAAACGAACTAGTATAAATATCGAACTTCATGAACATTTTTTTGAACTTTTGGCCATATCTTATTAAAATTATATATTCAATTAAAATCAATTGAATAGGGTTTAATTCTATATATACTATCTTTGACGGTTTCAATTGATTTTAAAATTTCTCGGCCAATCTTCACCGAAAATGTACGACAAAATCCCAAATTAACAGAAACTTCATAAACTTCAAATAAGACATTTCTTGACATGTTTCGCTAAAACTCTAACAGCCGGTTTTACAATCGCAAGTTAACTTTCATGTTAGTTGACTTTTACTTGCAGGTTAACTACAACTTTACACATGCGTTTTTCAATATAAAGTTAAGTGATGATTTGTAAACGAGAGGTTGTGAATAAAATTTATAATGTTGGTACTGGAAAAATGGGTAATATACGTAAAATGTATGAATTTTGTTCAAAGTCACGTCACCTGCTATCAAATATAAATGTCAGAAGCAATTTATGAGTTAGTGGTCTATTACTAAGTAGGTAGTATTTAGTCTCGATCTATTTAAAAAATCTCTTCCATCGTATTCTTCGAAAAAGTTAGGTCTATACAGGATTACCTTGGCTCCTCACCACTGCTATATGCATTTACTTCGTACATATCCATTTTTAGGCAAAATATCAAAAAATTATTTTGTGACAGTTATTTTATAGGTTATAAATTGCCAGTAAACTGCCAACTTCTAGTTTACCCGCACCTCATCTGCTAGTTAACTAAAGTTAACTACTAGATAACTACAAAATCTAAAATAACCAGCTATTGTAAAACCCAATTTCTATAATAACCTGAAAGTTAACTCTGACTGGAAGTTAACTAGCGATTGTAAAACCGGCTGTAATAAATGTTCTAGACATTTGCAAAAAACTGTATCCCCCTCTAAAAAAAAAAAAAAAATGCCGTGGATTAAGAAATGGACTCGTCAGTTTCGGAAACAAAATCTAACTGTTGAAAAACCCATTAATATATTTTTTTTTGTAAAGGATTAATCGAAGAATGAATGATTAATAAATGCGAAAAAATGTAGTTTTGTAAAAACTGTTATAACATCAAGCTCCTGTTTTAATATCATATCCCTGATTAATATTTTGGCTAAAAATAAACAGGACACACACCTTTTCTTAAAAAAAAATATCGTTAAACCACATTTCGTCATGACATCCGTTTTAAAAAATTTACAAAAAGCACATCTCACTATATTTTTAACCTCCTGTTCCGAAGAGGAATTAATACGAAATGTTTAGTAAACTTCATAAAAACCTTTTAATCTTAGTTCCTCTAGTTTTCTCTGTCATTAATTTTAAATGTGCCTGTATTAATCAAAACTTGTCTTGGTTTCTTTTTTATTTTATGATAGAACTTTATGTTCCATAATTTAGAACAGAACGAAACCATTAAAATTCTCTTCACCTACCGAGAGGTAATATAAACGAATTTAACATGTCCAATATCCATTGTATAGAACCTACAAAAGTATAACTATTAAATTGCCTTGCCTGTATTGCTTACCTTGATATTTGATTTATATCCAGTGTAGCTTTACATCGTTCTTTGTTATAAATCAATTTATAGTGCATATAGTCCCATATACTTACATGTACAATAACTATAGAGAAATTGCCTATAATTGTGTTATTTTTAAATAGTTACGTCAAATAATTCTCATTTATATACGTACTATAAGTTTGTATAAAAATGTGGATTCTATAATGGAGTAAAACTAATGGCAATTTTTTGCTAGTAATCCAGTCGGTAAAGTAAAAAATACACCAGAAGCTCGCGAAAAATGTTATCTGAGATTTTCCTTCCGCAACAGTTAGTGCGCGGATTAAACATCACAAAACCGCAAAAATCAGTTCTGGGGTGCCACGCAACCCTCCAAAAAAAACCATCCCTTCGATGAAAATAGCCTTATTTTACTGATAACTCGTTAACCGTTGAAGATATAAAAAAATTGGTGATCATAAAGAAGAAAGCTTGTCTAAGTCCTCTTGTAATTTTGTATATGCCATGGTTTTCGAGAAAATCGATATTGACGAAAATTGCAAAATTTGTGTTTTTAATGCGCGAATTTTCGTTTATTTGAAATTTTTTGCGCCCGGCCTATGGAAAAAATTGAATTGCTCGAAAACCAAACAAGCTAGGGAGAAAAATCAAAATGGGTTTTAAAGGGGATATAAAATACTCTCTTGTGTTGCCATTTTTGAGGACTGTTGATATTTATTAGTATATAAAAATAACAATATAATATAGTGTATAGTATAATATAGTTATCTCTTGATTTTTTGTGTATCTAACTATTCACAGACCCACAAAAATAACTAACTACAATATAAGTTATAAATGCATTATCTTTTAGTTGAAGGTAGTACTTCAACGCAGAAAAAGTTAGGAATAAAAATATTCACATTTACAAATTTAGCAGCATGTTTAAGTTAGCTAAAAAAAATCCAAAAAAACCTGCATATTCAATTACTTGATGAAATTTATTTAATACAATTTTTTAACTATTAAATGCTTAGAAACAATAGTTATATGATATATAAACGGAAAAAAAATTTTTGAGGTAAATTTTCAAGATGTTTGGGTCTTTTTTTTATTTTTAGGAAATTTGTAAATGTGAATATTTTTATTCCTAACTTTCTCTGCATTGAAGTACTACCTTGAACTAAAAATAATGCATTTATAACTTATATTAAAGTCAGTTATTTTTTATGGGCCTGTGAATAGTTAAAAGTGCAAAGAATCAAGAGGTAACTATATTATATTGTTATTTTTATATACTAATAGATATCAATAGCCATCAAAAATGGAAACACAAAAGAGTATTTTATATCCCCTTTAAAACCCATTTTGATTTTTCTTCCTAGTATGTTTGGTTTTCGAACAATTCAATTTTTTCTATAGGCCGCGCGCAAAAAATTTCAAATAAACGAAAATTCGTGCGCATTAAAAATGCAAATTTTGTCAATATCGATTTTCTCGAAAACCATGGCATATATAAGAAAATTACAAGAGAACTATTTTTTAGGCAATTAGTCCAGCTTTCTTTTTTTATATCTTCAACAGTTAACGAGTTATCAGTAAAATAAGGCTTTTTTCACCGAAGGGGTGGTTTTTTGGGGGGTTGCGTGGTGCCACCAGACCTAATTTTTGTGGGTTTGTGATGTATAATCCCTCCACTAACAGTTACTGAAGGAAAATCTCAGATAACATTTTTTGTTATGGATATCTTTATAATTATTGGACTATAGAACTTGTAAACATTAAAAACAGTATAGTAAAAAAAATTAGATATACTCCGCAATCAGGAAAACTTTTGCTTCAACAAAAGACTATTCAAGATCGTGTTTTTTTACAGTTTTTCTTAAATATTGCTTATGTTTGTGTTCGTTTTAGTGTTTACAAAATAGCAGATACTTTGACAAAATTTATTCAATTAACATTCTTCTAAAGTTGTTTAAAATGATCAAAATGCTTTACATTTACTTTCTGGTGCAAAGATCAATGAGCTGAAGCTCATTGAAAATTCGTAGTGTCCTATTGGAATATAGACCGGGAAATATAGACAATTTTCCTGCGTTAAGTTGGCCATAATTAGGGGATAATTGCTGTAACAGATACATCAAAATTTGATAGGACTAAAGTTGTAGAAGCTAAAAATCTATAAACCAGAGTCCATAGACTTTTTTGATTCTTGATTCGATATATTTGTGATCTAAAAATGACATTATAACAATGTTGTCTTAAGACGCCTCTGCAACGTTGTAAAATATGTCGTTATTTGTCGTCATTTTTAGATCCGATGGATTTATGAGTTGAACGTTCAGCCTAAGCCATCTGCAGGGTTTGTAAACTTTGATGTGATTTTGACGCCATGTGATCAATACTGACCTCACATTGACATTAGGTAGCGTCAAATTTCCAACAGTGTTTCCTGGGATATAGTACAGGCAAATTAGCCATTTAGGGTAACAAAAATTAATAAAAGGGATCATCTCTGGGATTTAAGTAGGTAGTAACCTGTAGAATGAGACGATGCATTCTTTGCACTTCCAAGTTCCGGGAAAATCCAAAAAAATTTGGAAAAACTTTTTTTATTTTCGTTTTTTTTTTGCTCTAGCGGCCAAAATAATGAAAATAGTTAAAAAAGTTTCCAACAAAAGTTGTAGCTCGTCTCTTTCTCTACAAAAAGATCTAGGACCCCGCACGTTTTATGTGGAAATCGGTTTTTGGGTGAAATTGACTGAAAATTTGTGAAATAGTTCATTTTGTATCCCTGATCAAGTCTCAATGGGGTCAAAGCTTGAAATGCTCATCTTTAGGCAGTACGGGCGTTTTTAAGGGGCAAAAACGGCAAAAATTCAATTTTTTTATGTGCTATGTTTAATTCTTGTATATTTTCCTGAGTTTCTATTGGGATACTTTGAATGTGTATGTCTTTTTTTGAGTCTATGTGTGTGTGTGCGCATTTGTATGTGTACATGTGCGTGGGAATACATGAATGTTTGTTGCATTTATTAACTATAGTATACGATAGTCGCGATTCATGCTTTGCTCATGTGTGAATCACAAATACAACCTGGGTAACCTAACCTAAAAAGTGTGACAATCGGCCCTTTTTAGGGCCAAATAATGTGCAAAATCCGACTTGACAACCTCCTCGTGGTGCACATTGGGTGACTCTAATGTCAGCGGTAATACCTATAATCTACCGGTTTATGTTAATATAGCTTTACTTTTTTTAATACATGTTTTAATGGGACATTTAGGGAGGGGGGGAGATTTCACACTTTTTAGGTTAGGTTAATCCCAGGTTGTACTTGTGATTCACACATGGGCAATGCATGAATCGCAACTATCGTATCTATGTATATTATAGTTAATAAATGCAAACACACACATAGACTCAAAAAAACACATACACATGCAAAGTATCCCAATAGTATAGCAACTCAGGAGAATATACAAGAATTAAACATAGTACATAAAAACATTGAAATTTTTCCGTTTTTGCCCCTTAAAAACGGCCGTACTGCCTAAAGATGGGCATTTCAAGCTTTGATCCCATTGAGACTTTTGATCAGGGATACAAAATGAACCATTTCCCAAATTTTCAGTCATTTTCACCGGAAGACCGATTTCCATATAAAACGTGCGAATTCTTCGGGAGTTTCGTACGACCGGGCTCATCAATCGATAATTCTTACTATTCAGAGCCCCTAAAAAAATGAAAATAACATAAAATGTAGAGAAAAGTCTCAGCTTTAATGTGGGACTAATCACAAAATTCTTAAACAATTTTATCATAAAGAAAAAGTGTCAGAAGATGGCTTAGGAGACTGTACACTTGATTCACAGATCTCATGTCTTTGCCGGGAGTCATAAGAATGATAATTCATTTTGCTTATATATTCCTATAGGTATAGTGATATATTAATCAAATTAACATTTTATTGCAATTACTTTCAATATGCCTTGCGATCAAAGTAGAGGGTATATTTCTCATCGATCAATCACCTCCAAATTTTGGAATTCAATTCTCTATATCTTAAGTAATAATAATAGCACAGTCTTAGTTTTCGGATTATAAGTACAATAAAACATATTCTTTCGAATGACTTTAGATTTTTTTAAATGCATGCAGTACTTTTTGAATTTGTCTACATTATTCATACGCGTTCAGAGAATGCACAAGTATGCCGTAAAACTTGTACAACTTATTTGTTTCTTAACATTCTTCAATTAAATTTTCACGAAGTATAGATTAAAGTGCGTGGAATCGAATCCATGCAGTGAAAAAGCACCCATTATTACGGGAGAAATAGGCAGGATGCATAAAACTCAAAGATATGAATAAATCAACTGTATACAGTTTACTAAGCCAACTTCTAACACTTTTTTCTCTATGATAAAATTTTTTATTAATTTTGTAATTAGTTCCACATTAAAGCTGAACTCCCAGAGAATTCTCATTTTCCGCGCATTTCAGAGCGGCCCAAAACTACAAGTGGAAAACTGGATTTCTCTCCTAAACGGCTTAAGTAAGACAAGAATTTGTAAATACTTTTTTTTTTGTAGAGAAAGAGACCAGCTACAAATTTTGTTCAAAACTGTTTTGTATTTTCATTATTTTAGCCGCTAGAGCAAAAAACCGAAAATCAAAAAGTTTTTCCAAATTTTTTTAAATTTTCCCGGAACTTGGAAGTGCAAAGAATGCATCATTCCATTCTACAGGTTATTGCCTATTTAAATCGCGGAGATGATCCTTTTATTAATTTTTGCGAGGTTTTTACAAAATTCTGCCTCATTGCCTGTACTAATATTTATATTTTATAGTTTTATAGTTGCCACTATTACAAGGAAAAGCCGATATACAGTCATTAGAAAAATGTAAACAGGGTGGTCATTAAATAAGTAATATATTAAAGGTGCACGACGTTACTCACTGGAAAACTCCAAATTGAGTTGGTGGCAGCAACGAATCTACATACATAATTACCAGTTGTGGTCCAAAACAATGCAAGAATATTTTGGCGAATGGACATTTCCCCTCGTGGTTAAGGGGAACTCTGCGCAAGAGCTTATCTCTTGTTCATAGTATCTTACCTCTAGCATGCCCTTTGCGCTTTTAGGGAACTGCACGTACCGTAGACACTGGTCATGCACCTGATTTAGTGCCTCAAGGAATTATGCGATATATCGCAATTGTCTTAGAGTTTAATGTACTAGGGCTAATCTACTTCTATCTCTTCAAAACTGCAACCAGCAGCGAAAGATTCCTCAAAGAAAAAATACTCGGTTTTCAGTACCCAGCAATGATAATGAAAAAAATTTTAAGTCACAACTTTAAGATTATATTTCAAAATCAAAAATAACATGTCTGAGCATTTGTACTTAAATATATATGTTATATCTCCTTTTTTTTTTAGGGCTGCATTAGGACGAGTTTGCATGAAACTTGTGATCGTTATGGGGGTAACGTGGATAGCCGATATAATATCGTGGGCTATTGGTGGACCCCATGAATTGTGGTATGTGACGGACTTGATCAACTGCTGCCATGGTGTCTTCATATTTATCGTTGTTGGATGTCAACCACAGGTAAATTCGATGATTTTTTGCATTTCGAGTAAAACTAGTTTTTAAATATAATTACCTATGAAGTGGTTCTTTTTTTCCCAAATAAACGACAGGGTGGACATGTACACCTGTACCACCCTTCCATAAATGTATCCTATAACTTACTTACCTTTACCTTCTAATGCCTCCGTTTTAATGTTTTCAGGTTCTATCAGCCGTAAAGCGGGTTTGGTGTCTAAGAAAGCATAGGCAAAATGGCACTGCTGGCACAACGAACCACCACTCTTCCAGCTCCCAAGGACCCCCGTCTATGGGTGATACTCTGACCAACACTAACAGCGTCACCAATGGAACGACGAAGTGTGTACCTCTTGAGACGAGTTGCTAGATTTGTAACGATGTTGTTGTCTCATGTTATTACGCTTAGTAATAATCCCGATTGTGAGCGACTTAGAAAGCAAATAGCTGCGCAGCTTTTACGTGCCAACCCAGTGGCAAGATAATCGACACTTGCTTAGAGTTGAAAAGAACTATTTTATTCGACGAAGTATGTATGATTAAGTTAAGTTTAATTGTCTTAAGCATGAACTGACGACAAGTGAATATATTTTGATACTTGCATTTACTGAATATACCCTTAGCGATACTTAATATTCTCAATGACAGATTAATAATAGAAGATGAATATTTTTGTAATATTTTAGAACTAGTCAGTATCTGATCAAAACGTTTGAAAATTTTACTTTCAAAATAAATTGTGTTCTTCGTTCGATTATTGTAGTCAGTAAAGAGAATGAAATATGTTAATGTTTAATGTATATTTTTGTTTATGGAGAATGGAGAATTTTACAAAAGCCAAATCAAATTTTCTAAAATAAGCTTAATGTTTATTTGCTTCTTTTATCGAATTCGACAATAGGATACAAGTATTTCACGTAATCTGACAAGAGAATCACATAAAAAATTAATGTGTTCTGGGATTCTTTCCATAAAAAGGCTTTAAGTGTTCTAATCCAAGCTCTATGTTGATATATCCTAGCTTAATGTTACTCTGCAATATTTTTTAGTCTCTTATATATTGATGAATTCTGCTACTGACTAAAATAATTATTATAGTGTGATAGCCAATGAATGATGGCTAATAATTTAGTGAAATCTCAGAGTAATTAACAAAAGACTGATAAGTATTTATTATTTAATTATACAGATCTTATCCTAAACATGTCCAAGGAATGTACAACACACCCATACAGATACGATACCTACCACGAAAGGGAAGAAATTTTCAAAACCATTTAATAATAACTAGTGGCTCCCTGCTAGTATCTGGACGACTGTAATGATAAAACCGAACAGAATAGCTAATAATAAATCCAAGCCTTGAGGGAATTTAAAAGAAATTCTCAAAACTGATAAAGGCAAGGTTAATAACAAGAACTTGCCCTAACACAACCTGTCTTTAAAAGACACAACTGTTTGAGATTTTCTCAGATGACCCTGGAAAGTGTTTGGGTACAGCGAATCGAATATTATAGTACTAATGCAAATATTCCGTGCAATATACTGTTTATTATCAGATGAGTTGCCTTTTAGTTACACGCAGATGTCTCATCCACGATCTGATTGTGAATTCCCATTATCACGTATCCTTTGAACCACTGCCGTAAAAGTTCTATGGTTAGGAATGTGTTTGTTAGGAAATGGTTCTTCAAACTAATTAGAAGTTACTAGTGCATTTTGCATTATTTCACTATAAATTAAAAATTATATCCATCAACTTCAAATCTGTGGTCACCACTATAATAAAAACACCGAGCAATACTGATCTAACACAAACCTACCACTTTGCGTACAGCAACTACAATCAGCTGACAATATGTTATAAGACCAATGTTCGCAGAGACATAGGGATGATCAACTATTGGGGCTTGGTTTAAATTACAGTCGTCCACCTAAGTAGAGTTAAATAGTACCTTAACTTTAATAACACAAGGCCACAAAATAAAGTCGAAATATACTTTTGACCCGACCAGGTGCATTATATGTTTTCCCCATCACCTCTGGTTTTTCGCGTAACCTCAATAACTAAAAGAAAAAACAGTAAAACTCAGCAATATTATCCCAAGACGCACAGCTCGTAGAGACTGGGAAAGACCACCGATTATAGAAAATTGAACAAGCAGTCGAGTGGCGCAAACCGCAGATTCATAGCTATGACCGTTTCTGAGATGGGACTTCATAAAGTCGCTGGATGGTAAAAATGTGACTTTTTTCGTACTTCCGAAGGCCTTATTTCTAGAAGGGACGCAGAGAGAGAGAGAGAGCTGGTTTGTGCTATTCGATTTCTCTCGCCTTCCTACGTATCCCTGAATTTTTTACAGATTTTTGCGAGAACATCGACTTTCTTGCATATCTTCTTAAAAATTTTAACCGATTTTGACACTATTTGGCTTGAAATGCCATAACTTCTTGCAGACAAAATTGGCCCCAATTTTTTTGTGCTAGATCGATTGGAAAAATGCAGAGACGTGCGACATGAGTTTTTTGCACGTTAAAGTGAGAGGTGCGACGATTCGGCTCCTCGGGCAACACGGCCTCACCTCGAAGGGTGTTGAGGTTATGAAGTTTTGAGTAATGGGTTATAGAAATATAAAGTTATGTAATTTTGGGTTAAGATTGTTGAATTTTACTGTTCTTTTCTTATAGTTTTCGAGGTTATGAGGAAAAACCAGAGGTGGGCTTTGGATTCAGTTTCATCGACCCCAAAAATATATAATACCTTATTTGGTCAAAGGTATATTTCGATTCTACTTTGTGGTCCTGTATAATTTTTTACGCCCAGTCTGTTCAGATTTTTTAAATTTTTTGGTGGCATCAACTCAAATTTCAAGGGTGCACATCCTTAAAGTCTTTAGGATAAGATTTGGATCATCTATATCTTAAGCTTATTGTCTTTATAGACCAGTGCAAAACAATAAAAACCATGAACAAATGTAATTTTTTTTAGCTTTGTCATAGTGTCCACTATCTATTTCATGTTAAATCGATAAAATCACCAATCAGTTAGAACTTAGCAATTTTTCTACTTTTCTAAATATTAGTTATTGAAATTTTTATACACATATTCCATTAATCAATAACTTCCATCAAGTTAACAGTTTGGTCTGATCCTATTAAGGCCAGATATATAGTGGTAGCTGAAGGGGGCTCACACCTGGCAGACTTACTTTATGTTCCAAATCTAATTCATTTCAGTCTACACTGATGAGGATCAATAATTGCGAAACAGCAATATTTTTCCCCCTTTTTGTATTAAAGGGTACAATTCTTTGATGATATTTAAATAATAAATGGTTCATATTTACGAAAATAGTTCAACATTCTACAGAAGATTTTGTGGAATAGAACCTGTGTGAAATATTTCAAACAGGGTTTATTTCGATTTCGATAATTAAAAAACAGCTATCGATATCTGGTCCTTCTTCAATATGCTCTAAAATTAACACTAGTTGCTTTAGCACCTCGTTCAAGTATTTGAGGCTTGTTTTTCTTATATCGCATATAGATTTACTGCCGTCGATCAGTCTGAAGTTAATTATTTCTAACATTTAAAGAGAGGCAAAATAGGAATTAAGACTGATGTCATTTCATCTGTCGACTTTTATGTTATTTGTATATTGTAAAATGTATGTAGCTTTAGTTCCCTATTTATGTTATATGTTACCATAGTCATTTGTATATATTTCTTTGTTAAACTGTAGCACTGATTATTTTTAACGTAAACATTATTTCCCAGTATTAATTTAATAAATAATTTTTGTTGGTGGAACTTTAAAACATATCTTTTTTATAATATATGTTTTGCATATCTAATGATATTTTTTAGGAAATTAAATTTAATTTATTCAATTGGACCATTTTTTAATTTATTGTCTAAGTTAAGGTTGTAAATATAAGATATATTTTAGAGTTCTGTTATGTTATAAGTGTTGTAATATGTCAGTATTTTGTATAAAATAAAGTTTCCTTTTTTAAAACAGTGCATGTTTTTGATTGCATCATCTAAAGCAAAATTATCTTATCGGTTTAGCTGATAGCTTTTTTTTATTGAGAGAGTGTCCAGGTCCTCTAGCAACAATTGTTCCTAAGCAAATAAAGAGAACCGAATTTACTGTGTCTAACTCGTCTAAACCAAAGAGTATAGTATTAAAAGCGGTAACACTTCGAAAAACCGTCTTTGATCTCGGCTAGCTGGCCCTTTACGTGGGTATAGGAATAAATCAGGGTTGGCTTCAGGTGACGTCACTCCATAGAATTATAGCGTATGATGCATCCCAAAAAGAACTGCTCAGATGAAAATAACAAGGTCGCGACATTTGATCGGAAAGAAATTTACACATTGAATTACTAGTGCATGGACATTGGACAATCAATATCTCCTCAACTGTTTGAAATTAGAAAAAATGTCCAAGATAAAAATTGTAGGAGATCTAGAGTGGCAATATGCTACAATAATAATTTTAAAATATTAAAATTCTTTTTAAATCTACAGCATGTTTCACAGTGGTAAGAACATACTTGGTTTTTTAGATGGAACACTCGGTAGTTTTTTTATATATTTATGTTTGAAACTTCGTTCTCTATCCTGGCATATATCATTTTTGGAATTTCAGTGCTGGGTTGGCATGTTATTTAATTTTTTTTGTCAATAAAAGAGACATTAAGAACAGTCAAGAATAAAATCTCCAACTCCAACAATCGCCAACTATTGTTGTTTCACTATGATGTTAACACACCTGTGTATCTATAATGTATACCTTTTTCACAAGATGTTGTTTCATTCTGATTTACTAATCGTGTGTTTTTTATTAGCTCGATGATCTTTATTGAAACTACTACCCGTATAACCAACCTGTATATAACCGGGTCTATATGAAAATCTTTACTCGGTAAAGACGGCCTATATTCTTTTGGTATAGTGACGATACGGGTTTGAATACACAGAATAAAGTTGGCATTTATCGAACCGCTATCACAACACTTAGATATTAGTTGTGTATA
The DNA here is from genome assembly GCA_963583905.1 of Stenurella melanura. Taxonomy (NCBI): domain Eukaryota; kingdom Metazoa; phylum Arthropoda; class Insecta; order Coleoptera; family Cerambycidae; genus Stenurella; species Stenurella melanura. The sequence continues at coordinate 139,558,523 of OY757312.1, forward strand.
AGTCAATATACCTTTAGTGTATTTAAGCACATGTTGCAAATAAAATAATAAGTAAATACAAAAATATTTGTTCTGTATGTTTTTTTTTTCGGGAATTTATGGCATATATTACTTTATAATTTTTACTATACTGATAAACTTATAGAATCTTCAGATATCATCTATTTTTCTTGTTGAATGCCTAATGGGATCCTGGTGGGACGCGAATCTATGACGCAGATTTACAATTTCAGTGCACTAGTGAGGTTGGTGGGTTTACTATCTGCGCCACCTGGCCTTGTGTTGAACTGTCGCTTATTGTATATACATATTTATAATTACTTAGAGATGTGTAGGTACAGTTATAGATTATTTAATATACCTATACTCAATAAATTTGTTTTATATAAGATACACAAGAAACAAATAACGCAATATGATTGCTGATTATTCTAGATTTATATAATACAGTAGACACATCAGGAACATCGTCCGATGATAACATTGAAGAAGTTTGATGAGCAGGTACTGTCTCAGAAATAATTTTCCGATGAATTACGTGAATGGGCAATAAACAGGAATATTGAATTAACCCATATTTCTAAATTATTACGAATTTCAGTCCACGATGTGAATCATGTTGAACTACCATCGGATACAAGAACATTACCTACTCAAAACAACTAGAGCTGTAAACCGTCGTCATATGGATAATGGATATTCTTTCTTCTACTCACTACTTTGCATGTAGTAATAGCAAATCGTAGAACGCATAACCTCACATTTATCAGTCATGTGTGTTAGTTCTATACTGATAAGGCAAGTTTTAAAATAGAATCGGTATAGAAAACGAAACAGAATCTATACAGTTGCGTTATTATCTCGTCTATAATTTAACATTACTCAAGATGTGCTATAAATGAGGAAATATCAGCATCGGTTATGTAAAGACTCGTTACCTACTAGAATATCTATAGATGACATATAGATTTAATAAAGTCGTAATACATTTACCATAACAGCATAATGTTTTTATGGGAGAACTTTACAGGACCTATATGAGTTATCGATAATATAACGATACTTTATATCTGCTATAAATGTAAATCATATATTCTCTATAGGGAAAATGTCTACAGATAATGCTTTATAGTCGCTGTATTTAATTGTACTATAAATACGCTATATAGTTTAAATCTGTATAGATTATATGCTAATCTATATAGTCCACGGAAACCTATATCTCTTGGTTATACGAGTATGCGTTCTGCAAGTAATTAGGTAGGTATTATGTTGTATTAATGAATGTTATGCAATATTTTTTTGACCACGGTTAAGTTAGAAATATAGAATAGAATAACGAATGTTATGTAAGATGAAACATCAAAATTTACTATATAGAAAATATTTAATTCGATCTTCGACAATGCATTTTTCAACCATGGGAAACATTGCTGAAATAATGAAAAGGAATCCTGGTTTCTTAAGATACATAAGTCCAAAAATGATAGGGATAGAGTCAAATATAAATTTATAAAAAAAATTTGTGTTCGATTTAATAAATCCAAGTATTATCTGAAACACTCTGTAGATTTAAAAATAATTTTAAAATATGCCACTTTTGAACCCCTACAATTGCTATAAGTATGAGGTATTTTTTCAAATTTGAAATAGTTGAGGCGATGTATACGTCACTAGTGTGACCGTGCTTTGTTAGAGCTGGAACGGCTCGGTGGGATTTTGAATTTTTTCCTTGTTAATTCAAAATTGAATCCTAGTTCTTAAACTATTCAATCAAGTTATGTAAAAAAGTGTTTTGCAATTATTGCCTTTAAGGTTATAAAACATTCGAAAAGTTAAGTGTTGTCAGAGAATAAATCAATATGCAATTTGTTTTGGTATTTTTTGCTCGTATCAGACAATAATTCTATAGGATGCAATTTTTTGACAGCAGTACAACTACATCGGAAACCTTATATCAAGCAAAAAGAAGATTGAATATTCTATTTTACTCTGTCACCTGTTATGGAACAAAATATATCATGTACAAATGATAAACTTTACTTTTTTTTTAATCAAATAGATCTTTTTATAACTAAGTCAGAAAAGCATTAATTAGCTTTGCAAACCCTTTTTTAAATAACTTGGCCGAATAGTTTAATAATTATGAACTTACAGGGAATAAATTCAAAGCCCATTAAAAAAAAAACTGAGCCATTCCAACCCTAACAAAATAGGAGTTTTATCGATCAAACGCCATGTCCTTGTAATCATGTGTGACCAGCTCTTTTTGACATACACTGTGTGACACAATATTTTATTTATAGTCTTTTTTGGAAATTCTGTAACATCTGAAGTTAATACGATAAAGTTATTATTGTAGCTGGCGATACCCGTTCAAAAGAAAATAACACAAAAGGTAAATGAAACACTTTACCTACTTACTTCCCCATTCGGACCTGTTTAAAGACGACTGGTACAACTATAACAAGGTCATTCGTGCTACGTGGCATTTTTGAACAAACCAATGACAACGAAGTTACATTCCTCCTTTGAATGAGCTGTAAGTTGAAGGGAAATGATTACACGTCTGTCTCTCTCTCAGGACACCTTTTCCTTGTCGACACAGGTTTGCCACGGATCCTCCAATGTCAATGATGAAGAGTTGCTCTTGTAGAAGCTAAAGAAGTTACCAACATCACTTTTTTGAGGTTTCCGTATTATATTCAGATTATGGAATATTTAATAAAAACAATTATAGAGGCATTAATGCATTTTTGTGACAAAAGATCGAGAGGTTACATTCGTACGAAAATGCATGCCAGAAAAAATAAGTCAGAATTTGATAGGAAACGTGATTATTAGTCTCTTAGGAACAAGTATAAGATTGTAATTATTATTATACCTCAACTAATAAATAAAATGTGTTTTCTTTCATTTTAGATGAGTTTTTGCCACCTAGAGAGGAATTACTAACTTAGAATTTTTATAGTGCTATCTTGGTTCAAAGTTGGATTACACACACGGAAGGATACATCGGTATCAAAATGTGTCGCTAGACTGACGAAGCCCAAAAAGCTTTTATTTGATTTTTAAGGCTTTTTGGGCTTTGTCAGTCTGTCTAGTGTGACATATTTTGATTACTATTAGAAACTTCAAAATACGTTGTTTATTTTTTCTCATATATAAGAATGATACACTAGTAGTCACTATAAAAAAATAATTTGGAAACGACGGACGAAAATAGTATTCAGATTGCAGTTGTCACCATTGTCAGAGAGAAAACCAGATATATTTTTAGTAAAAAATTTTACAAGCTGCTCATCTAACAAAAAAAAAACTTAATAAATGAGAGATTTCAAATAAGAAAAGGGGTTTTGTGTAAATAACTTTACAGATTGCTTTTCTATTGTATGATTTCCCTGTGCATTTTTCACCAGGCCCGCCAAGAGGGGGGTGTTTCTTCCTGGGCCCGGCGGTTTTGAGGGGGCCCGGGTTTCACTGGAAGTTAGTGATTAGCATTGATTGCATTTGCATTAGCTAAAACAAAATGATTAGCGTGATGTAAATAATAATGAGTTTCGCATGACCCGTATCGTTTATGAGATAAATATGGAATTGTTAGATAAAGGAATATCTCCGCTGCCATTTTTTAAAATTTTTATGCCGTGATAAATATTTAATTCTAAGGAATATCACACCCTGCCTTTCAAAATTTCGCTTGACATGGATATTCAATTTTGAGAGGAATATTACCCCCCGCTTTTGATAATCTTGATGGCCGAGATAAATATTTAATTTTAAGGAAAAATAGTTTACTATTATGAATGCCACTCCCCCTCCGCTCTTCGAAATTTATATTTTTACATTGAAGATTGGTGGGAGCCGATGTTATTACCCCCCGGGCCCCGATTTTCTCTCAACGGCTCTGCTAAAAGTATATCCCATTTCTTCATTAGCAATAGCATCAGCTACCCATCAATGTTATTCTTCTCTCTGAAATACTTTGTGGATATAGTGCCAACAGAGTTTAATTTTCATAATGTACATACTGGGTGGCCCAGACTGAAACCGCCAAACTTTCAGGATCTATGTTTCAGGCTAAAAGACTTTTTTCATCTATAAAGTTTTTTCCAAAAATATACTCCCTCTGAGCTAGAGCAAAAAGGAAAAAAGAGAGGAAAATGCGTCTTTTCAATCACATTTATTACAAAATGGTGAGGTTTTGAAAATGTACAAAAACTGTTCGGAATGACCGTCACTATTTTCAATGCAAAGCTCACACCTACGAATGACAGACTGAGCAGCTGCATGACACTCTGCTGGTGTGATCTCTCAGGCTGCTCCTAGAAGGCAGCTTTATCGCTGACAGGCTCTGCATAAACCTTGTCCCATTGTACCAGATACAAGACAGTCCATAGGAGTCATGTCCGGAGAGCGTGCAGGTCTAGGGCTGGGACATTCTTTACCGCAACTGATCGATCTTCCAGGAAAGTAGTCATGCAACCATCAGTGAACTGGTAGAGTCTAATGAGCTAGACAGCCATCTAATTAGAACCATCTGTTTATCATTGGCTGAAAATCATTTTCCAAAAAAATCCTCCATTTAGGCATGGAGGCAGAAAAATTGGAACGTTGAGTGAGTCGTTGCACAACCTCATCCAAACGTTGCACGACAATTGATATTGAAAATAGCTAGCTCTTACGCCATGATGATTTCCATGCTCCCAAATGTGAGAGTAATGCTGATTAAAGACACTAACACTGGTTGGGAAAGTTGCTTCGTTGGTCCAAATCACCCTCCAAGGGAAAAAAGCATCATTTGTTTAGCACAGGAACCATCTAGAAAATTCTCTTCTTCATGGCAGATCATCAGGTAACAAATTCTGAACTTTATGCAGATGATTTGAGTGACGATCGTCTGCCTTTAAAGTCCTATTCGCAGTGCGCTGCATATATCCGTGCTGCTCGAAGGCATTTCATCGAAGTGCCCCAAGATTTGTTCTGTCCTTCTTGCATTCTGAAGAGGTGCGAAAATTCCATCTGCTCATGACCACAATGAAGTTCGTAGGTGTGTGCTTTGCATTTCGTAATAAATGCTACGAAACGAGACACATTCTTCTTTTTTTTTTTCCTTTTTGCTCTAGCTCGGGGTGGGTGCATTTATGAAAATAACTTTATGCATGAACTGTTATTTTTAACATGAAAAATCGATTTTGAACATTGGGCGGTTTAACTCTGGATCACCCCGTATAATAGTTTGAAATGTGAAAATTCGAAGAGATCTCGGTGAGTGACATTTCACAATTTAAGTAGGTTCTCTTGGGCATCCTTTTAAATATTGCCTGGGTCCTTCCGTTTGACTTTACCTACTGGTTATCAGTAGACAATGATGTGAAGAGTGAAGCTTGCCCTACAGACAAAGGCACAAGTGTAAAGGATCACCTGGGACAGTTTAATAGAAAAAATTAATTTGAAATTAAGCCTGAAGCCATGTTAAAACTATAGGAACATAAATAACCCTGATCTTTTATCTCAACTTTAAGTCCCCAGCAGGCGCTTGATTGTCATTTTTGATCTGAAATTATCCTTCTCTGATAAAGTGTTATAAAATAAAACAACTAATATAAGAAGTAATATATTACAATTACAATAGATAATCTTTGGTATATGTACAAAAAATATAACTAAATCTTAGTCTAAATTTAAAAGTCACTGATTGTCTTAAAATAATAAAAAAAGTCCAAAATAATTTAATATAGAACACAGACTAGCGATAGTTCAAATTTATAAATAATCTCTAAGTATTCGTCCTTAATATATACACTAAAATTTTGATATTACGCATTCACTTTCGGTGTTTTTAAGTTGGTTATGTTGTTTTTGTTCTCAAATTTCTGCTGCAACGAAGCAACATTCGAAGATTGCTTAGCTGCATTTCTAAGGCCCACAGGGGTTTTCGAATTCACGCCAGCATCAGAACTGGCTTTATTTAATTTACTAGCTACCGGTGGTTTTACATCGCCCTTTTTTTCTTGAGGTGACTTGAAACTAACTGCCTTCGAGCTGCTCTTTGTCGGCGCTTTTGGCAGATTCACTGTCGGTTTGACATTTGAAACTAAAGGCTTCTTTGCAGTCGTGCCCCCGTTAAGTACATCAGGAGGCTTTGCAGCAGGATTAGCGTTACAACTAGTTACTAGATCGGGACTATTCGTAATAGATCTATTAGATTTTGGACCCGCAGGTGCAGTTCTTGTAGGCGATGGCTTCCTTGTACGTAAGTTAGGTGGCGTTATTTGCCTGCTCACAGCTGCTTTAGGCACAGATTTAGTTGTCGGAGAAGGCGGTGTTTTGCTAGTCGGAGAAGGAGGCGTTTTGCTCGTTGGCGATGGAGAACTTTTTGATTTACCAGTTCTGTCTGGTGAGGGGTCCGCCTTTTTAACACCAGCAGTTTGATTCAATTTAAAACTGGCAGCAACTGGACCCTGAGGTCTACTAAAGGTAGATGAGAAAGGTTTAGTGCTGTCAGATTTAAATGTGCTCAAGCCTGGTTTTTCTGCAGTTTTAGGCTCTGCCTTGTTCTCGCCTGGCGGTTTAACAGGCACGTTCACGGCAGAAGGATGGATGTAACCGCTTGAAGTAGAACTAGCACTTGACTTTAAATTTCCACTCATATTACTATATTCGCTCTCAGGATAAAGTAACGAGGAGGTATTAACATATATCTCTGAAGGATCAGGAGATATTAATTCTTTCTCTTTCCTCAACTTCTCCTCGGCCTCCCTCTTCTTACGAGCTAAAGTAGACGTTGAGTAAATGGAGTCAAAATTGCGACTTTGTATCTCGGTCACTATTTCTCCTAGTAATCCCATACTTTCGCTAGATCCAGAGTTACTTGTTACTTTCTCTGGAGAAGCGGAGGAAACCGGAGAAACTGGAGACTCTTCAATTACTGCGTAAATGTTATCTCCACTAGTGGGGCTTGTAGCTGCCTCAGTTATCCTTGCGAGTGGAGCGGCCTCATTTAAACAGTCATCATATTGATTTTGGTCAGGATTTTTTCCAGCTTTAACGTTGGTTATTTTAGGTTTCTCCTCCACATTTTCCAATGGCGGTCTTGGTGGAGGAGGACTCTTGGGTCTGCTGCCCGAAGGAATGCTTAACGGTCTTTTAAAACCACTCGGTTGACGCATGGAGCCGAAAGTGTGTATATTAGGCCTAGGAGTATCTTTTGTGGCTCGCATGCTCTGCGCCCTCATTACTACAGCTTTGCTAGCTTCGGTGTTGACTGGCAGGGCTGTAATAGCGATGTTAATTTTAGTTTGTGGGATAGGATTTGATATTTCCATTGAACGCAATGCGTCCTTATCTAAGACTTTGTTAGCTTTGACTTGGTTCGTCTTCGGCAGGGAATTAGAGTGCACGACAGGCTTCTTGTCTGCGGATTTCAGAAAAGAAGCGATTCTGTTTAAAGCACTCGTGCCAGAACTTTCCTTTTCTTTTGGCGCCTTTTTGATCTCCTCGTTGACTTTGATATTAAAAATCGTATTCGATGGGGTTTCCGGCGTAGACAATGGCCGTTTATTTTCTTTATCCGATGTAGGATTTGGAGCTTCAGGGGCTGCTCTGAATGGTACTTTCGGGGCATTACGCAGAGGTGAAATCAGTTCTTTGGCTGTACATGTGGAATTCTCCAACACTGGAGAAGATATTATTGGTCTTGCATTACTGCCTGGGTTAGGTGGAGGTAGTGCTGGTGCTGCCGAGGCTCCGTGTGCTGCAGAAATTCCATTTGATAACGCATTACCTTTAAAGGAGTTGTATTTTTGTATTGGCTTATTAAATAAACCTGTCTTGGCCGCCAGGGTGTTGGAACGGTTTACTGAGGCTTTTACAGTAGCAACTGTTACTTTTGGTCTTGGTTTCTTAAAAGATGGGGTTTTTTCAACTGTTGGAGCAGATGGTAGAATGACAGGTGGTGGTGGGGCTGCTCTAACGGGTTCCGGATCTACTTTTTTGGCTGGACTTATGCTAAAGCCTTTGAAATTACCAAAAAATTCGTTGTTTATCCAGCCAGCAGGAGGAGGGGAGTCCTCGTGGAGTAGAGAGTGATTGTCCTCGGTTCGCTTTGTAGTCTCGGATGGAAACGATGGTCCCCTCGATTTACTTGGAGATTTTGACCTGTTGAACCAACAAATATGAAACATTACTGGAAAAGTTCGGATTTTATTGATATTGTGCTGCCCATTGTTTCTTAACCTTACTTACTCAAAAACATGACTAACAAAGGAAAATCAATAACGTGGTGTGGAGCATGTGCAGAGCAACAGGGTTTGTTTGTCTTTTTTTTAAATGATTCTTAATGCACAATTGGGTCAGCACATTTATCTTTTAAAAGATGCCACTAATTATACAGGGTGTTTCAGGTATAGTACCTGAACTTTAACAGAGTAAGGAAAAAGTAGTTTTAATTGAAATTGTTCTGTAAATCGATACAGTTAAGAAGTTCATAATATCCAAATTATGAAATTTCATAAAAAAATACAACATACATCGTTTTCCTATATCAAATTACAATTACCTACAAGGAAAACAACTATAAAATTTTCATGTGCTTTCGTGACACTGTCGATCTCTCCAGCCTTCTCATCAGTTGTCATTTATCACCATCGATTTAGATTCACTATACAACTCAATATTTCTAGAGGAAGGTTTATAGATATTAATAAATGAGATGGTAGCTCAATACAGGTTCAAGTCCTGAATCACTGCCTTCTTCCGCTTTTGTGAATTCTTAATTCACACAACACACATTATTCACACGTTGGCGAAAATTTTTATGTTACAAAACACGCTAAACATCAGCAAATTGTTACGAGTTTATGCTCCCTAGGATAGCTCATGAGTAGTAGGCGGAATTAAGTAGCGGTGATAGGAAACTGCAGTACCACCAAAGCCTGTAGTGTGCGCCATCTCCGAGACGTTTTCTGGAAGTTTGTAGATGGATTGAGATTTCTACATTATTCTAGATTGCCGGAAAGATAGTTCAAGACTTTACTAGAAATATATGGAAGTTGCGGGAATGTTTCTAGATGCCTTTTGTAGAGTATATAAGCCAATGTAAACATGCGGAAAGGGAGTTTTTAATGAATTGAGGTTAGATAATTCCAAAGTGATACAAAGTGAAAAGAAGAGTGTAAATATCAAGTAATAAACAGTGTTAAAGGTTATTTTAGTCACTATACGTGTATTCTTGTCATAACGTTTGAACCCGGTGATTTAAAGGGTGGTTTCTTAAGGGGTGGAAACAGGTGACAATATATTCAGTATAAATGTTTGGATGGAGGTATTTGGCAGTCATCTACTTGGATCTGTGGTTGATTAAATGGAGATTATCTTAATTTTCTGAAAAATTTTTTACTCAATTTGGCAAATGGTTACTTCGAACAGTCATCAGAACTTATGGTTTATGCATGATGCTTATCCAGCTCATTTTAATGATTGTCAATTTGTTGACAGCACATGCAGAGACTACTGGATGGGATAAAGCGATCCAATTGTTTGTCCAGTACTAAATCCTTGTGACTTTTGGATTTAGGGATAATTGAAATCATTAGTTTATGTGATAGTACAAATTCGTAAGCAGCTTTAGACAAGAATAGAAAACTCTTGTAGTGAATTTAAGAATAATCGATGAATTTAAGAAAGAATTTAGCGATCTTAAAACAAAAGAACAAATTATGCATTGAGACAAAGGGTCATCATGTAGAGCATCCTTTGTAGATTCAGTTGCTGTTCCTGTTAACTTTCATCTTTTTTACTCTGTTAAAGTCCTGCTAATAAAACCTGAAACATTACCTATGATACAGTGTTATACAACAGTGAGACAACATACAAAGCAACACAACATGCAGAGACAACAAAAACAACGAGTTAAGAAGAGTAATTAAATATATTTCAGTAAAAGTATACAGGGATTATATATGGTTAATAAAAATAGTGTAGGTATTATTTTGTTAAAGAGAGAAACAACAGATCAGATTATCGTCATTATCGACATGTTATTGTTTTTGGAGGTTCATTCAATAATCTTCCCTCTAAATTAAACGAAATGTTAAATAATTAGTCAATTAATAAAAGTGAGAGCAAGAAATTGAGTAAAAAATCGAGATTTTTAAATTTCAAAATGTTAGTAACAAAATAATACTTGCTAATGAAAAAAATTGCACCTAAACAATATAATGGCTACAGTCTGGCTGATTAATAAACTACAAGGATTTTAAAACATATTTAAGACAAACTACTCTACTATTACTAGTACTACTACACAATAATATCGTAAAAAACATACACTAATTTAATTACTGCACAACTCACAAGTACAATAGACTAGACTGGACTAAAAGCTATTCAAAAGTTTTGAGAGAATTTTTATATACCACATACAGTAGGCTAGAACCACTTTTAAATGAAATATGCATGCACTTTCTCTATTCCTATGGCAAATGGTAGCTTTATCTGTCCTGAAACAATTCACGTAAACCTTAAAATTAATCCCTGTTTTCTAGAAAACTCATTTTTTTAATTTTTAATGATTTCTTTTGAAAATTAATTTTTGCATTGATAAGCTTGGTATTGGAAGTACTTTCTGAATTCTACATTAACATCATATAAACGCAATTTTTCATTTAAAAAGAATGTTCTGTTCTAATTTAATATCAGTTTTATGATAATTAAATACAAAATACATAACTGATTGAGATCTAATACTTTTTTTATTTCACATGAATACCATCCTACAATGCATAAGTTTTAGCATTATTATCTAATGATAAAAATTGGCATTCTATACAGTATAAATGCTGTACTCTCAAACACTTCTCAATAATTTTTCTGGATATTTTGGAAGAGTTTTTTATGTTTATAAAGGTCCAAGTCTGTTTAAAATTATCATAAACGGATTCCATTGCCTGTAGCACTAATCTCTGGGTTAAGATAGCTGGCTCGGAAAATGGCAATATACGCAACATATTTGGAATCCAGAACAACAACAAAATAAGAATCTACTGCATTTCTAAAGTCTCTGAACACCTGGACATATTTCAAACAACCTATCTGACAAAAGCTCTCCAGAACGTCTTCTTTATTTAGTAAAATTTTACATGAATTTCCGGCAAACGAGGGAGATCCGTGAAATAAATCTCGTATTACATTACATTGTTTTGCCTTCAAAATTGATATTATTGTAAATGTGACTGACTATGCCCATCATAAGATGGAGTTCTGGAAGAGGAATTATGTCAATTATCTCTTTATTTATTATTGCCCAAAATGAGTGATCCAAAAACGCAGTTTTGATATTTTTTGCCTCGTTGCCTTTACTTCCATTCGCTTTAAACATATTGTAATTCTCTATGCACTCTCCAATTGTTCTGAATTTTCCACGTTCATTAAATTTATGTTTTTTTGACAAACACCAAGTACAAGGATACCTGCATGCTGAGCTCAACAAGCAGCTATCCTTGTACCCTTTGAACAGACTTGGAGCCAATATAAATGTAAAAAAACACATCCAGAATATTCAGAAAAATTATCGACAAGCATTTATGAGTGCAACAGCAAGCATATTATATACAATTCCACTTTCTATAAGTAGATAATAATGTTATAACTTCAATATTTTAAGATGGTTTTTATGTGAAATAAAGAGAGACAGATCTCAATCAGTTATACACTTTGTATCTAATTATCATAAAACTAGTATTAAATTAGAACAGACAATTTTTTTAAATGAAAAATTACGTCATCTCAATGTAGAAATCTGAAGAGTACTTCCAATACCGAAAATGAGCTTATCAACGCAAAAAATGAATTTTCAAATGAAATTGTTAAAAATTAAAAAAATTAATTTTCTAGAAAACGAACCAGGGAACAATTTTAAGGTTTACGTGGATTGTTTCAGGACAGATAAAGCTACCATTTCCCGTAGGAATTCAGTTAGTGCATGCATATTTCATTGGTGGTTTGATAAATAATATAAATAGATTCCGTAATATTTAAAACTTTGCTCTATCTAGCACTTAAGTAGTTTCCACCAAAGCCAAAACACCACGCGCGACTCGCGTTTCGTTATCCAAGATGGCATTATCACTTGAAGATGATGATGTCAACTTAGTTAAAGATCTGCACGTTGAGTGTTCCGGCGGAAATTACTTTAGCGTAGATTTCAACCCTCTTCAGGATTGTTCCCTACCTCCTAACCCCAAAATGTCCGTTAAATTAATGTTTTATTCAAATTATGCAACAAATGTTGAAATATGTATGACTCAACTTAATGTGAATTAATATTGAAATAATTTTCATAAACACCAAAACATTAAGCTTGACACGAATTTCGCCAATAAAATTGACATTAAAGCTACATCTAGAAATGTTATATGTTTTATAAATGCGCAGAAATAGGTTATATGGTAATAGTCTATTAAAGAGTAATAATGTAGGCAAATTAGGCGAAAATCGATCTAAACTTGAAAACCTTTACCGAATGAATGGACTCTCACACTTATGGATTCTGTTTATTTTGATGACTAGATCAAACTCCAAACAAAACAAAAATGGCCGCTATTACCCCGCAATTGTCATAAACAACGAGTTTGTTACTAATCCGTTAAATAGCAAAACTGAGGTGAACTGAACAAACAAAATATATTTCTAGATAATTTGATGAAAAATAGCAACTTTTTACCTACTCTTGTAAAATTTTCGAAAAATGCGTATTTTCTGAGATATGGCGGTGCGAATTTTTTCAAAAAGGAGGGAGGGGGAATATAAAGTGATGAGAAAAAATCCAGAAAAATTCTGGTGAATACAAGACTTTTTTTTCTGTCCAAGTATTTCCGGAAAAACACGAAATAAAGACCCTTATCAGAAAATGGAAAATCTTGTAAACTATGAAATTTTAAAATCTGGAAAAATTCAGACGTATTTTGGTCAACTTCTGACACTAGTAAAAAAAAAAAAGCAAAACGCATTAAAAGAACGTTCCGTTTTATACCCTCTAAGATCATGAGCAATAAAATGCAATAGACTTTACCATCTTATATATACATATTTTTTTTTAACAAAAACACCACTGAAATATGTTTCTAGATTCAATGATTATTCTGCACTATTCACAAATTTTAAAATCGCAAAGTTGTGGAAATGATTGTTTAAAAAATAATAATATCCCCACCTATAATCAATACGCCATGGTTTTTAAAAACAGGAAAGTATCACAAAGTGTTCTGGTCCGCGCTTGAGCTATGAAATTTTTAAGAGAATTTGTAGAAATTAGGATGCATTTTTTTTTTAACTTACCATAAAGGCTTGGCCTGAGTATTAATGCATTGAGCGTCGCTAGTAAAAGAAACTGGCTTCTGCATATATTATCATAACTTTCTAAATGCAAAATAATGCAAAAAAAAATTACCAACAGTTAAAAAAAACATTCATAAATCTATATACGGTGTGTCCTACTTTTCACGGTTATTAAAACATCAATTTATTTCAAACTTGTGCAAGTTGTGCACTTTTTCAAGGCAACTAAAAGCAAATATACCTATTTAATTTATTCCACAAACACGTGGATATTCAACTTTTTGAAAACTTTAAATTTATAAATATATAACTTAATATTGTAAGTATATATTCATTTTCTAATTGTCTTATCAATCTTAATTTATTTGAAGTATTAACAAGTTAATAAAAAAATCACATATTTCGCAACTCTTGCAACTAAATGATAACAATATCATAAACTCATAACAACTACGGAACGCGCTTAAACATCCATCGATAACCTACAACGCGCCCGCTCTATTCTCGACCCTCATACTACAGCACAAAACATAAAACTCTTCCTTATGCTGTACCCCTACTACACACGTGACCATGTCAGTCGCTGAGACCATGTTACTGATCGTTACACTTTTCATCGAAATGCACCCATATACCACGGCACCTTTGCGATCCTGCTAAAAAATATTACCACTATCTTACAGGACATCCTTTAAAACAACTTGTGCAATTTATTTATTTATTTTAATAATGACAGAAGTAAAGCCCAGTGTTGAAACTAGGGCAGGGCAACCGGGGCCCAAGCCAGGGGCGCAAGCCTCATAGGGCGCAATGTCAGGCTGACAAATCGCGCTACTTGAAATCATGCCACGACACTGGATATGATCCTGCGTCGAGCGCAGTGCGCTTGAGCAAGTGCAAGCGATAGGTATGTTCATTAGTTCATTTGTGTTGATTTAAAACTACTTCGAGCATTTAAATAAAGATAATGCAATCGCAAATAATGCGAGTGCAAGAGAGATAATGCATTTTAAAGTTGCTATCAACACAAATGAACATACCCGATAAGAAGCAACATTTTTAACCGAAATTGCGTACTATTAGTTTCAAATTTGTATGCAACATTTTTACTATATGTCTATATGCAGCCCATTCTTTAAATATAGTTGGGGTGAATGCAGCAAGCTCTCGTAACATCAGAAATGGTAATATTTTTCGGCACCTTGCAACATATATTTACTTTCGTTTCGGGGTCAAGACAGGGTTGGGAACCTTTGTCAATTTTGAAATTGACTCTAAAAGGTCATTCTGATACTAGATGGTCATCAAAGTATCAGTCAGTTCACTCCTTGTTTTCTCATTTACCCGAAGTAAAAGTTCTGCATGCGATTTCTGAAGGAACAGGTGAAAATGATGAAATTACCTATTCCACAGACTCTGTTTCATCAGCCCAGTGTTTGATAAAACTTATCGATTTTCAATTTATTTGTCTGTTAACTGTGTGGAATCAAATTCTTAGTAATATCGACAAGGTAAACAGCATTTTACAATACAAAACGCAGTCAATTGAAAGAGCAGCTAAACATTTTGATGGTCTCCACAGATATTTAAAGAAATTTAGAGAAAACTATATTGACAAAGCTATAGATGCCGCAAAGGATCTTTTTCAGCGGATTAATATAACACCAGAATTTCCAGAAAAAAGAAAACGGAAAATAAAAAAAATGTTCGATGAGAAGGCCGACGATGAAGCTCAGTCTTTTACAGACTTGAAGAAATTTAAAATCCAGCTGAATAATGTACTTGATACGTTAATATCTTAGATGGACTGGAGATTTAAAACTTTGTCACAGATAGCTTCGAATTTTGGTTTTCTAACAGGACACTGTCTTTTGGAAAAAACCTACTGAATATCTTAAAAAAGCAGCAGCTGATTTGGCACTAAAATATAAACAAGATCTCGATGCAAACGAGCTAAGTTTGGAAATTGAAAGTTTTAAATACCAAGCTTGTTCTTTAATATCCAACCTATAAAGGCAGCTAACTTAATAACTGTGTTAAATTTTATTCATGAATATCCAAATATAGAAATATGTCTTCGCATAGCACTAACACTGCTAGTTACTTCCACGTCTTGCGAGAGATCCTTTAGCAAGCTGAAACTTGTATTGTAAAAACGTACTTAAGATCGCAAATAGGGCAAGAGCGGTTGACGATTTTAGCCATATGTCGATCGAGTATGAAATTGCAGAAAAAAACAATTACGATGACACTATAGAAACATTTGCCGGTGAAAAATCAAGAAAAGTTCAACATGTGCAACAAAGGAGTGTCTTTTTAATCTTTTTTAAACAGGTAAAGATATTATATATTGATTCTTGGAACGAATAGAAAAAATCATAAATCAAACATATATCAACAATCTTCATTAGGGAGGGTGGGGGCGCAAAATTAGGGTGCTTGCCCTGGGCGCCATGGTTCGTAGCTACGACAGTGGTAAAGCCTTCAGTTTCCATTACTGTAAAGTTAAAAATTTTGTTTATGGTATCAAAGGTCACTAGATTTAAACAAGTAAGCTGAATAGGACCCGTGTAAATAACATTTTTTTAGCATTTTTGGCAACTTTGATGATATTTTTTATTACTTCAAATTTGTGGCGAGAAATTTCAAACAACTTTGTTTCTAACTTCATCTCGATCCAAGTTAAAGGCAAAATGTCATATTTACCTGTATATAACTCTAGAATTACTTGAGATATAATAACAAAATTAGGCTCAAAAATGTTTCAACAGGTGCCCTGTAAGATGGTAGTAATATTTTTTTTTTAAGAAAAAACCCTAAAAGATTTACCAAAAAATTTATTCCAGTTTTACCCCTCTAATCCGAGCGTCTATGGAATAAACTGAATAGGCATAGTTTACTGAAGACTTATTGTCAGTATAAAAAGCGTCGGGGTATTTGAACTTTACCGCACTGTCAAATGCGCCGACACTTTCTATACCGACCAGACAGATGAGAAGAAGCATATATGCGGTCTTATTTACCTGCTTGAAGTAGTAGAACTTAGAATATAGTATTATTATGAGAAGATGCTTGGGGCGGAGCTAACGTATGCGAATATTTTTATCAGTAGCAGCGTCATGTGCAGTATAGGGACAGGTTTATATCTAGTTCATAGTTATATCGTTGACAGTCTTATACGCGCTCCTGTTCCAGTTTTTACGCAGATACACTGTTTTTTCGGACGGGACGAGTTATTCTGTTAATTCGATCACAGCCGGTGAACACCACTATACTGCAAGTTGCGGGTCCCACTGGATTCGACGCCAAGCATGACACAATTCGCTCTCATTGGTTTAGAATAATAGACACACACAAACTCATATCTGCACATTTTTATTGCAAGCATTTTTTCACAGTAATACTACTCTGCCAAAGTTATTAATAAAACGATTTATTTTAATAAATCACTTTGTTAATAACTGAGCTACCAATGTGTTACCGTGAAAAGTCGGATACAGAGAAACATAAAAAAGTGTTAATAACGAAATTATTTCTAATTCGAAATTTTGGTTTTAATTCGAAAAAATCAACCAAATTTTAAATGAAATCATGCAAAAATAAAAATAAACCAAATCCAGAAAATTTCCTCCTAACCCGACAGACATATATCACATTGACTTATACCAAACCACAGCTATTTATGTTGACATGGTCATATTATTATAAATACAAGTTTAATAAAGATGTAAAAAACTTACAGTGATATAATTTCCTTTCCGCTCTATGATTCACGGAACCACAAGTCACCAAAAACCACGAAATTCATCGGAATTTGTTGTATGATTAACTGAACCCGTGTCACTTAAAATTGTGCACATTAAATGTGCTATAATTTAAGAGCAATAATAATAATCCTGTTTGCTGATTGATGTCTCCATCGCGAATGACGTCAAACGTGATGCTCAAGGAAACTGAGAAGTTGAACAAGTATAGACACCTCCAAATAGAAGTGAGCACAATGTGGAATGCCAATAATGAAAGCTAACACATTTTGGCTCACCAGTTGGCGCCACTGAACCGAGAGGTATCTGTCAAATTTCGTTTTAAATGTTATGAACGTAAGATCTATTTAATTTATGTATAAACTGCTAGAGATTTCAATATTTCCAGTTTTTTGTGTTGTTTTAAAAGACGAATAATGCCTCAATATTGTGCAGTGCCGCTTTGCTTTGCAACTTAAGTAGGCCACAAATTTCCTTGCAACAAAACTTTCTTAAAGAAATGATCGATGGCAATTCCTCAAAATAAATTTGTCAATAAGGCATTCGCATCTCTGCAAAAAACATTTCAAAATCGAAGATTGTACATTACCGAAAGAATCTATGAAGAAAAATCGTAAGTCATTTATTAATTTCATTTTTTTAGTATGCTTATCATTCCGTTATCCTTTTGCTACCATGCAGACGTTACATGTGACATAAATTGTGCACCAATTAGCACTCCAATAAATTTCAAAACGATTTACTAACCCGTTTTTTGATTTATAATGATTTTAATTCTTACGGGAAATGTAGTGTTATTGAACATAACAACCCAATGGGAGCAATTTAAAAACTCTAGGAAGTTAATGAAATTTTGGGCGATCAGTACGCTAAACCGTTTTTGATTCATAACGATTTTAATTGAACGTGAGTTCTTACGGCCAATGTGTTATTGAATATACCAGATCAAAAATCTATGAAAAAATATTAACACCTTTTCCAAATTTTTTATACATGCAGTTTAAGATCTTAATAAGATAACTGCGGAGTTTAAATACCATTCGCTACGCAGTTCTCATGTTCTATTACTTATTATTGACAAAAAATACCACTTTTCGTGAAACATAGATTAACTGATCAAGAGAATGTGGCAACATAGTAAAGCAAAGTCTGGTGGTAGCAATTATCTATATTTCTTATTCGTCTTTATGCATAAGCAGCGCAACTGGGAAAGATAGCTTATTCTATGTTTGTCACGCTTCGTTCCAAAGAGCACTACAAATTTTTAAATAAATAAAAAGGAATATTGAACATTTGACATTTTATGTACAATGGATCCTAACCTAATCGATCTAAGCTGTCTGTTAGAAATGGGTCGTTAGACCTACATCATTTTAGCAATAAATAGTGTGATATGTAGTTAAGAATGTATGCATATTTGCTAGCTTGAAAGAGGGACCCTTTTACAAATAGGGTACAAAAGGTACAAAAAACCTTACTAAGCTACGTTAAAGTATGATGGTTGGTTTTCATATATGTTTGACAGAACACTGTTAAAGACCAACATTCATTATTGCTAGACATTTTCCGTGGGCCCTAACTTCTGCCAGACGCTATAAGCTCGAAAAAAAAAAAGCAACCTAACCTAACATAATAAACTTTTTGTTTTGTTTCGATTTTTACATCGTTGGTAGTAGAGAAGGTTCCACAGTTATGTTCGGTTAGGTTGGGTTTTTCTTCAAGCTTTAAAGCGTCTGGTGGAAGTTAGGGCCCACGGGAAGTGTGTGGCAATAATGATTGTTGATTTTTAACAATATTCTGTCAAACATATATTAAAACCAGCTAACATACTTTGACGTAGATTTAATAAAGCTTTTTTGTACCTTTTGTACCTGTTATCTGTAAAAGGTCTCCGCTTTCAAGCTAGCAAATATGCATACATTCTTAACTACATATCACACTATTTATTGCCAAAATATTAGCTTTGCTAAAATGACGTAGGTCTGGCGGCTCTGGGATCTTACTCTATTATATTGGCATCATAAATAACGCCCGGCATGAGTGAACCAAAAAATGGCATTTCCCGACATTTCACCAAATCGATTTTGCTTATTTCTTGACATTTCCTAATAAAATAGTTGGGGAGGTAGCGTTGAATTTTTGGTAATTTATTACTAGAAATAAAAATCAATCAGCATGAAAACATTACCAAATATTCAACGTTACGTCCCCAATTATTTTATTGTGGAATATCAATAAGCAAAATCGATTTGGCGAAATGGTAAAAATGCCATCTTTAGTTCACTCAGGCCGGGCTGAATTTCCGATTTCGACGGTACAATTTACGATGCTAACAAAATGTCAATCTTCTTTTTTTCAGCAGAGACATTGTACCGATGTATTCATTTAATTATGAACGATTGAACATTTAAAGTTTTAGCATCTCCGATGAAATTATTTGAAATTTAAATCGATATTCCAACCCTGTCCACCGCGGGTGAGACATATGAAGCTTGTCTCGATTCATCTTTATATCAAATCTGCTACTAGAAATAAAAATTGGTACAAAATTACTACCAAAAAGCAACACTGCCTCCACGACTAATGTGCTTAGTGAATTTCATAGAAATAAACTCTTAATAGATTAGAATTTTTTTCTTTTATTTATTTTTTTTTCTGATTTAGTTCATGTTGACAATGTGAACATATTCTCAGCATCCAAAATTTTTTAACACCCTTAAAAAACAGAGAAATCTTCAAGATATTATTTTGAGTCCAAGGGAACATGAAAAGTTTGAAAACCTCTACCCTAAATGATTTCAGCCGTAGAAATTTAAATTTAAAGATCTGCAACACTGAGATACAGCGAGGGTATAAAGTGCCTCGAATGAAGAAAACACAGATGAAGAAAGAGTCGCAGCAAATGGCATTCAGTTTTAATTGATGTCTAATGAAATTTGGAATCCGCTTCTACATCCTACATACTGCACATCCTTTATTCGATAATTTCATTTCACTCGAGAACAATAAAGCATCTATAAGAAACGAAAAAGCATCAAGTACGAAGGGTTAAATTTTTCACAAAATTACTATCTACATCAAAACATAATTTGCAACAAATTCTCCTATAAATTTCATAGATTTAAAAGAATCTCATTCTGAAAATCTCAAAATACTAAAACTAGTATAAAAATATCAATTTATAAACTAAAATTATGTCAAAATAAATGCCACGACAAGACATTTTATCTCAACTCTTACATCTTTGGAAATTTTATAAAAGTGCTAAAATTAAATATTGTAGACAAATCACTTGATTTTAGCATTTCACGCATGGGGAAATTTAAAATTCGACCCACTCGCTTCGTTCGCAAACTTTTTAGCCATATCCTTAACGGATACCTGAGGGGTATCCTCACACAAAGTTTCGGCAGTGTCAGGAGTTTTGGTATCAGTATCCCTACTTCTATTATACTTGAAATTAGTGTTTAATTTGAGGTTTTTAATATTTTTCAAAGACAAACGCCTCTCCTTAGGAGCTGATTGCCTATTCGGTTCTACGCTGGTTTGACCCTTATCAATATTACGATCATTAATAATAGTATTATTAACATAATCAGCATTAGTAGTCGAGACTAACCCTGTCTGTCTAATATCAACATCCCTATTTCTATTGTACTTGAAATTATTGTTTAACTTGAAATTTTTAATATTTTTCAAAGACAAACGCCCCTCCGATTTAGGAGTAGGTTGTTTGCTTGAATCACAGCTACTTTGATGATTATTACGTCTATAGTCATTAGTAACAATAGTATTACTTCTATTAATACAGTCAGCATTAGTAGTGGATATTAGCCCTGTCTGTTTAATCTCAACGTTACCGCGAAGGACTTCATTGGGACCTTTGTGCGAAACTTGAAGAGAGACACTAGGTATGGGTGGACGTTTAAAGGAAGAACCAACACCTTTACATGCAGACACAGCATGCTGCAAACAGTTAGTTACATACGTTGTGGGCAGAGTTTTCTTCCTGCCGAACCTGAAGTTATGGCGAGCGTAGTAGTATAGGAACACTGCGAGAGCTACCACAGGAACTATGCCGAGGAAAATGATGAACAGCGCAGCAATCAATCCTTGACGAGCTGAAAATAGAAAATGGTATATTTTAGTCAAGTTTGTATACATACCTACTTGAATTTTGGCTAAGAATACTGATGGAAACTAAAGATTTAACAAAAGTAGCAACACAATGAATAGGAAAAATAAATTTATATCTTATCTTATCCAAAAATTTTTAAGCTCAATGAACAATTTATGTTCATAGCTAAATTTTAAAAACTTTAGTAACGTAAATTGTTGATGATAACTTTGTATCCGCATTGCTCAAAATTTTGAATCACTCTGTGTACTGTAGACAGAGAAGGTAGGAGCCTATTTGCGAAGGTCGTTGCAAACAATTCTCTTATTAGCCTTAGGGGCCATACATAAATGGTGTCACTCTTCTTTTGTCAATTTTTGACCCCCTCCTCCGTGTCAAACATTGCTTTAATTATTTGCTTTCTTTCTTCTAAATTATAGACTTTTGCTTGTAAACGAATTTTTTATTTTTGGAACTGGCCTGCTTTCTTGGAGCAAAATGATACATATTTTTAAAGAAATCTACTCTATCAATGCTTGAAATTTTTAATATAAATATTTTAACCGTATAAGCAGCAATTTTTAACTAAATTCAGAGAATTATCGAAATATATCCCGAATATCAAGAACCAAACCTCCAAATATTGTTCAAAATTCAAAAAATTGTATTTATAGTGTTCCGTGTGAGTGCGGAAAACATTATGTAGGTGAATCATCTAGATCTTTCAACGTAAGGCTTGGTGAACATAGAAATTAAGCTAGAAGAGGAGAATTTGAAAAATCCAAAATTTGTGAACACGGGTGGGATAATAATCGTAGAATTAAATGGGACTCGGCGAAGATTTTGGAAAAAGAGAGCAACGGAACTAAAAGAAAACTTAAAGAATCCGCGATTATTTTATTAAACGAGGATAGATGCGTTTCTAATTATTCAATAGATTTTTGTACTAGTTGGTTGCCCATCCTTAGAGACGAAGTAAGTAAAAATAAGATAAATATAATTTAATGTCTCACGTGACTATGGAAATACATAAACAAAGAACTGTCATGGTTGACGGCCAAAAAAGTTTTGAGAACGGAAGTAGATTCTCTTCCGAAACGTTAACTACCTATAGCTTTGATTTTCAGTTTTTAGTTCATAACATTGTTCTAGTTTATATATTTTTAGGTGTGAGACTTTTTGAAACAGTCAAGTACTCAAGAACCAACCGTTTGGCGCAGAGGTTTTTTCATTAAAATTTTTAAATATTTTTCAGTGGCAAAATACCCAATAAAAAGTAAGAAAATCTGAATTATTATTTGTTTGCTCATAATTGTAATGACACATATTCTTTATAGGATTTTGCAAACAGCAGAAAAACTATCTATGAGAACTAAAAAGAAAAACTATCTGTAAAAATATTAATGAAATCTTTGCATTCTTTCAATAACCTGAATTTTGGTTATGCTAGCAAATTAAAATCCTAAAATGAATTTGTTTCATTTCTTATTTGTCAATTCTCATTGTGACACTAGCATCTATATAGTCCCCTATGGCCATGCAGATTAAACCAGTATCTTACATAACCCCCTACGGTCATGAAGATTCAGTTAAAAATGAGAACAAATGCCTAAAATGAATTTGTTTACCTAAATTAATAATTTTTGATTCTAATGGATTACATTTTCATGAAATCTATCATTCTGTTTCTTGAAAATTCTTAGATTTTGAAATGTTTTTCGCCCTTATTCAGGAGCTCATCAGAAAGACATAACCACTCATAAAGATGTTTCATGCAAAACCTTAATCTGCATGGCCGTAGGAGACTATGTAGGTGCTAGTGTTACAATGAGAATTGTCAAATATGAAATTAGACAAATTTATTTTAGGATTTTAATTTGCTAGCATAACTGGAATTCAGGTTATTGAAAGAATGCAAAGATTTCATTAATATTTTTACAGATAGTTTTTCTTTTTAGTTCTCATAGATAGTTTTTTCTGTTGTTTGCAAAATCCTATAAAGAATATGTTTCATTGTATCAAGCATATTTGCCTCATTCAAGTTAGCCATTTTTATAAACAGCTGTTATTAATTCATATGTGAAATACAGTGTCATACGGTTTTTACTCACTCGTTGAACATCTATTGAAAATTGCATAATGCTACATTCGAGAATGCATATTCTTAGAGTCGTGCAAGTTTTGGTATAGTAGTTTCCATAGATAATTCAGCGATACAAAAAAGCTCGCAAAAAACCCTAAAGGAGACCGACCGCTTCTAATGAATATACCGCCGGACACTAGTGTGAAAAATGTAATAAATTTATTCTTAAACTTTTATGACAAAACAGTTACTCCAGCCCTGGAAGTCCACGTTGACTAGATCGCTTATTTGAACGAATCATCTATTGGGTAGAACAAATTTCAACCAATTATATTTAGTGGGATTGGTCCAAATTCTTAACTTGTTATGAAATATTTATGACAATTTTTTGTGATGATGATAAAAGAAGCCCAACACCTTCTTTATGACCTTTTTTGTACATAAATTGAAAACTAATTCTCCGGTTTCCTTTAAACATTTGTGCAAGTTTTTTATATGGCTGAATTATCTATGGAAACTACTATAGACATTCTCCCAAAGCAGTATGCGAGTTTTGATAATAGAGTCGAGAATACACCATTAGTAAGTTTTATGTACATCATACTAATGCCTACATTAAACACTATTAGTATTATAAAGGACCCCGCACTAATCTTATGGAAATTGGGTTTCGGCCAAATTGGCTCATATTGCAGGATTTTGTAGATCCTGATCAAAAGTTCTCGTGGGCACAAGGTCGGAAATTGGATAGTTATCGGGGGTGCAAAGGGGGGCGCTCATTCCTTGTGGGAAGTGGCCTACGCCCTGGTGAATTTCCCTGGAATCGATATATGTTATTCCTCTCGACCTCCTGATCAATAGTTCTCAAGGGCACAAGGTCGGAAAATGCACAGTTTTTCAGATATTGGGGGTGCAAAGTCGACTTTGCAACCCCTGATATCTGGAAAACTGTGCATTTTCCGACCTTGTGCCCATGAGAACTTTTGATCAGGATGCCAAGATCTACAAAATCCTGCAATATGAGCAAATTGGCCAAAACCTAACTTCCATAAGATTAGTGTGGGGTCCTTTGTAACTATCACTTTTATACAAACTCTTTATGAAAAATTACTATACTATAATAGTTGTATGTCTGTGATGGAAGTGTTTCTGTTGTTATTTAGTAAAACCTAAGATCTTAAATCTTCTAGTAACTTTACATTTTCTGCCGACATAACTTTGTGTTTAACAACTGCTCTGTTCGGTTTCATTTCAATACTGTTGACTAAATACCAGTGGCGCGCAAGCAAGCATTTTTTAAAAGTTTTAAAGTTTTTAAAATTTTTGCGCTACCGTATGTGTGGTTTTGAAAAAATTGTTCAGACAAGATCTCATCCCTTACACAATTCGAAATTTCATTTCTGTGTGTACAGTTATCATCCGAGATGCTAGTGCAACTGGAAGTGCGGGCCCAGATAATATTTAATCTGCAATGGGCCACCCACTTCAATCCAACATAAATCTAAGCGTTAATCTGTAATTAAAATGCTCAATGATAGTGAAAGCATTAAGCACGATGAGTTCAAACCAATTACAGAAATTTACTTAACAAAAACTATGAAACTACTACGTAAGCCAAGTTCTCTGCAAATACCATTACCCTTTCTTTTGCGCTTTTTTAAATTGATGTAGTGTCCTCTTGTAAGACCTTGGATATAGAAAATGACTATGGTAGGATACAAAATTAAACTTTCATTAATGATATCTTTCAGTAAGAATTTTGAATTAAGTGTAACTATTTTTATAACTTCTTCAGTAACTTTTCGCAATTTTAAAATTTATTAATTTCTCACCATTAGGATCCGATGCTGGACCACTATCCATAGATCCGCCTGGACCAGGATAATCACAATGCGGAGGAGCAAAACCATCCTTGCAATGACAATGTCCTTTATTATTGCACCAGCCATTACCATTACAGTCTTGAGGGCATGTTGGGCCCATTTTCCGCAAACTGGCCACTGACATACACTGCTGGTTGACGCACATCTATGAAAACATACAAAATAATATTAGTTAATTTACTACAGGTGTTTCAAGGTTCCTTACTTTTTCTTCACCACAAAGAGCACCATCAGGAGTCAGACCAGGATCTACCTGGTTAATTCCCAAGTCAACTAAAGCAGTCCTACATGGAATGATAGAACCCTTTTTATTGATAAATGTGTGCGACAGTATGGCCACCGATTCCATACCGAATTCTAACCGCTCATTTAAGTGCTTGCAATGCAACATTCCACACAACACACTCCTAAAAAGTTAAATTAATCAGTGCATGAAAGAAAAACTTTGTTGATATTTCTGTCAGATTTTAACGCTAATTCTCACGTAACTATATGTGGGTGGGGTTCCCTTGAATTAAAAAATCATGAACATTTTAAACCTACTTAAAATTCTACAACATGTGGCTGACAAGGTCCTACGATTTTGAAACAGCACTTGTAAATTGTTTTGCATTTGCTACTTACTCGTTATTACATTTAAAATATGACTGGTTGAGCTTATTGTATCCGCAGTTGCCATGCCTCGTTCCCTTCGTGTTCATCTTGTAGCACTGCTCGTCACTGGATTTGCCAGTTTCTCCCCATAGGAGCTTACACTGATCAGTCCTAGTCCTGCAGAAACCGTGATAACAGTAGGCCTTTCCTCCATCACAGACTTCGGTGTCTAATTTGTAAATGTCTGCCGGACAGTATTCCGATTGACCAGTGCAATATTCTGGTAAATCACATTCGTAATCTGCAGACCTGCACAACGTACCAGCGTTTTTAGGCCTGCAGGTCTGAAAAAAATGTTTGATAAATATTGTTCATGTTCATGAAAATATAGTATACAGAACCAATTCTAAACAGTCGTCTTTAAGTATGGGAGTTCCACAAGGCTCAATATTGGGCCTTGTGTTATTCATATAATATATTATTGAGCTCGATTGGATTTTATGTAATAATTTCTCTTCAATGTATGCCGATGATCTTTCTATGATTATTTCAGATCCTCTGCACAATGTGTTAGAAAGTAAATGTAATAATATTGTAGAAAAGGTATCTACATCTTTCAATCAACATCAGCTGTATGTACTTCAATGCAGATAAAACTCAGTTAACCCAGTTTCATAATAAACAGAAAAAGTGCGAGTCTATTTCCTTTCAGGTCCATGAGTCCATTATAACGAGTACTTATGAGAATATTAAATTTTTAGGTTTACGTATCAATGAGTGTTTGACTTGGAAATATCATTGTGAATATCTAATTATTAAACTGGTTTGGTATAAAGTACTTTTCACTCGCCATTCTTAATTTCTTAAATTTTAAACAGAATCGGAAATACTAGGAATAAGAATTTCCTGATCAATATACCCAACTCAGTATCAACAATAATATTATTGATCCTGAGTTGGGTATATTGTTCTAGAAATTTTACACGCAAAGATGTTATAAAATTAAACTTACATTTAAATCACAGCACTCTCCAGTCGCGCAACTTGCGTTGTAATGCAGCATACAAGTTGTCGAGTTACAACAAGTATTATCACAGTGGTCGGGCAGTCCGCAGTCACACTGTTCTCCTGGTTCCACGAAACCATTCCCGCAAACAGGACTGTCGAACAACGATTCGGGTTTATTTTTCAAACAATAATCCATACCGTGGGTAAAGGCTAATAATAGATAATTTAAACTACAAGAAGACCAATGGGTTGGAGCAACGGTTGAGCTGCTTGGAGCCATGATACAACGGTCATCCGGACACTTGCACTCGTTTGTATCATGTTCCATACCTGAAAAAAAAATCATTGACATATAGAAATAATTATTTATGCAACAAGTGTGTAAAGTGATACTTTTTAACGAATGGGAATTTTCACAATCCCATAAGTGAAAAAGGGCACATTACACACAAGTTGCATACAATATATTTTCTATTATCAATAAATACATATGTATGTATACAGGATAGATGATTTCATACCTAAAAAAGTGAATACAAATTTTAAAGAGACGGTTAATCCCCCAACAAAAAAAATGTCACTACAGATTTCAGCTAGTGACTGACAGATTTTCAACAGAGGAAGCAAAAAAAGAGGATTTATTCCAAATTTTCATCATTCCCTCATTTTTATTTATGGAAAATTTTACTATACTATTTAAAATAGGAGATTACCTAATTCAGAGGTGTAATTTACAGCTATATTATCATAATTCTCATTTAAATATAATAATATACATACCAAAATTGTGTCCCATTTCATGAGCAACAGTAGTAGCTACGAGTCCAACTACAGGTGAGTGATCAGTGTTGACACCACCAGAAAATTCGTATGTACAAATAGGTCCTTTAAGAGCTTTTCCTACTACACCGTTATCAAAATTAAATTTTCTAAAAAAAAAGAACATTTTTATTTTAATACATACTGACATACAAGGCAGTTATAGGCCCCATTATGATTTCTGACGTCCACAGTGAGATAATTAAGGCAGGTACAGTAGAAAAGGAGCATATCTCCAGGTAGAAATACTCTCCAAGTTTGTGTCTTATTCTATTCGATGTGTGCACCCCTGGTGATGCGACAAACATTAGATCACTTGGCATAGATGGCATGTACACATTACCCTTGATGTAATACCGTATGAGAAAATCACAAGGGATTAGATCAAGTAAGCGTGGAGGCCAGGGAAGCAGAGAAAACTCAGTGTCAGCACGCTTAATCCAAAGATTGGAAATATTGGCATTGAAGTAAGCTTAGGCGTTTAAAAGGAAGCATGTTGAGGTTTCATCTCGAAATATTAAGTTTTTGATGCTTATCTTCTTTGGTATTAGCGCCCAGGTAGTTGAAATAGGTAATAGTTGATTTGTCAAAGAAAAAT
Organism: Stenurella melanura; assembly: GCA_963583905.1. Lineage (NCBI taxonomy): Eukaryota > Metazoa > Arthropoda > Insecta > Coleoptera > Cerambycidae > Stenurella > Stenurella melanura. The sequence goes on from OY757312.1 coordinate 139,586,727, forward strand.
GATTCGTAGATTTCGCTTGATTTACTCAGTTTTGGCAAATTCCAAGATATACTTTCTCATCACCATCCAAGCTATGCTTCTTCAAGACTACCATCTAGTGGTAAAATCTGCAAGTACTCTAGTGTCTATTATAAAACAAACTTGGAAAGATTCTCTATCTATGGATATGTTCCTTTCCTGTTGCATGTTGCATCTACTAAGTTCAAGTATACGAGAGGAATTTACGAAAGCACACATTATTTTATAAACATAAGAAATATTTTGAAATGTAATTATTACTAAATTTTTTTAAGAGAACTCTTTTACAGTTACTAAAAGTGCTACAATATTTCTAGTTAGGATATCTTAAATAGAGTGATAAACAGAAATAGCTTGGTTGTTAATAAATATTAATACAACATACTTTTGGTTAATACTTACGTTAATAATTGAGCGTTATCATTTGGGTGTTCCTTAATCAAATGTTCTCTTCTATAATGTAAAAAGTTTGTAAGTGTAGTGTCTCCATTTGTGGAAAAACTAATCTCATCGTGTTCACTCCAAATAACCACCCCTACTAAGGCTATAAAAATATTTAAGGGGGAATATAGCTAAAAACAAATTTTACTTAATACACTTTTGTCTCAAATAATACGTCTTAGTATTAGCTTAAAATAAATATAAAAGAATTGTTTACTGATATACCTACTATTATAAAAAATAAAAAATGAACAAAATGTTACTTACTGCATTTATAATATTAGCAATATTTTTGGCATGGTTTAAAACTTTAGTTTTACTTTCTCCCAATTCTTTGAACTCTTGATTGTCTATGACTAAAACTAACTCTACATATTTTGATTCTTTGTTGGCATTATAAGGTCCACGTACTAATTCATTTTGATCAGCATCTCGTTTGTACTAAAAACCAAAACAAATATAACAAATTTATTTGAATATCAAAATACAATTTTATCTTTCAATAGTTTTAAAGGACATATTTTTAACGTGGTCAGTAAATTCCATAGCATAAGTATATCACTTATGATTTTAAATGCCTTTTGACAGCAATAAAATAAAACATATCAATTGTACCATAATTGCCAAATAGGAAGAAGCTGCACAAAAGAGGGCTTGTAAATGTACTGAAACACCAACTATAGAAAAAGTGGGCGGGTACACAAAGACGTCTCGTTCCAAATACACCAATCATGTACGAGTGATGCACAGTGTTAGAAAGAACTAGTGGGACTTATTTGCATCAGGTAGCTTCTTCCTATTTGGCGATTACAGTACATAATATAAATATAAGTGGTCCTAATATAGATCCTTGCAAGACACTTAAGAATAGATATAGTTGGAAATTCCGAGATACAAATAAAAAAAATACTTGCAAGTTTATAAGTCAGAAATTAATTCTAGGCTACAAACATGAATAGGTAAGTAATTAAAATTGCCAGAAAATTTTCAGATTTTAAATTGAGTTACACACAGTCACAATACAAGTGTGAAAATGTATGGCATTTCTCAGATTTGAAAAACTTCGAACTAACAAGTCAAAATGTATTTGCTGACTACTACTTCAGCAATTCTTCACCTAAGTTTTCCTATTAATATAATGACAAAATTATATTGTTTCTATAAGTCGAGTGTGTAAACCATTCTACATGTCTTGTCTTCCCACTAAACACGAAATGTGTATGAAACATTTCCAAAAAATAGTAATGAGTAGTAAATGAAACGTTTCCTAGAAATGTACCTGTTATGTTTCTAACATATTCCACTAAACACGAAATATGGATGAAACGTTTCCAAAACATTGTAATGAGTAATAAATGAAACATTTCATAGAAACCAATCTGTTATGTTTCTAACACATTTTAGAAATTCATAATTTTTGCCACGTTCCAGAAACATTTCATATAGGTATATTGTTTTAATGGTAAATATATTTTTACGATTATGAACGTTTCCAAAAAATAGTAATGAATAACAAATGAAACATTTCCTAGAAACGAGTCTGTTATGTTTCTAACACATTTTAGAAATTCATAATTTTTGTCACGTTCCAGAAACATATCATATAGGTATATTGTTTTAATGGTAAATATATTTTTACAATTATGAACGTTTCCAAAAAATAGTAATGAGTAATAAATGAAACATTTCCTAGAAACGAATCTGTTATGTTTCTAACACATTTTAGAAATTCATAATTTTTGTCACGTTCCAGAAACATTTCATATAGGTATATTGTTTTAATGGTAAATATATTTTTACGATTATGAACGTTTCCAAAAAATAGTAATGAGTAATAAATGAAACGTTTCCTAGAAACGAATCTGTTATGTTTCTAACACATTTTAGAAATTCATAATTTTTGTCACGTTCCAGAAACCTTTCATATAGGTATATTGTTTTAGTGGTAAATATATTTTTATGATTATGAACGTTTCAAAAAAATTGGAATGAGTAATAAATGAAACATATCCTAGAAACGTACCTGTTATGTTTCTAACATATCCCACTAAACACGAAATATATATGAAACGTTTCCAAACAATTCTAATCAGGAGTAAATAAAACATTTCCTAGAAACGTATCTGTTATATTTCTGACATATTTCAGAAATTGATAATTTTTGTCATGTTTCAGAAACACTTCAAATAGGTATATACCTAAGTATATGGAGTGGGGATAGTACAGACAGAGCTGTTGTTTGGTGGTGGTGCCCGGCGTGCCTGCCATTTGCCTTTTCCATTTGTGTAATCTATCGAGACATTTAGTACAAGTAATTAGTTCGTTTTGCTAGTTGTTAATTTTATAATCTTGTGGTATTTGTGATATTTACATTGGTTTTCTGGCAATGGACAATATTCAATGAAGGTTAGTGTGATTTTATTGTTTACAATGAATAAGTCGATGATATTGGATGCACGTCGTACATAACCTAAAATGTAGCTAGCCAATTTAACATTTTTTATAGTTTTTTCATGTTTTCTTTTACTTTTTTGAACTTTTCTATACTTTCAACTATTCAAACAAACGGTTATAAACCACCATTGCCATAGGTGATTTGCCCAATAAATCAAATCCAACGATATGTACTTATGCTGTTATGTAGCTTTAGTGAAGGAGTAGGTAAATAAAATATGTAAGTAGGTATTTTCTCGTGATCTTTACATTTCGCCAAGTTATCATAAAAAATACCTAAAAATAAAGCTATATTTAAACCTTTTTTTTTTCTTGTCGAAATCAAAGAGATTTTTTAAACATGTTTAGTACTTTATTATATATTTTTCCCATTTCAAATTATCAATTAATACTATTTTAAAATACAAAAAAAAATATTCATTCTCTATCTTCAGATAGTTATACACAGTGTGTCTAACTGAACTCTTTTATTATGTATAGTTCAGTGGTGTGTGTCCCCGCATATTGACTTCGCGATAGGGATAATATACCAAAGAAAGATTAGTCCGGCTTTCATTTTCTGGAGTGTCGGTCTGTTTGACCTTAAATGGATTTTTACCAAATTTCAGGTCCAATGGTATCTAACTCGTGGAGGTAACCTAAGATGAAAATAAGTCATTGTAGGTAAACGGGTTTTTATGTTAATTTTACGGAAAAATTATATTTGAATAAAATATTTTGCATTGAAAATTAGAGCCATGTGCCAACTTTCAAATTAAAGTAAATATAGCTTTTTATTTTTCAGCACAAGTATGTGTTGCATTAAAAACTATAAACTGCGTGTAAAATGTTAAAGATTTGACAGTATTAGTTGATGTAAATCGGCTAGACAATCTATAAATGCTTACCCTCAAGCAAAAGATATTTTTTGTACAATGTTATGGGTTGGAGAAAAATTGCTACAAATGGGTGGTCAGACAATTTGAAGAACAGTTTCCAAGAATTTCAATAAGCAACGTTACCGTTAAAAGTATTGCTAGGAAATTTTATAGAATTGGGACCGTTGGACATCGCAAAGAAGAGAAAATATTGTACAAATTCTATACGGCAACAGTTTTGGCTTTGAGCAAAGAATATTTAAAATAGATAATAAGATAATGCCGTACAAACCTAAATTTTGTCACGCATTGGAATCAAACGACGGAAGCAAAACGATTCGACTTTTGTTTATGGATTGGAAAGAAGTGTCTCACACAAAGAATTTTAAAGATGGGTGGAATTATGTATAGTAATGTAGGTGGGGCACTATTTGAATAGATTTTTATTTGAATTCGTTAATTTTGCTAAAAAATAAAAACTATTTACTTTCATTTGTTTTTTGTTCCAATACAACGAAAGTTGGCATATGGCTCTAACTTTTAATGCAAAATATTTCATTCAAAAAAGAATTTTTCTGTAAAATTAACAGTAAAATCAGTTTACTTATATTATTATTTTCTTTTTATGTTACCTCCGCGAGTTAGATCCCATTTGAACTGTAATTTGGTAAAATTCTATTTAAGGTGAAGCATACCGAGGTTGCTGAAATTGAAAGCGGTACTAATTTTTTTTTTTTTTTGGTATGTTACACTTATCGCAAAGTCAATCCCCGTCTGGGGACACACTGTATAAGAGTGCTCACTTTCGGATTACTTTCAAAAAAGAGCTAGTGAATACTTGTTTTATTCCTTAAAATTAGATTTCAACCAAACTGCTGGAATATATACTGAAAAAAAAAAAATTTGTTGCTACCCATATTTAATTTTTACCTTTACAAATATACTTGCCAATTCCATACTTACTTATGTTGCCACATAACTTTAATTTAGTTACATACTTGGAAATATAGGGTCTTGTTAAAAATAATTATTCCTGAAGGGTATTGCAACCATCGTTGGGAAGTAAAAAAAAATAAAAAACTAGGAACGTCTGTGTAAATATCTTTACAGATTTTTTAATTTTTTTTTTCAGCGCTGTGCGAAAAAGGGACAATATCATTACCGATAAACTGAAACATTAGTTTCGACACGGTTTCGCCAGGCACAGTTGAGGTACGATAGAAGAAAGACGAACAAAATGATTAGTTGCTGCTGATATTGAAGTACACACCGTTAATGTTTCCACTTTAAGTTCATATTTTATTTTTATTTTTAGTCTGTAAGACTGGGTATGTGTAGTGGAAGTATGCAGAAAGCATGTTATATTTCTTACATTAGGTTTTATATATTTTATAAACATTTGAATATATATTTTGTTTTACACTGTTGAGTATAATTTTAATTCACTTCTAGAAAACCTAAAAGTTTAAAGGAATAAGATTAAATGGGATCACAGACCAGTGGCGACTGTGTTGGAGCTACTACCAAACTACTGTAGTGAATTTTATGACAAAATAGCCATCAAATAATTTAAACATTAGTGTCAGTTTTGTTATATATAACTATCGACCCCTATCCAATTGTACAATTTCTAACGTTATTATTCTATAAAACTGTATGGTACACGTTTTTTCCAATAATGCAGTATTTATTTCTTCTTGTATTCAAAAGGAGTAATTGAAATTCCCTATCTCTTCATGTTTCTCTATTTAAATTTAAACTGACTGAAACAAATTAAAAGGTAAGGTAGATTTAGATATATTAACAAAATATGGTAACAAAACGCAACCGTTTTATAATGGAGAGTGCAAAGCTAAATATTGTGTGCAATTTTTTACCTCCACTTATGAATATAATCTGCTGAAAATGTGTAAATCGCCTTGGTGCTTTTTCAGCCTTGCAGTTAGTGAACTAAGTTTAAACTCACCCAACAGCTTAGTTTAGTTACTCAATTGTTTTGTAACAATCCATAAAATATATTGTTTATAATCCATTATTTGTGGCATATTCTTGATTTTTTGCTCTGTATTGGGCATTTGGCCACTTCTGAAAAATATTTAAAAATGTATAGAAGGAAATCTCGCGTCAAATGAATTGAACAGAGGTTGATTTTATAATATACTAATAGAAAATGTGATTGTGAAAAAGACCATTATAACTAAAAAATAAATTGTGGCTGTCAGCGTTTCGGAAAATTTTTCTCTTATTTTCATTGTTGTTTGACGTATTAGAAGCAAAAGATTTGATATCATTTTTGGGCGAAATATGTATGTGGTAATCAGAAGTATATTAAAAAATCAACATCTGTCAGATTCATTCGGCACAGAGGTTTCTCTCTTCTCAAATATTTTTACAGAAGTGGCAAAATACTCGATAAAGAGGAAGAATTTACAAAATTGTCAGATAACATATCTTTTGAAATGTTTCTTGGGTAGGACATCTCTAGTTTCGGCAATGGGTCGGAAACGTTTCTATTGTGGTTTCAGGAACGTGTCATATTCTGCAGTATATACGTTCTTAGAGATGTGTAAGAAACATTTATGTAATTATTCATAAATGTTTTGGGTACGTGTCTTTTGAAATGTTTCATTTGAAATGTTTCCTGGGTAGGACATCTCTAGTTTCTGCAATGGGTCGGAAACGTTTCTATTGTGGTTTCAGGAACGTGTCATATTCTGCAGTATATACGTTCTTAGAGATGTGTAAGAAACATTTATGTAATTATTCATAAATGTTTTGGGTACGTGTCTTTTGAAATGTTTCTTTTGAAATGTTTCCTGGGTAGGACATCTCTAGTTTCTGCAATGGGTCGGAAACGTTTATATTGTGGTTTCAGAAACGTGTCATATTCTGCAGTATGTACGTTCCTAGAGATGTTTCAGAAACATTTTTGTAATTATTCATAAATGTTTTGGGTACGTGTCTTTTGAAATGTTTCTTTTGAAACGTTTCTTGGGTAGGACATCTCTAGTTTCTGTGATGTGTCTGGAACGTTTCTGTTGCGCTGCTAGAAACGTTTCATGTTTCAGAACATTCGTTTCAGAAACATATCAGAAACAGAAAAATGTTCAGTGGGTTTTTACGTTTTAGGTATTTAAAATTTTCATTTCTGACTCAGAACAAAAGTATTGCAATTTAATTGGCTTTTCTATATAAATAAAGAGTAAGAAGGAGAAGGTGATACAACATTGAGCTTTACAACAGATGGCAACATCTCAGAGGGAAGAGATGTTGTATCGTTTATAAGGAGAGGCAGGGCCGGTTTTAAGCAATTTTTATGGGGGGGTGTGAAATTGCTATAATGCCGAATGACTTCTTCTCATCTGGTCCTCTGTTTTATTTATATATGAAGGTCATTTAATTTTTGGGATACAAAAAAATGTAAATCTGATTGAAGAAAAAACTTTTATTTTGAAGTAAATTGCAAAATACAAAAGATACAAAACGGTTTGTTGGGTATTTTACCACTGTGAAACTATGTAAAAATATTGATGAAAAAAACCTCTGCGCCAAAAGGATCAGACAGGGAGTGGATGGTTCTTAATATTTTTAGTGCAAAATGTCTCACACCAGTCACATCTAAAAATATATAAACTGAAAGAAAATTGTTAAATGATAATGAAGTAAATGAAATCGAAGGCTGTTAACGTTTCGAAAACTATTTCTTTTTTCGTTCTGCTAGAATGATTAAAAACCAGCCTGTCTCTGTCTGATCCTTTTGGCACAGAGGTTTTTTTCATTAAAATTTTTACATATTTTTACAGTGGCAACATACCCAACAAACACAATAAATGAATATTGCCACAAATTAATTATAAATAAAACGGATATATTATTATACAACTTAATTTTTTTAAAGCAAATTTAACTTTTCTTTCTATTAAAGTGGCCCATCGTGCAACTAAAATGTTAAAAGGTATTTGTTCCAGAATATCCCTCTCTGATGATAAGATTAATAATGAGTCTAAACGTGAATTGGTAATTGTTGTTCTAACAACATTTTTTATGAGTTTTAGTTTGCTGAAACTCCTTTCATTCGAAGCCACACTCACCGGCACCGTTTGAATTAAAGTACATAATTTGTAACACAAAGGTAGAATGATCTTTAGTTCATAAGAGTTTTCAACAATTTTATCTAGAGATGTAAGTTCTCGACATTGGTCGCTAAATATTTCTAATTGAGCCTGAAGGCCCTCTAAGTCTACATGGTTATCTGGAAGTAACTTTACTGCTACCTCTACAAGTTCTAAACTGCAATTGTGTCGACTTAAGGGAACTTTAAAGATTTCGTAAAGTGGCTGTACAATCTCTAAACAGTTTTTTAAATTCTATCTATGTCTATCTAGTACCATTTTAAATTGCTACCACATTTTACACACTGAATTTTAACACGTTTTCTATGTTTTTTGGTAGTGTCAGCCATTTATGTATCTATCAAAAATTAGTGGAAAATCGAAAATACAATTATTTCTATAATATCAGAAACATACACTTCTGCTATTGAGTCATACACAGATGATCACAGGCTGTTACTTGTTATTCTATTGACGAAAAACTAGGTACTAAGTCCTAGTGTGCAATTTCCTCGGAAACTTGCGGTGTTGTACTTTTGATGAATCGAATAAGTGTCCTGTTCTCCTTTTCTCCTGTTTATTATATTATTACATTTCCAGCAATTATGACAGGGTACTATAGATGCACATATAGTCGTGATCAACGCTAGAGGCTAGAACAAGCAGATTTGGCCTCGCTGTTGCGAGCTGCTGTGTTTAGAGGATGATTTTAAGTCAAATACAAGATACAAGATAGGGGTTGCTCGACAAGTAATAATAATTTATGACATTGAATTTCTATTGTTTTGAGTTTTTCTATGATTTTATGTGCATAATTGCCGAACGCTGAAAGTGCCGAATGGTAAACGATTTGCCGAATTGGCTTCAAACTTGGGGGGGGGTGGTGACACCCCCCCATACCCCCCCTATATCCGGCCCTGAGGAGAGGTAGATTGTGATGAACAGGACATGTGGCAAGAGAGAATTAAAATTACGCCCCAAGACAAATGCTCATGTCACAACCAGGCGGAAGTAGAGCTAATGGAAGGTCAAAGTTGAGGTGGAAGGACTGCGTGGATGTAGATGCCAGAAAAATCGGAGCTGCAAATTGGCAACAGTTGGCAAGAAATAGAGATGGCTGGTCGAAAAGACTTAGGGAGGTCGAGGCTCAACTAGGGCCATAGTACCAATTGTGATGATAGAAACAAAGTGCTTAGTACTCGTGATTCTAAATTTGTATCTAAAAGTGTTTAATAAGTGTGACCACTTCATTATATACAGTGTCTGTAATTACAAGCACTTTTTTCAGTGCTTAGTGCTTAACGCTCGAAGCATCTTTTACCAGCTCGGCACAGTTCTAAAAGAATACTATCCTCCTCAAAGTACACTTCTGTGAAGTGAAATCACATACACTTGAAAAATAAAGTAATCCAGTTTTTATTAATACTGAGTGGTGTGAATCAGCCTTTGTGGAATTTAGATATTTTATTATCATATAGGTTATAAAAAAACTAACATTGATTGTGAAACGTCATAAGTACGGTATTTGAACAATGTTAATCCAGAAGAAAAACATACGCATTTTTGTGTTTTTTACTTTTTTACATCATTCAATGGGACTGATTTCGATTTATAATAAATGTAAAAATTGACGGTGAAAAATTCACAGATACGCACATAACTGCGATTGTATTTATTGTGTATATAATGTAACCTAATATTTTGTCACGGCTCTGTTTCGTTCCAAGACGTGATTAAATCTTGTTGGAATAGAAGCAGTTAGTCCACGACAATAGTTTCCTTCTTCTCTTAGCTCCTCCCAGCAATTTTCAATGGCCGATTACAATTCTTCTTCACTGCTTGGTGTGAAGTTTTGTTCAAAATTTTTTTTTACTAGTAGACCCCAGATGTTCTCAATTGGGTTTGTATCGGGACTGTGTGAAGGTCAAGGTAATAATTCAATACCATTGTGCCTAATCCATTGAGGAATTATCCTGGCAGTATGAATAGGGCAGTTGTCTTGTTGATAAGTGATGGTGTTGTTTGGATATAATTGCTCCACCGAAGGAAGAATAACATTTTTCAAAATATACGTATAAACCTGTCTATTAAATCTACCATAACTCATATTATGCCATGCTACATCACGGCCAAGTACGCTTATCCATGCCCAAACATTAATAGAAAATTACCCAAACCTGTTCCGCAGAGACATGTAACGTTCGTGAAACCTGATGTTTGCAGGATATGTTCGTCATTACAAGACTGAAAAACTTTTTCATCACTAAACACATCATTGTTCCAAAACTCAAACGGACGATAGACACAATTTAAACAAAACAGAATACGGGCTTGCTTCTGTTAATATGGTGTTCTTAGCACTTGTACAGTTTTTTAATTATGACTTTCCTATCCTTCGGCTAGCTGTTGACCTCAATGCTGTAAAATTTGTCATTAACACAGTGTCTCCTGCTGTTTGAAACTGATTTTCCCTCAAATAGCAAGTAGCGCTTCATCTTGAACGACATTTTAATTTCTCGATCGGCCTGAACCGTCTTCTCTCTTTACGCTACCTTCCTCCTCCCACCTTGTCTTCATACTCATTACTTTTATTCAATTGATAATGGTTAGCAACTACTCTGATAGATCATCCCTCTTCAATTTTAGACAGAATTAATTTTTTGTTTCTTTAATATTCAAAATGACTGTTTTTTTTTACTCCATGTATATAGTACATATGTAGTAATTATTAATAACGATTCTACTTCCCTGTTAACTTTGAAATTCAACTTTATATTTTATAAAACACAGGCTGAAGGACTTCGGTTGATGGCCTTTTGGTTATTTATTTATTTATTAACCAATAAAAACTTTTAATATTATTATTATTAACATTTTTAATATAGGGAAAATTAGTGTACAGGATTTCACTGCACAGAAGTGTACTTTACAATTAAACAGATAAGATCTTCAATATTTTATACCTTGTGGACACACTTGATTGATTGATTTGCCAGCGTAAGGTGGGCATTGCTGCCGATTCCCGGCATTCATTGAGGTTCGTTCCAACACGCAGCTTGGTCGTCCGTCGAACATGTCCAACGGACGACCAAACCGCGTGCCGGAACCAAATCTCGGATGTTTTATATACCGCCGAACCGGCTGCATACGTCGGGTTGGACATTGAACATGCTTGTTGTCAGCAGCGAGAGCCGCATGACGCATGGAGTGGGAATATAGAATGGGAAGTGTAGGTGTTTATGAGATGCTTCTTTTAAGTTTTCATCTATCGTCATCTCCTTATTTTATTTCTACTAAGCTTTCTGTTTCTTCTGTTTGTGAATCTGGCAGCTTTTATTTTTTATTTTATTTTTGTTTTTATTTATTAATCGATCCACAGGTAAATATCTATTTACAGTGAAGTTGCTGGGAAGGGCCCTATCTCGCGGTAACAATATTTTTTTTCTCGTTATGAGATAGTTTGCACACCCTGTATGTCGTTTCCTTGAAACAATTGGTTTCAATTTCAGGCAGTTCTTCCATTTCATCACCTATATATTATGTTTATTACCTATATATTATGTTTAATACCTTTTCAATTTTGATCTCCATTTCTTGTTCAAAATTTAATAGACATAAATAAATAAACCAATGCTAATGCTACATAAACAAAAACTCATCTGTTTCATTCACACATCTGGCTGGCTGTTGCTTATTTTGTATCACCCACTTCAAGAAGGGACGGATCCGGGTATAGATTCCACGGTCAAGCAGTACACTTTCTCAGGTTGTTTATATACACTATTTTGTGTTGCTTTATTCAACTAACATAATTCAATCAAATATCAACCATATGAAATAGCCAGACCCGCACTAATTTATATCAATCAATACAGAATCGTTCACGCTTTAATTCAATACAATTTCGACGTCTTGTTGCCGCTTTATCCGGATTTATCTCGAGATCCCGTAGGGGCCTCGAAACACGCGTCTGTCACCGAATTCGATACACTTTGAACACCCCTATGCCTTACCGATACATTTAATAACAAAATGTGTTTACTTACCCTTAAAATCCTGTTATCTTTATGAATATGTTCGTGATCAACGGCATCTCCTCCGTAACCACACGTCTTGTTATGTTGCACCAGATCCGAGTGCTTGTATAAAAAATGAGTAGCTTCCACATTGGAATCTACAATTTTAGTGTCCTTTTCTATATAATGTAGCTCATTGCTATCGAAAATTACCCCGGATAGGCCGTCGCAAGTGGACACCGCAACCCAAGAATTTGGCCTGCCTCTGACTTTTCCTTGGTATTGGCAAAGATCTACCTCCTAAAAATAATAATAATAATAATAATAATAATAATAATAATAATAATAATAACAAGAGTATTATGGTTAATTGTTTTATAAAGCAGAGTAACAAATCCAGTGACGGATGCTAGTTTATTGATACATTTGTCATCACCCTAGAAATAACATTCATGGTGGTTTAAAAATTAGTGGCGTAAATCTTCGCAGTTTTTTAATATCTCTGGCTGTATTACTCGTATCACAAGGACTAAAAAAAATAACGATTTTTTTACAACTCAATCGCAAAGACGACTAGATTTGCCCAAACGCTTTTAGTCAATTTGTTAACTTGCAAAACATGAAATCAATGGAGTGGTCATTCTTGCACAATTAATAAATAACAAATGGAGCTAAATCACCATTTTAAGTTTCAAGTTGGAATGTTTAAAACAACGCCTAAAAAACAATAGCAAAATCGAGAATTGAATGTTTGATTGTTTATGTGCATCAAATCGAATAACTTTTTTCCAGATTGTAATTTTTTTACGAACTTTTCAGTAACATTAAGAAAAATAAATTTGAAATGTTTAATCTGTTTTTTATTTGTTTCACTTCTTTTAACATACATACATTTTACTTATTAATATTTGGCCAAACAATAAAAATTATTGGCACGTATCAAAAGTATATAAAAAAGAAATAATAAAAAAGAACAGTTTTTTCTACGTCAATTTGGAGCCGATACATGCAACGTGTAAATATGTCAACTATTTTCATTTTGTTTAAATAAAGGTACCAGCAATATTATATTTTTAGGATACAATATGTGAACAAACAGATAATAAGTATAGACCATATCCTGTTGGTTTGCTGTGATATTAAATAAAATCAAATTACGTTTTGGCATGTCTCCGTTATTTATCCTTGATAAATGCATTTTACAGTGTTATGAGCAATTTTTATTTAGACGCAAGAATGAATATTAACTAAGTCAAACGGTAAAGTTATTGGGTATCAATTTCTGGAGTTGTTTAATTTATTTGCAAATATATGCACCTAATATACATCGACCATGTAGAACTGCAACTGGCTGAATATCAGTTTTCTATAGTTTTAATTTATTTTCTATAAGTAGAGAAATTATTAGCGTCACGCAAAAATCTATTATGATGAAAATGGCAGTTTTGAAACTCTAAAATAGTGAATATTTCGAATCGGCACACAGTCTGCGTCTGTGTGCTGTATGATTCTCTTGAAAACGGTACAACATGAAGATCTAAAATTTTAGATATAAGATTTGGGAGGTCCAAGATAGAAGGATATCAAATGTTGGCAAAATCAGTGCACCAGAGGTGATGATTCCAGGGAGAGCCCAAAAACAATTTTTTGTTGAATCAATTGATTTTTCAATTAAAAATTATTTAAAATGGTAAACTTAGTATACAAAATCTTTTGTATGCGGAACATTCGTCGCCGACAATTCGCCCCCCAACAATTCATCGCCGCAACAATTCACCCCTGCAACAAATCACCCCCAAGATAATTCATCGCATCAAGATGATCAGACATTATTTTTATTATACACGGTAGGGCAATAGTGCGTCGGACCTCGATATCTCGAGTTCTACGATAGCTACAATTTTTTTTAAAAATTGCAAGTAAACTAGATAAAAAAGTCTATAACTGGAAATTATTTTCCAATATACAGGGCAAGCCAAGACGAAATTACAGGACCAAGTGCCTTTTTTTAAATGGAATGCTATGTATATTAGTATAGTTCTCTTCATATATTTAAAGCAAATAAAAAATGTCGGGGTATTTGATCTTTACCGCAAAGTCAAAGGCGCCGACATTTTTTATGTGCCTTAAGTATAGGAAGAGAACTATACATTTTTGAAGCCTCTTTCTAGCCTCTATTCATTCCTATATTAGCATTGAATATCTCCCAACCACTTGAATGTAGTGCATTTTTTTGTTGAAATAATGCAATCTGCAGATGTATATTAAAAAATCACCACAGTCACAATTATGGGTTTTAAGAAAAACTTATGTGAATGCCAGTTACGAAACATCTAATTAATGTTTTTGAATCATTTTCATTTCCTAAAACTGTGCGTTCCAGAGAAAACGCGCGGACAAATAAGTTAGACAGACCGACAGACAGAAAATTTTATTCGCTCAAATTTAAAATCTCGAACATTTTTTTATGTTATGAAAACTATATTTTGTGTATTCTGGATGATAAAAATAAAAATTTCGATAACACCAATATTTTTAGTCTATACAATCTGTACAATTTGGTTATTGAGGCGATGAACTGGCGATGAATGGTTGCGGCGCGGCGGTGAATTGCTGCAGCGATGAATTGTCGGAGGTGAATGTTTCTAGATTCAAAATCTTTATGTGATATAATTATTAAACACTTAACTTTAAGAATATGTTCATATAATATCAGGGGCGGCCTTAGCCATTGCAAGGCTCCGCGCGGGTAGATCTTTGCGAGGCCCTTGTCTTTGGGGAATTAGTTTTAATGATGATGCTTGACGAGAAATGCAAAGTTCTAAATAAATAAATTTAGAGTTTTAAAATTGTTTAATGAAAATTAACAAAAATTAATAAACACAAAGACAACAAATTATTAATCATGATAAACTAAGGTGCATTAATGTCTTAAAAGAATCAGGGATTCAGAAATGATGCCTTGTTGTTGCTCGAGTGCGCGAGGCCCCTGCCAGAGCGAGGCCCCGGGAGGTTGCCCTGCTCGCCACCCCGAAAGGCCGCCCCTGTGTAATATTCAACATTTATAGATACTTACTACTGACACAGAATTGTTCATATATTTGAGAGTTCTATTTTAACCAATGTCAAAGTTGGATATTGAATATAACAAAGATATTCTTAAAGTTGTGTATATAATACACTATATCGTGCGATATTATACTGGATATTTGTACTATTTTGTACATTTTATGGACATTATTTCTAGTAAAGTTAGGGTGTGGTACAAAATACCAGAAGAGAAATCAGATAAATTAGAGAGTGCTACAACAAATAATAACATTTAGACAATATTTAAGTATAACATTATTTCTTTATGAAAAAATTAAATTTGTATAGATAAAAACGTACTTACCTGAGCAACAGGTTTAGTTATTTTATATTTGCCATCTTCTTGATGTTTGTGGAAGAATTCCTTAGGGATCAGTCGTTTATTTAGCGTTAAATCTAAGACAACATCCTCCCCGTCTACTTCCAACGTGATTTGTAGGTGACTGGTATGTTCCCCGTTCTGAAAATGAAAAATATTTTGTCAATTATTACAATATTGGAGACTAATATTATTTGAACAAGTTTATTTGCCAAAATTAAGTCATGTTCTGCTTTCCAACCATTTGCAAATTGTGCATGTCTATAATTAATATCCACAATTTTACAATTACGTTTAAAAAGTAATTCCTAAATGCCTAAAGAATATAAGTCTATTAACCATTATGTCGTGTCATAATCGCTCAAACATAATTTAATAAATCTGTTAGTTAATAGTAAAGACAGCATTGAATCGAAATAATATTTATTGTAACAAAACTTTACATTGGGCAAACAAATAGGTTAATTAACACTTGCGTGAAAGAACATCTGGAGTGAATATAATTTTAAATCCATTAGAACGAAAAAATGTGAGAGTGTACACTCTAAATCATAATATTCTTTACGATTTCCTCAACGCTATTTTTATAAAAAAAAAAAAATAATATTACTAGTAGATCATGGTTTAGTGTACTAATTCTCATTAATATACTTCGTTTGCTTGATATCTTTATTTAGTGCAAAGAAATTCGACTCAGATCGACAGATGAGTAATCCCATAATGGTTTCGTTTTTCATTTTTAGGTACGGGACCCTAGAAACGAGAGGATTCGGGAATGTATAAACGAAATAACCGTTAAGTGTTATCAGCCTATATCTGTAGTAACTACAATTTTTTTTATTTATTAATAGTTTAATAGTTTAGTTTAATATACAATTCAATTGAAATACAATTGAGAATACAGTTTAAAACTTAATATTTAGTATTTAGGAAAAAGGATGCAAAAATATGGCACCTAAATGATTGATCATTTGTATGTGCAAAAAAATAAAAGTTGGTAATTAACATTTAAAAGATAAGATATGTTATAACAGTTGCATAAAATAGGTTAGCGAAAAAATATATAGATAAATAGAAATCAGTTTAAGTTTATAATTCACAATATACTATGGAATTGAGGATAGTTAGCAGTTAAATAAGTTTTACATTTTTTATTAAAAAGCTTTGCATTATTTAAAAATTTTTATATTGTTTGGTAAAAGATTATATATTTTTGGTGCGAGGTAGTTCATGAATCTTAGATTGATATTTTTATTACAAATGGGAATTTTTCAATGTCTGTTTGTTTTATTGCTGGTTTCATGAGTGTGATTTACGTATTGCTTAAGTTCGATATGTTTATGGATATATGTACAAATGGATACCATGTAAAGTGTTCGAACATTACAGATTTCATCATCATATAACAATTTAGTAGGATAGAGTTTGTTTTTTTTACCTATTATTTTTAATGTATAATTCTGAACAATATTTAATTGATGTAACACACTTTTATATAATCCTCCCCAAACGATAATGCCATAACGGATTAAAGATTCAATAAGTGCCTTATATATTGAGATAGAGGCTTTTTGTTTGGAAATTCTCTTAAAAAGTGGAATTTATGTATCAGCTTACGAATTTTGTTTGTTAAATATTCAATATGAGTATTCCATTTCAAGTGTTGATCAATAAAGACTCCTAGATACTTTACTTTATATGTTTCATTGATCGATTGATTTAGGCTAATGCTAATATTACCAAAATCAGGGCGATCTGCTGTAGTTGAAGAAAATGCTATGTAATTAGTTTTTTTTTGTATTTAAGGATAGTTTGTATGAGTCAAGCCATTTTTTTTATTTTCACTATGTCTTAAATAACAAATTCTTTGGTTTCTTTCCATATGTTTCCTGAAAATACCATGTCTGTATCATCAGCACATGATACAAATTCTCCATTTATTTTTAGATTTAGTAATGAGTTTATATAGGCTATAAATAAAGTAGAGCCCAAAACGGTGCCCTGTGGTACTACAATCTTTATTACCTGTGAATTACTTATTATGTTATTTATTCTTACACGTTGATGTCTATTATTTAAGTAACTTTCAAGAACATTCCACACAGCACCATGAACTCCACAATGTGACAGCACATCAAGGAGCTTATCATGTGGTACTGTGTCAAATGCTTTAGCAAGATCGACAAAAACAGTTACATATTTCTTGCTGATATTGAGATTATTTGTGACTATAGAAATAAGATGGTACATCCCAACACTGATACTAACCCCCTCTGTAAAACCAAATTGTTTCTTGGATATGGTATCATTTCCTCTAAAAAAACTTATTGATCTCTCTTTAAGGCACTAGTCAACATATTCCTGTATGCCTTAATATTCGGACTCCAGCTCGGGATTATAGCTTTTTAACAGCCTCTTTTTTAACCTATCCCTGTGTTTAATAGATGTTATAATTCCGTTTGTAATCCATTTTTTGATTTTTCTATGTTCTATAAATTTTACAGTGTGTTTTGTTTTTGCCTTTTCCATATGATTATAAACTAAGAATTTTTACAAATATATTTGAAACGTTTTCTGAGTCATGTGTATTTAATACATCCGACCAGTCTTGAGATTTAATATTTTCTTTAAATTTAGAATAGTTTAATGTAGTATTTATAGGTATGTTCAATTTTACACTTAGTATCAGCTATATATTTTTCATTATTTACATTCAGCATTATTGGATAATGGTCTGTAATGTGCGTATCTAGTGCGAATGATTTGATTTTCATATTGTTTATTTTTAATTTTTTCTTTACAAATATATGATCAAGACAAGAAGCAGTTTCATTTGTTAACACGTGTTGGAGATCCTATATAAGGCACAAACCCATGGTGGGCCATGATTAAAAGGTACTCATTAACATTATTTTCATTATCATTAATTATATTAATATTAATATCGCCAATAAATATTTCAATATCTATCTTTGTTTAAATTATTAGTGAAATAATTATCGATATCCTCTATAAATCGAGCTTCATTTACAGGGGGTGGCTTATACACAGCTGAAATCCCAAAAGTGATAAGACTCAGTCTACTAATTGCTGCTAGAGATTTATTCAGTTTTAAGTGTGATATTTCTAAATTTATACTTGATGAATTTGGATGTCTCAGAATAACTGCAATTATTTGTGTACATTTTTGGCGAATTGTCCCAAATTCATAAATCGGTGTTGTATGCATATGATTCGCCTCCTTGGATGTCTCAGAATAACTGCAATTATTTGTGTACATTTTTGGCGAATTGTCCCAAATTCATAAATCGGTGTTGTATGCATATGATTCGCCTCCTACTAATTTAATTGAGGTCGCCCACGACAATTTTGATCTAACTATACATCACAATGTCTCTGGTACAATGACTGACAACATAACAACATATTATTAGATAAAGTATTTGTTATCTATACACACTTTGTAATAAACTTCCGTTATTTTCACAAGTATTTCATTGACTGCGTGATAAGGCGTCTGAAAATTTGCTTTCTGTTAACATCCGTCTTATGTTTTCTTTGCATACATAAATAATTAATTTGTTTGTGAGAATTTCACGATCGACTGGTTTTAGTGGGTTATTCACCATAAAAACGTGAGATTTTTTTAAATGTCCTGCTGAGAAACTGTACTTGTTAATTAAGTTTCATGGATACTAATTATAATTAACGATTTTAGACTAGATTATTATATTATTTTACTGGCATTTAACCCATGTTTTCAGAACATATGAAGGAAAAACGACGTCAAAGAGGACCTAAGGGGGCACATATTCCCCAAAATTAGTTCATTAGTTGTGCTCCCCCCATTCGATTTAGATATGCACCTTTGGTCAGGATAGGGTCATAAGTTTACTCACATTATGTTACTTTTCAAAGAAAACTATTCGTTACTGTTACATATCAATTTAAATTAACGAAAATAATTTCTATAGATAACTAGAAAATGTGACAAATCTGTGGCACCTGCTGCCTCAGCTTCTTTCGCACTTATATTAACGGTCCAAGTAACAATTGTAGTTTTAAAATAATCTATGTTATGGTAGAAACTTATTTTGAAGACTACTTATAAACATAAATAGTTTGGAAGCACTCTATGAAGCCGATTTAAAACCTTTATAAGAGTACAGGGGCCCATATAGAGAAGGGCCTACATGCCTGTTTTTAAAACTACTATTAAAACTTTCAAGTTTTAATGAATTATCTAAAACTCAAAGTATTGTAAAATCATACTGGATTTAGAATAGGCACTATATCAAACTTAAAAGACACACACAAATGCTTTAAGCGGACCTTTTCTACTTAATGAAGTAAAAACAAATAAATCTATTCTACATACACTGTGGGCCGCTATAGTTATACAGATTCAGCAAATTTAGTTTAAGGTACGTAAATTTGTTTCTGCGCAGATAAACCACGCCTTGTCATAGAACAATGCAGGGCATTGGTATAAAACAATAGCGCCATCGCTTGACCGCGTCGAGTTGAGAACAGCGCACCGATTCTGCTTTTAATAGCGTAGCTGTTTAGACGTGTGGGAATAAAATAAATTAATCTCAATTTCGTTATTAAAATGTCGTGTGTTTACAGAACTGCAAATTGTGAAGTGGTACTTCGGGGGCCATTCCACTGAAGACACAATAAATTTATTTACTGTGGCATATTAAGACAGACCAATCCCCTCAGCTAGCACAATTTCATACATTATTTAAAAAATTGAGAGTTTCGGGAGTGTGGTGAATTATTTAAAAAAATGCTGTCAACCCGAAACTAGTGAACCTTGTTCTAGCAGGCAAATTGCTGATGAAGTTGACTTGAAGGAAATAACTGTAAGAAATATTTTGAAAAGAAATGGGTACAGTTGTTTTAAAGTTCAAACAACGCAAGAAATATTTCCCGAGGACAATTTCAAACGGATGGAATTTTGTGAAATCATGATAAATAAAGTGAACGAGAATGAAAACTTCTTAAAGAATATATCGTTTACAGATGAATCATCCTTTTCATTACATAGGAAACACAATTCATCCGTAGTACGATATTGGTCTCGGAAAAATAAACATTTGAGTGTTGCTGTGCGAACTCCTCAAAAGTTGAACGTTTGGACGGGAATTTTAGACAATTATATTATAGGCCCACTGCTAATCGATGGCAATTTAAATGGCAATAGATATTTAGAGCTTTTACAAAACCAAATAATTCCTGCAGTTCAAAATCTTCCTGTCAACTTTCACGACATTTGGTTTCAACAAGTCACAATACCTTAACTGTAATTAATTTTCTGGAAAAAACATTTCCCAATCGTTTAATATCTACGAGGGGAATGATAAAATGGGCCTCCAGGTCACCTGATCTAGCACACCATGATTTCTTTCTGTGGGGCTTTTTAAAGGAAACCGCGTACAAGCATGCGTTTGAACAAGTCAATAATTTAGTTGAATTACGGGAAAAACTTATTTAACTTTGTGCAAGCATTACTCCAAATCAACTCAATGATATGAGAGGTTCATTGTATAATCGGTTAAATTACTACACAATGATTTTGACGCACCCGAAATAATTAGTAAGCTTAATTTTCACGTTCCCAGATTAACCTCTCGTAATCACCAAGTTTTCTATTTACCTACGCCGCGTACCAACGTACTAAATAATTCACCTTTATATACGATTTGCAGTACTTCTAACAAATTATGTAACGACTTCGATATTTTTAATTGCAGCCTTAGTGACATAAAACAAAATGTTCTAAATTAAATAACCAGTGAGTGTCTTTGTTTTTCTTAATTTGCTTTAAATCACATATGTGTATATATGTATATATAGTTTTTATATTTAAACATTTCCCATGTTATTTTTTTCTCTTTCTTCGTATCATTAGTTATTCATAGTTCGTACATTTAAGTAAATTTTTTCTTCATTTTACTTTCTTTCTATGTTGTTGTATATTATGTAATTAATGCTTTGTATGCCTTTATTCCCGTTCTGTAATTGGGTATCTTACCTGTTGAACAGTGTATGCAATAAATTAGTTGATTTTAGTTTCTGAGGGTTACTTAATTTTATTTTAATGTTCTATTTTTGTAATTTAATAAGAATAATACATTTTTTGATAATTATTAGTTGATTTTAGTTTCCGAGTTATATAATTTTATTTTAATGTTCTATTTTCATTTCGGTTTTAATAAGAATTATTATTTTATTCCCATAGCATTTACGGCCAAAAAAGAAACTGCAGAAATGCTTTCAATAGAAGAAATTATTTGTCAAAAACGTGACAAATAACTTCTTCGCTTTTGACGAAGAGATATTCTCTCGTTTCGTGTCAGAAATTATTACCTACGTCCGCACCCATTTTTAGGTCATGCCGTACTAAATTCAATTCATTGTGTGCCTTTGCTTTCACGATTTATGGAACTAGCGGGGCGTGGTCAATTACATCGTTATTCCTATAATCTAAATTGCATTTCCCGAATCTGTATATAAGTTATAAAATGGACAATTGGTGACTACTAAGAACAGTTCAGAAAAACAGTGGGCTAAAATTTTCAACAAGGCTATGTTTACTCTAAAACATGTATTAGAATAGTTCTTAAAAATTCGTACTATCTCTAAAAACACAATTTAAAAAAAATACACAAATATTTTTTTTTTTTTTTTACTTAGGATCTGCCCATACCTAATATGGTTTAGTATATGTAAATTGTCTTTATAAAACATTTCTATTGGAAACAAATTATATTTTTTTGATTTATTAAAACAATTATTTTGTTTCTAAAGACTCAAGTAAATAAATGAACGAACACAAGAGAAAAGCTAAGCTATTTATAGTTTACGTTATTTACTTAGTTTTATTACTACGGTATAGGGAATTTAAAATTAACAGAACTAGATAGAAAGTAATAAAGGGATTAAAGGATTATAAATTAAATATATTACAGAGGGGTGTATTATGTAGGTCCAACTTGTCATTAAGTAAGTAATTAATTACTTGGGTTGTTGTTTAATTTGAAAATTTCTAATGATTCTAAGAAATTTAATTTCAAACATTTATTTTGTACGTGTAATATATCAAGAGTATTTATATATGGAAAATGACGATTTGATTCTAACAAATGGTTTGAAAAAGTGGAGGGTGTTTTTTGGAGTCTGAAAGAGCGTAGATGTTCTTTGTATCGTGCTTCAAAGGACCGACCAGTTTGACCTATATAGAAGGTATTACAGTCCGAACATGACAATTTATAAACTCCTGAGTTTTTGAAATTTTCAATTTTATCTTTTGTATTATATAATGGATGTGAGACTTTTGTTTGTGGTTTAAAGGCACCACCTCATAGATGGTCATTATAACACACTGAAAAAAATCTAAATAAATTTAAAAAGCATTTAAATTGTTACTTGGGGATATAAAAAAAATCGAACACAGAAAATTAAACATATGTTTAAGCTCTTTTTTGTTTACTATATATTTTTGCATCACCTGTAGATTTGCAGGAGTTGTTGTTTTATTTTTTATATCATACTAAGCAAAATTAATTTTTTTGTGCCTGCACCTACAAAATTAAACAAAAAATGTGTTCCTATCAGGCTTAAAAACGTACTTATCGCTGTTATGTGTATTTTAGTCAAATAAGCCAAGTGTTTAAATAAACAATAGGGTAAACAAATAGAACCGAGAATTCTGCACTACTGTTGGACTGAGTGCAGTTTTATTTCACACTGGTGGCTACAACAGTATCAATTCTAACGAGTGCAAAACAGTGCGGATAATAATATATAAAAAGTAAACAAAAAACAACTAGTTTAAACTTTAAATTGGGATTTTAATTTTTCTACAAGAATAAAAACACTAAGAAATTCAATACATACATTGTGCTAGATCCTAAAAAGTAGTCCTATTATTTTATATTAACTGTAATTCAAAAAAAAAGAAAGCTAGAAATTGAACAACTGAAACAGCAATTTCAACATAAGTTTACAATACAGAGATATTCAGTTATTTATAACAATTTAAATAAAATTGAGTTATAAAACAGTCGGTATACAAGTTGCCAAATAGTAAAATACACGAATTTTTATTTTCATATCATTTATAAATAAAGAAATGGTTAGAATTAGAGTTAAAAACTATTTCACTGCCCATTATGAATTCCTGTCTTGAAGTTGTTCAAATTAAACTACACACGTACCACTTTTTAAAGTAGATTTTGTAACAGTTTCGTTATTTACTTATTCCGAATATAGCTTTCTATCTGATTATTTTACCTATTTAGTAATTATTTTTCTATTTGGCGTACTTTGGAGCAAATGCAGCTAATTCTCGATCACCCGAGTCTTCAGTTAGATTCAAAATTACACTTTGTTGATCTTTTCGAATGACATTCATTACAATAAGACTTTTGTACGAGTTTGGCTGGGTTGTAGTCTAATTCACAAGTTCAAAAAGGTGTTAATTATTGAAACAGCTCCTTAAAATATGAGCGATAGCTCATTGGATTCGGAATGACGTCTAGAAAAATGTCCTAAACTGTCTTATTAGCATATAAAAAATTGCAAAAGTTATAAACACATTAAGATAAAAAAATGGCATTTAGTTTTTCGCCTATAACTCGAAAACTATAAGTGATAACCAGAGCCCGGCTCAGAGGTAGTTATGACGTAAAAGTCAGAGTCGGCTTTGCGCAATATGAACTATATAAACATAGTGAATTCCGTAATATTTAAAGGTAAATGGCCCCGAAACGGTTATAAATTATACCTACTTTGATGCACTTATTGTTGGATGCACAAACACAAACGCCTAGTAACTATACCTTATTAGAATAATAAAAATATATTATTTGCACTTGTTCTAAATCGTCCGAAATAAAACTCCGGTGCCTGTTACTGAATATCCCACATGTGCTGTGAAAAAGAATCGTTCAACCGTTCAACGTCTACCGATGTAATAGGCGCATATTTAAAATAAGTATAGTTTCTTATAGATAGCAGATTTATGTCCGGCATTGAACAGTCCACTTCTTTGCCACACACAAAAATGTTCAAAAACCGGGGTTGTTTATTAACACTGTTATGTATCCAATTTGTATTTCACTCAGCAATATCCCCTGAGACTCTAAAAATATATTGACGTAAATCAAATACCTGTAATGTTTATTGCATCAATTACTGTATACTGATCTGTTTTCGGCTTACGTTGAACGTTGCGTATAGTTAGAGGGATCCGTGAGAAATATCCATGTAAATATGCTAAATTTTAGTTTTTATGACATTCAGATGAAACTTGTTTTAAAATGTTGGAATTGCATGTCCACGAAAGTGTTTTTTCACAGCTGGCATAGAAAAGTTCTACACCGTTAAACCGCAGTTCCAGAAAATCTTTAATCTACGAAAGTACTATTTCATTTAATGGAAAGCCACTCGACGCCATAACAAATCACGACACATTTACTTCTATCAAATGTACTGACAAGTCTTAGTCTGGTAGTGTTGACTCCATAATGCGTATGTGCATATGAAACAATCTCACATGTCATTGGTCATTGTTTAATAAATTAATAATAATTGTTGGACCTTTTTTATTTTAAATGCTTTCTGTATGTTTGAAGTCTTCTGCAAAATATAAAACGCAATCTGCTGTTTATTTTACTATTATTATTGTTTACCGTATCCTATTTGCTGTCGTAAAAAAGCAGAAAGAGAGTGACAAGCGTGGCGGTGACTTTGTGGTATCGAAAATTCTCCTTATATCTTTTTAAATTATAGTGCCTTATATTATGTGCACAGATAAAAATTATATTTTAAATTGAAAATTGTTTAATATAGTTGGGAAGAAATATATGGGAGATGTTTACATTTCCTTAACTGATATAAAAAGTTGAAGTGGTGTATGCCGTTTAAAGTGCCGAGTTTTTTGTTTTCGATTAGACAATCAGACCGACGCGCGACGCTGCAGGTACATATATAATGTGCGGCCGAAGTCGGGTGTTTTTTATCCACCAGTTTCAGTAAACATCTCTTACATCTACTTGCTCAACTATACCAAATAAATAATTTCTCCAAACCAATAATAAAATTTATTTATTATTTTATGAGTTTTATGAAATACTTTTTATTTCTCACCGCAAAAGTAGGTATTTGTTTCCTATAAATAATGTATTTATTTGCTTATGTGAATCATACAAAACATTATATTTATCTGTGTGTGGAGACCGTCTCTGGCATAACTACTTTTCCGCCGGGTTCTGGTGATAACGGAAATCGGAAACGATTCTTAAAGAGGAGGAAATATCCAATTAAAAAGTCCCAACTACTGGAACTCTATTTCCATTATTTATATTTTTAATTTAACGCTGCAAATAGGACTCCGCGCGACCGCTGCAGGATGCGCGCGCCGCCTCAAAAGAGAGTACAGCACATAAAGCAATTTTTTTATACTATTAAATATCAGTTAGAAAATTTGAAAAAATGATGGAGTATTCTTAACAATTCAAAGAATAAGGCCCCGTTGGAAAAAAATGTTAAAGTTTATTTTTTAACAAGTTAGGCCATTGTTAACTAACGAAATTTTATGGGACCTCCGCTGTCATTGGAGATCAAACATTTTTTTTAAATAATTGGCCTATAAAATGTTCGCTTCTTGGAGCCCTTCTTATACATATACTTCACAAGATCACGTTATAAACGTTTTTAAAAACTGTTTATTTTGTTTATTATAATTTTTTAAAGTAAACAAAAAATTTAAAACCAACCATTTTCTGGACTGAGATTTCTTGACATTGAATGCACCCAGTATTAGCATTCGTTTGTAAAAATTTGTTACATATACACTGGGTTTCATTTGTTCATATTCTTTTTAATTTGTGTTATGTAATAGTTATCATTTCTGACTTGTTGATTTGTGTAAGTACTCTTGTACATTAACACTAATAAACTATGATTATTAAATTAGCTCAGTCATATGCAGAATGATTTCTAATTCAAAAATGTGAAAACAATCAGTGTATCCTATTTAAAAATAAAAAGTTGGAGTCCTAGAAACTTGACAGATTTTGCCGTTTTGTTAACACGCCAAGTTTTACCTCGATCTATTAAAACATAAATAAATGGTGGTGGAAAGTATCTCGTTCACATCCGGTATATGGTACAACCTGTCGTTGGTAACAAAACCACATTCACCGCTCTCCAGGACACTTATTTTATTATTTATTAATTTTATTTCATAAAATATCGGTTCTTAGAAAACATCACACATAATTTTGTATCAAATAAAAAACTCTACACAGAGAGAAATCGCTTTGGAACATTTTGCACAATGTTGTGGAACAACGTCTTGTTACATTTTTTTAAAACAATTGTAAAATTTTAAGGCACAACGTTATATAGTTTTATACATTTTAATTGTGCATAATTCTTGTGCGTTTTATTAATCCAATATAAAGATTTAGTTACGATGAATTTATTGGAAACTTCGACCAACAAATTGACGAAATTTAGAGTTAAATTTATTTATTTTTTCTCAACAAATCATAGCAAATTTAACTTAATTAATTGTTAATAGTATCCTCAAACTATATATTCTGTTGCCATTCTATTTACAATTAGTTTCAAGTAATTGTTTAAAGTTTAAAGGATTTGCACAATTTGTGTAACATAAAAATGTGATTTTATTTTATAAACGGTTGTTGACAAACTTGTGAAAGTAGGAGTACCAATATATTTATTTCCGCTAAACAATAATAGTAATCTATGCCGCCCGCACAAACTGCACGATTTAATGTCATACTCTTTACAATCAGTTTGTTGATATTATTTTAAAATTTTGTATAATTGTTTAATTTGTTTCACGCAAAGTTTATTGGTTCAAAATTGTACTGACCGCGCCGCCCACGCTATATATACGCATATACGCGCAGGCAATTATGCATCAGATCCAGGATCCAGGTGGTATTTCGTTAAGTGAATACGTACACTTCCGAATTATACAAATACTTACATTTGTGATGGAATTTGTTGAAAACTTATTAACCGAGTGGGGTTTCCTAGATCTAATTCCGGCATTCACATAGGTAAGTACTTCACACAGAGTTACAAATTTGCATATATGTTCCCTTAAATTCTTCGTTAACATATAAATATAAAAATGGTTTCTTGTTTATATGCGAAGAATGCATGATACCTATCTTCTAATACTTGATTTCGTTTACAGCTAGAGAGTAATTTCGTTTTCTTATGCGAAGCGGCAGAAAGCTGTTCCTAAACAACTAAACCCAAAAGGCAAACTTGTAAAAGAACTGCTTCAAAACGAAGATAACACTTCTGATGGTAAGCAATACATTTGATTTTGGTGATGAACTGATAAATGTTATTTTTTTTTTAAATATGACGTGACTACGACATAAGCTTTATTACTACAAACTGCGTTAATAGAAGCTAAAAAGAAGAAGCACTGGAAGCCTTCCAATTTAGAATTATTAAATGGATTTATTTTAAGCATAAATGTTAAGTCACCGACTTCTTTTCAATTAGAACTTTATGCATATAAAATTCATTTGTATTTAAAAAAATAGAAATGTTTTCATTTATCATATAATAATATATAAATGCATGCTCTTTTATGTATTGTTGTTCTGTTAAAATAAAATATTTATTCTTTAATTTTTTTTGTTGAAATCCTTTACGAATACCTCCAATTTTGGAAATAATATTTCACAATCTGTGTTACAGAATAATACAATTAAAATGAAGTGGGTACATATAGTGTGTGAAATAAGTGCACGATGAACCAAAAAATATATACATAATTTGGAGATTATAGAGTAATAAATTGTGCAAAACTAACCCCAGTTCATACATTACTGAACAGCTTCTTTGAATTAAGTGTATATATTGTGCAAAATGTTGACAAAATAAACATACAATTTGTGGATTTCTCATTTAGAAATTGTGGAAAACTAAAAACACATTCTCTTAAAAAACTATAAACATTGTGTCACTTAAGAGCACAATTTTTTATAAATATGTTTTACAAATGAAGAGGTTTAGATGTGAATGTTTTTTTAGGAAACCTTCAGAATATATTTAAAAATTTCACACAAATTGTAGAAACTAACTTAATCTGTTCAGAGATTTGTTCCACAAGTGGAATAAAATTATGTATTTTTATGCAACCATAATTCAAATTTGTAAAGAATTCAATTTATGTGATTTTTAAGTTTGTACAAAAATTTCAAACAATGTTAATACATAAACTGTACAAAATCATTGCCCCAAAAATGTATTATTTATTTGCACAAATTGTTCCTGTCTTGTCCATTTTAAGACCAATTTGGAGTACAATTTTCTACAATTGTGGTAAAATATCACACATATTTTTCTTTGTGTAGATACCCTTTATCTCTATATCCCCATGCAAGCTAAGGAAATAAATGGTCCGCAAAATCACTAAAACGTCACCTCTAACCAATTATGCCAAATCCTGGAAATTGAAAACCCCGTTTGTTGTCAAAATAGATAAATTGTTCATTTTTGACAGCCAGACAGTGTAGTTTCACAGAAGTTCAGTTTAAAAGCCATTTCTCCAATAATTGATTTCAAACCACTATAAAGTCCCTTACAAAGTAAATAATTACCTGAAATTAATGTATGGACTTTCTTTAAGAAAACCCGGAATAACATCGATTACTAAAAACTTCTTTTAAATAATAAATTTCTACCTAGTTAATAGTCCTTGTATTCGGTTGTACAATTTGAAATGTTTCGCCTATCATCCGTGCTCTATATAATATATTTATATTACAAACCAGCTTATGCTTCCTATTTACCAACATTTTATTTAACAATACTATCGTTAATGTTTAGTAGCTGTTAACCTTCGCTGTTATTGATTGCAGTTGGCAAAATTTAAATGAACCCAATTTAAACATTTGAAATTGATTATAAGCAATTATTATGCACATAATGAGTTAGTATATACCAGTAAATTGACGTTAGATTGAAGCATCGCATTTACAATTATTGTTGTCAATTTAATCACACATAATAATAAAAGTTTAATGTTTTCGGAGGTATTTTCGCTTTAAAATTCAGTTTTGCACAATTTAGTTTCTTTTCCAAAGATTTATTGAATTTTACGACAATAGTCTATTTGTTGTAGGTTTTACACAGCTCTTCGATGGGACAATAAGAAACTCATAAAACAGAGTCAAATCTGTCTTGATACATGGAGCAACGCAAACACCAACTCCTAAATAGACCATATCCTGGTCGACTCAGAAATATAGGAGAGGGTTAAAAAAATTAAGACAAAATAACAACGAAAAGCAACACAACCCATAAAATACTATATAGAAAACGAGACAAAGAAATTGGAAGTACGTAAAGGATACAACAAAACACCAAATAACACTTGTCGGTTATTTTCATACAAAAAAGTAATACCAGGAAGAAATGGAAAATAATGGACGAGGGAAGAACTTAACTGGCCAACAATGAGTTCAAAAATAAAAATAGCAACGAGGAAAAGGAAAAGTCGGAAGAGATCACACAATAAATACGAACAACTAAAGAAGATGAAGGCCGCAGAAACACAACAATATGTTAAGTACATGAGGAACATCATAGAAAAAAACCTTACTCCTTCCCCGACGTCATTTTTAAGTATATTTCAGTAAATAAAAAAAATCGGTTTAATGAATAGAACAAAATGAGTGATGAGGAATTTTACAAAAAAAAAAAAAAAGATTCCTAGCCTTTTTTTAGGTGTCACGAGTTTCGAGTAAATAAATAAAAAAACACTGTGAATTCTTCACTGAGTAATAAGGGATGAACGGCCGTTATACTCAGCCGTTGAATCGCAAAACTGCGCGCGCTCTCAAAAAGAAAATGTAATAATCTCTTTAATAACACAGGCACAAATAAAAAAGTCGATTCCATGCACCAGACTAATCATTTCCGGTGTATTTTGGCTTGCTGAACCCGAATCTGCAGTCAGTTTTGCCCCACCACGACACAATTTCTTTATAACCTCAAAAACAGTTGCAAAAATCGCACTATTTGGAGTTAAAGTCAAAGGACTTGTATGCAATCTGGTACAAAAAAATGTATTTTCGCTGCTTGACCCCGAATTCCATGTCAATTTTGCCCAACCACGTGATGGTCGCTAAAAAACTGTAAAAGTTACAACTTTTTATGACAACTCCTAGTAACGTCCGTTCATAGACATAAAAAAATGTCGCTTTGGCTTTCAATATCTTGCATTTGTTTCTTACGTATTTCTGTACGAGAAAGCAACGGTTTTGAAGTGATAAATTGTTTAATTTTTTGTAACAGCATTGTTGTGCTATTCCACCTTACAGAATTAAATAACGATTATCGATATCTCAAGTGTTGCTGTACAATAAATTTTCCTCAGTCAAAGTACCCAACTAACAATTTGTTATTTTATAAAATTGTAGGAATGTTCCTGACACAAATTTTATAAAACAATATTACTCTCAGAAACACTTTCATAACTTTTTCACAGCAGCTATAAATGCAAAATTGGCACCATCTTATAAAATATTCCAGTCGCTGTTGATATTTTGGAACACCTATTGGAACCATTACAAAATAATTATATAAACATTTCCAGAAGCCTTATGAAAATGTAATACCGTCGTTATATAGTAGTTTTATTAAAACTTCATTTAATTGTACTTTAAAACACACTTCACTGTTTGTTAAATTACTGCTCTAAAACAACTAGACAACTCTTTTATAAGAGCTTTTAAATAGTCATTCTTTTAACAAAATGCTGCTTTATACACACTAATAAAATAAAATGATTTTTAAAATGTATCCTAAAAGTTTAAGAAGTATTTCTGACACTAAAAGAATATTGCACATTCCCTTGTCATGTTCTCTCCAACTGTTAATGTCGATTTCTCCCTATATGTACCTTTGGATGGTATGTCAATTAGACAGGTAGATTATGTAAAATTTCTTGGGGTAACGATAGACAGCAAATTAAATTGGGAAAATTATACCAATATCTTAATATCTAGATTAAACTCGGCATGTTATTTAATCCGATTTCTTAGAAATCAATTGTCAGTAGATAGCCTACGAATATTTTATTTTTCCTATGTACAAAATGTTTTGGAATATGCCATAATATTTTGGGGATCTTCCGTACACTGGCAGAGAGTATTTGTAAGTCAGAAACGGCTCATCAGATGTATGGTGGAAATTTCCAATAGAGAATCCTGTAGACCTTATTTTGAAAACCTGAATATACTTACCATCCCATCTCTTTATATCTATAAACTTTTGTTATTTGCTAAAAAGAATCCTGACATCTTCACAAGGAACAATGAAATATATAATTCAATGTCAACACGTCATGGAAATGACTTAAGTGTACCAATTCACTATCATACTTTCTACCAAAAAGGGCCATTTTATAATGCTATTAAAGCTTTTAATGCTCTTCCTGTACACTTAAAATCGATAGAACAAATTGGTTTATTTAAAAAGCGACTTAAATATTATTTGGTTGACAATGTGTTTTATTCTTTCAGTGAATTCGTAAATGTATAAGTTCATTGGGAAATGTTTATTTTTATGTTCTTAATATTTTTAATTTTACTTTAGGACATATGTTATTGTTGCATTTCTTTTTTGTTATCTATTTAAACTCAATGTATTTTAACTTTCTTTGCATATTGTATTTTTCTTCTTTGCTCTCGCTGTATTTGTAAATTGTATGTTTTTCTAATCATTCGATATAACCCTTAAAAACGAAATTTAAAATAAATAATGTAAACTTTTGACAATGCTAATGTCTTTTTGTATAGATTTATAGCAATAAAGAATTTTTTATTTATTATGGCATTGTGATTTAATACTAGGTACCTAATAACCTATAATCATTATTTAAGAGACTTTTTCTGGTTTACGACTGTAATTTTTGATGGGAAGAAAATTTTACTGTGAACTAAGGCCATATTTGTAATATATTTTTAACGGGCCTCACATTTATTGATGATTTCTAATAATTTTTGAAATTTTGTAAATATTGATTTTATGAATTTGAGTTTTTTTACAATGTGACTTACACTAATTTGTTTTAGTAGTCATAACTGTATGGTTAGCACGTTTCTGACTCCATAAATTCTAATAAACTTTTGATATTTTTAATTTTCATAAATTGTCATATGTACCATCACGAATGCTGGCCTTTCAAGATGGCTTCCCTCTATAAAATACTTTTGTGTTAGTACTAAGCATTTCACGATACTTAACATATTAGATGATTCCTATAAAACATCTATAAAATAATGCGCCTTAGTGGAACCTTTTCATGAATCTTATAAAATAGATCACTCACTTTCGCGAAACTTTTGTAGCTCTTATGATAAATCTGTTGGGACTGAGTTGTAAATGCAACCATCGAAACAGAATTGGTTCAATTTGCATAAATATAACCTAGAAATTAGTAGCAGTAAATCACCTTATTTACAGAACTGTTTATTTATGATTTATTTATTGCCAAAAACACGTAGTTACTTTTACTATAGTGGAATCGACAGTACTTTGGCATATGACCTGATACGTTAACAGTAGAGGAAAGAAAAGCATCGTTTCATTTTACAGCAGTATAAACTGTATCCTAGTGCCAAAACCACTACGCTGGCGCTGTTAATACATGTACCTAATATTTTTAAAACCACTTTTTAAGTTTCTTCATTGTCCTAAATCTGATGTTTATAATTTGGCCGTTATATGATCTGTTAAGATCTGCACCGCTCTCGTCAATGTTGGTAAAAAAATTTTGGGAGAATCATTTTTTTATAAACTTGTCTACTATAATTATGATAAATTTTCATTAAAAGGCAGACTTTAATTATGACTAAATATAAATACACAGCTAACGCAGGAAATCAATTTTCTCAAAGAGGTTTTATTGTATTGTTAGCCAATACATTTTTATGCTTAAGTAAACAAATTTGTTTTGTAATGACTTTGTTGCTGTTTCCATATTACAGTAAATACAATGCTATATAATAATTATATAACATGCTCTGGAACAACAATTATTCTTAAAAGCAAAATTGTCACAAATAGATCTTTAATATAACTATTTTGTAAGATGATAAGAGATAACTATAAAATAATTCGAATGTATATTTATAACAGTGCTAAAAATGCTGCTGAACGATACTAAAAAATCGTTATAAAACGATTTAGTTTTATAAGCTGAAATATTTTATAACTTAGTCACGAAAACATTTATAAAATAATTTCTTAACTCCATTATAAGGCAATTTATAATTTTGCTATAGAAATGATAAATTTATAAAATAGTTCAGTTGCAAACAACAAAATAGTATTTTCTGGAACTCTAATATAATCAATCAGCATTTAGAAACAGTAATAAAATAACAATAAAACAAAATAATCGTAGAAGATTTAAATTATAAAACAAATTTGCTGGTAACAAGAAAGTTAGCTTCGTGACCGCGTGTAGAACCGGTGTAGGGTCCTTCTACTACTATATTTCAAGCGAGACACAAGTGTTAGTAAAGCTCGTCTTAAAATATTATTTCAATCACTTAGCTGGAAGATTTGGATGTAAGTTAGCTTATCTCAATTTAAATCTATGTGTAGACTTTAATGTGTTTCCTATTGGTATTTTAGATAATGGATTGAATACCCATTGCTTAAATGCATTAATCGTTGCCGAGGGGTGTGCCTAGCTGCTTAAATGCATCGTTACCTAATTGAATGCCTCGCTGCCTGACTATATACATAATAGTTGTCTAATATATTTGCCGTTCCATGCCTAGACGCTCACCGTTTACAGTAATTGCAGTTTTATACGTGGCTTGTGCATTATTTTTTTACCACTTACACGAATACTCGCCAATTGCAACTAATAGCCGTCTGCTAATTCACCATCCTTACTGTCTGCACCTACGTTTGCTTTTTATGGATATTATTACGATTACGACTGTTTATAAGAGTTGATGAAGATCTTTAAGGGTTTTTAATCGTGGAGCATAGTATCGATGCAATAGGATACATTTCGAGGTTTCCATAAAGTCTGTCCCGTCTAAGTACTTTGACAACAGGTATTATTTTTTTGTAAATAAATTATAACTGTCAAATTTTAAATATTTTTAAATTTTATCCCGTTTGTTTATCGCTGGAGCCGTATTGTATCTAATAACATATTAGCTTCCCTTCTCCGATATACCACCCTAATTAATATTCAGGAATTTACCAACATTATAACATCTTTATTATCTCTTCTTGTTTCCAAAATTTACATTATTTTGCTCAATAAGATACTTAACCAGTTTCTAGGCCTTCTGCATTTTTATTCTCTTTGAATCATTGTTGATAATGACGTAACTGTCGAAACTGCAGTCACCACTTTGTGTAAATATAGTGCTAAAAAATATAGTAGGGTTTTACTCGTTCTCTAGCTTTAACACTAGCTCAAACATTTAACACACACTTTTCTTCCAGTAAGGAAACCAAGTAGAAATTGTATATTTCACTTATTTTTTTAAAGCTCCAAATCCTTATTTTAAAACTTTTTTACAATTAATTTTACTAATACCTGTATTTGTTACATTCGCCTGAGGAATTGAGGTTAATAGTAACTCGGATTTAGTTATTTTATGTTTTTATATCTAAGGTTTATATAACATGCTTCTAAAAAACATTTAATCTATATAGTCGTTTTTCCATTAATATAGCTTTCAAATTAATCGAAAACGTGTAATGACGCTTACTTTTGTTTATAACCACTGTTTGGAGATGGAATTTGAATCTGAAAAGAACAATTGCGCGACTAAATCCAATATATACGCTTATTAACTTTTCTCATTTATTTCAATACAACAGAAGTTTTAGTATAGTACTTTTTGTCTCTTGGTTATTAACCCCTCGGGATTAATCTGGTGGAGAGCAGCAGTTCATATCTCCGTAGGGAAAAGCGCACTTTTACGAGGTATCGTATATTTTCTATGAACCTAGGCAAACTGGATGAGAAGTAGATATCAAAATATTAATTAAAAAATAGTACAAGATACTTTCAATGTAATAATAATAGAGTGCATCATTCCCTCTTTTGCTAAAATTTTTGTCAAATCTCAGTTTATTTTGTCAGTTCTCCCAAGCGTGTGAAATCTTCGATCTGTGAACGAGGCGAATAACAAGAAAAAGAATGAGGATAGATGCGTGTCGAATTGTTCAGTTTTCCCAAGCGTGTTCTCAAATCTTCGATCTTTGAAAGAGACGGCGGATAACCAAAAAAAGTAAAATAAAAAAACACCAATAATAAGTATTGATGAATGAGGATAGATGCGTGTTCAATTGTTCCGTAGATGTTTGCACAACCTGATTACCAATGTTAAAAGAGGAACTTTAACAAATTTAATATTGTTATATTATTAAAAAAAATCAACAGTTTTATGTAAGTAGTAAGTATCTATGGATACTGAATATAACAAATATATTCTTAAAACTGTGTATTTAACAAACACATCG
The DNA here is from genome assembly GCA_963583905.1 of Stenurella melanura. NCBI lineage: Eukaryota > Metazoa > Arthropoda > Insecta > Coleoptera > Cerambycidae > Stenurella > Stenurella melanura. The sequence continues at coordinate 139,622,608 of OY757312.1, forward strand.
CGCAAAATGTTTTCCAAAAGACGCTTTGAGAAAGGAAACAATATAGCCCGGGAGGCAGCGACAGATTTTTCGCGTTAATATCTATAAAGCTAGATTTTTTTCTAAAGAGAATTCAGATAGTATCTATAATGAAGGTACAATTCTACCAGTCTTAGTGGTGCATAAATGAGTAAAAAATTAAACATTTAAAATTTCGTTTTTCGAATTGTCACGAATTGTCAAAAAATGATGATTCGCCTTCGCTCCTGCCGGCCCCAATTTTCGATTTTCACCACGCGATTCATGTTGTACGGTCATTGCCGACCTTATCCTCGCCATCGAGACATAGAACGGGTCTCCGATAGCCGTAATTATTCAGTTCTTACGTTTGAAAAATTGACTTGCGGTCGTGCTAATCGGCGACTATTTTTAAGTGGTTTCCCGAGTTCGAACACGAAATTTTCGTCCATCTATTTTTTTTCTTTAATTTTTTACTCATTTATGCACCACTAAGAGTTTGGTAGAATTGCACCTTCATTAGAGATACTATCTAAACTCTAAAAAAATCTAGCTTTATAGAAACGATTTCACGAAAACTGTCGCTGCCTCCCGGGCTAATAGGTTTCCAAGTCGGCGAAATACTTTATTTCTATATTTTTATTCTTATCCGTGTCATCTGTCAAAAAATAGCCTCTAACTGATTCCTTGACGTAAACGGGACAGGTGTAGAAATGATTTTCCAGTAATATATTGGATAAGTGCATTATTTTCTAGATTCCTCGGACATTAATTATACGTGAAGTCTCAAAAAGTAGAAGAATTAAGAGAATGTCACAATTAACATTTGATTTACTTTAATCCGGTTCTCCATACACATAAACAGGAAGCGATTAATACGAAGTTTAATTAAAAAGAAATTTTTATTTGTAAATTTTCATTCATATTTATAACTGAGTGAAATTTCTAACCTACATAAAATTACTAAAATTAACGAACGAACCATAAAATTAAATTGTAGAAAAAATGGTTCCTTGTATTACAGATCTATATTTAGTTTGAAAAAACTATTACGGAGAACAATAATTATATAGAATATTGGTATAAAGTATTCTTGATAACATCAAATCAACTAAAACTCCTTAATCCAAATTAATTTTCTTGTCCGTTTCGAAAACCCTAACAGCCAGTTTTTCAATGTCGAGTTAACTCTTGTACTGGAGTTAACTCTGGATTAAGCGCACTGTTGCGTATTTCAAATGCGAGTTAACTTGAAACCTCGAGTTAAATCGAGGTTAAGATAACTCTAGACGAGGTATGAGTTAATTACAAATTTCGGCTTAAAACTAACCTAAAATTATTTTATGGTGTAAATAAATTATGATATTTTTCAAACACATCATGGATTATGATTTTAATGTAAATGCTTACAGCAGTGATGAAAAAGCTAGAAGACCCAAGACCCAAGGTAATCAGATATAGGCCAAACCACATGGAAGAATGGGATCGACACGATTTTTTTTTGCGCGATTTCATTTGCCTCCAAGAACTGTAGATAATGTATTAAAAGAAGTGCAATATATTATTTCGTATTCTACGAATATGTATTTGTTATCTTCTGTTGTATAAATATTAACATGCAATGTTTATTTTACATGAGGGGACTGGTTTCCTCTCATCGCATGCTATGTTGTGGAGAATTGTTGTAGCCGCAACTGTCTGTATGGTATCCATTTTAAGGCGCAGCCTTAGTGCTAATGCTCCTCTCCACTGTGTTTCTCGTTCTGATGTGGGATTAACTAAGTAAATAAATTCTCAACATTATTTCTGATCCATACAAGAGGCGTCATAAGGTAGAGTTTCACAGGATGGCCACTATTGCCGATCAACAGACCATCATTAAAGTGACCTCGTTAAAATAAATTGTATAAACAAATATATAAATATTATTACATTTTACAAATAATATCACAGAAAGTTTGGTTAATGTAACATTTTTAACATCACAGAACTATAGAAGACATTAGAATACTTGTGTAAAATTCCGAAAATATGGTTAAAATTCATACTTCTCATGTCAACATAACAAAATATTTCACACAACTCGAGTTAACTAACTCGAATGAGAAATAGTAATGAAAAACAGTTGTAACGTTAACTCGAATTTAGCCTCGAGTTAAGGTGCGAGTAAGAGTTATCTAACTCGAACTTTAACTCAACATTGAAAAACTGGCTGTAAGAGGTCGTCGTATAGTTCATATTCATTAATTAACATCGCTGGTAATTAAAACACGATAGGGGCTAACCTTAATTAGAAATCTGATTATTTATTGCCTGGGTTATTGTATTAAAAAACAGTAATGTAATCATTTTAAACGTTTAAGCATATATCCTAAACATGTATTTTTATTAACGCATATTTTTACTTCCCTCGCATACCGAAGGGAAGTATTGTATTCGAGAAAAAATCACCCTCCGAGATTTTTACGGATTCTGACGTTTCAGATCACGGAGATTACGAAAATATAGGTTTTTCAATTCCGTCAGTCTGTCTGTCGGTCTGTCTGTCTGTCTGTTGGTGCATTTACTAAAAAACTACTTGACGGAGAACAGTCAAATTTGGCAGGTAGTTGACGCTACTGTCAGCGCAGAAATGGTAGAAATTTCACTGGAAAATATATAGGGTGGGCCGTCTAAACGGAATAAATAGTGAAAAAAGTTTTTTTTCGCTCAAATTTAAAATTTCCACGTTTCATGACGCGCTAATCCTATTTCTGAAAAAAAAATTTTGGAAAATTTTTTTCACCATTTTTTAAAAAATTTTTACCAAGATAAAAAAAAAAATTTTTGTTCAAATTTAAAATTTCCACGTTTCGTGACACGCTAAACCTATTTCTGAAAAAAAAAAAAATTTTTGAAAATTTTTTTCACCATTTTTGAGAAATTTTTTATCAAGATGAAAAAATTTTGTTTTGCTCAAATTTAAAATTTCTGCGTTTCATGGCATTCTAAAACTATTAAAAAAAAAATTAAAATTTTTTTACCAACATTTTTGAAAAATTTTTTTCTACTAAAATGATAATTTTTTTTTCTTCAAATTTAAAATTTCCACGTTTCATGGCATTCTAAGCCTGATTCAGAAAAAAAAAATTGAAAATTTTTTGAAATTTTTATTTACCAACATTTTTGAAATTTTTTTTACCACTAAAATAGATGGATTTTTTTTTTATTTCTTCAAATTTAAAATTTCCACGTTTCATAGCGTTCTAAATCTATTTAAAAGAAAAATTAGAAATTTTGTTTACTATTTTTAAAAAGATTTACCACTAAGATAGAATTTTTTTTTGTTCAGATTTAAACTATCCACGTTTCCATGGCATTCTAAAACTATTCAAACAAATTTAAAAATGTTTTTGAGAAATTTTTAAAAAAATTTGAAAACATTTTTAATCTATTTATCACTACTATAGAATAGACGAAAAATTTGGTTTGCTCAAATTTAAAATTTCCACGTTTCATGACATTCCAAACCAATTTCGGAAAAAAAAATTTTGCAACATTTTGTTACCAGTTTGGAAAAAAAATTAACACTAGAATAGATGGAAACTTTTTTTACTTAAATTTAAAAGTTTCACGTTTCATGACATTCTAAACCTATTTAAAAAAAATACGTCATTTTTAAATCTTAAACTTCTTTTACCACTATTATAGAATAAACGGAAACTTTCCTTTTTGCTCAAATTTAAAATTTCTACGTTTGACATTTTAAACCTATTTCAGAAAAAAAAAATATATTTTTTTTTTTTACATTTTTGAAAAATTAAAATTAAAATGAAATTTTTTAACCACCACTATACTTCCACTCCATTACGCGAATGTTGGATTGATGTGACGGATGGCAATAATATCTGACATATTCACCTATTATACTTTTATTGAAAAATGTACAGGGTGGTCCATCCCAAGAAATAATTCAGTCATGGTGGACATTTGTAAAGATATTTGCGCAAGCCTGCCATATGTGGCACCTGTTATTTAGTATTGAGCTTTTGCTGTTGGATGAGCAATCTGTATATTTTTTTGACCAAAACTTATCAAGTTTTCTTTGTAATAATAGCAATAACTATATTCCGATTATTATTCTCAATGTCATTTCGTAATTAATAATTTTATGACCGCCATGCACAAATAACGAGGGAAGTTCTGTGTAAAGACCTTTACCGATTTATTTTGAAAGAGGTCTCAGAAGAATAGAAAATGGTAGTTAACACGCTTACGTTTTTACGTTTTTAAAACGTATTCCCAACGTGTCATTGATTTAGAATTCGTGTTACGTTAGAAAATACTTGATATTTGTATGTCAAACCTTGGCAGTTCTTTCCGCAACGTCAAATTAACGTTAGTTAATATGATTAAATAAAATGTTATTTTTCATTTGTTACAAACATTACAGTCACGGCACACTCCTGCATACCAGGACGCTGTTAATAATGGTTACTAATTAATAAAGTTCAGATAAGATTCACTCAAAAACTGATAATTTTAGAGAAAAAACACAAGAGACTTTTTTTGTGTAGAAAACTATACATTTTTAAGTTCTGCTCATAAATTAATTTAAAAACGTCACACAATAAAGTTGGGGCTAAATTATACTTAGCCCCCCCCCCAGTTTCACCCGCTCCTGAATGATTTTCATACATAGTTGTCATTTTTTCTTAGAAAGCATAAAAAGTTAAATTCCTGTGTAAATTATCATTAGTTTATCTTTAGACGTTTCGAAAATATTCATAAAAAAACTATTATATTATTACTATGTTTCATTTCCAAATAGACTTTAACTTATTTTTATCGTATTAATGGTAACGAGAAAAAGAAGAAACAATAATTTCTTGTCGGGTTAACGTTCAAATTTACAGACATATTTCTCTAACAATAATGTAAGACCTCGACAATATTTACAAGAAACCTACTTTATTAAACATGGTGCATTGCGGTGCACTGACATTCAAATTTAATTATGGTAAGTTTCGAAATTTTAAACGCTGATATTGGTTGCTGCACCATGCATATGTATAGTACCCTACCTGTTTATGGTTATGTGCTAAATATTCAATACAAGTTTTACTTTTCACGTTATTTGCGAAAGTTTGTCAAAATAAGAACGCCGTATAATGAATACAAAATTAATCAGCAATTAACTTTAATGTTTTGCTACTCTATATTTATTACCGGCCCATATTATTTTGTTTATTTTGTTCTTAACTGACTTGAAACCGTGAGCCCAAGTTATCTGGCCAAAATTAATTAAATTATATTATGGAAAAATTAAGTGGCGTAAATATTTCCTGTGATAGTTAATAACAAAAAGACATAAATTAAGGGGTATTTAATGTAAAAATTTTAATAATAAACGCTTGTTTGGCAAAGTGTTTTTTATTGATTTACGCAACAAAAAAATTGTGTATTATATATCGTTTTCCAATTCTAATAATTCCAATTGTTCAATAGGCAATATATCTTCTAGGGTGTTCTCTACATCATCCTCGACATCATCGACCTCGTTGCTCTCTTCAGATTGTAAAGTTTTAGGTTTCGGTTCCAGCAGCATACCAATTACTTCAAAAGGAAGTTGCAGTCTACGTTGCCGGTTTACGCGTTTTTCTAAACTAATACTTGAAATGGATAGGATCTGATGTATCGATAGCTCTGTTGAAAATGTCTTCCATATTATTATACTCTTCGCAAATACAAAACGAAGAGTATATTGCATTCGATCGGCACATTTCTAAAACCGGTAATATTGCAGGTAGAGAAAAAAATTTCATATCACTGTGTTGGTGATCGAATTCTGGACAACTTTCAAAATGTCCGTCCGTCCGTCTGTCTGTCCGCCTGTCTGTCCGTTCGTCTGCCCGCCCGTCACGATTCTTGTAAACACGATAACTTAAGGTGGCCATTCCCTAGAAAGAGACATCCGATAGGGAAATATTTATTATTTTTGCCCATAACTTTTTTGTCTTAATACGTATATTTAAAAAAACTATAAGAGTACCTAAATAAAACCATAAACAAGACTATTACTATGAATTTTCACTCAATAGCTTCAGTGGTTTGCAAAATAGCTCGATTTAAAACTACGAAATAGGAAGATTAACATAATTTTTAAATTTCAACCTAGCTATTTTGCAACCCGGTGAAATTATTGAATGAAAATTCATAGTAATAGTCTTGTTATGGTTCTACTTAGGTACTCTTATAGTTTTTTAAATATACGTACTAATAAAAAGAAGTTATGACCAAAAATAATAAATATTTCTTTATGGGATGTCTCTTTCTAGGGAATGGCCACCTTAAGAACGAAAAGTCCGATTGTATTGAAATTTGGACAGTAAGTTACTGTTTGCTAGATGAAGAACCCTATTATTTTTTAACAAAATCTATCAATAAATAAAAAAGTTATTAATTTTCTTAAATAAGAAAAAAAAAATGTTTTGTAATTAAACTAAAAATGTCTAAAACTAATGTTATTTATAAAAAAACTGCGAAGAGTATCCTATAGAATGTGTAACCATTATGTAAAAAGTGCAGTAAAAAGGCGAAGAATATCATGGTTAGCTTGTTTTGTCTAGTTTTCCTAGCGTGAAATTGTCGGTCATGTTTGTACAATTTATTTCTAGCTTCAGATCCTTTTTCTCCAAAATACCCTACTGGCAATACAGTATTTTCAATGATCTGTGTGCTAGAACTTTATGCACAGTTGCAGGTATTGGGTACCAGGAATATTTCGTCATGTATAGTCTGGCTATTGCATAGCAATATTCTTCCAATTTTGGTGCATCGATTTGGTAGTTACAGGACAGGCAAATTAAAATGACTTTAAATTTTTTAATGAGGTCTTCATCAATATCGGTAATTTCAGAACATTTTTTAGTGTCATTAAATGCTCGACGAGCAATATTACCATCGTTTGTACTACCAAAACCGACTTTTGGTTTGTCCACATGTAAATGAAATTTTTCTAAAAATCGTTCTTGTATATTTTTTGCCTTTTAGCAACAATTTCTTAATTTTTCTGGCCTCGGACTTGCCATTCACGTATATCATATCGATAGGAGATGTGGAGGACACACTCAAAAAGTCGAATCCAACAATGTAATGAACTTGTTCCAAACTGTAAAGTATTTGGTTTTGGATCAAATACGTTTGTCGTTTTGAAATCCTCAACTCGTGTGGCACCACATATCGGACAAGCTTGACTTGACTTTGTTCCGGTCAGAGTATTCAATACTTTGCCGTCAATTAAGGCCATGAAAAGATTAAACTTTATATTAATTGCTCTGTCATTCGGTAAAGAAATTTTCAGTTTCTTAAGATTCTCAATTTGCAGATCGATAGTTTGCTTTTCTTTTAATATATGCTCCGTTGACTCTTTGACGTACTCCAATTTAAGAAGCCTGCAAAATCTGCAAGATTGCGGAGTTCGATTATTCCACAAAATAGTTTCGTGACTGCAAGCGAAGAGACATTACCGTAGTTGCAAACAAAGATGCATCAGAATGGGTACCAGAAGTGGTGAATTTTTGTTTATATGTTGAATGACCTGAACTTCCATCGAAGCCGTAACTGAAAATTATTTCAGCATTAATTTCAGTAAGTTGTAATGATTCTATGTACTGTATAATTGGCTCTTCTTGTAGAAGTACTATTCTTTTTGTCGTATATTCCAGTAAACTGCTTAACGATACATCTGCCACAATATCGGAAATTTTGATCCCAGTTGGCCTACATTTTTGTTTAGTCTTCCAAACTTCCTTGTAGTCGGGGTACATTTTACAATTTCTGGAAATAGCTCCACGTCGAATATCCAAATATTGTTGCTTACTTAAATTGGAATCTAAAATCAGTTCTAACCAAAGAGGTTTTTAATCTATGGTTCTAACGCTTCTTCAGCTGAGTTTTTTTTCCTGGAAAAAAAAAGGATTTTTCTAATTTTAGCTGGTAGGGTTGGACTTCTGTTTACTTCTTTCAAAACTGCTGCTATATCGTGTTTTCCTTGTTGACGTGCAGCTATACTCGCAGCTTGTACAATTTAAGATGGTTCGTCTTTCTTTTCATGTGATAATTGCGCAGCTTTCCTTCTTTGTGATCTGGATGATTTTTCGGAGAATGATAGACTCGGCCGACCAGAAGAAGATGATGGCGTTGGCTCGTCTATTTGAAGAACGAAATGTCCTTTTAGCCAAGTAGCATATTTGTTTTTAAAATAATCCCTTGCGCCGAGAAGCTTGAGTCCACCGTTCATCGACATTCCGGCACAAACGACGTAATTTTTCCAGTAGTCTCTGCTCATTAGATGAATTAATATTCTCTCCTATCGTATTTTATACATAGTCCCAAATTGCTGAGAATTTCTCGTCTTTGCCACTTTCTTGTAACCATATTTCTACAAGGTCTTCGTTCTTGAAACGATGCATACTTCTACAAAATATAATAATTTATCAAAAGTTGCAAATAGTTGCAGGTAAACTATACGGAACAATAAACACTGATAAGGACTGATTATTTTGGCGTAAAATTTATCACGGCCAAACGCCGCCAATTTTTTATAAGTCAATTCAAATTTTTATATCTAAATGTCACCATAAGAAAATTCATAAACATCATTGTTATTTTACTGTAACCACTAATGAAAGACTTAGGATTTTTCTATTAAATTTATAAATACTACATACCTGAAGGACAATAAAAAACATATGACACACAAAAATATTGAAAAACACAGCAATAGCACACTGTCCCACTTGTCATTTACACAACGGCTTACGCTCGATAACTGCAATCTTTATTCTAAACAGCAAATTATATTGCCCTAGTTATGTAAAAGGGAGGATGTAACCAACGAAGTGAAGGGAAGACTGGAACGCTTACACCATAGACAAATATAACTCTAAAATGACACCAGATGTTGGAGCAGTACGGATGCTGTGGGGTGGGTATCTGTCTCTGTCCCACATACGTAGTAACTGCTGGAAAACGGGCGCGTTTTCAATATAATTAGCAGAACTTTAAAACCGTCTAATGTACATTATTCAAATTTCAGTTAATGATTTAGAATAGAGACATAATGAACATGTAATTTTTCGAATTTTTTCCGATCCTCCGTTTCTGAAATATTCGCGGTTAAAGTGAGGGGTCCATACATTGAATCGAATATTAAGTTAGGAGGTATTGGATAAAATTTCACTATCAGTCTTCCCTTTCACTTCGTTGGATGTAACAGACGCGCAGGTAGAGAACCTTGTCTAGCGGGGTGTTTACTATCGACATTTGGGTACAAAGAGATGATTTCTGACAATTGGAAAATGATATTTTGGCCAAGAAATCCATTGTCAGAAACCATAGTGCGTCGTTCAATTCATTCAACCTTATGACCTATTATCAATTTTGAGGTTAAGTAAAAATTCATTCGATTTTGTTATCTGTTCATTTTTACACCGATCTGAAAATCGAGATTAGATAATAAGAGGCCGTTTTCTTAGAGGCCGTTCAATTTGTTTTAAAGAAATTTTGTTCGCCCATTTTTAGTGGTCCAATTTCATATAAATCTATGTAATTATGGTAGCTCTCTTGGATTTACCATTTTGAATCTGCAACTCTTGATTCCTGGTTCAGTGTCAACTATCCTCGAATAAAGAGTACTACTTTCCGATTGTCGCTCACCTTATACTACACAGGCTAATGATAAAAAAAATACGTTCACTTTTAGGGGGGAATCACCGAACGCAAACGTTCTCAAAAAATCAGCAGAACATTTTTAAGAAACTGTAATTTTTTTCTTAAATGTAAAACGGATGGGGGAGCGTACAAAGGAACGTTCGTGTACGAGGGGGGTTGCATTAATGTTACAAAGTGTTGTTACAAAGGGGAGGAGGGTAAAAAATACCCCATTGATAATGAGCTTCAATTAACCGAAGACGCGACGGTAAAATTTTATTTAACAGTTTACAGAAATAACCTTTGAAAGGTGGTTCTATTTTTTTAAAACAACATTTTTCACACTCTTTAATGGCAAAAGTTAGGCAAGTAGTGCAGCCCTACTGGATTAGCCACTTTGAATGTTTATCTTTTGACATCAGAATCAGTATCAGCTACTCTGAAATACACCTAACTGCTGTCCATGGCACTGGTGCACAGTGGTCAATTTCCAAGTTCTAGGGAGACAAAATTCTACAAATTTGCATATGAACAGAAAATATTCGTTAGAAGAGCGGAAAAATATTCAAAAAAATTTAGATACAAAGGGGTGGTTTTTGAGGGGGTTTAAAAAAATTAGTTAGTTTTATGAAATTTTGTAGATATGATAATATTGTACCCGTTAATAGTACCAAATATAGTAAAAAAATTCAACGGAGCAAGGGGGTGGTTTTTTAGGGGGGTTGAAAATTAAACATTATTTTAAAATTACGTAACCTTTTGAATAAGATTTGTGAATCTACGAAAAAATGTAAAGTAAATGTAGTGAAATAAATGTAAGTTCTTAAATGATGGTTTTTGAAGTGGTGCAGCGGACAATTTTATATTTCTAGGAGGACGAAATTATTTCAATTATCTTTTTTCTGTTTTTGATGCAAAATGGTTTACTTTATAATTTTAGGTTGTTCTAGAAATAATATTAAGATATGTTGTAAATTAACTTGTATTTAAAATTAATTGCTCTAAGTAGAGAGATATAAAAGTAAGAAATTGTAATATTCTGAATATCTACAAATTCTTGCAGCTGTACATTTTTGTTCTTCTTGATTTAAGTTTTTTCGTTTTCAGAAGTATAATTACCTAATCATTTTATGAAAAAAAGCTGCTACCATCTGCTAATTTAATCATAATTTTACTTTCTAGCTACTTATGCTATACCACTGTAACGCTCACATTTTGAACCACACTATAAGTTAATTTGTAATTTTTAATTATATGGGATAATGCGATAAAGCGGCGCGATTATTCCATTTAAATTTAAATTATAAGATACTGATCCTTGCATTATATGAATTTAAATCCTATCGGTTAGGCATGGCAAATGCTTGACCAATAGCGTAGTAGCTGGTACGACAAAGTTTAGCCAATAGTAGACGAGCATAAGCATACGCCGGCTCTGTGAGAAGGGTAATGGCGTAGCAGGTGAGCGAATGGTTTGGCCCGTCGAGGCTGGAAGGATTAAAGCATGGCGGCTTTAATCCTTCCAGCAAAACCAAGGCAATATCCATACTTATGGATATTGTCTTGGTTTTGCATGGAACATCTTTATGAGTGGCTTTGTACTTTTCTGATGAGCTCAGAATAAGGGCGAAAACCGTTCCAAAAGCATTTCCAAGAAACTGAATGAGAGATTTTATGAAAATGTAATCCATTAGAACGAAAAAAAAATTTTTTTAAATAAATTAATTTCAGGTCTCCGTTTTCATTTTTAACTGAATTTGCATACCGTAGGGGGTCATGTAGATACTAGTTTAATCTGCTTAGCCGTAGGGGACTATGTTGGATGCTAGTGTTATAATGAGAATGTCAAATAAGAAATTGAACAAATTTATTTAAGAATTTTAACTTGCTAGCATAACCAGAAGTCAGGTTATCAAAAGAATGCAACAATTTTACATATAGTTTTTCTTTTAGTTCTCATAAATAGTGTTTTATTACTATAAGCAAACAAATAATAAATAATTCACTTTTAAATTATTTTACACTAGTTACGTTAAAGCAAACGCTGAAGAATAAGAGAATCATAAAAGTCTCAACAAAGTTTGTGGATTTAGGTATAAAAAAGATTGTAGCCGTCGCTATGTATGTAAACAAAAATAGTGAAATCAAATCTTTATAAATCAAGTATCGAAGTTCAGCAAAAGGTTCAATTTTTAAAAAAATATATGGAAAATTATAGCCAGTAACCTTCGAAAGATTGTATTTATAGATGAAACATGAGTCCTTGCCACTGGAAGTGTTCGAAAATCATGGCAAGATTTATCAACAAAAAGCGTCAAACAGAAAAAATCAACTGTAGGAAAACGGTTTATTATTTTGCACGCTGGAACATCAGATGGCTTTATTCCGGGAGCAAGCTGAATTTTTTTCTACTACCAATAAAAGTATGGATTATCATAACATGAATTGTGACAATTTTGAGGAATGGATACAACGTCAATTACTACCAAATCTTGAAGAACCAAGTTTAATTGTAATGGATAATGCTTTATATCACACCCGACAATTAAATAAACAACCTACTTGTTCGAGTACTTGTCAGTGGAAAAAACACGAAATTTCAGAATGGTTAACTGAAAATAACATTCCTTTTCCTTCCACAGCGTTGAGTGGACTTGTTAAGTCTTGCTCGGAATAATAAGAAGGTCCAATGTATTTTGCTGACGAACTTCTGCGCGAGAATGGACATGAAGTTATTCGTTTGCCACCTTACCACTGTCAGTTTAACGCTATAGAGTTCATTTGGGCTAATACAAAACGATATTATGATAAACATTTAAAAATGGATTGAACTTTTTACAATTATGTAGCGACATCATTGCTGTTATAGGAGAGATCTATTTGAGAACTACTGGCATTTCTTATACATACATCAAATAAAATCTTAGGTCAGACGTTTTAGCGGCCATGACACAAGTCAGCAGTCAGCTTAAACTGTACCCGACTCTACTATACTTACTGTAATACTGCTTATTATACTTATTGTTTCGCTATGACTAGTCAGTAAAATTTATTCAACCAATACAAAATAAACTAAAACATTGTTATTGTTTACGTATAATAGGTGACTTTAAGATTCCTGATATTCATTATCGTCATCGAAGGACGGGACCGGTTATTATAATTAGTATTTTATCTCGTAACAGCTTCAAAGGTTGTTTCGTTCCAATATCTTCGCCGCGGGCTATTAAATAAACGCACATATGCTCTTTAATACATTGTATTAAAACTATCGCTGAAAGTAGTTTAAAAACCATTAAACCTTACAATAATTTCTATTACGTTCTTGAAATCACTTTTCTAAGTCATGTTAGCTGTCAAACTAAAATGAACAATGCCATATTTGTTACCTACAATTCATTAATCATTATCGAAGAAGAGAGGTACGAAGTTTTCTATGTGTAATGCTATTAACAAATCTTGATTATTATCGCTCCAACAGGAACAGGTACACTATTAGGCTTACCATTTTTGCAGAAAGTATACTTATAGAGGAACATGTCTCAGCGATGAAAAAATCTGTTCACTCACAGCCTCATAAAATTCTAATCATTTGTAGCAATCACGTATTTTTAGAATCGCGATTCAGATTTACTCTGTAAATTACATTTTTACTTCTTCAAATCCATCGAACACAAGGCTCAGATACTTCCTAGTTTTTGACACTTCTCGAATTTAGTGATGCGGTTCTGGATAGACCTGACTAATGGCAACTTTAGTAGCTTTATTGTTATTAAATCAAAATATCTTGTTGGTTGCTGATTTGAAATCAATCACAAACCTATGAGGAAAATAGAACTGCCAAGAGATTTGGGGACACGCATCGCATGGCGACTTTTAAGCATTATAAAGGGCGAATTTTTATTTGCAAAGTGCATCCGAGTCCGAAAAATATGAATGAGGACAATCTTTATAGGTGTAGGTCGTAAGCGAGTCGAAATCACATAACCCTTATGAGGTTATATGCCATTAGTACGCTTTCAAATGTTGGAAAACTCATATAATTTATAATGAAAGATGTTCTTTATAGGCTTTTGCAAACAGCGGAAAAAACTGAGAACTAAAAGAAAAGCTATGTGTGAAATATTAATGAAATCTTTGCATTCTTTCGATAACCTGAATACTGGTTATGCTAGCAAATTAAAATCCTAAAACGAATTTGTCTAATTTCTCTCTCATTATAACACTAGCATCCAGACCCCGATTATTCATAAGGCAATGTAGGCAGCTGCCTAGGGGCACCGACAGCTTGGGGGGCGCCGGCGACAAACAAAAAAAACAACAAATTTGCATACTTGAAAATTACCAAAAGAAAATAAAAAGTTCTTAAAAACCATTTTCATTTCATTTCTTCTCGTAGATTTGGTCACAGATGCGGGTCGAATCTCGGACCACCTTAAGGTAGCCATTCCCTAGAAAGAGACATCCGATGGGGAAATATTTACTATTGTTGGCCATAACTTTTTTTTCTTAGTACGTATATTTTAAAAAACTATAAGACTACCTAAGTAGAACCTTAACAAGGATATTACTATGAACTTTCACTCAATAATTTCGGTGGTTTGCAAAATAGTTAGATTTAAATTTAAAAATTATGCTAATCTTCTTATTTCGTAGTTTTAAATTAAAACTATTTTGCAAACCGCTGAAATTATTGAGTGAAAATTCATAGTAATAGTCTTATTATGATTCTACTTGGGTAGTCTTATAGTTTTTTTTTAAATATACGTACTAAGAAAAAGAAGTTATGGCAAAAAATAATAAATATTTCCCAATGGGATGTCTCCTTCTAGGGAATGGCCACCTTAAATAGAAGCGTAGCCCGGCGTTTGTTTCAATCGGTGTCGCGCCACTTTTTTCTTCATCTCGCTCTATCACACTTTTTCATCAATCGGCATGAAACTTCGTAGAAATGATCCGTAACCCAATAGAACAATTCGATAGATCGACATTTGTCGAAACTTGAAACTACCTCGATATTTCTTTCCTGAGAAACACCGAAATGTGAAATTATTCGACTATTTGTTTATATTAAAATAACTGTAAACAATGAATGTTTTTCTGCATTTCCTGCAATCATATGGCAGCGCTAGAGTCTAGGAAATAGGAATCGTTTGAAGCCAAAATCTATCGTTTTTGTTCACATCTGGCCGAGTAATGGCAATTTATGTAAACAAAAGCGATTGATTTTCAATGATTTAGAGAGTGACATTTTTTTGGTTTTTATTTTTATCTCGAAACCAAATAATTGGATTCAAAAATTTCTAAAGGCAACATTGTGCGCCACAATGCGGGCTATATGCCCATATTTTTCATATTTTTTTTCCGAAATATTTTTTGGTGATTTTTCAAGATTTCCCTAGGCTCCAAGCGCTCAGGAGACAACGAGCTATATTGCACGCATGGATAGGCTAGATCAAGAATTAGAGAAACGGTTGATGGCTTACGTAGAAATAGAAAAAACCTGAATATTCAAACGATTTGGACGAATGTTTTGCTGAGGAATGTATTGAATTCAAATATTTTGTTGAAAACAGAAAATATCGTTGCGTTGATGTTAGGGACTTGTTGGTATTTATCAGGGAAAAACATGTTATAACCATGTTTCCTAATATGGAAATTGCATTAAGAATTTTTCTTACTATAGCAATAACAAATGCGTTAGGAGAAACATCATTTTATACTTTGAAAAGAACAAAAACATATTTACGACATGCCATTAGTAAAGAAGAACTTAATCATTTATCTGTGTATCAATAAATCATGACTTAGCTAGTGCGCTTAATTTTACTGATACTATAAATAGTTTCGCCAGTAAGAAATATAGAAAACGTATATAATAGTTATTTATAATACAAGTGGTAAAAATGATGTTTTATTTATAACATATTTGTTTTTATTGTTTTGTTCCCACTCACAAAATAAAACATCATTTTTAACACTTAATCATAAATAACTATTATACCTATTTTTTAAACTTTTTCCAGTTAATATTTTTTTCTTTGTGTTGATTATATATTTTTTATATTATATTATTTTATATATTATAAATAAATAATTTAATAACATTTTAAAAGTTTTGCAGTGAGAGGGGGTACTATAACACAGTTGCCTATGGGCGAAAAAAGTCATAATCCAGTACTGCTAGCATCCAACATAGTCCCCTACAGCCTAAACCAGTATCTACATAACCCCCTACGGTTATGTCTTTCTGATGAGCTCAAGAATAAAGGTGAAAAACGTTTCAAAGGCTAAGCATTTCAAAAAAACAGAATTATAGAATTCATGAAAATGTAATCCATTAGAATGAAAAATTTTTAAGACAAGGTAGATAAATAAATTCATTTTAGGTCTTTCTCATTTTTAACTGATCGTAGGGGGTAATGTAGATACTAGTTTAATATGCATGGCTGTAGGGGACTATGTTGGATGCTAGTGTTATAATGTGAATTGTCAAATAAGAAATTAGACAAATTCATTTTAGGATTTTAATTTGCTAGCATAACCAGGCAGAATGCATTAATATTTTACAGATGGTTTTTCTTTTAGTTCTCATAGATAGTTTTTTCAGCTGTTTGCAAAATCCTATAAAGAACATGTTTCATTACAAACAAACAAATAATAATTCACTTTTAAACAATCATATAGCTTATACAGGGTGTAATCAATTTCATGTCATTAAAAAAAAACTGGTAATGGGGACCGACTAGACAAACAAAAAATCTTTACGACTTTTCCCTCTAGGGGCACTTTGAAAAAAACTGACTAGGTGAACTTTTTTAATATTTTTTAATATTAATGTAGAAAATCATTGAGAACAACTATTTTCTTGTAGTTCCCAATTATACAACTTTTAAATTGTCATAAAAAAGTGCAAAGGCCTTGGATCATCGACCGCCTTTGATGGACCGCCTCAACCGAACTGAAGCAATTATAAAGAGGTAAATAATTCGTTATCTTTACCTGCACAACTGCAATCAAATAATGGCCGTAGAAGTTTAAACAGAGCATTTCTTTACATGTGTGTCTTTTAATTTGGAACAAAATATGGGATTAATGTTTATAATTTAGAATACTTAAATGTGATTTATTGACGTTTGTAACATAAATGATGAATGAGTGTCCTGGGTTAAAAGCTTACCACCTAAGTAAATTATTCGAATTCTGCATCTGCATCAATACACAGTTCTCTACGTCGAATTAAGGACATACGTACTCCGTTCAACACTAAACGATAAACTATCAACTAAGTCAATAAATAAAAATAAAAGAAAAACTAGGTCCAAAATCCAAAACGGAATACAAAAAGAACGAACAAGTAACTTGTGTCTGTACGTAATCAAGAATTTAACGACTTGAACGGTAAAGTCAATAAAATAAATCTTCACTATAAATACACAGCGACCAGAAATTCAAAAATAACAAAAACAACGAACGGCGGGTTGGACGTGTGTACATAACGAAACACCCACAGAAACTAAAATATTGCACAAGGGAGAGTCAGAGTATAGTTTTCTTCAGATCAGATCTACTAAACACTAAACGTCGACGTCTTTCATCTTATTTACCGCACCGCTAAAAACCGCCGACATTTTATAGCTATCTACACAAATATTGAGTATCATAGGCAGACACGCGCGACGATCTAAACCTACCTCAAAATTCCAGCAGTTCTCAAAAGATTTTATTGAAAATTTGCGAAGTTTTGGTTTATTTTTTTTCTCCAAAACTATGAGCTTTAGACCCCATGTTATATAAGGTTTTTTTGTTTGTCTTGTTGTTCCCTACCACCAGTTTTTTTTATGACATGAAACTAATTACACCCTGTATATTGCCTACAAGCATTATCAAGTTGTGACGAATCCATAAGGAGTCATAAAGCTAAGCTGAAGCAAAGCAAAGTTTCCTTTATTATTATTAGTGGCAATTCTTTCGCCCATAAATCAAACTTGTGATATTCTTGAAACTTGAATCCTTTTGCACGAGTCGTTGGCTATCTTCAATATAATCTTGGTATGTAGTTTACGGAGATTAAACGTCACCTAAATGTGTCCCAATCTTACCCAGTGTGTTGTGCAGATTTAGTTCATTTTATATAATTATTTAGTTAGGCACTCGTTTTTATCGTTATACTTTAACTTTATAACTAATATATCCATGTATGAAAACAAGCATTTCATTGAATCAGATTAACCCTCACGCGATTCTGTGGGTGTAGCTCATATTTTGTATCATTGATAAATATATTAAACAGGAATACTTTCTTAATTAATTTAATTATGGCGAAAATATTAATTACTTGAAGAAATAAAAAAATAAGGCTTGATTTATTTGTCGCCATTTTTCATTTTATGTATTTGTCTAAATACCATGAACCACCACATTAAATCTTCCATGTTCCTAAAACTTAGTGAACGCTTCCGGAACTCGAGAACGCCCTGTACTGAACTCAACAGTTTACATCACAATTTGTATAATTACATACATACGAGAAACAGAAACTATCAAGTAATTTATTTAAATTACTCGGTTAATCTAAACTCGTAGTTGACCAACCTCGAGTTCAAGCACGTAAATTACCAACTAAGTCCGTAAAATCCGAGCAAATAAACCGAGCAATTAATTGTATCAAATAAGAAGATTCTATCTAAAAGGGGCGACGAGGTAGACGTTAAATTTAGAATTGTGACTGAAATAGGAGGCGATTAAAATTAATTGTTGTTTCCATGTTTAATCAACATTGTTGCGGATACCTTCTCTCAGAAGATGTTTTAATTACATTATAAATGATCTCTACGAAGAGTTATTGACTTGATAATGGGATATTAATGTGCTGCGAATGACTACTTAATAATTCGAAAACTACAATTGCAAATCAACTAAAATATAAAACATATCAAAATATAAACAAAATTATAGTCCCTTCAAATTAGGAACAATTAAAGAAATCTCCACAGCTATGAGACTTGTAATAGGTGAAGTATGTGGATTGCCTAAACATGATTTTCACCCCCCGCAGTTCTAAAAAAGGGTGGTTTTTGAGAAATATATACATATATATGAATTGTAGCGCTTTTTCGCCTTTTTCTCTATTTTGAGGAAAAACTATGCATTTTGGTGAAAAATATGAGGAAAGAAAGTTGTACACCATAAAATTTCCTACAAATTTTGTCTCTACGTCTTTGTCCTAATTCCGCATAGTTTCGCCGTTAGAGGGCACGAAAGATATAAATATAGACCGTACCAAACTTATAGCAGTTTAAGTCGTAAAACAGAGAAGCGCTCGATCTAATAAGGACGTTCGTCTGTTCGACAAGAACTTAAATATTAGACTTTTGCATTTCCACCAAGGCTACAAATAATTGGGGACACATAAGCAAATTCTCTTGGTGATGAAATCGGATTGGCTGAAGTCTTATTGAATACTCCTTGTTAGTTAAATCGTATTGAACAGCAGGCATGTACACTTGCTTGCAAACAAAATAGTACATTATTAATATTATTATCTAATTTGCCGGCTACTGTGAAAAAAAAATACGAGTAAAATTGGACGCCCCTCGCATACCGAAGGGAAGTATTGTATTCGAGAAAAAATCATCCTCGGAGATTTTTTCGGATTTTCACGTTTCAGATTATGTAGATTACGAAATTATAGGTTTTTCAATTCCGTCAGTCTGTCTGTCTGTCGATGCATTAACTGAAAAAACTACTTGACGGAGAACAGTCAAATTTGGTAGGTAACTGACGCTAGTATCAACGAAGACATAATTAAATTTTCACTGGAAAATATACAGGGTGGTGGACCTTCTAAAGGGAATAAATAATGAAAACAATTTTTTTTTGCTCAAATTTAAAATGTCCACATTTTTTAAATTTTCTGTACTACGAATAGATGGAAAAATTTCTTTTTCTCAAATTTAAAATTTCCACGTTTCGTGGCATTCTAAACCCATTTCAGAAAAAAAAATTAAACATTTTTTTAACCATTTTTTAAATTTTTTGTACCACGAATAGATGGAAAAAAATTGTTTTTGTCAAATTTAAAATTTCCACGTTTCATGGCTTTCTAAACCTATTTCAGAAAAAAAAATTTCAAGACATTTTTGGAAACATTTTTACCACTAGAATATTGGATTAAAATTTCCACGTTTCATGACATTCTAAACCCATTTCAAGAAAATATTTTTACCACTACTATACAATAGATAAAAAAATTTTTGACCACTAGAATACATGGAAAAAAATTTTGTTTACTCAAATTTAAAATGTTCACGTTTCATAACATTCTAAACCTATTTAAAAAAAAATCTCCACTGCGTCAATGTGGAACTGAAAATGTGATAGATGGCAATAATATTTGGCATGTGCACCTACGATTGCACCTATTATAGTTTTATTGAAAAATGTACAAGGTGGTAATCCCAAGAAATGATTCAACAATGGTGGACATTTGTGAAGGTATTTGCGCAAGCCTTCCATATATGGCACCTGTTATTTACTATTGAATTTTTGCTGTCGAATGACCACTCTGTATATTTTTGTGACCAAAAGTTATCAGGTTTTCTTTGTAATAATAGTGATAACTACATTCCGATTATTATTCTCAATGACATTTCATAATTAATAATTTTTTAGAGTGAACACCATGCATAAATAAAGTTCTGTGTAAATACCTTTACCGATTTTTTAGAATTAAGTTTAGACTCAAAGTGAACTCCTAAGAATCTGGTATGTGCAATATGACACCCTCAAGATTATAATCATAGAGAAATATGTTATGTTTTCTAATAAACGTCGCGGTATTACATTTCTGTGCATTTAGTGGCAGTTTATTTATAATGCACAAGTCATGAAGTTTATTTAGATTATTCTCCAAACTCTCAGTCCTCGATTGATGTTATGTCAAGAAATATTTTTAAGTCGTCTGCGTAAAGCAACGTTTCGGCATGAAGATCGGTCATAATACCGACTGCAAACAAGTTAAAGAGAAGCGGACCCAGTATAGGCCCTTGGGGAATGCCGGATTCCTGCAGGAATTCGACGGACCTGTAACCACGGTGTTGAACATGTTGCTAATATATTTTAATTAATTTTATTAGATCCACTGATAAACTAAATGTGGCACTCTTTAAAAGTAGAACACCGTGATCAAGTCTGTCGAAGGCTTTGGAGAAATCTGTGCAAATCACATCAACCTGTCTAGACAGATCAAGTTTTCACTTAAGTATTCAGTAATACAAACGAGATTGGATACTGTAGATCTGCTCCTCATAAAATCGTGTTGGCTGGACGATATTATACCAGATGTATGGTCATAAATGACAAAGTGTAGAATAGTTTCCAATATTTTGGCAAAGTTGCAAATTAGTGATTGGTTTATAGTTGGAGAAGTCGTCCTGATTTCCCTCATCAGGGGCTTCAGAAGTGTTATTAATTTCTTTCACAAGTTTCGAAGTAATAGACCTTCTTGGTTTAGATCTATGTTGATGTGGAGATATTAAATTTTCTGTATAGACACATACATGGAGAAAAACAATGATTTTAAAAAAATTGCAAAAATTACAAAAAACTAATGTTTAGTAAATCATTTAAACCTGTTGACGATTACTATTTTGTAGGTCATGGTATATTTACAGGTGTATTGAACCAATTGTAAGTTACGCACTACCCAAACTTATAAAAACGCAAAGGCATGAGCTTAAAGAATGACCTATAAAAACAAACTAACCATTTAATCCAGTTAAAATGCGAGTTTTGCTGTGAAATTGGAAACCAAAACGAGCTTACCTTACCGGTACGTTTTTTGGGTCGCTGAATCCGAAAATCGGGGTCCCGAGGGCTGGACTCTGTCCGTTCACCCTTAATTTGCAAAATACACCCCTTTTTAGGGTGTTTTTGTGAAATATTCTGCACTTACGTCATAAATACTAACAAATTCATGTATTTGAGGTCTCAGATTACCTTTTTTGGGTTGCTGAATACAAATTTACGGGTCTCGAGTATTGCCAGCACCCTTAAATTTGCAAAAACTACCCTTAATTAGGGTATTTTTGCAAGATTCTTAGTAAACTGTATCCTACGTGTAAAAGTTTGTTGAAATACAGTTTACTAAGAATCTTGCAAAAATACCCTAATTAAGGGTAGTTTTAGCAAATTTAAGGGTGCTGGCAATGTTTTTTGGACTCGGGACCCTGAAATTCGTAATCAGCGACCCGAAAAACGTATCCTACGTGTAAAAGTTTGTTGAAATACAGTTTACTAAGAATCTTGCAAAAATACCCTAATTAAGGGTACTTTTTGCAAATTTAAGGGTGCTGGCAATACTCGAGACCCGTAAATTTGTATTCAGCAATCCAAAAAACGTAATCTGAGACCTCAAATACATAAATTTGTTAGTAACCCCCTAAAAAGGGATGTATTTTGCAAATTAAGGGTGAATGGACAGAGTCCAGCCTTCGGGACCCCGATTTTCGGATTCAGCGACCCAAAAAACGTACCGGTAAGGTAAGCTCGTTTTGGTTTCCAATTTCACGCCCCCCCCCCCCCTCGCATTTTAACTGGACTAATTATACTCTTCGCCGATTTACTACACTTGTTATATAATTGTTGCACATGGTATAGGATACTCTTCGCAGTATTTTTGTGAATGATATTAGTTTCAAACATTATTTGTTTAATTACAAAAGAAAATATTTTTCTTCATTTAAAAAATTAATAACTGTTTTATTTATTGATAGTTTTTGTTCAAAAACAATAGGGTTCTTCCTCTAGCTAACTGTCCTAATTTCAATTCAATCGGACTTTTCGTTCTTAAGTTATCGTGCTTACAAGAAACGTGACAGACAGACGGACGGACATTTTGAAAGTTGTTCAGAATTCGATCACCATCACAGTGATATGAAATTTTTTTCTCTACGAGCAATATTACTGGTTTTAGAAATGCGCCGATCGAATGCAACATACTCTTCGTTTTGTATTTGCGAAGAGTATAATAATGAGTAAAATAGAAGCGTCAAAGTACTTATTAGCTTAGGAGCGTACGGCACGAGATCGAGTCAAGCTCATGCAATTGAATTGGATGAAATATCCGAGATGCGAGTCTAAATATAAAGTGGAAGCAAGTTGTTTTATTTAGATATGCCGGGGAAGTCTCTCGAAATATAAAACGCCCGCTCACTTATTAAATAAACTGCTGAAGGGTGCATTATTTACATAAGTTTAAATTAAATTTAGAGATATGAAATTATGTAAATGGTGAATCGCGAGCTCATTTCATAACTGGGGGCTTTGGAGTAGGCGAAATATTCATCCGCATTCTAATTTGAGTTAAAACGAAACGAGCGCTGGGATGATCCTCTTGAGTTTCGTTGGTGCCAAGATCTCCTTTTATACTGATTTTCTTAATTTAGTTGCACAAAAGCAAGAGCACGAACATAATAGGGATTCATATTTCTCTAATCAAAATTCAAGTAAAATATAACAGTAGCGGACATCTGGGGCCAAGGAAATGGAAAGGCGAACTCATGGATCGATCTAAAATGATTGGCAATAAGCCTCAGCAGAAAAAAATATCCCGTGTAATACAGTTTCCGGCTGCTTTTTGGTCTTCGTCAATACAGACTAGGTGAGTACGACAAACAGGTATATAAATTTTTCTCTTTTCATGGAAGTTGAGTAAAAGTATTCACACAATTTGTAAGGGGAGCCATCTACCAATCACGTATTGCAATCAATCGGCGCTAGAATGAAATAGCCAAAGTATGAAATACTTAAAAAAATATCTATAGTCCACACAAGCTGTGCATGGTTTCTTGAGGGATGCATGTATATTAAATACACAAAAGTTCTTACTAGCGGTAGTGTTATATCAAAACAATCAATCATATCACGAATATATTTCTCTAACACTATTTCAGAAACTACAAATTCCACAACTAAAAATTGTGTCGGAACAAGTATCATTCCAGCACACTGTTATGGAATAATACTGCACGGCTTTCGACAAATAAGTAGCCGTTAAGTCACATTTAGTGGTTCGGTTGCTATGGTTACGTCGAACAAAAGGTAGCTTCGCATTTGACGTTTTGAACAGTTTTAAAGTTTTTTTGTATGATTTCTAAAATCTTGTTAGAGAAAGTATAGTCTACAACACGTTTGGAATGGCATATTCCACACTCGCGAACCGTAGTCCTCGCCTTCGGCTCGGCCTACAAACTTTTGGCTCTTGTGGAATTTGGGCCATTCCATAACTTCTTGAAGAATATACTATTATTTGCAAAATTTACTGCTGTAATAATACTTATAAAAATTGTACAATAAATATATTAAATAAACATGTTAAGTGTGTACTCACTTGATTGTGCAATAAAACAAAATTAACTAATTGTAGAATATTACTATAGAAAATACACAAGGAGCTACACTAATTACGATATAGAAAATAACAATATGCCATTCGCTTAATATACATATGATAAAACAATATGACAAAGATTTGCAAGAGCACCAATCAGTACAATAGCAGTACTTGACAGACATCCTTTTTGTTATTTGTTGTCCTGTTTTAATATTAACTTAAATGAGAACCCGAGTCCGGAAAAAGTTGGAAAAGTTTATGTTTTATGCATGGTGCTATCATTTCCAATGTCCCGATGGTTGCAAGGATTGCGATATCTGTGCATTTTTTATCAAATCAATCGGATAAAGGGCACTAAAAAGGGTTAATGATTCGAAGAAAACCAGATGAATAGCAGTGAATAGAACTTATTCCAAAACGTTATGGTGATGTCATTAAAAGACAGGTGGAAAAGAGCTTTGGTAAGCTGTACACATAACTAACAACTACAACAGATGTCGTGAAGCTATTACGTATCATACAGCAAAGTGAGAATAACAAGACACGTAAGGAATATGCTCTGCTTATCTTTTGGACACCCTGTATACGTAATAAGTCCTTAATTCAAGGTCAATTATAATTTCCAATTCCTAAGAAACTGATAGTAATGACCTTCTAATAAGAGCGAGTTTGCCAATATTTTCAAAATAAAGTAGTTTTAATTAGGCGTGATGAAACGTACCAAATAATATGGAAATCAATTTTTTATTTAGTTTTGAACGGACTCTAGCTTTCAAGTGATATTCATGTAAATCGTCTACCTTGACTTAATAGTAGGCAATAATTGCAGTGTGTTCTAACCCATTCACATTTGTTTTCTATCTGTCATATGAATATCTAATTAGTACACATGTATTTAAAAAGCAATACAGTATGTCTCACTTTTCACGACTCCTATATCACAGCTCCCTTATTAACGCGATTTTTTAAACATTGGCTGGAAGATTCTTATCCATCAGAAGATTGTGTCACGGTACAATATTGAAAATTCCACCAGCGGCGTTCGTCGTTATGAAGAAAAATTCCAAAAAAAGATATTAGGAAATGTTTTAACTGTAAAACAATCTCATAATCTTATTCGTTGTTATCAAAAACTCACTAATACCGAATTTCAATAAGATGAGAAAATAAAATTTTCCTTTTTAAAGTATAAATTTTTAATCATAACTTTATTTTCGGACGTAATTAAGAGTTAATTAAGCTGAAGGAAGATAGTCGTTGCATTTAGAATTAATCATGTCCTATGTTGAGCAAACTGTGATTTAGTTATCTATGTAAATTTTATTTTATTGATTTGTTCGTGACTCAAATTTATTTAAAATTGAACTTTTTTAAATTTTCAAGTCAATTACTGTTTAATTTTGATTGTTAAGTAAACTCTACATGGAAAGTCTGCCCTTCTCCAGCTTAATTAACTCTTAATTACGTCCGAAAATAAAAGTTATGACTGTAGTAACAAAGGTAAGTTTTATTTTGCTAACACCAAGTACATTTTCTTATTAAAATTCGGTTTTAGTGAGTTTTTGATAACGAATAAGATTATCTATCAGATTGTCTTACAGTTAGAACTTTGCCTAATATCTCTTCTTGGAAAATTAGGTTTCGCTTCATAATGGCGGACGTCACCGGTGGATTTTAAAATATTTTTCCGTGACACAATCTCCTGATGGGTAAGTACCTTCCACACAAATTTAAGAAAAATCGAATTGTTAATAAGAGAGCTGTGATATGGGAGTCATGAAAAATGATCATACTGTATATTAACCGATCTCTAAAATTGTGATTTAGCCTTATAGGGCAGGTGGTATGGACGCATCAGTCTCGAATTCATGTCGGACGCAATTTATTTGCTGGAATCAGTTTAGGAGACGCTACCTACCGATTATAAAAATCCATGTTACCAGACGGTAACCTAATTTAATATTGTTTAAAACAATATTGTTTATAAGAAAAGGAAATATTACATTTTATCAGTCAAACAAATTTTTTTAAATATTTTTTTGACCAATTTGCAACAGGAAATGTTCGATAACATTTTGTCGTAAAGTTGATATCTTTTCAAATTTTTATCTTTAGACCTTGCATATTATGACTTCCAAAAAATGGAGTTGACAATTTTTAATTTCATTATTTATTATTATTATTATTATTGTTATTATACCTCATGTTTAGGCGATTGCCCTCATTTTCGCTTTTTTAAAAATTTTTAATTGGTTCTTTTAATAAATAATGTGTTCCAAAATGATGCTTGTTATTGCTACCATCATCTATACTTCTCATCAAAAAAATACCAATGGCAGCTACCAAATACGATAAAACATAAAAATAATTTAACACCTCAAAGTGACCACTTTTCCTCGACGATTTTTGAAAAATCCACGTCGAAGAAAGGTTATTACTAGGGATTTCAGCGTATAGGTAATTGATTGCTGAAACTTTTCAAGTCAAAACATACAGGGATACAAAATTGAACCTAGTTCTACAAGGTGTTTTCCAAGATTATTAAAATTATTGTATTTTTAAACTGGTATAACTCAATTTTTTCAAATGGAACACCCTGTATGTTTTGACCTAAAATGTTTCAGGAATCAATTACCTACACGCTGAAATCCATATTACAACTTTTCTACGACATGAATTTTTAAAATCCATCGAAGAAAAGTGGTCGTTATATGGTATAAAATTAAAAATCGTCAATTCCATTTCTTGGAAATTCATTCACAAGGTCTAAAGATATTATAAAAACTTACATATTTAAAAAAATTAATAACATAGAAAATATTAAATATTTTCTATTGTTATAAACAAAATTGTTTATCAGACCAGATTACCGCCCAGCAACATGGATTTTCATAACTGACCAAATAAGGGGTACCTAACCAAGGGGAACTTAATGAAAAAAGGCTACTTAAATAAGGGATTTAGAATAAGTAGAGATAAAAATAAAATATTTTTATAAGTAAATAGGTATTTTTAAAATTCGGGAATATTTTCTACTTCTGACCGATTTCGGTGATTTTTTTGGCACTTTTTTTGGCGAAAAGCCTTATCTTATTTATTTACTTAAAATCGATTAAGAAAAGAAAATAGTAGCCATAATGTGGTCAATTTATGTAATTATTTTGCTATTTCTCCTTATTCGACCAATTTTGATCAACTATAACGACGTATGTATTGTTACATTGTCAGGTTTGGGTTGTAGTTTAATAAAAATACCAATTTACATTTTAGCATTTACGTGTTTAAATCACGAGAGTGAAGGCAGAACTAACTTAAAATATTCTATTTTAATAAAATGCCCTTTTAGAGTATTTGAGACCGAGTGTGTTATTCTTAAATGGGGTTCCCCAAAACCATAAATTTAAGTTAATAGTGGAAACTTTCGCTCTTACCGTATGGTTTTTGTAAACATAATCTATCAATACATAATTTCAACAGTATATAAGTTCAATTTCGATTTTTTTTTTTTACAATAATCTTCGACAGTTTTGTAACCAGACGTCTGGCGATATTTAAAAAAAATATATGGCGATTGGACAAAAATTAAAGGTTGTAGAGAATTTTGATTGTTAATTTTTTTTTTCAGGTCAGGCTAGAATCCCAAAATCCTGGCCAAAAATCGAAAAACCAAGTTCGTTATATTCTGTTTTAATTCACATAGTTTTGTAAAGCAGGGTTCCCTTGTGAATTTTTATTATCACAGGGTGTGCCTCTGCATAAGAAAAATGAAGGCTCTCATGAAGGCTAATATCTCTTATTTCTAATTATGGAAAATAAATGTTAACTACACGCTTGTAATGCAAACGCGCGTGTTAAGGTAGCAAAACAAAAGTATGAAAATAGTTTGTATGTACAAGAGCTGTTACTCTAATTCACAATTTAGTATGTGGGAAATGTTTGTGGAATAAGAAATTCATAAAAATTAGCTGCTGGAAACTGCTTATTACAGTGAAATATGCAAAAATAGAAAGACGACGCGTTCTCGGAGCAATTCTAATTGTACCTGCGTCACAGCAGTTATTCATTCCTGATACAGCAGTAAGTCCCAACCAAGGGGGAAAATGTATATACCTGGTGTACACTAATGAGCAGTGGAAGGAAAATTATATATAGACTGTCTCAGTTTTTCGTGAAATATATTTCAGAATCAGGGAAGAGTGGATTCATCATGAAATGCATAAGCTCATTTCATACACACCGGAAGAAGCAGGACGAGAATGGATTTTAAAAATATTTTCCTCATAAATATCTAAGTGCAATCAACACGTCCACCAAGTTTGAAAAATTCGTGCAGTATTTATATTTTCAACTCTTATAACTCACCCCCTGAGGGTGTCATTCTTTAAACTATTTTTCCCTTAATAACCTATGCACAATAAGTACATTTGCAGAGTTTGTACTCGATTATGGTCACACGATTAATTTCAGTATATAGAACTTCCAACCTCAAGAACCTGTGATGCTTCTATATTAACCATTTCTATACACCCTGTATGAAATAAAAATTCTAAATGGTCGCTCACCTCTTCCTTAGTCGACGATATCTGCCTCTTTTCTCTCCCATGATATATCTTAGGTTTCACAAGCGTATGACGACTGAAGTCTGAAGCAGGATGTTGCTCAGCTGTAACAAAAAAAAAATATACGTTAAACTCTCGCCTACTTTAATTAGTCGTCTTTTACACAAGCAGATATTACAGAAATGGTTGATTTATTTCCATTCTGCTGGAAATTATTAACTCAATTATATTATTAAAGCGTCGGGTTTTCAGGAATGACTCAAGCCCTGAATTATGAACGTGTAGAGGCAAGGTCTTTGTAGTTATTTGCCCATTAGGCTCGTGTTTGTAGAAATGAATAAATAATTGTTCTAAAAATAAAAACACTCGAGCTTTCAAGTGGCAGTTCGTTGGTTTTGTGATGTAAAACCAGTGCCGGACGGATACGAAAAGCCCCGGTAGAAGGATTCTGCAGACCCAATTCGAGAAAGTGCACACATTTTTTATTAAATTATATGTACTGTTAGAAACAAAGGCGGAAAATAGTAAATAAATAATAAAAGCTTAATCTGCAAGACGACTAATAATACAGTTTGACTCATTTAAGATCAGGACACCCTTATTAGGGTGGGCCGAAAAACATTTTTTTTTCCTTTGATTCGCTATACCACGGAAAACTTGCCCCTCGGCCAGATAAATAAAATAAAACAAAGAAATGAAACATCGGTTAAGATCCACCGGTCGCGCATCGTCTTCAAGATTCGTATAAATTAGCGAAATTCAACCAATCCTCGTTTTTTTTAAATGTGTCAAACTGATTAAGGTCGTATTGCTATACCGCGTAAAACAAAAAATCAGTTAATATTTTCCGGTCGCTCATCCTGCGCCCCAAGGACGAACTTAGCTAACCCTTGTAGATTGTTTAGGGGGTCGCTCGGCTCCTTTTTTCAAGCCCTTCCTCACATCGACCTGAAAGATCTTTTGTGAATTACCCTACAATTAGTTGTTGCCCAGGACTCCCAAGCTTTTTGCAAAGAGTGTGATTTTCCTGGGGGCTACTTTCCCTATGTCTTCAGGCGTTAATTCCACCCTTTCTAGGTACTTTAGCCTAGCATTCGCAAAGAATATGTTCCGCAGTTTCTGTTGCAGTATCACAGTATCTGCACATATCATTGTCTGCCTTGCCCATATTCTTGAGATGATATCTCAAGGAACAATGACCTGTCAAGAGGCCTGTTATCAGCCTTAAGTCGGATTTTTCGAGTTCGAGAAGCCTTGTGGCATTCTTTGTCGAATAAGTAATAAACTTTTTCGCTTGTCTTTGGCCTGGTGAATTCTTCCAGTAGGATTTTTTCTGCTCCTTTTCCCATTTTTTGATCTCCTCCGTTATGCGCCCCTTGGATAAGACACAAGACGGTTCGGGCCCAAAAAATGGGGCTTCAGCACCTTGTTTTGGAGGGGTGTCGGCTAATTCGTTTCCTTCTATTCCCTTATGCCCTAGCACCCACATAAAGGTAACCTTGTTGTTTTTTGCCAGTTGCTTCAGGGATTGTTTGCATTCCCAGGCAATTTTTGACTCAAAGGTATAGGACCCTAGAGCCTTTAACGCTGCCTGGCTATCTGAAAGTATATAGATCTTTGCCTTTCGAATACATTCCTGGGTACATGGATCCATAGCATAGATTTCTGCTTGGAAGATGGTTGGGCCTTACCTAGAGCTCTGGATAGTCTGCAATTAGGCTAACCCTTCCACTCTCATGTATCGCCACACGCGGCATTGGATTAACTTCATGATACTACGATAAATGTTACTGACTTGTTGAGCTATTTTCTGACTTGTGTAAGCATTGTATAATGTACTAACATGAATAAATAATTCT
The DNA here is from genome assembly GCA_963583905.1 of Stenurella melanura. Taxonomy (NCBI): domain Eukaryota; kingdom Metazoa; phylum Arthropoda; class Insecta; order Coleoptera; family Cerambycidae; genus Stenurella; species Stenurella melanura. The sequence goes on from OY757312.1 coordinate 139,653,111, forward strand.
GATGTCAGTATCGTAGTATCATGGATTAACTTACATAGATCCTTTTGCAATAATCAGTTTGCTGAGTTATTAATGACAGTAGTGTGATGGGAGCTTCCAAGAAAACTACTCGACAGGCTTTTGAATGCCATCCAAGAGACTTAGTTGTGAATAAATTTCTAACTCATCAGAACATCCTCAAATGTTGTTTTCAGGATCGTTACAACTCGACTCTGGAGACTAACAAGAAGTGTGTCAGTTTTTCTAAAGTGTCAGCGACAGAGGCGCAGACAGGTCCCTATCTCAAACACCTTTGAACACACTACGATGTACTCTTGTACAAAGGGGTTTCTAAAGGTGTTGATCAAGAATATCTTACCAGTTTTTTCTAAAAAAAATCATCAATACTTTTATTTTGAAAATTGATCCCCTTTTTCCATCCTAGAATCGGACGGCTCTGACTAAAATCTAAAGTCTAAAGACTCACTCTATAAGTATATATTCACCACCAAAATTTCAAAATATATAGAATATGAGGGTGGCTCCATGATAAGTGGAACACTCTGTATATTTTTAAAATACATAATATTTTTTTGTTTTGATTTAATGGGCGGTAGGCGACATGATATCCGAATCTTTAATGTCTAGACCGGCCCTGTGTAATATTTCTAATATCTAATGTTATATAAATACACCAGTGAGTATAGGTGATGGTTTTATAGAACACAAGGGCAATGATCTTTTTTTGGTTATACTGGAGAATTTAAATACGTTCATGTTGAAGAGGAATGATTATTTCAATTTTTTTCTGGAAATGGTGTTGTTATTTTTATAAATATATTTAAAGAACCTGAAAACAACACAATTTATTTGGGGCTTACAGACGATGTTTCCGTTTTCTTTTCCGACAGACAAGGAAGTTCACTTTGAGAAAAATGTTCTGTTAATTTAAACGTACATGACAATAATACAAGGAATTCGATTATCCTGCGGTAAGACAATTACTTTCAATATTTATTTTATTATGGATTTGTACAGATATTCCTGATGATTTAGAAGATATTTAAGAAATGGGCAGCTACTTTAAGCAGTTGGAATTTCCCCATCTTGTGCTTGCAAAAAAGAATCAACTTAGTTAATAACCAGGGCCACTATCGATAAGTTATGCAATGAATAAGTATACTTTGTTGTTTCTCATATTCATTGGATCGGGTGTATGAAAATTATCTGCAAAATACCCAAAATGCCTTCTTTTTATTATTATTATTTTTTAATTTACAGTTTTCCTGGTCACTCTGCTGATCGAGTACGTGGTACCAAGATCACAACATTGACTAGTCGCTTCCAAGGAACGAGCTTACTGTGTTAGTCGTATGGAGAATTACTGTTTTTTGAGTGGTCAAGATCTAGAGGCTTCTACAGGGTGAACTGCTAACAATATACATTTCATAGTTCCTTGTTCTAATTACTTGGTCTTGTATACCCAATACAAACCCATCTACCTCTGGAAACAGGGTTCCTTGCCGAAGCCATTGCAGTAATGCCTGGCGGTCTATTATTATTATTTTATTTTTATTATTACTTATTTTATTTTTAAATATTTTTAATAATCATTAATTAATTCATCATCAAAACATTTTAAAAGTTATGTGAAGCTATGTATCCTGAAAAGATCTAAAAAGGTCGAAACAATATGGCACGATGACTATTTTCATTAAAGTGGTGAACCACGTTGTATCAATTTTCCCGTCTTAGTAGCCGAACAATCGAAATCTAGTTTTCCTTTTACCGGAAGTGGAAGAAAAACAAGCACAACTACCACAACAACTGTCATTTCTAATTATCTGCGATACAGAAGCTATACATGCTTACACGATTATAAAACTATATTAAATGAGTAAAATTATGCTTCCTTCCTCATTACTGCTGTAATACCATATTATTACCTGGATTAACCAGGATGAGTTCAACACGGTCACGACTCGGTGTCGTAAAATAAGTAAGTGGACGGCTACGTAACAGTAAATAACTGTATTCAGACAAGTAAAAGTCAGTGAGTACTGTAATTATTTTTAAGTTGCAATAGTAATGTTTTTCATGATATAAGAAATTTAAAGAGTAAAATTGTAAATACAGGGTGTAAGTAGTTTCATGTCATTAAAAAAAAACTGGTGGCAGGGAACTACAAGGCAAACAAAAAAACCTTATATAACATGGGGTCTAAACCTCATAGTTTTGAAGAAAAAAAAATAAACAAAAATTTCCAAAATAATTAATAACATAGTTTGAGAACTGCTGGTATATTGGGGTAGGCTTTATTGCCTCGCGTCTTGTGGCACATGAGATAATTAGGCCGCGACGGGGGTCATCGAAAAGCATGCCGACAAAGCAGTTAAAAGCGACCGATAGAGGACACCGCCATGTTTTTTGCTTTTTCACGGCAAATTTTCTTTTTACGCGTGCTATACTCTCCCTTGTAATATTCTCAAGTAATAATTTCAGTTTGTGTCCTTACTTGGTAAACAACGTACACACGACACGACCTACCCATTCTTTGGTATTGTCAGTTGCTTTTGTTCTTTTTGAATTTTGTACCACTTATGTTAAGATTTATTTTATTGACTTATTGTTCAAGTCGTTAGTACTTGGTTACGTAAGACACTACTTCTCGTTCGTGCTTTTTGTGTTACTTTTTGGATTTTGGACCAAGTGTTTCTTTTTGTTCTCTTTATTGATCACGTTAATTCACAGCTTAGTGTGGTGTTTTAAAACGCAGATTTTGGACATTATGGGAGATTACACTTATCCAGAGCTCGCGGATATGAACTTGATGTAAGTATGGAGAAAGTGGTGTAAATGAAGCTGGTGGGGAAGAGCTTTATTGTTTAAGGTTCCCTAATCGACGTCATCCTTGTGTTCGTACATTTGTTAGTATTGACCAGCGTCTTCAAAAAATAGGTCGTCTCGATGGACATGGAGGAGAACGAGGTCCACAACGCGAAGAAAGAGTAACTGACGCAGAGGTTCAAATTTCGGAACTTGTAGAAGAGGATCCAACTTTAAACACCCGCGATATCGCGAACCGTGTGGGAGTATGAGGATGAGGATTTTATAAACGTTCTGTGTTTCTCAGATGAGTTGTATTTTACCAGAAATGGAGCGTTTAATTTTAAAAATATGCACTATTGGGCAGACGAAAATCCACGTCTAATAAGAAGGGCGCATTTTCAACGACGGTTCAGCGTTAATTTGTGGGCAGGAATTTGCGGTAATGAAATAATTGGACCTATACAATTACCCGCTAGATTAAATGGTGATGTATACTTAAATTTTTTGCAACAAACATTGCCAAATTTGCTGGAAGATGTACCTCCTTTGGCTACGCGTAGAAGAATGTGGTATTTGCACGATAGCGTGATAGTCCATTTTAGTCTGGCTGTTCGAAATTGTCTGAACAGAAAGTTTCCTCGACGATGGATTAGACGTGGCGGATTTCTTTTATACTACAAATTTGACGTTGGTTATACTAACTACATTATTAAGAAAATTTAGTAACCATGAAAAATGTTTTCAATTTTTGGCTACGTCTCGTTGAAAAATGTCATTTGCTTAAATCTTCTACACAATCATGTACTGAAACTGCTGCAACGATAAATAACAGTCATCTTAATTTAAAAAAAACCTCCCACATTTATCTAAGGCGCCAAGGACGTGCTCGTGTGACGAACTTCTATAAAAATCGCATATCGCTTAGAAGAACGTCTAAGTGACAAATTACTCGCAGCTCAGTGTCACGTTATAAATGGATTAATCCGGGAGAGCATTTTTAATAGAAAAGGTCACATCAGTTAATTATATTAAAGTTTCGGTGAAATCGCGAAATGTGGGAGAGGATGTGTTTTATTTGCCACTGGCGGCCGTGCTGCTATTAACTTAATGGAAATATACAGCGAATGTTCTTGTTCACGCGATTTTTTAAATTATGTTGTTTATTACTAGTTGCAAAAAGTGGTTTGTTTGCTGTCTAGGATAGGTTTGCGAGGAGTGGCAAAAGTAAAGCAGGAGAATTTACAATAATGTATTTACGTTTTAACGTAATACGCAAACAGATACAAAAAATGCATAATATATATCCAACTATTGAAATGTATTTACTTAAATATTACTAAATTCTATTCGAAAAAAAGAGAGCGTAAGGGCTGATATCCAAACCCCTAAAAAAGGACTGAATGCATAAAGAAAATTTAATAAATAATTTTAAAACGTTAACAAAAACCGCTGCCTAAAGAATCACTACTTCCACATCCAGATTTTTCGTCCAAGTCACTTTAAAGGAAACATCTAGACTAAATTTGCACTCTATTATGTGGAAATTATTGGTCATAGAAATTTAATAATATTTGGGGCAGATGTCATAGAAAAGTTTGAGGCGTTGGCTTCTACCATATACGTTAAAAATGAAGTTTCTAGTTTACCCTACTTATTTTCCCCTATTCACAACCTACCACCTCCCACCCCTTCAATGGAATCATCTCAATCAGATGTCATTATAATACATACGTGTGCTAACTTCCAAGTGAATATCTCAATTTTATGTTATCAATCCGATTAATAATGGAGCGGAGGTGGTAGGGTTTGAAAAATATTAGAAAGAAATCTGAGGCATTGGTTTCTAGTATACAACCAAATCCCAAATTTCTCTTACCAGCATGATTTAATTATTTTCCTCTATTTACTTCTATTTAACCCCCAACCCTTCAACGGAGTTATCTCAAAATATAATTCAGTTCCAGATGTCGTTATAATACACACGTCTATCAAATTTCAAGTGAATATCTCAATTTTATCAACCCCTTTAATAATGAAGTAAGGGTGGTGGGAGAGTCGAAAAATATTATTAAAAAATCTGAGGCCTTGGCTTCTACGATATACACCGAATTTCAAGTTTCTGTACGCTTACCAGCTTGCTTTATTTATTTTTCCCTATTTACTTCTACTTACCCCCCACTCCACCAACGCAATCATGTCAAAACATAATCTAGTTCCAGATGTCATTATAATACATACGTGTACGAAATTTCAAGTGAATATCTCAATTTTATTTCATCCACCCCTTCAATAATGGAGTCGTGGCGGTGGGGGTTGAAAAATATTATAAAAAAATCTGAGGCCTTGGCTTCTAGTACATACACCGAATTTCAAGTTTCTGTACCCTTACCAGTTTGCTTTACCTATTTTCCCCTATTTAACCCCCAACCCTTCATCAGAATAATCCCAAAATATAATTTAGTTCCTGATGTCATTTTAATATATACGCGTACCAAATTTCAATTGAATATCTCAATTTTATTTTATCAACCCCTTTGTTAATGTAGTGGGGGGGTGACGGGGGTATGAAAAATATAAAAAGTTTTGAGGCGTGGCTTGTAGTACTTACATACATAAAATTTCAAGTTTCTGTACTCTTTCCAGCTTGCTATACATATTTCCCCTTTTTACCCCCAACCGTTCACCGGATATCTTCAAAAAACAATCCAGTTTCATATCTCGTTATAATATATACGTCCCGAAAATTTCAAGCCAATATCAAAAACCGTTCAAGAGGAAACGTGCGGACAAAAAAAAGTTACAGACAGACCGCTCAAATTTAAAATCTCGACGTTTCATGACATTCTAAAGCCATTTCAAGAAAAAAAAAATTGAATTTTTCTTTACGAATACTATACTTCCAATCCACTACGTGGATGTAATGCGCTTTTAAACACAAACTGACACTGTTAACAAATGCACTAAAAAGAAGAAAATAATGTTAATTATAGCAAAAATCATGCTAATAAACATATATCCTTCCACAGGGTTAAGGTCCGGACTATTACTGGGCCAGTTAAGAACATTAATGTTGTTGTCTCGAAACCAGTTAGTTACGGTATGAGCAGCATGAACGGAACAATTATTTTGTTGAAATAGGAACTCATTATTAGGAAATAATTGTAACACAGAAGGTAGAATAATATTATCTAAAATCCTAATATACGTTTCATTTTAAATAGTTCCTCAATATGCCACAAAACACTAGGACCACGTGCCGATATCCAGGACTACGTATTAATGGAAAATCTGACTCTTTTGTGTCATTGTTGACTATATATTTTTCATCGAAACGAGTATTGGGGTGAGTAAACACGAATGCGACCGCTATGCGTTGACTGGAAACATTTTTCGTCTGTGAAAACTACATCAAATACTATACAGTGTTTAAAAATGAATTATTATTTGTTTGCTTATAATTGTATTGAAATATATTCTTTATTGGATTTTGCGAACAGCAGAAAAAATAACTATCTATAACTAAAAGAAAAACTTTCTGCAAAAATATTAATGAAATCTTTGCATTCTTTCGATAACCTGAATTCTGGTTATGCTAGTGTTAGAATGAGAATTGTCAAATAACAAGTTAGACTAATTCATTTTAGGATTCTAATTGTCTAGCATAACCAGAAGAGGATTTTCACGTGAGCAATACCTACAGTTATGCCGATGTACAGTCCCCTTTAAAGAAAATGTAGCTTTATCAGAAAAAACAATGTCCTTTAAAAAATTTGGGTTTTCATCGCACAAGATCATCAACTGTTCACAAAACTATAAACGCCGATCTGGATCGTCCTCATTTAATTCGTGGATTAATTGCACTTTATATGGATGGTATTTTTCTTCTACGTACAACAGAAGTTTGACTCACGTTATGATTTAAAGCCAGCTGCCTTGTTGAAAGATAGTGGTTTTCCTCACTTTCTAGAAGAATATTTAATTTGGTTTCGTTGCTGGCGACCAGATCGAGGGAGGTCAGCTACACTGCTAGATTCATCATATCTAGCCACCAATCTATTTACAGTGGATCTAGAAATTTGCTTTTAGGGATACTTGGCATTGAAAACATCACATGCTTCCTGATGAGTTATCAGCATATCACCATATCCAACCATCATCAAACGTTGTACGCGTTCTCTTTCACTTAAACGTAGCATTGCATTCACTAGTTTTACACTGTATCAGAAGTGTCACAAAACTGAGGTTCCACACGTGCCAGGAATAAAAAAGTTATCGATACTTTACACAAACAGGCCTGCATCTCTCTGTTGTTAAGGTGATTGTTTTTTTATTAGTTTCTTTGTTTTGTTTTGAACTCAAAAACCAATGACGTCATAAATTTTGGTATAGTGACAAAATGTAGCATTTACAAAACTAAAATCGACCTGTTCGAGGATTTTTTTGACAAATGACATACCAAAGATATGAATTTTGTGCGTTTCATTAGGTTCACACTGTATATTCTACAGCAAATTCTACTAGAGCTTCTTTATGCTCTGCTTTAAGTAAGTATTTCTTCTGTTCTGCTGGATAATAGCGCAATTTCAATTCTCTTACTCGCTGGCGACCAGTCAGGATTGGCCCACCAGTAGAAAAGACCGGTGGGTAAAAAGAGTGGTTTTTTGTGAGTTTTTGATTTTATAAAAACCTATCTGGGGTTTTGTTTGATTTTCGTTTTCTTTTTTTGCAAAAAAAAAACAATTATTAAAAAAAAATATATTTTTGCCTCACAATATTTGAACAAAACAATAACAAAAATGTGACTTGTTAATATATTAATAAACAATAAAATAGGTAAATAATAAATCTGAGAAAGATAAAAACATGAAACAAATAATAAAAACTTGACAAATTTTCCTCAAATTGGAATGTGAAAGGCAAAAGATAAACATCTTTTGAAAACATACGTTTTATTTAAATATATATAAATCTTAACTAGTTTTAACCTCTTCTTAGCTCTAAGCGTATTCCTTAGTTTGCTCCAAATTTGGCCGGATGTACAAAAAATTCGTTCCATTGCGGCACTAGAAGTGGGACAACTATGCAATTTTGAAAACAATCGCACATATTTACTAGCTATTTCATAGCGTTGTATTTCTGATTCAGAAGATGTAGAAGAATATTTCGAACATAGTCCAGATGTTGTCACATATTGTCAAAGCAACACCGAACGAGGGGTGGAAACTTAGGCGGGAAATTTGAATTTTACAAAAACTCGTAATTCATAATTACCCACAATTGCCCAGAAAAACTCACTTACCACCCAGTGCGTCGTCTTTTTCTAAACAAGGTGGGTTTTTACACAACCCGCGACCAGTACGACTCGATTCAAGAGAATTAGTTTCTGCCCCAGTTTGAATAAAATGGATGTTATCTTAATGTATTCACCAATTGCAAATCTTGTATTATACAGTTGATATCCTTCGCCAGCCTGATCCAGGATTTTCACTAATCGTGCTGTTTATTCTTCAGTTTATTAAATACCGAATTTTTGTTAATGTTATAACCCAGTATAATTTGTCTCATTGACCAACTATCTTCTGCTTTAGCAATAACACCAGCTTTAACTAAATTACTTAACTTATATGGGGTATAATGGTTTTCACTCACTTTGACCAATTTTTGCAAAAACACGTTATTAGACTTATCCTATTACTTATTGTCCACGGGAGTATACATACCGGGTGAGTCACGAATTGCGCTCGCCCCGATATTTCCTAAAATATTTGGAACAGAAAATTGAAATTTGGAGGCCTTATTACACGACTAAAATGCCACCTTTTCAATAAAAAATCAAGTTTGGTGCACATCCGGTTTGACCGAAATGCCCACAACTTTCGATTTTTAAATGGAACACCCTAGAGATTTTTACATTTTTGGAATCTAGAGGAAATTTTGAATACAATACATCCATTTTGGTCACTTTTTGATAAACATTAAAAATTTTATTAAAAAATCTATTTCTGAATCCAGAGTGCTGTGGTGCCCAAAATATATTTTAGTTTGTGTGCTACGTTACTATAAAAATAAAAAGAGCAATATGATTGCATTACTTAATTCTCTAGAGGCGTTTAAAATTTTTAAATGTGATTTTTACCCACTAACTCGGTTTTTTTAAATGGGAATTTAATCGTTCACCAGCATTTTTAAATACCTTATTTTCATACGAACCTAATGATACCAAAATTTTGAAAATCCGTTCAGAAATATTTGAGATTTCAGCCAAAATACAATGCAACCAAGCTTTTAGAAACATGCGGCTAATAGATCATAGATTAGTGGGCTTTGGAAACTAAAATGGCACATCTCTGTGTAAATCTGGTAACCTAATAACATTGGAAAAATCATAGTAGCCATTGAATGTAATAAAACAATATCAGCTGTCAGACAGACTCGTGTAGTTATAGGCAATCTTGAGATATCAAACATTTAATAATTGTGAGCACAAAGAACGTTACAATTAAGTTTAGCATAGGTATGTGGAGGTAAACACAATTACATCCACAAGGACATTTGCAATAGAATGCGACATCAGTTCGGTTTTCAGAGTTTTATTTAAATGAACATAAATATCGGGCCTATAAATAAATAAAAATCAATTCCGTTTGAACAATTAAACTTAAACTAGGTAACAGTAGGTATCTTTAAAATAATTAATATAATTAAACCATAAATTGACATTTATAGATATTGTTCAAAATGTCCACCATTTTTTTCTATACACAATTCGGCTTTGCGTACAGTTGCTTGAATGGCTCTACGCAATTCAGCCGGCGTTATTTCATTAAGAGCCCGTACAACTTTATATTGCAGCTCTTCACGGGTATTTGAAGAAGTTTTGTAAACTTTATTTTTGAGAGTGCCCCATACATAATAGTCGAGGGGTGTTAAGTCAGGTGACCTAGGAGGCCACCTGATATGATCTTGATTTGCGATAAGGCGTTCACCATGCAAGTTGTGTAAATATTCCATCACTCTTCTGGAATTATGTAGGGGAGCACCATCTTGTTGGAAAAACAGATTTTGTAAATAGGCAAGAGGAAGTAAGTCAAGAAATTCTGCTGTCTGGTTTTGTAAAAAGAATAAATATCGTTCGCCAGTAAGTGTTCCATCAAAAAATATGGGTCCAATTATTCGATCTCCAAGTACTCCAAGCCTACAGTTAAACCCAAATCTTTCCTGAATATTCCCCCGCCCTACCAACCTCGGGTTTTCTTGAGCCCAGTACCTAGTACTTATTATTTCTGTTAAACATACCTTGGTTCGTAAATCTACTTTCATCTGAATATAAAATATGAAAAGGAAAACCTGGGTTTTGTTGTACTGCATTTAAGAACCAGTTGCAATATACTAGCCTCCTGTCGTTATCATCTTCATAAAGATGTTGGTGTATTTGGTATTTATAAGACAGAAACTTATGTTTCTTTAAAATTCTGCAAACCGAAGACTGACTAATGTCGCATTCCATTGACAATTCCCTTGTTGATGTTGTTGGGTGTACCATCACAAATCCTAATACATCAATTTCTTTGTCCTCACTTACAATAAATGTTTCATGGTCATCTTGTTGATTGGGTTCGTTTCTTAATTCTTGTTCCACTCTGGCAAACAAGTGTCTGCTTGGATGACGTCTGTTGGGATATCGTTGCTGATACAGTTCTGCAGCTGCAGTTGAATTTTTGAGACGCTCTCCATATATCAGTAACATATCGACCTTTTCATTTCTACTAAAATTATTCATTTTCTTTAATTTTTACTCAGAGATTTCCGCAACGCTTTATTTTGTATCTGTCTGATATTGTTTTATTACATTCAATCGCTACTATGATTTTTCCAATGTTATTAGGTTACCAGATTTACACAGAAATGTGCCATTTTAGTTTCCACTAATCTATTATCTATTAGCCGCATGTTTCTAAAAGCTTGATTGCATTGTATTTTGGCTGAAATCTCAAATATTTCTGAGCGGATTTTCAAAATTTTGGTATCATTAGATTCGTATGAAAATGAGGTATTTAAAAATGTTGGTGAACGATTAAATTCCCATTTAAAAAAACCGAGTTAGTGGGTAAAAATGACATTTAAAAATTTTAAACGCCTCTAGAGAATTAAGTAATGCAATCATATTGCTCTTTTTATTTTTATAGTAACGTAGCACACAAACTAAAATATATTTTGGGCACCACAGCACTCTTGATTCAGAAATAGATTTTTTAATAAAATTTTTAATGTTTATCAAAAACTGACCAAAATGGATGTATTGTATTCAAAATTTCCTCTAGATTCCAAAAATGTAAAAATATATAGGGTGTTCCATTTAAAAATCGAAAGTTATGGGCATTTCCGGTCAAACCAGATGTGCACCAAACTTGATTTTTTATTGGAAAGATGGCATTTTAGTCGTGTAATAAGGCCTCCAAATTTCAATTTTCTATTCCAAATATTTTAGGAAATATCGGGGCGAGCGCAATTCGTGACTCACCCGGTATAGCAATTTCGAAACCTTCTTGTAACCATAAATGCTTTGTTGTTAAACACAAAGTGCCTATATTTACTTGACGTTTCCGGCAACGATTACTAATCTGCAATTATAATGGGTTTGACATTGGCGCTACGTTAATTTAATTCGAAAATAAAAAGTTACTTGCCTTTGTGGGTAGTCCAAATTAATAGTCCGATGTTATGATTGTCTTGTACAACAATAAATGCAGAAGATGTTTATGTAACACCTACCTAGCTATCTATTACATAATTATCAGCATAATTAATGATTCAATACAACACGGTTGATAAAAAAGTAGGTCGGTATTTATTCGTTTTTAATGAAATGCATATATTAGTCATATACACTTAAGAAAAACAAAACAATACCTTATGTTAAAGCTTATAGATATCTTGCATCGGTACATACGTATGGAAAGGATCTTCAGCTTAATATTTTTTGAATCGGCTTTAAAAGTAGGAGGGAGGTTCTTAGTTCGTCACGTATGTATGGTTTATTGTTCGTGTTTGTCGAAATATTTCTCTGAAAGGGCGTAGGCGATTTCTATGGAAAAGGTGAGCAAACAATGGAAAATACAATCTTTTATTCGCCAATTTTCGATATTTTGGCGGAGTCGCCAGGAATAAATGTATAAATATTAGTAATTAGATATCTTCAGAGAAGTTGATACTGAATCTGATTTAAAAGTCAAAAATTCAAAATGGCAAATCCACTAGAGCTGCCAAAATTGCATAATTTTTGCAGATTTACATGAACTTGAGCCACTAAACGGTGAATTTTTAGAACTGAATCATTTTTAAAAAAACGGCCATTAAAAATTGTTTCCTTAAAATCAATGTTAGATAATAAGGTTCAATTAACCGAATAGCGGTGAAATTTTATTTCATAAGTAATTTTTAGTGGCCGTTTTTTAAACAACAAAAAAAAAATGGTCGCTAGAAGGTGAAAATTCGTCGTGTTATGACCAAAAATATCTCAAAAGTACATGTTTAGGAAGAATCAATACTCTTGTCGCCATCAAATTTTTCTGTCTTGAATGTGACATCTTAAGGTTCATTCCATTTTACCAGACAAGTTAGACTGTTACGGTGTACGAGGTACATGTAACAAATTACTCCAATCCGAGATCTCAAGTCACTGCTGTATCAACCTTTAAAAATGGAATATTTCAAACTTATATTGATTGATTTATTGATTGATTGATTTGCCAGCGTAAGGTGGGCATTGCTGCCAATTCCGGTGCAGGGAGATTTGTTCCACCACGCAGCCCGATCGCCCACCGATCATCTCACCGTGTGCCAGAACAAACCCCCAGTGCTTTTATATACCGCCGGACCAGCTGCATACGCTGGATTGGACATTGGACATGCTTGTTGTCAGCAGCGAGAGCCGCATGACGCATGGGGTAGGAGTATAGGATGGAGCGTGTAGGTGTTTGTGAGATGTTTCTTCTTGTTTTCCTTCTGTCTTCATCGGATGGAAAGTGCGCTTGTGAGATGCTTCTTTTAGGTTTTCGTGCTTTTCGTGCTTCTTTTTACTTTCAGGTTTTTGTGATATGCTTCTTCTTAGTTTCTGTCTGTGATCATCTTCTCTCCTATTCTACTTCTGAGTTTTCTGTTTCTGAGTCTGGCAGTGTGTATATCCTTGATATTTCTTTATTGTATTCCATTTTTTGTTGTGCCAACTTTTCCGTGTGTATAATCCTTTCCTAGCTTATTCATAATTCTCTCGATTGTTGTAATCCATGTGTAGCATGGCCTCCCTATTTTCAGTTTGTTGCTGTTCATTCGCAGCGCTTTCTTCAGTAGGTGTGTCGTGTCCCGTCTTTGGACATGTCTCCAGTATTTCATTGCGTATGATTCTATTCTTTTGATTATTGTTCTTTCCTCTAGTAATGTTGACGTTTTCTGTCGTTTTTGTGGTTTTCCTGTTTTTGCTAGCAGTTGGATAATGTCCCTTTCAGCTCTTCTCAGGCTTCTTCGGTTGGCCTTTATCGTTGCTGCGTTTTTGACTCCATATATCATCGTAGTAGGCATTATGATGGTCGTGTATACCTTTTTGGTTAGGCACCATGGTGGTTTGTTGTCCTCAATGAAGGGTAGTAGAGCTCTTGTGACTCTGTAGGCTGTTTTGACTTGGTCCAGGACTGTGGTGAATAGTCGGGGGGATAGGGGACATCCTTGTTTGACTCCTATATTCTTCATTTTTGATTCCGTCGTCTGTCCAAACCATTGTATTGCAGTGTTTTCGTGTAGGCATGCTTTTATTATTCTGTTTATTAAGTATTGTGGTACTCCCCTGTTGAGCAAAGTGTTGACTATAGCCTCATGTCTTATAGTATCAAATGCCTTTTGGAGGTCAATTGAGACTATATATAGTTTTGTTCCTTCTTTCCACTTTTCTTCCAGGATCCGTCTGGTGGTGTACATGTGGTCGTCTGTCGATCTACCCTTGATAAATGCCGTTTGATAATCTGGTAGTTCGCCGATGTATTTTTCCATTTCTCTGAGGAGGAATTGTGCGTAGTATTTATACCCTACACTGCTGAGTGTTATTCTTCTGTAATCGTCCACGTTTTGTGGTGATTTGATTTTAGGGAGCGGTATCTGTATGGTTGTATTCCATTCCTCAGGCAGGGGTGTGGTTTTCGTCCATGCGTTGGTGATGATTTCTAGGATTAGCTGTTTTATGTTGTCCGGTCCATAGTATACTAGTTCGTTATTTATTTTATCTATTCCCGGGGCCGTGTTTCTTTTAGCTCTGGCCATTATTTCTAGTAGTTCGTCTTTTGACGGTGGCTTTCCCAGAGGCCAGTGGTCCATTTCTTGTATTGGTTCTATTTGACTTCTCTCTGCGTTTCCTGTGCCTCCTCTCTGTGTCTCTTCTTTCTTTCCTCGCTTCTATTATCTTTTTGTCTATGTTTGGTGTATATTGTTTTCCTGTTGCCTTTATTTTCTTTAGTTTTTCGTAATTTCTTTTCGTGTCTTTTCTTTTTGGGCTCATAGGGGATTTGTTCCTTTTCAATGTTTTCCTCGCCGCTATTTTGATTTTTAAACCCATTGTTGACCAATTTAGTTCCTTTCCTGTTAACTGTTTTTCTATCTCCTCCTGGTATTTCTTTTTTATTCCTTTGTTTTGTAGCAGTGAGATGTTCCATGTGTCATTTGCTGTTAATAATAAAATTGATGTACCGCAAGGCCTCCAGGATCTATACTTGGGCCCCTTTTGTTTATATTACATACTAACGATTTAAAAGATAATATCAATAAAGATGGTTTATATCAATATGCTGATGATAATGTCTGTGTGGCAACTGGAGAATCTGTAGTGGCTTGTGCAAGTAAACTTTCCATAATATCATAAGCCACAATATTTAATCATGTTAAATATTGTGGCTCGAATGGATTGAACTACTGAACCAGATTATTCATTGTACGTCAAATTAAATGGTTCTTCAATTACACAACTAGAAAATGTAAAATTTCTTGTCATAACGCTAGACAGTAGGTGAAACTGGGAATCGTACACTTAATACCTTGATATCGATATTGAATTCGTCTTGTTATGTAATACGATTTATGAGAAACCAATTCTCCGTCGATTGTTTAAGAATATTCTATTTTGCATGTGTACAAAGTGTTCTAAAATATGCGATAATATGCTGGGGCTCGATTGTACACTGGCAGAAAGTATTTATCAATCACAAATGCATAATTAGATGTATAATGAATGTTTCTTGCAGGGATTCATGTAAATCTTTATTTAAAGAATTGGAATAATTTACCATCCCGTCTTTGTATATACACAAATTAGTGTTATTCGTTAAACAAAATAGTACTGAATTTACAAGAAACAACGATGTATCTCGAGTTACGACAACGAGGAACGGGCCTGATCTCAGAGTACCAGTGCCTTATAGCTTATATGAAAAAGGCCCATGCTGTAACGCTAGAAAGGCCTACAATACCCTGCCAGGAGAATTAAAATCTACAAATGATATCCACTCTTATAAAAGACAACTAAAATTGTACTGAGTAGAAAATAAGAAAATTTTATTTTATTTTAATGTATCTAGAAATAGCTTAATCACTTCTTGACAATGCTAATGTCTTTTTTCCTCCGATCAAAGAACAAGTCTAGATACAACTATATCTTCAATGCATACCTTGTTTGCTCCCAACATAATCACATCATATAGCCATAAAAAAGGATAGAAATCATAACAATCCAGAGGCAACAGTGGTGGGTATGTATAGAAGGATGAATATTTTCATTATTAAAATAAATGATTATAATTCCTGCATTACCTGCCCTCTGTACAACAATGTGATGTATAGGTATGTAAAATTACAGTAAGATAATGCTTCATATATTTCAAATTTAATTAGCTTAAACTTTTAAATATATCTATTGTCACAAATCTATAATGTCTCCTAATTCATAAAAATTACATTTCTCTATTCTTTCTGAAGGTTTCTTATCATGAGAGGGTAAATTATATAAACTGCTGGCCACTCGAACTTACACATAGAGACTTTTAGGCAAAATTTAAAGTTCAATATTTTCAACAGGAATGCAAATTTTTGAACGCGGCTTGCAAATTTTAAGAGCTAGTTTTTTTCGGATTAAGCTGCATGACGTATATTTATCGTAGGACCATAAGTTTATTATATACGGGGTGATCAATGAAGTCAAGCAAAAAAGTTTGTATGAGTGAAATTTCCGCAAAAAAATTTTTTGATCGTTGCAATATGGTTCCTTACTAAGGTAACATCAATATCTCTAGACGGTATTGTCAGTTTTTGAATTAAGGCCCTTAGGCCTTGTACACACTACTCAACATAAAATTTGGATACCGAAATCTTTAAAATGCTATAACTTGACATTGGATTGACGGTTCTTGATGATTTTTGCGGATTTGGAATCCTTATTTCACGTAGATTTTCTATGGTCTAAGCATTTTATTTGAGGGTTGAAATTTACACATTATACCGGGTCGATAATAAACAAAAACGTAGGGTACGACGCGCTCTAAAGTTTGGCATTATTTAAGTTTTTGTAAAAATAAATTCTCACCTCAAGTTGTTTTTATTTAATGTTCTTCTCACTGTTCTGTCCGAAACTCACACCCCAGTTTGTTGTCTCAAAGAATCATTCAGTTTTACAGAGTTCTTTGTCCACCCCCATGCCCATAATTATGATCGGGTGTAATTTCTACGCGACGCGTCAATTTCAAAGTAGGCATTGGAAAAACAAATTTGTTGCTATGGAATTAAAAACTGTTTACATTATTTTAGAAATAATCTGACATATTTCAATGTTATAATTTTGTAAAGTTTAATTAATATGAGGTGTTTAACCACGGCAGAAAGAGAAAATTGCATTCGACTTCTCAACGAAGGAATGTCAAAACAGCAAGTTGCGCACATTTATAATGTCAGCCGAAAGACAATTTCTAATTTGAACCGCCGCGTCGAAACTACTGGTGATCATAATTATGGGCATGGGGGTGGGCATACAAAAAAAATAAACCAAAGAACCGAAAGAATTTTAATGAGAGAAACTATGCGGAATAGAACAAAGAACTCTAGAAAACTAAATGACTCTTTAATAAGACAACAAACTGGGGTGAGAGTTTCGGACAGAACAGTGAGAAGAACATTAAATAAAAACAACTTGAGGTGAGATTTTTTTTTTAAATATAACATAATGCCAAACATTTTAAATTATAGAGCCCGTCGCAGAGCAAAATGTGTGCGGTTATTATAACGCCATAGAGCGAATAGGCGGGCATGGGCAAATCGGCATGCGAATTGGGGTAATGCAGAGTGGAGCCATTGTTTATTTACTGACGAAACAAGATTTAATTTGTTTCACTCCGATGGCCGAATGTTAGTTTGGAGAAGGCCAAATCAGCGATATTTGGAGGAAAATATGGCCCCTCAAGAAGCATTTGGTGGCGGAGGTGTTACAGTGTGGGGAGGTATCATAAGAAATGGTAAAACCGAGCTATTCATTACCAACCAAACCATTAATGCTACTGTTTATCAGGAGGAAATTTTGGAACCTATTGTTGTTCCTTTTGCTCGACATTACGGCCCAGAAATTCTATTGGTGGATGACAACGCTCGGCCTCACAGAGCGCGAAGGATCACAGAGTTTTTGCAGGCACAAAACATCAATAGGATGGACTGGCCTGCAAAGTCTCCGGATCTTAATGTCATCGAACACATTTGGTCTTATTTAAAACTTAAAGTAAGATATCTTGATGTACCCCCTGAAACCTTAGAAACGCTCAGTGAGGCCAATCGTGAAGAATGGGAGAATATTCCACAAGATTTTATAAATAATCTTGTGGATACTCTACCAAATCGATGTCGAGAAGTAATATTCCGAGCAGGAGGACCAACAAAATATTAGCTTCTCTTATTTTAATTAATGTACTTACCTAATTTTAATTAGGTAATTTTAATTTAATTTTAATTTAAGTTTAAATTAAATTAATTTTTAATTTTTTAGTTAATTTTTTTTTCAGTTATTAAAAATTACCAGAATTAGAATTATAAATTTTTTAAGAACTGACTTTTGGTCGTTGTTAAGCAATGTTGTATATTGTAGAATTTAATGTAATAAACTTGTTCTTGTCGCTACGTTTTTGTTTATTATCGACCCGGTATAATGTGTAAATTTCAACCCTCAAATAAAATGCTTAGACCATAGAAAATCTACGTGAAATAAGGATTCCAAATCCGCAAAAATCATCAAGAACCGTCAATCCAATGTCAAGTAGTGTGTACAAGGCCTAAGGGCCTTAATCCAAAAACTGACAAAACCGTCTAGAGATATTGATGTTATCTTAGTAAGGAACCATATTGCAACGACCAAAAAAATTTTTTGCGGAAATTTCACTCATACAAACTTTTTGATTTTTTGCATGGCTTCATTGATCACCCCGTATATAATAAACTTATGGTCCTACGATAAATATACGTCATGCAGCTTAATCCGAAAAAAAACTAGCTCTTAAAATTTGCAAGCCGCGTTCAAAAATTTGCATTCTTGTTGAAAATATTGAACTTTAAATTTTGCCTAAAAGTCTCTATGTGTAAGTTCGAGTGGCCAGCAGTATATATTTACATGACTAAATTGTTAATAGTGAATATTAGTCATTATAATTTTTTATATTTCTATATTGAATGGCATATTTATTACACACCTCAAATTAGACAAGCATCAAATTCAATGTCGAGATTGTCTGGGAGGGAGTTGTATATTTCAAATAACACAGACATGCATTCGTTACTAGCCAATATTACCTCGTACAAGCTGAAAATTGAATTCAGTTATTGTTAAGCAATAGGATCAAATATGCTACACATAACAACCTTTAGCTCACCGAAACCAAGTCGGTCAAAATATTCACAACCACCGGATATATAGAAAGTTAGAGAGAAAAAAAACATATTGTACTAAAGCATCTTTGTTTACATATACACGAAAACAGAAATTATTGATTTTTAAACAGTACAGTCTTTGTTAAAATACTTCTTAGTCTGTTTCCTCCTACATCTTTTAATTTTCGTAAAAATTTATTCCCAATAAAGTAATTTTATTATTACTATTATTGTGTTCTGTTTATATATTAGCACACAGCAAAAACATAAATTATTTTTTTATTAATTCATTACACCTCATTAGAACTGTAAACAGAACCACATCATGTTACGACTATGCAGGTAAAAGCCGTGAATAGATCGAGTAGCCAATCAGGAGTCTGGAGTGTATACAACTGAAGTACCTCAGACTGTGCGACAAACAAACGAATAAACATTATGTATCTAGGGATAAGTTCTTTGATCGGAGCTTCTTTCTTTGTAAGTTTATTATTTTTATTATTATTTATTATCACACCAGACTTCTCGCATCTTGCATTTGGAGAAATATCTCAAAATTACACCGTGTAAGATTTAATTAATTGTTAGAAAAGTACATTGCTGCAGAATTAACTAAGAACAAAAAGGAAATTCAATTATATATATTGTAAGCTGACTCTCGCACTGTGTAATTTTAACGTCTGCACCTACAACTTCTAGGAGCTGACTGTGTCGCAACATGGAACAAGATTTCTAACTTAGCTGCTGAAACACTTTTGGCGTTAAACTAAAAATAAACTTGAAATTAGGTAAGCCTGCAAGACATTTAGAAATTTTCACTGTATGGATTTCATAGCTGAATGGGAACTAAGCTCAGAAGAAGCAGCTGTTGCTCTTATTTTGATTTGCTTTCTCGACGCTGCAATACTGTCGATTCGTTCCGGCTCACTTACATGTTGCTTGAAATATTGTCGGTTATTTTCACCTGTGTTAATAACATAATGCTTGCAACTTCCTTAAAAACTGTCGTAAATAATGATTTCATAGACACTCATTTCATACAATTAAAATTTAATTGTACTTCTTATAATGTCACTTTCGAACGAGCTAGCTTATGAAACAAGTAGAACTTGCAGGAAGGCTTATTCTCGTGCGAAAACGGTACGTACAAACTTTAGACACCATTTTCCCTTAATTTTTTTAAATTACGTATAGGCATAATGAATTAAATGTAATTTGGCAAAGTAGGAGGATAGATAAGGATTATTTTTGGCCCCCGGCAGGTCTAAAACAATGTTTCTTTTTCTAAAATTTTTTGACTGTTTTTATGAAATTTAGAATTTTTTACTGGTTCTATGATTGTTTTTTGTGTGGTGAGCACACTTGTTCATTCACACCGTATATGTCTATTATGTACTAGGTTCGATCTGCAGCTCCGATGCTGACAATGTCCGTGAGTATTCGATGCGTGTCTTCGTTTTGTACGTTTTTGGCTTTGAATTTGGGAGTTGACTAATATATGTAATGTGTCTAGTTACTAAGTAACTTTAAGATCAAATATCTAACATGGATTCTATTACGTGTTTGACAAAAATCTCTGAAATTTCTCATCGACGTTGGAAGACTATATAATTTTAAATATTGAATTAAACGGTTTCATTTTTTTTCTTTCTATATTTTGTGGGTGTCTAGAGAAGTTTGAAAAAAGGACAAATAAAACCAACACTAATTGGAAAAAAGGCAAGTGCTGCTACTTAAATATTCACGTGAGTGAAGTTTTGTGAGTGCCAATGTTCTAACTGTTAATACAAAGTTTTAATGGAGTAGTAAATGTAAACACATCAAATCGTTTATTTACATAGATGTAATAGACCAATGCAAACACAAATACCCACAGTTCATAACTTTTTATTCATTCCTGCTTTATTCATACCTTTTGAAGCAAGTTTTACTCAACATATGGCCATTTGTAAACTAGCTATAAATATAATAAAGTATTAACTAATATTGTAATCATCGGTGTTTGTGTACGTTTTATTAAATTATGTTTATGACAAGTAACACGCTCCAAATTAAACAAACGGTCTATTTTAGTTGCGTTTTGGCTGCTGCATTTTGAAAGTTTCAGACTCTCGGCACGCTGTGCTATGTAATAAACGAGGTAATAAATTAATAAATGAGTATGTATACAGGTCAGGTCAGAGCAAACAAAATTGAAAAAAAGTTTTACAAAAATTCCCGGAAGAAGGGGTGACTAAGAAGTGACAGTGTTTGTATATTAGAAACCCTATCAGATGAAATAGGTCGCTTATTGCTTTCGTCATTCCAAGCTCGCGACCTCACGAATTTTCAACATAAGCCCCACCATTAACAGTTTTCCCTTCATTGACAAGAAGACACACAGCAGCTGTATGTTCACAGAAGCCTTCTTGCTTTTCAATTACAAGAAGTATCAATTACTGATTGATATGGACTCAACCATAACGAAGGGAACAAGAAAAATAGACTAGAAAACTAGAGTATACAAAATGGCAATAATAATAAGTTTCGAATCGAATATTTATTGGGTTTAAAAAGAAATTATATGATATAGGCCAGTATCCTAATTTTTTAAGAAAATGTAATCATTTTTAATTTTATCAATTCCCACATATCAAATCAAATAAAAATTAAAAAAGTCATCTTAAAATTAAATAATACATTACAGACTGCTAAAATCATAACCTTTTCTTATCAGCACTGCCGTATTCGGGTAACGACAAAGAGAAAAAGAAAAAGGATAGGACAGAGCTAATGTTGCAAGATATGTGAGTATGTAGTATTGGTAGGTTCTTACATAAACAACGCCTGATATGGTAATTTCATACACATATGTAGTGACAGTCAAGCGGTCCTCAAGGCCCTTGCATCAACAAGAACCAAATCAAAATTGGTTCAAAACTGTAAACAGCCTCTCTGCGAACTTGGCTCATCTAATTGGGTCAGGCTTCTCTGGGTGCCTGGACTAGGGTTTCTGATTTCCCGACTTTTTTTCATTCCCGGGAATCGGGAACTAAAATTTGTCGTTCCCGGGAATCCCGGGATTCCCGGGAAATACTAAATTTTTCATATTTTTCTTGAAAAACACAAATTTTTTGTTTCAAAATGTCACATCATCCAAATATTCATTTTACTTCCCTCGCATACCGAAAGGAAGTATTGTATTCGAGAAAAAATCACCCTCCGAGATTTTTTCGGATTTTGACGTTTCAGAACACGTAGATTACGAAAATACCTATAGGTTTTTCAATTTCGTCAGTCTGTCTGTCTATCTGTTGGTGCATTAACTAAAAAACTACTTGACGGAGAGCAGTCAAATTTGGTAGGTAGTTGACGCTACTGTCAGTGAAGAAATGGTTAAACTTTCACTGGAAAATATACAGGGTGGACCCAAGGGAAAAAATAATGAAAATTTTTTTTTTCAAATTTAAAATTTCCACGTTTCATGACACGCTAAACCTATTTCTGAAAAAAAAAAATTGAAAATTTTTTTCACCAACATTTTTGAAACATTTTTTACCACTAAAATAGATGAAAAAATTTTTTTTCTTTGTTTAAATTTAAAATTTCCACGTTTCATGAAATTCTAAACCTATAGAAAAAAAAAATTGAATTTTTTTTTATCATTTTTGAAAAATATATTACCACTAAAATAGATGGAATTTTTTTTTCTTTTTTCAAATGAAAATTTTTTATTTTTCATAGCGTTCTAAATCTATTTTTAAAAATATTAGAAAATTATTTTACCATTTTTTAAAAATTTTTTTTAAACATTTTTAATCCATTTCATTACTATAGAATAGACGAAACATTTTATTTGTTCAAATTTTTAATTTTAATTTCCACGTTTCATGACATTCCAAACCTCTTTCGGAAAAAAAATTGCAACATTTTTTTACCATTTTGGAAAAAAAAACACTAGAATCGATGTAAATTTTTTTTTGCTCAAATTTAAAAGTTTCACGTTTGATGACATTTCAGAAAAAAAAATGTTGAATATTTTTTCACCAACATTTTTGAAACATTTTTTACCACTAAAATAGATGGATTTTTTTTTATTTGCTCAAATTTGAAAATGTCTACGTTTCATGACATTCTAAACCTATTTCAGAAGAAATACATATTGAAAATTTTTTAACCAACATTTTTGAAAAATTTAAAAAAATGAAAATTTTGTTACCACGACTATATTTCCACTCCATTGCGTAAATGAGGGATTGAAAATGTGACAGATGGCAATAATATCTGGCATATGCACCCTTATAATTTTATTGAAAAATGTACAGGGTGGTCATCTCAAGAAATAATTCAGTCGTGTTGGACATTTGTAAAGGTATTTGCGCAAGCCTTCCACATTTGGCACTTGTTATTTAGTATTGAACTTTTGCTGTTGTGTGAGCACTCTGTATATTTTTTTGACCAAAAGTTTTCTTTGTAATAATAGCAATAACTATATTCCGATTATTATTCCCAATGTCATTTCACAATTAATATTTTTTTAGAGTGACCGTCATGCACAAATAACGAGGGAAGTTCTGTGTAAATACCTTTACCGATTTTTTTAAATGTTTTTTTCTGTTCTTTCTTTGGTCAAAAAATAAATCTGTCATTTTTGTTTTGTTTTATTTATAATTAAAAAGACACAACAACACTACCTACAGGAAATAATACAACAACCAAATAAAACATAAATGCCGTCCGACGCGCATGCTCTCTAAAATTTCGGAGCACCAAATTTAATATTTTTAAAACTTATTTTTATTTCCACGGGTCCGGGAAATCCCGACTATTATTTCCCGGGAACGGGAACGATAAAAAGTGACATAATTCCCGGGAAATCCCGTCCCGGGATTCCCGGGACAGAAATTCTAGCCTGGACACAGCAACATTGAGGGTAGCGAGCGGGCAGACGCTTTGGTCAGAGGGGGCTCTCGGAGCCTCTACTGGGTCCTGAGCCGGCCCTAGGTTACCCTAGATCCAACGCCAGGAGGTTAATAGAAGGCTGGACCCGCTCCCAGTTCATTGACTACTGGCCATCCCACCCAGGACTCCGGCAAGCAAAACTTCTCACCTTAGGGTCCTTGCCGGAGAGAACAAAACAATTTCTGCGACTAAGCAGGAAACAAGTCAGAGTCGTGACAGGTCTTTTGACCGGACACGGCT
The DNA here is from genome assembly GCA_963583905.1 of Stenurella melanura. NCBI lineage: Eukaryota > Metazoa > Arthropoda > Insecta > Coleoptera > Cerambycidae > Stenurella > Stenurella melanura. The sequence goes on from OY757312.1 coordinate 139,677,036, forward strand.
CTTTCAGGAAACACCTGCACACCATGGGAGTGGTGGACCATCCCGACTGCAGGTTTTGCGAGAACGAGGAAGAAACTTCCATCCACGTCCTGACTTCCTGCCCTAGGTTGATGAACCTGAGGCACAAACACCTCGGCATTGGCTTTCCAATGCTGGAGGAAATAAGAAATTCCCCCATAGGGAGGATTTTGGCCTTTGGACTAGGATCCGGCCTGTATGGGGGCTTTCAATAAATTGGTTAGCGGTTGCACAATGGGCCACAAGGCCTGAGTGCGGCGACCTTTGATCGCCCCGCTAGAAGAAGAAGATATGGTAATTTGCATTTTAACTTAAATGGTACATTATGCTCCTTGATGCGCGTGATGTTGTCTGTTAGCGGGCTACCATTAAGTTCAAATGGATAAGATTTTTCAGATGTAATCTTGATGTAGTCCGCTAGTGGCGTTCTCTCGCTGCAGCGTTCATAGACATTTACTGAGTGAGATGTATCTAGATGAATTTGATATGTGGCGCATTTTGTGTCCCAGAACTCTGAATTGTTCAATTATCGTCACCGACGTGCTGCGCCACCCCGGCCGATGCAAATGTCAGGGCCGGCCTTAATAAAATCGTCTAATTTATTTTTTTGTTGTCTGTTTAGACTGCTATTTTTGCCAAGAATCGGTACAGACTCTTGGACATAGCAAAGTTTCGTTAATGTATTTAGAGTATAGTCTTTTGTCAAGGTGAACCCCTAAGTACTCCTTGGTTGGAATTTGATTGCCTCTGATCTAAATAGGTGTAGTAAGTTTGTTTTTAGTGAAGTTATAGGCGAAGACCAATGCTTCCGACTTCGGCACGTTAATTCAAATCTTCAACTTGCCATAATGCACCATGGTCGGAGCCACGTGAGCTTTGAGGCGCATTTTGGTCGCTTCTGCACTATAATTATGTGCGTACATAGACGTACCATCGCAAGTTTGATATTTGGGAATGCGGTAGGGTCTGATACATACAAATTATACCCCTTGCGGGACACCATTTCGAACGTTCCGCTATATGGATAGTTTATTATTCACTCGCACCTGCAGCGTTCCTCCAATAAGATCCGAGTGTATAAGTTGGAAGATGTTGCGCGGGAAGTGATATCCTATCATTTTTTAAATTAGGCCCGATATCCAGACGGTATCAAAGGCTCTCTCAGCATTCAAAATTTCCATTGTGGTACTTTTTCCGAGGTTGCATTGTATAGCAACATCATTAACGATTATAACGATTTGTTGTACTGTACTCCTTCCCAGCCTGGATCCCAATTGATGGGAAGTTCATTTAATAAAATATAATGCAATTCAAAACTACTACTTAATGAAAACAAAGTGCTGTATACATTGTTTTTCTTAATGAAAAATCTAATATAATGACTGGTTTATTATCATCAATTAATACAAAGTTTACCTTACTTGACCTGGTTAAATGTTAGGTAAATAGTGTTGACTGATCGACTTTTCAAACCAAGCGAGAATCGCGTAAATATTTATATCCAAAAACTTAAAAACAATTCAGTGTGAAATAAACAATTTTTATGGAAGTTAACGAAACAATTACCAGAAGTCATTACAGACGTATTTCAACATAGATAACAGATAACCTCAATTCGTAGTTTATTTAATACTGGCAGAGATTTATTTAAGATTCTACAATAACAATTATTTATTTGCTCATTCAGTCTCAGATTACACATTGTAAAACATAGGACTTTAAAAAATGTTTATAATTTTTCATATAGGCTGGGCAAGTATGTTAAAGAATGCATATTTGGAGATTTTTTAACAATAGACTGTTTTTTATTAATATGAGTTAGCTGAATCTAATCTGCCTCTTGCTCGAATGATTTTTCAAACTGAAAAATTCAAAACAGCAGTTAATTTTGGCACTTTCTCTAAAAAAGTGGTAATTTGACAAAATTTAAGACATCAAGTTCTTAAAGCTTAAAAAATACATAGAAAATCGTACTAATTCAAAAAATTGTAATACAACAAACAGGCGGGGAGAATGTGGACATTCTTTTGATTTAATATATAATGTTCCGTATTCTCTGTAACACCTAAAGACTTTTGCACTTTTTATAATAGTAATGTTTATAGTTATTATTATTGGCATCACTTACCAAAATTGGCAAAACGAAATCATCTCGGTGTCTGTCATAGGCACTTTTTTCAGAGACTGTTTCACGTAAAAAGTAGAAACTTCGCATAGCTATAGTAAGTTTTTTGGGTTATTCTCGCGATTTCCTAAAAGTTGGTGGATGGTGGAGCTAAGCGGACATTGGATTCGTGTCCAGTGCATCGAAATACATAGGGGTTACCCAATGTAGTCCAAAAAACAGACCACTTTTTTCATGTGCCTGTGCAAAAAAATGACCTGCCTCTGTTGAATTCCTCTGAAATTAAGGGTGTGTACTTTCTGGGAAAGTTGGTTAGGTTTCAGATGGCGCCGGAGGCAGGCACGACTCTATGGCTCCTACGAAATCTCGACTAAACGCGGTTAAAACTGTGAGAAATCGTGCGAAATTGTGTTGAACTGAAACTTGGACAATTCTACATTGATTGATATAAATTAGCGTTTCGTGTAGTTGATATTTGATTAAGATATATTGGACGAATGTGGCATCACCTGAAAGCGTACATTTACAACTTGAAAAAGGGACGCAAACATCTGCCCATATAATATAAGCTGTGTATCATAGTGAAGGGCAACGTGCTGGTTTCTAAGAAAGGTGAAGAATCGAATGCAAGTAGTGCAGGAGTCCTACAGAACAGAGAGGGAAGCTGCCAACATATGCACACAGAGAAAAAGATAAGTTCCATTTTTTGTTTACTAATCTCTGTCACGTGGTTCATATATTGGGCTTATTTACGAATACAAAAATGTCTCCCCAGTCAAAGGAGTTGGGGTCTGCTTCATATACCGAGCGTCCCATAGATTTTCCTAGATATCCTTTTAATTTTATGCAGATTTTACTTTTTATTTTGCTTTACCTTACGGATCGGTATACAGGGTACCTCAAATGTTCTCTCGGAGCTCTTCCTTGCACTTTCACTATAAATGGCTGTGGAATGGTTAATAAACAAAAGCTTCTTGCAGATTTTTGGGAAATATGGAACGATATATGGATGTAAGCGGACAGGAGCAGGTGTACACCGCTAGATTCAGAAACAGAAGACTCAGAAGAAGAATAAATAAGGAGTTGATGATAGATGGGAACTTAAAATAAACATGGAAACTTAAACGAAGCATCTCACAAACGCCTACACTTTCCATCCGATGATGACTGGTGGAAGCTTAAAAGAAGCATCTCACAAACACCTACACATCGCATCCTATATTCCTACCCCATGCGTCATGTGGCTCTCGCTGCTGGCGACAAGCATGTCCCATATCCAATCCAGCGTATGCAACCGGTCCGGTGGTATATAAAAACATCCATATTGGATGTCCGAAAGTGGCAGCAATGCCTACCTTACGATGGCAAATCAATCAATCAATCAATCAATCACCCATAACTTTCTGGGATGTTGTTTGTTTAAACAAATATTCTCAATCTACAAAAAATCTTGTAACGATCACGTGCTATAACTTCCTTTTTTGCAACGTTGATAATCTGTATGCGTTCTATTTTTTCTGTCGCATAGTATATACATCTGAGACCATATAAAATAATTTCAAACAGACGTAAAATCGGGATAGAATTATCAATCAACTCCGTGTGTAGGTGACATTCACTTTCAACCGCTGAAAAACGGCGTTCTCTTACCCACCAAAATTAAACGAAGGTCATAGGGACACTCAACATTTTATTTTTATACAAGATTTTTTTTGGGATCAGCGAGTTGTTTCATTTTTTTAACATCGATTCTGCTTTTATTTAGTAGTTTGCTGAAAAATGTCTGCATATTAATCTCGTTAATACCCCCATTGCCTTTCACAGAGAAGCAACAAATCCAATAAATATTATTTTTAGACAAATCTGCTTTATTTACAGCTCAGACAAATGTGTATATTAGGAATCTACCTTTATATTTATCTAACAAATATTTCAAGTAACGCAAAGTAAATATACCAGATATGTATAATAGTCAAAGTAATATGTGTGAAATAACTATGCGAGTATTATTTACAAAAGTATATGCACTATACGACTATATATGACTACTGACTTTAATTCCGGGTGATTTTAAACAGTGATTGCGATCGCAGTTAGACTGAACACAATCTGTAAAGTTACGTTAGTTTGCCGCGACTGGCTTATATTACTGCACATAGCAGCACTGCATAAATAGAAATGACACTTATTCCATTAACATTTTATATAATTGAAAATAAATCCAGAGAAATCGACAGATTTGTACATTTTAAAGTATATTTGTGACGTTCATCCATATCTACATCAATTCGTAAATAAATTTGTAACTCATTGTTAAAACAATCACGTAACAAAACAAGTTATCTTAGACATACTTAAAGTGAACTAGAACCTACCTTTAACTTAGATTTAATAAAAATGATGGCCGGGTGTAATAATCCGTGGAATAAACAAAACAGGGAATAAGTGCAAAGCTGCGTGCAAGGGAAGTATAAAAACGTTAGCGTTCCTGATGAAACAAAGAAAGGGATAAACTATCTGTCGTGGATGCATGCAATGGTGTATTTAATATTTACAACTTACTAACTTTTATATAATATAAAATATAATGTACTGTGTATATTACACAGTTTTTCCCATCATCATATTAACAAGATGTATTATTTTTGCATATGAAATATCTACAAAATAAAACATTCTTACACACGTGTTCGAGTCTGTCCCTCGTAAATTCTCAAATGACGCTCTGACATCCGTACTCTGCTGATAACAAAGAGGAAGGAAATTGCATTTTATTTATCATATTGTACATGATTCTAAACCATAAAAATTCACCACGTACTTTGTCTGGAAAGCATAGATGTGTCATATAGAGGATATTTCCCAGTATGTGAAAAAAATCGATGAAGGGATTTCTTGGATCAGCAGCAGAGACCGGAGCTTCGGAGCAACTCTACTAATTTTTGTTGTTACTTCGGAGATTGGATTTTTGCTGTCTTGTGGAGGCTGAGCTTCTACCATTAATATTTATTCCTGGGAGTGGATTTGTAACTACTCAGCATCTGACTGTAAGAAGGGACAGCATTTGACTCAATTAAAACACCCGTTTCAATTTTATTTTTTAAAGTTTGTGTGAATAATTGAATTGAAAGCTTGTAACAAAAAAAGGGGACAAATTAAGTTGTAAGCAGCCTGTAAGTTTTACCCAATTCAGCATTCACTTGCTTTTTCAATTCTTGGCGAAGTCGCCGATGAAACAAATAGAATCCTCTTTTTAGCCATTTGACTTATTAGTCCATTTTCTATGTAGAGCAGGCAATATGGACGCGTGGGTATCGAATACATTTCGGAGGGTTGTTGTTCCATTTGAAAAAATTGAATTATGACAGTTGAATAATCGGAAACACCTGTAGAACTAGGTTCAACTTTGTACCCCTGTATGTTTTGAATTGAAATGTTTCAGCAATCAATCACCTATACGCTGGAATTCGCATCGACCACTTTTCTTCGATATGAATTTTTCAAAAACCGTCGAAGAAAAGTGATTACTATGAGGTATAAGATTGAAAATCGTCAATTCCACTTTTTCAGTTCATCAAGATGTAAAAAAATATGTATTGTAAAAAGAACATGTTTCTATTATACTTTTAGAGCGTCCAAAAAATGAGATTTTTCCAATTTTAAAAATTAATAACATTTGAAATATCAACTTTACAAAAGAAAGTTATCGAACCCTTTAATTTGGAGTCTCTATCTGACTGTCTTATCGTATTAATTCTCTAATTTTTGACATAAGTATGCAAAATTTCAAGGCAATAGATCAGTTGGAAGTAATTCAAAATTGACTTGCGAGACTTGAAATAAACAGACTGACAAACATGTGAAGTTGAGTAGAAACTTGGAAAAAGAGAGAGAAAGACTGTGAATTTTCTTGACTTTGTGAAGACAATTTACGATGATAAAAACTGGAGTACACCATCACAAAGTAGTAAAAATGACACTGAACTAAAAAAAATGCAATATCTTACAGAGAAGTATTGAATTAAAAGTTTAAATCTAATTGTGGCTGAATGGGCTTAGCCAAAATGTTTAAATAAATACAGTGTAATTCAACAATTATTTATAAAATATAATACTTCAATTGCTTCTCTTCCACGAATGTCTTCATTTGCGTTAACAATAAAACAAAAAACATATGTTAGGATATTAAGTAAGAAAATTTAGTATTGCTAAAAACAAATGGTAGTTGTTGTTCACAGACCTACGTGTACGTATAGTATAGGTTTTACTTTGATTTTCTTAGATATATTTTTTGGTTCATCTTCGAAGGATCATAGCGTGCTTGGGAAAAATTACAAACCCATGTCTAAAAGATTTATTACACATACTTTTTGCACTTAGAAATAGTCCTATTTGTATACATCCTGTATAGGTAAATAAATAGAAATATACGCGCTCTAATTATATAACGTTGGCACGAACAATGATGCCTATTTAAAATTAGTTCGCTAATTAACCAAATTCAAGGCCATTAGAAAGTAACGTTGCATCAATATTGTATAACTAGCACTAACGTAAATAAAAAATGATTGCCAATGTTAACTAATACAGCAGTGACTTATCGCCTGTTAAAAATATGTTTATTTATTTATTTTATATATTTCAAGTTTGCTTTCACCTTAATTAATAAAAATTAAATATGTTAATTTATGATAGTTGTTATTTAGAACACGCTCTAGATTTGTGAAATGGTTAATTTGACATTAATTTAATTATTTTCTTTGTAAGCTTTAAGATATTTTTCAACAATCTGTAGTATAAATTAAATATTTCGTTACTTATTTTATTTAAATTATTACGCATACTTTGTTTTTAATTCGGTATTTCCAGAGAAAGACAGAAATGTTGATTTTAGTTGTTTTGTTTTTTAAATGTGCAATTTGCTAATTGCCCAAGATTACTAAATAAAGTCTAGTAAATATGATAAAAATGTTACCTCTAACTAAAACGATGACGAAATAAAATACGCCTCAAACTAAACGTATCAGGGTTATGTTTTCATTTTATAAATTGTTAATTGACAAACTTGCAGTGAATCCATCACAGAGCTCAGACTTCACTAGATTTAAATTATGAAAAGTTATTTACACTAATTTTAATTGTATTTGATATACAGAAAATATATATTTCGTATACACAGAAAATATACTAGCACTCAAAGGTATATCTCTAATGACTCACACCATTGTCCCCAATAATACAAAATGGCTGGTCTCAATTTCTTTAATCATCGTCTGTTAAGTTTCCCTCCGAATGAAAAGACTTTTTCAAAAAGGCTTTAACGAGGATATCGCTAAGAGCAATAGTTACCTGTAAGTTTAATTAACGAATTAATTAGAAAACGCAATATAAGGAAATTTATATTAATTTAACCATCAGAAAATAAATTGCAATAATTTTTAGGCAACCCAAGGGATAAAGCCGAATAAAAGAAGGTGAGGGATTTACGAAATTAGCGGCTTGTTCCGTTTTATTGGTTATTAGATCAGGTAGAGATGAGGGAATGGGTTGAATTCGTTTAACTATGAAATTATTTTGGCGTAAATATAGGCACATTTTTAGCTGTACCATAATTTTAATACTTCCAGACCTAGTCACAGGGTGCCAGCACACAGTGGTCCCAACTGGATTTTTTTTTTTTTTTTAATGGCTAGAGAGCGCAAATCTTGTCGGAAATGAACATTTCTTTTTTTTAATTAAAGCTTACCGAAATTCCAACAAATTCTCAGAGACCGAATTTTGAAAACAAAATTTTCTTTTTTATTATTTTAAGTTAAAGGCCAAAAAAACAATACAATTTTCAGACAAAAACAGTTGGTTTCTTCGAAGTTTTTTGAATAATTTAAGCTAGTTAGAAAATAAAGTAAAGCAAAATCAGCTGTCAAATTAGACAAAAAATATCAATGGACAGCTGGCAAATTAACATTTGACTTATATTCCAAACTTTGTTCCCAAAACTTGTTGCTCGCACTGCTCACTAAATTCGAACATGATGTCAAATTGGACAAAAGATGTCAATGAAGAACTCAGCTAGGCTGTCAAATTTCCAAATGGCTTATTTTTTAATTTAAAAAAACAAATTTTGACGTAAGGGTTTTTGGGCTTCCAAGAACCCAAATTATCGTAAATAAGACGTCCTAAAAGCATTAAAAAAAATGAAACCGAAGCTCACCATGGGGCCAGATGGTATACCTGCATTTTTACTGAAAGATTGTGCTAATATATTCGCCCATCCACTAAAAATTTTATTTAATTTGGCTATAAAATGCTATTATTTTCCTGATATCTGGAAGTAAGTATTCTAAAGTGTCCAGTTTATAAAAAGGGCAACAAAAATGATATAACAAATTTCCGACCAATCACTATCATTTGTAACTTTGGCAAAGCTTTTGAAATTTTGCTGCATAATTACATATATCCGCATGTCAAAAACAGTATATCCTCTCAGCAGCATGGATTTATGAAAGGTCGATCTACAACCACCAATTTAATATGTGCTACTCAATATATATCTGAGTCCATTGAGATGCACGTTCAAACAGATGTAATATATTTCGATTTCACAAAAGCATTCGACAGGCTTAATCATAACATTCTTATTAAAAAACTGTCCAACATTGGAATGTCACCGAATCTTACACACTTTTTAAAATCATACTTGTCATATAGAAAACAGTACGTCGCGTTTAATGGCTTCAGGTCTACTGATTACTTATCTTGTTCTGGTGTACCTCAGGGGTCTGTCCTTGGGCCACTCTTGTTTAATATTCATCAATGATATATAACATATGAACTAGATGTTCATTTTTTAATGTACGCAAGCTACTACATAGAATCTCTAACATAAATGACTGCAGTAAATTACAAAATAATATATCTAAACTCAGCGCTTGGTGTGTCGAGAACAGTCTCACATTAAATGTGCAAAAATGTAATGTAATGACATTTTCCTCAAAGGATGTTAGTTTTACATTTAACTACTGTCTAGAAAACGAACCATTAACTCGACCGTCCTCGTTTAAAGACCTTGGAGTAATTTTTGACAAAAAACTCAGCTTTGTCAATCATATAGACACGTTAATTTGCGACGTAAATAGAACACTTGGTTTTATTATACGCAATAGGCGTGATTTCTCTAATATTTCAACGTTAAAACTATATTTTTCTTTTTTGCGATCTAAACTAGAGTATGCGTCTCTTGTTTGGCAGCCCTGCTATAACACTCAGTCTTAAATTAGAAAACGTGCAACGCCACTTTCTTAAATTGGTTTTCCACAAAGTGATTTACTTCAAATGTTTTCAATGCGTAGCCTATCTGAAAGACGCAACGAATTTGCCATAAATTTCTTAAAAAGGGTGATTCATTATGATATTGACTGTAGTGAGATACTCTAGAGACTTAATTTCCATATTCCGCGAATAAATTCAAGACAAAACCAAACTTTCTACCTTGCTATAGCCCGGACTAATACTTTAAAGTTTTCACCAATCTACAGCATGTGCTCTAGCTATAACCACAGCCAGCGTGATATCGACATCTTTAATAAATAGGAGATTCTGTCTAAATCATATATGTATTTTTTATTATCTCTTTTTACTGTAAATAAACTCAATTATTTATTCTCTTTAATATTTATATTTTCTTTTGTTATGTATCTTTACTGAAATGTACGCTAGTAATTTAAGTAATTTTTGTACGATGTATGTGTTGTTTTCCATCTTGTAAATGGTCTTGTACTGTTAGATGGTGTATGAATAAAATAAAATAAATAAAATAAAATAAAAAGTACCTATATTATATAAAAAAATGATTTTAAAAAATGTTGGAATATACGTCAAATTACAATTTGGCAGCTGTCAACTGACACTTCTTTGTCTAATTTGACAGCCGATTTTGCTTCATTTTATTTTTTAACTAGCTTAAATTATTCAAAAAACTACGAAGCAACTATTTTTGTTTTTAGGGTCACTAAATTCGAACAAGTGGTCAAATTGAACAAAAGATGTCAATGGAAAACTCAGATAGGTTGTCAAATTTCCAAATGGCCATTATTCTTTAATTTAAATATAAAAAAAAATTTGACGTAAGGGTTTTTGGGCTTCCTAGAACCAAATAATCGTACCAAGTTTTTCAGTATATTATATCAAAAATTATTTTAAAATATTTTGGAAAATAAGTCAAATGTAAATTTGGCAGCTGTCAATTGACACTTCTTTGACTAATTGACATCTGATTTTGCTTTACTTTATCTTCTAACTAGCTTAAATTATTTACAAAACTTCGACTATTTTTGTCTGAAAACTGTAATTGGTTTTTGGCCTTTAACTTAAAACAATAAAAAAGGAAATTTGTTTTTCAATATTCGGGCACTGAGGATTTGTTGGCATTTTGGTAAGCTTTAATTTGAAAAATTGTTCCTTTCCAACAAGATCTGCGCTCTGTAGCCATTTTTTAATAAAAAAACTTCATTTGAGACCACTGTGCAGCGGTGCCAGAACCGATAGCTATTCCACCACTTAACCAGGATACATACACATAGACATCAACACAAAGAGAAATAACAGCGATTAGACATGTGCCATTCAACAGTGGTCTAGTTCACTACCGCTCGGCAACATGTTAAAAACGCCAATAAAGATTCATACTCTGACGAGGATTCGAACCCGGCACTTCGTAGTCACGAACCTAACACGTAAGCACTGCGCCACTGAAGAAATTGCAACATTACTTTTCTGCATAAAGATCGGAAATGACACCCTCCTGAAATCTGATGAGCACCCCCTATAATTCATTTCTGGCTACAAGCCTGAGTACTTCAGAGACACCATTACATGAAGGTTCCGGTTTCATCCAGAAGGAAAATATGCAAAAAATGTTATGACAATATTATTAATAAATTCCTTGTTGGCTCCATGTCCCATAAAGGCCCATTATTATCGCAACTCACGTTTGTAACACAAACCAAAATCAAAGGAAACATACTAAATGGAAAGAAAAGCATATCAGTACACTTTAATTTCACATTCTTAACAAAACCACGACAGTGGAATTTCAAGTATGGCAGGATAACCGCAAAATAATGAAAAAAATCTTCTTTATCATCGAGGTAAACAATGAGAGATAAAAAATCCGCAACGTGTCCGGGTAATTCGCATATCAGTGAATCACGAGGTGAATCATTAAGTTATTTGCATTCTTCTTTAGTCATATACAGTGTGTTCCGTAATGACGGGCAGGGTGTGATTCCTTGGGTCATTTTATGAAGAAAAGTTCATATGAACATATGTCCGCAACGGCTTAAATTTTTTGCTACAGGGAGTTGAATTTTTTTTTTCTTCTAATCGTTATTTTTAATATCTCGGAAAGTATTTTAGATATTATTTTCAATTTTGGTATGTGTTAATAGGATATAGAACCACATATTTTAATTAGAAAAAATATTTTATCGCTCATCCAGTGGCGTCCTGCGAGCATGTCCTCTGATATTTTTTACCAAGAAAGTGGTACGCCACTGACATTTTTCCATGTCGATATTTTTCCTGATTAGCCTGATCAATTCTACATGAAAACGGTCACTTTCGTTTTTCTCGTCAGACGCACAGTACTTGATTAAAACAATTGAATTCATATTGATAGTAATTACACAGGCACACACACAAAAAAAAATGTCAATTACACGGACCAGACCAATTATCTCCAGCGTATTTTGGCTTGCTGCATCCGAATCCGGTATTATTTTTGCCCCACCACGTCATATTTTTTTTTCTATACTCAAAAAACTGTTGCATTTTTCTAACGATTTTCAGAGGATAGAGAAAAATTGTGACGTAGTGAGCCAAAACTGACACCGGATTAGGATTCAGCAAGCCAAAATACACTGGAGATGATTGGTCTGGTCCGTGTACTTGACAATTTTTTTTTTTTATGTGTTTCAATATGAATTAAATTGTTTTAATCAAGAACTGTGCGTCTGACAAGAAAAACGCAAGAGACCGTTTTCATGTAGAATTGATAAGGCTAATCGGGAAAAATATCGACATGGAAAAATGTCAGTGGCGTACCACTTTCTTGGTAAAAAATATCAGAGGACATGCTCGCAGGACGCCACTGGTGGAGCGATAAAATAATGTTTCAATTTAAAATATGTGACTCTATATCCTATTAACACATACCAAAATTGAAAATAATATCTAAAATATTTTCTGAGATATTAAAGAATAACGATTAGAAAAAAAAGTCAATGTAGCAAAAAATTTAAGCCGTTGCGGACATATGTTCATATGAACTTTTCGTCATAAAATGACGTAAGGAATCACATCCTGAAATATTAGCACGTCATTAAGGAACATCCTGTATTTAACTTAGTTACTTTCGCCCTTCTGTGAAAGGGGCCTAAATACCGTACAAAAATATGGATCTAAAATATGAAGAATAATTTATTTCTCATTTTCTAGGTCATGGCATATTTGTATACAAAGCTATTGGCCATAATCCAATTCCAAAAGATTACATAATGAAAATCAATAAACACATAAAAACAATTGGCACTTGCACTTGCAAATAAATTATGACTTTTATATTGAAATTTATAACTTCTAAACAATATAGTAGTTGTGAGCTCTATATATGCAATCTTTACATTAGTTAAGTTACTATCAGAAGATTCTCAATGGTAAAAAATAGTTTTAACATTCAAAATATATGTTTCGAGAACAAAATTAGAGCAACATGGAATGAGTTTTTTCCATGAGTACCTGTCATGTCTTCTACATTTTTAAACGACTAGTATGTAAGTTTTTTTTATGTTTTATGAGCAAAGATCGCAAAAGTAATTTAAATTAGAGGATCTGGCTAATTTTCCACGGAAAAATTGTATTGAAATTGGTAGTTAGGTATTTTCAGAGTAGCTGATACTGAATATGTGAAAAGTAAAATACTCAAAATGACGAATCCAATAGAGCAGCCACAGTTGTATAACTTTTGGGGATTTACATGACATTTGGTAAATGAAGATATTTCTTTTACTTCGAGAAACATTCTGTAAGCATGTGAAATTTATTTTCAAAGGTTACACCTAGGTTCTTGAACGTAGATGATCTGTTTAGCATATCGCCATTAACATTATAATTATATATATGGGGACTCCCTGGTTGTACTCCATAACATTGCACTTACCAACATTTAGGTGAAGACCATTTTCATCACACCAAACCGATAACTTAATTAAATTGCTTTGAAGTTTTTCGTAGTCATTAAAATGATTAATCCTATGCAACATCTTAACGTCATCGACACATATTAAGAAATACACGTCTAAATGATTACTGATATCGTTAATAATAATAATAAAGGGAAAAGGTACAAGTATTGATCCCTGGGGTACTCCTGACAGATTTATATCCATTATGATACGAATTAAACTCTATCATATTCGAAAAGCATGCGCTCATATCACCTGGTCTATTTCGAAAGCAAGGTTGAATTTACCAAACGATGACGAAATCATAATTATTGATGACCGTTTTTTAATAACGGTTCAATTTTTTACAAACATTTTTTTATGCATATTACTGACACGGCCAACTGCATATTAGGGTTTGTTACTTTAACGCGATATTGGAATAAGACATTTCATTTATTTTCATTCCACGCTAACTCGGTTATTATTGAATGTAGTGAAGGAAAATAAGAGAAGAAAGAAGAAGAGAGGAACGAAGAATGATGCTTTACTTCTTTTACAGGGTGGCCACCTAAAATTGCTTTTCAAATCCCCTGACTTTTCACTGACTTCCCCGACTGATAAACTTCAGTTTTCCTCCACTAATTTCTATAACTCAAAAGCCAATTTCAACTACTTTTCGCGTTATATTAATAAAAATTCTCACCGAACATAAAAGTAGCCAATGTTGGCCAGTTTGTGCTTTTTTTTTTTTTTTTCGAAAAATGACTTCGATTGACTCGCGTAAAAATCGCAATGAACAGAAAATTTTTGACTGCATGCAAGACTATAGATGCATTAAAATAAAGGCGCTTTTCCCTAACTATTTCTTAAAATTACTCCCTGATTTCCCTGACCAACATGAAATTTCCTGACTTTTCCAGGTTTTCCAGAAAAGTGGCCACCCTGTTTTACTTACAGAAGAAAAATTACCTTTCTCTTCCACTTGTTATTCTCCATTTGTTGTAAATTTCTTATTAAAACATTTGGCATTTATTCTTTCCTCTTTAAGTAGCAATTTCTCTCTTAATTGAGGTGACTGGTGGTTATCCTCGTCTTAGACGGTGACGTTTTTAACCTTATCTTGGAATAAAAATAACCACTCAATTACCGTCGCGGTAGGTTGCATTATTAGGAGAAGCAAATGGTACGATGAACAATATATTTATCGTACAAACCAAAGTGGTAATTCACCTGTAAACATATTTGCACCGTATTTGACGAAAAAGTGACTACTACAGCATATAATATAGGAAGAGGGGTGAACCACCCCCCAAAAAAATTAACTAAACTCAAAAATATTTATATTATGTATTAAAATACGCTATTTATAACGTCAAGTTAAATTAAACTATGTGACACGTATCGATAGACAATGAATGAATCAGTTCACATCAGGGTTATTTCCTCTCTCGTTGCCCAGCTGAGTTGTACAAAATCTGCATGCCTCAGCATCCAGCATCTCAAAGATGACCTTGGTACTGATCAGATTAGAGAATTGTCTATAATAAAAAATATGCTATTTACTAAATGAATATATTTCAGGATAACCGTGCCCCTATCGTGAAAACTGTATTCAAACTCTACGAATTTAAATCTCAGAGCGACGCATTTTTGCTGAAAGCCTTTGTATATTCGCGTTAACACGAATATATATTTGTTTGACTTTGTTTGTGAGCTATGTTTACACCATATTGTATACTATAAAAAATGAGAAACTGACTCCTTGCAGTGCTAAACTTGCTGGATAAACAAATTAAACAGCGTTTGGTTCTTCGTGACCAGATGTGAGAAGCAATATGGTTTATCGACCTCTTCAAAGTACGTCTACCAAAATAAACTGAGTTTAACCCAAACGTCTCTTTATTGACACAACAATCGTCAATGGTTTTTTAATTTTCAATTCTTAATACACGTGCGACCTTTTCACTTAAAAAATAATATACCTGTCAATTTGAATTTATGACATCGTCTGTGGTGTCTACAATGATCGAGGGCAAGAAAACATATTCAAGTAAAATATTTACCAGCATCATAAACAGCACATAATAAATTGAATTTCTCAAGTAGAACATTCATTTGGTGAGTAGTTCATATCTTTGTTAAGAATTGAAAATAAACCAGATGGTGGAAATCTAATCCGTTCTGTCTTATTTGGCAACTTGCAAAAAGAGAGCCGTTTTTTCTTTATAAATAAGCATCGAGCTCGAGATATGTTATAGCCCCTACATTATCTGAGAGCAGTAATCGTACGTCAATCGTAAGGGAACCAAAGCACATGTGCCAGAGCCAGAACTAGACGGTGTTAGGATAAGGGTTTTTATATATATTCCATACACGATTTCACGATTATCCTTTACTATGTCTTTTAATATTTTGTTAGTAAAGAACAGGCAGAGATAAATTGGTGAGACAGCGATGTCATCAAATATGAAAGGCATAAAGCGTGATGATGAAAATATCTTGCTTAAATTAAATACACTTTAGTTTAAAAAAAATGCAGCATCTCGAATAGTCCAGTAAAATAAGAATACTAGCTTCCACGGTTGTCTACGTGAATCCGCTTAAAAGAAATAGCTTTCATTTATTGTGTCTAAATAAATGGTTCATAGCTCGCATGTCTTAGCCATTATTTTGAGAAAATTGTCACAGAAACTGATTTTCCGTGAATAGCTCAAAAACTGTCAGAACAAGGTCGAGATAGCAAAAATTAAAAGTTAAATTTTATTTCAGCTTCGGTAACCATTTTTTTGAGGACTAACACCGACGGTAGACATACTGTAGGATGCCCCCGAAGAAAACGCAACAGTTAAAAAACCGTTAAACTCGATAAAATTTAAGTCAAAAAATTCTGCGTAAAGTGAAGTGTCATAATAGAAGAAGAAAGTACATACCGAATTAATAATTGAAAATTACTACTAAAGTGTTTGTTAATAGTACCAAAAATAAATTAAACAAGACAAGTGTAGTGCGGAAACAGTTCAATTTATACCTGGGATTCTTTCAAGTGGTTAGTTATTGGTAAAATAGGCTGAATGCTAAATATTGTTATTGGTGTCAAGTGAGCGACATGTGTTTATGAAGCAATATAGACATATTACCTGTGTTGTGAATACTGTCGTGAACTGTTTTTGGAAAGTGGAGTGTCGGAATCCTACAGAACAGAGCTTAAAATATATGTCCGCGTTAAGTTTCGAATAGCATAAAATTTATCAAAATTTGTAGGAAACAATAAATAACATATACCTTAGCTTGTTATTAGACCTTTTTCTCACAAATAATTAAAATTATGGAAGGATGTTTTTCACAATTTCCAAATTGCCAGCATGGCTGATTTTCTTGACCAAAAAAGAACTTTTTTTGTTTTTTACCTCTCAGCAAAAATAATCGTCTTTGCCAACATAAATTAATTACTATTAGAACTCACTAAGTTTTGAAATTTAAATTCATAAGAGAAATAATAAAATAAATAGCAACTATCTGTGTGTGATTATTAAATACTCTGCCTTAGCTGTGAATAATAGTTTAATAATACAATATATCTTAGCGTACAAATTGTTCCCCTTCAGCATACCAAAAGAAAATTAAATTTGACAAGAAAATTGGTACAACCTTTTTTGTGCTCCTGATTTAATTTACAGACTGTTTTCATACTATTATTACTGGTTGCATACTCAAGATATTGTATTATTCCATCAAATAATGATTCATTTGGTTTGAATAGTTTGCTACACAGGAAGCTCAAAATGTGCTCGTTACAGGTTCTCTCGGGGCTCCTCCTTGCACTCCCACTGTAAATGGCTATTTACCTGTAGAACGGTTAATAAATAAAAGCGTCTTGGCACGGAGGCTGAATGAACGCACTGATGCAGGACGTTGAAACGAAAACACAAATATCTGGGAAACATGAAACCATATCCGGACGCAAGTAGGCAGGAGGAGCTGCACACTGCTAGATTCAGAAACAGAAGAGACAGAAGACTCAGAAGAAGACTAAAGAAGATGGCTGCCGACAACAAGCACGTTTCATATCCAATCCGGTGTATGTAGCCGGTCCGGCGGTATATATAAGCATCCAGATTGGATGTCCGGAAGTGGCAGCAATGCCTACCATACGCTGCCTAATCAATCAATCAATCATTTTTTGAAGGCGATTGAATTTTTCAAAACATTTTTGGGATCTTATTTTGGACTCTAGATAAGGGTTTAATTTTGAATAGGAAATTAATAGGAATTAAAAACCTCATATACTTACTTTTATTTAAAACAATATGCAGGGTAGTCATCCAACATAAAAAATAAATAATAAATAAGAGGTGTTAAATAAGAAAATTTTGTGTCAATATATTTCGAGATTTTCAACATAGCCTAGTTCTAATTAAGCTAGAGCTTTGAAATTTTGCACACGCGCAAAAGTCCGATGACAAAGCAACATAGCCATTATCGGTCTAAATTCAATATGGCGGATCGCCTCTTTCTTCACAACCCCCTTGATATGGGTATCGAATGAAAGGGTTTGATGAGTAAAATACGATAAGTAACGTCATTCTACATCCAATATTGCGGACGCCCTAGGATGGCATATTATTTTTTTCCTCATGACTCCCTTGACATGGGTATCAAATGAAAGGGTTTGTCTGTCTGTCTATTAGACTAAAAAGTAAAAAAAAAAAATTAAAAAAATATTTTAAAGAAAAAGCTTTTATTTTAAAAAACTGTACTAAAAAGTAAAAAATAATGTTTTAAAAGTCATACACCTGGAAACCAAAAGCTTTGGGGGCGATCAATTGAGCAAAGTAACCATGCAACAGTGCTATATAACCCTCCCCAAACCTTTTGGTTTACAGGTGTATGAATTCTAAAAAAACATTTTTACTTTTTAGTAGTTTTTTAAAACAAAAGCTTTTTCTTAAAAATATTTTTTTATATAATTTTTTTAGGATATCTACTCTATATTTTTTACTGAAAGTATGTACCATGTTTGGTTGGGAATAGCGTCAACTGGTCAACTACCTACCAAATGATATTCTTCTAATTCGATTGGCCTTTCAGCTATGGCAAATAAATTGAAAAGTTAAACACACAGGCCGATAGAACCAGCCATTTGCACGTATGTAGCAGCCTTTATAAGCACTATTTTAATATCTCAAAACATCCATCCAGGGTCCAATAGCATTTCAGAATGAGTATCTGTCAGACAAATATCTGTAGTCTGTAAAGGCCGAGAGCAGTCGGTCATCAAAACTAGCTTTAATATCATTACTGCATATATATCTTCGAAACGAGTTTTTGGAATGAAAGCATGAGAGGAATGTTAGATAGGTATGTGATATAGACAATTAATGCGTTTACATTGTAAAATATTAATGCACATATTAGATCTCAACTTTTATATATAATAACCCTTTCATTTGTTAACCATATCTCAAAGATATTTGAGTTTTTCCTTAAAAATAGACTGCTAAAATATATGGAAAAAAACAACTTATTAACTGATTCTCAACTCGTTATAAACAGAAACATTATAGAAGCTTTTGAGGAGTTTAAACTATACACTGCAAAATTTTATGATATGTCTAAGGCATTTGATACCGTTAACCATGGTGTTCTAATACAAAAATTGGAATACTATGGGATCAGAGGAAAAACCTTAAATTTATTTATCTCTTATTTTGCGGACCGCCAACAATGTGTTAAGTTTAATGGTAGAGTATTAAAACTATCTAGAGTTAATTATGGAGTGCCACAGGGTTCTGTTCTGGGTCTTGTGCAGTTCATAATTTACGTTAATGATATATCTTTCAATTGTGCTGCTGAAGTACTGCCAATAATATATGCTGATGACATGACATTTTCTCTCAGCAATAAACTGTTTTCCAACTTGTGTACTAATAAAAAGGAAGCTAACAATTTATTGAATAACTGCTCAAGAAATGATATCTTACCATAAATAACGATAAAACAAAAACCATAAATTTTGAAACGAAAAATAGAGAAATAAATAATGAACCTATTAAGCTCCTCGGTGTGCATTTTGATAATTCGTTAAACTTTTAGTTCCAAATTCAAAGTTTATCAAAACGGTTATCGGTTATACATATACTAAGACAACTCAGCAACAAAATTACAGCAGACTGTTTAAGAATAGCCAATGTTTCTATTTTTCACAGCATAATAAGATATGGAGTGACAGTATGGGGGGACATCATGTCATTTGAACAAAATGTTTAAATTACAAAAAAAAGTTATACGAATAATGACTCAAGCTAAATACGATGACCATTGCAAACTCCTTTTTAAAAATCTACATATATTAACACTGTCATCGTGCTATATACCTACATGACTGCTTGTGTTATATAAAGAAATTAAAAGTGATAACAAAGTTACCAAGCAGGAGGACATACATAATAATTATACTAAAATGAAAACAAATTTAAGTTTGCCCAAATATAGACTGAGTAAACCTCAAAATACTTATATCTATCCATAAAAATTTTTAATGTGTTACCGAGAGATTTTCAAAATCTTGAACTGGGCATAAACACGTTTAAGCTAAGAATAAAAAAATATTCTTTTACAAAATGCCTTTTATTCATATGATGAATATTTTGATTTTTTTGGCTCCTTGCCTAATTTATCGTCTGTCTAATTAGATTATTATAGTCAACGCTATATTTTATCATGTTTGCATTACCTGTACTTTGTGTTTTTAAACAATTTTATATTTACGTTTTTAGTCTACTTGAGATACTATATTTATTATTACTACTCAGTTTTCAATGAGTTTTATGACCTTATTTTTTAATTTTTTTAATTTTGGCCCTTTTAAATTAAGTAATTATTTACCACTGACGTGTGCAAACATTATTTACGTATGTATAGCATGAATAACTTTCTATTCTATTCTATATCGAGGGGGTTGTGAAGAGAAATGTGATCCGCCATCTTGGGACGTCCGCCATATTGGATTTAGAACGATATTAGATGTACTATATTGCATTGCCATCGGAATTATACACGTGTGCAGTTTAATTATAGAACTAATCGAAATTGATTGCGAGATTTGACCTAAGCATAGTAACAATCTAACATACAAAGCAATTTAAATAAAAGCTTTTAAAAATAAGTTGTTCAAGAAAAATATTAAATTTTTAAATACATTTCCCTGCTTTCTTTCACTGATGTCTGTCTAGGCTATAGGTTGTATATTTGTTTCCTCAACCATCGCTAAGTCTTGTGGCCCCGTCTCAAATAACATGAAAATGTCTTGTTCTTTAAATACAAATGGTATTCTAAGCATCCGTTTCGACTGTTCACATTTTTTATTTAAATTGAATTCTTTTCAGTGCCAGACTTGAATAAATGCATCGTGTAGAGCCTCAAGCTGTGAGATGCGATAAAAAGAGGTATCACGAGAATTAAATCGATAGAAGCTTAAGTTATATGCATATAATAAAATATTTAAGAATAACTGACAAGAATACATAAAGAAAAGAATCGATTTTGACGATGGATAGCACTGTCAATCATTAAGAAAAAATCTGATCCGGTTAACATAACTGTATCTCAAGTTTCATAACAAATGTAGTTCGTTCAATTTCATATAACTATTGAAGTATATCACATAGAAAAGAAACAGGGTATAGGAGTAGGGTAAGCATATAAAATATCTCTCTTATATTAGACC
Organism: Stenurella melanura; assembly: GCA_963583905.1. Classification (NCBI taxonomy): domain Eukaryota; kingdom Metazoa; phylum Arthropoda; class Insecta; order Coleoptera; family Cerambycidae; genus Stenurella; species Stenurella melanura. The sequence continues at coordinate 139,698,127 of OY757312.1, forward strand.
TCAAAGGTCGCAACAACAGCTCACTTCTCGGAGACATAAATTCCCAAGGATACTCTCCACTATCGTATTCCCTCGAATCCTCTCATTTCTTGGCTACATCAACCGGAGAAAGAACAATATAAAAAGACTGATAGTCTAGGAAAATCATATAGCACGAGGCAAAGAGGACGATATCCAAAAAGTGGGACTGATATGATCAAAATGGTGATAGAAAAGAACTTTGGCGAGACCGTGTACCTAACAGGCAACCGCGACGGATGACGTGTTCCTGTCGGGTGTGCTATACAGCAAAAGGAGGCCAACGAGAACATTGTATGTATGAATCACAAAACATATGTTAACACGTGACGAATAAGAATCGATAGACAACATTACTGCATGCAACTTTGGTTTGAAGTTTCTTTTGATAAAATTAATTGTTTCAGAGCAAACACTGTTTTTGGCAGACATTTCTTAGATATGGCGGAAATATTACATAGTGGGGAAAATGACGACACATTAATTTTATCATGTGTTAACAACATCCCGCAAACATATTAAAGTTAACTCGAAATTTTAGCGAATGGGTTTTTTTTACATTTCTCCCGTACTAAGAGGCTTTCATAAATTCAAATTTGGCGCAGTCAAACGTATTTCCGAAATTATAAATTGACGTCGACTTCAGATTTATAAAAATTTGTTTTTTTGTCGCTTTACATTGAAAAATGTCTTTAGAACACTGAATTCAATTTCAGAGTTTTCATATATAAGTAGTTGTATCAAAAAGAGTGAAGAGTAGATCCAAAGGCGTGTGGTTGTATGGGTTTCGCAAATTCTGAATTTGGTTTTGGTTGTTATTTATTATATGTAATCTAAGACCAATAAGTATTTCACTCATAATATCTTATATACTTAAATTTGGCAACATTTCACGTTGCATTTCGTTTTTACTTCTTTAATAACTAATTAAAAATCGTATACATAATATTAGAAAAATAGCAGGGGGGGTGCATCTTCGGATCATAAATCATAAAGTAAAGGCTAGAAATGGATTTTCTGGGTGTCCAAGAACACAAAAATGTTATTTACTGCATCCCGAGTCACGCGGCCCATGACCCATGAAAAATAATGACACAGGGCCACTAGGGGGGGGGGGGGGGGACACCCCAAGAGGCAAAATCACGGAATTGGGTGCAATCGATCCTGGGTACAACCTGACGGCCAAATATGCGATTTACTGCATCGAAATCCGCCCGCGGGGTACGGGGGGAGGAGGTGGCAAAAAAGGGACGAAAAAAATTAGCGAAAATTGGAACGGCGATTGCGAACTTTTGTACCCACATATTGTTAATTAGGTTATAAACTAACAAAAAATTACTTTTACCGTATCCTGAAAGCCCGTGCTCCCCACGACCCCCCACTTTTGCCTCCGCTCCCGACATAATGCATTTTCCGTCCTCATCATGCAGTATTCGATCCAAAAATAGTGAGAAATTATCATTCATCGCTGTCACAACATGAACCGAGGCTAAAAAAACCCATCCCCCCTTCTTGCCCTCCCGTGAAAGGGGAGGAGAAAAAAATTTCGTCGCAAAGGCTATTATTTTGCTCAAAAATGATTTGTACGAAATAAAAAATTGAACATGAAATAAAAACTTTTTTTCTTATGCAAATCATATACTTGAAAATCAAATTGGCGAAATATATTTTTTTTTTTTGGACTGGAGGAAAATTTTTTTCCTCAACATTTTTCAACCCACCAACAAAAAGTTGAAAGTTGATGAAACTTGCGCAAAATTTAAGCAAATTTTTAACAAATTTGGAACAAACCAAATTTGGCCTAATTTCCATTCCGATAGAATTTGAGAGAATTCAAGTAAATTTGACTCGGCTAAATTTGTACAAATTTAATTTAATTTTAAAAATTCAACTTTAGTTTCCAAAATAGTCTAATAAATTTTTTTTTTCGCCAATTTCATTTTCAAGTATCTGAAAAAAAATTTTTTTTTTCTTGTTTAATTTTTTTTGGACTTGGAAGAAAGTCCAAAGTCCAATTCTCTTTTCCGTACAAATAATTTTTGAGCAAAATACCTAATAGCCTTTGCGACGAAAAAAATGTTCCCACCCCCCACGGGAGGCAAGAAAGAGGGGATGGTTTTTTTAGCTTCGGTTCATGTTGTGGCAGCGATGAATGATAATTTTTCACAATTTTTGTATCGAATACTGCATGATGAGGACGGAAAATGCATTATGTCGGGAGCGGGGGCAAAAGTGGAGGGTCGTGGGGAGTGCGAATTTTCTTCGTCTCTTCGTCCCCTTCCGGTTGTGCGGAAGTGGATGCAGTAAATGCGTTAAAACACCTTTTTGGGATATCCTCAACCCCCCCCCCAAGGGTTTACTGCACTTGCTTTTTCTGGGGAAGGGGCAAAAAAAAGTATTCGAGATTTTCCCCTACTTCCGCGCGAGATAGATATAGGCATCGCAACAGCTGATCTATTTTATATACCTCCCTCTACCGTTTTAGATGGTTTACTGCAGTGCCGCTTGTGTAGGTTATTGATTGCAACTGGCTCTCGGACTAACAGTACAGTTTCAGTGAAATAAACCTGCTATCTCCTTTGATAAAGGCGCCGCTCATTTTTTGTTCCACGTTTCACTCTGTGTGAACCTACTATAGCCGATTTTTTTTTTTTTTCAAAAATAGGTTGCTATGAAACTGAAACCTAATAAACAGTATTTGAAAACGAAACGTAAAGGCCAAGAGCGGCATGGGCGATTTTACGATCAACCGATTCGCTGATCGTGTAGTTAGAACTGTATCTCAAATATGTACAACGCACATGAACGATCGCAAAATCGCCGGATTTGAAAGATTGTGTGTGAACACAGTTTTCGATCCGATCGCGATCCCCGATTCAGTCCAATGTATTTTAATCTACTGGCGCGAACAACGAGGTGTATGTCTCTTGTTTTTCTTTACTTTTAATACATTTACCAACGACGTCCTGATAGAAATACATGCAATATTTATCAAACCCGTTTTACAACTGAACAGAAGACACGAAATTCAGTCTGATTGGCGGACTGCTAATCGTTCATAGGTGCTGAGACCAATCGGCCGACTGGAAAATCGCGTAAACCTGTGATCGTTCAACTCCACAACTGTCCATGCGTGCCTGGCCTAATACATTTTTATTTGGATGTTTTCAAAGTATTTTCGGTGATATATACATCTATTAGTCTAAACTAATTTAAGAGGCCGCCATTACTTATCTCACAGAGTAATCCAGTGCGAGATTAAAGACTCGAGATAAATTTACGTAAATTTCCAGTCCACTTGGAAACAGGAAGATATAATTAGAATGCAAAACATACAAGTGTGTTAAGTGTAAAATTTAACCCCTGCAGAGATGGTTATATTTAGAGCAGTCTGCGTTTTCATATCCTTTTATTTTCCTTGGACTAAATCCATCAGGCTGGACCAGAATAATTACAACGGGAAAAATAAAAGATACGAGTTGCTTAAGTGTGTAAAAACAAAATATCAGAAGTACAATTATACTTTAAAGCAGCTTGCGCAGACGCTTTTTAAATTACACACGAAATAATATAAGTACAGGGTATGTCAAGCGTATCGCCTCACCAAAGAATTCTCCCATTAGCTCTTTTCAGTTCAACTAAAACCAGATGGCAAGAAACAGAGACGATGACCACCAAAACGTTGGGATGATATCATAAAACGGCTAATCGAAGCGAATGAATTTTTAAGTGCAATGAAATTTCGATTTGGAACATATTTTCTAGAAACTATAAAACAATGATAGTTGACCATTTTGATTTTAATAATAAGTACAAAATGCCTCATAAAATGATGAAACGGACATCTACATAAGGGTAGCTCGAAAGCGAGGCGGAATCCTGTGATACTTAATAAATGATATGCTGTTAGCTTGTTTGAAAAACTAGAAAGCTTCATATAACTTAGATAGACTTTTAAAAGCAATTACAAGTGTTCAAGGTAACCACAAGCGATCCAACATTTTAATTGGATTTATTACCGTCAATACAAACATATTCTTCAAGGAAATATGAATCTTCTTGTGTCAGGCGATTGCTATAGTCACTTCAATATTGTTTGAAGCAAGTGTCCCAGTTACCATGGGTGATGTGCTAATATCATTTATTTTATTTACAATTAACTAGATAGATATTGAAGATTTTTACCTCATACCAATTGAACTTTTTGATCAATATATGCAAGTATAAATCTAATTCAAATCATCTGATTCTTTAAGAAATTTCGTATATTCCCGCACGTCTGTTCAGGACGCCGATAATAACACAGAAACTAGCTAGGATGAGGTTACCTTCAAGTGTTAATTTTAAGAACAATGTTAAAGAATTGTGATGTGTAAAATACGAGAAGTAGCAAAGTAGCAATTGAAAGTAAGTAAACATTTTCCTTCTCCTCTTTATCGCATCTGATAGTTGTAATAAATCACCCTGAGAGTGTGGAGTAATCGTCAAACATTGCAAAAGGCGCTAGTGGCGATATTGCAACCCCGATATCTGGAAAACTGTCCATTTTCCGACCTTGCGCCCATCGTCCATGAGAACTTTTGATCAGGACCTCGAGAGGAATAACATATCGATTCCAGCGAATTTCACCGCGGCGGGGACCATGTGGCGTGTGACGTTTGCCTTATATCTCACCGCCACATCATTTGGCCCACTAAGTATATATACGAGCGGCCATGTTGAGTTCGTTGGAAAAGCGTATAAGGCAGTGGCTACTCCAGCTTTACCGACGAGTTCACGGAGTAGCTACGGAACGAAACGCTAATATTTTCAAGCTCCACAATTGGTGACCCCGACGTGATCTGAACACGCAACATGATTTACGACGTACTCTACACCTACTCTACGCCCTATGGAGACACGCGCACAAGCATGTTCGAGTTTATAAGTTATTTCCTCCTCAAGCATTGCATTGCTTAGCCAATCTCCTAGGATTGTGCTGATGTAGGTAGTCAAGTAAAGAGTGGGGTACTGCCTTCGTTCCTGTCGAGTGTATCCATCGTTCTTCTTCTACCATCAGGTTTCTCGTGACTTTGTCACTGATGGGGAAATGACGTGGCGTGTGACGTTTGCCTTATATCTCACCGCCACATCATTTGGCCCACTAAGTATATAATATATACGAGCGGCCATGTTGAGTTCGATGGAAAAGAGTATAAGGCAGTAGCTACTCCAGCTTTACTGACGACTTCACGGAGTAGCTACGGAACGAAACGCTAATGTTGTCAAGCTCCACAGGTCACTTCCCATAAGAAATGCACCCTTGCACCCCGATATCTGGAAAACTGCCCATTTTCCGTCCTTGTCCCCATGAGAACTTTTGATCAGGAGCTAGAGAGGAACAACATATTCCAGTCAATTTCACCGGAGGCCACTTCCCATAAGAAATGAGCGTGGTTCTTTGCAAAGTCTCTAACTCTCTTCCTGATTATTGAAAACTAAAAGTAACTTCCTTTATATATAAACTACTCTTTAGTTCACGGTGCGAGGAAAACTAATACTATGTGTGTGTGTATTATACATAGGTGTGTTAAGTTAAGTGTGTATTTGCATGGCTATATAAAATGCAATTATTCTTAACAGAAAAAATCTTAGTAACGTAGGTTAGCTTTAGGCTTAAGTATAGTGTATATATTGTGGTGACTATCAACATCACAATCTATTCGTTATTATCACAACATTTTAGGGTTAAGTGGTAGAACAGTTTCCGCAATACATGTGGTTGTAAATAAAGACGTTTATTATTATTATTATTATTAATATTTAAAAAAATGTCACAAAATGGTTCCAACATTGCGTCAACGGCAGAGGCGGACATCATATTATGCAGTAGATCCACTAAAATGAGCCCTACAGAAAATATCAAAAAACAAAATAGATGTCTTTCATTTATTTGAAACGTTGGTTAAGTTTAAGAAAATTGGCTCATACATGTCACGCCACTCTGTACATTATGTTTATTGTTAAACTGTAATTAAAGTTAAATAAACCTTCCTTATCAATCGGAAGGCAAGTCCTACATTTGTATAAAGTACACTCTTTTGCGGTTAATATGATAACTATAATCAATTGAAGTTCCTTTTATTTTATTAATATCTATTCCTTGTCATAATAAATAATAGTAATGTCGTTTATCATATATTGGTGTTCTTATCCCACTTACATACATAAAAATACGAATTTAGTTAGTCATTACAATATATTGCCGAATCTAGTTAAAGTCATTACAATATATTGCCGAATCTTTTAGTTGTTTTTAGTGTATCTAAGAGGCTATTCATCTTCACTGTCAGCTATAAATTATTTGGATTACTTTGGAATTCTTCCAGAACGATTGCGGTTTTGCTTCGATTCAAAGTTATATATATGAATATCTGCAAAATGTTTAGTTGTTATCCGCAATGAATGTAGCTGGATTAATAAAACGAAAGTCAAAAATATACACTAAATAAAATCCGTAGTTGTTCAACGCTTAATAATAAAATATTTATAATTGTAGTTGTTTCTATTTCATCAATATATAAAACAGTGGAATTTTAAACTTGACAGTGCTATTCTGGAGTTGTTATTTTTATCCGTGTTTTATACGATCTGAAAAAACAATCGTCAAACGATAGGTGTAGTATTTCCTGGTTTATAAGTCGGATAGTTTGAGTATTTTATTGTTTTATGTTTGTATGTGTGTAAATTAATGAATAAAAATTCCAAAAAGTTCAAATGTTTTAACAAATCTTCAAGTGTTTTGTATTTCTTGCCTTTGACAATTCATAACACTCAAGTTTGCATTAGGTGGAAGTCATTTTAATAACTTAATTCGTCGTTCTGCTATAAGAACGAAGTTTTCGAACAATCCGGCAGCTATTTTTTGTAGATGCAGATTATCGCAGAAACCACTAAGGTGACTTATACAACCGTCGCGTCGTCAGTCACTATCTGTCAATACTTGCCTCCTGCTCAATTAATTTTATAAGGTGTTCCACAAGGATCCATTCTCGGACTACTGTGGTTTGTGACCTATGTAGTTGACATTCTTAACTCCCTTTGCAGATATTTTAAGGAGCATAATTTAAAAATGAGTAGGTACAAATAAATCGATAGAACTGCTTTCAGTTAGATAAATAGAAGAGACTTTCTAAAAGCGCGGCTCAACCCATTTGAAGATAAAATATTAACTTCTCGGATAAAAATTTTTTAAAGAATTTTTTACGGAAATCCGTTTTATAACACGCTGAAATAAAAAATAAATAATATTAAAAATAATCTGGATGTATGTGAGTGAACACCGCTCTTTCTATGCACCATAATTTCTGTTAGACTTAAAATATTTATTTCAAATTTGGAACATATGAGAAATAGTACGGTAGAACACTACTTATTGAAATTGGGCTATATTCATCATACATGGTGACTGCCAGAGGGATAGAAACTATCATGTTGATTGATTTATTGATTAGCCAGCGTATGGTAGGCACTGCTGCCGCGTCCGGACATCCAATCTGGATGTTGTTATATCCCGACGAACAGGCCATACGCCGGATTGGATATGGGGCATGTTTGTTGCCTGCAGCGAGAGCCACATGATGCATGGGGTAGGAACGTAGAATGGGAAGTGTAGATGTTTGTGAGATGCTTCTTTTAAGTCTCCATGCTTCTTTTAATACTTCTTCTGAGTCTTCTGTTTCTGCATTTAGCAGTTTGCATTCCTCTCCGCCCGCTTGCGTCCAGATATGGCTTCATGCTTTCCAAAAATTTGTGTTTTCGCATCAGTGTGTCCATTTTATTTGTTTGCCAAGACATACATTAGTTCGCTGCAAGAAGCACCAGTAATTGGTGTGTTCTCGTTTCAACGTCCTGCATTAGAGTGTTCATCCTATTTGTTTTTCAAGACCCACGTTAACTTGCTGTAAGAGATTTTTTATATTATTGTTATCCGTTTGGCGGTAAAGAGCTATTTACAGCGGGTTATAAGAAAGGGGCAAGAGGGAATATTTTATATAGCCTGTATATTAACAATAATAGTAATTATAATAAACTTTATTTCCATAGACTTAATAAACATCGGAATATAGTCAATTTGGTAAAATGCACATACATCAACGTAAATACAAGAAGAACATGTATATATATATATATAAATCAGTTATAAAATTACGTAAAAAGCAAACAATGTGGTCTGACAAAACATGGGGTATAAAACATTAACTTCCAACAGGGAAAAGAAAACTAGATTGAAAAATATTTTTCGTTAATCAACTGGTATCAATAAGATCGGTGCCTAAGTACTCATCAACTGGATAAAACGAATACTTGAGTAACAGCGATTTTACTTCTCTTTTGAATCGATGGATGATATATATATTTTTTAAGGTGGATGGGTAACTTGTTGAATAATTCTACAGACTTTATTTTAGGACCTTTTGCAACTATGGATAAGGTGTGAGCTGGTATGTTCAGATTATAATTATGTCGCAGATTATGACTAGTGTCATTTCCGCTATTGAACTGATCTTTTATATTGGTTACACCGCTTAAGATGTCTAGAGATGGAGCGGTGAAAATTACTAATTCACTGAACAGAAGTCTGCACGAGTAACATGGAGGTTTGAAGGACATTATACGTACAATTGGTTTGTTTTTGTAGTAATTAGTTTCAATTGTCGTTTTCCAATTCCGGGTATTTTTCTATTTTATACATTTCTAAATTTTAATAAAGAAATAAACTAATACTACTAGTTAGAACTTATTTTTTTCGTCCATAGCTGGTATGTCTATATTGCTTTATAAAAACATGTTGCTCAACCATCCGCTTGAGTGAGTTCCACGTATAAATTTATGGGTTAGTCTGTTTCCATCTACGATGGTCCAGATAGGCACTGCACTAGACACGTGTTTACTTTATTTTATCTTTGGTACTATTAACAAACACTTTATCAGTAACTTTCAATTATTAATTAATTGTGTGCTCTATTCTTCTATGATTACACTTCACTTTACGCAGAATTTTTTAATCTACCGATAACTTAAATTTCATCGAGTTTAATAAAGTTTTAATCGACTCTTTCTGCGTTTTCTTCGGGTGCGTCTCACGGCACAACCACCCTTATCCAAATTCAATCTCTCGGATGAAAACTGTCATGGTTAATTTATGATTTTTATTAAGCATATATACGAAGATGGACACTGAAATATAAAATTGTCTCAGGTTGGAATACTTTATATAGATTAGATAATGTATGCATTTCATTTTAAAGTGTTCTTAAAGTAACTTTAATTACTAGTGACAGTTGCAGTCGACAACGCCCAAAATACACTTCTCTTTCTTGGCCTCCCTTCACTGTACGACACGTCCGATAGCATCACACCATCTATCGCGGTTACTTCAGCTCCATGGTGACAACAGTCCAACTTTCTTTTTTTAAATAAAGACAGTCCATTTAAAAAAGTTAACTAATAAAATTGACTTTCTAGGATTTTAGTGAAATACAACTTTAATGAAATTATCTCATAACCTTTTGCAGTTTACTGTGTTTTTTAATTCACATGCAACATACATCATCATCGTCATTAATATTTGCAACTGTTTTGTTTACGCGCTGCAAATACCATCCAAATAAAGCGACATAAAGTAAACATTATAACGAACATTATAATATATTTTACAATGTATACACAAGCCTTAACTTATTTCCGTCTGTTTACGGTATAAATTTTATAGCAACCTCTATGCAAAATAATTATATACTGTGGAAGGCAAACGTTTGTAATGTAATAATAATAAACCGTTGGTAAAGCCAAAAGTGCAGGTTATTTATCCAGGAAGTGCTATACGTATAAATAGTTCATTGGCTACATTTTTTCACACGCGACTTTTTCGAAAACTTCCAATCGTAGAAAAAATTCAATCAACAAGTTGCTTTCATCCTTGTCTTCTCGATCTACTACTTGATATCTGTTTCAAAAGACAAAGTTTTTCGTTTGCTATACAGGGTGTCCCGAAGTGCATAGGCCAAACTTCACCACAACTTTTCAGAATAAGAAAAAAAGTTCCTAATAAACATGGGTCGGGAAGTGATTAGATTCCGAGATATAGGGTGTTCAAGTAATTCTCCTCAAAATGTTCTTTTATGAATATTTTCGGAACGTCTAGATAAACAAATGATAATTTACACAGGAATTCAACTTTTATGTTTTTTAAGAAAAAATGACAACTATGTACGAAAATCATTCGGGAGCGGGTGAAACTGGAGGGGCCTAGGTATAATTTAGCCCCAACTTTATTGTCTGACACTTTTAAATTAATTTATGAGCAGACCTTAAAAATTTGAAGTTTTCTACATAAAAAAAGTCTCGTGCTTTTTCTCTAAAATTATCAGTTTTTGAGTAAATCTTATCTGAACTTTATTAATTAGTAACCATTATTACCAGCATTCCTGGTATGCAGGAGTGTACCGTGATTGTAATGTTTGTAACAAATGAAAAATAATCTAGCATGCAATGCCAGAATGACAATAATGACATTATTATTTTTTGGTTTTCTGTAGTTCATTGTTCTGTAGTTTTATTATTTCCTTTTGGAAAAAGCGTTCTATTGAAAAGCAAAAAATGGTCATGTTTAGTAAAGTGGAGTACGCGGATATTCATTTTATTTATGGATATTGTAATGGAAACGCGAATGCCACAGTACGCGAATATCGCAGATTTCCTAATAGAAGGAAACCATCTAAAGATGGAATTGAGACATGTTGGACTTAAAAGAGGTCCAAGAAATGAAGAACAACGAAATGGGCGATTTAAAAACATAATTTTGGCCAAACTTAACAATAAATAAATTAAGTATCAGAAGAGCGGTCCAACAGCTACGTGCGCAAGTTGTGCATGTTTCCAAAACAAAGATTTTAGGATTTTGAAAAAGACCTCAGAAAAGCTTTTCGAATGCAGCCAGTCCTTCAACTAGGTGATCCCAAAGCGTATCAATTTGTGTAATTGGTTTATGAATGCCATGGAACAAGATCCCGATTTCGGAAGTAAAATGATTTGGACCGATGAAGGTAACTTTAACCATAATGGATCGGTTAATTTTAATAATTTAAGAATCTGGGCTCATCTGAATCCTCATATAATTCGCCCTAGGGCATTTCCATTATTTAATGATTTCTTAAATACTTAACCATTTTTTTCAATTTTTCGAGGATATTCCTCTTTATTTAAGAAATGAATGCTGGTTTCAAATGGACGGAGCTCCTGCACATTTTGCTGTTTAGAAGCGTTTGTGGGTAAACAATAATTATCCTGAATGGTGGATCGGTCGACTAGGTGCAAGAGCCTGGCCACCCCGTTCACCAGATTTAACTCCAGTTGATGGTTTTGTCTGGGGCTATTTAAAGGACAAAGTCTACGCAATCCCTGTAAACACGAGTGAAGAGTTAATAGAAGGAATTCTCGAAGAATGTGAAAATTTGCCGATTTCGCTGTAGGGAGCAGATGCCAGAAATGTGTTGAAGCTGGCGGAATGCACTTTGAACAACTCTTGTAATTTACCTTACTTTAATCTAATTTATTGTTGTCTAATAAAAAATAATGTAATCAAATTCTGTTTTACTGTCATTGTTTTTTCTGTTCGGGTAAAACTATTCATAAAAAATTATTCCCGAATAAAGTTCAGATAACATTTAGTCAAAAACTGACAATTTTAGAGAAAAAACACAAGATACGTCTTTTGTGAAGAAAACTTCAAATTTTTAAGTTCTGCTCACAAATTAATTTAAAGGTGTCACACAATAAAGTGGGGGCTAAATTATACCTAGCACCCCCCCTCCCCCTCAGTTTCATCCGCTCCTGGATGATTTTCGTACATAGTTGTCATTTTTTTTTAAAGCATAAAAAGTTAAATTTCTGTGTAAATTATAATTTGTTTATCTTTAGACGTTTCGAAAATATTCATAAAAAAAACATTTTGAGGAGAATTGCTTGAACACCCTGTATCTCGGAAACTAATCACTTCCCGACCCATGTTTATAGAACTTTTTTCTTATTTTGAAAAGTTGTGTTACTTAGTGAAGTTTGGCCTATGCAATTCGGGACACCCTGTATTTATCAACAGTAAAATCACAAGAGCTTTTTTTTATCGTATAAATTTCTCTTTGTAATGAAATAATTTCGCCAATCAGTGATTTTGTTATAAAACAAACTGACCTGAAAAAATCGCGAGACCGGAGGTCGATTTTGTCAAATGTCAGTTTTTCGAGAAAAATTACTGATTGGCAAAATTTTGAGTTAAAAAGGAATGTATCTATAAAAGAAAAGCTCGAGTGTTTTGTGGCAAGATCAATTAACGACAGAATATGTGAACGAACAACAACAATAATTATCTTTATTTATGCAATTATTTGAAGGAACAGTTATTAAAAACACAGTTGTTATAAATTGTTTGGTTTGGTGTACTGATTTCAATATTCTCTCTCTAGTTTCCACACACCTGTCAAATATTCGTTTTGACTTGTTTTATTCGAGGCTCGTAAGCAGTGTTGCCAGATGCGAGTTACCAAAATACTCCACAAATTAATTAAAAATACTCACGTTTTCCTCACAGCAGCTTTAAAATCCTCACAAAATCCTCACAGCCTTAAAAGGACATTTTTAGACTATCACATTCTAAGAATTCTTTTAAAACAAAATTTGTAATAACTTTGACTGTGATTTCTGTTTTTAAGAGCGGGGGGGGGGATATTCCAGGTTAATATAAAATCTCAAAAGAATAATAAGATCAATAATTTATGCACTGTAAGTATAACTAGGAAATTTGTGGAGGCCGGGTGGGGGGACTTTTCCACGTTTTCGAACCAGCTCGGTTAATAAGCTACACTCTTAAATTTTCGGTAGAATTTCAGAATAAATCTGTAATTCGGTAGACTTTATCCAAATTCGGTAGATCTACCAAAAATTTGGTAACTGTGACATCACTGGACACAAACTAAAAGAACTTAGTTTTAAATCTGAGACAGGAATCAATCCTCACAGAATCCTCACAATTCCTCACACATTTCCTCCACAACCTTCCAAACGATCACAATGTGAGCAATTACTCACACATTGGCAACGCTGCTCGTAAGTTACTAACAAGATTTTCGTGATGTTCAGGGTCAATTTGGAGGTAGGGTTTAATTGATGATGATGAGTGTCCGGTTATCTTTATCTTTAAGTTGTTGATCACTCATCCCTGCTTTGGCTAAATGGGAAACTGTACTGGCACGGTTTGAATGATTGGTAATTTTATTATTTGTGATGCCAACTGACAGCTACTAAAACCCCGCGAAAATTTATTTTTTTTTAAATTTTTAAACTGGTTAGTGTAAGTTTTTGTTTAACGAATTTTTATGACTTAAATGGATGTTTCTTGGGTCTCTGATTTCGAATTCAATATTTATTTTAGTCAAAAGTGGTCCAAGTGTGGTCGTTGTGGTCTAAAGTGGTCCAAGTTCAAGGTCATTTTAACAATTTTAATTTTTTTTTAATTTTCGCGGGGTTTTGGCAACTGTCAATTGACATATAATAACTTAATTGTAAAACCAGCAGTCACCTCATAAAGTATAGCTTTCTCGAACATATTGCGCCTAATATCATCCAATTTGATCAAAAATTGAGCGTGGCCTATAGGGTTTCTGATTTTCCGACTTTTTTTCATTCCCGGGAATCGGGAAATAAAATTTGTCGTTCCCGGGAAAAAACACAAATTTTTTGTTTCAAAATGTCACATCATCCAAATATTCATTTTAATTCCCTCGCATACCGAAGGGAAGTATTGTATTCGAGAAAAAATCACCCTTCGAGATTGTTTCGGATTTTGACGTTTCAGAACACGTAGATTACGAAAATATAGGTTTTTCAATTTCGTCAGTCTGTCTGTCTGTCTGTTGGTGCATTAACTAAAAAAACTGCTTGACGGAGAGCAGTCAAATTTGGTAGGTAGTTGACGCTACTGTCAGTAAAGAGATGGTTAAACTTTCACTGGAAAATATACAGGGTGGACCGTCCCAAGGGAAAAAATAATGAAAACATTTCTTTATGCTCAAATTTAAAATTTCCACGTTTCATGACACGCTAAACCTATTTCTGAAAAAAAAATTTTGAAAATTTGTTTCAAAAACATTTTTTAAAAAATTTTTACCACTAAAATAGATGAAAAAATGTTTTTTCTTTGTTTAAATTTAAAATTTCCACGTTTCATGAAATTCTAAACCTATCAAAAAAAAATAAAAAATTTGAAATTTTTTTATCATTTTTGAAAAATATTTTACCACTAAAATAGATGGAATTTTTTTTCCTTTTTTCAAATTAAATTTTTTTATTTTTCATAGCGTTCTAAATCTATTTTTAAAAATATTAGAAAATTATTTTACCATTTTAAAAAAAATTGTAACACTAAAATAGATGGAAATTTTTTTTCTTTGTTCAGATTTAAAATTTCCACATTTCCATGGCATTCTAAAACTATTCAAAGAAATTTAAAAATGTTTTTCAAAAATTTTTTTAAACATTTTTAATCCATTTCATTACTGTAGAATAGACGAAACATTTTATTTGCTCAAATTTAAAATTTCCACGTTTCATGACATTCCAAACCTATTTCGGAAAAAAAATTTGCAACATTTTTTTACCATTTTGGAAAAAAATTTAACACTAGAATCGATGGAAAAATGTTTTTTGCTCAAATTTAAAAGTTTCACGTTTCATGACATTTCAGAAAAAAAATATTGAACATTTTTTCACCAACATTTTTGAAAATTTTTTAAGAAATGAAATTTTTTTTAACCACCACTATATTTCCACTCCATTACGTAAATGTGGGATTAAAAATGTGACAGATGGCAATAATATCTGGCATATGCACCTAAGTATTATACTTTTATTGAAAAATGTAGAGTGGTCATCTCAAGAAATAATTCAGTCGTGTTGGACTTGTAAAGGTATTTGCGCAAGCCTTCCATATTTGGCACTTGTTATTTAGTATTGAACTTTTGCTGCTGGGTGAGCACTCTGTATATTTTTTTGACCAAAAGTTATCAGGTTTTCTTTGTAATACTAGCAATAACTATATTCCGATTATTATTCCCAATGTCATTTATAATTAATAATTTTATAGAGTGACCGTCATGCACAAATAACGAGGGAAGTTCTTTGTAAATACCTTTACCGATTTTTTTTTATGTTTTTTTTCTTTTCTTTCTTTGGTCAAAAATAAATCCGTCAGTTTTGTTTTGTTTTATTTATAATTAAAAAGACACAACAACACTATCTACAGGAAATAATACAATAACCAAATAAAACATAAATGCCTTCCGATGCGCACGCTCTCTAAAATTTCGGAGCACCAAATTTAATATTTTTAAAACTTATTTTTATTTCCACGGGTCCGGGAAATCCCGACTGTTATTTCCCAGGAACGGGAACGATAAAAAGTGACATAATTCCCGGGAAATCCCGTCCCGGGATTCCCGGGACAGAAACCCTAGTGGCCTAGAATTTTTAAAATCACTCATTAATTTCACACTCTCTGGCGCCCCAAGTTTTTACTGTTCTAGTTTTTGTTTTCAAAAGCGTATTTTTTAATTTTTTTAAATTATTAACTTTTTAATGTTGGGGTCAGATTTAATTTTCTTGAAAAGGGTTCGAAGAGATAAAAAAAATCAAGTGGATCAGTTAAGGACTGTGACCCGTAGAGTGTTTCCGTACGTTCAGACCAACTGACATGAGTCGATGGCAATTGTCAATAGGAATTTTAGAATTCAATAAAAGCTGAAAGCAATTAAAAAATGGTTCCATTTTTTATAGTAGAATCATCCCTTTTCAAAAATCGATTAAATCAATTAACAAATACTATTATCAGATAAACTGGGCGCTGACGTGCTGAGCGATAATAGAGCACACACCCAGCTGTTTATGCAAAGCAAATAATAATAACAATAACAAGCAAAAGTAACAAAAATTCCACCTACTGCACTATTCTGATCATATATCGGCCACTCGTAATTTATATTAAATTAAAACTATTAATTGCTGCAGTTATTAAATCCACTTTCATGTGTGTGCTGCAATTAGCCGTAAAGCTATAATTAAATGTCAGATACAGTTAAAATAGAACCAACGCCCCCAGGAGAGGACAACAAACCGGATATATTTTACACGGAATGAGTCACGTTTGTTGAAATGAGGACGGCAATTGACTGCGGATTGTCTATTATCGCAGCTTCAGTCCGGTTGATTAATAAAAAAAAATGGCAAAGCGAAAGCACTTTATAGCTACGGAGACAACGTAACGGCGATATTGAGACTTAAATGAATCGTCTTGGCGAACACTCCTTTTCAAAAAAATTCGGGATAAAATTCATTCTTGTGGCGTGACGGAGTTGTATAATTTTATGAAATTCACATGTAACCCAGTCAAATAGGGAAAATTAGAGAAGTCTTGAAGTGTAGCGAAAGATGTTCATTAAAGTGTACTATTAAACATACTAAAAGTCCCCATCTTTATTTGTCGAACTCGAGCCTCCAACTTGAAAAAAATGGAGCTCAAATTAAGTTTTCTGCTTAAATCTTGCTAACCATTGACAATATCGAAATTACGTTCCATATATAAAAAAAAAAATTACAATATTCTCTATAGAAGAAGTCATGTATAAGTTCACTCTATCTGTTCAGTGCACATAGAAAAGGCCATAAAAACCGACCACCAAAAGTCGGCACAATTATTGTTGGCAAGAGTACTACAGAGCCGTACTTCACATTTTTGCGTACTAGAATGAACAAAATAATACTAGAGATTTTAAAATCGTGCTTTCGGTAGAAACTTAATGACGATGTTTGATAAATTTAAAAATCTTACTGATTTGCGTCAGGACAGGAATATCTTATGCATTGATGCACACATTGCCCGTTCTTCGCGACAATGATAGTCAAATTCAAAGTACGGCTCTGTTTATCAGGTGTCATAAAACTAAAGTTAATAACAAAATATCAAACTCAGTGGATAGTATACAGGGTGATTCACGTAGGCCATTCATTAGAAGTTTTTCAACTTGTAGTTGGATTAGAAACTTGAAATTTGGTATGCAGCCATAATCGATCATGCCCGTTCTATCTAAAATTTTCTATTTTCAGTCCTCCAACTATACAGGGTGTGCCAAAAATTGGTATCAACTTTCTTATTTTAAATGGAAACCTATATTTTTCTTTACATGGTTCGATTGGTCTTCTAATTCTGAGTTTAGAGAACCTAAGTTATGTTAACTTATCTATTACAATTTTTGACATATGTCCAATTTTTTGAAAAAAATTGCCGCTGTAGTAGTTTACGAACAAATTTGTATCTCGCAAACCTTTCAAAATTATTAAACCAAATTTGTGAAGCAGTTAGCTGGAAGTCTAGGCTAACTTTTGATGTCACATATATGGTCCCATTTTGTACCATATGGGCGCAGTCGATTTTCAAATGTCGCAATCAAAAATTGTCAAAAAGTCAAATTTTTCAAATGGCACCTACTATTTTTTTTCACACCATTCGAAAGAAAATTGAATTTTAGGGTGAGTTACTTAAGCATTCCCTATACCTAACTTCACCCCATATCGAGTTATTCAATAAAAATCAAGAAATACCTTATCTTGCCGAGAGATTCCTTACTTCATCAAGTACGCCATGGAAACAAAAGACAGTTGTAATAATTTTTAAAGAAAAATATGGATTCTTATTTAATTTCATACAACACCAACAAATTATTATTAACGAACAAGAACAATGTTAACGAAATTCTGTCAGTGAAAACGGTGCACACATTGAGCATTTGTATTGAAATAATTATTTTGTTAATCTGTTTATTTGTTGTTATTTTGTTGTTATTATTTATTATTGCAATACGATTTTTGAATAAAAATTAAAATGAAATGATTGTTTCCAAAGCCTACTACCCTTGAGAAAAAAAACAATATTTTTTTCAAAAAATGCCAATAACTCAAAAACGACTGTAGATAGACATACACAATGTTAATAAAAGTGGCCCTAAAATTCAATTTTCATTGATTTCTGGCGTCAGAAATGGTAGGCGCACAGATTTGCTACGCAATCTGTTGAAAGTAGAATAATAGAATATTTGAACAAAAATATGGTGGTCACATTGAACATTTACGTCAGAATTTCGTCAACATTGTTCTTGTTAGTTAATAATAATTTATTGGTGTTGTGTGTAATTAAATAAGAATCCATATTTTTCTTTTAAAATTATTACAACTGTTTTTTGTTTCCATGGCATACTTGATGAAGTAAGGAATCTCTCGGCAAGATAAGGTATATCTTGATTTTTATTGAATAACTCGATATGGGGTGAAGTTAGGTATAGGGAATGCTTAAGTAACTCACCCTAAAATTCAATTTTCTTTCGAATGGTGTGAAAAAAAATAGTAGGTGTCATTTGAAAAAATTGACTTTTTGACAATTTTTGATTGCGGCATTTGAAAATCGACTGCGCCCATATGGTACAAAATGGGACCACCGATGGGACATCAAAAGTTAGCCTGGACTTCCAGCTAACTGCATTATAAATTTGGTTTCATAATTTTGAAAGGTTGGCGAGATACAAATTTGTTCGTAAACTACTACAGCGGCAATTTTTTTCAAAAAATTGGACATATGTCAAAAATTGTAATAGATAAGTTAACAGAACTTAGGTTCTCTAAACTCAGAATTAGAAGACCAATCGAACCATGTAAAGAAAAATATAGATTTCCATTTAAAATAAGAAAGTTGGTACCAATTTTTGGCACACCCTGTATAGTTGGAGGACTGAAAATATTTTAGGTAGAACGGGCATGATCGATTATGGCTGCATACCAAATTTCAAGTTTCTAATCCAACTGCAAGTTGAAAAACTTCTAATGAATGACCTACGTGAATCACCCTGTATATATGGGATCCCGCAGGAAAGTGTGCTAGGGCCACTTCTCTTTGTGTTATACATAAATGATATTAGCAAAATTTAAAAAAATTCGTTTATTAGTTTATTTGCAAATGATACACTAATATCTGTGTCAGGTTACGACCTGAAAGATATAGTGCAGACTTTAAATGTAGAACTTCATATTTTGTATAACTAATTATGTGTTAATAAATTAAACTTGAACTCGGCCAAAATAAAATGTATGTGAATTGGATCTAAACAAAATTGTCAAAAATACTTTGGAAATGATATTAATGTATGTATAAAAAATTATAAAATTGAAGTAGTGTCTGAGATAAAGTATCTAGGAGTGATTTTGCATCAGCAACTTACCTCTTCTCATAATGTTGATTATCTTTGTAAGTAAATAGTGAAAAAAATTTTTTTTTCTATCGCATTTCTAGGAACCTGTCAGAATGGAGTAAGTTGTTAATATGTATACAACACAATTTTGTCACCTATTTTTCATTATTGCATTTCTTTGCTAATTTCCTGTTCAAATGAAAATATAAATAGATAACCCTATTTTAGCCCTGATGAAATCCCTGAAATGGCTATCAGTAAGGCAAAACATTGATAAGGCAAATGTCACTTTAATTTACAAAATCAGACATAAGAAGTCTCCAGAGTATCCGCAAAATTTTCTAGTGACAAGATCTGAAAAACACCGGTATGATATAAAGTCAAAAGAATATTATAATATCGAATTCGTAAAATCCAGTAAATTGCAGAAAACTCTGTTTAGCAACGGTCTGAGACTTTTCAAAGCTTTGCCAAACGAAATGAAAAGATGTTCGTAGTGTTTGGGTTATTTATAAAATTAGTAACGAATTTATATCTTGATTAAGAGTGTAAGTACATTAAATGTTGTATTTTTTCCGTTGCATACGTTTGTATTAAAGTTGTTTCATCTATGTATTCAATGTATCTCTCTTTTTTTTTAATGTATACAAGTAGCCTGTGCTAAATAAAGCAATTATTTATTTACTATTTATAACTTGTTGCAGCAACACAACTAAAATGTTACTAAAATGAGTTTCTTTAGTGTACACAAAAATTTTGTGTATACTAACTGTAAACATTTTGTGACAGTAATTTTTTTTTTTTTTTCTGTTTCCATAAACAGGTTACAGCACCCAGCAACAAAATGTTCCTGTGTGTTGTGTGGACGTACCATAATGTCGAGATTTACTAGGTACTAAGAATCATAAGTCATTAAAAATTAGATTGAATTAAATATTCAGGAAAACATTTATTATATTCAATAATGACAAGACTACTGTAAGCAGAGCTTTCCAAAGTGCTTGGTCTCTATAAGCAGCTCTACACATTACACATTGTGTGTGATTGAAAGCCACTGTGTGAATTTATACCACCCCAGTATAGCTGTTTTTATTTGAATTTTTTATGTTTCGGCAAATGTTTATATTACAAAAAACTACCATTTCTATGAAATCCACTTACGCAAGCTATATAAGGCTAAACATTTGGAAGAAATTTGTTAAATCGAAACCATTACGAGTTTTCCCACAATATGTACTGAATAATACTTGGAATAGTATAAAAAGAGTGTGGCTGTCAATAAGTTCTTTACAATTTCATTTTCTTGGCCGTTGATATCAAATTTATTTGATATGCACTCTGGGATTTTCCGATCAGCGTATGGGAATCAATTTAATATATCTGTGATGTGTTGATATTCCCAAATTAACATCAAATTTAAAAGAAATGTGGACTGCAGTGATTTTATACTGGTGTCGCTTGCGAAATGATTTTTGAGTAATTATGTAGCTTAGGTCCTGACAGGATAAAATTAGTAACGAAGTGATTTTCCGACGCCAAAAATGTAATTTAAATAAATATTATCCTTCGTTACTTGTTCCACTTACGGTCGAAAACTAGTTGTTTTAAATCAATGTCATGGATTCCTTCTAATTTAGCTAGCTTAAACCGTAAAGCAGATATCTACTTTATATAGAAAATGTAGCAAACCCGGCTGTGAGAAGATTACCTGTAATATTGGCCAAATTGCAAAATTTGACACTGAGGGCGTTGGCTGAGCCAGCGCAAATCATTCTCATTAAAACAGATTTGAGATCAATTCCGCCCCGCCTGTCTAACAGCCGTAAGCACAGTCTTTCGTCAGCGACTCGCTGAACTTTCGCCGTTCGCCAGATGAGAATTCCATTGATGGTCAGTAGCATCTCCCAGAGATATTATCTGTTTACGTTCAAGTAAGAAATAATCAAATTTAAGTTGTTTTCGAGAATATGCTATTATTATTATGTAATGCAAATTATGCTCTGTTCTTTCGCCAGCGACTCGCTGGGCGATTCGCTGGCGAAAGAACAGAACGACTATGCATACGGCTGTAATAGTTGACTATTATACACCGACTGTCGCATTCAGTAAGTACCGATTTGAGATAGCTACCGTTTCTTGTCAGAGTTTTTTATATTTACAAAGATTACTTTACTGAAATACGTGTATAATAGTGATAATTTAAAATAATTCCGATTCAATGTATCAAAATATAATTACCGTTTTCCAAACTATCAATAAATTTCAGATTAAATATAAATTATTATTAAAGTAGTTGTGCTCTATTGGGGGCCTGTTAGATTCTCAAGATTTCATTCAAATAACTATGTTCAAGGAATTCTCCTTAGGCCAGTACCTTGGAAAAAAGAACATAGAAGATATTTCGAGTGAACACCAGGCAAACTGTTTTCCGTTTATATTATTTCAACTTAGACCGTTGTTTCTATTTAAGGTTAGGTAAAATATCTGTCGTTCTACCGAGTGTGTAGAAACTATAGTTTTCCGTTCATTTTATTTTAACATTTTCATACTTTTACGAATTAAAATAAAACTTCACTCTAAAATCATTTCACTTTAAAATAACTATTAGAAATTTGTTATAGTCTGAGAATTTCGTACAAAATCAAGGCATACCGTAAATAAATTATCTTGATATTTTGATACACAGAAATGTTCCGTATTAACTCTGACAAAATACCACGTGGCCGAAACGAATTCATTTAAAAACACTTAGCTGTGGTGTTTGAGGCACTTGGCAGATACCTAATGAAGTGTTAATGTAATTTTAACATTTCTGAACCGAACCGAAATACCACCGTTATGATTATTTCTGTCTGAATAATCTCCGCCGTAAACTGATACCGAATCCGATAACCGTTTCATTTTCCGATCCGAATGTAACTTATGTTACGCCACACCGAATCCGATAACCGTTTTATTTATTTTGTATCAGTTTCATTTAGTTTTGCCAAGATTTTCACACCTACACCCTGATGTTCATGTATGCATGATTATTGCTGTAGATAATCGCTTGCTATTGCCTGGTACTTACACACCGCCTGATTTCTTTTTACTACTGTTGTTTTTACCGCTTACTGTTTTCTCCGCTTATTGTTTTTTTACCGATTTTATTTTATTTTTACCGTTCTCACCACTAGTTTCCGAATTAATATGAGCAACTAGTAGTTAACTAGCTTTTGACTGCCTGGTTCCTCGTACTCTTATCTTTGTATGTCACATATATTAAATTAAAATAAAATGACATATCTTAAGTTTTGATATTATTTATAATGGACTCCGCAGGAGAATTTGTGGTACTTGACCGTTTTATTGTTGTAAATTTTATTCTATTTAATAAATTTTGTTATTTACCGACATGTTCGTTTTACTGTTGAATGTGGCTGAAAATCTAATCTGCTGTCCAGGATCCCTGGACATAACCATTTCTTCAATGTAGTTATCCCAGCCCTGCAGCAGGCTCTGTTAAGAGGCTAGTGTGGGACCTTTACGTAAAAATTGTAAAGGTGGCACTTAAGAAAAACCGAATATAATCGAAATAGCTCAGTGCTAAAGTGACGCTTCCACTTGTTTATGTGCTAGGCAATTGGAAGAGAGTACGTCACAAATACACGCCAAACTTTAGGACTCAATGAGTTGTATTAATATATATTTGGATGCCCAAATAAATTTTTATCGAACTCATAGGCAACCCATTACTTATATATATTTCTTAAATACTTACTATGCTCGTCAATGAAAGCAAAGAAAAAAATGAAGCTTAAAATCTCCTCAAACCATATAAAATGAGTTGTCACCTCTTAAACTGATCGTAAATTACTTTTTGTATATATTATATATACCTCTCTGCAGGTCTGTCAAGAGGTGGGTGGGGGCTGTTGAAAATGTTGGTTTTGGTATTGCACTAGTTTCAACGATTTAACCGACCTCCCACAATAAAGGTATCTACCACTAACAGAGCTGCCTACGCAGATCTAGTGCAGAAAGGAGGTGGCTCGATGTACGATTGAAGAGAATAGCCTAGTTGCTTCGCTCTCGTTTGCTCTTATAGCCATACCAAAATGAACACTTTCCGAATCTGTATGTACCTCACTAGCGTCTACACGCCGATCATAAGGTATCGACAGGTTAGGGGGTATGGAAAGTTGGAGAGAAAGAACATTACCCATATGCCAACCATCCAGCTGACAAACAGCGCTATAGCATGGAATAATTTTAACAAGGCGGTACATTAACCAACCGTTATTCGTCCACCCTGAGCGATTATTTGCTACCCCCCTATGCTATTTATTGCTGTAGCAGAAAATTGCTAATGAAGAATCAATCAATCAAATCAATTTTTTCTTAATATTTTATGATCAATAACTTGCGTTATACGCTTTTATAGGTTTATACAGTTTAAACAATGAAGTAAAATTATTTGTTATCAGATGCAAAAGAGAAAAAAGTGTTAAACTTACAGTCACTATTGATTTCTTGTAGTAATGGTCCACCTGAAAAAAAAACTGGGGTTAGTTTACGATAATATTTGAAAATATTTTACAAATTGATTTTTCCAAGGTCGAAGGAATAGAAAACCCAATTAAAACTAATTTTCTGAAATATTATGTTTAAATTCTTTACATCAAAACATAATAAATCAAAGCATATTTATTATTAAATTTACAGAATTATAGATCGGCCTCCAAATAACGATATCTATCAGACTACCGTTCAAGTTGTCTAGGAAATTATGATTATTTCTAAATATTTAAGTGGGTACTCAAATCTTTATTAGAGCAAGGATTCTTTGTATTTGACCTTTTATTTCTTCGACTACCTTACAAGCCAGATTAAAAACAGTTGATCAGGCTTTTACATTAAATCAGTTTTTCTTCGAAGCTGCTTTGCCTATCGCTCGCAGTAAGCCGCGTTTAGACACTTTGCTTAAGCTAAATACCTTAAAAGATGCAGTTTATTAAGCTCTATTATTTTACGAGAAAATATTTATTTACTTTTAAAAATAACGAAACTATAAGGGTGTATTCAAATTAAGCGCCACACATTGTAGTGTAATCCGTGTTTTATCACTGTTATCAAAATTTTTGATTACATACAGCTTGTGACTCGTTTAATCGATTCATGTCCGTATACCTATAATACTTATTTCCCAGATCGCAACATCTTTCTTCTGGCAAAGTTTATAAATCACCCTGTATGTCTCTCCTTACAATTAGTTTTGAAATACTCGTAATAAGAAAAAAGTTATGACCAACGACCAACAGAAGAAATAGTTTCCTACTTTATGTAATTACCAAGAGTAGGTCTTAAACCTCAGTAAGGTACGATTCTGGGAATAGCAAACATGACAGTTGAAACAGGCACCACTTTTTTAACGCCGTTGATTGGCGTGCACATTATTCGATGCAAGAGAAAACCCGTCTAACTGGCCTATTGACAGTTTATGGACTCATTGCACCAGTATAAATTAATCCAATCGAGAAGTTAATGCACTTAGGTGACAGCAGTGTATCGCAATCATAAGGGTCCAAGTCAGTAATTAACCTACTTCGTGACACTTGAACTTTCCAAGTGTTTAAATACCCATGACTAATTGCTAATCCTTTGCTGCATCCAACAACTTAAGAAGACAATTTCATAACTGAAAACAAAGAGAAATTTCACGAAAGTTTGTCAAGCGTCTTTGTTTTTACGAAAGCGGAAATTGATAATTTCATACAGATACCTTATTATACGATTCAAATGTATTGACTCCTCACCACAGAGTACGTAACTACACGTACTCTGTGCCCTCACTTTAACCGCGAATATCTCAGAAACGGAGGAGCAGAAAAAAATGAAAAATTATGTGTTCATTATGCCTCTATTATAAATCAACCACTGAAATTTGAATAATGTCCATTGAACACTTTTGAAGTTCTACTAAGTTATATTGAAAAATGTCCAACTTTTTAAGGAAATTTTGACCATACCAGTTTTAAATCCATTATATCTTGGAAAACATGCATACTATGTAAATAATATTTTAGACACCGATAAAGCACGGCATTTTTTGTACGAGAACATTTTTTCATAATTTTTACTTTCCTCGCATACCGAAGGGAAGTATTGTTTTCAAGAAAAAATCACTCTCCGAGATTTTTTCGGATTCTGACGTTTCAGATCACGTAGATTACGAAAACATAGGTTTTTCAATTCCGTCAGTCTGTCGGCCTGTCTGTCAGTCAGTCAGCCTGTCTGTCTTTCTGTTGGTGCATTAACTAAAAAACACTACTTAACGGAGAGCAGTCAAATTTGGTAAGTAGTTGACCCTACTATCAGCGAAGAAATGGTTAAACTTTCACTGGAAAATATACAGGGTGGACCGTCTAAACGGAATAAATAGTGAAAAAAAATTTTTTTTTGTCAAATTTAAAATTTCCACGTTTCATGGCATTCTAAACCTATTTAAAAAAACATTGATTTACCAACATTTTTGAAAAAATTTTTACTACCACTAAAATAGATGGAACCATTTTTTTTTCTTTCTTCAAATTTAAAATTTCCACGTTTCATAGCATTCTAAATCTACTTAAAAAAAAAAAATTTGATTTTTTTTTACCAATTTTGAAAAAAATTTACCACTAAAATAGATAGAAATGTTTTTTCTTTGTTCAGATTTAAAATTTCCACGTTTCCATGGCATTCTAAAACTATTCAAACAAATTTAAAAATGTTTGAAAAATTTGAAAAATTTTTTGAGCATTTTCAATCTATTTATCACTACTATAGAATAGACGAAAAATTTTCCAACATTTTTTTACCATTTTGGAAAAAAAATTAACACTAGAATAGATGGAAAATTTTTTTTTTGCTCAAATTTAAAATTTTCACGTTTCACAACATTCTAAACTTATCTCGAAAAAAATGTTTCAACATTTTTTTCACCAACATTTTTGAAAAAATTTTTACCACTAAAATAGACGGAATTTTTTTTTGCTCAAATTTAAAATTTTCACGTTTCATGGCATTCTAAACCTATTTTAAAAAAATACATAATTTTTAAATTTGTAAACTTTTTTACCACTACTATAGAATAGAAGGAAACTTCCTTTTGCTCAAATTTAAAATTTCTACGTTTCATGAAATTCTAAACCCACTTCAGAAGAAAAAAAAATTTTTTTACCAACATTTTTGAAAAATTTAAATAAAAATGAAATTGTTTAACCACCACTATACTTCCACTCCATTACGTGAATGTGGGATTGAAAATGTGACAGGTGGCAATAATATCTGGCATATGCACCTATTATACTTTTATTGAAAAATGTACAGGGTGGTCATCTCAAGAAATAATTCAGTCATGGTGGACATTTGTAAAGATATTTGCGCAAGCCTTCCATATTTGGCACCTGTTATTTAGTATTGAACTTTTGCTGTTGGATGAGCTCTATATTTTTTTGACCAAAAGTTATCAGATTTTCTTTGTAATAATAGCAATAACTATCTTCCGAATATTATTCTCAATGTCATTTCGTAACTAATATTTTTTTAGAGTGACCATGTGCAAATAACGAGGGAAGTTCTGTGTAAATACCTTTACCGATTTTTAATTTTAAAATTTTGCCGTTATTGTATATTTATTCTAAAAGTTTGTGATAAAATAGTTAATTAGGTGTTTTCACTATGTGCAAATTTGCTTTTTTTATATTATTAAAATGAAGTACTTGTTATACTAAAGCACTTATTGATATTTAAACAGCATTCTATCGTCCATCAAATTAAAATTTCGACAAATAAATAACATGAAGTTTTAGTAATTGAACGAGTACACAAAACACGCGCTGACGTCATCGGTTATATTAGTTTCTTAAATCGCATTTAAAAATTGTTAAACACACCATTTTATTCTCTTAATTTACGTTTTACATGTGATTAAATAAGTAACGCCTACCTAATACGGGATTTGTAAAAGCTACTTTTGGAAATTTATCTGCAAAATAACGTATTTATAACACAACATGACAGTGACAATATAACTGATGGCGTCATAAGTGCGTAGTGAATTGATGTAGTGTTTTTGGAGAGAAAATGTCAATACAAAATTAAATGGGCTTATTTTAAGGTATTATTCGACTGTTGCTCAAAATTCAAGTGTTTTTAACTATAATAATAATAAAGCATTATCTTCAGAGTGAAACTGAATTTAAAATTTGTGAAAATACCTAATTATATAAAATGCAGGGGCCGGATTAACTTGAATGGGGGCCTGTAGACAAAGGCAGAGTTATGGTGGAGGCCTACTTAAGGCCAGCGTTATCTGAAATTCAAAGCAAATAGAGGGTTTTCAATGAATTCAATCAATGATGCTTTTTTAAGTATATATAGTATTTAGTAAAAATGTTCATTATTTCTATATAATTACTGGCTTTTTAAAACTGGGGTGCCAGGGCCGTCGAGAGAAAATCGGGGCCCGGGGGGTAGTAACATACAACTAGCAACAATTTTCAATATAACTTTCGAAGAGCGGGGGGGGGGGCGGCAACTATTTATCTCAATAAAAACTTCGAACAGCGGAGGGGTGATACTCCCTAGAACTACTGAATATTTACCTCGATCGCAATTTTTTAAGAGCTTGCAACTGAATATTTTCCTCAATCGACATTTTGAAGAGCGAGGGATAATATTCCGTAAAATTCAATATTCATCTCGGTCGAACTTTTAAAGAGCGGAGGGGGGGGGGGGGGGCAATTTCATATTTCTCAATTCTGAACAATAAGTCATTCGGATCGGAACTCTGTTATTTGCATCACACTAATCGTTTAAGAATATACCCTCTCTCATTCACCTGATGATAGGGGAACACCCTCGCCCCCCTCTCGGTAGGTCTGTGCGGTGCAAATAATCGAAATCTTTTATTATAACGTAACACATTTATATATATCAATAATTTTGAAACAGTTTTATGTTTATGATTTTCTGTAATCGCAAGACAACATAGGTAGATTTTTTACATTATGCATGAGATCTAGATGTTATTTTCATTTCATAATTCTCAAAAAAATTTCAAGACAATGTGATGGGGGTAATACCTCACTGCCTCGGGGTTAATCCGGCCCTGATAAAATGTAGGCATTTTCAGAAAAAAGAATTGGTATATATTAAATATTAATTTAGTTATCATGCGTAAAGGATAATATTATCTATTACGCTTGATAACTAAATTAATATTTGATATATACCAATTATTTTTTCTGATAATACTTACATTTTACATAATTAACTATTTTATCAAACATTTTTTAAATACATTAATGAATAACCGAATAAACATGACGTCACGTTTTTGAGAATAACTGCAAAATTTTAAAATAAAAAATTATGACAAAATTTTCTCGTACAAAAAATGCCGCGCTTTATCGGTGTCTAAAATATTATTTACATAGTATGCATATTTTCCAAGACATAATGAATTTAAAACGGGTATGGTCAATTTTTCCTTAAAAAGTAGTACTTTTTTCAATATAACTTAGCATAACTTCAAAAGTGTTCCATGGATATTATTCAAATTCAAGTGATTGATTTAGAATAGACTCATAATGAACACATAATTTTTTTCAATTTTTGCTGCTCCTCCGTTTCTGAGATATTTGCGGTTAAAGTGAGGGGTCAATACATTTGAATCGTATTGTTACGAGTTTTCCACCCTTTAGGAAACACCCTGTATGAATCCGTGGGTTCTAAATAATTTTAATAAGGGGTAAACCACTAACACTTTATTTAATAATTTACTGATTATACAAAACTTCTTATTTAACCAAAATGACCTTTACACTTTGTTTACTTGATATTTAATCTCACTTTCGGTACCAACTTCACTTTAATAGAACTTCTTCCTCTTCAGCTGGTAGTCACACTAGAGTTATCTAGAACATAATCGAGAATCTTCTTCCACCACACTCCAGAAAACTCTACCTCTTTCTACAACTTTCCAGGACGTCACTATTAGTCATGGGCGTATCAGTCTCCAGTTTCAAGGGGGTGTAATTCATAACAGTATATTAGTTGTTTTATTCAAACGTAAAGGAAATTATATTATTATCTAAACTGTCCTATTTGCGAATTTGCTTATTTTTCTGACCGTAGGGTTTTATTAGTTATACTAAATAATTATAATTTTTTTTAATGTTTCATATGGAAATGTTGAAACATTTCTAATTCTAAAAAAGTTTAATTCCCTGTCATTGGGGAGATTTTCAAAATATACAAGCAGACAGTAAACTTATATTTGATGATTAAAATTATGTGGATGAAGGCGCATTGTGGCTTAGAATATAATGAAAGAGTGGGTTATCTGGCTAAACAATTACTCATGCATAGCACGGGAAATTAATGAAATACCTTATAGTGACCTAATCCCAATATACAAACACAAGGCAAGAAAACAGTGGGAACAAATATATAAAAATACTTACGTCGACAAACTAACAAATTATTTTTTGATGTACCCTAAACTCTCCAATTGGTACAATAAGGGGCCATCCATTAATTACGCCACACTTTGAGGGGGGGGTCCATAAAGTGTGACAAAGGGGGAGGAGGGGGTCAAACTTTTGTGACATCACATTATTTACATCTACGTATACCATTGTTTTAATTGAATGGAATTAAAAAAAAAAACCAAAATCAGAAAATTCCACCTCGACATTTAAAATGTGAGACGTCACCTGGGGGAGGGGGGGCTCGAATGTGACAACCTGTGACATAGTGGGAGGGAGGGGTAGAAAAACATGAAATTTACGTGACGTAATTAATGGATGGCCCCTAATTTACACATATCCAGACAATTTTATACATCTATTACAAGACTAAAAAAATCATGGCCGATTCGCATCACATCTTTTTGAAACAAAAATACATACGGATAATCTCTGTCACGTGGACAATATGGGGATATAATTCATATATTTTTAATTGTGTACTTACTTAACCAAGACCACACGAAGGTTTTAATGGACAAATTAATAGAACTAAAATGTTATCTTCGACTAAATATTAATAATATACTGACATCAGAAAATATCGAGACTTTCACAGCATTATTTAATTTCCTTAAAGCAACAAATACAAGTTTATAAATAAAGTAATTTTAGGTTAGATTTGCTAGATCCTCAGTGTTAACTATTCCTGTGTTATTTTAAACCTATACCCCCTACCTTTGTCTGTGTCTTTGTAAGTCTCGTCATAAACGACAATGTTATAAAAACACACGTTTTTCCTACCTCATTTGTTAAATAAACAAAAAGCCGCAATTACCTTAGGTGAAAAAAAGAAGTATCTGCCAAAGAAAGGTTGACTGTACGTAAAAGATGTATATAACGTATTTTGTAGAGAATTTTCTAGTCTTCATTTTTTGTAATAACTAAGAAAGTCATAGGACTCGAATAGGAAGCGAGATATTTGTGAAAAACTGATTTCTGTGACCTCTAACCTTGAATAACTAAAATCGCAAGCGATATATCGATGGGGACTTTTGAACTGTTGCTTCTAAGATCACAATAAAGTCGTACGCAAAATGTCAGCTCACTTGGATTTATTTCGACAGGCGGACCCTAACGTCATGATAGCCTAAGAGCTGGATACGGAAATTAAAAGTGATAAGGTGCCGTGAAAATATTTATGTAAAAATCCTCCTTACTCTGCAGCCAGAAGTCGATCCCGGGGAGGGAAGCGTGGGCGTTCGGTCAAACGCGTTAATCTTTAATCAAAATGAAATCTTTGAGTGCAGAGTTCTGAAATTTTGTGTAGTTATAGCTTTTAACTGTAGAAATTGCGTAAAATTATTGCCAGAAGTCTAGATCGGGGATTAAAAGTTACCAGAAGGCGGTAAAGTTGTAAAAAAATTGTTCAAATTATTAAAATTTGACATTGATGAAGGTGCTGTTCTGGCGATTTTGGTTTTATATTTAAAATCTCCCTATTCTTCCAGGTTTTCGGATTATTAACGTACCAGTGACATAATGGAACAAAAAACAATTTCAATTCACGGAATGTTAAAAAATTCTATTTTTTGTTCACTTCTGTCCGCTCGAATTTTGGTTTCGCCCATGCAATTAACGATGCCGTGAAAATGGCAATTTCGATCTTTCGATATCGACATTGAGAACTCGTCCTCCTGATATTAGTGATTATTTAGTTATGAACATTTAGAAATTTCATGTTTTGCTTTTCCGATGAGACTAATTGAAATTTCAACTCCACCCCGACCGTAGCACATCGCGTTAAGCGACGACATTCACGACGGATTTCTCGGTTCGAATCCTATACGGGTGTACTTTTTTTTATTTAAACTATAACTGCTACACAACATTTCAGAGCTGCACTCAAAGATTTTATTTTAATTAAAAATTAACGGGTTTGACCGCCCGCCCACGCTTCCCTCCCCGGGATGGACTTCTGGCTGCAGAGCTATGTACTTTTCAGCTAGTAAGGGGGGTTTTTACATAAACATTTTCGCTGCACCTTATCATTTTTAATTTCCGTAACCAGCTCTCTGTCTATGAGTATAAGTAATAAACTTTTGTCACAATTATTTCTGTCGCTTAAAAATATTCTTCCAAAAGTTTAGCTTTAAAGAATAGGTACCGAAGTAAAAATATAACTTATACTCCACAAAAAATTTTGAAAATAATACTATTTATTCTCTTTTTCTGACGCAAGCAAGGCAAAACTGCTTACAATTAAATATTTTTGATAAATTAGGTATTTAAAAATCACGAACCTTCCGTGCATGCTTTCGACTACTGTATTTTACTATTGATTTACTCTCTTATGCAATAACCAGACACGATCTTAAATCCCACACTTATTGCGGATGTAACTTATCTCAGGTAATAGAAAAAAGAGAGAGGTTCGTATCTTAAGCAAGCAGATGGTGCATCTCTTCTGGTAAAACTTATTGTTAATTTTAAACATGATTCGCAGCTGCACATTGGCGATGGTCAACATATATATTTGGGACAGCTGTTCAACAAACAAAGGGTGTGTTACCTGTAGTTTGCGTTTTTATAAATTTTGCAAACATTTCAACCCACTTTGCGTACAATGGGTGCCTCTGAAATGCCGTTTAAAGAAATAATCCTGAAGTTGCTTTTAGAGATTTTTTAATGATGTTGAATGAGATGTTAATAAAAATGATGAACTTATGTTTTCGTTATAGAGCAAGTGATATGGGCGCATGAGTTTTGACAACATTTCGGTCGCAGGTTCTTTGCTGAAATCAGTTCATCAAACACTACCGATTATGAAATCCATGATACCAGACGGTAATGGTAACCTGGTCTGATTGTTATTGTTTAAAACAATTTTGTTTATAACAAACGGAAATATTACATTTTTTCAATGAAACCATTTTTTAAAATATTTTTTGACCTATTTCCAACAAGAAATGTTCGATAACTTTTTTCATAAATTTTCAATGTCGCCAATTTTTCTTTCTTTGTTGCTCTAAAAGCATAATAAAAAAAATTATTTTACAATACATCATTTTTTATGTCTTTAGACCTTGAATATGATCTTTTACCCCATAGCGACCAGGTGTCTTCGATGATTTTTGAAAAATTCATGTCGAAGAAAAGTTGTCATATGGATTTCGGCGTGCAGGTAATTTATTCCTAAAACATTTGAAGTCGAAATATACAGTGTTCCATTTGAAAAATTTGACTTATGACAGTTTAAATATATTATAATTTGAATAATCATTAAAAACACCCTGTAGAACTAGGTTTAAATTTGTACCGCCATATATCTTTGCTTAAAATGTTTCACCAATCAATTGCCTACACGCTGACACATATGACAACTTTTCTTCGGCATGAATTTTTCAAAAACTGCCAAAGAAAAGTGATCGCTATGAGGCATAAAATTAAAAATAGTCATATGCAAGGTCCAAAAATATTATAAAAATAGCTATTTATGTACCAAGGGCGCTATAAAGATGTCTATGTCCGCGGGTGACGAATTTCTGGCCCGAGGATAGAAAGTCACACAAGGGCATAAACACCCTCTATTGCGAGTGGTGCATACAACGTTTTATATTTCACTCTACTTTAGATAGCAACATAATTTAAATGTAATAAATGATTTTTAGTATTTTATGCACCAAGTGCGTTGTATAGATTATAACACCCGGAAGTTAACATGGTGCAGCCCGAGGGCTTTTGGCCCGAGGAATGTATGTTACCTGATGGGCGTTATAATCGAATGACACTCGTGGTGCATACAATATTTCATTTGTCATGAAAAATATATATTTTTTTTATTGGTACCCTATTTTGCTTATTTAAAGTACGCCTCAGAGTGTTTAAAATCGAAGTTTTAAAAACGCGCGTGTTTTAGAGTTCCCATGGCAACAACTACAACCCGAGACAAAATGTCAACTTTTTAATTATTGATCTGACAGGAACTTTTGCGGTATTAACCGCGAATTTGCTTTTCTATTTAAGTAATCAATGTTAGAACTCATTTAAAGCAATATACAATCAGTAACAACTGTAGTGACAATAATTAATCTTATGTGACAGATTGCAAATTAATTTTTGTATTCCTCATCTGACACTGACAGGTATCCTGATGTCATATCACGAATGCAGCCGGCTGCGCCGTCGTGCTCGAATAATCGCGCGTGTTTTAAAGACCTTAATATCCACTTATACTTTAATATACAATTTCTAATAAAAAATTTACTTTGCATTCTTCAAATACATTTAGTATGCTATGACATTTGCCGGTACTTGACGTTTATTAACTGTATCTGACAGTTGTTGATATTTTGACGTTTGTTGATGTTACAGGAAAAAGGAGAATTAATATGGAAATATCACACAATATCCAAATCAATGCATGAGAAGCCACAGAAAATGTAATGCCGATCAAATCCAAACCATTATACGATAAGGAATATGAAACATTTACTCTTTCTTTACTTCTCAGTTAACAAGGCATTATGGCTCCATAACGCCCGCTCATTATGCCCGTGGTCATAATGAGCGTGCTTATGGTAACCGTACCTATGTTATAATAAACAAATAATATGCAGGTGAAAAATAATAGTATATTATTCAACGAGCATATTATGATGGCTATTATTCACGAGGGTGAAGTTTAAGACACGAACCGCAGGCGAGTGTCGTAAATCACCAGAGTGAATAATAGCCATTATATGCGAGTAGAATACTATACTTTGTCCACGACTATAAAATATTTAATATTTACTTAATTCATCTTCATTTCATTTCTTCTATTTAAGAAAGATTCATATGAGGCGATTTCTGCAGCTTTCTTTATCTCTGGCGATGTCAAAGAAATCTCGTTTTCACTATCAGTATCCATTTATTTAATTATATTACTCTTTTTGAGTACCTAATATGTAAAATTATTGTAAATAACGTTGGCGTTGAAATCGCACAAATTTTGACGTTTCAATTCAATTACAGAATTACGCTTTGACACATTGTCAAATACAGTTAACAGGCACCTAGGTAAATGGTTTCAAAAATAATGTTGAGGCTTGCCGCGTGTTGATAATAGATGATGCTTTGAAAAAAACTTACTAATATACTTTTTGAGTGTTCATTACAGTACCTCCTCGGCATGTACCATTTGAGTGCTTCCTAGAAAACTTAGAGAAACAACACTTGTCCTTTGGTTGCTACAATTTTGACATTTTAAATTTTGAGTAAAAAGTCACTGTCATTTCTTATAAACAACTGACTGTCCTCATTATTCACTGCAACCAGTGAATAATGAAATCATTATTCACTGCAGGTAATAATGGATAGTATTATTCTTGCGGAAACACATACATATAATAGGTACATTATTTAATAGTCGTGGACAAAATAATTTATGAAATCGTACGACTTTGCGGTTGCCGCTCCTTGCGTTTGTGTTTGTATCCATGCACTGCTACCAAAAAAAATCGCGATCACTGTATGAGAAAGAATATGAAAAATTTCAACAATGGGCCAACAGAAATTCTGTAACTGTCAGCGAGACAGTTCTAATGGCTTATTTTCACGAACTGGTACGTACCATTTATAGTAATTTTCAACTTTTTGTATTTTTTGATAAAAAATTGTCCTTACATACTTCTTATTTTTTACAGGTGGAAACATTCCGCCCAAACACATTGTGGTCAAAATACTCAATGCTGAAGACAACATTGTAGGTGAACAGAAAAATAAACATAGGAGTATTGGAGGGCATAATAAGCAGGCGTAATCATTACGTCCGCTCTTTTTGGCCCTAGGGTATAACGACTTTGTTTATATATCTCGTATCCAAGCAATAAACAACAAATTATAAGCAAGTGAAATATAAAACATTGAAAATATCAACTTTACGAAAAAAAGTTATCGAACATTTCTTGTTGGAAATCGGTCATCACTTGGTGATGTCAAACGACCTTAATATTGACCTTCGAGGTCAAATCGAAGGTAACCAAGTGGTGCACCCCGATGAGCCCAACAGCTTTTATAGAGGTCATTTTTCTCATATCTCGCTATCCTGACGAGTTATTCAGACGTATCCATATTTACACTCTGTATATAAATATACTTTGATATCTACAGTCCAGTCGATATGTATGGAATAAATTCATTTTAAACGTAATTATTAACCTTTAATGAACTTTTAAGTATCATCTTTATGCTTTTTATTTACGTATGTTTGTAATTTACCAATTACACGATTACTTATGAAGAAGATTCATGTAACAAGTAAAAATGAGTCAGTTGCATATTTGATTCTTAATTTTAAATTCTACGAATTTTTACTTATTCATTAGACTAGATGCAATTGAATGTATGCGGTCGGCAATTTAAATTTAAATATATACACTTGTCATTGACGTATTGGTAAAATTAAATTGATGATGACAAATACATTAACTCTAATACATGAATGAAAAGAGCCATGATAATAATGAATGGAGTTTTAGAACTTTACAACAATATAATAAGGGAGCAGGGTTGTCACTTTTTTATACTTAAACAAGAAAGTAAATCTTGTTTAACTAAATGTACATTTTAACCTTTAATTTCATTGTGATCAATTTCACGTAAATTAATTGAAGTATTTAACCGTTTTCTCGTGAGATATTTATTTAGTTGATTTATTTGGTTGTTCATTGACTCTCCTCAACACCCGGCTACCCTTACTTATTTCTTTAGATAGCATCTTATGACTTTTGGGGGCTCGCTGAAAACTGTATCCAAATTTCTTTTCATAAAACTGAAACTCTCTATTAGTAATAGCTTATGTGCTATCTTGAATATTTCAGATGAGAATGAAAAAAATTGTATAACTTTTAGATAGCTTGAAATTATTCGACATTATAAAAGGAATATTTTATTAGGACACGCGATGAGAGATTTTATATTGTCATTTTCAGTTTTTAATAATTCCTAACTTGGATATGTAAGGAATGCTTTATTTATGTATTTTTGTCGCAGAATGAAGTATACCCAACGTAGGGCTAGAGATATTTCAATATTTTTTGAGATTCATAGAGACGTTTCGTACAAGGGAAAGTCTCTTGATAACACCGGCACAAAAAAAATGCCCTGTTACAGAACACCCACCTATGTACCCCCATGTATTTTTGGCCTTTGAATCCAAATCCGAGGTCAGAATTGGCCCGTTGCCCCGGGATTGTTCGTGTGAAAAAACCACACGAAAACCGGCCAAAACATGAGAAAAATATGAAAGTTTCAGAAAAATCTGAAAAAAATCAGGGGTACGTAGGAGGCGATACAAATCGAATGGCGCAGCTCTGTATCTCGTTGCGTTTTCGAGTTATGGTCTCGGAAAGCAGTAAAAAACTTCGATTTTTACCATCCGGTTACTTTGACCGGTCGTATCTCGGAAACGGAGAACCTCATCGACTTCCGGTTTACGCCATTCAATTTCTTGTTCGATTTTCCATACACTTGAATCATTTCAAATTTTTGGTAGCTTTCGTTTGAGAGAAATGGTTCTCGAAGCTGGGCCGTGTCGCTCGAAGAGCGAAACCCTCGGACTTCACTTTGCGGCCGATATCATCTCTTTACGACGATTAGAGATACCCTTTTAATACTGTTATATCATTTTTTTTTAAATTGAACTGCTTTCAAGGAAACTTTGAAAGTACCAAACAAATTTAATTCAGTTTTCCAAAGACCTATACTTTACAGTGTAATACGGCAATGAGTTTCAGCAATAATTGAAACTTTCATGACGCTATGGGCATATTAATCGTACAAAGAAAAATGAGAAACGTTTTATGAAAAAGATAATATAATTTCCAGTATAATTTCTTAATATTCAAACAAAAGTTTATAACGACTGAAAAAACTTTTTTTATGATTGAAATAGCCTATGACAATTAGAAAGATGTAGTAGAAACTGACTAAACGAGTCAACAGAAAGATCAAATTGAAACCCTTCTTCGTTTGGGATTTCTTAAAAATGTAACTTCGTAGCATGCTAGGGAACCGACAGACGTTTCTTTAGCATACTACGAAATATAACCGTCATTTGTGAATCTCAGGTAGAGACATTTTAAAATCAGTTAAATCCATCAACATCATCATCCATCAACAATAATGCATTTCTATGACGAGAAATGTTAAGAGGTTTCTTTGTTCTTTTGTGATTACGAAATTAAGTTAAAATGCAGCTGTTTTAACATTTCACAAAGGTAGTAGATGTGTCAGATCGCTAGGTATACAGTGACTTTCATTTTGTAAATCTAGGGAGTACAGTTTGTAAATAAAAAAACTTAAAAAACTTCCGTCACAAAAAACAAACCTTTTAAAAGCAACAAATAATTATTTACATTCACTGCCCCGAAATATTATCTATTTCTTTTTTGTAAATTTATTATTGGACCGTGGATAAATAGTTTTCAGTTACGTAGTTGGTACATTGTCTTACTACAGATATTAGGACGGCAATATAAACAAGGCCATTAAATAAAAAAATAAAAAAATAAAATAAAATGACGCCTGTGACTGTTACGTCAAAGAATCAGTTGGAGGTTGCTTTTTTAAATAAACAACACAACTAAGTATAAAAACTGGAAAAAAATGACTTTTGGAACAATGTTCGACTGAGAAAATAAAATACCCTGTATGATATTGTGAAAATATAAGACAAATTTTAGTTGTATGATTTTGAAAAGAAAGTCTCTAAATCGGCTACTTGATAACAGATACCGATTTTATTTCGAAAGAGTACGAACCGTCAAAAATCTCAAAAAACATTAATTACCTCGAAAACTGATAGGATTAAAAGTATATTATGGTACATAAACCCAAGCTAAAATTTTATGAGGAAACCAAATATGAAATAAAGTATAGGGAGTTCCATTTAAAATGACAAAGTTAGATGCTACATCCGGTATAAGCGGAAGTAACACATGTATGAAAATATTTTCGTTAGATCCGCCATTTCCAGAAGCCCCCATACACCAATTTTCAAATTTCAAAACTGAACAAATCCCAAGAAACGTCTAATGCTCGCTTTCCGAGAATAACCCTGTATAGCTAATACAAACTTTTCAGTCTTAACCGAGGTCTTAACTTGAGTTATTGCATACAAAAACTTTTAGTACCTACTCTTAAACTTTTTCCGGTTTAAATAAACTAATTTCTGTTCGACTAGTCGAGCGTGGGCTAGGTAATGTTTATTTTCACACTAAGTACAATTTATTTAAATATTAAATATTAAAAATGAAACATTATGTCTTATAGACATAGTAAAATGCATAAAACCATACTTGACGTTTGTAATAAACAATAGAATTCTTTGGTGAAGGTCGTCAACATTTAAAATGTCTGTTTCACATATGAGTAATATAATTTTTTTGTTTTGTCGGGAAATGTCTCGTTATCGTTATGAATAAATTGTCATGTGAATCATTTCAAAAAGGCACAAAAAATATACGAAAGTACATTGTACTAATTCCTACATTAATAAAATGAAAAAACGAATTATTTAATATTTAAGTATCTTTTTTTTTACCAGGAAATAAATATATTTCTACATTTATTATGTCTCACCTCTTAGCTACACACTTTCGTATCTTCCTCAGTTTCTTTCAGACCACCTTCAAATTTTTGTCAGTTGATTACCTAAATCAACAAAATTGATTTTTTTTACATAAAAAATTACTCCGTCGATTATGACTTACTGAACGGTTTAAAAATACGAGAATTTAAGTAGTTTATAACCAAGTCTCAAGTTTCTGGACTCTTACTGGCTTGTTTTAATTATTTACCCCCAACCATTCATCGGAAAAGGCACAAAATATAATCTAGTCCCAGGTCTCGTTATAACACATCCTGGTACCTTTCAAGTCGGTATCTTAAACCGTTCCAGTGAAAACGCGTGCACAAAAAAAATTACAGACAGAAATATGTCTTCGCTCAAATTTAAAATCTGGATGTTTCATGACATTCTAACTCATCCCAACAAAAAAATGTTGATTTTTTTTACGATTACTATGCTTCCACTCTACCACGTAGATGTGGAAGTAATATTAAGAAAGCGTTTTAGAAGTAAACGTATAATAGTACTTTCGTCTTAAAATGAGTTAAAAGTTAAATTTCTTAAAATGGACGTAGTTATGCAAAAAGAAACCAAGCGCCAAACGTAAATTTTAAGAAACAGGATCGAAGTTTATGAGGTCTAATTAAATACCTGCGCTCAGGCCCAACGAGAGGGGGGCGGGGGCCAGACGGTTTTGAGGGGGATCGGGTTCTACCCGAAGTTGGAGATTTGCATTTGCATTAGGTAAAACGAGAGAGGTATACTTTTAAATGATTAATGTGATGTAAATAATGAGTTCCGAATGACTTGTATTGTTTATAATGAGATAAATATGAAATGGTAAGGCTTAGGCAAAGGAATAATTCCCCTGCCGCTCTTTACAATTATAAGGAATATTACCCCTTCGCTCTTCAAAATGTCCTTTGCGATAAATATTTAATTTCAAGGAATATCACCCCCCCCCCCGCTCTTCGAAATTTATATTGAATATTGGTAAGAGTCGTATGTTACTCCCCCCACCCTCCCCCAGCCCCAATTTTCTCTCAACGGCCCTGCCGCCTGCGCTCTTTAAGGAAGGGAACTTTTTCTGATCGGACTGTAAAGAACCAGTGAGTGTTTCCGACTGAAGAAAAATTGAGAATTTTTCATACTATTTTTGTTTAATTTTGAAATTTGGTGCTTGGTTCCTTTTTGCATTTTACTGGCTTGTATATATTTGTGGTATATGAATGCAAGTATGAGTAAAAACAAAAATAAGTAATTTTAAACCCAAAATTTTGGAGAAAAACTAACGACATGTTGTCAAAATTATTAATATCTTACATCTAATTATCTGGTTCAAAGTCCGGAGTAAGGTAAAGTCACCAATAATGGACATAGCTCCTATAGTGGACACTTATTTTTAAATTTCTTGAAACTAGTCAACTACAGCTTTCTGTGACAAATGGAATAGTTTGGTACCACTGTATAACTTCGTTGTTAACACGGTACATCTACCGCGCTTTTAGACATCACCTCTTTTGAACAGTGATAATTTAAGTTGATGTTGCACTATTTTGATTGTTTTTACAAGTGGTTGTTACAAAGAAATGAACAAGCAAGTATTGACTTTTTTCCTTTTTGATGTTTTAGTTTTAATAATAATTAAAATATGATATATTACTCTCACAAAGTTTAGTTCATTTTACTTAGTTTTCACTAGAATTCTTGTTGAATAATGATTTTAAAGTTTGATAATGGGATGTCATCTTTAGGAACATGAAATGATGAATGTACCTATTATGGACATGGCATGTTCACTTTAGGGATAACTGACTTTTAACTTATATTGTCAGTGTTACAATGTTATTTTAATGGCATTTAAGTGTGGCTATAAGTTTTATTAGTATACAAAAGTAGGAACCTGTGGTGGACATACCATGTCTACAATGCGGACATACCATGTTCACTATGGGTTCGTTCATTAAATGTTAAGGAGAAAATATGTTTTTTGCCTATTCTAATGTTCTTTAAATACACTTTTTATTGATTGTTGTTGTTTGCATCAATTTTCTTTTTATCTCTCCAGCTTTCACCTTGTTTTATGCTGGTATTAATAGTGTTCACTATTGGTGGGTCCACTATTGGACCAACATAAAAATGCTATGTTCACTATTGGGTGATCCGCACAGGTTCGGTATTTTAAAGATTTTTTTATAAATAATTAATAATATTCAAAACTGAACATTTTTCCCTAAAAATAGACCTTGAGATTATCCACTACCATGCTCAAAATATATTTAGTGCCGTTTACTAAACTATCACAATAAAATGTATCCTAAACATGTCCACCTTTGGCGCCTTTACCTTACCTCCAAATCCGTCTATATCATCCTCAACTCCTGCGAAAAGCGTTGAGTAAAATTCATGGCAATCTTTTGGAATAAGGTGCTAAATTGACTTTATATCTTGTAATTTTTTTTCTGCAACACCTTTTCCACGGGGCCATAATGGATTTAGAGATTTAGATCCATTTTGTAAAATTCATTGATAGGATGACCTCGTATCTTTTTTTAATGTCAAGCTTAACTGGTTTTTCATCATTAAAATCTCTTTTCATGTAAATAGGAAAAGGCTTTTCCTTTAGTAGTGTAATTTCCTAGGTTTGGAGCCAGTAAGTGTTTTCTCCATTTACTCCTTTCTGTCGGTTTGTGGTTTTCTTTAAAATTATCACCTTTAAAAAAAATTATTTCTCTATTGCATTCATCGATAAAGGAATCTCTTTGCAGCATGTTTCTATTACTTTAACGTAATCCTAGGAAGTGTATAAACGTTGCTGTCTGTTAAATGCCGCCTCAATTTTATCAAAATCTTCATCATTTGGCAGGTAGCTATGACCTGGTATTAAGTACCTAAGAGTGATTGTTTTAAAAGAATGAAAGAGCCAAGCTCTCTTATTTCGGTATATAACGACGAAATTATAATTTTCAAAATGGAACAATGTCGCTTGTTTTTTTTTTTGCACAACTTAGGACAATTTTATGATTTTAAATGGTTCTTTTCGCACATAACCACTGGTTAACATTAATGATTCATTTGGTTATTTTTTGCGAAATGAAGAATAGACTATTCCGCATCATTTCCTATAATAAACCAGAAATCATTTGGTCGGTTGGTTCCTTTTTGCGTAACTACGTCCAAATGAAATTCGACGAAGTTTATTACCTCAGAACCTCAAATGGTGAACTTAAATATATCTAAATAATTATTGAGATCCAAGTTTTGAAAAATATTGTTTTGTTTTTCGTTTCGTTTATACAGGGTGTCTCACAGGGAACTCAATCGATCGATATGGGGAAAAGCATATAATAAAATATTTTAAAAATTTTGGGAGTTACTAAAGTCAGTGTGGCCAATCCAACCAAAATAATTACAAACATGTGGTACTTCCGGTTATACCGGAAGTCGATACCAACTTGCTTATTTTAAATGGAACACCCCATATATGTTCGACTCTTCGAAATGACCATGAAACTCTTAGTGACAAACATGTAGCACACCCTATATCTAAACCCATCAATTTCGGAGATTTTGACGTTTTATAAAAAATTTGACGGGTGCAGCGGTTTGCAATAACTTCGTGTAGGACATCCTCATTTGCTCTTTCATAATAGTTTTCATTTTCCACGTTACATTTTGTCAAATTCAAGACTCAAAAACTTTTTTAGTTCAAGTGGAACACCCTGTATTTTTCACATCAAATTATCTAAAATGAAATTCCCTCTTTTTTTCTATTTTAAGCATTGTACGAGTTAAAGTTAGATTTTTAAAATACTGGCGATTTTCTTAAATATTCAAGAATTTTTAGTAAAAATTGCCATCAACTTAGCCATGATTAACAACAACCACCAATGTCAGTCATTCTCTTATGTCAAAAAATTCCAGCACGTTTAAATTACAATCACGAAAACTTTTAAAATTTGTTTATTATTTATGGAGAATGTGATAAAATAATATCCAAAATACGTAACACATTTGCTACTCGATACCCACAAAAACAGAAACCATCACCAAACACTGTCAAACGCATATTGGATAATTTTAGAATATTTGGCTCTGCCAAGGCAGGAATTCAAAGGAGGGAGCCTATGGTTGATGACGTAAACGTAGAAATAGCAATTCTGGGATATTTTAGGGCATTTCCAATTATGTCGTTAAGGCAGCTTGCTCTGGAATCGGGATTATCCAAGAATTCAAGTCACATAATCATGTCAAAACAAGTCCATTCTCGTTCCATATGGTTCAACAGTTCAATATTCAAGAACATTGGCACATTTTTTTATCTGCCGTGAGAAACGATAGAGTGGTAGCATTTTTTTGACGAAAATTACACCCCCTTGGAACTGGAGATAGATACGCCTATGCCTAATAGTGACTGGAAACTTGTAGAAAGAGATAGAGTTTTCTAGAGTGTGGTGGGAGAAGATTCTTGATTTGTTCTGGATGGATCTAGAAACAATTTCAGAGTATATAAGACGTGATTACCGGCGCAGGAGGAGAAGTTTTATTAAAGTGAAATTTGGCAGTGAAAAAGTGAGGTTAAATATAACGTAAACAGAGTGTAAAGGTTATTTTGGTTAGTTAAGAAGTTTTTGTAATCAGTAAATTATTAAATAAAGTGTTAGTGGTTTACCCCTTGTTGAAATTATTTAGAACCCACGGATTTATAAGGGTGTTCCCTAAAGGGTGGAAAATACGCGACAGCAAGTTAAAGAGATTTCTTCTTCAGCTAATATGTCTAAGGCTTTCTCCTTTGAATTGCTGCCATGACAGAGCAAAATATGCTAAAATTAATAATTACGCGTTTTACAGTGTTTGGTGACGTTTCTGTTTCTGTGG
The DNA here is from genome assembly GCA_963583905.1 of Stenurella melanura. Classification (NCBI taxonomy): domain Eukaryota; kingdom Metazoa; phylum Arthropoda; class Insecta; order Coleoptera; family Cerambycidae; genus Stenurella; species Stenurella melanura. Next base: position 139,742,454 of record OY757312.1, read on the forward strand.
GTATCGGGTAGCAAATATGTTAGGTGTTCTTGTTATTACACACTTTTCCCTATATGTGTTTTAGAGCAGGCGCTGTAGGACATTTCGCTTGAAAAGTTAGTGTGACGAAATTTTTCTTCAGAATATGTGGCCCCGAGTTGTTTGATGTGATTTCAGTTAACTTTGTTGGCTTATAATTTGAAGATGATTAACTTTATGGTTGAAGAGACATCGTTTAAATTAGAATTTTATTAGGGATAAGATTGATCCTATATAAAATCAGTGTATCTCGCTTCATTCGTCTCTAAACACCACGAGAATCTTGATTTTATTTAATTTTTGTACAGATTGTTTTTAAAGTAAAATTTAATTTAAAATAAAATTTATTCCTGATATTTTTCCGTATCCTATCCGTAGCCTATCTAAGGAACAAATAATTTTTTGTTAAACGATTATTATAATTGATCTTTTTGCAATTGCATATTATTATATCTACAGTATAATCTGCTATTTCTGTACATTTTTCATAATATTAAAATTCAAACAAGCCATTTATTGAGTTGACAACGCTACAGGTCAAATAATTGTTATAAACAATAACTGACCATGAATCTTTCTTGGCATCAAGTACTTTATTATTGCTAAAAGGTCAATAAAACATATTTTGACGAAAAATTTCGTCGCCCTAACTCTGCACGCGACTGCTCTATCTGTCAATTAAATTAAATTACAATACAACCGTGGCATACATTTTGAAGCAAATGGCACACTGATCGGAATGTATTCCAATCGTATTTTGAAATCATTAAGTGCCAATTAATCGATAAAAAAAATCTGCTTGATACTTGTTTGGCATGATCAGTAAAATACCTTGGAGGTTAAGAATTTTTGCCTCTGGATCTCCACTAAGCGACATGTATGCCAATCGTATTTTCGTATTCACTAAGTGGTAGTTAATCGGTAAATAAATCGCTCGATACAAAAAATGCTTGCACCAATTGTAAAAGACTTTTCAAGTTACTTAGCGGAATTTCCACCACTAAGAAAATCACTTTAGTTGTTTGCCATGCTCCAAGGCGAAAGTTAATAACGTATACTCCTCATCTATCTGGTCGGTATAAAATGTGTCGACATGTTTGACGTCGCGACACTTTTTATACGGACAATAAGTCTGCAGTAAACTACATCTGGCTGATAAAAATATGTTGGGTATAGTATTGCTATTGTCAATTGAAACATTCAGTCCAAAGTTGGGACCAGGATAAGTCATTTCAAAGCCTGTTTGATATAGAATAACATCCGAAATCGCGTACTTGAATATTGCAAACGATATCCGTATACGAATATAGTAAACCAGATATGTTATGGGCTTACCTCGAACGAAAGTAGTCGATTGTTTACCTGGCTTACCATTACAAGTCCCTTATAAGCTCTTGGTGCATTCTTAACATTGCCGGTAACATAGCCGTAGGTTAAATGATATTTCTTTACATTTATTAAAACATTTATGGAGTTGTTCATTAAACTAACATTATTTCTTATAAATAAATAATTTACACCATGCCTATTAATTAATATAAAGTAGTAAAACAATATTTACAATAATTAAAAAGTGATTCTAAATATTGTCGGTCAACGTTCATGACAGTATTATCAACTAAGTATTCCTTTGTCGGTCTTTTTCATGATTTTAGATCAACTATAATTGCATGCTGGCTCCTGTACCACATGGGTTTGAACAAAAAGCAATATTTGTACTGAGTAATATTTTTGTGTATGGTCCTTATTTTATTTCGAAATATACATTTAAGTTTACGTTGTTAAACACTACACCACTTAATAAACTTAAATATAAATTCAATTTTACGACTCTGCTGGCATTAAAATTCAACCTAAAAACGTCTAAAAAATAACATACGACCGCGGTCCTCACCGTTACGATCCACCGCAATTCGCTGGCTTCGTCGACACAACAAAAAGTAAAAATAAGATCTGGGGAACAGCCAGCATCGAGTGAATCAGAACCAGTTCGAAAGGTCGATTTGCTATTCAAGTCGGTGTCCGAGAATTTCCGGATTATGCGACGCCAATGTCAAACACAACAGACTGGCATCCAAATTTAATTTTCTCCACTTCCGGGGGTCAACTGATTGTATCTGCAATAGTTGTTAGCCGTTTATCGTGCCAAATTTGTTCGTTGATAGACGCGATCAAGTAGATTTTGAATTGGATTTCTTTCGTAGCGGATGATTTGTCAATTCAAGTAATTTAATTAGTTACAACCAAGAAAACATTTCCTACAATGTGGAGTTTTGTGGCTCACAAAGAAATTAAACCCAAAAGAAAGTGATTGTTGAACAGTAAATAATTTCTATAACTAACTATATTAATTATATTGCAAAACTCACTGATTTCGTTTGCATAGCAGTTTGTTCCAGATTGCACAGAAAAAATGTGTGTAACATTTAATCCCAATAATTGTAAAAAATTACAGTCCAAAGATGACAGGAACAATTTGTACAAATAAGAAATAATTACAAGGAGAGTGGGTTTATCTTCGTCGAGGACGGACGTGTGTGTGTGAGAGGCTCCAAAAAAACGCAAAAAGAACCGGTTAAAACTTCATTAAACTCGATAAAACTTAAGTCATCGTAGATTAAAAAATTCTGCAAAATGAAGTATACCAATAGAAGAACAAAGCACACAACAAATTAAAAATTAGGTACTATAAAATATTTCCTAATAATAGTATAAAGCAAACAGGGGTCTAGCGCATAGGCCATTAGGTTGTAAACGGACCGACCCTTCAAGACGCCTTTCGAGTGGATTGTGGGAGTGACTGTGTGAGCAACCTCTGTTTATAAGACAAGATAAACATACCAGCTGTGGACGAAAAAAAATAAGTCTTAAATAGGTAGTATAATTTAATTTAATAGTGTACTAGTTTATTTCTTTATTAAAATTGAAAAAAATTTAACAGTAAAATTGAAAAGGCATTAAACATACACAGATAAAAATTATGTTTTGATTGAAGAATTCATTGTTTCATATATACGAAAATAAATAAATTCTTCGTATAAAACACATATTTTTGCTTCAAAAATATTTTACTTTAACCTTTTTATTTCTTGCTACAAAATTATTCGTTTTATATGAAGAAGTTATTTATTTGCGTATATATATAATAACGGATTCTTGAATAAAAACATAATTTTTATGTGTGCAGGTAATGAAACAGATAAAAACCCAGAATTGAAAAACGGCAGTTAAAGGTAATGACTACAGGAATAAACTAATATACAGGGTGTGCAAAATATTCTCTCGGGCCTCTTTCTCATAAGCCGCTGTAACAAGCTCTTTCTACCGTGAGACAGGGCTCTTCCTTGCACTTCCGCCGTAAATGTATATTTACCTGTGGAACGATTAATAAATAAAAGCTCCCTGCGGCGAGCGAATGTATGTATGTCTTGGCAGACAAACGAAGTGAACGCAAGCGAGCAGAATGTGGTGCACACTGCTAGATTAAGAAATAAAAGAAACAGAAAACTTAGAAGAATAATAGATAAGGAGACGGTGATAGATGGAAACTTAAAAGAAGCATGGAAACTAAAAAGAAGCATTTTGCAAACGCCTACACTTCTCATCCGATGATGACAGATGGAAATTAAAAAAAAGAAGCATGGAAACTTAAAAGAAGCATCTCACAAACACCTACACTTCCCACCCTATACTCCTACCCCATGTGTCATGTGGTTCTCGCCGCTGGCAACAAGCATGTCCCATGTCCAACCCAGCGTATGTAGCAGATCCGGCGGTATATACATTATCCAGGGTTTGGTTCACACAAACTGAATTTAAATAAGTTAGCGATTCGGTCCCTATTCATCCTGTTAGGATATTTTTAAAGCAGCGACTTGAAAATCAAGGCGATAGCTCCATCTACCGTTATTCACGACAAATATTTTCGACAAGTAGCTTTATGTGGGACAATTGAACAATTTAGGGTGATATTCTAAACATGAAATGGGTTGATAAAAATCAAAAGGCAAAAGGCGAAGAGGATGCCATCGATGACATTGGGATAATATCACATACGAGTTGAAGGGAAAGAGTTTTGGTAAAGTCCTGCGTCTAACAAGTAACTGTAACATATTATGCTGCTGTTAGACGCGCCTTCCATTAAAGCAAGACCAGCAAGAATAATAGATCACAAAACATTTGGCCAAGATGTTCGAATAAAAAGGATGAAGAAGACCGTAAGTGATCGAGCGATTTTTTGAAAACGGGATGTTTCAAGTTTTAATGTTTATTCAAAATATTTCCATCCCATTGAACATACGCATGCCGGACACTGTTGGTCGTCTTATGTAATTGTTTACGAATAAAATAACTTAGATAAATATCAATTAAATTATTTATGTTTAAGGTATTTAACGGGCCTATTTTATTTCAACGTAGATCCTATCTTCCTCTTAATTTTAAAAATTGTTTAAATATTTTCATTTTGCATATTTGTAACTGTTTATATACAACATGATAAAAAGATAAACGTTATCTATATAAAAACATTACGATATAATAATTGTTATTGTACAAAAATAGATGCATTGATAACTTTTTCATTCCTTATCAGATGTAAGACAACGTATATTAATAACCGAATAGTTTGGTTAGACAAAATTCTACGAAATGTATTTTATAATAATAATGGAACACAAGTACCTATTAGATTACCATTTTACTCGAATATGACAAAATTCACGTTTACATAATGCCAGGGAAATTCAGCAAGTATCGCTTATTTTTTTATTTTTATCTTTAAAATAGGTATTCGGCAAAGCGCCACTGCAACTAGTATTGGCTTCGCAATAGTCTTACTAAGCCACATACTTATTGCAGTTTCAATAGCGTGTATATCTTGGTATATTTGTGTGTTTACTCAAAAACCTTCTAATATTATTTTTATTTTTTATTTTGCTTTACCTCGGCAGATAGGTATACAGGATATCTCAAAGGTTCTCTCGAGACTTTTCCTTGCACCTCCACTGAGAATGGCTGTTTACCTGTGGAACGGTTAATAGATGGGAGCTTCTCACAGCAAGCTAATGTATATCTTGGCAAACAAACAAGACGGACGCACTGATGCGGGACGTTGAAGCGAAAACACAAGTTTCCCGGAGGCATGAATCCATATCTGGACGAAGGAGCGTGGGAGGGAATGCACACTACTAGATGCAGAAACAGAAGACTCAGAAGAAGAATTCAAAGAAACATAGAAATTTAAGAAGCATCTCACAAACACCTATACTTCCCATCCTATATTCCTACCCCATGCGTCATGTGGCTCTCGCTGCTGGCACTAAGCATGCCCCACATCCAATCCGGTGTATGGCCGATCCGGCGGCATATAAGAATATCCAGATTAGATATCTCGGAAGTGGCAGCAATGCCTTTCATACGCTGACTAATCAATCAGGACAACATTTTAAAGTGAAACTGACATTTCACCTATATATAATTCGGTCGAACCTGGGATACACATTGAATATAATTTTAACTAAAAGTATGTGCATAATTATTGTACTTTTCAGAAAAATGGACAGTTGGGCAATCAAAATATCACTATTATCGCTATTTAACAGCTCTACATATTTTTCCTGTGAGAGTTTTCCTCCAAAACCTTGAGACGATGTCATCAACGAGCTAATATAAAAGAGCGTTAGGCTGTGCTCATATCAGGCAAACGCGACAGATGGCAGCACGCGGTCAGACGTGCTATACAGCAAACAGAGGTCAGCTAGAATAATGCATGAACCATAAAACGCCTCACAAGATGTTGTGAATGATAAGATTTGCCACAAATAATATGAAAAAATTAAATTCGTAATGTAATCTTCTAATTTCAAGGAGTTACTTTGGTAAGTTGAGAAGTGGTTAAGAAAACATTTTTTTTTTCAGTTTGAAATAAATACATCGTTTTTGTAATTTTAAGTACATATATAACGTCGTAATTTTACTGTTAGGTAGTATTAATTTTCACCTCTTATTGGATATTTTAAAATTACCTGTCCGGGAGCTCCGAGCACAGCTGGGTCATACAAGGCACAATAATTTGAGAGCGGGTCTATAATGAAATGCCACCTGCTTCCTTCAAGTTTTGCACAAAAGAAGAATAAACCTCTATTGTATTTATGATCGTTAAAATAAATCTTTGGCTACTTCTCTGAACGCTGAAATAACTGCTGATATCTTTAATTGTAATTTAATTCGTTGTTAATTTAGTCTCTATGATGGAATTTTCAGAAATTTTATTTGGTATCATTCGGGCCATAATTTAAAAGGAGCAGATACACACTGCAGAAATAATGGAGGGGATGCACTGTACAGAAAGTACCCAGAAACAAGCTAACCATTAGACTTCGTCGATTTACTGCACGTTTTATATAATTGTTGCACATTCTATAGGATATTCTTCTCAGTTTTTTTGTAAATAATATTAGTTTCAGACATTTTTCGATTAATTACAAAACATTTAAAAACATTTATTTCTTTTATTTAAAAAATTAACAACTTGTTTATTTATTGATAGATTTTGTTCAAAATTAATATGGTTCTTCTTGTAGCTAACGGTAACTTACTGTCGAAATTTCAATTGTGTGTGCGCCTATGCCCACAGGTCCTCAAAAACGTGATGTGTAGCTAGGACCCGACATAGTAATTCGAAGTATTTCGATATGCTGAACACGAATCCGATGTCCATTTGGCTGCATCACCCACCCATTTTTTGTAAATCGCGAAAATAGTCTAAGAAAAATAATTTCTTTAGATTATTTCCGCGATTTACAAAAAAATGGTGGGTGACGGAGCTAAACGAACATTGGATTCGTGTTCAGCACAACGAAATACATAGGGACTACTGTGTCGGGTCCTTACTACAGATCCCTTTAATTTTTTTTTTTGCTGGGTGTTATAAAACATACAAAGAAAAAAGAATTTTTTTCGGATTCTTCAATTTTCCGACAATTTTTTCCACTGCACTATAACTATATATTGTTTTTTCATTTATTGAAAGTAGAAGTAAAAACAGAAAAAACGAGCCTTGTCCGAACTCTGTCGGATAAGTACATTTATGAGGAATCGCAGTTGAAAATTTCACTTTTTTCTCTTTTTAAATTGAATTAAGGAACAACAACCGCTGAATATTTTGATTCACAAAAAAAACCGCTGCCTAAGGAATCACTACTTCCACATCCAGATTTTTCATCCCAGTCACTTTAAAGAAAACATTTTGACTGTATTTGCACTCTAGAATGTGAAAATTACTGGCCATAGAATTTTAATAATATTTGGGGCAGCAAAATATTAGAAAAAAATCTGAGAACTTAGTTTCTAGTATATACGCCAAATCCCAAATTTCTGTACCCTTACAGTATGCTTTACTTCTTTTTCCCCATTTACCTCTATTTACCCCCCACTTCTTCAACGGAATCGTGTCAAAATATAATCTAGTTTCAGATGTTGTTATAATACATACGTGTACCAAATTTCAAGTGAAAATATCAATTTAATTTTATCAACTCTTTTAATAAGGGCGTGGGAGGACGGAAAATTTTATAAAAAAACCCGAGGCCTTCGTAGTATGTACAACAAATCTCAATTTTTTTCACTCGTACCAACTTGTTTTACTTATTTTCCCTTATTTACCCCTATTTAACCCCCAACCCTTCAACGGAATCGTCTCAAAATATAATATAGTTCCTGATGTCATTATAATATAGGTTAGGTATACTAAATTTCAAGTGAATATCTCAATTTTATTTTATCAACAACGTTTAGTAATGGAGTAGGGGTGGTGAAGGTTGAAAAATATTTTTAAAAATCTGACGACTTAGCTTCTAGTACATACACCAAATTTCAAGTTTCTGCAGTCTTGCCAACTTGCTTTACATATTCCCCCCTATTTACCCCCCAACCCTTCACCGGATATGTTAAAAAAACAATTCAGTTTCAGATCTCGTTATAATATATACGTGTACAAAATTTCAAGTCAATATCTTAAACCGTTCCGGAGAAAACATGCGGACGAAAAAAAGTTAGACACACCAGACCGACAGACAAACAGAAAATTTGTTTTCGCTCAAATTTGAAATCTTGACGTTTCATGACATTCTAAACCATTTCAAGAAAAAAAAAAATTGAAATTTTTTTTACGATTACTATACTTCCAATCCACTATGTGGATGTGGAAGTAATAAAGCTTATGTGACACACCAAAAGATATACTTTCACCAAGTTTGAGCTAGTTATTTTTGTAGGAGAAAAAAATTAAAAACCGAAGGAACGGTTTTTTGCGTATTTCTCGAAATATTCTGAGGTAGAATGATTTCATTAATATTTCTACACAAAGTTTTTCTTTCATAGATAGTTAATTTTTCTGCTGTTTGCAAAATCCTATAAAGAATGTTTCAATACAATTATAAGCAAGCAAATAATAATTCATTTTTAAACATGCATAGAGTATATAGGCTCCAATACTAGTTAGCTAAGATAGGTGAGGTTGTTTTTGTCAGTCAATGTCAAATATAATCATTTCACACTTATTCATAGAAAATGTCTTGGTTTTGCATGAAACATCTTTATGAATGGCTTTATGTCTTTCTGATGAGCTCCAGAATAAGGGCGAAAAACGTTTCAAAGGCTAAGCATTTCCAGGAAACAGAATGATAGATTTCATGAAAATGTAATCCATTGGAATGAAAATTTTTTTAAGACAAGGTAGATAAATAAATTCATTTTAGGTCTTTGTTCTCATTTTTAACTGAATCTTCATAATCGTAGGGGGTTATGTGGATACTAGTTTAATCTGCATGGCCGTAGGGGACTGTGTGGATGCTAGTGTTAGAATGAGAATTGTCAAATAAGAAATTAGACAAATTCATTTTAGGATTTTAACTTGCTAGCATAACCAGAATTCAGGTTATCGAAAGAAAGCAATGATTTCATTAATATTTCTACACAAAGTTTTTCTTTTATAGATAGTTAATTTTTCTGCTGTTTGCAAAATCCTATAAAGAATGTTTCAATACAATTATAAGCAAACAAATAATAATTCATTTTTAAACATGCATAGAGTATATAGGCTCCAATACTAGTTAGCTAATAGATAGGTGAGGTTGTTTTTATCAGTCAATGTCAAATATAATCATTTCACACTTATTCATAGAAATTGTCTTGGTTTTGCATGAAACATCTTTATGAATGGCTTTATGTCTTTCTGATGAGCTCCAGAATAAGGGCGAAAAACGTTTCAAAGGCTAAGCATTTCCAGGAAACAGAATGATAGATTTCATGAAAATGTAATCCATTGGAATGAAAATTTTTTTAAGACAAGGTAGATAAATAAATTCATTTTAGGTCTTTGTTCTCATTTTTAACTGAATCTTCATAATCGTAGGGGGTTATGTGGATACTAGTTTAATCTGCATGGCCGTAGGGGACTGTGTGGATGCTAGTGTTAGAATGAGAATTGTCAAATAAGAAATTAGACAAATTCATTTTAGGATTTTAACTTGCTAGCATAACCAGAATTCAGGTTATCGAAAGAAAGCAATGATTTCATTAATATTTCTACACAAAGTTTTTCTTTTATAGATAGTTAATTTTTCTGCTGTTTGCAAAATCCTATAAAGAATGTTTCAATACAATTATAAGCAAACAAATAATAATTCATTTTTAAATAAAATTGCTTTCGACAACAGTTGCAGATCTCTTTATAGTGTTTACGAAGTCAATTGAAACTGGTCAGTGTTAAAGCACAGGACAGTGCGCACTTAACTTGATATTTTGTCCTATGTATTTAACAATGGTATCGAGAATCGAATAGTAGTTGAAACTGTGCAGGCGAGTCCGAGACTGGCAATGTAATCAGCCTGAATGAACCATCTACGACAACACTCGTTTAAAGATGATAAAACGGACAGGTCCACTAGCATAAAAAAACTTGTAAATCGTTTCTCAGCAGTCAACGTGGACTTGTGAGATGTGCTATCATTGGCCTGGGTGTGAGGACGGGTGGCGACGATTGGCTGGTACCCAGGTATTCCTCAGTCCGATTGATCGGTAGGTTATATCAGTCATTAGTCAACGTGGACTCGATATTTCTCCAGTGCAGTGCGAAAAATGGTTTTCAGAACAGCTTTATAACAAATATTCCGCTTAATTCGGTAATTGTATTAGATAATGCTTCTTACCACTCGCGAATATTAAATAAAATACCAAACACCAGTACAAGGAAGACATTTTAAAATTCATGACAGAAAAAAATATGGAAATTCCTGTAAAAGCTCCAATAAAGCGCGAATTACTGAAATGAATAAAAGAACAGAATTTCAAAAGGGAATATGTTATTGATAACTTATCCAATATACACGGTCATACACTTTTGCGGTTACCTCCGTACTATGCATATTTAATCCTATCGAGATGATTTAAGCAACTTTAAAAGATTGTTTGCGAAAATGTAATGACTCTCCAACGTTAAGCGCGGTAGTAGTTGATCATATAAGAGAAGTAATAAATGACCTCGACAATACTGATTTATGAAAAAATTGCGTTAAGCTTGTAATTAAAAAAGAAAATCAATATCCAACACTGCCCTTCATTGCGCCGATTATAATTCTACCGGATAATGATTCCTCTTCAGAAAGTGAAGATTCGGACGCGTCAACTTTTAGCATTTGACTTTTTTAATATATATTTTCAGAACAAAATATTTAGCTATTATACTAGGTATGAAGTTTACTTTTTTATTGTTACATTTCTTGGAATATATTTTAATTTAAGTTACTTTATTCTAGAGACATATTTTAATTTTGTTTTTATTTATGTTTTATCTATACAAGTATTTATTTTTGTTGTACTGATTCTTTGCTTTGGTTAAGAAACTTACATTTTTATTTTTATTTTAGAAGACACTTAAATTTTATTTTTACTATTTAACATCCTTGCCCCTCGCCAATCTAACCTGTCCTATTCCCTCATCCCGGCAAGGATATGTTCATACCTTCTCGTTGTTCATTGCTGATAATAACATATTTCAATGTAGAATAGGATAACTTTAAAACTAAACCCAATAAATTTAAATATTTAGACTTTATATCTAAAACTGATATAATACTTCAAAAATATGTTATTGGATAAATGAACAAAAATAGCCTATCTAATAAACAACAGATAATAAAAATTAATACAATTTTCAAAAAATTATAACATTTTCTTATGATAAGCATTTCTATTTACCTCCGCCCATGTACAATAAAGAGTTGCCGACTGTTTTTGCCGGCTTTTAGTTTTTATACGATTTCAATTGTGCTCGTATACACTTTATTACCTACGACTTTTAACCAGAAATCGTAAAAAACAATTTTCCACCCCTAAAAATCCACCCCATTTCACCCCAGAAAGTCGGCGTGGATCGGACTATTTTTCCTTCCTTATGATATGTTCTACAATATTCCACTATCAGTTTGCTTAACGACTTATGTTGTTGTCCAACCCTTATCTAGCCTGGTAACGCATATGCACTTTTCTTTGGTTGCTGTTTTTAGTTTAAATTTTCAATTATTTTATCAGTTAACAACTTTATTTTAGTATATATGGGGCCGATGGCTCCGAGAGTTAGGGTGTTTAGCTTGCAAACTGGCACCTAGCGAAGCAGGTTCGAACCTTGCTTACTGCGAAATTATTTTAATTATAAAATTATCCCCAAGAAGTAGTGCAGAGTCCACTGTAAACTGTAGGGCCTTGTATCTCTTTACCTAACACAAAATCATCCTGGATTTTCAAGAAGTTATCCTCAATTATTTAGATATTTTTACAGAAATGACAATTCTTGGGTATTGTCAAAGAACAAGAAAATACGAATATGCTACAAATTATAAAAGTCATAAATGCATATGCACTTGAGAGTTTCTTGAATGTGACGCTTTCATTCTAATTAAATAATTTTTAACGTCGCGTCGTCTAAACCTCAAGAGGTACTTTACCTGTGGTTTTGTTAGGAATCCAACTAGATGCAGTTCCACGACCTGCATTGACGCCGTCCTAACTGTATAGCAACAAAGGACCCTCATAAATATACTGATTTAGTTGTCAGATTGACACGCCCTTAAGCTTGATTATATAAATACTTCCAGTGCTTTGGTGGAGAATGTGCTTTCATGGTTAGGGATGGAATGTGTTTTCATGTTTGGTATTAAGTTGCCTCTCGTAAATTTAAATAGACCCTAAAATTCTGGGTTCACTATGATTTGTTGATTCTGTGGTACCTATTTCCGAAAGTACAGCATTGAAGTCAAAGGCTTTCTAAGATTAACGAAATGAAATCCCGTGGAAAACATGAAATTCATTATTATTTGCACATCGACTTTGTAAGTGGAAGTGTAGTAATTGTAAAATAAATTGCGGAAGCTTGGAGTACACTTTTTAAAAATATTGTGATCCACTATCTTTTCAATACCCAAAAAATATACACCTGTACAAACGTTCTTGTGAGAATGGATGAATGAACTTAAATTTTTATGGATTTGTTATTTTTATAACCTTCACAATTATGTATCGTACAGTAGAGGGTCGTAGTGGCATTTGAAATATTCAGGTTGGAGTAGGGGGGGGGGGATATTTTTTCAGTGTATCTTTACTTCCCCCTCGATAGCTAAACCGACATGTTATATTCACAGCTGTAAAAATAATCTTGAAAGGACTATAGATCTACTGTTTATTTAACAAATAAATGTTATCTCCGTCTTTACAATGAACATTGTAAACATTTTTTATGAATATCAGATAGTCCTAATATATTGTGCGTTAACCTTAAATTTGTTTACTTTAGACTATATGCCAATAACAAGTTGTTTGTTTATGTTCAATGAAAAATAAATATTTTATAAAAAAATATATGTATAATATTAATAACAATAAATAAGCTATAATGTACCTATTTGTTTCAGATTGTAATGGCTTTATTCTTGACACTATAAATATTAGTCCATATACTCGTAACAGTAAATCGTGCGGGGAAAGCCATAGGGCTCCAATTTGATTGACTGATTGATTTGCCAACGTGCTTGTTGTCAGCAGCCACATTACGCATTGGACAGGAATATAGGATGGGAAGTGTAGGTGTTTGTGGATGCTTCTCTTAAGTTTCCATGCTTCTTTTAAGTTTCCATCTGTCATCATTGGTTGGGAAGTGAATGCGTTTGCTAGATACTTCTTTTCAGTTTCCATGCTTCTTTTAAGTTTCCATCATTATCATCTCCTTATTTATTTTTCTTCTAAGTTTTCTGTTCCTTCTGTTTCTGAATCTAGCAGCTTTTATTTTTATTTATTAACCGTTCCACCGGTAAATATCCATTTACAGTGGAAGTGCTGGGAAGGGTTCTATCTCGCGGTAAAAAAATAAGAACTTTTTATAGTTGGTTATGAGAAAGAGGTCCGAGGAGATATTTTGTACACCCTGTATATTGTTTGAAGCAATCAGTTTTAAATTCCGTTTTCCAATTCCGCTTTTCAATTCCGGGTATTTTTCTATTTCATTAACTATATTTAATACCTTTCCAATTTTACTTTTAATTTTTTTTTCTGTTGTGTAATAAGTTAGAAATTAATAAACAACTACAATTAATAGACTAGACTAAACTTATTTTTTGATCGCTTTGTGTTTTTGTTGGCAGCTTCCCTCTTTCTTCTGTAGTATTCTCACACTACTTGCACTCGGTTTCATCCTTCCAGATGTTGTTCAGTGGGTGCTATCCACTTCACCGTAGATAAAAACTTCACTGGAACATTGCTTCTTGATGCACTTTTACCCACTATTACATTTCAAGATGTGACCGAGTTATTCAGATGCTATTCACTACACTTTATTATTAATTATTAATTTTGCTCGAGTTCAAATTTATATTGCGTGAAGCAGAATTTTTTAGCCACAATACCGTATAAATTTTATTTTATTCGCTCAAAGTTTGAAAGGTCTTTATTTAAAGTGGAGCGACTCGGCACACGTCTGGTCCCTTCATCTCTCCAAGTAATGAATCACATTTAATGTTAAAAAATACTTTTTTTCCGTAAAATAGCAAATTTCATTTTCGATGAAATATCATTAAAAAAATGAAGTTGTCTCAGATGTTTAAATATTTTTAAAAACATCTGTGGTTTATTACCTTCTGAACGATGCATCATATGTAGTTGGTCAATTCAAGAACTACAATGCAAAAACTGATAATTTTTGAGAAAGAGGAGGTTCCCAATTTAAACCTTAAACATAAAAAAAAAATAGAATTTACTAATCAAACATGTCCAAACATCATGTATGTTCAAAGTGTAAACGATTGTTCCTAATATAAAATCCGGCCCTACGCCTAACTTCTGTTACTGTGCGTAGTAGTATTTCCTCTTTCATTTTTTCCAAGGCTTGTTTAATATTTCTTGCAATGTAATTCATTGCTTGTTTTAGTCACTTTGGTTATTTGTTGTGTAAATTCACAGAACAGGTACACACTCTAGTATTTAAAAAAATAAAAATAACCAAGGTGTAATGTTCTATTGGTGTGATATTATAGTCCAATAATTATAAAGATTTCCATAACAAAAAATGTTATCTTAGATTTTCCTTCAGTAGGTAACTGTTAGGGGAAGGATTGATTATACATCACAAAACCATAAAAATCAGTTCTGGGGGTGCCGCGCAACCCCCCCAAAAGACCACCTCTTCGGTGAAATAATCCTTATTTTACTGATAACTCGTTAACCGTTGAAGATATAAGAAATTGCTCATCATAAAAAAGAAAGCTGGACTAACTTCCTAAAAAAAGTCCTCTTGTAATTTTCTTGTATATGCCATGTTTTTCGAGAAAATCGATATCGAAGAAAATTGCAACATTTGTGTTTTTAATGCGTACGAATTTTCCTCTATTTGAAATTTTTTGCGTGCGACTTATAGAAAATGTTGAATTGCTCGAGAACCAAACATAAAAGCTAGGAAGACAAATCAAAATGGGTTTTAAAGGGGATATATAATACTCTCCTGTGTCTCCATTTTTGATGGTTACCAGCATGTTGAAATTAGCCAAATTTTGGCCAATTTTTTATTGTTTCCTAAAAATGAAAAATTTTAAGGTTTCCTAAAAATAAAAAAAGACCCAAACATCTTGACTATTTAGCCCAAAAACACTTTTTTGAGTTTATATATCATATAACTACTGTTTCTAATCATTTAATAGTTTAAAAATTGCATGAAAAAATATCAAAAGATTGAATATGCAGCCTTTTTTAGATTTTTTTCTGGCTAACTTCAACATGCTGGTAAATTTTTAAATGTGAATATTTTTATTCCTAACTTTCGCCGTGTTGAAGTACTAGCTTGAACTAAAACCATGCATTTATAACTTATATTAAAGTTATGGGCCTGTGAATAGTTAGATGTACAAAAAATCAAAAGATAACTAACTATATTATATTGTTATTTTTATATACTAATAGATATCACAAACACAAAAGAGTATTTTATATCCCCTTTAAAACCCATTTTGATTTTTCTTATTTTATTTTTCTTATTCTTCTTCCTATCTTGTTTGGTTTTAGAGCAATTCCATTTTTTCTATTGTCCCGCGCGCAAGAGAGTTCAAATAAACGAAAATTCGCGGGCATTAAAAATACAAATTTCACAATTTTTGTCAATATCGATTTTCTCGAAAACCATGGCATGTACAAGAAAATTACAAGAGGACTTTTTTTAGGCAATTAGTCAAGCTTTCTTTTTTATAAGCAATTTTTTTTATATCTTCAACGGTTAACGAGTTATCAGTAAAATAAGGCCTTTTTCACCGAAGGGGTGGTTTTTTGGGAGGGTTTCGCGGCACCCCCGAACTGATTTTTGTGGTTTTGAGATGTTTAATCCTCCCACTAACAGTTACTGAAGGAAAATCTCAGATAACATTTTTTGCCAGCTTTTGGTATATTTTTTACTTTATCGACTGGACTATTAGGGTGAAAATGTGAAAAAATTTCGAAAATTGCGAAAATCTCAAAAACCGTAAGACTTTGTACTAAGGTATGTTTAGCTAAATGCAGTCTGAATGATCTCCACTGTTATCTTCGCAAGGCTTTACATCGACCTTTCAAACACCCTGTATAGTCGACTTCATATTTTCAATGCACGTAAAAAATTGCCGTCAAAGGAGTCCGCGCGGCGGTATCATTGAATCGGTAAAGATGCCGCCTGCCCGCTTTGTAGTTACCGCATTTTTTGTGTGCATTGGAAATATGAGGACAACTATACCAATATATTTTGGAAATATGCATTCAATGCTACATAGAGCATGGGAAATAAACATAGGTATTTCCAAAATAAAACTTCCTATTATCACGTGTCCGGAAATGTTTCCTAAGGATAACACCTAAATAATTATTCATAGAAACGATTTATAGTTTATATAATTACGTAAACCTAGAATGTGACTCAATTTACTACCAAAAACATAAAATTCTAGCCATGAAGTAGTCCTCGAGTAGAAAGATTTAGGACCAATTCGCCTCACAACTTCCAGGGTCATACAACCCGCGTCGCCACTGTCTATACTATTGTTTCTGAGTTTTTGGACGGTCTCCTTGTTGGTTATCTGTTTGTGGTTGGCTCGAGTACAAGGACCTTACAGATGATAAATATTAATAATATGCAGAACCGTTTGCCATTATATGTGTGTAAATTATTTGATTGCAATTTAAATTAACACACATGATGATTTCCTGCTATTCGCTGATTGGTTAGAAGTTATTCTACGCCAATCCTGCATCAGAATTATAATTATTGGGTTGATATTGAGGTCTGGGACTATAGTACCCTGTAGACAAAATTTCTCCTATCCAAAGTGACAGTGAGAGTGTGGAGATACTTAAAAAAAACAGAAAAGATTAACTGCTTTCGGAAAGCCATTTCTGTCTGATAATCTGCGTAGTAAACAAAAATAATGTAATTGGAAACGATCGCAAACTTTGGGGTCCTGGGCTATATTATTATCGCAGGTTTTCCAGGGAATCACGACCCAAACGAAAATGATGTAATCGTAACCATTCGCAACCGATTGCACATACTTTTTTCGAAATCCCAACTATGGCTTGTATTATTGTTGCAAGTTCTTGTTAGAGAATCAGCAAATTATAAAAAAAAAACAGAAAAAAACTAACCGCCTCCAAAAAACTATTATTTTCAGAAACACAGAAAAGCAAACGTTAGCGATTGTAAAAAGATTTTTTGAAGTGAAAAAAATATCTGTCGTTGATATTTGTCGGTCGATTGCTCTAGAAATTAGCTTTCATCAGTAAATTCAAACATCATAGCCGAGTTTAGGAGGATTTTCGTATTTTAATATAACTATTAATTTGTTATTATGGAAATACTCAGATACATTAAACAATAGACATTTATTTCATATAAAAATAGAGTTATTTTGAAAGTTCCTAATCCACAAATTAGGTACCTACCAAGAAAATTAATTTTTAAGAACTATTTAATTTATGCAAATATGTTTATTTTATGAAAATATTAAGGACGTTTTAGTGTTAATGCTTTACACCACTATTGAGTAGTGTGTTATGACAGTAATGTGTTATTTCAGATTAACAGAAGACCAAAAATTTATGTTTGTCCACGACTATTACATAATGTACTCATTATGCATGTGCTTCCTCAAGGATAATGCTATCCATTATTCCCTGCAGTGCATAATGAAGATAGTCAGTTGTTTATATAAGAAATCGCGTTAGTGACTTTTTACTAAAAATTTAAAATGTTAAAATTGCAGCAACCAAAAAACAAGTGTTGTCTCTCTAAGTTTTCTAGGAAGCACTCAAATAGTATAAGCCGGAGAGGTACTTTAATGAACACTCAAAAACTACATTAGTGAGTTTTTCTCGAAGCATCATCTATTTACCAACACGAGGCAATCTCAAATGTTGTTTGTTTGAAACCATTTACCTACATGCCTACAAACTGTATTATTTTGTTAGTAAGCCATGACAACGCGTCAAAGCGTAATTTTGATATTGATTTGAAACGTCAAATTTTGTGAGATTTAAACGTCAACGTTATTTACAATAATTTTACCAATTACTTAAAAAGAGTAATACAGGGTGTAATTAGTTTCATGTCATTAAAAAAACTGGTGGTAGGGAACGACAAGACAAACAAAAAAAACCTTATATAACATGGGGTCTAAAGCTCATAGTTTTGGAGAAAAAAAATAAACAAAAATTTCGCAAATTTTCTATAAAATCTTTTGAGAACTGCTGGAATATTGAAGTAGGTTTAGATCGTCGCGCGTGTCTTTGCCTATGATACTCAATATTTGTGTCGATAGCTATACAATATCGGCGGTCTTTATAGCGATGGGGTAAATAAGATGACGTCGACGTTTTCTGAGTGTTTAGTAGATCTGATCTGAAGAAAACTATACTCTGAATCTCCCTTGTGCAATATTTTAGTTACTGTGGGTGTTTCGTTATGTCCAACCCGTCGTTCGTTGTTTTTGTTATTTTTGAATTTCGGGTCGCTGTGTATTTATAGTGAAGATTGATTTTATCGACTTTACCGTTCAAGTCGTTAAATTCTTGATTACGTACAGCCACAACTTATTTGTTCGTTCTTTTTGTATTCCGTTGTGGATTTTGGACCAAGTTTTTCTTTTATTTTCCTTTATTGACAACGTTAGTTGATAGTTTATTGTTTAGTGTCGAACGGAGTACGTATGTCCTTAATTCGACGTACCGAACTGTGTATTGATGCAGATGCAGAGATTTCGAATAATTTACTTAGGTGGTAAGCTTTCAACCCAGGACACTCATTTATGTTACAAATGTTAATAAATCACATTTAAATATTCTAAATTATAAACATTAATCAATAGTTTCTTCCAAATTAAAAGACTCACATGTAAAGAAATGCTCTGTTTAAACTTCTATGGCCATTATTTGCTTGCAGTTGTGCAGGAAAAGATAACGAATTATTTACCTCTTTATAATTGCCTCAGTTCGGTTGAGGCGGTCCATCAAAGGCGGTCGATGATCCAAGGCCTTTGCACTTTTCTATGACAATTTAAAAGTTGTATAATGCATTGGGAACTACAAGTCCATTGACCAAGAAAAGCAGTGGTTCTCAATTATTTTCTACATTAATATTAAAAAAATATATTTAAAATGTTGGGTTTGTTTTTTTCAAAGTGCCCCTAGAGGGAAAAGTCATAAAGGTTTTTTGTTTGCCTAGTCGGTCCCCATTACTAGTTTTTTTAATGACATGAAACTGGTTACACCCTGTATTAAATAAATGGTTACTGACAGTGAAAACGAGATTTCTTTGACACCACCAGAGGTAGGGGAAGCTGCAGAAATCGCCTCATTAAACTTGTTACCCGAAAAATCGAGAAAATTATATATGATGGCGTATGAATCTATTACTATTCACTCTGTTGATACGCGAATACCAAATTGAATCGTCCGGTATATAAAATATCATGTAGTGTTATATAAATAGGTAAAATATGAAAGGGTTTTTTAATTCTTCCTCTGAATATCTGAAGAACTATCATTAATAACACAAGTTTACAAAAAAAAGACTTAATAATTAATTTTTTGGCATAATTTCCATACATGTTCTTTTCCAAATAACAACCGAGCATTTTGTGAATACAAAAACTGGAAAAACATACATTGTAATTATTTGCAGTGGTATAGATTGCAGGTTACTTTCGAGCATCACGCTAAGTAGTCATAAATCCTGAGTATGACCCATGTTGCAATAAAAAGCAATTGCTCGTTTATTGTAAAAATGTACGTGGTTTCAAAGCGAAAGCCAACAATTTGTAGTTATGATTTAATATCTAGCCAGACATATTCGACTTATTACATAATTTTTAGATCGTTTGATGATGATTTCTTATATCGTTTAGATTCTAGATTGATGAAGCAAAGTAATTAGAGGCAGTGTTGTATTACTATCAAGCAGTGACGTAACTAGAAGTTATTCTGGGAGGGGCGGGGGGGGGGGGGACGGTGGTCAAGCCCGTCACAAGAGAAATATTTTGGTTTGAGTTAATTTTTTTGAAATGATCTCTTAGGAACCATCCATTCATTAATTATTCAAATATCGTGGTTTCGTGATAGCCCAGAAATTTTAATCCTTGGTAGATATTTTAGCAGCAGAAAAGTAATTAAAAATAGTTCTCAATGCCACCATGGTTGGAACATAGAATGGAGACAAACTTTAATTTTCTTTTTGGTTGCGTCTCGGAATAAAAGCTTTAATAACTATAGATGAAATAATCGGATTGTAATAAAGAAAGAAACATTTTAAAGGGAAAAGTGCAGCCAACTTTACTATAAAACAAAATATATTATCAACATTTATTTTTAATATTTAAAATCGACTCAGTGGCGCAACGCTTACGTGAGGCTTGCGACCACGGGGTCCCAGGTTCGAATCCCGGTCAGAGTATGGGTGTTTAGTGGTGTTTTTAATGTGTTATCAAGACGATGGCAGTAGACTCCACCGCTACTGAGTGGCACAACATGTCGAGTCGCTGCTATCTCTCTTGAGTTCAAGTCTCAGCTGCGGCAGATGGCAATATCGCAGGGATTGGTTGTTGTGTTGATATCTATGTATACGTGACGGGTTGAGTGGTGGAACAGCTATGGTTAAACTCCTTCAGGACGTTAATATAAATAAAGAAATTCAAAAAATACAAACTTTTTCTTTTTATTTTAGAATCTACTTGAAAATACACTCAAGTTAAACAAAAATTGCGAAAGTTTTTAATCTTTGAGACAATATTGGAGGAGGTGAAAAAATCATGTATCCGGTTTTGCACCCTTTTCCGCCCCCCGGAACATTGTTAAATTAGCAAAAAACGTAAATTTTCAAATAACTTCTTGAAGAAGAAAACGATATTTATGCAAATTTTAGAGAACATTTTAATAATTGTTACACGTATTCTATCAAGTTTGCACCCTGCTACGATAACCGGAACATTGAAAATGTTTGTTGTTTTTTAACTTTATAATGAAATATTTTCTGGAAAAAAATTGCGAAAGTTATGCAAATGATTGTTTATGCAATAAAGAAGGGTCACAAACCCGTTTGTAATTTTCATATAGCATTCTAATAATGGATATAAATACTCATGAGAACTCACAACCTCGCAAAATATCCGGAATATAATTTATCTATCTTCGCTTTCTTTCTGAGACATTTCGCAATTTCATTAAAATTTCATCAGCATAAAAATAATTCCAGAAAGAAATTGCAAAGTCATGATTGTTTTAATTATGTGGGTATATAGCTTAACACCAAATTGCAATCCATTTATTAATGCGGAACATGATTTAAATAAATAAAATATCCTTGAAAGAGGGTGACAATAACATACACTCGCACATACTCAACACATGAAAATACCAAAAACCCACTATCCTGCCTTTCCTCGCCATACCATGCCCCCTAAAACAACCTAAAAAATATTTTTACATATAAAAAAGAACTCTAAAAATTATCCCCCGTCTTTTTAACTAATGACACATTTGCTTTGAGTAGGTGTTTCCTTTTATATTCTACGTGTTCATAAAGGATTATTTCTGTTCCGCCCAGCCGCGCACTAACTAATATGCGTTAAGCGGGCCCTCAGTACTTGTTTTTATGTATCAATAAAATAGTCTGTAATCTTGTTATATGGTTTATATGTGCACTTTATATACACCTAGGCAAAAAGTTTGAAATGTAGGATAGGTAAAAATAAAAAGAAAGCTTGAAATGGTAAAAATCTTTATGTAAAAACCCTCCTTACTAGTTGAAAACTACATAGCTCTGCAGCCAGCGTTAATTTTTAATTAAAATAAAATCTTTGAGTGCAGCTCTGAAATTTTGTGTAGTTATATATTTTAACTATAGAAAGAAATAAATAAATGCCATGTAATTTTAGTATAAGTAATATCAGCCAAAAAGTTGAAAACGAATTAAAAAAAAGTACACCCGTACAGGATTCGAACCGAGAAATCCGCTGTGAACGTCGTCGCTTAACGCGATGGGCTACGGTCGGGGTGGATTTGAAATTTCAATTAGTCTCGTCGGAAAAAGCAAAACATGAAATTTTTAAACGTTCATAACCAAATAAATGCATCAGCGGGAAGGCTTCGTAATATCGATATCGAAAGATCGAAATTGGCATTTTCACGGCATCGTTAATTGCATGGGCGAAATCGAAAATTCGAGACGACAGAAGTGAACGAAAAATAGCATTTTTTGACGTTTCGCGAATTGGATTTGTTTTTTGTTCCATTAATGTCGCTGGTACGTTAATAATCGGAAAACCCGGAGATTTTAAATATAAAAACAAAATCGCCAGAACTGCACCTTGACCAATAATGTCAAATTTTAATAATTTGAACCATTTTCTTACAACTTTACAGACTTCTGGCAACGTTTAATCTCCGACCTAGATTTCTGGCAATAATTTTACGCAATTTCTACAATTAAAAACTGTGACTACACCAAATTTCATCATTTGCACCTATTTTCCAATTTTTTTGAGTCAAGCATAGCTTCATTATTTAAATAATAGGTAATTACATTAACTTCCGGGACATTTACGAGGTTGCAAATTCAGATTATATCATTTATTGGTGTTACAAACATTTGCAACCCGATGTTAAGACTTTCGCAATTATTTAGACCCCTACTTATTGTTTAAAACGTCAAAATCGTGTGCGTGCCAAAAAAAATATGAAAAAAATCTTCCGGGGTAAAGAAAGTTATGCAAAATTGCAAACGGGTTTGTGACCCTACTCTGTTACATAAACAATCATTTGCATAACTTTCGCAATTTTTTTCAACGAAATATTTCATTATAAAAACCAACTATTTGCAATGTTCCGGCCATCGTAGCAGGGTGCAAACTTGATTTAATATGTGTAATAATTAGTAAAATGTTTTCCAAGGTTTGCATAAATATCGGAATTTTTTTCAAAAAGTTATTGAAAATAAACGTTTTTTGTTAATTGAACAATGTTCCGGGGGGCGGAAAAGGGTGCAAAACCGGATTCATTATTTGTTCACCTCCTACAATATTGTCTCAAAGATTAAAGACTTTCGCAATTTTTCATACTTTTTTTGCTTTACTGACTGGCCTAAATTCACATTCAATAGAAATGTGCCATGTAGTGCACATATCTTAAAATAGGAGATTTTTCATTAATGCGTTTTCAGTATTGAATTCTCACATCTCTTTTCATCTCTGACCTACAGTGAACAAATGATAAATATCAGTTCTTTCGAGTGAATATAATAAAATTCTTTGTAGCAGTCGAGACATACCTACAAAGAGTAGGTATAAAACTTCCGATGAAAATTTGTGTAGAATTCAAACTCAGAAGAGCTTTCCCAGGCTTTCCAGGGTATTTTACTCATTTTACAGTGAATGTTTAAATTATTTTGCGATCGGATCATTTCCTCAAAACTGATTATTTCTATGCCGATACGCACGGAAAAAGTTAATTTTGCCGTTCGTGCGTTATCTGGAAACCCTAACTTAGATGTTTATTTTACGTGAAAACGATTACATATGTAAAAATTTTTTGTGTAAAATTTTGTGCCCTTTATTTTTTCCTTCTGCGTTTTAAAAGTTATTTTCAAAAAAATGTTACTGAAGATTGACGTCATTTTGTTTTATGTTCCAACCACGATGGCCTTGAGAATTTTTAAAATATTTTTTTCACTAGCAAGGACCTACTTAGATCAAAACCACCTAGGGACTAGGTTAATTATGCTACCAATTACGTTGAACATGGTTCGTTAGGCACGAGTTTTTGGGGACATTTTGATCGTTTTCATAGGGGAATTAACAAAAAATGATTACGGAATAACTAAAACAAACGTGCACATTATGAATTTATATAAAAAAAATCTATAAAATACAAATCAATATAAAGTAAAAGTGGGCGGATATACCTACTCGTAATAATAATGATTTATATAACTATACCTATATATACCAACCATAAAACAAAATTATCTAGCTTTAAAATATATTTCTAGTTTATAACCCATTCAATTCGCAATTATGTAACTCATAGACAGCTTTCCAGTAATACTTATATCAATTTATAGCTTACAGTTGATAAATGCGAGAAAAAATCAATTGTATCTATAAATTATTGAGAAATACGATAAAGGCGTAGAATAACTTGAAACATAAATAATTGATCAGCCAATATATAAATATTGAATAGGATGACTCGGTCATTCCACATAAATTACACAATTTAATACTTTATATTAAGATTATTTACGTTTTTTTGTCGCCGACCTTCCCAAATCCTATTATCTTTTAGCCATTTCGAAACCGTACTGGCAATACAAATTCGTTCCGTGGGTTTAAAATGCAACGCAGCCCAAACGATCTTAAGTCCAGTATTAAATACGAAGATAAACTGTTCTTGCAAATACAAACCGTGTGGCATGGAAACTAACGTACAAGTACCAAAAATCATATTTTTTTGGACGGATCGTAGCTGTGTATGTATAAGTTTATGTTTTTATGTATGGTGTTATCATTTCCAATGTCCCGATGGTTTCAAGGATTGCGAAATCCGTGAATGTTCTAAGTTAAATTTTAAAATTTCAATTTCAAAAAAATTATATATTTTTTACGTGAAAAAGATATGCATTGTAAACGTCTCTGCGAGTAACCGTTTTTCAGATATTAAGTTTTAAAGTATTCAATGCAGCTAATTTAAATCATGATTTAGTAGCATTTGAGACTATAGGAAGACGGTTACTAGTGAAAAAATTATATAGATATGAGTAGATAAGCTATGGGGATTCTGGACCAAAATCCCATGTTATTTCTTATGGAGGTTCATTCTGCTCATTTTTGACCAATTTTCTCCCCACCACTTTTTAGGCTCCGCCTTCGGGAAGGTCCTACTGGTCGAGGAGATATATATGTATAGGTCTGAACAGCTTTTAAAACAGGTGTGTATACAGACCATGTTTTAAAAGCTGTACAAACTCTGTTTTAAAGCATACAGACCCTGTTTAAAATCGTACAGACCTGTTTTAAAAGCTGTTCAGACCTACACATATATATCTCCTCGACCAGTAGGACCTTCCCGAAGGCGGAGCCTAAAAAGTGGTGGGGAGAAAATTGGTCAAAAATGAGCAGAATGAAGTTCCATAAGAAATAACATGAGATTTTGGTCCAGAATCCCCATAGCTTATCTACTGATATGGCATTGAAAGTACTGTTTTAAAATGGTTAGAAGGCTATTTGTGTGATAGGTATCACAGGACGAAAATTAGAAACACAATGTCAAGTACGATTGAGAGTCCGTACGATGTTCCCCAAGGAAGTGTCCTGTGGCCTCTTCTATTTATTATCTGTCAATGATATACAAAGATTTCATTAATATTTTTACACATAGTTTTTCTTTCAGTTCTGATAGATAGTTATTTTTTCTGCTGTTTGCAAAAACCTATAAAGAATATGTTTCAATACAATTATAAGCAAACAAATAATAATTCACTTTTAAACTATACTATATTATACTATACTACTAGACTATACCAAAACAAAAACAATAAAATACGCTTTCAAATTTAACTTCTGCCTAACAAATATGCAGCAAAATTTGATACCTTCTAATATTCAATAAAAATCATGTAAAATTCATGAAAGAAAGTGCCTTAAATATTGTAAAGTTTTTCAGATCGCTGACCACGAATGTGATATCTACATTTTAAAATTCGCAACGAAAGATTTAATATGGTCGATATAAAATGAAAAATGTAGTACAAAAAATTATGGATTATACATTGTATTTACACGTTCTCACAATCACTGAATACGAGATTCATTACTATTACCAAAACTTAAAATTATAGAAGGTGAACTCAACTTAATAATAAAACTTTATAGTACTTTTCTTTAAAATCAAAGGTTTTAAAACTTGAAACAAAAAAAAGAATAGTATTATATTTTCTTATTTAGCTACATGCAGACAAAGAGTTAAATTAAAGTTATAATTTTATGCAAAATACATTTTTTCCGCGTATTTTATGAGTAATTTAACAACGATAATTTTTATATGCACTTCATTTTGTCTTTATGTGCTATAAAGGAGATACTTTAGGCAGATTTAGTAGTAAGAAAAGGAATAAGGAGGTAGAACCAGCGCAGCTGTTGCATCCAACCCACACAGACGCCAACTGGATCGTTTAAAGTTTCACATATTAGCCCACTATAAAGATGTACCACACTCAACATATTAAGATTCCAACAATTAAATGATATTGTATGATATTGCGTGTTTAACAAAAAAAAATTGAGGTTTTCTGAAATAATTAACAAGTTTTCCGCAAATCAAAATAATGTTACTTTTCAATATACATACACACAGCAAATTTAAAGGAATGGAGATAGACTGGCATTTTTTTCTCTCCAAATTTGTATATAGGTAGATAGGCATGAATTTTTACGTTTTACTTTGCACATTTGTGTCAAGTTGGGTAGTAAAATGCAGCACCACAACATGAAAATATAGAATTTATATATTTTTTTCGATAATATATATGTATATGGAACGAAGGCAGCGAGAATGAACCAATTCTCGATACCCTATTATACCTATTACTGAAAAGTTTATAATTTCTATATTTTCATGGCAGGGTGCTACATATCTACACTACTTATAGTGTAATAGATTTAGTTCAAATATACCGCAAAAGGAAAAATGCAAGATACCTAGTTCATGTATAAAAATTTACTCATGTAAAAGAGGCCAAGAATATTGAATATCTAAAATATATAAGCTTTCAACATCTAATATTTTGGTACTTTCAAATAATGATTTTGTTGAGTAATACCCATCTAGGTTTGTTTAGAGTAATTTTTAATATGCATCTTTGGATTACTTTAAGGTTATTTAATCTATTGTCGTACTTTCCTCCCCAAATTATTAAGCCATACCTAATTATAGACTCGACTAAGACTTTATAAATATTTAAGAGAGATTGTAAGTCCATATATTGTCTGAGTTGACAAAATTTGTATACCAATTTTCGAATTTATCATGTTATGTTCTCCACGTGTATGTCCCATTTCAGAAACTGATCAATGTATAAACTTAAATATTTAACATTTTCGGATGATTCAATGTATTCTTGACAACTGCTACAAATAACGAGGTTTTTACATTCATGACATTTTAATTTATTTATTTGAGATTTTCCTGCTGCGTTTAGAGAGAAAGTAAAAATGTTGTTTTTGTTTTATTGAGAGTTAATAAGTTATTTTTTAGCCAAATTGTTACATGGTGAAGTCCCCTTTCCGCTTTAATTTTAACTTCCTCCCAGCTTACATCAGAGAATAATAAGACTGTGTCATCGGATTAAGAGAAGATTTCCCCTGAGATATCCAAATTTAGCATATCATTTATGTACATTTGAAAAAGAATAGGGCCTATGACTGTTCCTTGAGGTATTTCATAGGTAACTGTTTTTTCTTCGCTTTTTTCTGAATATATACTGACAGCCTGCTTACGATTTGTTAAATAATTTTTGATATGTATCTAATTTTTTTAGTAGCTTTTCATGACAAATCGTATCAAAAGGTTTCGCTAGACCTAAAAATATTGCGAAAGGCTTTTGATTGTTATTTTACTTTTGATACAAGTAACTTGTCAGATTATACATTGCGTCAACGGTTGACGCATTGTTTAAATAATTCGCGAAGCTGAAAAAATAAGTTTTTCGTAAATAAAAAAAACTAAGAGACCTTTTAAAAAAAATGTATTAAGTATACCACATATGTCAGTAAAAAGTCCTACAAAATCCAAGAAGAAATGTTCAAATCGTTTGATTTGTTTATCTGCAAAATTGAAAAAACCGTCAAAATGGCCTCTAATTTCAATTGTTAATAACTAATGATAAATTAAGCCTTGTAGCTTTGAAATTATCGGAGGTTATACGTCTCAATGTACTTAAAAACCGCTGAAAATTTCAAATCGATATCTTTTAAGGTTCTTGCAAGTCATTTGTTTTTTACAAAGGTGCTTTCGTAAAATGGTCCTAATTTTTTTTCTACACATTGTAGAGTAACGAATCAAAGTGGGTTTTCAGGCCTCTGCTTTCATCTGTAAGGCAGATATGGGGGTAAGAACCCTTAACGACAACTTTGTTTTTCTTTGGAACCATATTCAAATGAATCCAACGTTAAAAAATAGATATCAATTAATTCTATACTGTATTTTTTTCATATTTTTAGATCAATTTTTAGAGGTGCAAAACATACATTTTTTTCCGAGGGTGGTTTTTATAATAACCACTGGAGACACACCAACTAAATAAATCACGTATAATCATCTCTTCCAGCCCATTACGCTCATTTATTGAAGTCCGTAAGATAGCCCATGTTAAAAACTCACTACTTATTTACTTTTTTTTTTCAGAAATAACGAGGTAAAAAATGTTGAAAAACTTTACATATCTTATTTTGGCTAACATCTTGAAATTATAAACTCTATTATATGCATGCTCAACACATTTCTGGACAGTTTTTTCTTTTTTAGTTACGAGAATGCTGGCAAAGTGGGTCCGAACCTTATTGCGAAATAATTTTAATTATAAAATTATCCCCAAGAAGTGGTACGTACGTATTTTTGATACGAAAGGCCAGCAACTCGAAGCCAGGTTAGTACTTCTTAGTACAGCTTTCAGACTAGGGGAATATAGCTCCACCTTCTAACGACTTGTATATCAGCACATACGAGGAAGATGTGTAACGTTAGGCCAGAGTTGCATAGTGGATATACCATGGGATATAAAGCAGCCGGTCCCTTGTTTATTAAATATTAGGCAAGCAAAACATTCCTACTCTTGAATAGAGAAGCTCGACAATATTTCCAAGTGGGGATAGCCCGTTTCCTGGCGTCGGTGATTGGCCTTAGTATCGGAAATAGGCCGAAGTTAGAACAAAAAAGTGGTTCATACTCCACTATTAACTGTAGCGCCTCGGTTATTTTTACCTAATATAAAATCTTTGATTTTCAAGGAATTACCTTCATAACTTCAGGAGTGGTTAAGAATATATTTGTCGGAGACGCCACCCTTGCAGGCGCCTAAAGGCACATAATTCACTGAAGTCAAGAGAGCGTTATCAGCAAGTACCGATATCTATATGTATATATCTCCATATATGGTAATGTGAAACAGATGACGCCTAGAGTACCCTGGGACAAACCCTGCCCCCGGTGAGCAGAACAAAACTCCTTAAGAGGCCCGTGGATGAGTATTCTGAGCATAAACTTTGTAGATAGAGTGCGAGATAGTGGGACTAGTAGTTGCGGACTGCTAGCTCCTCAATAAAGTATTATGTGGTATTGTTTGTATTTTCAACAATAAGACATTATTATTTGACATTTACCTGTTTACATAAATCATAACTCATGTTACTTTGTTACTTATGTGACTGTTATTTAACTGATTATTTAGCGTTTACAAACGAGTGGCCTAAATCTAGTAGATCCGCCCCTGTCACCCTCGACATAAATTACTTTCTTTTTCAAGGGGGTTCAATTTAAGTAGCAATTGTTTCTATACATTATAATTCTCACTAATAACTAATAGAATTTTAATTTTTTACATTGTATGATTTTACTAAACATAAACAAGGATTCAGACAATTTTTGTGCCAGTCATTGTCGAACACATTGAAGCCGTTCGGGCGATAACACCCACATAGGTGTGTAACCCCTCATGCACATAATCTTTGAAACCCTCTTTATTACCTACCGAAAAAATGTACTTGCTGAGAACCGATTATAAGAACAATGGGTTTCGGGATAGGGAGAACCAGACCGTAGCTCCCATTTTTATAACGGTTTGAATTATTTTTGTCTATTCAATAACAAACTGAGCTTATAGGCCGGTCGTCGTAACGTCAAAATCTTCGATTTTGGTCAGAAATTTAAAACAGCAATTTTATTGACTATTCTTATGGGAAAAAATGCGCTGAACACGATGGTAACATTAAAAAAAGTATAAAACACAGGCTTCATTGACATTCTCATTTTATTTATATTCTTTGACTTTTCAACAAAAACGGCGCGCGTCGGGCAAAAAAAGAGTCAAGATATAAAAAATGAAGATTATATCAATACGCGTCGTTTGAGATCTGTAGTGACCTTCTATCTTTGACCGTCCCATTATTATAAACAAATTAAGGGTCCTAAATTAATAATTGTTTTTTCTGTTCAACGAAAGGTCAGATTTTTTGCACTTTCCACCCCCGGCAATCGATAAATATTGATAAAACTTACCATTTCTATGTGGTCTTGTCCCTTTTTTCTTTTTTATTTACCTCCCGCCAACGTTTTTAAAAAAATTGCTTATTAAACAAATGAGATATCTCAGGTCAGGAATGTCGTATGGAAATGTAATTCTCGGCAAATAAAAAAAATCGGTAAAGGAATTTACACAGAACTTCCCTCTTTATTTGTGCGCGGGTCACTCTAAATAATTAATAATTACGAAATGACATTGAAAACAATAATCGGAATATAGTTATCACTATTATTACAAAGAAGACCTGGTAAGTTTTCGTCAAAAAAATATACAGAGTACTCATCCAACAGCAGAAGTTCAATACTAAATAACAGGTGCCAAATATGGAAGGCTTGCGCAAATACCTTAACAAATGTCCACCATGAATTATTTCTTGGGATGACCACCCTGTATATTTTTCAATAAAAGTATAACAGCATATGTGAAATGTTATTGCCATCTGACACATTTTCAATTCCACATTCACGTAGTGAAGTGGAAGTATAATGGTGGTTAAAAAATTTTTTTTTGAAATGTTTCAAAAACGTTGGTTAAAAATTTTCAAAATCTCTTTTCTTCTGAAACAGATTTAGAATATTGTCTAAATGTTATTTGTGGCATTACGTTAATTTTTTTTTTTTTTTTCTTCAATTCTTTGGGACTTCCTGCCACATGTATGTTTTCTTTCTAAGCGGTGCTATGGGAATCTACAAAATATAACACAATTAACCAGTATGTTACTGGTAAAAAAACCTCTACGCCTGTGACGTTTACGTCAAAGGATCAGTTAAAGGTTTTTTTTTTTTTTTTTTTAATAAACAACACAAATAAGTATAAAAACTTGAAATTAAATATTTCGCCGACGTTTCGGAAATCTAATCTGTTTCCTTTTTCAAGGCTTTTTTTGAAAAATCTTTTTTGCTGTGTATGACAAATACACAGCTCTAAGAATGTTTGTTATATTCAATATCCATAGATACTTACTATTTACATAGAACTGTTGATATAGTTAACAGTTTTTTAGTTTCTATACAATGTTAAGTTTGTGAAGTTCTTCTTTTAACATTGGCAGCCAAGTTGTACAGACATCTACGGAACAATTCGACACGCAATTATCCTCATTCAATAATATTATCGCGGATTCTTTAATTTTCCTTTTTTTGCTATCTGCCTCTTTTGTTAAAATTTTTGCCGAGTCCCAGTTTATTCTATGTCCGTTCTCCCACGCGTGTTCGCAGATCTTGGACCTCTGAATTTCATTTTTTCTGATATAATTTTGATGTTCGCCCAATCTTACACTAAAAGGTCTGGATGACTCACCCACGTATTGTTTGTTGCACTCACACGGAATACTATAAATGCAGTTTTTTGAATTTTGCTCGTGGTTTGTTGGTTTCGTCTTTGTCAGAATAGATCTTAAAGTGTTACTTGTTTGAAATACCGTCCTAATATCAAATCTATCATCGATGCGGCGCAACTTTTCGGATAATCCGCATACATAAGGAATTAACGCTGTGTAACGTTTTTCAGGTTTTTGTCGTACCTGATTGTTATTTTCAATATTTATGAAGGTTTTATCGACAAAACCCCCAGGGTATTGGTTATTATAATAAGAGCTTCCTTTATAAACCGCTTCTCATTGTTTAGTATTTCATCATTAGAAGAAATGATTTTGGCCCTATCATACAAACATTTTACAACACCCCTCTTAACGTGCATCGACTGATTTGAGTTGAAATTTAAATATCTGTTGGTATGTGTTGGTTTTCTATAAACACTTGTTTCAATTGTACCATTTACTCTTTTAATTAAAACATCTAAAAATGGTAATTCATTTCTAGTTTCCTTTTCTAAAGTGAATTTAATAGAAGGTTCTTTATTATTTAAATGATCCAAAAAACTATCTAGTAACTCAATACCATGAGGCCAGATTGCAAAGATATCATCTACGTATCTCCACCAGATAACCGGTTTGTATGCACAATTTTGAACATGCCTAGTCTCAAAATCCTCCATAAATATATTGCTTAAAATCGGTGACAATGGAGAACCCATTGCCATACCGAAATCCTGCTGATAGAAATCATTTTCTAATTGAAAATAAGTTGTTTTTATACACATAGTTAAAAGTTCCATTATAGTATTTACACTCAATTTAGTTCTCGCTTCCAAATTATTTTCATTTAACAATTTGTCTTTGATTATTTTTAAAGTTTTGTCTACTGGGACGTTAGTGAACAGACTAACTACATCAAAACTAACCATCAGATGTGTATTATGAATACTGTTTTCATAAACTTTTTCGATAAAATGTTTACTATTTTTTTAGCAAAAAAAGGAAAATTAAAGAATCCGCGATAATATTATTGAATGAGGATAATTGCGTGTCGAATTGTTCCGTAGATGTCTGTACAACTTGGCTGCCAATGTTAAAAGAAGAACTTCACAAACTTAACATTGTATAGAAACTAAAAAAACTGTTAACTATATCAACAGTTCTATGTAAATAGTAAGTATCTATGGATATTGAATATAACTAACATTCTTAGAGCTGTGTATTTGTCATACACAGCAAAAAAGATTTTTCAAAAAAGCCTTGAAAAAGGAAACAGATTAGATTTCCGAAACGTCGGCGAAATATTTAATTTCAAGTTTTTATACTTATTTGTGTTGTTTATTTATAAAAAAAAAAAAAAAAAAAAAAACAACCTTTAACTGATCCTTTGACGTAAACGTCACAGGCGTAGAGGTTTTTTTACCAGTAACATACTGGTTAATTGTGTTATATTTTGTAGATTCCCATAGCACCGCTTAGAAAGAAAACATACATGTGGCAGGAAGTCCCAAAGAATTGAAGAAAGAAAAAAGATTTAGAATGTCATGAAACGTGAACATTTTAAATTTCAGCAAAAAAAATTTTTTCCATCTAAGTATTCTAGTGGTAACATTATTTTCCAAAATGGTTAAAAAATGATTCATTTTTTTTTCCGAAATTGGTTTGGAATATCATGAAACGTGGAAATTTTAAAATTGAGCAAAAAAAAATTTTTCATCTATTCTATAGAAAGTAGTGAAATAGATTAAAGATTTTTTCATTTTTTTTATTTGTTTGAATAGGTTTAGAATGCCATGGAAACGTGGAAATTTTAAATTAGAACAAAGAAAAAAAATTAATTTTTTTGAAATTTTTCAAAAATGGTTTAAAAAATTTCAATTTTTTTTTCTTCTGAATTAGGTTTAGAATGTCATGAAACGTGTAAATTTTTAATTTGAGCAAAAAAAAATATTCCATCTATTCTAGTGGTATTTTTTTTCCAAAATGGTAAAAAAATGTTACAATTTTTTTTCTTCCTAAATAGGATTGGAATGTCATGAAGCGTGGAAATTTCAAATTTGAGCAAAAAAAAAATTTTTCATCTATTCTATAGTAAGTACTTTTTCAAAAAAATGTTTAAATTTTTCAGAAAAATGTTTAAATTTTTTTAATACGATTAGAGAACCATGGAAACGTGAAAATTTTAAATTTGAACAAGGAAAAAAACTCCATCTATTTTAGTGGGAAATTTTTAAAAAATATGGATAAAAAAAATATACATATATTTTTTAAATAGGTTTAGAATGCCATGAAACGTGGAAATTTTAAATTCGAACAAAAAAAATTTTTTCTTCATCTATTTTAGCGGTAAAAATTTTTTCAAAAAAATTGGTAAAAAAAACGTTTAATTTTTTTTTTCTGAAATAGGTTTAGCATGTCATGAAACGTATAAATTTTAAATTTGGGCAAAAAAATTTTTTTTCACTATTCCGTTTAGACGGTCCACCCGGTATATTTTCCAGTGAAAGTTTTACCATTTCTTCGCTGACAGTAGAGTCAACTACCTACCAAATTTGACTGCTCTCCGTCAAGTAGTTTTTTAGTAAATGCACCGACAGACAGACAGATTGACGGAATTGAAAAACCTATATTTTCGTAATCTACGTGTTCTGAAACGTCAAAATCCGAAAAAATCTCAGAGGGTGATTTTTTCTCAAATACAATACCTACTTCCCTTCGGTATGCGAGGGAAGTAAAAAGGAAAATTTTGAAACTAGACAGACCCCTCTATCCGTTAACTAGGACCGGAGATAGACCATTTTGCGTTTACCACTGTCAATGGTTTATCAATCAAATTTTTGAGAACAATCTTGTGATAGCATAAAGGTATATTAAACTAACTACTAGTTCTTAATTGTCACAAAAATTCATTGACAGTCGTAATCGCAAAATGGTCTATATATCTCCGGTTCTAGTTAACGGGTCCGAGGTCTGTCTAGGTTCAAAATTTTCCTTTTTTTAATATATTTTATTTGCCAACAATTACATTTCGATACGATATTCTTAAGCTGAAATATTTCATTTGTTTACCAAGTAATTTTTTTTAAAACGTTTGGGGGGGGGGGGGGGGTAAAAAAAGAAGAAAGGGCCAAGACCACATAGAAATGGTTATTTTTATCAATATTTATCGATTGCCGGGGGTGGAGAGTGCAAAAAATGCAATGGAAAGTCGCAAATCCTTAATAAACAAATTAGTTTATTAGTTTAAACAATTGCAAAATACTCGAGATATTGACACAGAAAAAAAAAATGGAAATTCTATGAACAAAAGGCAACATTTGGAACACAATAAAACATCCGCTTGAACTTTGGTTGAACAGAAAAAAAATGCTCATTTAGGACCCGTAATACAGATTAAGGATCCTAAATGTATTTATATTATTTATATTAACAAGTGAACGGTCGAAGATAAAAGGTCCTGCAAGTCTCAAACGATGCATATTGATAGAATCTTAGCTTTTTATATCTTGGCTTTTTTTGTCAGACTCACGTTAAAAACTCAAAAAACATAAAAGTATTAGAATTTTCTCTAAAAACCATTGCTCTTATCAATGAAGCCTACGTTTTATAAATTTGTTTAATGTCACCATCGTGTTCAGCGTAATTTTTCCTATAAGAATAGTCAATAAAATTGGCTGGAAAATTGTTATTTTAAATTTCTGACCAAAAAATGTTAGACGACCGGCCTATTAACAAATATTACGTTTTATACATTTTAGAATTAGATACTGTGATGTAACCTACTATCAGACGCAGATTTGCACTACGAGGGCAATTTAAAAATTCCGTTATTTCACCGGTACATTACGGTAATTCAACGTCACGACAGTAATTTTTTGTGCTACTTACTACTTGGTTAATATTAAATTATTATATTAAATAAATTCTTGTATTTGAACAGTGGGAACAGTTTTTCATGTTGGCGATAAAACACACCAATTGATTTAACCGGGACGTAGGTACGGGATTGAGCCTGAAAATATATACCTCAGTAAGGTTGAGAAAGGTTCCAGAACCCTATAGGAATACCAAACTATGCGAAAAAATAAACAAAATAGAAATATTTTGAAAATCATCACTACGAAATCTATTCTTTCGAAATACGCCCCTTTATCTTTAACTGTCAGGAGATACAGTTTTTAAAAATTCACCTATACAAAATATATAAATTAGTGAAAACACTTTTTTTATTGAACCTACAACTCATATTAAAGTGCTTGCTTGATATTATAAAAATTCTAAAAAATTCCAAATTGACAGGAAGTGACAACATTATTATTAATTTATTAAAGAAATGTATGCATCAAATATGTTTACCACTAACCAATATATGGCGATCTTAATCATATATTCTTTAACTGTCGAATTAACCAAGTACATACCGAGTGGCTTCCTTGAACTAAGAGAAAATAATATAATAGACCCGATGTGGCGACCTGCTATATTGATTATAAACGACTTCTTTATATTTACATTGATCATAGAGCCTTTGGATAAAATTAATGTTAAAATATAGTAGTATGCTTGAATTTATAGTTTAGCTTCGTCTCTCCTACTGTTTGTAGAATAACTGTACCTGTGTATGTCTCAAAATGCCCTGACCTACCCTTGGCAAGAAGTGTGTCACCCTTGTTTTAGATCATATTGGTTCATCTCGTCTTAGGTTCCGGTATCGATGTGGTTAGGGAATATAGGTATAGTTAAAAAAAAAAAATAATAATAAACAAATGTGAAAGATACAACATATGTGGCTAAAGGACAAGTTTCAACGGCCAAAGAGCTAGAGAACAAAAAACTAACCAATATATTAAATACATCGATAAGCAACGGAATATTTCCTAAAAAATTAAAATTAGCTAAAATCAAGCTTCTATTAAAATCACGTAACAAGAACATAATTCATAACTATAGACCCATATGTATATTGAGTAGTTTGTCGAAAATAATTGAAAAAGTTATTGTTAAAAGATTGATTGCTTTTCTAGAAAAATATAAATTACTTAGTAATAAATCAATTCGGTTTTCGAAAGGGCTTGTCAACCGCCAGTGCAGTCACTGAATTTCTGAATACCCCTTATAACAACTTAGATGATAAAAAAATGTATTGGTGTATTTTTAGATCTTAGTAAAGCTTTTGATCTAGTATGTCATGAGCAACTGTTAAATAATGTGTATGGCGTTATAGGTAAACCCTTGGATTGGTTCAAATCATATCTACAAGGCAGAAAACACTATGTTGAAATAAACAATTGTTCATGTAATATTCTAAAAAGTTCGCATGGCGTTCCTCAAGGATCAGTTTTAGGGCCCTTATTATACATAATTTATCTAAATGACTTTAATGTTGCACAATCTATAATGTTCGCAGACTATACGTCTATACTTATTTCTGACATCAAAACTGACAATGCACTTCAGAAAGCAAATTTGATGATTCAACGGGAAATGAGTGATATAATGACAACATATATGCTTATTTTGAATAATAAAAAACCTTCTTTTATAAGATTTAATCCTGCAAACACTAATTTAATTATAGCTATTTAATTAAAACAAAAGATGGCACTATTAAACAAGACAAACATGTAAAATTTCTAAGCTTACACTTATCAGATAATTATTCATGGACCTTTCAGACTGATACGGTTAGTAAAAAGATCGCCTCCCGCCTCCATATGTTATTGTATTATAATTTGTTGCAGACTTATTGTCGGTATAAACAGTGTCGGGGTCTTTGATATTTACCGCATTGTCAAAGGCGCCGACACTTTTTATAGCGACCAAATAGATGAGAAGAAGTATACTCAACTACGAAAGATAGTAAGTAGATCAGTCTTACTGACTTACTACCACGCGCAGTTTCACTCTGTGATTTCTTACGATGTATTGGCTTGGGGTGCCTCATCAGAAGGCGCCCGCGTTTTCAAGCTTCAAGAAACAGCGGTACGTTTTATTGTGGGGGCAAACAGAAAAACGTCCTGTAGAGATATTTCTAAAGAATTACGTAAATTAACTCTGCCATATATATATATCTAATTTACTTGCTCATTTATGCTAAATATCAATTACAGAATATACCTACTCTAAATAATAACCATTCATATAATACTAGGAATTAATTGATACTGGAGGTTTCAAATCAGATTAACTGTGTTTGAAAAAAAATCAATACTACTTGGCAATAAAGGTGTACAATAAATTACCAAATTCATTCAAGGAACTCGAATTAACAACATAAAAATATGTTGTACAATAAAAATTATTACTATTCATTAAATGAATACTTAAAAATGATGTTCTGTGATATATTTATACCGTATTATGTATTGTATTGTATGTATGTTCTATCTGATGTACTTTTTAAGGAAATCGTGACTGTGATCCTGTTTTAATCCCAATTCTAATAGGATTGTTCTATTTGTTCTTATTTTTAAATTGACTGAATGTTAAATAATGTGATATATAATATTGTGAGACTGCCCATATCTCTTGTGTTTATATACTATTTTTTATTTATTGCTGTCTTTATACTTTTAAAATTTTGTATACTGATATATTTTTTGTTTTCTATTCTCTTTGTTACTGTGTTCACTGTTTGTATATCTATTTACAAATATTCCTAACTGCGGCTATATCATACATTATAATCGAATGGACTAATAAATTATTACTTTTTTTTTCGCGTTAGCGATGCTGGATAGTTATCCCGTGTCTCCGATATTCTCACGGGAGCAGCGCCAGCGAATTATCTACAACCACTCCCCACATCCCGCAGGGTTAGTGGTTGTAGATTCCAGAATCGTGTGCCCTAAGTAGACTCAGGGACCCCAAGACGACTGCCTTCTGCATTTAGCCTGCCAACCTTTCGGCTGATTTTTGGCAGGCCGGTATGGTCTTCAATGCTGAGAGCAGCGTAGGCCTCATCCCACCGAGAACGCCGATTATCAGGACGACCATCTTGACCGAGTAGTCTGGGTATAGCGCTAGGAGCTCATACCGGAGATCTCGGTATTTAGTCCGTTTCTCCTCCTACTTCAAGGTGATGTTTGTCTCGGCAGGTGCCGAGAACTCGATGACATACATCACCTTGGTCTGGTGGTCGAGGGCTGACTATGTCAGGCTTGTTGGCTTGAATCAGTCTGGCGGTCGGGAACGAGTAGTTCCAATAAATTCGGCACTTCTCGTTCTCGACAACGGACTCGATCTCTCCGGGAACATAAGGCAGCACTGGTGTTCGGTCTACCTCGTACGAGTGCCGAAGATGGTAATCAGCACTCGTAAAGCCGCGCTATGTCTGTGCATGTAGGCCGAAGTCGCGTAAATCGGACATGCAGATAGTAAATGCATGAGCAACTCCGGCGCCTGATAGCAGGTCCTACAATTTAGGTCGGGGACCTCTACACCCATAACACGACTGCGGTAGACCAAGGTGTTAATAACACCATCTTGGCAGGCCACAATGAATCCCTCGGTCTCCGACTTTAGCCCTGCTGACCTCAGGAATGCAAAGGTCAGCTTTGTCGATAAACCCAGTGTCTCTATGTTGTCGTAGAACACTCCATGCATGGGTTTATCGACGTGCTGCCCGAACAGATTTCTCTGCTCGGCAGCTTTAATTTGGGTTGTCAGGCGATTTGGCGGAAGCTCAGTTACTGTGCATCAGCACCTCGCCTGCCTCTTCGCCTGAAGTCGAAAACGAGATCGAGATCATCTGCGGCCCTGCGTGCTGCCTTAAATAAAAATCCGCCCACTCCTACGGTTTCATGATCTCTCACTAACCGCAGGAGTGATTATTATTATTATTACTATTATTATTATTATTACCATTATTATTATTATTATTATTACTATTATCATTTTCAGTGACGACATGGTTCAACGTGTGTCGAGTTCGGTGAAAGGCACATGTTTCATGGCTCCTACGGGATATCGAGATAAATCCTTATAAAGCAACTCGAGTAAAGTGTAATCCTTGAGTGCTTGACCGTAAAATCTGTACCTGGATTCGTCCCTTCTTGAAGTGGGTGATATAAAATAAGCAACCGCCTGCCAGATGTATGAATGAAACAGATAAAATTTTTGTTTATGTAGCATTAGCATTGGTTATTTATGTCTTTGTTAAATTTTAAACAAGAATTGGAGATCAAAATCGAAAAGATATTAGACATTATTTATAGGTAATAAACATAATATATAGGTATATGGAAAAACTGCCCGAAATTGAAACCGATTGTTTCAAGGAAACGACATACAAGGTGAGCAAACTATCCCTTCGGACCTCTTTTCTCATAACGCGCAAAAAAAAAATTGTTACCGCGAGATAGGGCCCTTCCCAGCAACTCCACCGTAGATGGATATTTACTTGTGTAGCGGTTAATAAATAAAAAAGGGGAAAAAAAATACAAAAATAAAATAAAAAATAAACGTTTCCAGATTCAGAGACCGAAGAAACAGAAAATTTAGAAGAAAAATAAGGAGATGACGATAGATGGAAACTTAATAGAAGCATGGAAACATAAAAGAAGCATCTCTCAAACACCTACACTTCCCATCCTATATTCCCACCCCATGCGTCATGCGGCTCTCGTTGCTGACAACAAGCATGTCCAATGTCCAACCCCACGTATGCAGCTGGTCCAGCGGTATATAAAACATCCGAGATTTGGTCCCGGCACGCGGTTTGACCATCCGTTGGGCGTGTTCGACGGACGACCAAGCTGCGTGTTGGAACGAACCTCCATGTATGCCCAGAATTGGCAGCAATGCCCACCTTGCGCCGGCAAATCAATCAATCAATCAATCAATTATCATTTTCAATGACGACATCTCGTACATTTCCTACAGGCGAGCAACATACGTAGCGTCTCTTACAGTTCACTGCCGACCAAGTCAATATAGGGGGAGACAGGGGCATGCTTTATTTGTCTATACTTCATTAAATAATAAATGTAATGTATTACTTAATAGATAAAACATCATTACTCTTATGTAATTAAGATTTCTAAGTTTTGTGATATAGTTACGCGAATAACTCCTAACTAGATGGCCATATCCAGGGAACAGACAAATTGAATATATCTGTCAATGTCGCGAGCAATGCGTCTACCAATGCATAAGATATTCCTATTTTAACGCAAAACAGTACGATTTTTAAATTTACCAGAAACGTTTCTACCGAAAACACGAATTTTAAATCTCTGTTATTATTTTGTTCATTCTAAAACACAAAAAATTGAAGTACGGATCTGTAGTACTCTTGTCAGCAATAATTGTGCCGATCTTGATATTTCGATGGCCGGTTTTTATGGCCTTTTTTATGTACACTAAACAAATGGAGGCAAGTATGCCTAATGTAATGGCATCTCTCAATTTTACAATACAGCAGATTTTGTGTTGAAATCTGAATGCTAGAAGTATCAACTTTTAGGAACAAACAGCTTGATAATGATAACTATTTTTTTCGACAACCGATACTTGTAAAAAAAAAAAACAAAAAACCTTATCTGATTTTTAGTTTTGAATGAGATATTTTAAGATATGTCATTATGTGAGATAAGCGGTGATAGAATTTAATGGCGTCACATGGCCGGTCTCCTCACAAACGTTTCATTGAGTGGAAGAGCAAACCCCTGTCCTTCGGACAGCTTGTTTGAACTCTGCCATTTGTTAGGAATATTTCAATGATACAATTCATATATTATAGTGTACATTTTTCATTATTATTATTATTATTTAAATGGAAAAACAGAGTATGAATTTTGAGGGGAAACGGAAAAGTTGAAAATTAAAGAACCCTTCTGTTTATATAGTCATCGTTTAATTCCCAACAAATGATGGTATTTACCGAAATTATATCAATAAAACATTCCAGTATATTTTGGTGTATACACAAGGGTCATGACATTGAATTTGAATGAATGCCACGGGCGACAGCTTTTGTTCAATAGAAGGCATACAATACACCTTATGTCATTAAACAATAGTCCGATGGGTGG
This sequence comes from Stenurella melanura, assembly GCA_963583905.1. Taxonomy (NCBI): domain Eukaryota; kingdom Metazoa; phylum Arthropoda; class Insecta; order Coleoptera; family Cerambycidae; genus Stenurella; species Stenurella melanura. The sequence goes on from OY757312.1 coordinate 139,784,224, forward strand.
ATAATTAGGCCAAATGGCATTTGAAAGGCTAGTGACCCTACTAAGGCCCTTCGTGGATGATATTTATTTTTATGTTTAGTACAGAGGAATATGCTGTTATTATTTACTGAAGTACAGTGTAAGTGAAACATATTCTTTGTAGGATTTTGCAAACAGTGGAAAGAACTTCTTTCTACTGTTTGCAAAAATCCTATAAAGAATATGTTTCATTACTATAAGCAAACAAATAATAAATAATTCACTTTTATACAGTGTAAGTGGCTTACACTATGCAATCACAATCTCAATAGGGAACTTAGAAACTGGGTTACAGCTAAGATTAAGGTTTTTGTGTCACTTTGTTTTTTATATCAGGGTTGTGAATTTTTTAATTAAATTAACACTCAGGTGATATGAGGAACTAGGTATAAACGTGGGTGCACTTTAAGTTGTGCTAATAGGATATTGGGGATTGCGTTGAAGTGGTCTTTGGATTATTTCAGTGGATATTTTTTATTACATTACTGGCAAGTACTCACAGAAATAACACTGCCATGTTTTTCAAAATTTTTATATCTTTAATTCATAGGGAAAAAAACGAATATGTGAAATTTCGCACCTTTTACAAGAACTATTTTAATTTTACAAAGCTAGTGTCTTGACTGCTGGTAGCTCACTGCGCTGTTTGTCAGTTGTCATTTTATATCAGACGTCCAGAATGTTAGGTTAGGATTGTGTTTACGAGCTAAAACAATATGTTTAAGTAGTGTTTCGTGACAGGTCATTCAAATGATAATATTAATACCCCAAAAATAAATATTCCTTTTCCTTCCCAAAGAGGAAAATAGAAAGAAAATATTTAGCTGTGACGACGCAAGCCGATTGTTGCTACGTCACTTGACACATTCTCGTCGTCATTGCAGCCAACATAGGTAGCTTAAATTTACTGTATAGTGTGTGCAGTATAACTTATAGTGACAACATTGGCAAGCGAACGTTTAAAATATGTTCAATAAATACATGCCTTTCTCTAAAGTCCTAGCTTTCTTATAAAAATTTTATACGAAACCTAATAACCCAAAATACGTTATAATGTTTAAACTAATATAAATATATTAGTTTAAAATTTGATCACCTACTGGAAAGACCCATTGACAGGAAGGGATATATACGAATAAATTTTTATATTTTTAATGAAGGTTTGTTATTATTTTGCACGATAAGAGCTGTGAGGACGGTTTCTGAGAACTCTAGGGGTTGGGAAAAATATTTCCTGCAACTTCTAGACGTGCACAATAAGTACGCAAATTGCATCCAAGACACGTCTCTTTTCTAAAAAAAATCGCTAAGACTGAAAAAGTGTGTTGCGTTCACAATTTGCTAAGGGTTGTTAACACCTCTCTAAATTATCATTATTACTTGCAAATTTGTAAAATATATCGACAAACGTCAATTTCATGTAATACCCACGCGTTCTTACGACTTATTTTATTTGAAAATTGTTTATTGTGTTTAAAGGAGATAAATAAATATTCCAGTAAGTCGGAAAATTTGTGAAGAAAAACATTTCTCGCGAAGTTAAGCAAACAAGCTGTTGATGATGCATGTACTAGCGATAAGATATAGGTGTTGGAAAAAATGCACACCTTATCAATAATAGATTTGCATATTTAGAAAACAATTTTACATATTCCTGCTACTTAAATGTTTAAAAAGTGTTTACTTTACTAAAAGGTTGCAAAATAATTTTAACACATTACATTATTCCATTAGAATGTATTCAAGTACACTTTTTTCAGATATTTCTTGTACAGGTTTTATAATAATGTCTAAATGATCATATAAACGAATAATACGTATGTTTAATTTGGTTCAGAAACAGATTTAAGGTCTATGCAAAGATTTCCGCACCGTGTCAGACTCCTAATGAGATCGGATCTGTAAAAGAAAGATCAAGAGAAGGGAGGTCGAGGTCAACAAATGCAGGCAACGCAACGGCGGTTTTTAACTGTCAGAGGAGCAAGGATTAGTTTAAGAAACTACGTACTGTTAAGCCAGACTTTTAAGGATAGTATCATAAAAGCTAGAACTGAATGTAATCGATCATTTGCCTTTATCCTCGTTCACTCAAGATTTCAACAGCATTTAGCTCACATGAGGTGCTTGGAAAAAATACTAAGGGTACTAATAACTCGAAATATTGTTTTGAAATGAGTGATTCTGAAGAAGCAATATTTTATACTTCAAGTGCCGTCAAATACTATATTCTTGAAAGTATGAGTAAAAAGCGCAAGTTCTCTGCACACCCTATAAATACCCACAGACACATGTTTGGAGAGTTGCATCATCTTTATATAGAATTAAGGCAACGGCCTGCTAAATTTATGGAATATATGAGAATGAAAATAGAAACCTTTGATTACACATCTCTGATAGAATTTTGAAAAATTGTCGAGAACAGATCTATTATGACGGTTTCTATCTTTTTGGTTTCACAAGGGGGCGTGATAAATATTGAAACGTTATACTTCGTATGTGGAAATAAAACGAATTATTGAATTTAACTTACCCTAATGATTTACTAAAAAAATACATAAACAAATGCAGAGCAATTGACATCGGGGTCGTGAGTAAACTTTACAAAAACTTTCGTCAGAATAGTCAGGTAAACAAACCATTAAAAGTCCATCTGACATATAACAAAAGACAAAGTAAAAATTGTACACAAAATAAGAGGCCGTATACAGTAAATAATTAAACAAAACTAAACGCGGTCTGGCCAGGACGTTGTAAACAAATAATTTTTACGATAGTTAAGCTCAGCTGGATTACATATAGACACACAAAAGAAAAATATTACTAACTGTACGTAAAATTAATGACAAAAATGGCCCGACAATTCATAATTTCGACATAAACTGGTTCGGCAGTTGAACACTATGTTTTTATGCCCAAAACACACAGGAGAAGTTAAAATAACGGGACGGTATAGCTACGCCACCAAAACAAGGTTATTCACGCACTATTATCTTCTCATGGGGTACAAGAAGACTTTATCGGACGATAATACTGCATACAATCAAGAATATTACTAGCCAAACGTGGAATGAGATATTGAAACCATCAATAATTCTGCATTTCCGCAATCGGCTTCAAACAGCAACATTAGCATCACGAGAGGCATACATATAAACTAAAATAACTACTTTACTGATTCTATTCGCAGTTATTATTCACTATATACAGATATTTACATATATATGGCGGCTTTTTAATTCTTACGGCCTACCGGCCAACCGCCCCCATGCCATCTTTTCAGCGTTTTATCTTTTCTGTGGCTGAAGGGGAAACGCGCCGACTCTGAATGGCAGTCGGCGCGTATATCGTCTACTATTCGCTAAACTTGGTCGTACAAGCTACTGCGCCATTGGTCAAGCATTTGTCATGATTAGCCGATAAGATTTAAACGCATATAATTTAAATAATAAATAGAATAATTGCTCGCTTTATCGTACTGGCACACATAATTGAAAGTTGCAAATTGACCTATAATGTATTTCAAAACGTGAGCGTTACAATATTTCACTAATTAAGCTGTCGATATCCATACCGATCAAACCTGATAAAAGCAAAGAAAACAGACAACTTAATTCTCGCCGCTCTTATAGTTTTTCGGCTACTAAGCGTGTCTCAGCTAGTCGCTCCAATATATGCACCTTCATACAAAATAATAATATCATTTTTTACCCTTCGCAGGTATCGCAGCTCTCATCGTTAATCACAGCCCCAACATAATCGTACCCTAATAAATCTAAAGCTCTCTTTGAAATGCGTTTTTCAGAATTCTTCAGGTGTTTTGAACCAAAAGCAGATCACTTGATTTTACGTATGCCTAGGGGGGTTAAAGCAGTGGTAGCAAAGCAAGATGTAGTAATCCTCTATTAATTTATACGATTTTTCTATTACTTATTTTAAATGTTTATTTACAGAACTCATTTGTATTTTGTTATTAAATATTCTTCTGAGTTTACCGTTGGAGCAAATGGTGGATATCTGATTTTTATTTTTAACTGTCTAGATTTTCGGGTATTACCCGAGAAATAGTCGCGACAGACGCCGATTAAAGGCCATAGATATTAATGATGGACTGATTAGATAAATATTTAAAACATTAAAGTGGATAATACTATATTGTGTAATCTATTTAACAATTTGATTAAAATATTATGAAGCTGTTTGTTATCGTTTTACATTGTAAACATAAATACCTACTGATAAATTCAAAGTTTTCAATGCACCCCATTGTAAGTTATAACATTTAAGCTTCCATTCCATTTTTAAAATCTGAATTAAGTTTAATGATGTTTTTCAATCTCGGGAAAGTTACAATGTACATAAAATGTCTGGTATGTTTAATGATGTTAAGTGGCTATTAACGACTATTGTATATAATGGTGTATAAACTATTCAACACTATAATGTTTTTTGTTTTATCACAGATCTAGGAACGTCACACAATCACAAAAATGAGTGGAAAATAGGCCGTTTTTTAGCCGTTATTTATCACTATCGGTGAAATAATAAATTCTGCCAAATGAAAAAAAAAATGTACCGTCTGTCTCAGCATGAAAGCTCATCTATTCTATACAATAATAAAACGTCAAAAACAGGTTATATTCTATTTTTGATCGTATGGGGTAATTCTTAAGGACCCTACAAATGTTATGGGGGATGGGAGGTGATAATTCAATTTAATTTTTAACCGAAATTTTAAGAAAGAGGAAATTCTCAATTCGTATACAGTGTTCGCCAAAAAGTCTGCACCATATATAAAACTTTTGTATTCGATTGTTTTTTTTAAACGGGTTGGGGTTTCAACATGATTAATAACCACAAAATTGTCAAAAATATTTGTCCTGTTACAACTATGACATCTCCAAAATATCAATAGAAATTTTCAAATGGCCTCAAATGCCCTTATTTATCAAAATATGAAAAATTACCAATAGGGACAAGTTGTTTGTAATTACATTAAGAATCTAAATGTGAGTTTGATTTGAGAATTTCAATGTTTCAGTTTTTTCATTTTTTCCAAAAATGTACCTAATATACGTAACATTTATTTTTTATTTTTTTTCCAGTTAAGTTGATTTGAAATATTTCAACGCTAAAAATATATATATGTTGCATTTCTTTTTTAAATGTAATTAATAATGACAAAAAAACATTTTTTACAAAAAGTAACAGGCCAATCGTGGACTATTTTCAATAATTATGAACCCTTACTGTGGAATTTTGCATGATAATCGGCTTAAATATTAATGAAACGATTGTTCATTTATATCAAATTTTACATAACATAAGTAAAACTCAAAGCTCCTACTAAAATTTACTTCAAAAACCTTAAAAGTGAGTAATACAGATTTAATTAAAAACAAATCATATTTGTCATCTATAGTCTAAATTAAATACTATATTTCTGTATGTCTTCCTTCTCTTTCTATACATATTATCGTCCTATTGCAAAATAGTTGAAAATATCAGCTGTGCCCCTATTTATTCTATTTTCGCAGTGAATTAAAATAATTTAAATTTTTTCCTCTTTAGTAAGCATTTTTAAACGATCAACAGGAATAGAAAAATTAGATTTTATTGTAGACATTAATAAGACATCGATACGTCAAAAGCCTAGCATTTGTTTTCAAAACCCACTTGATTACCTAGCAAGAGGTATTAAATAAATCCATATTATTCACCTTTAAAGGTTTTTGAGGTAAATTTTAATAGGAATTTTGAGTTTTATTTATTGATTGGCTGATTATTTAAATAAACAATCGTTTCTTTAATATTTAAGCCGATTATCATGCAAAATTCCACACTGGGAGTTCAGAATTACTGAAAATAGTCCAGGACTGTCTTGCTGTTTTTTGTAAAAAATGTTTTTTTGCCATTATCAATTACATTTAAAAAAGAAATGCAACATTTATGTATTTTTTGCATTGAAATATTTCAAATTACCTCAACCGTAAACAAATTTAAAAAAAATGAAGTTACATATTTTTGGAAACAAATAAAAAAACTAAAACATTGGAAATCTCAAACCGAACTTCCCATTTAGATTCTTAATGTAATTAACAAACAACTTACATTTATGGTACTTTTCCATATTATGATAAATAAGGGCATTTCAAGCCATTTTAAATAGGCAATTTCTATAGAAATGATTTGTACATTGTAAAGTATGGCTCGGTTATGGTTTCCACATTACTATCATCAAACTATATCTAGTAAGTATCGGGTGAACAAAAAGCAGAAAATTTATATATATTCGAAAATTTTTGAAATTTTGGCGGAGTCGCCAGGAAACAAATGTCTAACAATTGTAATTAGATATTTTTAGAGCAGCTGATACTGAATCTGATGACAAAAGTTAAAGACAAAAAAGTGAATCCAATAGGACTGTCAGCATTGTATAACTTTTGCAGATTTACATGGAATTGAGTCACTAAAAGGCTTAAGTAGGTGGGTTGGCATCCATACCAACTAAAACACTTTCTTTACAGTTTTTATATATCTCAAATCGTTCCTGAAAAATGCGGTGTGACGTCACCTCTTACGCTAGACAAAAGTTATATTACCATCTCTATTTGTAACAAATTGTTGAAGCTGCAAAATTCGATCGCAGTTTCATGGTTAATAAATGTTTATAATCTGGCATTATCTATTTTATTCGAGGGTCACAGAACAGTTAAGATAGTTCCATAGAACTTGTTTACTATACTAGCAGGAAAAGTACACTGCGGGTTTTTTAACTAAACGAATGTTTTTATAAGGCAATAACGGATTCTCTGGAATTTATTAATTATATTTTCTATCTAGTCATCATTACACGAATAGAGAATATCGTGTATAAATATAATTAATAAAGTCCGCTTGAAGAAACTACAAACACGTGCGGAAAACAAATCATATTTGGAATTTCCATATCTATCTTTTCGTGTAACAAGATTTCTAAGGCGTAGGGATGTATTCTTGCTTTAAGCATTTGTTGTAAATGATGTGTAGTTGTTTCAGTATTGGTAGGTGGCATAGTTTCATAGTCCATTGAAATGTTACTTTCATCTTGCATTTGCTAGGGCAAGATTTTTTTTACGTGTAACGGGGGTCAGTGTGACTATAAAACTCGGTTTTCGAGTTTGAAGGCCCCACCATATGGCCGCAATCTTGAAAAAAGGGACCTAAACAGTTTTTTCGCGGTATCTAGAGCACAAAAAAATTTCAAAGACTTTTTTTGTAAACGTATTTTCAGACGTATAGTCAAAGTAATTTCAGACAGGTGTTCTTTCGTGCACCCTTCGCGCGTTTTGAATGCTGTACTTGGTTTGATCCCTTTTGCAGCATCCTAACACCTCTCCGAAGAAATTTAAAAAATGAGTAGAGAAAATTGTTCGCAATAAAATAATCTACAAAAAACATCTGATGTGTTTTTTCATTAAAATCAATAGAAAAAAGTTGTAACCCTTAAATGAGTTTTGTTTCCTGGAAATTTTAGTCCATTTTTATTATAACTTTTTCATTTTCAATTTTACGTAAGAAGTATTAAGATCAAGATTGTAGAGAATACAATTCTCTACAAAAAAAAGTCTTAGTACATTTTTGTGAGACTTACGGTTGTTAAGATACCGCGGAAAAGCTGTTTACACCCCCCTTTCCAAGATGGCGGCAAATTGGGGCGGCGGCTTCAACCCCAAAAAGCGAGTTTTATACTCACACTGAAACTCCCTACACATCAAAAAAATCTTGTCCTACCCAAAATGCAAGGTTCGGCCTAAATTTTGTAACATTTCAATAGACTATCAGCATTTCTGTCAATATCCCCTCGCCTTCTCCAGATTTTTCATTAGTTCTAGTGCGTTCTCGATATCTTCAATACTGATTCTTGGTATTTCTTACAAGTTTACGTTTACAATTTTCTTCTTCGTTCTTTGTTCGCAGCAAGTGTCAAGATTTTCGTAGAAGTCTTTCACAATTCTTTTCTATCGTTTACTGTTTGTCGATCTTAATTTTTCGATCTGTTTTTTTAATTACGATCTGCTCAGTTTTCTGATTTTTTTTGTCATCTATTTTCAAATATATCTGCATTGCGATTTTAAAAATTAACCCCTGTCGGAATCGAATATTTTTCTAGAAATCTTGATTCATCAGCTATGTACACATTTTTACTTGTTTTTTAATAATAATCTGTTCAGAGTCCTTTCTCCATTTATGTATTTTGGGCAAGGAGCAACACCGAATTTGTACCTTGTTTTGACTTGCTAAGTGAATTGCAATGATGAGAATAACAGTAACTCAGGGTTTAACGCGTCTAGCTTGCACACTGGCATTACTAGCCTAGCAGGTTCTAATCCCGCTCACCTCGAAACAATTTTAATTTTAAGATAATGCTTTATGTTAGAAACTAACGGCCAATTATTATATGACATCTGCCCCAAATATTATTAAAATTCTATGACCAGTAATTTCCACATCCAGTGCAAATATAGTGAAGACGGTTCCTTTAAGGCCTAAAACACACTAGGCGGTTTTCGCCGATTCGGCGGCCGAATCGGCAGCCGCTTGTTACAACACACACTAAGCGGTTAACCACTTGTCGTAGGAAGGCAACATTGTCATTGTTTTCGGTAGTGCTGATAATACAGGGACAAAAATGAATTTGTCTGACTCAAAGACAGAATTAATTTTGTTAGGTTTATTATTCTGTCCATCAAAAATAAAAAAAAGAAATCATAGGCGCATCCGGGAACATCCTATTGGTAAAGAACTCGAAACAAAAAGTTTATTTAATACTATATTTAATGAAATTTTTCAATTTCATTAGAATGTCGAAAACATAATTTTACGAATGACTGTATATTTTGGAAAATGATTTAATAAAGAAGAATACCCGAATGAGAAACAATATAATAAAACAGTATAATAACTACTTCTTCCCAGCTCTGTTCTTTTATTTCTGTCACCATAATCATTGTTCCTCATATCCCATATAGCAGGTCGCTCTTGAATTACATTTATTAATAGTTCAGTATCAGTAATGGGATCTATTTTAGATGTGTAAATACAATACTTTTAACGTGCAATTTAGCTTCAATGCAAGCTCAAACCGCTCGACCAATAAGTGAATGTGTGAACAGGTCCATTTGTTTACATTGCAGCATACGCCGCTCGAAGCAATAAAAACGATTCGGCACATGAATCGAACGACGGTACGCGCGTTGGTGGATGCAGCTTTCTCGCCGCGCGTCATAGAGTGAACAGCTCCATTTGTTTCTATTACAGCATGTGTCGAGTCGGCTGCCGATTCGGCCGCCGATTCGGCGGCCGAATCGGCGAAAACCGCCTAGTGTGTTTTTAGCCTAAAGTGACCTGGACGGAAAATGTGGATGTGGAGGCAGTGATTCCTTAGGCAGCGGTTTTTTACATTTCGACTGATCTGACCGTTCGCTTAACGTATAGTAGTTTCCATATATAATTCAGCCATATAAAAAACTTAGTTTTCAATTTCAATTTATATACAAAAAAGGTCCTAAAGAAGGCTTCTTTTATTATCATCACAAAAAATTATCATAAATATTTCCTAACGAGTCAAGAACGTGGACCAATCCCACTGAATATAATTGTAATACCAAATAGATGATTCGGTGAAATAAGCGATCTAGTCAACGTGGACTTCCAGGGGTGGAGTAACTGTCTCTCATAAAAGTTTAAGAATAAATTTATTACACTCTTCACACTATTGTCCGGCGGTATACTAATTAGAAGCGGTCGGTCTTCTTTAGACTTTTTTTGTGAGCTTTTTTGTATCGCTGAATTATCTATGGAAACTACTATAACCTTGGCGTTGGCAACCTATCTTGGCGGCCAATAGAACTAGCCAATATGGAGTCCACTTTCATTTATGAAATTCGTGGTTACATGGTTATCACAGCGATTGACTGATTGATTGATTTGCCAGCGTATGGTGGGCATTGCTGCCAATTCCGGGCATCCATGGAGGTTCGTTCCAACAGGTAGCTTGATCGTCCGTCGAACTCGCCCAACGGACGCGATGGCCAAACCGCATGCCGGAACCAAATCTCGGATGTTTTATATACCGCCGAACCAGCTGCATACGCCGGGTTGGACATTGGACATACTTGTCAGCAGCGAGAGCCGCATGACGCATGGGGTGGGAATATAGGATTGGAAGTGTAGGTGTTTGAGAGCTGCTTCTTTTAAGTCTCCATGCTTCCATTAAGTGTCCATTTATCATCATCGGCTGGGGTGTGGTGCAGTTGTTTGCGAGATGCTTCTTTTCAGTTTCCATGCTTCTTTTAAGTTACGATCTATCGTCATCTCCTTATTTTTCTCCTAAGTTTTCTGCTTCTTGTGTCTCTGAATGTGGCAGCTTTTATTTTTTGTTCTATTTTTGTATTTTTCCCCCTTTTTTCCCTTTCTTTTTTTATTTACTAACCGCTCCACAGGTAAATATCCATCTACGGTGGAGTTGCTGGGAAGGGCCCTATCTCGCGGTAACATTTTTTTTTGCGCGTTATGAGAAAAGAGGTCCGATAGTTTACTCGCCCTGTATGTCGTTTTCTTGAAACAATCGGTTTCAATTTTAGGCTATATATTATGTTTATTACCTATATATTATGTTTAAAATCTTTTCAATTTTGATCTCCAATTCTTGTTTAAAATTTAATAAAGACATAAATAAGCCAATGCTAATGCTATATAAACAAAAACTTATGATTCATTCACACATCTGGCGTTGCTTATTTTATATCACCCACTTGAAGAAGGGACGAATCCAGGTATATATTTTACAGTCAAGCACTCAAGCAGTACACTTTTCTCGCGTTGTTTATATACACTATTTTGTGTTGCTTTATTCAACCAGCATAATTTAATCAAATATCAACTATATGAAATAACCATACTCGTAATTTATATCAATCAGTGCAGAATTTTTCACGCTTCAACTCAGTACAATTTCGGCGTTTTGTTGTCGCTTTATACGGATTTATCTCGATATCCCGTAGGAGTAACGAAACATGCGTCTTTCACCGAACTCGACACATTTTGAACTCTAACATGGTTACCACAGCGATAATAAAAAATATTTAATCACTTTAAAGTAGTTATCAAATCTGACAGTTGTCAATTTCAAACTTTCCATTCCAATTTAGTTTCTTCTGAGTATTTTTATTCATTTTATTCTCTTGGTAAATATAACACGTGTTATGATAATTATCTATGATATCTTTCTTGCAACCGTAGCATCACATTCAACTTATCCGTCGGATTCGTTAAATCTTCGTCTACCACTGAAAACATTTAGTTTACAAATTATCTTTATATCACGACAAAAGTTAAATTGTTCCCTTGTTTTATTAGGGTTGAGTTGAATAGGATTAGCTAGACTTCGTCTATTTCTGGTAAATTATATGTAGTACTTCTTTCTCTAAATAAACACCTTATTAAGATTGGTCACAGATAAAAGTAATGTTTGATTCAAGAATCCATTGTTTCATATATATGCAAATAAATAAAAAATATAAAACAAATACTTTTGTTTAAAAAATAATTGAAGAAATGAAAAGCTTATACTTACTTAGTAAATAAATTATTTTTGAAACAAGGATTTGTTTTATACGAAGAATTTATTTACTTGCATATACAAATTCGGAAAGTGTTCGTTTTGGTATGGCAATAAGAGCAAGCGAGAGCGAAGCAACTAGGCTATTCTTTTCTATCGTATAACACATCGTACATCGAGCCACCTCCTTTCTGCACCACATGTGTGTGGGCAGCTCTGTCAGTGGTAGATTCCTTTATTGTGAGCGGTCGGTTAAATCGTTGAGACTAGTGCAATACCAAAACCAACATTTTCCGAATCTGTGTATTATGAAACAATGGATTCTTGAATCAAAACATTATTTTTATGTGTGATTTGATAAGGTATTTATATCCCTTAAAATTACTATACAAAATAGGGGTAACGTGTTTTGAAGTTTTTAAGTTTGGGTAGCTGGGAGAGGAGTTGGATAATAATATTTTTTAACAGTGTGTTAAAACTTTTTCCTCGATAACTACATCAGGTTGTCCTGAATGTGTCCGAATATATGATTTAATAATTTGGTGATATCTTTTTTCAAGTAAATAAAAAGTGTTTTTACTACTGTCTGGTGTTTTGACTACCAGAATTACCATAACACGCAGCCATTCGTCACCGTTTAACCCTAGCCACCCCTAATATATAACATGTCCGTAGCTGTTTGTATATCAACGTCCAAACATAACAGGAACCGTCTTTTTACTAGAAATGCATAAATATAAGGGTGGTTTCTTTATTTATGTACGGTTCATTGCCACTAAGTATTATAAGTAGCAATGAAAACCGAAAGTGAAGGGTGAAATATACGTCTGGATAAAAAGCGGCATTAAATTATGAAATATTTTAACAATATATTTAAAAATTCAGTAATCGGTTTTCGTGATGATTGCATTACAGTTATAATGATGAAACCATGTTACTTACTAGTGGAAGGCTTAAAATAACGCAATCAAGTCCCCCTATGCTCGGAGTGAGCAGGTAAAAGTGTCTATAGGCATTAATCAAATATATGTGGGAAGGTGGTATTGATTATATTATTATACGAAGGCAAGATTTATAACATAAATTAACTTTTCTTATGATTCCGTTTTCACTGAATAAATAAAACAATAAAATCTTAAGGTAAAAAATTCTGATAAGTTGTAAATTGTTTTATGTTTTTAAAAAGTGACTCTTGGTAATCTGGAATAGATGCCATACGAGCGAACTGGATAAAAAAATCTAATATGGTTAATGAATTAAACAACTTGAGGCATTAATCATTTTCCATTTTTTGTAACACATGATGGATTTTGCCGAAGGAAAATTATAATCAGCCTTCAACGTGGAAACAAGCCGTTTTGAACACAGAATCAGAATATTATGCTGGAACTGAATTATTGATAATATTAGTAAAATTACAGAAAATATCAGTGGCATACAGAGAAATAATGTATTCTAATGAAATTTTGGACAGTGTTCGTAGCATAAAGGTGGGCATCTCAAAACAAAATGTATTAGATGAACCAAGTAACACATGGTTGCACATATCCTATATATAGTCTTACATCATCTGTATTTCCCATACTATAATTGCGTTTTACCAACTAAGTACCTAAACCAAATAATTAAGTAAATACATAAACAATATGTTTCTTTGTTCTCGAACATTTTTTTAATTTAAGTAACATTTTTTATTTGTTAGGTTTATAGGTTTGAAAATAAATATTTTATATAACAAAATATATTTATTAATTACGACGCTTCGCCAGTGCCAACGATCGATCACAGGCGAATCTCCTAGTAATAAATAAATATAGTTACTTTTGGCATATAAAATATTATTTATTCCCGAACCTATAAACTCAAGATATAAAAATTAATATGATTCTCGTTTATCGCAAATTCAAATGTTAGAAAATAGGTCAAATCTATGGAAAGACTTTGTAGTATTGTAGTTCAGACAGAATAAAATCATATATAAAAGCTTAGAAGGAATGTATGTATTTATAGAATATTGTAGAAATAGCTTAAACAAACACGAATATTTTTGTCGAAAGGAATCTTGTAATTTTATGTGGATAGTGAGAATGTAGATGGTTTAAAGAAAATACTGGTCGTTTTGTATTCTATCCAGATAAAAACGAAAATTACTTACATATCTAAGAATATAATAAGACCCTTTTTGGCTAAAATTATTTCTCGGTACAAGATCATTACAAGAACTTATAATTATTGATTTTAAAGGATACCTACTTGTAAATTACTTCACTTTCTTTAATGCTAGTTAAGATGGCCATTCCCTAGAAAGAGACATCCGATAGGGAAACATTTATTCTTTTTGGCCTTAGTACATATATTTAAAAAAAAACTATAAGAGTACCTAAGTAGAACCATAACAAGACTATTACTATGAATTTTCATTCAATAATTTCAGCGGGTTGCAAAATAGCTAGATTTAAATTTAAAAATTAGGTTAATCTTCCTATTTCGTAGTTTTAAATCAAGCTATTTTGCAAACCACTGTAATTATTGAGTGAAAATTCATAGTAATAGTCTTGTTATGATTCTACTTAGGTACTGTTATAGTTCTTTTTAAATATACATACTAAGAAAAAAAGTTATAGGCAAAAATAATAAATATTTCCCTATCGGATGTCTCTTTCTAGGGAATGGCCACCTTCAACATTTTGCAAGCTAGTTCGTATGCCTTATTTCCTCGTATCCTCGCATCCATAAGTGAGGTAACTTTATTTCGTTTTTGCAAATTGCTTCCGAAATTGCCTGCATTCTCAGATTCAAAGGTGTAAGACCTGAGAATCTTCAGCGCTGCCTGGCTATCTGAAAGTATATAGATCTTTGCTTTTCGAATGCATTCGTGGGCACATAGATCTATAGCATAGAATTATGCGTAGATGATTCTGGTCCTGCTTAAGACTCTGGATAGCTTGCAATTAGACCCTGCTACGACTACATCAATCTCTTCAGTTATCTTCGAGCCATCTGCGTTCCAGATAAGAAACCCTTTTTTCAACCCCAGTGCCTCGATCCTGTTCGTTTGGCGGTTCTCAATCAGCACATCAAAGGAACAATCAAAGTCCTGCTAGGTTGGCATTAAGGGTTGCGTTTGGTCATGGACTATAATTGAATTAGTACAGAAATACTTGTGACCAATCAGATCGCCTGGTTTAAATGCGAATACATGTTGCTTGCCGTCTTAAGACATTAAGTGCTGTCTCCTTACCCACGTATACAGAACAAGCTGCAACCTCTCATCCATTTTCTTTAAAAAAACAACAAACATTTCCAATTAACTATATAGTTAATTCCACATCACAGATACTTATAATTATTTCAGCCTAGCTATTATATTCTACAGCCATTCTTCATAATATTAAACTGCATAATATATTACATATATGGTAACTAGTTTAATTAGATGCAACATTCTATTCTGAAAATTACTTTACTCATGTGGTAGTCTCGATATTAAGAGCTAACAGGTAACGGTAGTGTTTCACAATTATGTTACCGAGGGGACCTGAACATAAACTGCATATTGTGACTGACTCATCGGCCAACATACAGTTTAGGCTCTATTAATTCCATGGAACTATCGACCTAACTGAATACGTTAATTATTCTTGAGAAACGTTATTTTTTTGTAGGTACTTTTAATAACCTCTTTTTTCAACAAACGATGGCAACTAATTATTACAATTCTAATAATTATGGTTTCTCAGAGTTAAAGAGTTGTTAGTTGTACCAGAAAAACTATAAAAATTATACCTTTTGTCAAATAGATGAAGTCTATGTAAAACATTGTTGTTGTTTAGGTTTTATGGTTTGTCTGATTTAGATCGTTAGTCATCGTAGCATTTTTCGCCTTGGTAGAGCGTTGGCAAAACATTGTGCTAATTAGTGATGTGATAAAAATATATGAATACATTTTTTGGTGGCAATTCTGTTTGTCGTTTTTACAAAGATATGGCTGATTATTTAACAGAAGTCAGTTTATTCGTATTAATTTTGAAACATCATCAACTTCCCATGTTAATTCAGGGATACCCCAAGAGTCCATCTTAGGTTCCTTACTTTTCCTCGTCTATACCCTTGATGTGCCTAGTGTCATAAACACTTCTACACTATTTTCATAGACTGATGTCCCACAACTTTTGTATACATTTAATTCGACGCAACATGATATTGATGTGTAGTAAGGGGAAATATTTTTAGTGACTTATCAACTCTTAACTTACATTATAGAAGACGTAACCTTAAACTACATTCACAGAAAACTATTATAATGCTGTATTTTTCGAAATCTATTTATGCACGTTTGAGAGCTAATTTAAAAATAAGTATGGAGAACGAATTGCTGACCGTAGAAAGTGCAAGAAAGTGTTTGATTGATTTTTGATGTCAGGTCAGAACATTACACTTTACACTAGTATAATAAAGAGAACAGGTAATTTTTTGTGTGCCTGTGTAATCAAAAGTCCGACAAGGCAAGGAAATTACGTTCACTTGTGTTTTGATGCGGATTTTACAGTGTTGCCACTGTCTTTTAAAAATAATAAAACAGTTTTACTTTTACCCTTGTTCAATGAGTTTTAAATCACCAACTGAAATGTATTTCTTATTTGAAGATATTTTAACACTTTTTCACAAACATCACAATTCATTTCGAATAAACGATTTCATCATTATCAATTTTTAATTACTTGCCCAACCAAGAATCTCTGAAGAATTATAAACTACAACTGGAAAACGCCCATATTGACAAATCTCTAACTGCAAAAAACGTATTTTAATGATGGAAATAAAACTAACTCTTTGTTTATTACAATACAAATTTGTATAACAACTGTCAGTAATTGAATTAATGGTTAATTTAATTTCAATAATACTAAATTCACCATCTCTTTCACGGCACCCAATGATTATTCCTATTATAAATTTGCCTAAAAACTAGACAAATCAAACATATTGACACCACCGTATGATTGCAAAAGGCGGAATAGGTATTACTAAATAACGCAAGGGCGAAGAACATGTATGAAATGTGCCTTTGAACTGCCGAAGTCGACAATAGTGGCATTTTATATGTAAGGCAGATAGTAATATGCAGTAGGTCCAGTGGTACTTACCAATTAAATGTAAAAGAAAAAGCTAAAGATAGCGGCTGCAATATCGCGTATGGATGTTGTAAAGAATGATCAAAATAATATTAGTAACAGTGATAATCAAGTAACAAAACAATTATAAAGATAAATAAAAAAAATCCAGACTAAAAGGTATAAAATAAAAATAAGAAAAAAAATAATTTAAATCAAGCTTTTGTTAAAATAAATTAGGACTGAAAAGAGAATAATTAAATATACTTTTATTTTTACAAGCTTGTCGTGAAAGAACAATGCTATAATGAAGCCATCGCGGCCAGCCTTTAAATACATAGTTTTTATTTATTTTGACTTTTCTTCTTTTACTCCTAATTTATTTAAATAAAAGCTTGATTTAAGAGTGGGTATGCCGTCTAAAAATCAGAAATAAATTACTCTCAAACGCCGCCCCGTCCGCGACAAATTATAATTAGACCATTGCAGTTACGAAATTTGTACAGGCGAAAAATAGAAGAAAACATATCAATCTAGGTTTGTATCTTTTTAATATTTTGAGAAAAAATGGTATTAATTAATAAGATTTGTTTTAATTAGCAGCAAATTGCTGATTTTTTTTAAAATATTTAGAATCAAAATATGAGAAAAAGGACTCGATACAAACCTTCATTCATGTTTTCTGTGTATCGTACTATTTTTATTTTTCCAAAAAACATAATACTTTTTGCAAAAACATGTATAGCACGGAACCGTGCAAAGGCACATTTTGCAACAAATGTTACACTGATACGAGCTCCCTCTGGATTTATTATTGTTTAAGCTCCGCCCTTCACCCAGAATTATTTTATGAATGAGAAAATATAACGAGGGAACGAAATAAGAAATTAAACCAAATCATTTCTAATAACACGGGACGCCCAATAAAATACCAAATTCCATTAATTTACTATTATACTTAACAGGTACTCTACTCTTTGATTATACTACAAGTACGGAATTATAACAATATAGTAACTAGTTATATGTAGCCACCCATGCACTAACAATAATGTGTAATTGTGTTTCAATTCTTCTTTATAAAATGGTGGTATGCTGGTATATTTGAAAACATTTATTGGACAATACAATTGATACTAAATTTTAAAGATGTGTTCTTGTCGTAAACACATGAATATAGAATTATAAGGGGCGATGCGATTTGCAATGAAAGGAGTTAGAAACACAAAAGTAAAGCGCACATTTTCCCATTTTCTCATCAAGTCACACGCATCAGTTTGTTGCATTAGACCAAGTAACAGGATTTTTTTCATAATAACTTTTATTTCTGGGAAAAATAGAAAGAAATGTTTGGGATAAAAACTGTCGGCAGTAAAGTTATCTATCGATCTGTCAAAATAATGAAATCTAGGCTCAAAATGTAAAAAGAAACAGAGAAACCAACTCCTTTAAACCCGAAAATATTTTCCAGAAAAAAGCAACTTCGTAAAAATTTAACAAATCATAGCTAAAAGTATTGTCCATAAGGTGATGTGGACCGATGTTGAAAATATTTTCTTGTTGAGATCGCGCACCAATGTAGACGTTCTAAGACTCAAGTTGCAGGTTTTTATCTCTGCTTTCAAAATTTGTAGAGAAAACATTTTTGAATACAAATTTTAGCCATCTTTTTTACTTTCAAAATTTTGCAAATTTTTAGAATCGCTCTGACATTCGTATTTAAAAAAAATGCACTATTAAATTTCATTGATACAAATAATTGATGCTTTGGATTTTTAAAATCTAACCAGTAAAACCAGAGATATCCATATTTTTGAGAAATAACCTACTATGTCTAAAGTTATTAATGATATTTTGATGCGGGGTTTAGTTTAAAACATCTATCATTAAACTTTTGTCTACTATAAAAGCAAATTTGTAAGTTCTCCCCATCCATATATTTTTTAAGAAAATATGAATAATAATTCGTAAAACTAAGTGTACACCAGGCAAGTTATTTTATATAATATGTGCTAATATGTGATATGTGCTAAGTATATAACACTAGTTCCTTGGTCAAATCGAGAACTACTACTCCTAGAAAGTAAAATTTCAAATAAAAGGTTGCCTCTATCCTTAATCTTTATTTATTCTCGATATATTTACTTGTTACTGACTTCGAAAAATTGGCATTTGCTTGCTACATTTACGTCTGCAAGTTTCAGGTTAGGGTTGTAAAGAAATTCTTATTTTATACTATATACTATCAAAACAGTACCTAAGAGGTCAACCACTTGTAGAAATTACACGAACTGCCGAGACTGCCTTGCCTGCGGCGCCTGCGTAACTCCAACCAGCCGTACTTGCGGGGCTTTCAATTATATGACCGCCACTACCATGGCTGCCGACAGCCTGCCTAAAATTCGGAGAACGAGTGCCGACGGTGGTTTACCTCTCGATAGACAACTAGTGAATTTCATAATGATCCGTTGAATACTTTAATGCTTATAAATAATTACTTATCACTGACTTTCTGCGAATCATTTCTCTTATTCTCGGCGTCTATTGGATGTATAACAATAATAATTAAAACTATTTTTTTGTTTAACTTGCCATAATTCAAAAAACGAAAACATTAATGGATCTCAATTTTACTATGTCATCACTACATATGTATTAATGAACTGTGGTAATATGAAGGTCAAATTTTAATAATTGTAAAAAATACGTTTTTTTTTTCAAAAACCATGTCGATAAAATGTGAGTATTTGCAAGGATCAGTTAACGAACGGAAACCCCTTTAAGTCTATGCTGAGAAGAAATAAAGATGGAGACACCTTTTTTATTTGAAACTTTTTTTCTGTTTAACAGTTTCTAAGAATATCGCGTATAGACAAATTAGACCAATAAATAACTAATACTATACGCATAACATTTATTGGATAAAACAACTTGCGTGGTGTATATTTTTGATTTTAACAATGGTTGCTAATTTTTGTTTATTGGTAAACTACCATTATTTGAGGGAGACTACAAAATAAAAATTCAAGAAGTCCTGAGGAATCCCCTGAGGATCCAAGAGTTTAAATTTTGATTTGTTGAATGATGTGACAGCTAAAGCTTTACACATACGAAAACTAAACAACATTAAAATGTTAAGTTTTCCATTTAGTTATAAACAAGAATTAGTACTAAGTATAATAACAAACAAGACTGCAGCTACGGACACGTATTTCGGAGTTATTGCTCTTCATATATGGCACATGAGGTACGAAGGTACAAAATAGAGTACCTACAATATACTGTGCTTTCCTATCTTTGTTGGTCTTGCTTTTAACAATATAACAATATTATTTATGCCATGCTACGCTGATGAGGAGCAATAACCCTGAAACGTGTGTCCGTAGCTGCAATATTGCATACCACTAATTTTTGTTTATAATTTTTATCGGACCTCATCAACTCTTATTCTTTTTATTTAATATTATTATTTCCTTATTGACGATTATTATTAATTAATGCAGATTACTAATTATTGAATATCTTTTCCATTATGCAAAAATATAGACATACTCGTATACTCCATATTACAAATTAAAATTCTAAGGAAGCATAATACCTAGCCGTCTAAATTATAAATACTGTATTTATTGAAGGAATAATATGTTAAAAACGCATTTAGGTTAGAATGATAGGATAGGATGTGTCGGCATAACCTTTGAACTTTGGCAGGTAGAATTTATATACAATCATGAACTAATTTCGAGCTTATACGTAAGTGGAATCGCGGTCATTCATTTCTATTTACTACTACATAGTACTATAAACACATAAAATAATATTTTATCGTTTTTAAAGGACCGCCCACTGGAGTTTCCCTTTCACCTCCCCTGTTGCAAATTTTAGCAGCTTGTCGAGGCATACCTACTCTTAAAAATATTTTTTACTTAAATTTTTAAGAAATTATATATCGCTTTATTGAGCAGCACGCTGTATATTAGAGATAACACCCACAACATAAGTTATTTCCGTTGAAGATTATTCACTATTCCAAGAGTTTTAATCATTCATTGTCAAATAACGCATTAGAAATTTCCATAGGAAGTTGAAAAGTAACACTCCTTAAAGTGAAACATCCAACACCCAAAAGAGGCAGGTGTAAACTGCATTTCCTGCCCACCTGCTTATTTATTTTTACCTTAAATGTTTAATTTATTTTTTCCCCAAATTTAATGTAAAATTTGTAAAAAGATTGACAAAGTATGTTCTATCATATTTTTTTATCGTTTTCGCTATCAAAGTGCTCTACGTGTAAGAGAAACAAACATTAACAATAATAAATATTACAACTTGTAAAACGGTAACGGCAGCAGCTGCTGTGCTCTTTGGATATTCGATAGCCTCGTCCTTGTGAGTCATCATCGTAATTTACCTTTAACAACGGTTCCTTTAATATTAAATTAGTAAGTTAGTGAGGTTTATCTTTTACGGTACAATACCGAGTAACCCCGTTTTTGATCCTTGGATGCTTTGATTATTACAAGCTTAATAATACTGCTACAACTTTGAAGATATTACTGAAAATTTTCATTTTGGGTATTTAGCACATTATATCACTGATTAACATGGGACTCAATGAAGTACCTACAATTTTTCGGGATCACTGCAGCAATAGGCTTGTTCCATATTATTTTTATATGATTTTTATACGTTTTTATATAGTAGGTACTCGATATTCTTATTATGCACTTGAAATTTCATATTATTAACTTTTTCCGTTCTCGAGCAGGGCCGTCGAGAGAGAACCAGGGCCCGGGGATAGTACTATACGCCCCCCCCCCCCCCTCGCAATCAAAAGTTGCATATGCATCTCCAACTTTTCCCGAATTTGAGAAATTCGAGTGGAATCCGGGCCTCCTCAAAAACTCCGGGCCAGGGAGGAAACACCCCCGACGCACCCCTCTCGTCGAGCCTGTTCTCGAGATATAAGTGGTTGAACTTAATAATAGTTGTAAAAACAATGCGCCTGTTTGTGACGTCACTTTACGCAACCTTGAACTCGGAGATAGACCAAGATACTGCGACCACTAACAGCCGTTCAGTAGTAAGTAAATACGTGGAGTTGAGGGCCATGTTAGGTGTCTAATTAAAGAAGAGTGGCGTTTTGTTCTGATACTAAAGTGAATGGACAAAGCCGAAAATCCTTGGCACGGGCGAACGAAAGATGTCTGTTAAAAATTGAAAAACATCGAATTTTCAAAAATTCATAACTAAGTAAATACGTGGAATGAACGTCCGTTCTAGGTCTCCATGGAAAGAATAGGATTGGCCCTTTCTCCTGATATCAAATTGTACAGGGAAATACGGCTCTGCAAAAGCGAGAGAAAAAATTCGAAAACAAAATTTTTGCACGCTCATATTTCTAAGTTAATTCTTGTAGTGGAGGATCGATGTTGGTCTCTATTAAAAAAGGTAGATTGACATTTTATCCACATCGTAAGTGTCACAGTGGAAATAGAAATTTCCGTTAGGTCTGTGCGAAATAAAAATGGCTATTTTCGTAAAAATTGAAAACCCCAAGTAACTCAGAAATCCATAACTAAATAAATACTCGGAGTGGAACGGCATTATTTTATACTTGCACTTGGAGACGGTTTCTGTTTTTGTCGGTATCGATTAGCAACCCAGCAAACATTTAAGTATTATTTGACGTCAAGACTACCTAAATTATGTATAATAAATTTAGTCGCGAAATTAGAATTAAGCATATTTTGGTAAAATTTACGTTCATGCTACGTGGAATCGACATAAGTGGAGAATAAGACGACGTCGGAATTAAGTTGTATCAACTAAAACAGGTAAAATTACATATAAATCTTACTTGTAGTCGCACAGTACATTTGGTTACTAATACCTGTTTAGGTAAATTTTACTTGAATTCAACGTCAATTTGACATCAAGTTGACTAGTTTTAGGTAGAATTTACGGATATAGGTGAAATTGAAAAATGTCACCAAGTGGAAAAAAATAAGACTTTTACACTTATTTGGTATTTTTCTCTATAAGTAGTCGACATATGGTTTGTCAGTCACTTACAAAACTGAAGAGATACCTAACTCACAATAACAATACATGATGAATGCCGGTAACTAAAATAAATACAATTTATGAGGAAAGTATTTGCAGTTCTCGCTTATTGAAATCAATGTGCCGAAAATTTTTCCGTGAATAATAGCAGCTGTAGGTACTCCATAAAATACGAATGCGCCTCAGAAATATTCATCTATAGGAAAATTTCTATTACCAAATAAAAAAATTATTGTAATATTTTGAGCCGAAAGTATACTATAATTGTTAAATATGAGTTTACAGGTATAATTATGTAATTTCTTAAACTTTTCGTCAGTTTGTTTCCATATACACTCATTTTACAAACTACAATTTGGAATCATACTTCAATTACGCTGAGAAAATACGGCGTCTTGTGCTAATTAGAAATCTAAGTTAAAATTACCATGACAATCTACATATTTTATAGGTGGAAATTATCACAGGTCAAGTTACACTAAAATTTACGACACTTTGGTTAACTTTACCTATTTAAAGTATTATTAACTACCTGTTGTTATATCAAATAATTACTTGTAGGTAAATATAACCTAATTATATTACCTTATTTTGAATATACTACCTATTGGTAAATTCTACTTATTATGTGTAAATTTTAACTCGACTAGTGTATTGTGTTGACGAGTGAGTTGTCATAATGAAGCCATATGATATTGCCTCGATATTCGACAGCGCCCGAAAGTTCTGGAAGCTCTGCTGGCATTCGGCAATGCCCTTTTATTGAAATTCTATAGGCAAATATTTCCACATACTAGAGTGCAAATATAGTAAAGATTGTCTCCTTTAAAAAGACGGATGGGAAATCTGGATGCGGAAGTAGTGATTCCTTAAGCGGTGGTTTTTTACCTTTGGCATACTTCATTTGTACATTGGCACCACGAATCATCCATCCATGCTAAGTTAATGGCCTCTTTTAATGACTGAAATAATTTTTAGATAATAACTATACCACCTAAGTACCTAATTGTTCAAATTACCTAAATAATATGAATTCTACAAACAGGTTAGACGGAGGTTAGGTTCTGAATTACTATTTTATAGTCAAGTTACTTTGAAGTCGATTTGCCAGGTTACTGCGACAAAGAGGTTTAAAATGTATTTTTTTAAAGTAACTTTAAGGTCAATTTAAGGGTAATTGACTTAATTGGTGAAATCAGGTAGATAATCTAGGTAGAATTTATCGATGTCGTCTACCTAATATTACTTCAACGAAGAGTAATAAAAGTGACCAAATAAGTTGCTATTTAGGTATATATTACGTAGGATTGCCAACAAAATCTAGCTAGAAAGATATTCGACTATTAGAAATATTTTTGTCGCTAAAAAGGTAAATACTACCTAATTATATTACCTATTTCGACCTTATTGGAAATTTACCCTTGAGGTCAATTTTGGTAGATTCTTTTAGTAGTTTTCCACTTGCTGTTTTCGTTAAATTTACTTTCAAAGAAAATTGTGTATGAGGTAGATTAATTAGTATTATTTACGTAAACTTAAATCTAAATTAAGACTAATTGGTCAATTTTTATCGGAGGTCTATTTTTCCAGTCAATTTTACGTTTTAATTACTTTGGTAAGTAAATTTGTCTTGTCCCAAGTCGACTTGGAGCTAATTTTGACAAAAATGTTTGTTGGGAAAAGCGTTACATAAATGTGATTAAAAAATTTTCAAAATATTTCTTTTGCACTAAGAGAATAAACTAAGGTTTTATTATTACAGCGCTATTTATTCGTAAATCTTAGAATAACAAGAACAGTGGGGCATTAAATTTTTAATTCTTTAAAAGTGGGATATACTTTTCAAAACTTTATATTAAAACGGTTACTTCCAGGTTTATTTATAAATATATTAAGTCTGAAGAAACATTTCAAAATCTATTCCAAAAATACATAACTAAATAACTATAAATAACTTGCTGAATAATAGTGTCGTGGGGAAATTTTTCAACGACAGACATATCAAATTCGACGAATGCATGAGTATTTATTTCCACCTTTTATTCAAAATGAAAAAGGGAAAGTGAGAAAAATACTAAACATGAGGAGTATTAAGGAGACTCTGATTAATAATAAACAGGGTAAGGATTTTAATGAGGTAATAAATAAAAATCCAATTACAACTAACAACTAGTCAACTCTAGTCCTGAATCAGTAGGGACCCGTTTCCACCTTTCTTCACAGTAACATATTGTTACGCCATCCGACTGACTAGGTTAATAGTAGGGATGGAAGTAATATCGTATTTTAGTACCTAAATTGTTTAATAAAAAAATTTCCGTACAATTTCTCGCAGTGGCATTTTAATATTTTATTCTCCACACCTTTCTGAACATGTTTCAATAAAAATCATCGGTCGAGGAATTTTTCCAAAGTTCGAGTCCTTTTTTGTATAATTTGACTCGGCGTCGAGATTGAAGAGATACAGGTGTAGTAGAGGGTCCACACCTTCGAAAGCCGTCAAAATCGCCAAGTAACCCATTCCAGCAAGGTAAATAAATTTTGAGCTCGCATATCGAAAGAGGGTCCTAATGGGCATCAGAAATGACTTGTTGGACTTTTTTTGGCGCTTGCACAACTTCTCTACAAGAAAAAAAGATGGCGGAACGGTATTTCAAGAATTTGTGTTTTTAAACTTATACCTCTCGCTAGAAAATTAACTACGTGCGATACTGATCTGATTTTTTATATTTATATACTACTGACATGAGCGCATATATCTATACTGATAGAATTTCAAAATCACTTACGGTTTTTTTCTAAATAAATCCTAAATCACAAGGACGAAATTTATGTGTTTGAATTTTCGACGTGCGATCAACTATATTAAATGTTTAATTTTTTTATATATTATATGCGAATGAAATATGGTCTAAAGATCAAAAACGTTTTTGCAAAAAAAATTAGCTCCATATCTTTTACAATTTTTGAGTTACAGACTTTTCAAATTGAATCATAATTTAGATCCATGATACTCCTATTATCATGCAGCTATTATCTGACGTAGTGCTATCTAGTTAATTGTAATGCATCAAAATAGTAAACGAATGCATTTTTGATATTGTGTTATTATTATTTATAATTTTACAAAAATATTAATATGTAAAATGAAACTCATTTGGCAGAGGAATTATTAGATCTATAGATTATGAAGGTGTTGTATATGGAGATATTATTTATTATATATACCATCATCATACAATATAGAAATAAAATATAAAGACGTACACAAAACGTGTAATTTATAAGTAATAATAATAATAATAATGCAAAATTCACAGCTCAGTAAGCATCGACAAAGCACTATACTATTACTAGTAAAAATTACTGTCTGTTGAACACTGCTCTGTATTATTTCTGCCCTTAAAACAATTGTTAAGAAAGGCTACACATGCACATGCAACAGAACATCAAGTGGATGCACATTTTTAGTGACACTACTTTACAATTACATTTTTTGTTTTTTTTTACCACTTGTGGTTTTTTGTCATCATTTGTGGTTTTATTTGGTTATTCTCTATCAGATATCCAAAATTTCTGAGAGAGGTGATGTGTTTTCATAACCGCTTTTCAAGTGACCGAGATAATTTGTTTAAAATCCAGGATTTTGTGTTAGGCAAGGAAAGTATAGGGTAATCTAAACCACTTCTTGTGAATATTTTTTACAATTAAAATTATTTCGCAGTAAGCAGGGTTTGACCCAGCTTCGCTAGGTACTTCAGTTGCAAGCTAAGCTAAGCATGCATACCAAACCACTGGACTTAATGACCGTTTCAAATGCAGCAAGTAAGCTCTCTTGTAGGACGTAGCGAACGTAAGTCTAATAATTTTATGGAAAATAAATACACCTTGGTGAATCTAAGAATTTAAACTCACTATGTCCATACAGATTCACATAGGACTTACCATACCGTTTTTAAATCTTCAATTACACGATCACCAATTGCATCACAGTTATCTCCAAGATTAGTCCAACTGTTTAGATGGCCTGTTTGCTTTAACTGTAACTGCTCACTTTTTCCCATTCGGAATGGATAATTGACAGGTCACAGAATATATAGACTACCAATAAAGTTTTTACAATATTTTCTTCTTCATATTTTCCACCTAATCATTTATTGATTTCGTGAATACTGTAAAATACCCTTTGTTGTCGTATACCCACACAACTTCTGTAGTTTTTCTATTTTGAAAAAATTAAACCTTTCGCAAATATTATTGTGTTCGTTTGTTCATGATTGCACTTCAAATATTTTATGCTGGACAGGAGGAATCCAAGTTCACATTGTTGGGCAATATTTGTCCTTATTTACACCATGTATTTTATATGATTGGCTTTACTTTTGATATTATGTATAACGTTATTCCAGTTTGAAATGGGAATTATGTCTGTTATGGCGAATGCATAGGATTCTGATGTTTTCTTAAGTCATACCATACCGTTTTTAAATCTGAAGTTTGGGTCAATTTTTATTTTTTATACTCAATTTATTAAAACTTGTTAACGATTTCGTACTGTATTTGCAAGTTTAGATATACTGTCCTAAATCAAAACGACGTAACTCAAAATTTCCTAAGCAAATTGGACGTATTTCAAAGTTTCCTTGTTAAATGACAGACTGTTTTCAATAATCAATAAACAATTATTTTTGCATCTGCCTCATAGAATTAAATCCAAAAATAGAATGAAACTATTTGAAAAACAAGGAGTGCTGAGATTAGCGGCATAAAATGTCAAATATCTCAAGAGGAGCTTATACTGAAGTACGTCATTTTGGCTTAGGACGGCAGTATATTACATAACAAATTACATCATAATTTAAAACCATGTATTTATAGCACCGAAATAATTGTCTAATAATTTTCAGACAATGAGTGATCTAATGATCAAGAATCACCTAAATCAATAGGTATTAGACTAATGTGTATCTAGACACAATTGCACTGAACGAGCCCTGCCGTAGCTGTCACTTTGCGCGCTATCATAACAAGACATTATTACGGTCGAATTTAAAAATCCATATCTCGAAAACTGTATGAGATATCCAGCTAATTTTTTTTGCAAAAACTTTTTTGATGTTTAGACCATATTTCATTCGCATGTAATATATACAAAATTCGAATATTTAATATAGTAGCCCACACGTCGAAATTTCAAACACACAAAATTCGTTCACGCGATTTTGGATTTATTTAGAAAAAAACCGTAAGTGATTTTGAAAGTCTATTAGTACAGATAGATGCGCTCGTGTCTGTAGTATATAGATATAAAAAATCAGATCGATATCGCAAGTAGTTAATTTTTTAGCAAGAGGTAAACGTTTAAAAACACAAATTCTTGAAATAACATTCGGCCATGTTTTTTTCTTGTGGAGAAGTTGCGCAAGCGCCAACAAAAGTCCAACAAGCCATTTCTGATGCCCCTAAGGACCCTCTTCCTAAATTCGTTTCCAAAAATCATTTACCTTGTTGGAATGGGTCATTTCAATTTTTAAAGCTTTGGACCCCTTACTAGTGAGACTAATTTTTCATTTTTAAACTTACTAGTGGGCATTGGTCTTCACATTACGTCAGGTTTCACAGACTAAATATATAGATGTATTTCAAAACACCTTGTATATTAATGTAAATATCGGTTTTTCAGACAACACAACAGCTTGAGGAATGAATGAATGTTCATCCAAAACAACTGGAAGTTGACTAAAGTATCTCGAACCTGCTTTAAGAAAAAACGTGGATTCTTTCATCATTCAAGTCATGCCAGACCAGAGTTTATGTGACGCAAGTAGATACTAGAAAATTTTCCGAGCTGGTTGGAGAATTTCTCAATAATAAGTTTTTTAGCCTACAGATTGGCAGTAGAAATTTTGTGAAATAGCCAGCCAGATCCTCTGACTTTACTCCCCTAGATGTACTTCAAATTTAAGACCTCTGCCACTAAACCAGAACTGAATAACGTGCGATAATATGTATATGAACGTATGGTCGGACCGGTCAAAGACTTCTTAATACAAACTTTCCCGATATCGACCGTATACTAATTTAATTCCAGTGAGATCATTTTAGCAGCGACACCCCTTATACTTTCCATATTATATTCAGCCCTATTATTCATTCTTTATTTGTAACACCCTCATGACATTATTGTTTTACTACCACAACTTGCCGAACAGTGGGGTGTACAATGGAGAATTCTGGTCAGTGGCACTGGATCGATTCAAACACGGAATTCTGTATACGGCGACTGAAATTGAATTATGTCGCCGACTAACGAACTTTGGATGTGAGCGAGATTTAAATGCTTTATTGCAGCGATAGTGCTGGTTCAAATTAAATCTATAAATTACACTGGTGAAAGAAACGAGAACGAGAAGTTTAGCGCTTAGAATGAAGAGAAAGCAAAAAGAATTTTTCGATAAATTAGTATCCGCAATGTTTTTGCAGAATGGCTTTGAGAAAGGTAATGGAAAAGGCTTCTTTCCGTGAGTGAAAGAATTTCATTTGCATCGTTTTTTATCAACAATTAGAGTGACAAGTCAGTTTTCTTAAAATACAGGAAAACTATCGGTCGTAGAGGAAAGTGATGAATAGGTGATTTGTGCGCAATTAAAACTCCTACATTATGGACTTTCCAAATTAAAATCGTTCCAGCGGTAAAAAAGTTATTGCAAAAAACCCTGCAGTATAGTCATTTTTTAATTATTAACATAACTTCTTAATTTGTCAAAACTTTATAAAACTATCTTAAACAAGTGTGTTTTATAGTGCAAAAGATAGGTGCTGTCGGTAAAATAGTTTTTGCGCAATCCTATTTGTTTGTCCCACCGCACGGTGGGTCAATTTCAGGCATTTCTGGCCCAAACTCAAATCATCCGATTTTAAGAGATTTCCTAGAAGTGGGTAATAAACAAACTTCTTAGTAAGGGTGATTGTTATACTTAGGGGAACAGAATACCTGCTTCATTTACGTTCTACGGCTCGAGAACGAAACATGCGTTATGTGTTAAATTTGTGCAGTGAATATTTAGTGTTTTTCGAACAGTAAATTTTTTGTTTCTTTGTCTTCAATTGAATGAATCGGCAATGTCTGATAGAGAACAAGGTTAGAGTTTTATTGTAAGCAGTTAGTTGATTTTGTTTGCCATTTGGTACCTAAGTTATAGCCTTTTATTGAGTAAGCGGTTCTTGCCTAAATTTTGATGAAAATGAAACTTTACGTTTCTGTTACGCTTTACTTCCCTAAGCTTCCGCATTGTAGCTTCTTTATGATATTGAATACAGTGTCCAATACATGTCCTGTGAATTGCAACTGCCTATACCTGCCACTTTTTGTGTTAATGCATTTTGAATACGTTGATACAGGCGATTTTATTCAATTTGTTCACTAATCACTACTTCAAAGTGAAATTTACTCTCAATACATAATGCATACCATCCTAAACTTTTCAACTCCTACATTAGATAAGTAAGCAGATGAAATTGGCGGACATTATAATACCTCCTGTTTTGCATTTCTTTCAGAACCTAGCGGCCATTTTATAAACCCAAGCGGCTTAATTTATTCAAGATTTGGAAAGAAAATCTGAAAATTACAAAGAGAAATGTCAATAAAGAATTGTGACCAACGAGGATTTGTTGTGTATACTTTTTTGGTTTCATCGGATCCTTTTATAAATATAGAAATGGAAATCTCAGCTGATTGTGAAGAGTCACATACATCTCGAAGCGAAAGTAGTTCAAGTAAACCACAAAGTGACCATTAATCAACGATAACATTTATTTTTAACATTATAATCCTTTGATTTTGTAAAATAATACATTATTAAAAGTTTTTTTTTGTTGAAATTCTATTAGTATCCTAAGTTTCCACATTTTATCAATGAGTTTCGATTTGTACAACCTGAAACGAAGCCCCTGTATATCAGTGAAAGTTTTTTACAGTTTTACCTTCAATTTGTAGGAAATATTCTATTCCTAAATTTCACAATTTCATACAATTATTTCAATTTCCACCCCCTGAAACCCACCACCACCATTTATCGATGGATTTTTAAAAATAGTTATCCTGCAATTGCCAGCTGATATTGGGGCGTTTCCATGAGTTTCAGAACTGTGGTCAAATTGTTTTTACATCTGTAGCTATGCAAAAGAGACGGCGAATCTATTTGTCACCAATTACGGATGGTAGTACATGCCGGCATCTGCGCACAAAATCTTTATACATGGAGTTGAAATTGTTGAGTCTGATATGTTACCAATCGGTCATCTCTCAGAAGAAGCTCGGGAGTTAAAGAGTAGACCTTAAACAATACAGGCAAAGCCACCTAGAAAATCACCTAAACAACCAACGAACGAGGATCCTCTTCATTGCCTGTCAATTTCATCCGACCCATCCATCACAGGACTTAGAAAATTGCCCCAAAACAACAACAACATTACCTTCCGAAGTATTAAGTCTACTAGCAATACCATAAGTACCCAAACCCTCAGCGACTGACATAAACACCACAGGAAAGCACCTGCGAAACCAGTAGTGGACAGGACGGTAGAGATTAGGTAGAGTAGTGTGTATTTTTGATAGGTCTTACTTTATTTATTACTTCTGTTCAAAAATCTATAACACATTTATCTTTTGAACGCCTATTGCCTCTTTTTATTCCACAATGTTAGCAATAAACAATGCTTTTAAATCATTTTCTAAAAACACCGATTAAACATTTTTTTGAACTCTTACATATAACTCACATGACGAGAAAGTATTTTAAAAATATTTTTCTCATAAATACCTAGGCGCAATCAACACGCATGCCAAGTTTGAAACAAATCGTGCGTTATTTATATTTTCAACCCTAATAACTCGCCCCCAGGGGTTGTCAATTTTTTCCCCTTATTTTTCTCATGGTAATTTAGTTATCAAAAGTACGTAAACTGAGTTTCAAAAATATTGAAAATTGTTTATATTTTCAACTCCTGTATCTCACCCCCAGATGGTATCAATTTTTTTAAACTATTTTTCCCTTAATGACCTATGCACACTAAGTACATTTGCAGAGTTTCAGAATTTTGGCCAGAAATTTTAGATTTTGACCCACTATGCACCGAGGGAAAGAATGGACAACTTTGACCTTCCGGGGAGCTCGCAATTTTCAACTAACATTAATTCACAAAACATTTTTATAACATTGCAGACCTTACTAACCTTTCTGCAAAAAAGAACAACCAATTTTTGCACAGCATGACTGAATTATTACCTTAGGGAACATTAATAAATTACGTAAGATGAATTTTGCGTTTTTCTGCCCCCCACCCAACCCCATGTAAGAAACTGTAAGATATAATTGTTCCCACCCACCCTCAAATACCTTACGTAATTTATGGATACTTCCTTAGAAAAAGGCTTGATATTAGCTAAAAAACAAAAAGCATAACATTTTTATTTTTTAAGCTGCGTTTTTACAATTCAAACCAATGAGAACACCAGTAATAAAATCATGTTTGCGCTATCTACATGTTTTTTTTATTGTTACTATTGGTTCTTGAAGATTTTGGACAGTTGAGAAATATGGTCTGGTTCGTTTTACTCAATCTTGTATCGTTGTCCAGTTATTCGGGCACGAATATAGGCAGAAATAGCCTTTTAAGCACTTTTAGGTTATCTCAAAATTGTGACGTGATGGCGCAAAACAGCCAACGGCATCGTGTTCAGTACGTCAAAGACTTTCCGAATCACCTATTTGGGTTAAAAAACAGGTCTGTGTTATTAATGGTCCACTCTGTCTGTATAACCGAACCAAGTTGAATAGGAAAGTAAAGAAATATAGGTATTATATAATACTTGGAATCTAGTTATGAAAAAGGAGTAACTATTCAAATTGAGATTAAAATAAAAGTACAGAAAAATAAGCGGCCGTATATTTTCTTTATCTAGACGTATTTCACATAAACTATAATCGCGTGTACTTATGGGACATAACAAGACAGAATCCATCTCATTTATTCCTAGCACACGTTGCATTAACGAATGGAAGCATTGAGACTCTGAACAAAGGTTTTCTAGACCAGTAGCGTTACTTAAGGCTTTCATCGGGTAAATTAAATTTATTATGAGAATGGTGAATTTTAGCATCATACCCAACGACATTAGAAGTCCTATTAGGTACACATTTAATTAGTATAAAATTATTCACCGACAGAAAAGAAAATCGATAATTTTGATATTTTATTTCTATAATTTATTTTCTAAAATGAAGAAAAACAGTAAAACACGGTTATCATCGAGGTTTACACGTGACGTAGCTCTTGCCGATTCTTACGAGGCAACCTGTCTTTTAATAACGATGAAGATCGACAAAGGTATAGTTCATAATACCGGCGATGTCATGAGCGTCTACCGACAATTTTTAGAATCACTTTTTAATTATTGAATAAATTGAATATTGTTTTACTACTTTATATTAATGGATAGGCATGATGTAAATTATTTATTTATAATAAAAAATGTTAGTTTAAATATCAACTCCACAGTTGATTCAATAACAGTAAATAAATATAATTTAACCTACGGCTATGCTACCGGCAATATTAAAAATGAACCAAAAGCTTATAAGTTACAACGAGGGACTTGTATTGGTGAGCCAGGTAAACAAACGACTACTTTTGTTTGAGGTAAGCGTATAACATATCTGGTTAACTATATTCGTATATGAATATCGTTTGTAATATTCAAGCACGGTCTCAGTGTTATTCTATCACAAGCAGGCTTGGTAATGATTTATTCTGATAGCAACGCTTTAGACTGAATTTCCCAATTGAAAATAGAAATACTATACCCGACAAATCCCGATACCGTTTCCGCTGGATGTTGGGTCCCTTTAATGGGCTTGTTCCATGATATTCTTTTTATATGGTTTTTATACTTTTTCATATAGTACTCGATATTCTCATTATACACTTAAAATTTCGTATTATTAACTTTTTCCGTTCTCGAGATATAAGGAGTTGAAATTGGTAATAGTTGCAAAAACCGAGCGCTCATATGTGACGTCACTATACGTCAGTGACGTAAGAAAAATGGCTTTCTGGGACCTTTCAAATTTAACCTGAAAAGTCGAAGAACATGGAATTTTTAAACGCTGGTAACTAAATAAATACGTCGAGTGGAAGTTCGTTCTATGTGTCTACGGAAAGGAGAAGGTCGGCGATGAATTATAATCGTAAATTGCAGGGTCGAAATTGAAAATTCGTTCTGGCAGGAGCGAGAGAAAATTGTAATTTTTTGACATTTCACCAAATTGTACTTCCCTACTGTCAAGTAGTAAGCAAAACAAACAATACTTCTAAAACACTTATAATTATAACCAATAAGGAGCATCAAGTCTATTGAGATCGCCGAGTCTATGCGTATAGTGACGTAACGCCTGGCCACGCCCCATTTTCGTGAGATGGAAATTTGTAATGGTTTTTAAGATACTAAACGTGCGAATAAGATTCTGATATTTTGCAGATCCATTAATTTATACTTGCACTTTCGATTTGTGAAATAAAAAAAAAATGCTGAACAAGCCCATTTCAAGTTACAACGATCTTCATCTATTTAGTTCTCTCTGTCTGACTGTCTATGCTGTCAATTCTCTCATCTTTGATGAAACTATTGAGATCAGGATTTACTATCGCGGCGCTGGCATCACCGGCAATATGACTGTAAAGTTGTAGCATTTGTTTACAAAATACAGTGTTATTGAATGGATAATCGCGTTTTTTCTAAAACTTGCAACATTATTAAAATAGCTGTAGTGCTCTATAAAATTATGAGCTACGTGCTGAGCAATCCTATGCCCCGAAACATAAGAGGACAGCAATTAATAAATTTCAATATGTTGATATAGCGTGGTGCA
This sequence comes from Stenurella melanura, assembly GCA_963583905.1. Lineage (NCBI taxonomy): Eukaryota > Metazoa > Arthropoda > Insecta > Coleoptera > Cerambycidae > Stenurella > Stenurella melanura. Next base: position 139,818,954 of record OY757312.1, read on the forward strand.
AGAGAGAAAAGTTTAGAAAAAATCAAAGTGTTTTGTTTATGTCTACTTTTCTGAGCACGCATTAAACGAATTTGACCAAGCTTACTAAAAGATTAAAATCGACAAGTGCTACGTCACGTATAGACCTCGATGACAGCTGCGTGTGGCTGTTTTTTTCCTCATTTTGTAGAAAAAAGATTCAAAATTATTCTTTCAATGTACAATTCTATCCTAACCAAATAGATACCTTATATATAAACATAGAAATACTTCATGTGACACAAAGCATTTTTTCGCGACTGAATATAGACCATTTGTCTTAACATGTAGTAACTATTTCGTTCTATGTCTATATTCAGATGATCTCTCTCATTCCATAGTTTCTCGCGAAAATGGGAATAGTCTTAACTGTGTGACAGTTGACAACTGACAGTAGTGACAGTTGAGTTCAGAGTCTCTGGTTCAGAACTTTTCTTTTTGTTAGCCAAATAATTGTATTTTTTTGTTTGGTTGTAATGGATTTCAATTTATTTCAATTTTTGTATTTTTGTCAATTGTGGAAAGATAATGATGATATAATAGTTGAGGCTATGACATCTATTAAATGCAAACGATTACTTGTAGGTACCAGAAGTATTTAAAAAATATATGCAACATACCATTAAGCAAAATATTGGCCGTTTCTAGATCCACAGTGTACCTCTATAATTTAACTGTAAAGATAGTAACTCGGCTTTCTTAACAAATTAAGATTATTAAAAGGTGTTATAAAGTTTTGAAAAGCCCCGGCATTATACCATTTTCGGTTGACGTCACGCTGGTGACGTGGAGGGCACACGACTCATTGTTTTCTCTTCTAGAGATGGATAAAAGCTGTTATTTTTTAATAACAGGCTTAAACTGCTTCTGTTAGCATCTCATTTCTAATTGTTTTCATTTGTATTCCTTTGTGATTGGATGAGGTTGGTGTGCCCTCCAGACTGTGTCAAAATCAGGTGTTAAAATCAGGTGACCGAAAATGGTCTATGACAAAATACAGGTTATGTAGCACTACTGTCAAAACGTCTTCAGACGCTGAATACGGAAAGAGCGTAGTCAGTTGAAGGCTGAAGTAATAAGTTACTTGACCTAAAATACTGACGTCAGTTGTAGATCAAATAACATACTACTAGTCGCGAAAACGAAATATTCACTCTCACTACACTGACCACAATATACTTTTCAGTCGCGAAAAAATGCTTATATATTACAAAGCAACCTGCTTTTTTAGTGACCTTGGCTACTGACAGTCAGCTGAGTTCGGTAGTTCTATCAGGACAGTGTTGTCCATTTTTCACTATTGGCCTCTCTTTCTAATGTTACCTTCTCCGTCTGATTGTCACATTGTGGCAACTGCGCGAGAACTCCAATTTAAATGTCGAGGTCAATGGCGCCATTGCTAAAAGCCGCCGGCTGTCCTATCTTGTTAATTCCCTAATCTTTGATTGAAGGGTTAAAAAGTGAATTAGGCAATCCAACGACCTGTCAAAAGTAATTCAAAATGGCCGACGTGGGCAAACACGGGGTTTATTTCTTATTAACTTGCGGAAACGTAACCAAGGCAACAGAAAAAAAAATGTTTTAACGAACGAAAATGAATGTTTGCCGGATGGTTGCCCACAACACCATGTTGAAAGACACGTGGTTTCGATTGCCTAATTATTTTTTGTTTGCTTATAATTGTAATAAAACATACTCTTTATGGGATTTGGCAAACAGCAGAAAAAGTTAACTATGAGAAATAAAAGAAAAAACTAGGTGCCCATCTACAAAAATATTAGTTTCCAATCTTTTCACTATTTCAATAACCTCACATACTAAAAGATTGTCAGGCCTTAAAGCGGCTTTACATTTATGCAATGCAATGAAATGGATGCCATGCAAAACTTTGCGTGACAATTTTTGCATCTTGAAAGCGCTTTACTTTACTGCAATATTTTCTGAAATTCTTGGGACTACCAACCAGACGAGAAAAAAACTTTTTTGATTATATTTATTGTTTATTTATTTATTTTACAATCAGTGAATCACTATGAACAGAGGGAGAGAATCAAGTGATAATACTGATTTACCAAAAGAATTTACAGAATAAGTTATATTGTTGCTTCAGTTCCTTTAATGCTTGGTTGACAACTTAAATATTCCCAAATAAAGTAACTATATTGCATCCGCAATGCAATCAAATTAGAACACGCGCTAATTCAACGCAATGAAAAATATTGCCATCAGCTGATGGAAATCGCTCGATGTACACATGCTCGCAATAAAAATTTGCATGGCACCTGCAATATTGCATTAATGTAAAGTGGCTTTTAAGAAATACTAATGTACGGAAATATGAAAAGTTAAAAAATGCTTTAGGGTAATTTAATAACAGAATATGTGTTATACTCTTATATGGGTAGGTACGTGTATATAGACGTACGTGTATATAGACGTAAAAACTTATTGTAGATATATTGTAGTGTATAATCTTTGATAAATAAAGTAAAAAAAAAAAATTATAACCTACATTCTGGTTATGTTAGCAATTGAGCATAACCAGATATGTAGAGAGCCCCGGCTGTATAGATTTCCTATGAATAAGATACATGAAAAACTTTGTATGAGTGAGTAAGTACTACCACAGACCTACACGGAGCCACTTCTCATATAAGCAAATTTTGCCCGCGTCATGGAATTTTACCGAAAGTGATGTCAAAATGGGAGGATGCGGGCAAATAAGAAAAGGCAGCCTATTTTTTTAAATAACTAAAAGGCTTGTACTTTAACTTAAAAAATAATTCGTGTATTCGATGACTTAAGAAAACAAAAAAATTCTTTAATGGAGGGTGTACCAATGAGAGACAAGGACACACGGTACTGCATTTTAAACTGAGATAAACTACATATACAATGCTTTTACGAAACGGAGCACAACAGCGTATTATCTTATTTGTTTCTTTACTGTATGCACAACTGTTAAATGAAAATTTAATTTTTAATCTCCTAAAACATAATAAAAACATTACCATCGTATAAAAACTGTCGCGATTTGTTGACTGGAATGCACTTTTAATTGAAAAAACTTCTTTAAATCTCTTTGTTTATTATGCTTACAATGGCAAATGTAAGCTAGCCACCATCTTATTTAGTTACACAACCGACCGCGCGTTTCACGTATCCCAATAAGGGTTCTATGGATCCCTAAAAATGACTTTTATCAGTGAAACTGAGCGTTGATGAGACACCTCCGGCGGGGCGTGCAATACTAATCGTGGACGGCTCTGGAAATGAATAGTTGAATTCTACCTTTTCAAATAATGCTAACCGACGCCACTGTCCCAAACAGATGAATGTCGCCGTGACTGACGTCTTTAGAACCGGATACTGGATGCATTTGTATGGTGTTTCCTCTTATGTTGTATTGTTTGTTCTTTTTTATTAACGCTATATGGTCCGTTGAGCAACTTTTTAATTTTTTCATTTAAACGCATTGTCACATATCCAGCGTTGTCAACTGTTTTTGTTACAAAGTACTGTATTGCCAAGCGAGTCTTTCGGTACCGCGAAAGAAGTTAGCAGATGTATCAGTTTATCGTAAAGAAAACTGACTGCAGCAGAGAAAGAAACATTTTATTTGGAGTTTGATTCCTTGGATTTGTTAGGTGGATGGTCTGAAAGATCAAACATATGTAAAGCTTGAAATTTGTGGTTCCTTTAGAATTTTTTTCAGGTTTATAAACATATTGTTTCAGTTTGTTCAACCTGGCAATTGGTATAGTAAATGTTGCTGATTCATGGCCGATTTAGTTATTACATTCTTCGTAACTACAAAACTGTAATATCGCTCGTAGAGAAAAAAATTTTTTATCAGTGTGCTGGTGGTCGCATTCTGAACAACTTTTAAAATGTTCGTCTGTCTGCCTGTCCGTCCGTCACGCTTTTTGTAAGCACAATAACTTGGAAACTTCGATTGATTTTGAACAAAATCGATCAAATCATATGACATTTATTTCGTACCCGTCAAAATAATAATACTTCCACCCTAGACATAAAAATCAATAATGTTCATATTGAAGAGAGTAACTGTACAACATACCTTGGTGTAATTTTTGACAATACACTTACATTTAGCAATCACTGTAGTAATTTAATTAATACCTTGAACTCTAAATGTTTTCAAATCAGAACCCTGAAAAGTGTTTTGGATAGGTCTGGTCTACTAGTGTTTTATTTTGGACAAGTTCAGTCCAGACTGACTTATGGTATTACTATATGGGGAGGCTCATCTAGTGCTCATAATGTTTTTATTGCTCAGAAACACATTATAAGATGTATAGCAGGTGTACCGCCAATTCATTCATGCCGAAATATTTTTAAAAAATTTAATATTCTTCCTCTACCAAGTTTATATGTCCTAGAATTGCTAGCATATGTATTTAAAAATCAGGATAAATTTTAAAAAAACGAAATGATCCATTTTCATAATACACGTCATAAAAATAATTTTCACATACACATACCTAAACTAAACGCTTAAATATGTCCACAAAATCGCACAATATCCTCGGTCTCAAGTTATATAATAATTTACCAATATCAGATAAAAATTTAAAGAATACATATGTTTTTAAAAATAGTGTTAAGGAATACCTTTTATATGTGTGCATATTCTGTTCAGGAATATTTTAATTACAAGAATAATTGCTAGATGTGTCTATAGTTCATTTCATTATTTTAATACAACATTAGCATTTTAATGTGTAAGTAGTTGTGGAATTTTCATGTATATTTCATTTTAATGTGTATGTGTGTGTATATATATAATTTCTTGACTGTCATATTTACTGCATTTATTGTTTACTTTATGTACAAATGTGTGCAATGTGCATATATGCGGCTACATGTTTTTTGTATGCACGTGTATATATGCATATTCAGACTATAAAATTTTGACTTGTCCTATAGCACTTTCTGTATTGCTCTTATTTGATGAATAAATTTATTATTATTATTATTTTTTTTTTTTTTGAAAACCAGTCACCCTTCTCTGTGGCTCCGATCCTCACCGAGGGGAGCTGGTAGTACCGGTAGCCACTCCCCACACCGTGGGGTAAGTGACTACTGGGTCCGGGAATCGTATGCCCTGAGTAGACGTAGCGAACCGAGGATGACGGCCTTCTGCATCCTACCGGCTAAGATCTCTGCCGAGTTTCGACATGCCGGTATGATCTTCAGTTCCGTGAGCAGTGTGTGCCTTGTTCCACCTAGGGCTCCTATTATCAGTACCACCAACTTAACAGTATGGTCTGGGTAAAGTCTGCGGAGTTCGAAGAGTAAATCTCGATATTTTGTCCGTTTTTCCTCCTCCTTCAAGACAATGTTGTTTTCCGCGGGAGCCGAGAACTCCACGACAAACATTGTCTTGAGTTGGTGATCGAGGAGAACTACGTCAGGCTTGTTGGCTTGTATTTGCCTAACGGTGGGAAACGAGTAGTTCCAATAGATTAGACACTTCTCATTGCCCACAACGGACTCAATATCCCCCGGAGCATAAGGCAGCACTGGCGTCTCGTCTATCCCATACGAGTGCCTTAAATGGTAATAAAGCACTCGTAATGCTCCGTTGTGCCTTTGGATATAGGCCGAGACTGCATATGTCGGGCAAGCCGACAGCAAGTGCATTACAGTCTCTGGCGCCCTGCGGCAGGCCCTGCATCTGACATCCGGGACCTCTATACCCATAACACGGCTACGATAGACCAGAGTGTTGAATACACCATCCTGGCAAGCCATTATGAATCCCTCGGTCTCAGACTTCAGCCCGGCTGACCTTAAAAAGGCAAAGGTCAGCTTTTCGGATAAGCCAAGGTTTTCTATATTTTTATAGAAGACTCCGTGCATTGGCTTATCCATGTGCAGCTGCAGAAAGATGCTGTGTTCTGCAGCTTTAATTTGGGCTTTTCGCCGAGCAGGTTCCAACTCGGTGACGGAGTCGCGATTTACCCGCTCGACGTCGAAGGAGAGACCAAGTTCATCAGCTGCTCTCTGTGCTGCCTTAAACAGAAATGATCCTACCTCTGCATTTTCATGGTCCCGGACCATGCAGAGGAGGGGATCCGAACTCCTGATGACCTTACAGGCTCCATCCAGAACCATCCTGTTGTGGAGACTCTCCAAACTCAAGAGTCCACGCCCTCCCCGATGTCGCGGGAGGTATAGCCGTGGAACGGACGATTTGGGATGTAAACTCCTATTGAGGTACATCTTCTTGCGGGTTCCTACATCGAGTTGATGCAACTCCTCTCGAGTCCACTTCACTACCCCAAAGGAGTAGAGAAGGATCGGAACGGCAAGCATGTTGGTTGCAGACACCTTGTTCTTCCCCGACAGTTCTGAAGACCAGATCTGTCGGAGTCGGTGCTGATAATTGCCGCGGAGAGCGTTTTTCACTACACTCACTTCTTGGGTGGAGTGTTGCTCAACACCTAAGTAAGTGTACGACTCTCCGGCATCTAGATGATGTAAGATGCTTCCGTCTACGAGCTGCGCGTCCTCTCCGTACTCCCCGCATCGTCCTCTTTTAAGATGGACCAGTGCACATTTGTCTAACCCGAACTCCATACCGACAGCCTGCGTGTACTCCTGTACCACCCTGAGGGACTGGTGCAGGTCCCTCTCCCCGGAGGCATAAAGCTTAAGGTCATCCATATAAAACAGATGGGTGACCTTATGCCTCCTGTCTCCTGGGGTACCGCAGTTGTAGCCACGGGTTTTTCGGAGCGAAACGGATAATGGCAGCAGTGAGATGCAAAATAGAAGGGGGCTGAGGGAGTCTCCCTGAAATACTCCCCTTCTGAACGTTACCGGCTCTGTCTGGACTCGATCGTTACCCGATGTAATGGTAAAGCGGGTCCTCCAGAGTGGCATCAGTTCTTCAATACACCTCACTACTGGACCGGGGATCGCAAGACATTGGAGCAAGTGTATAATTAGCTCATGAGATGACATGTCAAATGCCTTGCGGTAATCGATCCAGGCCATCGAAAGATTCCGCTTATACTGCATGGAGTCCTGCGTGACACACCTGTCAATCAGCAGATTCTCCTTGCAGCCAGCGGTACCTCTCTTCGACCCTCGTTGCTCATATATCCGTTCGTATACCGGTTCAACTGCGTGGAGCACCCGCATGTACAAAATGCGTGTGAACACCTTGTAGCATGCGTTTAAGCAGGTTATCGGCCGGTAATTCTTTGGGTCAGACAAATCTCCGTTCTTTGGGATCAGCACTGTCCGCCCCTCAACAACCCAAGAAGGAATTTGCTGCTCCCCACTTAGCCAGGCATTGAAATTTCTGGCCAAATGGTGGTGGGTACTCGGTAGTTTTTTCCACCAAAAGTTATTAATCCCGTCGGGACCTGGAGCAGCAAAGTTCTTAGAGCCTTCAAGAGCTCTTCGAACCTCTTCTGGGGTTATTGGTTGGCACACCTCTTGCGGTTGTCGAAACCTTTGGCAAAAGGTTTCAAAGTGTGCCAGGGCTGGAGTATCTCTGATGAGTGGAAGTTTCTCCTCGTACAACGCTTTCCAGAAGTTTTCCACCTGGTCTGCTGTCGGCGGATTCTCAGCAATACGCTGAGGCGGTTCGAAAAGTTATTATTATTATTATTATTATTATTATTATTAGTATGTAAAGAAGCTATTAATTATTATACTCTTCGTAAATACAAAACAAAGAGTATATTGCATTCGATCGGCACATTTCTAATTCCGGTAATATTGCTAGTAGAGAAAAAAATTTCATATCACAGTGTTGGTGATCGAATTCTGAACAACTTTCAAAAATGTCCGCCCGTCCGGCTGTCAGTCTGTATGTCCATCTGTCCGTCTGTCTGTCCGTCCGTCCGTCACGTTTCCTGTAAGCACGATAACTTAAGAACGAAAAGTCCAATTGTATTTAAATTTGGACAATAAGTTAGTGCTAGCTAGAGGAAGAACCCTATTGTTTTTGAACAAATTCGATCAATAAATGTTTTTAAATTTTATGTTTTTTAATTAAATTAAAAATATCTAAAAGTAATATTATTCACAAGAAAACTGCGAAGAGTATCCTATAGAATGTGCAACAACAATTATATAAAAAATGCAGTAAATCGGCGAAGAGTATAACGGTTAGCTTGTTTAAATACATATAAAAAAATACATTTTAATGTTTTGTAGTTAAACAAAAAAAATTCTAAAACGAAAACAACCCTACCCGTCTGGGAAGGCTTGTTTAATAAATTTAGAAGAAAAAAAAAAGAATTAAAAAAATTGTTGTCTATTGCATTGGTGTCCGATTCCAAAAGTTATAACATTTTTCCGGATTTTCACTCACTTCACGGGAAGTCGCACAAAAAATTATATTTTGAAAATCGGTTCACATCACCTTGAGGATACTTTTGGCTATAAATGGTTAAATTTTCATCTTAATTACTTATTTTTTCGAAAAGATATATGAGTTTAAAGGAATAAGTCAATGTCCTTGTTCTTTTTGAAATTGTGAGGTTAGATTGCACTATTTCGAAATTAGGTAAACAGGGGGATAGACAACGTTAGTATCCACAACTTTTATCGAGACTTTTATCTAAAACACTTTTTTGTAACATTTAAAAGAAAGTTATCGCGAAAAAACTGTCTTTTCAAAATTCTTTTGGCCGCAAAAAAAATGCAGAGATTTTTATTCGCCAATCTAGACTTATTCAGAATCACAATATCTAGCAATAAAAAAGCAGCCTTCTACCTCAATATGACACAAAAGATTCTCTGGCGCTTGGTCTATACTTAACATCCTTTTAATTAGTCGCACGTGCACGTGGTCATTAATTATAGATTCTAAATTTTTTATCCTTGTGTGTTTTGGTTTGTAAATCGAGGTCATTTTGGATCAACCGAGGGATCAACATAATATTTTAAATATACCCAGTTAAAGACAACAAAATATCATCTTGATCAAAAGGTCCTCATGATAGGTACCAGATGAAATAGAAACCTTTAATATACCATTGATAAACACGTATAAGGAAGAAGGTATATCCTGTAATAATATAAATAATATGAATATAATAGATTTTACAATACTAAAACTTGTTTGTATAATTCTTGGTATAATTAACAAAAATACCTAGGCAACTTAAGCTGTTTATTACACATATTTTAAATTAACATGCTTGTGTGAAACATCTTATTAACAACAATAATTACAAACTGATTCACAACCATAGTAATAAACAATAATTGGTATGTACCTATTTGTGTCGACCTCGGTTAAATGATTCATTTTGTATCTTCTGTAGGTCGAAAAAATGTCACCTGAATCTTAAATCACGATAGTGTGTCATACTAGCAAGTAGCTCCGAAGGCATTTTCATCACATTTTTTAGAATATCCTGTCGATATACATGGAGATAACTTGATTTAAAAAAATTTTTTTTTTGGAAAAATGAACTCAATGAAATGACTTCAAAAAGTCACTAAAAATTATAAAATAAAATCATTTTCAACAAATTCTTATGTAGCTTCTACGCAGAAGAATATATCAGTCCTTTTGAACTTTTAACTGACACATTATCAGAGAATCCTGATATCCCCTTGGACCAAATGCCACTAAATTTAATGCAAAAATGCAAAAATTTTGCAAATTGGAATCGTCATTTTCGAATATTTAGCTATTGACATAAGATTCAGTGTTAGGTTAATTTCCTAACGACCAATGTCAATGCAATAGCAACAAAATTTTAATTTTTCCTAGTATTTGATGGTCTGAACCACTGTGCTATGATCGTAGCTAGATGCAAAAACTGTCGAACAAGATCACCGTGAATTGCAAAGAATATATTATTATCAGTATTAGTTTTCCGTTATTACTGGCGCACTTGCCAAGTTTACCTAAGATTAAAAAAAACTCAGTAGATAAGCTATAGGGTTTCTGGGACACTTGCGTCAGTAAAGAGGCAAAGGGGAGACCTCGATGACATGTGTCCATCCGGAGCGACCGTGGGTCTTGGGGGGTGGTTAGGCAAAGGAGAAGTGTCCAGAGACTGCTGAAGGTGTTTTAAAACAGGTCTGTAAACAGATCTGTACAAGTTTAAATAGCTCTTCAACAGCTTGAAAACAGCTCTATACGTACAGGTATACAGGTATGACAAGATGTGTCCGTTAGGTTAGGTAGGATGGTCGCCATCGTACCTGTATACCATCCTACAAGTAAACCATTGTAGGATGGCCAACACTGCCAACAGCCGCGCAGAGAGAGACGAAATATCGTCGCTGTTGAATAGAGACAAGTTTCTTAACTATGAACGTAGTACAGTCGGGGGAAGAAGTTTAAGTAAAAAGTGCTTTCTTATTCACCAACAATCCGGGTATGTCACAGTCTAGTTGATGTTTTCGATTGAACAACAGTTCTTTGTACACGTAACATTAATCTTTATAAGTAAATACTTCTAATAGGTACCTATGTATTAAATATGTTATACACTACAAGCACTTTTCTCAAGACTGTACCGATGTTTACACGAGGAAGGAACATAAACAAGTGAGCTCCGTAAAGGTGGGGTGGTTTCAACTACTGCGCATCCTAATCTCGTTGGCCATTCTAGGCTGGTCGACCTGTACCTAACCTAGCGGACGTCATGTCGTACCTGTACCTATTGACTTGTTCTAAAGCTTTTTTAAGAGCTGTTTAAACTTGTACAGACCTGTTTCAAATCGTACAGATTTGTTGACAGATCTGTTTTAAAACACATTGCAGCCTCTGGACACTTCTTCTCCTTCGCCTAACCACCCCCAAGACCCATGATCGCTCCGGATGGACACATGCCATCGAGGTCTCCCCATTGCTTCTCTACTGATGCAAGTGTCCCAGAAATCTGTTAACCTCTTTCCTATCTGGCCCTCATACTAGATAGATTGATGAAACTCACCGAGCCATATTCTACGATTTGTAAACGATTTCACAGAATCCCGAGTAATGCTAGAACAAGCATAAAAGCATACATGCTGGTTTAACTGACAATCTCTTGCCTTCAAACATTTTTTTAAAGTTACCTAATTAAAAATAAAAACGGATTCGTATATCCGCATAATGTAGGGTATCATACTGTACCTACATTTACTGAAATAACGTTTAATATTATAGTAAACTGAAAAGCTTGATCAATTCTGATTTTACCATAATATTTCAAGTGAAATCGACAAAGTGATAAAAAAATTTAGATATTTTGGAAATCATTTAGAACGTACTTCTAATTTTTAGCCTTTCATTTCCATTACCTGTTTTCTGTACAAATATGCCCGTAAGTTGTGCACAAAGCTTGACATAAGTTAAATAAATCGCTGTATACATTCTTGAAACCTGTTTCAAATTTTTCCCGGTGATTTTTAAGACCTCTTAAAGGCCTACTTAGCCACTCATTGGAATTTTATACAGCATTTATTTAGACTGAAAAGAGGTTTAGTTAAGAAATGTTATAGGTAATACTACTTTTGTTAACTTGTTCGCTTTCAAGCAGATTTACTAGAAGTATGTATAATTTTGGATAAATCGAAAGTTAAAAATATAAGTACCATATGCAGGGTGTTCCGTAATAACGTGAAAAAATTTAACTACCAATTCCTTATCGAAAATTAAGGCGGATTCTTCATATAAAATTTTTCAAAATAAGCCTTTTCTGTCCAGGTACGCTTTCTGAAAGAGGTTTTTAATTTCTATCCGAAAATCTCGCCGAAAATAACGTAATCGGAAAAAGAAGAAATTTGGCACATTTACGATTTAACACATGGTAGAAAATTTCATGAAAATATGTAAGTACAAGCCTCATTATTATTCAGATGCGTCCAATCAATATTTAAAATTTTATTGTAGAGTAAAAAAAATGTACGAGTCGTGTAAAAAGATTGTTGGACTTCCATCCAATTTGGGATTTTAAAAGACAGCTCTAAGTTCTAAGAAACTTTTTTGAATAAAAATTTTCGATAAAGAAACGCCTACACTATATTATATTTATGTCAATTTTGGGGGTTCTTTTCTTTGGTCCTAGTAGATAAGTTCAACGAGGGCATCGGAAACTTTAAATCCAATGAAAAATTAATTCGACAAAAAATTAAACACAAAACACTGTAGATACTTTTTTCTTTATGTTAAATAAAAATACAATGGGGGAACAGTTGTATACTATCAAGCGTTTAGGTTGAAGTTTGGTAGATCCTGAGGTATTATACAAGTTTCTGATATTAAACAACCACGTCTGGTATACGAATCAACTGAGAAAACGTAGGAATAGGGAACAGTTTCTATTATCACATGCATAAACATAAACCTTACTTGAAAAATACACAAGTGTGTTCATTACAAACCATGTTATTGGTGGGGCAGATGTTTTGTACTAACCACGATGGGTAGTGAGGTAGTTTAAAAATAGATTAAGAAAACAAATGCAGATATTTGTGTAAGTAGTACAGTTTTTCATTAATAAAATTTTATTGAGATAACTCGAATTTAAATCTTAACCACAAAATCGAGAGTGCCATTTTGTCAAATGATTTCCGAGATGAAAATGCGAATTCTTCTGTATTTGTTTGGGTTTGATATCCCTACACGTCTAATTTCTACCAGAACATAAGGTAAAACTTGTATAAGAGTGGCGTTAATTTAAGTATACCTATGAAATATAAAGTAGTTAAACATTACGCACATCTCAATTTATTCCCAATAAATTACTGAATTAAATATATGCAACATTCGAGCATTTAAAAAAAATCTCTTGAATTTCTAGTAATTAGTAGATAAGTACCTACTAACGATTTAAAATGTACGGAAAGCTTCTACGGCAAATAAAAACAATTTTATCATCAAACGTTATATTTGAGTTCAAATTATCAACACTTTGCATGGCATAGTTATTTTGGATTCGTTAATAATAGTCCGGGAGATAGCGTCAAATTTAATTACATAATTTCAACAAAGCTCATTTTTCAGTACAGGTTGTTCTTTCATTGCTTATCGAAGAATCGGGTTTCAGCTACTTCAATCACGGAGATGAAGGGCGTGGGAGGTTGCGCACCCGGTAAAATAATTTCGTTTTTCGCGTCCATCCAACAATAATATTTATAATATAATATAATTTATATAATATAAATGAAAAAAATGTGTCAGCTGCATAGGGTAAGGAGCGAAGGTTGTCAACTACCCTATAGTCAATATGCGAGTCAATATGTATGAAAAACACGTGAAAATTCGTTATTTCAACAAAGTGGAAATTAATTTATATGATTGTTTGCGATATAAGAAAACATTTAAAAGGTGTCAGCTAACAATAACATGGGACAAAATCTGTCAGCCAGGCCTTTTAGGCAGCGTCCAGGCGCTCACCGCGCGCGATGTCTTTAATGCCCCAGGTTAACGAATTATTTCATTTTTTTGAAAAACTCGAAAGAAAATCATTTTTGTATGAAATATTAGATAATCATATTATGCACTAATAGTAACAAAGTATTTTATAAGTAATACATTTATCGATGCTCAAATGTCGATATTCTGTATTTGACACTACAGGAGGCATGCTTTTTAAGAGCATAGTATACTAAGTACCTACACAGTAGCAACTGGGAAAGTCTGGACCCTCTTCACAATGAAAAGGGAAAAATAAACCGCTAGAATTATTACGGAAATGTCCGTCGCATATACAGGCTTTCATTGACATTTTCTCAAATGGCACCTAAAAACCATGAGGAGAATTTTACTATTCTGGGGGAATTTGTTTATCACATGTATTCTAAAAGAATCAAGAATATTAATCTCGCACGCGTAGCTACTTTCATGAAGGCGTATAATGTCAATCAGAAAGAAGATGTCTTGAAGATTGATCAGAATTTCGAAGGGTCTATGTTTATAACGCAATATGGGACACTGTTATAAATGTTTTTCAGGAACGGTTCAAAGAACAAGTAGAATGTGAAAGAAATTTTTCGAAGCTGAAAATCATAAAGAACCGACTAAGATCAAGTCTCTCACAGGATCATTTGGATCAACTAATGATTATGGCCACCAAAAAAGCTCTTTGGCGGACATTTCTAATGAGACAATTATAGTCAAACTGTCTTGCAAAAGCAGCCTTCTTGCAAAGTTACTTACTTAATTTTTTTTAAATTTTTGTTTCTTGTTATGTAAACACCTAGTATAATATAGTTTTTCACAAAAAATATTCCTGTATTTAATTTTCTGTAGGGGGGCCGGTGGCCGAACACATTTCCCGGTATGATATTTCCGAGGATATTTCCTGCGAATCCGGCCCTGGTTGTGTTCATCTTTGAATCCACCCCTGAAGAGTATCCTATATCTTAATAGTTATACATTTATAAAAACAAATTATTAGCTATAGAAGATCAAAAGTGATTCATTTTTATCGAGCATAATATTTCACGTTCTTGAAACTCTGCTGTAAAATGATGCACTTTGAAAATAGACATAAATAAGTAAGTACCTAACTAATAACAATTAGGTGGCTATTTTTATAGGTATTTTCTGATCATTTTGATCGTTTAATAAGTACCTACTCACATTACGGTGTTACTGTGTTTATTACTTAGTGGTAAAATACATATACCTATATAGGTATATTTTCGACGAGGCATTTTCTTATAACCTACTTACATAAATGTACAAAAACAAAAAATATTAACTTTAGAATTAGGACAGAAAACAGGTTTACGTAAAAATGTTTTTATTCTCTTGTTGTTATTAAAGTAAATAAAAGAATTATAGGACTTGAAAAGTTGTAAATTGTTTCTAAACAAAGAATATTATTTTGTATGATACAATACAGAACCAATAAACAAATCCATTGTTTTGGGTATATTTACCTCGCTTTTTACGGATGAATAAAAGTTCAATTAGAAAAAAGCAACATGTAATAACAAAAACATATCGAATGCAGTACATAAAGACATTCATTGAAAAAATATAGATTTATTGACCTCATTTTATCTTCATTTATTTGTACATGGATATTGACACTGACAGGGTCTTCTTTATTTTTATAAATGTGTATTATTATTATTGCTGTACAGAAACTAATGAATAAAACTTAAAATTTTATGACTTACTTATCCCAGATTTAATTGATATATCCTCATTGTAAGCACTGGACACTAACAATATCACTAGATAAACAAAAAGCACTAATTTCGCCATTATTCACTAAACAAACGAAATCATAATGCACAAATCCTCCTCAACGCGACAGAGAAACTACGATCACCTACTCTACGCTGTCTCCTGGCAGTCAACTGTTTTTGGTTTGCTCGTTTTTGATTCGTAGCCTACCAAGACGGACCAAACCTATGGCATGCTTCCGCCATCTAGGAAATCGTCGTACAACTATTGTAATGTAATCAGCAGATTTCTTTATTGATATTGTGTTTAAAATTTTAAAAGCGTATTGAGGCCAAGACGAAAAATAGTTGCAAGTTGACGTTTTAAGGTGGCCATTCCCTAGAAAGAGACATCCGATGGGGAAATATTTATTATTTTTGTCCATAACTTTTTTTTCTTAGTACACATATTTTAAAAAACTATAAGAGTACCTAAGTAGAACCATAAGAAGACTATTACTATGAATTTTCAATCAATAATTTCAGGGGTTTGAAAAATGCTTGATTTAAACCTACGAAATAGGAAGATTAACATAATTTTTAAATTTAAATCTAGCTATTTTGCAAACCACTGAAATTATTGAGTGAAAATTCATAGTAATAGTCTTGTTATGGTTTAACTTAGGTACTCTTATAGTTTTTTGAAATACATGTACTAAGAAAAAAAAGTTATGGGCAAAAATAATAAATATTTCCCCATCGGATGTCTCTTTCTAGGGAATGGCCACCTTAACGTGTCGATATTTCAACAAAATTAACAAGCCGAAAGGTCAATTTATTAAGTTAAAATTTCAACAATTATTGCCGAAATTTCGCCTGTTTTTGCACCCTCGATTTGGGATCTCAAACATACCAGGAAAGGTAGTTCCTAGTGTCCAGTGGCGGCTCGTGATATTGTCTGCAGAGGAGGCTTGATATTCTGAAAGACAACTGATGTGCAATATGACTACAATTTGTACATTTCCCCACCACCCCTGAGGTATACAACGGCGCGTTACATTTTTTTGCAGTGGGTTGTTCGCCAGGATACCGATTCACGACTTGAGAGAATAGAACTAATAAAAGAATAGAATGAAAAGGAAATAGAAAATATGATGAGATGAAAAAATCATTCTCATGAAATTCTCGTTCCTACGACTCGAGTATCGGTATCCAAAGGAGTCCTACTATCCCACTTGTAATTAAATTACCTATATAACTTTTAATAAAAATAAAAATTGTTTTGGTAAAAAAATTTAAGTGTTTTTCTACAAACAAAAAATTGTATTCATTATCACTGCCAGGCGTGTAAAATTATAAGTTTTAATAGAAATTAAAATAGTTTTGAGAAAGAAGTTATATAAAAAAAATATATCCGCGGAACTCTATATTATGGAGAATTATAAAAAATATTTCCTAAAAAATAAATAACACAAATAAATATTTTTTCTAAAATAACAACTACCTATATTAATCTCTGCTTTAAAGCCTGAATATTTTTATAAATGAGTGCCCAGACAGCACAAAGTTATCCTACGGCCATCCTAGGGATATCGAAGCAGGATATAGCAATATCCTGAGGATATCCCATAATGATCCCATTGCTATCCCTGGGATCTCGAATTTACACTACTTTCGATATCCTCAGGATATCCCACGGACGTATTGTTATATATCCGTAGGATTATCCTGGGACCCTTAGAGGATCTGTTTTATGCTATCCCCAGGATATCGTTGTAGGCTTTCTGGGGCGTAATTTACCTAAATAGCCAGACTGCAAGTTGCTTTCAAACAATGTTAGCAACTTGATACTCTATGCCATTCGTTGCATAGTAGACTGTTGCATTTCATGCAAATATAACATTTTTAACACTTGAAAGCATATTATGTTAGTATTGTTTACTTGAAACTATATAACATTTAAATTTATAATAGTAACAAAAATATTATTTTGACATGAAATGCTTAGTTTCCTACTCTTTGGAGCACACAATGGATAGGGGGACAAGCTGCCAATTTTGAAAGCAAATTTTCGATCAGTCTTTGCTATTTAGATTACTGAACAGTGATTTCTTTGGTATCGTCTTGCACCATTCATCTCGGAGTTCTGTTACGTTACCTCTGCACTATCCCAATTCTACAATAATAAATGTGATGGTTTAAAGATATGAGCATATAACTTTTACATCATAAATCATTCTATTGACAAATTTCGAAAAAATAGACACTGTCCTCTGTCAGTAGAGCACATTTTTTGATGTTATGATCTAATGTGGTGGCATTGAGGAGGCCAGCCTAGTCACTATATATATACAGTGTGTCCCAGGATAGATGTAACAAGAGGTGTAATGGACCAAAAATGTTGGAATTTTGAAATGGTATTTGGGGATTGAGTCCTGCTTGTTGTAAAACTAAGGTATACCAAAAATAACTTGATTTGGTCTACAGGGTATTTTATAAGCAAAGTTGTAAAAATCACCACTAATAAAGTACCTTTATTTTTCAAGATATGAAAAAATTCCACTAAGAAAAGTTATTTAGAATGCAATTTCATGCCTCTATACCAAATTTCAGGAATATAAAATTATTTTTTTGAAACCTTTGAACCATTCAATTAAAACTGCATAGAAATTATTTTTTGTGAATTAATATTTAATGTTGTGTAGGTAGAAGCTAAATTTTATTTACCAATAGCCTACTTTTTGAGATTATTAACATTTGCTCCTACACAACTTTAAATATGAATTCAACTCTTAATTCGCAAAAAAATGGGAAGATTCAAAAAATAATTTTATATTTCTGAAATTTGGTACAGAGGTATAAAATTGCATTCTAAATAACTTTTCTTAGTGGGATTTTTTCATATTTTGGAAAATAAAGGTACTTTATTAGTGGTGATTTTTACAACTTTGCTTATAAAACACCCTGTAGAACACCAAATCAAGTCATTTTTGGTATGCTTTAGTTTTACAACAAGCAGGTCTCAATCCCCAAATACCATCCCAAAATTCGAAAATTTTTGGTCCATTACAAATCTTACATTTAGGTATATCCTGGGACACACTGTATACTGGCGAAGCATCCCATAGCACTCTGTTTTCATTTTTTAGATTAACTGAACTGATGTTGGCGATATAAAATACCCAGAGAACTTAAAAACTTATTAAATATAGCTGTAAAAGGTTAATATTAGAGTAGTATTTAAAAATAAGACACGTTATCAATATTTTTATTATTTTAAAATAAACGTAACAAAATAAAACAAATGTCCAACGAAAATGAAGACACTAAACCAATATTGGGAATTTCTTGTAAAATACTTGTGCATGTGTGATGTTCTTTTTGGCTTTGTAAAGCAAAATCATCGTTAGTGCGTTGTTCGCAATTCATTTCTGTAAAACAAACAGTGTTATTAATAAATACCCGTTCTTGGATACACTGAGTGCAAGAAAAGTAACCAGTATGACTTTTAATCAATTTTATAAATGCTTTTGCAGCAGAATCACAAATAAAAGCTTTAATTTTAAAAGTCATCATAGTTATTATTTTTTTAAATAAAACCTTTATTAGTTAAACATATTGCCTCATCAACAAAATCCCTTAAGAAAAAATTTGGATCCATAGGCTTTTCATAACCATAATATATTCCTGCAACAGCAACTAAATCTTCAAATGGAAATAAAGAAACTGATTTTGATCGACATTTTCCCCCAAACTTTTTTTTAGGTTAAGTAAAATTAAATGGCGTTATAAAAGCTAATTTTAACAAAATAATACTTAACGCTGAAAATAACTGCTTACACTACACACTACACTACGCACGTTATATACACTTATTATAAGTAATATAGGTATACACATAATTCTTAAAAACAGAAACGGCTTCTACAGCAATCCAGCGATGGCACATGCACAAAACAATTACAAATTCAACCAGGAATCGCGATGGCGTGATGATGCGGTCGATGATAACAAAGTGCGCATGCCTAAATTTTAAAATGTTTCAGTTTGCCAATAAACTGTTCACGAGGTAAAATGATTAACAAGTAATTGTATAAAAAAATTATATTAATTACTTATACTCTTATGTAACCCAGGACAAAGTAATATTTAGATCGAATATTTGATGAGTAGTAAAGGTAAGAAACTCAATATTGTTTTAAAAGTAATTCTGACGTCATATGTTATTAGGTCACAGCTCGATACTGGCATACCTTTCTACTTCAACCACTGAATACATATTCTTTTACTCAACGATTTGAATTTGACATTGTTCTAGTTTATTCTATATATTTATACCTTTATTTATGTTCTATATATACCTATATATTTATAAATTGTGTACAAAAGTATTATATATCGGGTGATTTTTTCAATCTGAAACTTTCAAATATCTCGAGTAATAAAAGCACTTTACGAAAAAATGTTTCAAACAAAAGTTGTAGAATTGGATGGGGGCAGTTGCAGCATATATGTCACTTTGACTTTTGGTGGAAGGATTATAGGTCATTCAAGGTCAAATTAGTTTTTTAAATGGAAACCCCTATTTTTTATTGCAAATTCAGATTGCTTGACCAAAAATAGACTACTTTTCTTCGGAACATTTTGACTGAAATTATCATTTTTTTTAGTTATCCGGCGAGGAAAAATCAAAAAATAAAATGTGTGCCTAAATAAATATAGTTTAATGTTTTACCGTTTTGTACAAATAAGTTTCTTAAAAAAAGTGGTAAAAATCCCATCCCATCATTGGATATCCGTGGGCAATCTGGACAGGATAACCCACGGATATCGATTCTATTACATCCGTAGGATATATGTATTTTGTACAACTATAGGATATTAACATCCCGTCAGGATATCCGTAGGCAATCAGTTGCGGATATCCTACGGATATCGATAACTGGATCTTTACAGGACATTAATATCCAGTCAGGTCAACCTTGGGATGACCTGGGGATATGTCCATGGGATAATCCCAAATCTGGGACAACGGGACTGTGATAGGATATCCTCAGGATATCGTGTGCTGTCTGGGTGGTAACCTGCGATTTTTGGAACTAGCAAAATGGTTGATTATTTCATCATAAAATGAATCGCGTTTCCTCAATTCTGACAAAAAACGTTTTTCTATTGAAATAAGCGATACATTTGAAAGGCGGTCTTGACTCATTTTGTTTCTAGTAAAAATGTTTTTATGCGTTTAAGTGCTGAAAATGATCATTCTACAGAAGCTTACCGGAATTGTCTCAAAAAATAGTGGCGTTATTCAAAAAGTTCTCTAATTTTGGGTCATAAGTTTTTAAAAAATCTACCAGCTCTTTGAAATTTCCTTTATTGCACGTTTCTCGTTTTTCGTCATGTCCTCGGAAAGAATTTTTTTGTGAAGATAACTATATAACGGCATCTATTAACCTCTTTAATATTTCCCAATTCTCACGGACCTTTTCGTTAACATTTTCTATTTCTCTCTTATGTGCAGAATCCAAGAAATTTACAATATTTTGTTTACCAAACATTTCAAATTTAATGCAAGATGAAATGTGCTCCTGGGATTTTTCGTGCCTTTCTAAACCTCGCTACAAATTTTGCAAATTATTAAACCCGGCCCTGCCCCAAATTGAGGATTGATCATTAGTAAATAATAAACATCTCCAACAATATAATTTGTTTCTAACTGTTGATGCCGTTATATAACCACTCGACTTTTTTATAATTGTTATCACAAAACCCTCTGTTTTGTTTACCACTTTTAAAAACTAACGAAAGCATTGCTGGTGTAGGCCTGGCATTTCTTTTAATTCTTACCTTTTCGTCATAAATAAGAGTAGTAAATCTATTTAATAACGAATAATCCACCACGTCTGGACAACAAGACATGTTGTTGGGAATATTTTCACCTAGAGCACTTATTTCTAGCCCGCCTATCAAATGTTTTATGTATTTATACGTCAAGTTGTTCTTAACCGGCTAAACGCAACTGTCAGATGTCAGTTCGTTTTCTTTGTGAATCACCTGACTCTTGAATGACCTGTGCACATGCGCTATAAAGAACTGAGATCTGAGGCTAGCCTCATACTTGGCTATTCCAAGTGTTGCTATTTTACACAGCGCAAAGAAATTCAAGGTCATTCATGTTATAAGTAAATGCGGTAAAGTTGGAAGTTATTTCGTATTAGCCTCCAGCGAACCGCAGTGCTCATTCAGTAAAAGACCGGCCGACCGGGAAATATGCATACAAAGACTATCCGGACTGTAACGTTATAGGTATGTTTGTGGAAAGGAAATGCAAAAATGTTATATATAAACTGAAAATTAATTAATGAATAATAAACAATAAAAAATATTGAAAATTGAGATATACCTAATAGAAATTTCTTAAGATATTACTTTTGAAGATATGGTGGTTCTTCCAAGGGGAGGCTCAGCCTCCCCTGCCTCCCCTGACCAGCCGCCACTGCTAGTGTCATATTGATGTTAGATATTTTTCAAGCGGATGCTACTAGTTCTTTAGTATACAGCGTGTCCTCCGATTGAGTTCGCTATAGGTGAAATGGACAAAAAATTTTCGATTTCTTTTTTTTTTTCATATTTGGAGGTTCACCCCTGCTTATCTAAAAAGTTATTTTGGGTGTACTTTTGTTTCTTTTAAATCACGTAGGGCATGACAGTTATGCAAAAACGAATTTCTTGTTAGGTAAAGTACCGCCGTTTCTGTAAAAGATACAGCAAAATATCATTAAGGAAAGTGATTTTCCCACAGAATGCCCCATATGTATTAGGGTGTTTCAGACAAACACAACTTTGGAATTTCCAGCGTGGCACCCCTTAAAACATTTTTTTTAGAAAGTAAAAAAGATTATGTCAAAAGATTAGCATTCTAGGATATGTGGAAGATTGCCTGCATTCGATTTTTCACTATTTTTCAGTTTTTATTGGATGCATAATGGTTAAAAAATTGTTCCACGACGCTTATCCCAATTGAAGTGTCAAGATGCTTTTGAAATATTAACACTTCTGATAATATTCAACAAGTGACCAACCTTCCTTTTCGATAAGAAATTGGTAGTTAAATTTGTTGCACGTTATTACGAGACACCCTGTATGTAAGCAAAAGACAAATAGCCATGCGAGGGCTATAATTGAGGGAGATTTTCTTTATTTAAATCATGGAATTTGGAACATTTTCTGGATTTTCTTTGATGCTAATGAAATTTTAATAAAATTGGGATTGCGAATTCGCAGAAGAATTTATATACATTATTAGAATGCTATATGAAATTTGTACCTATTTTCCAATTTTTTTTAATCAAGCATAGCATCATTATTTAAATAATAGGTAATTTCATTAACTTCCGAGACATTTACGAGATCGCAAATTCAGATTATATCATTTATTGGTGTTACAAACATTTGCAACCCAATTTTAAGACTCGCAATTATTTAGACCCCCACTTATTGTTTAAAACGTCAAAATCGTGTCCGTGCCAGATAAAAACACTTGGAAAAAAATCTTCCGGGGTAAAGAAATTTATGCAAAATTACAAGCGGGTTTGTGACCCTAATCTGTTGCATAAACAATCATTTGCATAACTTTCACAATTTTTTTTCCACGAAATGTCTCTTTAGAAAGTAAAAAAACAACTATTTACAATGTTCCCGTCATCGTAGCAGGGTGCAAACTTAATAGCATATGTGTAATAATTATTGAAATATTCTCCAAAGTTTGCATAAATATCGGAATTTTTTTCAAAAAGTTATTGAAAATAAACATTTTTTGTTAATTTAACAATGTTCCGGGGAGCGGAAAAGGGTGCAAAACCGGATTCATTGTTTTTCCCCTTCTACAATAATATCTCAATTTTTCATACATTTTTTGCTTTAATGACTGGCCTATTTATATGAAATTTATAAACAATCAGATCTCAGTTTAAACGTTGTCAATTTTGTTTTTCAGTTAATGATAATGACATTATTCATTTTTTTTGTAATAAATGTATGATGTCAATAGTGTCAATTAAGTTTTACGTTCTTCCTTATACATAGTATTGATCAAACACTAGTTCTTCATACACATATATTTAAAAGTTACCTCGTCAAGATGATGGACGCCAGTATCCAATCGATTGAGCGAAATATTGTCAAAGAGATTATGAGAGAATGTTTTCCGAGAAAAGTCAAGACTAACGAGAACTTTGTCCACTATCTTGTAAGTGAAAATTTTGAATATAAATAATTACATAGAACTGATTCACTAGGGCATATGATGTCAGAAAATAACCTCAAAAGTACACATCTTTAATTTCGCATGTCATAAAGATGTGTACTTTTGAGGTTATTTTCTGACATATTATGACATATTTTCTACATATTATGTAGGTATTTGAATTTTTAATAAATTGGTATCTTGAAGATAGCTCTACTTACATCCAGTTTCACAATCGTTGGTTAACTAATAGTTAGGAATGTTAGGATTTGACCAATAACTAACTATAAAAAATCTGTTTCACAATGTCTGGTTAATTTTAAGGCATTGGTTATCTTGTAGTTATAGAGTAAGATCACAGAGCAGCCAGACCTACGTCATTTTAGCAAAGCTAATATTTTGGCAATAAATAGTGTGATATGTAGTTAAGAACGTATGCTTCTCTACTGTCAACTATGTAAAAAACGAAACGAAATAAAATTTATTATGTTAGGTTAGGTTAGGTTAGTTTAAAGCGTATGGCGCAAGTTAGGGCCCACGGAAAGTGTCCGGCAATAATGAATGTTGCTTTTTAACAGTATTCTGTGAAAAACCCATATTTGCGAACTTTGACCTTGAATAAATTTTTTTGCAGATGTGGGATCGAAGGGAACTTTTCACATTTCATTTATAATGGTGTTCCCAACATTCGTACCAATTTTCAGCTCTATGCGAATTATTGTAACCTTGAATGTCTATTTTGACCGGGTTATAAAGTTTTCGAATTATTCGTGAAAAATCGCTCTAAAACATGCATTCTTTAGATGCAATATCTGCATTTTCAATTGCGAATAATGGTGGAGTAGATCTGGCAGAAAAAAGGGGGTGAAAAACAAGTGCCTTTTTTCAAACATTTTTTTTCCATCTTATAGAGGACGACTTCCTCCACTTCCCTGACACTTTCACATTCGAGGTCTAGGTGGTGCGGGGGAGGGGGGAGGGGGAGCTATTAAATATATCCAAAATCGGTTTTTCTTAGTTTGCGCGCGACCGGGGAGACAGACAAAAAAATGCTTCGAAACAAAAAGAAAGGCCACTCTGAGGCGCGTAAATTGGTTTTTGGTTTTTTAAAATCGGCCAATTAGGGCCGGAGATATGGCCGTTTGAAAGGATTGAGTTTCAGTGTAGGAAAAGGGATCGGACCGGAGGTACGAGGGGTGTAGAAGAGTTAAGGGATGGGGTTAGGATGGTATTTTTCTATACTGTTGTGGGTGGTTATAGGAAGAGGTCGAGGCCGCGGGGGGAGCTCTCTAGGGCAATTAGGGAAGAAGAGGGAGGGCCGAACGTGCAAAAAGGGAAACGTCTATATCTTCGGTTCTAATAAGGCGATTTTAAAAAATCAAAATGGGATTTCTTCCTTTTTTGAGCAGCTATAATGTTGGATAGGTAGGAAATAATTTTCTCCGAAAATGTAAAAATGGGGGGCAAAAGAAAAAAAATTTTTTTTTCAAAACGATTTTCTTTCATGAAAGGGGTGAGTGGCGGGGATAAACTGCTCCCAAAGGACGGGCATTCTCATCCCCTTTGAAATGAAAAAAGAATTTTTTGAATTGCTTTATTACGACAGGCAGGGCGACAACTTGAAGCTTAAGCCCTACAGAAGGGTAAAAGAAAGTCCTACGCACTTCTGCCCGGGCTCATTTTAAAGAGAACAAATTTCCCTTTTTATAAAAAAAAATCAATTCGATCGGAAAGTAACTTGCGCTACGCGCGCGAGTTACACTTATAAATTGATTTCTTTTGAATCAGCAGCTGCAGTGGCAGGAGAGTAGGCGTGGCCTCTACCCTCTCTACTCTCTCGCCACTCTCACTTACACACACACAAAGGGAAATCGAAGGTCAGAAAGGTAGGTCTGACATTTTGCCCTAACAAAAAAATCGTTTTAAAAAAAAATACATTTTTTCTTTTGCCCCCCATTTTTACATTTTCGGCAAAAATTATTTCCTACCTATCCAACAATACAGTTGATCAAAAAAGGAAAAAATCCAATTTCGATTTTTTAAAATCCCCTATTAGAACCGGAGATATGGCCATTTCCTTTTTTGCACGTTCCCCCCTCCATCTTCTTTCCTAATGGCCCTAGAGAGCTGCCCCCGCAGCCTCGACCTCTTCCTATAACCACCCACAACAGAAAAAAAATTACTATCCTAACCCCATTCCTTATCTCCTAAACACCCCTCATACCTCCTGTCCGATCCCTTTTCCTACTTTGAAACTCAATCTTTTCAAACAGCCATATCTCCGGCCCAAATTGGACGATTTAAAAAAACCAAAAATCACTTTACGCGCCTCGGGGAGGCCTTTCTTTTTTATTCGAAACATTTTTTTGCCCGTCTCCCCGATCACGCGAAAATTGAGAAAAATCGATTTTCCATATGATTATGGATATGTCAGGGAAGTGGACGAAGTCGTGCTCTATAACATGGGAAATTTTTTTTTTGGAAAAAAGGCACTTGTTTTTCAAATGCCAGATCTACTCCACTATAACTCGAAAAATATAGATTTATCGAAAAAACTACATGGAACATGTTTTGCTTAGAATTAATTACCATTTCGTGGTTATTTTGAGTGTACCCATTTCCGCCCCCGAGAAGGGGTGGCATCCACTCCCAGGGTAAAAGCGCACATCGGCACTATATAACTTCTGTTCCTTGAGACATTTCCTACTTACTGTCCAAATTTCACTTCAATCGGTTTTATCCGAAAGAATTCTGATCGAAAAACCGTCAAACATGGACTTGATCAAATTAAAGTACCCAACTACAGGCTTTGAATCTTTGGTATATACTTTTCATATATCATGCTGATAACTATATTAAGCGTGTTAACACAGTTTGAAATATATTTTAGGTCCGATTATTGCTGGTAGATCCAAACTGGGGAATAAAAGATCACTTCGTGACAAGAGATAAAGTAGCCAAATTCGTCAATTATGTAATCGATAGGTTGGCAAATCCGAGTGATCCGAAGCTTCTGATATTGCAAATGCAGTTCTACTTCACTTGCAATTTGGAGAATATAGACAAAGTACCAGCGAAAAATAGAAGAGAGGTATTGGACCGCCTCTACCCTTTAAAAAAAGATATTATAAACACATGTGATCTGAGCTGCGATGATAGTGTTGAATTGTTCAGGAAAAAGATCGTGTCCTATATGACTTTGGTTTCTGGATTGGGCAATCCCAAGTACGAATATGTAAGATGAATACAATTATCTTAGCTTTCTTTTTGTAAAATAGAATATGTAATTCAAGAATATCAATTATAATAACCTACCCAAAGATTAGAAAATTAACAAAATAAGACAGTCAGACAAAAAGACGTTGTTAACTCCAAATTAAACGACGTCCAACGGAAACGCTTTCGGGATTTGTCGGGTACCCACATAACATCTCGTGGATATGTACATTCATAACATATACATTAGATGCTGGAAATTGAATATGTATTTTTAAATATACATATGATTTGAAATGTATATTCAGCTACTGACATCCATCAGTGTCATATACAATGTATATTGCTGGAGGTGTATACATAATAATTTATACAAAACATGTTCATTAAGGTACAATTAAATTATACATGTACTCAAATTTTATCTCATTTTCTGATGCACCTGCGCCACTAATTTGTGAGGTGGTGCGCCGACGCATCATTCGTTTACGGATTGTAATTCGCAACAGCCAGCAGCTATTAAACCTTATAGTGTTGTGCAAGATCGCTAAAGCGATTTTGAGTATTGTGTGCATAGTGTTTATATGTGATGGAAGTTAACTCTTTCTTATTCTCTGGATTTTATATTTACTTATTGCTATATTATGCTGTTATATTTGCATGAAGCTCCCATAATGTAAGTGTATATTTATTATAATGCAATTCTTTAGATTTGTAAATATATACTCTTTGAGGGTCAGAAAATTTGCAAGTTTCATATTTAACTCATTGTGGCAGGTGTGTGTTTAGTTAAGATGGCGTTAAGTGACAGAGGCCTAAAAATTTGCTGTTATGTCAAGTCATATTGGGTATGTATTTTATAAATATAGTGAATAAAAATCACATATTCTCATATTATATAACTTACTGATAGTTGAGAATGTTTTAAACACATATGTAGGACATGAGTAACTATAGTATTATACAATTTGTTAAACTACCCACTAGAAGGTATAAAAGTATACGTAAATGTAATAATTAGGTTATTTTGTAAATATAAAATTTGTGTATGTTTAAAATAGTTATATAATATATACCTATTTCTTGTTAAACTATCTGCGTTTTATTACCTCTTATATGGATACCTCCGAAGCAGTTCCCACGAACATTAAAACACTTGAACACTTTCTTTCAACGCGTGCTGCGCCAATCGTGTTGATATCATCTAGGTGATTAAAACTGTTCGTTTTAGTCATCTCTCGATGATGCCAACATGTTTGGTGCAACACCCGTCGAGTGCAGTGTTCAATAAGTGTTTTGATGTCCGTGGAAACTACTTCAGAGATATGTAATGTATATTCATAAAATATGCAATTGTGTATATAACGTGCGTTTCATATCCACTGAATGTACATTCATTGGATATAAAATAGATATGGAAGTCGGCGACAAACGTACATACTGGGTATGTTAATTCCACATCCATTAGATGTACGTTAGATATACTTTCTCTATTTTGTGGATATACATCCATAGGTATACACTGTATGTACATTGCATATCATTTTGTTATGTGGGTATAGTTGTCTCCATATATTTACTGCACATAAAAAAATCTCAAAGCTGTGCCGCTTACCATAGGCTTCAACTTTTGAAATTTTGGCCGGGGGCCCACCAATTCTTCCGTAATACCTACTAGAGGAGTATAAACCTACCGCGAGAAAATTTGAAAAAGGGATAAACCTGAAAAGTGCTGTGACCAGGACGAGACCTAGGTACCCCCCGTTCTCGAGGGTGTTGAATACGATGGTGATATTTTTAGGTCTCCCACCCCTCGGGAACTACCCCTAATTGCGAGAAACCACCCCTTTTTTTCGCTTTTCCATTCTAGGCATGCAAGGACTTGTCGGATCAGGTTTTTCGGATAGACCGTATGGACTTTGACCATCTAACATATTATCTATCCCCGAGGTTTAAACTACCCCCTCCCCTGATAACTAAGATATCAAAAATTTCAAAAGTGATCCAAACGTTCCCACATACTTAGCAGCAAGAAACATTACGATAGGGTAGTTTTGGGAATTGAGGGTGGTCCAGTAAAGGGTAGGAGAGGAAATTATGTTGCCATCGTGTTGAGCACCCTCGAAAACGGGGATAAACAGTTTTCACAATCCTAGTATAAATACCTCACCTCAACCCACAACTCGTCAGTTCCTCTAAGAACTGAGATTGAGATCTTAGAGACGAAGCAAGGCTCGACCTGGGGAGTAGGCAGATTGAGGCCCCGAACTCGAACCATTCCTTACACTTCCTAGACTAGACTTCCCATATACCATATATTCTCGATTCTTTTTCCTTCTCTATTCTTGAAAATGGCTCCAAAGTCGGAGCCGAAACGTCGATATATTACTAAACTCTATTATTAATTTATGTTCTAATTTACAGACCTACCGTGAAGCCGAAGCAGCGTTTAAAAGTGTTATGTCTGTGGAGGAATTGCAGAAATTTACTACCTACAGCGATGACCAAAAAGAAGAGGAACTAGTTCAATTGACTAATATAGTTTCTGGAATCAGGCTGTTTAATAAAGATTGCGATATGGGTGGAGTAGGCATTGAAGAACGTAGGTGACACAATAATAATAAATATTATATGGAATATTATAGTGCTCTTTAGCCACGGTAGTGTCGGTAGTGGGAGTTCACTGCTTGGGAATAGGAATGAAACGAAAAAGTGAAACACCGTAGAGGGGCGACACATACTGGCGAGATGGGTAGAGTAAGGACGCCAGGTTTTTCACTACTTCGTTTCGTTATCGCGTCATCAGCGATCCAGTGCGGGAAGGAGATAGAGACAGAGCAGCAGTGAGCTAGCGAGTTCATGAACACTGCAATTAATAGTGGGTCAGGAGGGAATGGAAGGGGGGCGGATAGGAGAGGAGAGGGAAGGGCAGGGCACCTTGAAAAACTCGGGCAGTCATTATTTTCACTATCCCAGTGACGTACTGCTTCGCCCGGATTACCTCCTCTATCTTCCCAAGCTGTATCATCTCGGACCTTGGGTATGCTTGGTGTTGGATCTAATGGCATGCCCTTAACCATCACATATCGGAGTAATAGAAAATATAAGGAATAGTGTGTACATAATTATGGGAAATTTTGCTAGTATTTACATCATATATGTTAATTTTATTTACTGTGCAGTCATCACGATACTATTAACAACGTTTTCCAGTGTTATTACCATTACAATTTAGTCTATGTACTGAAAGCAGAAAGAGTGTAAATATTTCATGCAACGACGAGATTAACCCCTCCCGTTTTCAAAGTTGCTGAATACGATGCAAGTGGTGGGAGAAGTTTTTGATCGCCGCGACTCCCTGAAACGGTCTAAGACCACCCCCTTTTATGAATGATCCCTGTATGTTGTCATATATAAACGGGCCTGGGGAGTGATTTATCGATGGGTCATATTTAAAGTAACATGGAAGTAAGTGGGATACAGACAGCAGGCCTAGGGTGTTCATTTACCCCCCCCCCCCCAAGAGGCGGATTTTTTTTTCAAATGATTCGGGTTCAAACGCGTGTCACCCCGTTTTCGGAGTCGCTAATCACGAGAAATATATTCAATTTTAGCTACAACCTCCCTCATCCCTCAAGCGGGCAGAAACCACCCCTTTTTATGGATGATACCTCTATGTGTGGTCAACGGCAATATTGATTATTCAAAAAATCACATGAAAATATTTTTATGACAAAACAAAATATTTGTTTATAATTAGTTAAAAGAATCTAGGTTGTTTAAAAATAGCATTACAATACTCACATTCCTCAGAATGTATATTGCACGCGATCTCTTCTTCTCCATGTGCCATTTCAGTGAGCGAATCTGAGTCGGAATCGCTTAAAACAATATTAGAGATTAAACTGAAATAAAAATCATTATCGCCATCGCCATCTGCTCTCTTTTCTGTAAATCTTGATTATCGGGCGTATAATTTTTACAGATTTCGATATTTTTATCGTGATCAGCACCTACGGAAACGGGGGAGGGCGTATTGACGGCCCAAAGTGTAATTAACGAATTTTACACCCTTTGGAAGGGTCGCAGCAAGCCCCGAGGTCGCCACCTCTTTCTATTCCGTGAAAACTGAAGGGATATCCACAGGAATAACGATCATGTGCCGATAAACCGGTAAATCCTGGCTTTCTAGTGAGTGAGGGGTCGTTTTTGCCCGAACCGAATCATTTGAAAAAAAAAAGATTCTCCACCCCTCCGGAGGAAGTTTAGTCAACCCCCTAGGTCTTCTGTCTGAATTCCACTGACTCTGTAGCATCCTTCCATGTTACTTCAAATACAACCTATCGATAAATCACTCCACAGACCCGTTTATGTGTATATAAAAACATACAGGGATCATATATAAAAGGGGTGGTTCTTGGCCGTTTCAGGGGTTTGCAGCGGTCAAAAACTTCCCCCACCACTTGCAACGTGATCAGAACCCTAGAAAACGTAGCGGGGAGGTAAGGGGCCATCCATAAATGATGTCACGCTTTAAGGGGGGAGGGGGGTTCTGTAAGTTGTGACACATTGTGACAGGGGAGGGGGAGGAGCTAAAGTAATTGTGATGTCACAATACAAGAAAATAATTTTATGCCTAATATCTTTATTATTTATTATTATCAACACCCTTGATATCAGTAATTTACACAAAAGTTACTGTGACGTGACAGATATGGTGGGGGGGGGGGCGAGCGTGACAATGTGTGACACAAGGAGGGAAGGGGGTCAAAAATTGGCAAAAGAAGCGTGACATCATTTATGGACTGCCCCTAATCTCGTCCTTGCACGAAATGTTTACAAATAATTCTATTTTAATGCTTCATTACATAGACTAATTATTACAATTAAAAATACAACATCTATTTGTAGATACAATTTTTTTTGTCAGACTCATTTTTTCTATATTATGTACATAAACAAATAATCTAACTTCAATCAACTGCTGAAAAAGAAACATTCTTTTTTAACGTCAAAATTGCGTATTATACCACCTCCACCTGCCGTAAATAACTGCACTTGGTAAAACTGGGCAGCTAAATAGAATTGGGCCTAAGTAACTCATATTTTTCCTCCCTTCTCCCTTCGAGTGTGAGGGGCTGCTACATCCGGCCGCGGTCGAATGTAAGCCCTACCATTCTCCATCCAATACCGTTGCGAGGGTCTTTGTACTCGTATTGTTTGCTAAAATACCTTAACTAAATCTGTTGCTAGCTCTACGTCTATTAGATAGGTAATTAAAAGCCAAATATAGATAATATGTAAAAGCATAAAGGATCCGAGTAGGTATTATTAGTTTGCTACCGCTATATATTAAGAAACACCCTGTAGATTTAATTATAATTTTAAAGCATATATGTCTCTCTTGATTTGCAATTTTTAATTAAGATATTTTTTTCAATGTCAAACTGTTGAGGAGGTATTGACCATCCACGCACTAGTGAGACCATATACAGATTCGGAAAATGCAGTTTATAGGGTATAGGAATAACGATGTAATTGACCACGCCCCGCTAGTTCCATAAATCGTAAAAGCAGAGACACAATGAATTGAATTTAGTACGGCATGAACTAAGGATGGATGCGGACGTAGGTAATAATTTCTATACGAAACGAGAAAATATCTCTTCGTCAAAAGCGAAGAAGTTATTTGTCACATTTTTGACAAATAGTTTCTTCTATTGAAAGCATTTCGGCAGTTTCTTTTTTAGCCGTAAATGCTATGGGAATAAAATAATAATTCTTATTAAAACCGAAATGAAAATAGAACATTAAAATAAAATTAAATAACTCGGAAACTAAAATCAACAAATAATTATCAAAAATAAATGATTCTTATTAAATTACAAAAATAGAACATTAAAATAAAATTAAATAACCCTCAGAAACTAAAATCAACTAATAATTATCAGACAATAAACTAATGAAGTAAGGATTCAAATAATAGCCAAACCGATTATACAATGAACCTCTCATATCATTGAGTTGATTTGGAGCAATGCTTGCACAAAGTTGGATAAGTTTTTCCCGTAATTCAACTAAATTATTGGCTCGTTCAAACGCATGTTTGTACGCGGTTTCCTTTAAAAAGCCCCACAGAAAGAAATCATGGGGTGCTAGATCAGCTGACCTGGGGGGCCATTTTATCATTCCCCTCGTAGCTATTAAACGATTGGGAAATGTTCTTTCCAGAAAATTATTAACAGTGAAGGTATTGTGACTTGGGCAGCCGTCTTGTTGAAACCAACTGTCCTCAAAGTTGACAGGAAGATTTTGAACTGCAGGAATTATTTGGTTTTGTAAAAGCTCTAAATATTTATTGCCATTTAAATTGCCATCGATTAGCAGTGGGCCTATAATAAGATTGTCTAAAATGTCCGTCCAAACGTTCAACTTTTGGGGATACTGAGTTCGCACAGCAACACTCAAATGTTTATGTTTTCGAGACCAATATCGTACTACGGATGGGTTGTGTTTCCTGTGTAATGAAAAGGCTGATTCATCTGTAAACAATACATTCTTTAAGAAGTTTTCATTCTCATTCACTTTGTTATCATGATTTCACAAAATTCCATCCGTTTGAAATTATCCTCAGGAAATATTTCTTGCGTTGTTTGAACTTTAAAACAACTGTACCCATTTCTTTTCAAAATATTTCTTACAGTTCTTTCCTTCATGTCAACTTCATCAGCAATTTGTCTTCTAGAACAGGTTCACTAGTTTCAACAAGTGCACAGACATTAGTTTCGCGAGTTTCACGTTCTTCGCTCATTTGTTGATGTCGGGGTTCGGCTTGACAGCATTTTTTACAATAATTCACGACACACCCGAAATTCTTAATTTTTTTTAATAATGTATGAAATTATGCTAGCTGAGGGGATTGGTCTGTCTTGATATGCCACAGTAAATAAATTTATTGTGTCATCAGTGGAATGGCCCCCGAAGTACCACTTCACAATTTGCACTTTTTCTGCAGTTGTATAAACACGCGGCATTTTAATAACGAAATTGAGATTAATTTATTTTATTCCCACACGTCTAAACAGCTACGCTATTAAAAGCAGAATGGGTGCGCTCGCGCTGTTCTCAACTCGTCGCTGTCAAGCGATATGGACCAATGCCCTGCATTATTCTACGACAAGGCGTGGTTTATCTGCGCAGAAACAGGTTCACGTACCTAAAACTAAATTTGCTGAATCTGTATATATGTTGTGTTATTTTTATGGTTTACGAGGGGCGGACTCGAATGCGTTTGTAAGAATGTTTGTATTTTATATGCAGCAATGATACATCTTGTTATTCTGATAATGCTAAAACTTGTCACCGAATTTTAGAATCGTCACATTAGCAACATGTGTCATTTTCGCATATGAAATACTAAAATAAAAATATTGTTACAAAAAAGTCTGAGTCCACCCCTCTAAATGTCTAAATAGAGCTCTGTCATCCAAATCCTTATTATAGGCTAGGAAACGAAGCATTTTGGCTCGCAATTTTTTCGTCCAGCATGGATTTACTTGAAATTTTCACAGAAGGTAGGGAGTAGCCCAAGGATCATTTTCTATATCATGCCGCTGTACGCTAAAACCTTGGGGGTGGTTGCCACCCCATCTCGGGGGTGGAAATTTTTCATTACATTTTAACCACGGAAATCGATGGAAAAAGTAATTCTAAGAAAAAAATGTTCTTTACGTTTTTTTCGTAAAACTAATATTTTTCGAGTTATTCGCGGTTGAAAGTAACAGTTTTTCGACGAAAAAATCGACTTTTTTAGAGGGTTTTTTGAGAATAACTCGAAAAATATGCATTTAATCAAAAAAACTGTAGATATCAAAATTGTAGCTTTTAGAAAAACAAAATCCATTTTTTATAATTTTTCTACGACCAATACAAACCGAGATACGGCATGTTAAAGGTTAGCTTTTTTCGTCAAATGCATAATTTGAAATATTCAAAGCCAAATAACGGGAAAACTTTGCATTTTTCGAGGAAAACTTACAGAATCTTTTTTCAAGTATACAATTAGACCTTTCAAAAAAAAAAAAAAAAGTTTCTAGCATAAAAATTGAGCGACTTATGATCAAAATAAGGTCGGTACGTACTTTTTTCTACGAAAAAATCAGTGAAAACAACCCCCTAACTACCCTCCTAATTAAAATTGATCTTCACCCTTCTGTAATTCTTTTTATATATGTATTATCAATACACCCAAGAAGTTTGACCTATTTAAAATGCCTAATTTTAGAAAAATTGGAGTTTAAAAATAAATTGATTTTTTGCAATTTCGTATTTTTCACCCTTTTCTTCAAGATATCTCCGAAAATACTGGAGATACGAAAAAAATGATAGAGTACTAAATTGTAGCTTTTTTAATAACTAAAATTTTCCTGTGCATAGATTTTCTTTACAGTGAATATTTAGCGAGGTATAGCTGTTTAAAACCTCTATTTACGAGCAAACACCCCCTTATTCGAGCCCTTTAAACTCACCCCACTTAAAAACTAAGGGATCTTACGGAATTTAATTCACATAGTCTTATAGCTCTTGAAAAACCCTACAAAATCATTTTTGAAAAAACTTTTTATCACCAAAAATGAAGGAGCTATGTTTATGAAACGAATTAATTTTTTTTTTTTCTCGAAAACTTCGAATAGCCCGCTTGGGAGTGTAATAGAGCATTTTCAATATATGTAATACCACAGAACCGGTTTTTTCGGCAGTAATACGTTATAATATGTTCCACTTTCTCCATTCAAATCGAAAGACAGAAAAGAAGAAACATCTGCTCATGTGTCTGCGTGTGTGAGTGTATATTTCGTTGATTCCTTGCCAGTGTGTTATAAAGTTCGAAAGAAATAACACGTGCTCTGACAATTTTTTTAGAATTATTCAATTGTGTTTATTATAGTAAATAAGTCGGTTAGTTTCTTTGAAAATTAATAATTTTTTTTTAATTAAGTGTTGAATTTTACCCATATTAAGGTTTACAATGTTTTTATATAATTTTTGACAATAAGGGGTAGTTTACACCTTTAAAAATAATCAACGCCCATGAGCATGATATAGAATATGAAGTACAGGGTGAGATCCCAAATTTTTATGCAAATCGATGCAAGTCGAAATCATTATTTTAGGATAAATAAATTTTTTATATATAGCTCCAACAAGGGTGGTTTTAAGGGTTGAAATATTATGATATTATATCCTAAAGCATAAAACAATCATTATTTAACTAATCCAAACCAACCATATTAAAGTTTATTGACCATATTAAAGTTTAAAATGTTATTTTATAATTTTTTACAATTAGGGGTAGTTTTCACCCTTAAAAAACCAAAAGCGTACAACGGCTCAATATAGAAAATGAACTAGAGGGTGAAATGAGCCTGATCCCAAATTTTTGTACAAATCGATGCTGGACGAAAAAATTGCGAGGTTCTGCCATTTTTTCAGCTTCATTTCCTGTACTATTATTGTCTTTTTAGTACCTGCTCTATTGGAAACCGCCATCACATCCGTTAGAGATGAGATGCAGTGCGGCCTTGCCGTATTAATGGAAAAGGTAAATGTCTTAACCACAGCTGCTGACAAATGTTATGAACTACAACAGGAGAATGTTGCTAGTGTGAATGAATACATAATGGTATCCACCTTAGCCTCCGACATCCAGCACATTTACATGGATAGTATTAAAGATATGTTGGTGTTTCATAGGCAGTATGAGCTGTATTTAAGGTATGTCTTATGTAGAATCAACTAAGAATTATTTTCACTTTTACAGGAAACTTATTACAGATAAATATAAAACATATACCTATCATTTCTATAAAGTTATAAGAAGGAAAATATGCCCATTATGTACAGTACAACTTTTATCATAATCTTATTTTTAATCTAAATTATCCTGTTCAATCAGACCAACGACAAACAAAACAAAAGCACTTATCAAAATAGCGGTTATAACAAATTTTAAAACATCCACAAACACGTGTTTCGATATGCGTGTCTCGTCAGTGTGGCTATTTCCTAAGCTAAGAAATAACTGAAAAATATCCTACTCAATAATGCTGTCGCAATCATCAATGATTTACCTGAATAAGATATTAAAAATTAAAACTGAATTTTTGGAAATTCATCTAAAATAGACCAGAAAAGTTTGCATTTGCTTTTCAATATATAGTCCA
Organism: Stenurella melanura; assembly: GCA_963583905.1. Classification (NCBI taxonomy): domain Eukaryota; kingdom Metazoa; phylum Arthropoda; class Insecta; order Coleoptera; family Cerambycidae; genus Stenurella; species Stenurella melanura. The sequence goes on from OY757312.1 coordinate 139,855,767, forward strand.
GTCAGTAAAGATAAAAACGTGCAAAATCTCGGACTCCGGTTAAGAAAGATTAATTTTCATGAAATAAATGGCATTCGATTCGTAATTATTGATAGTATTGCAAATAGTCCAGTGTTTGACGGTAAAAATAGGTTATTACCTCAGAATTCTTTCAGATAAAACCTGTTGACGTGAAATTTGCATAGTAAGTAGGGAATGGCTCAAGGAATAAAAGTTGTATAGTGCCGATGTGCGTTTTTACCCTGGGGGTGAATCCCACCCCTTCTCGGGGGTGGAAATTAGTACACTCAAAATAATTGCAACTTTAAACTTGCAATTATCCATAATTGCAACTTTAAACTTACAATTATCCATAATTGCAACTTTAAACTGACCATTATGCCTAATTTCAAGTTTAAAGTTGCAATTATGGATAATTGCAATTTCTAAGTTGCAATTATAGATCATTGCATGTTTATAGTTGCAAATATGGATAACTGCAAATTTAAAGTTGCAATCATAGATAATTGCAAGTTTAAACTAGCAATTATAAAAATATTTTTACTATGTCCTTTCCACGCCTTCGTATGAACCAGTTGTTATTCGACCACCTTATCAAAAATGTTTGAGGATCACCACCAAACAATAGATTTGTGGGGATCTCAGACTGTTAAAGTAAACTTCATATTTCTAAGTCAGATAAAAAATTTCAAAGCTTTGCCGCCTATTACTACTAGGATAGAGCGAGGCATGGATTAAAATAAGAAATTAAGGGAAACTCGCCAGTATCAGTTATAATTTCTAATAAATTACGCCACTCACTACTCACTCCTAAATTATTTTACGATCTAACGGTCACTACTGTTTACTTAATTTTTTACACACATGCATAATGCTGTAAAAGGGCAAGCAGAACAGCACAGGTGTTAAGCAGAGACGGACCCACAGTCTTCCGCGATATTTCGAACGAGTTTTGTAATTATATTTAAAATATATAGGTTATGTGCTTCATACAATAATACAGTGTGTGGTTCAGTGTTTACATTTTATTTTGATTGTGAGTGCCTAGAATGTATAATACTTTAACAAATAAGTGAAATTGCTCTTTGTTTAAGCGTATTTTATGTAGTTGTGTAAAGATATTCCAGCGGATGGTGAAATATTCGACTGTTTTCCGTTTTTTAGTGGCTGTGGTAAAATAATATTGTGATAATGTTCAGGCCTTGGGAAGATCCTCAACCTAGCACCAGCAGAGAATTTAACGAAGATATGGGATATGGTAATGGCTCGCAAATTACAGAGAAAAGTTCTGGACAATATTTATGCGAACATACTAAAAAAGTAGTTTTAAACGTTTATAAAAATATAAAAGAAAGTGAAGGTGAAAAGGGAGCCGTGGAAAAACGGCTTACTTAACAGAAATTTCAGAACGGTCTATCTATAGAAACTGAGCAACAAAAGAATATTTGGTATAATTTTAATTTAGACTAATAAAATTCATCAATGCTCCACCAATATATAAAATATTATTCCTATCTTAACACAAGCAAAACAGAACATTTTTTTTCAAATTTATCATTATCAGTGTAAAAATAACTATTTATTTATCAACCTTACATTAAATTAATTAGATTGTAACTCACGGCACAATAATTTTAAGTACGGTCCTGAGCCGCAATAAATTACGTTGGCTTTGACACTTTTATGGCCGAGTTTTATGGCTTTTTTTTTGGGTTTCTCGAGCCGTGTTCACTCCTTTGTCGGGAATTTTTTATTTGACTTAGAAATATGAAGTTCACTTTACATATTAACTCCTTTTCATTGTCTAATTTGAGTTGCCCCTTTTATAGACAACTTCTACAAGAATTGAACAATGCATACACGCGCGGAGAAGACATACACGAAGAATTTCAGCAGATGCTCGAACAGATTCATAGCACTATTTACTTGAAGATAGCTGTTCCAACCGACCAAATTTTCGTAAGTTATCTTTTAGTTTTAAGAAAAATAGAGGAAATAAATTATAATCTGCTGCTTGGAAATTATACGCACAAGGTGACTGATTTTCAGAAACTAGAGGGTTTCCAAGTCGGAAACTTTACCCTTAAAATCGCCGCGCCGCGATATTTCGCACTTTCCTGTGAAATGGATGGTCCACAGAAAATTTTACACTTCCTGAAAAGTACAGTTTAATGCACATATTAATTCAATGAAAAAAAAGCTGAAAATTCGCATAGAACTGAACATTGATACAGACCTTGAATACACTATTACAAATGAAATGTCCAAGGTCCCCACCGATCCCATGTCGGCTAAAAATTTTATTCAAGATCAAAGGTCACAAATATCAATTTTTCGCATATTTCTCGTTGTCGTAAAAACAGGTCATACAAAGTTTGTATCATACAATTATCTACAAAAAATGTTTCAATACTTTTTTTCCTACGAATCATCATTCATGAGATATCGCGATTTCAAAAGTTGGAAATGTCGTATGCTGCATAATATGCACACATTTCCGCGCCACCTATGAGGTAGTGCATAGTATATAAAATCATATCATACAGGTGGATTAAAATAAGTTCGTGTACCTACTAAATTAAATAATATCAATACAGAATTTTAATAAATGAAAATCACACTCGCAGGCACTGATTCATTTTTATACAGAATTGGAAAGTGTTAGTTTTGGTATGGCAATAAGAGCAAGCTAGAGCGAAGCAACTAGGTTCCTCTTTTATATCGTATAATACGTAGTATATCGAGCCACCTCCTTTCTGCACTACATGTGCATGGGCACCTCTGTCAGTGGTAGATATCTTTATTGTGGGCGGTCCACACTGGTGAATTTTGTGTTTTGAAACTATGGAATTTTCATCTATAGGTATGTACTATTTTTTATAACTTTAGTTCAATAATGATACTTGTTTAGTAGCAATATTTTTAATATAAAGTTTGGGAGTAATTTTTATCAATAATGTTAAATATTTTGTATTTCACTGGGCCGAAACTTTCCATATCCTCATGTATCTGAACTGGCATTCTTTTAAATATAATTCTTATATATTTTAGTATACAACCAATATAAAATTGGTTGCAGCAGAGTGCAGCCAAGTAAAATATTGAATTATTTCAGCTACTGTGTCTATCTCGGAGAGAGCTGTTTGATGTTTGGCGTGAAGAAAAGACAAGTACGAAAAATTCAGCCGTATTTTGGTATGTTTATGATAAATTGGGACTGGACAGGGAAATTGAGGGACATGTATATTAAGCGGCAAGTTAATAATTTTAATAGCAAAGTAGCCCAAAAATGGATAGTCTCGTCGTTCAATTAAGAGAATGTTGGTGCGTGAATCTAAGTGGCTAGATTAAAATGCCACATTTTCTCTTCAGCAGCAACCTACCGAGCCATTACCAGGACCATTCGGCAGCAAAATGGAACGAGCACCAAAGGAGTTTCAAGAACTGACGACATCATCAAAGAAACGAAAAGTATTACCTATACAGATTTATTCCAAAGACGAATTATTGTTTGCGGCAGAAACAAGTTTAGGCTTGAACGGACAAAGAGAGGCAGCAAACATAGTACACGAAGTATCTCAAACAACACCAAAAAGGGCCACTAAAATAAAGAAAAAGTGGAAATCTTCGATTTGGCAGCCTATCAAATATACACCAGAAGAGGCACTTGCACTGTTTGTTGACGGACGCTATACCAAACATATGTATATATTAATGCAATCTGGGGCCAAGATGCGTCATGCAGATATCCATCGTATGACAAAATTTTAAAAACAAAAAAAAAATGCTATCCCAAAGTGGAATCAATAAAGGTTAGTGAAACATCTGCAGAAATAACGGTACAGGCCCTTGTTGACCACACTATAACCAGATTGAAAATGTTTCAAGATAATGTGTTATCCCAAAAAATCGATGACTTATCGGACGGCCTAACAATAATTTTCAAGTGGGGGCACGATGGAAGTTCTCGGCACTCTACATACAAACAGAAATTTTCTGAAGATGAAGCAGATCAAAAAAGTGATTCCAGCTTATTTGCAGTTTGTACCCTTTTACTTACGAGAAAATAAAACTAATACCATCTCATGGCACAATCCATCACCTTCGTCTTCTAGATTCTGCAGACCTATTAAACTTTTATTTGAGAAAGAAACTGAAGAATTGTGTAAACGAGAAACACAAAATACAGAACAAATGCAGGATATACTGCCTACGAAAGTTTCTATTTCTGGACAGGAAATCGTTATTACTCCTTGTTTTAAATTAACTATGATTGATGGGAAAATTTTTAGAGCAATCAGTACTACGTTAAATCAAGCATGTGAAATTTGTGGAGTAACACCGGAAAATATGAACAATTTACAGTTCATCCAAGAACATTCCCCAGATACTAATATGAATATGGACTTTCTACATTGCATGCATGGACTCTTCACATTGCATATCGTCGGGATGTGAAAAAGTGGCAAATGCGTAAACAAGAAGACAAAAGAAAGTTTCCCGAAAGTTTGCACTTCCAAGTTCCGGGAAAATTCAAACAAATTTGGAAAAACTTTTTGATTTCCGTTTTTTTTTTTGCTCTAGCAGCCAAAATAATAAAAACAGAGACAGAAATTCCCAACAAAAGTTGTAGCTCGTCTTCTTCTCTACAAAAAGGGTCTTTACAAATTTGTGTCTTACTTAAGCCGCTTAGAAGATAAATCGAGTTTTCCACTTATAGTTTTAAACCGCTTCGAAATGTGCGAAAAATGAGAATTCTCCAGGAGTTTAGTACGACCGGGCTCATCGATCGATAATTCTTACTATTCAGAGCCCCCCAAAAAAATGACAATAACATAAAATGTAGAGAAAAGTCTCAGCTTTAATGCGGAGCTAATCACAAAATCAATAAAAAATGTTATCAAGGCGAGAAAGTGTCAGAAGATGGCTTAGTGAACTTTGCACAGTTGATCCACAGATTTATTCATATCTTTGCCGGGAGTCATTAGAATAATAATTCATTTTGCTTATATATACTTATATAATGATATATTAATCAAATTAACATTTTATTGCAATTACTTTTGTTGGAAAACTATGCCGTGCGATCTAAGTAGAGGGTATATTTCTCATCGATCAATCACATCCAAATTTTGGAGTTCAAGTCGCTATATCTTAAGTAATAATAATAGCAAAGTCTTAATTTTTGGATTATAAGTACAATAAAACATATTTTTTCGAATGACTTTAGAGTTTTTTAAATGCGCTCAGTACTTTTTTTCCTCTAAATTTTATGTTATTTTTTTTTAGGGGCTCTGAATAGTAAGAATTATCGATCGATGAGCCCGGTCGTACGAAACTCCTGGAGAATTCTCAATTTTCGCGCATTTCGAAGCGGCTTAAAAGTGGATAACTCGATTTATCTTCTAAACGGCTTTAGTAAGACAAAAATTTGTAAAGACCTTTTTCGTAGAGAAAAATACGAGCTACAACTTTTGTTGGGAACTTTCTTTTCATTATTTTGGTCGCTAGAGCAAAAAACCGAAAATCAAAAAGTTTTCCCGAATTTTTTTGAATTTTCCCGGGACTTGGAAGTACAAAGAATTCATCATCTCATTCTCCAGGTTATTACCTACTTAAATCCCAGAGATGATCCTTTTATTAATTTTTGTTACCCTAAATTGTTAATTTGCCTGTACTATAATGACCGATTTATTAAATAATCTTTTGTTTTCCTCGGATCCTTTAATAACTTCTATTTCTCGAACCACTCGTGCTCGATCATATAATATTAGAGCCCTTAATTATGAAGTTAAATGCCCATTGTTGAAGCCATCCCTCGATGAAGAATCTGTTCTATAAGAAGATTCCAATGAAAATTGTGATAGTTCTTAAGATAATTTAATTATTGAAGTTTTTGTCTCACCCTGTATTTATAAACAATTTTCAATACAGTTTAAATATTTTTAGACGAAATTAAAACTATAAACGCAATACCTCTTATTAAATCATATCTTTTGACTTTTGCACAGTCAGATTTATGATTTCGACCACTGTGCGGGCGGTTAAATAGTTGAGACTAGTACAATACCAAAACGAACATTTTCCGAATGTGTACATTAGGCTAAGCATATTAGGATTCTCAGAGGAAAGTTTTGTTATAGTTTTGATTTCCTCACCCTCCATGTTTTTTGGATCGCTGAACATGCATTTGAAGTTTGCAGGCAAAAATTTGGCCCGGAACTTTGTTTTTTTAGCACTTTTTGCCCAAATTTTGGCACTTTTCTCAGTTTTTGGCCTATATCTCAGAAATGAAGCGTTTTCTCGACAAGCCCATTCCATACCGAATTAAAGTAGACAAAATTTTCTGCATTTTCCATATATTACTTTTTTTGTAGTACTAACCGTTCCGCCGCCAGAGTGTGCCTAAAAAGTGCCATGTCCCCGGACCCAGTATACCTTACATGAATAATGAATATAGGGAAAGTAATTGAAAAAATGGAGACAAACAAATGAAATGCAGTTATTACTAAACTAGTTATGTACAGTGTATTATAGTCAGTAGTAGTCAATAATATATACTCATATTATTATAATGATAAATGTTGCGAATGTTGAATGTTAAACGAGGTGAGTAGTAATCCGCACATGTTTATTGTTGACGATACTCTTGTACATACCTTCGTTTTTCAAGGAACTGTCATATCCTCCTCAATCCGTTCATCTATTCTCCTTGTTTTTGTCAGGTGGTGGGGGGTCTGTAATGAACAGAATATATGGGTCAGCTTGTACATTCATATTAACTACTTCAGACAGGTACATTTATGGTCCAAGTGCGTGATTGTCGTTTTTGGGAAAGGAAATGTTACATACCTTCGTCCTCCTTGTCCACACTTTCTTCGATGGTCTCGACAACCAGGGAGAAGGTGAAGCCCAGTTCGTCCTGTACTTCGACGTCGAATGGTCCGTCCTCAAGGGTATTTGTGAGATCGTCTCGATTGTCACGTTGTTGTAGGACCCCTCACAGTTGATGCACAGATTGGTGCAATCGAGACCTGCTTTTGTGCAGCTTCATTTCTTTGCGCAGGTCTTGACGCATCTGCATGACACCGGACGCAGCAGTTCGGGAGGAGCAGGGGCTTGTAGAGAGGTGATCGGTTCCAGGCAATTTGTTGCTTATTTCCAACCCCAATCTTCGGCACTTTTCAATGCAACTATTTTTGATGAGGTCTTGAAAGCTGCCTTCTTATAATTAATGTACCTCAGATGGTTTATCGACGGTTCAGTCCTTCCTGTGTTAGCCGTACACGTTGACCAGGAGTTTCTCCACTGCTGCTGCAATGCTTTCTGGAGTGGAGAGTCGGGGTTTTTAAACACACTTACAACATCGGCAAGGTGGGGGTTTTTGGTGAGAGTTTTCAGAAACTTCAATTTTCCTTTGTTGTAAGGTGCTGAAGTCGTATCACACCCACTCATTGGCGTGAAGAAACATGATGTGTTCTTTAATAGTTTTGTTTTGCAGAGTGTGCACAGGAGACTAGGTGGTTGGATGAACGTTTCCCTTTCCTGGTTTCAGGAAGAATACGTTTTCTTCAACCGTTCAGCACTTTTGTTCCACCTTTCGTACCTTCAGGGTATCTATCGAAGACAACGATGTCTGTGGCCCATATATATTAATGACGTAGTCAACATACCTGTTGCATATTGCAGAGAAGGATTGATTCTCAGGCTAGACAACTTTGTGTAATAAGAACTCACCGTCGATTACATATTGCACTTTTCCGCTGAACTTGTTTTGTGTGGGTATAAATGCTTTGTATAGAGCAGATTTGGTTCCTTTTCTTAAACCATTTTCCATTTCATGACAACCCATACAAAACACGAGTTCATTATAAATCATGTACGATCAACAGTTAAGTATCATAGCAAGGGCGATTTCCGCGAAAACGGGGAATTTCACTAGATATGGGAATATGGCCCCTTTTTGGTGCGCTCTAGTGGCGGAACGGTTAGTCTACCAAAAAACGCTATTTATAAAAATATAGGAAAATTTGTCTACTTTAATTTTGTATAGAATGGGCTTGTCGAAAAAAGGCTTTCTTTCTGAGATATAGGCTAGAAATTGAACAAAGTGCCAACATTCGAGCAAAAGTGCCAAAAAAACAAAGTTCTGGGCCAAATTTCTGTCTGCAAACTTCAAAATTATATTCAGAGACCCAAAAAACAAAGAGGGTGAAAAAATCAAAACTATAGCAAAACTTTCCTCTTAACCCCCATTTTTTTCCTAATATGCCTAACCTACATATATTATATAATAAATAAAATTCATGAAGCACAAGTGACATGGGACATGCCGCTGGCGGTCACTAGCGTCAAATAAATCGATTGTTGCGATCGATTTCTGCCAATTTTTGATAAAATTGGCCCTATTGTGGCATCGTCCGAGTGCTTAACTATGTCATTTTTGTGTAAACTCAAATCATAAATTTGTTATAGCCCCTTTTTGAAGAACTTGCAGCGATATGGACAAGGCTACAAAATGAGGTCATAAAACTCGCTAGATATAGCGAAATTGCAGTAAATCTGGAAGTATACGCCAAGAATACACGTTACAGCAAAGAACTGTTTGAAACATTTATTGAAGTGCCGTTGACCGATGCAGATAGATTGGAGCAAACTGCCGATATCAGGCTCACAACGGATAACTCGGAGATTACAATATTTAGTGCGGAAGAGTCTTGGTGCATTGACCAAGTTTTTCCATTTCAGGTAAACATTTTAGTACAGGAACTGGGTGGGTGGCTTTTTTGGCACGTCGTCATTTACGCTCAGCCAGATATCATTTTAGAGGCCGTCCATAAATGATTTATAATTTATAAAAATAAAAAATAAATAAAAATGAGAATCGGCCCACATCACCTTATGATCTCTGATTGGCTAATTTTCAACTTAGTACTCCTTCGAATATAATTTGGGAATTAAAGAAGTAAGTCAGTATTCTTTGTTTCCTTCAAGTTCTGAGGTTAATATCATTATTCTGACATTGGATTCAAATAGGCCAGCAGACAATTTAATTGTCTATAACTTTTTTTAGGCCGGTCGTCGTAAAGTCAAAATCAACGATTTTGATCAGAAATTAGCAATTTTAGTGACTATTCATATAGGAAAAATTACGTACAACACGGTGGTGATGAAACATATTCTTTATAGGATTTTGCAAACAGCAGAAAAAACTATCTATGAGAATTAAAAAGAAAGACTATTTGTAAAATTATCGATTTTCAATCTTTGCATTCTTTCCATAACCTGAATTCTGACTACGCTAGCAATAAAAATCCTAAAATGAATTTGTCTTTTTCTTATTTGACAATTCTCATTGTAGTCCAGTCGGTAAAGTAAAAAATACACCAGAACCTCGCAAAAAATGTTATCTGAGATTTTCCTTGAGTAACTGTTAGTAGAGGGGTTATACATCACAAAACCACAAAAATCAGTTCTGGGGGTGCCGCACAACTCCCCCAAAACACTCGTTTACCGTTGAAGATATAAAAAATTGCTCATCATAAAAAAGAAAAGTTGACTAATTTCCCAAAAAAGGTTCTCTTGTAATTTTCTGCCAGATCTACTCCACTAATGGAAGAAATGAGACGTTACAAAAGTCTTGCAGCTTGCAGTTTATGGCTTTAGGGATAAAAACAGATATATTATATTATTGCTAAGTACAAAAACAAAAAAGATTTATTGATGGAAATATTAAATTACTTACCCAAACATACTCCTGTGGGTGTTTTACTTTTGCTACAAACTTTACAAGCATGAACCAATGTCACAAAAAAATTAAATATAAAATATTATATAATATATAATATCAAAAATTAATTAATTGGTATTCAGAACGTTATAAACAGAAGTAAAATTTGAAGAAAACACGTGTAATACGCATAATTAGTGTGACGTCACATATGTCATTTTTGTTACGGTTGAGTGATTCTGAACCCAAACATTTTCTTAAATCATGTAAGTGAGGTTAAGTGTCTTTTAATAATTTGCATATTTCTTTCATATTACAGCAATAATTTGTGAAATTAGTATGTAAACAACATTTAGAAATCATATTTGTTTAATACTAACCTTAGCTATTTCTTAAAATCACCAAATAATAATAAATATTTGTATAATAATAAATGACATATATGACAAACCACTTCAAAATATTTGTTTGGGTTCAGTCTCTTGACATAATCCGTCAAGTGACGTCATCACTAATTACGCGTATTGTAAATAAAGCAGAACGCTATTGATGTTTTGATTGATGTCAAATTCAAATAAAGAACGCGCGAGGTAGGAAGCAAAGAGTTCTATAACTATAGAGGAGACAAGCTACGTAAGCCTGACGTATAATCAGCAATTGGCACGGGTGTTCTCATCCTTCTCACACATTTCGTTATCTCTTTGTCTTTTTGCTTTGTAAAATAGAGGGAGAGGATACGAGGTGTGCGACAAGGACGTAGACACCCGCGTTGTGCGGTCAATCAACGGCTTGTTTCCTCTAGTTATAGACCTCGTTGATAGCAAGTAGGTAAACGGTATAAAATCAGCCCTTAAAACAAATTGTTTTTAATAAGAAACATTACCTGCTTGAATTAATTTCGACTATGATATATTGTTTCTTTATGTTATTGTCTTAGAGGTTTACGACAAAGATTCACGTCTTGGCATTATTATTAAAACCGCCGAGTTCAACTACTTGACATTATATTGATCTCCACTCAACTCAGTTTTTTTTTTACAGTTTTTGGGTTTTTGTCCATGGAAACTGGTGGAGACAGACGGAGCTCTAATACCAGGAAACCCAGCCATGGGTGTGGCACGTTACAAAAATATGAATTACATTTTTTCAATGCCAGAAGCATTTGATGGATTTTCAAGAAATCCCAAAGAGTGAATATTTCTTTTAAATAATATTTTCAAACTGTCAGTAATGCACCTCTTTAAATATTATACAGGGTGTCCCTGGCCTACGGGGCAATACTTCTAGAGCGTATAGTTTGGGTTAAAACAATATTCAAAATACCTATAATTTTTTTCCTAAAGCGTCCCCTTTCAAAGCTATGCATCCTTATAATTTAAATTTTGAAAAGGAGGCTTTTTGCTGACAGCTTGGAAACTATATAATAAAATTTGCGCATTACAAATAGTAGGCAAGTATCTTTGATTTCGAAGAAATAGTAACCCTTTCATATCCCTTAAATTTTTACTTATATTAATTTTTGAAAGTTACAGTGGCATATTTAAATTCCTAACAAAAATATGTTCTTGTTTGACATACCGCGTCATGCGGCAAATCAAGGGCTTGTCTCCTCTAGTTATATAACTCTTTGTCCAAGACACAGAAGACACAGAAGAAATAATAAGAGCTCTAATTGAAATATGGGAGGATATGCATGACTGTAGCCATATGTGCTCCGACTTCGTTTTCCCGCTGTTAATTTTAAGACCTACGGCTTCAGCTTTTCTTACTAGATCATTTAATTTAATCGTTATATCGGCATGGCTGTGGGCGAGCAAGCAGATGCCATCGGCTTAATCAAAGTCTTCCAGTCTTGCAAATGGTGTCCAGCCCACGCCATGTTGACCCGTGGTGGCCCTTCTCATAATCTCGTCCAGCATTGTGTTTGAAAAAGGAGGGGAGATAGTATGCATCCTTCCCGCACCCCCATATTTATTGTTATTGGATGGCTATGTAGTCCTCGGTGGGACACTGCCATCAGCGACATCGCGTGTTTTTATACAGTTTCATCCAAAGGTGTATTATCTTGACTAGAATTCTTTTTTTCTGTAATGCGTTCCCGACTTCCGTGTGGTGTATGCTGTATCAAATGCGCGTTCGAAGTCTATAAACATTAAATATATTGGAGATTACCACTGGACTGACTGTTCAATAATTATGCGGACTGTGCTTATTTGATCAATGTATGATCTGTGGGGCCTAAAACCCTCTTCCTTAGATCTCAGTAGAGGTTCTAGTATATAGGTCAGTTTCGCCAGTATTATGTGGACCAGGATTTTGTGGATAGTGCTTGGCAGTGTTATTCCTCTCCAGCTTTGGCACTGACTTAAATCTTCATACCGTCACTCTATCAATATACAAGTGGTTCTGTGTTCCAGAAGTCTATTAATATTGGGTACAGTAGGTCAGTTAACAAGGCTGCATTTAATTTTACGAATTCGGCCGGAATGTCGTTTGGTCTTGGAGACCTATTATTTTTCAGCATCTTTGCTTGTAATGGCATTGTTTAACTGAAAACGCGTGCATTATCACAAAATATATAGCATCATCAGACCTGTAGCCAGAAATAAATTGTAGGGGATGCTCATCAGATTTCAGGGCGAGGAGCAACTCCGACCTTTACAATTTATGAAAATATGCAAAATAGTATTGTTATAATTTCTCCAGGGGGATATCAAATATTCCAGGTACCCCTTGCACTCTCCTGGCTACAGGCCTGAATAGGCTCAGTTCTTCAAACATTCAAAGTGACTTTAAAATTCAAAGTTTAATTATAAATTTTTAATTTATAAATTAAAGGATTTTTCTATTCTACTCTTTTACTAACATTTCCCTTAATTTATTTTAAATTATACTATACTTGTATTAGTCATTTTGAAACACTATAAGAACATTTTGGGCAAAAATTCAAAGTTAATTAATTGAATTGTACATATTTTTCAGATACATCAGAAAAATTTTGGACATGGCTAGGAAGAGACCATATCTGATGAATTTATTTTCACTACATGAACAGCTAGATGATGTTAAGAATATTCTACAGTAAGTTGCTCATATTATAATTTTACGTCTTTACACCCCCTAGTAAACTTCCCCAAACCGTGAGTTCGGAAATATTAACACAAGCTAACACTATAGTTAAACCAGGAGGAGCGTTTTAAATTTAACGCGCTAAATCATATATCTGTGATTGGATACGCCCTCGCCAGTTTTACCCAAGGCAATAGTCGTAAATTTTGACATATTGTAAAAATTTTAATTTCATGTCATAAATTATTTGGTTATGATTTCTATTTTATCGCTTGCACATGATATGTCAGTTTTTAATCCCTTTTATATACACCTGAAGGTAAAAGTGGCTAATTACTTGGTGTCATTATATTGCGTAAATGGTATGGATGCTGTATAAAATACATAGAGGTCAGATAGAGGTCGGTGCATCGTATATAATGTAATACAATACACACAATTTCACTGTAGTCATGTATTTTGGTTGCCGAAAACGCCAGAATGCCAGCTAGCTGCTGTTTACCTCGAAAATTTGTCATGAACATAGCGTTTCCTGCTGTTGAAATGGATTTTCCCTCAAACAGCCAAGGAGCGTTTTAACTTGAACGAGATTTGCCTGAAGGTCTCGATCGGCCTGAACGGTACCTTTGATATCGGGGGACCTGATTTTCTTCTAACTCAATGGATTTCTGTGATCCCGAAGTGACAGCACAGAAAACCTTCTATGGTGACAGTAATATCTTACTACACTCAGAGAAATGATGTACATACAAAATATAATATCAATATTTCGGTCCAATACACTGTAGACTGAGAAAACTATCTTATTTTATATTTAGTAGATAGGTACATGAATAAAAATACGTATATATGGTATTAATGTACTTAGGGGCCTGTCATGGTGCATTGCAGAATATTCAAGAAAATAAGTGCACATTTATATTTATACCTCGTATTTCAGGCATTATTAATGATAATAAAGCATTTTGAAGCCAATGCATTTTTTCATACTGCTACCAGAATAAGAAAATACTCTCATGGAAAATAGTACAATGTATAAATATACAATAAAGGACACATATATTATGTAGTTTAAAATTAAACACAAGATTTGATGAATAATATATTTTCACTATTGTTGAATAGAATATTATATACAAATGAAATAGTACAGCGAAAAAAATATTTACGTAAAATAACAGTAAACGCAAATTATTGACTTTTTTAATTGATGCAATGAAAAGTTTTTAGCGGTACAAATTGAAAGTCATTACTTAATTATATTATTCATGGTCACAATGCAATTGTGTTCATTAGAAACTGATGAACATATTCTGTAACTTACTGAATACCTTCATTTCTTCCACGAATCTTTTTCATCATTTAAATCATTGTTCCCTTACATACAAAATTCTCGCTAAATAATTATGTTCCTTTAGAATATTTAGCTTTAATGTGATGTCAAAGAACCCAATCCTTTTTATCAAAATTTTTAAATCGTATTTCGAATTCACCCAAAGTTAGTAGCTGCAACTGATAGAAAATATTTCCTTTCATATTACTTCTTTTCAACTGCTAATTGTTTAGTATAGCTAACATTACTTTCTAGTCGTTTCAGTCATATAAATGTGTACTCATCTCTCAGGATCTTTGAGAAACAGAAGACTATTGTTTCATCCGCCTTCAAAGGGCATGGACAATAAGCACAACCCCTATACCCTTTAGAACCTATTATAAACAAAAATCAAATAAATATAAATAAACTTAAAATAAAAACATGTTGAAAATTGAACGAAAAATTCACAGATTTCATAATTCTTGCACCCATCGGGACATTGGAAATGATAACACCATACATAAAACACAAACAGCTACGATCCACTCTCGATTGCGACACTGCTGTATTTCGACCTTAAATGAAAACTGGTAACTTGACCCCCCCCTGTGATATATGCAACCCATATTACATTTGCATATATCAGCCGTTGCATATACGACAGTCTCACTCGACCGCGACACCGCTGTCTGTTGACCTTGAACGAAAACTGGTAACTCGACCCATATACGAACATAAACATTTCCAATATTAAAAGCTACGAAAATAACAAACCACCGTGTAAGAGTTGAAAGACTGCCAATTGCACAACGACCACAACGTCAAGAATTTTCACATGGTTTTTGTCAAATATATACCTTCGTCATGGCGACTATGAATAAATTTGGTCCCGCCAGAAAGGCTTGCTTTCGCTTGTGTATGGTTCCTGTCTTCTGTGATATAGGTAAAATTTAGTGTCTGGCTAAGGGCCAATTGATCTAACGCCATTAATAAAAAAAAGAGATATTAAAGAGACATCCAATAACATTTTTGTTTTTATTTATTACAGATTAGCAGAAATTAAAGTTATTCAGACAATTACCGAACACAAAGCTATAGAAACAGAAGACTTTGGAGAGGTCATGCCCACCAATATCGCCCCAAAATATTTTTGGAACATATGGGATCTTAAAAGGGAAGCCTTACTCTTGGTAAGAGACAAGTCCATATACAGTGTGTTTTCGAATGGGGTACCGCACTCCTATAAGTAAACTTATTTCTTATTGTCGGTTTTTCGAGAAAATATTATATATAAAAAGTCTGGCTTATCCTTTGAAGCCATGAGCAGGGATCAGATTTGTCATAAAATATTCAGGGTGTTCAACCATGTAAAATTTGTTTTAAGTAAAGTGCCTTTATTTTATTTTCTTTTCAACTTTGTTTAAAACAATTGTTTCAAAATTCGCGATTTTGTTACTGTTTTATTTTATGAAGAGAAAGAATTATAAGCAACAATTCAACTCATACTTTATGTATTTAATTGAAATAGTTAAATATGATTTTCTTAACAGGAAAATACACATTATACTCATTCAATGAACGCTCAAAAGGGAAGTGTAGAGGACATGGTCGGGAACAGAATTATTGACTTCAGGGCTGTGTTTGGACTAGATAGGAGGTAAACGTACTAAAAGTCCCCCATACTAAAAAACCTAAGAGGTGAATCTGGTGCAGGGGGGCAAGTGGAAGGTCACTTTTTTAATTTTCTCGCTTATATACCGAAAACAGTGCATCATAGCGAAAAGGTTGCTCTGTCCAAAGTGCAAGATGACAAAATTTTCAACAAGATCATTACTATTAATTTTCTTCTAATACCTTTCGAGATATCTGCTAACGAGAACCGCAAATTTTCGAAAAACCTATTTTTGTTGAAATTTTGCCTTCCAGTGTCCTCATAGTAGAAGTTGTGTGGCAATAAGTTTCCTTCAACATGAGTTATTATTTGTTATTTTATCTTCAAATGATCAAAATTCAAGCATAGCAATTTGAAATTTTCTGGCAATTTCGAGATTCCGAAAGAAAACCGTATATTGTATTTTCTCTTTATTTAACATTGAAATGAAGGTCTGTCTTAGAAATCACTTCATTTTCAGAGACCTGTTCAATGAAGCCCCACTCGATGGGGCACTTAAAAAAAATCTACCTCCGGATGCACATATACAGGGTGGGGAAATAGTGCGTCGGACCTCGATATCTCGAGTTCTACGATAGCTAGAAATTTAAAAAAAAATTGCAAGTAAGCTAGATAAAAAAGCCTATAACTGGAAATTATTTTCGAACATACAGGGCGAGCCAAGACGAAATTACAGGACCAAGTGACTTTTTTTAAATGTATATCAGTACATTTTTTGAAGCCTCTGTCTAGGCTCTGTTCATTCCTATATTAGTATTGAATATCCATCTCCCAACCACTTGGATGTAATGCATTTTTTTGTTGAAATAATGCAATCTGCCGATGGATATTAAAAAAGTCACCATAGTCACAATTATGGGTTTTAAGAAAAACTTATGTGAATATCAGTTACGAGCCATCTAATTAATGTTTTTGAATCATTTTCATTTCCTAAAACTGTACAGGGTGGCCAACAATTATTTTTCAATTAAGAACTATAACTTGAACTTTCTCAATTTTTTCAAATGGAACACCCTGTATATTTTTCAGCGATGTGATGTAGAAATGAAAAACGACATTTTTTGTAAGTACTTCCCTATGGCTAAATGCAACCAATTTCGTTTTATTGAGCAATAATTACAAAATTCAAAAATAAACTTATAGAGGTTTCTTCAAGTAATTCAGTAGAAAAGATTATAATAAATATTCCACATGTTGCCCATTTTGATTGACACACATCTCTATGCGCTTTTGAAATGAGGTTTCCACTGTTCCTAAAACTGCCGGTGTGATAGACCTAAAGGCAGTTATTATTGTTTCCTTCATATTTTGTACTGTTGTTGGTGTGTCTCTATAAACAATGTCCTTCACGTATCCCCATAAGAAGAAATCCATTTTTGTAAGATCTGGGGATCTAGTATTTAGTGTGTTCAATGACGTAGATCTAATTAATAATAATAATAATAAAAGGTCTTTATTTCCAATATAAATATAAAAAAATTAAATAATATAGTTTCTGCAAAAAAATAATAATACAATTATTGGAAAAAGCCGAAGATCAGGTAGTCATGCGCTGCATGACTTCTGTTTTTCATCTTAAGTTGTACACTAGTAAACATATCCATATAAGTACATACACAAATACACAGACATCCATTACACATAGATACACACACATACATATAACGTTAATGACCGAGGCCACCCACCAGATAAGATAATTATCTCGCGGTGATTAAAATTTCCAAAATCCGCGGTGCCTGTTGAAAATCACGTAGACCAAAACAAGTCTTAATCAAGTTTTTTAATCGCTCAAAAATTCCAGCACATGTTGAAAGGCACATATATCTAATTAACGTTAATGACCTGGGGCCACCCACCAGATAAGATAATTATCTCGCGGTGATTAAAATTTCCAAAACCGCGGAAAAAACAACTTTCTATTTTCAAGGTCAACAGGGTAATTAAAAAGTCATTAACGAAACCGGCCACAAATCTGAAGTCATTGAGTGTGTTCATTTCTTTCAATCCATTGATGAGGGTAGGTATTATTTAAGTGGTCTCTAACTGCATTTAAATAATGTGTTGGAGCACCATCTTGCTGAAACCACATCCTATTTCAAATTCTTTCAGGGAGATTTACCAATAATTGTGGCAGATGGTTTTCCAAAAAATGAAGATAACTAGCTCCAGTCAATGTACCATCAAAGAAATGTAGCCCTATTACATGTTGTCCAATAATTCCTCCCCAAACGTTTATAGACCATCTGTGTTGGTTATCAACTTGCATAAAAAAGTGTGGATTTTCGGAAGCCTAATAATGGAAATTGTGCCTATTAACAAATCCATTTTTATGAAAAGTTGCCTCATCAGTGAATAAAATATTATTGAAGTTGACTGCATCTTGCATTTTACCTCTGACCCAATTACAAAATTTTTGGCGCTCTTGAAAATCGTCATCAGATAATTCCTGGTACATTCGAATATGACATGCATGCAACTTATTTGTTTTTAAGATTCTACCCACAGACCGTCTACTTATTCCTACTAATGAGCTCACTTCTGTTTGACTAACATGGGGATTCTCAACCGTTGCCAGCACCACAGAAAACTAATTTTTTTCGTTCACAACACGTTTTATTCTTTCACTTTTTTTTATATTTGACATTTCCATTTTCCAGAAATCTATAGAGAACGTTTTGGAAGCTGCTAACATCAGGAATCCTTCTTTCAGGATAACGTTGGTGATAAATTCTATTGGCAAGTAAACAATTTCTGTCTGACTCGCCCAAAAGAAAAGTCATGTCTACAAGTTCCGCTTTATTAAAATTCATATTGTAAAATTCCATATATTTTAAATTCAATACAAATTGTAACTAACGACCGATAAGTGTGATAAATGTTCCGTTGTACACGACAATTTATACCAAACTGAGGTTTTATTGCTTGTCGAATAACGAAAACGCCAAAAAAATGTACAAAAAAACATTACAGTAAAGGACCTGTTAAATACTATTTACTCATTTCAGTGGATTGGAAGAAATGATCCTACTAAATGGCCTCATTTCAAAATTGCATAAAGACGTGTGTCAATCAAAATGGGCAACTCGTCGAACACCTATTATACCTCTTTTTTTAAGTTTATTCTTGAATTTGACACTTATTTGTTTATAAAACGAAAATGGTTGCAATTTAGTCATAGGGAAGTACTTACAAAAAATGTTCGTTTTTTATTTCTACACATATCGTTGGAAAATATACAGGGTGTCCCATTTGAAAAAATTAAGAAATTTCAATTTAAAAAGTTCTTAATTGAAAAATAATTTTTGGCCACCCTGTACAGTTTTAGGAAAGCAATATGATTCAAAAACATTAATTAGATGTGTTGTAACTGGTATTCACATAAGTTTTCCTTAAAACCCATAATTGTGACTGTGGTGATTTTTTTAATATCCAATTCCAAGTGCAGTGCCACAAGGTTTTTAAGTACTTTGTACCATTTTTTTTAAATCGTATTTTTTTATTAAAAGAAAAAAAATCGGCTCTGGTTCTCACCCCATGAAATGCCATTTCAATAAACAGTTGTTTATTATACAATTACCTTCTCCTTAGGTTTTACAGTGTAAATACACAATATACAGCTGATGTACAATGATATGTAACCCTTAAATAAAGAGAAATTGCAATGTACGGGTTTCTCTTGCTATTTAGAAATTTGGCTGATATTTAACTGTAAAGTAGAAAAATAAACAGCGACAAGAATTTCGCGTTCAGCATCGCCAAAATTCGAAAAATATCTGAAATCAATCCAAACATCTCCAAAGAGTCATGCGTGTATTTTAGAAGCTTCATGATTTTTTTCAAAATTTTAGAGGACCTCTTTCATATTTTCCTGGATCTTGCAAAGGCCTTCCACATTGTCAATCACATACAGCTTTTGGAGTCCTTGCGGGATCTGTGTTTCAAAGGACATGATGAAAACTGATGATGAACTTAAAAGTTACTTTGCCCTTGAATAATGTCAGTAAATCAATCCTCCGTGTTACCATTAATTCCGAAGGATACTGCCCAACTTTGCATCTTTTTTATAATTCCGTTTCTGACTCCCAAACTGTGGGTTCTTAGTTTATATCATTAACAGCCGGTTTTACAATCGCTAGTTAACTTCCAGTCAGAGTTAACTTTCAGGTTATTATAGAAATTGGGTTTTACAATAGCTGGTTATTTTCGATGTGGTATAGTTATCTAGCAGTTAACTTTACTAGCAGATGAGGTGTGGGTAAACTAGAAGTTGGCAGTTTACTGGCAATTTATAACCTATAAGGCTATAAAATAACTGTCACAAAATAATTTTTTGATATTTTGCCTAAAAATGGATATGTACGAAGTAAATGTATATAGCAGTGATGAGTAGCCAAGGTAATCCTGTATAGACCTAACTTTTTCGAAGAATACGATGGAAGAGATTTTTAAATAGATCGATACTAAATACCTACTACCTACTTAGTAATAGACTCATAAATTGCTTCTGACATTTATATTTGAAGGCAGGTGACGTGACTTTGGACCAAAATTCATACATTTTATGTATATATATTACCCATTTTTCCAGTACCAACATTAAAAATTTTATTCACAACCTCTCGTTTACAAATCATCACTTAACTTTATATTGAAAAACGCATGTGTCGGTAAAGTTATAGTTAACCTGCAAGTAAAAGTCAACTAACATGAAAGTTAACTTGCGATTGTAAAACCGGCTGTAACCCTCATTAATTTATTAACTTATTTACAATACGTATTACTTCACAAATATAATACAGAGGTACTGAGCACTATTTATCACTCAATAACTTACTTGTCTAATCGCTTTCTTCCAGTTCACCTGTGATCACTTCTCATTTCCACTCAGAATTAATTTCAACTTAATTGCCTCCATCTATAAAGTGTGTGTTGTCCATGATTGACAGCCTTCGTGGACCACTATCTTCTTTATATATCACATAAGGTCTTTCTTGAATATTCCGATAATTCTAGAATAGGATTCTGAAATTATCCATCTCTGAACTCCCACAGTACAGGCTTCTAATGGGTGCAGTGACATGAATCTATAATAATAATTTCACTCCTGCGCCACTAGATGGCATAACAATACCGACATGAGAAATATCTGTACATATATTGTCTAATGTTATTTGTGGCATTATCTTAATTTTTTCTAATTCTTTGGGACTTTCCTGCCACATGTATTTTTGCTTTCTGGTGCTCGGGGAATCTACAAAATATCACAATTAACCAGTATGTTACTGGTAAATAACCTCTACGTCTGTGACTTTTACGTCAAGGGATCAGTTAGAGGTTGCTTTTATTAAACAAATAACACAAATACCTAAGTATAAAAACTGGAAATTGTATATTTCGCCGACGTTTCGGAAATCTAATCTGTTTCCGTTTTCAAAGCTTTTTTGAAAAATCCTTTTTGCTGTGTATGATAAATACACAGCTCTAAGAATGTTCGTTATATTCAATATCCATAGACAGACACTTACTATTTACATAGAACTGTTGATACAGTTAACAGTTTTTTTAAATTTTTATACAATGTTAAGTTTGTGAAGTTATTCTTTTAACATTCGCAACCAGGTTGTACAGACATCTACGGAACAATAATATTGACTATTGCTGATTCTTTAATTTTCCTTTTTTTTACTATCAGCCTCTTTTGTTAAAATGTTTGCCAAGTTCCAGTTTATTCTATGTCCGTTCTCCCAAGGGTGTTCGCAGATCTTGGACCTCTGAATTTCATCTGATATAATTTTTGTGTTCGCCCAATCTTACACTAAATGGTCTGGATGACTCACCCACGTAATGTTTGTTGCACTCACATGGTTTATAAAAGAAGTTCTTACAAATAACCAATATCCTGATGGTTTTGTCGATAAAACCTTCATAAATATTGAAAATAAGAATCAGGTACGACAAAAACCTGAAAAACGTTACACAGCGTTAATTCCATATGTATGCAGATTATCTGAAAAGTTGCGCCGTATCGGTGATAGATTTGATATTAGGACAGTATTTCAAACAAACAACACTTTAAGATCTATTCTGACAAAGATGAAACCAAAGAACCACGAGCAAAATTCAAAACACTGCATTTATAGTATTCCGTGTGAGTGCAACAAACACATTACATGGGTGGGTCATCCAGACCGTTTAATGTAAGATTGGGTGAACACGCGGAAGAACGGATATAGAATAAACTGGGACTTGGCAAACATTTTAACAAAATAGGCGGATAGCAAAAAAAGAAAAGTTAAAGAATCAGCGATAATATTATTGAATGAGGATAGATGCATGTCGAACTGTTCCGTAGATGACTGTACAACCTGGTTGCGAATGTTAAAAGAAGAACTTCACAAACTTAACATTGTATAAAAATGTTAAAAACTGTTAACTATATCAACAGTTCTATGTAAATAATAAGTATCTATGGATATTGAATATAACTAAGATTCTTAGAGCTGTGTATTTATGATACACAGCAAAAAAGATTTTTCAAAAAATCTTTGAAAAAGGAAACAGATATGATTTCCGAAACGTCGGCGAAGTTTTTATACTTATTTGTGATATTTGTTTAATAAAAGCAACCTCTAACTGATCCTTTGACGTAAAAGTAACAGGCGTAGAGGTTATTTACCAGTAAAATACTGGTTAATTGTGATATTTTGTAGATTCCCTGAGCACCAAGAAGAAAAAAAAGTAGGTACATGTGGCAGGAAGTCCCAGAGAATTAGAAAAAATCAGTACATATACATCATATATTCCTTATATCAGTTGATAAGATTCGAGCTACTTATTATCCTTGTTCTTATGTTGCAGGCTGATCTCTCCAGGCGTAAAACAATTTGCACGCAAACTATTAAGACTTTTAGTACAAACTGTATGAAATCACAGACTTCTGAAATGAGAAGTAAGAGCCAACAAACTATGACTGACAACTATTCCAACGTGCCCAAACCATCGAACTTCATTTATGGTTTAAGAGGCAGAAAGGACAACGAACAATTCATTATAGACCTAACGAGACCTGTCAAGGAGTGATTGTAAGGAATTAGCTCACTTCCGACACTCAGCTTTATATTTGTATGTAAACTTAATATTAATACAAAATAAAAAACCTCCATAAATATTTCATTTGTTTACTTACCTACTTATATAAAATCAGTAGATCTCAAATCAGTCTGTATAGGCACACCAACAAAAAAAACAACTTTTATTTAGAAAACTCTCAAAAAATTGTTCCATGTATTTTTTTTGAATTTTAATTTGTTTGAAGGTTTTACCACATACTTCTGATTAACTGTACTAAATTCAAATTAGTCCAGTAAAATTAGACTTTAATTATAAAAAAATTATTAACAGGCTAGATTTTTGTGTGGTCTTTTATTTTTATGTTTTAGATAGCACCCCCACATTATGGGTATGAGAGGGGTAAAATTTTGTTCTTCGCTATTATCTCACATATTATTAATCTTTGGAGAAAAGAGGTTGTTATCAAAATTATAGCTCGTAAAATCTGCTATAAAGAAGATTCATTGACCTCAACTGTTTCGAAGATGTAGACTGAATATGTCTGCAGTTTTGTATTATATGTGACTATACGGCATATAGAAGTTATATTACCAATAATTCTACTGTCGGAAAATGTTTTAATGAAAGAGTTTAATATTAAACTTTTCTTTGTGATCGGCCTGACATACGAACCCTGGGGACAATTTTGAAAACAGTAAAAAATCACATTTTATTTCTCTGTGTTATTTGCGGGTGTGATACGACATCTGCCCTATTTCAGATCGGAAGAAAAAGATAGTTAAGTTGCTACAGAATCGCGAGCACTTACAGGATTGTGTTTACGTTTTAAAAGTGCCACAAAGTTGATGAAAAACAATTCCTGAAAATAGAATCCACTTCCTTCTGACCATGTACAATGGTCCAGTCCCAGATAAAGTA
The DNA here is from genome assembly GCA_963583905.1 of Stenurella melanura. NCBI lineage: Eukaryota > Metazoa > Arthropoda > Insecta > Coleoptera > Cerambycidae > Stenurella > Stenurella melanura. Next base: position 139,879,545 of record OY757312.1, read on the forward strand.
AAATCTATTGATCCTTACAGATACTATTCATTTATAAAGGTGACCAGACTAAATAAAGCAATGAAGTTATAAAATCTAGCGCCCACACTCCATGCATCAGAACAGCATTTACTTAGAGTTTATTTGCGTGTTCAAAAATGGCTAGATAATGACCTAAATCCAGGAAGAATGGAGTGGAAGATTATCAATAACCGGAGCCGATTCAAACCCTTTTGCCACCTGCTATGAATTTAATACCCAATATCATTTTTAGGGGCTATGATTGTAACTCTTGTAGCTTATTAGCCTTTAAGGACTAAAGAGGTACGCATGGTGTTTTGAGATTTGTATCAAAGTTGCAATATACATATACAAGGTGCGGCAGAATGGACGGGTGTTTTTGGGACGGGTGGTATACATGAACGGGGAGTATAGAGCTGTGGATAAAGGCATTCAACACAAGTACGCCATTTTTTAGTTACGATGGTTATCTGTATGAGAGAACATTGTGCGTTTGCACTCGAGGAAAGTTTGAAATCGGGCGAATCTGTGATTGTTGTACAACGGCGTTTCCGCCAACATTTCAATATCCATCACCATGGTCCGATCCCGAAAAGTGACACAATCATCAGATGGGTTCAGAATTTTGGGAAGACTGCATCGGCAAGAAATCAGAAACCTCGTGGTCATAGTAAAAGTTTAAGAATACTGTCTATCGTTGAAAGAGGTCCTTCACTGCCCAAAGCGATCTGCCTGAAAACAAGCTGTCAGTGATAGAACTATTGTGGTTAACAAATGGCGTACCTCCTCGAATTGGACACTTTATCCAGAACGCTCCACTTCCCTCAGTTCGTGTATACCACACGTCCTTTCTGCCACACCCTGTACCTGTTGCCTTTACGATATTTTAGAAAGTAGAATTCAAAACTGGCTAAGAGCATGATGGGTATTCACATGATAGGGTTCTGCAGTCATACTCACTAACATTCTTTTCAACTTTATGCTATATACCTACAAATTGAGGGCTATTTTACCTTCACAATTTTGCTCACTCTCTAAAAACAGTGCTTTTGCCCCAACTTCCATTGTAATTTTCATAAGGGATTTCTATAAAACCTTTAGACATTTTAAATGCAAAAATTCTAAAAAAGATATTTCCGGCGATAGGATATCTATTATTAAAATTCATCAACATGTCACTCAATAAGGGCAAGTTTCCTAATGAACTTAAAACTAGTAGTATAATTCTTATACCTAAAGTTAACAATAATTATGAGGCACGAAATCATCGTCCGATTAATACACTACCAGCATTAGGAAAAATTCTTGAAATAGCACTGAGTAGTCAACTCCATGAATATTTCAGTGTTAACAATTTACTATTTATTAATCAATCTGGATATAGAAAAAATCACTTGTGTGAGTCTGCATTTCAACTGACTATATCAACATGGAATAAACTCATCGAAGGTCATTATGTAATACTAGTTTTTCTAGATTTCCAACGAGCATTCGAAACAATTGATCATGCAATACTACTAGATAAACTTAAATATTATGGAGTTTCAGACATAGTTTTAAATTGGATAGCTGATTATTTAACCAACAGAAAACAATGAATAAAAATAAACTACTGAATCATCAGAAAGTAATAATAATTTTGGAGTTCCTCAAGGGAATGTTCTATGCCCCCTTTTTATCATATACTTATATTTGATATAAATTATCACAATTTTGAATTTCTTAATTTATTTGCTGCAATTGAGAAAATGAATAGTGTGTTAAAAATTATTGAAAAGTACCTTAATATATCGGAAAAACACAAATTCAATGTTACAAAAACCAAATTCATGATTTTATCAACTAGACAGAAATATGCACACATTAATATAGATGATATTAACATAAATATATGATATTAAAATTGAGATAGTATCTGAAATAAAATACTTTCGATATATTATCGATAACAAGTTAACATTTAAAAGCCATTTTAGTTATACTCAAAAAAAAAAAAAACAAAAAAACTGTTCTTTTTCTCAATGGTGGCCACTAATTTGTCAATGAATACCAGAATTATTGTTTATCAAACTATAATTCAACCACAATTTGACTACTGTTCTTTATTGTACTTGTTGGACAAAAATAGCAAAGCTTCTCTCCAAAAGCTGCAAAATAGGGGAATGAAAATAATACTGCATTTCACCAATATACTTCCCTTAATATGATACCAAAATGTCTCGAATGGTTCTCAGTAGAGTTAAGAGCTAAATATTTAACTACTCTCTTTTTTAAAACCATTTTAAATAAATTCCTACCATGATACCTGTATGTAAACATTACCTTCAATAATGAAATTATTGACCTCACGGGAAGTAGAGATATGTGCATATCAGTAGAACCTATACAAAAAAATCAATGAATTGTCTGTTCTTTAAAGGACTAAATGAATATAACAGTCTTCCAACTGAAGTTAAAAGCTCAGTCACTTAAATCTTTTAAAAGTAATTTAAAAAAAATAGTCGATTGGTGATAGGAGTGTTGGTGCAGGAACCAGGGCCTGACCCCAGACACGTCCGCCCTGGTATACTGCTCTTCAGACGTGCTGCTCCAGGGCTACCCTTGTCGGTGGGATCAGCTGGACGTTGTTTTTCTTTGCAAACAGTTTGCAATGTACCTTGTCGATATCGGTGTCTGTGCTTATTCTGTCATAAAGCAGTCTGATGAACCTTTCAATGGTGTGCACGGCATCTTCATTAATACGATCTGGTGCAGTGGAGAGAAGAGCGAGTGTCAACAGCAAACTTTATCTAACTTCTGTTGTCTTTCGGGTGTCCACTGGCGGATATTTTGGCAAATGGCCGCCAGGGGGCAGTTGGGCGATGGCTCCACATCCAAAATTGTTCATATTACATCAGTCTACCTGTGCCAAATTTGGTGCTTTTATCAAAAATATGTTCAAATATTCTAGCTAAACTGCCGCACTATTGTATGTACTTCAGATATTTTATTTATACACGTATTCTCTTTAGGTACGTTTTTAATTATTATTAGCTACTTTCTATATAATTACAAGTGCGTTATTAATGCAAATGTAATGTGAATTAGGTTGTACCTATTCACAGTTTTTTATTGTATAAGTATTTTAGATAGTGTTATATCCACGCAAGAAAGTTTAAACTCGAGAATGAAGTTTGAGAGTTTAATTTTCTAGAGTAGATAAAATGCAACTAAAGCACAAATGCTATACAAAGTTTATCCACAATCATGGTTATTTAGAATCGGATTTTATCAAAAGATTATTTTACATTTCGCTCTGACGGCGGCTGTAACGTAAAAAATTATTAAAATTAATTAAAAAAAACTTGGAAGGTGTTGAATGGTTGCTGTTTAGTTTTGATTGTTTATCGATACCATTTGTAAAGTTAGTGAAAAATGCAAGAAAGCATTTTGTTCCTGAGAGAATCCTATGGGAAGCTGAAGAAGCAACTCTCCAATTATTGCCTGCGAAGTCCAGGGAACATTACGAAAAAGTATTTTCAGAATTTAATGAATGGAAAGAAAAACGGGAGGTAATGACAAAGAATCTGGATTATACAAGGCTTGAAAATGATCTTCATATCAATTCACTTAGTGTTCGGCGGAAACACAGAGATCTCAAATTACTATTTAACATAATAAATTCCAACGTTTCCTTATCCATATTTATTGAATAGAATTGGCATTCATGTCCCATCTAGAACTACCCGTTAAGCTATTATGTTTCATGAACCAGTTCATCGAACCAACTATGGGTTCAACTCATTTGTTGTAAGATCCTCCAGACTAGCTAACAGCCAAAGTGATTATCTTGATTTCTACACAAATACACCAACCTTCTCGCTGAAATTAGCAAACTGTCCTTTTTAACTTCAACGTTAAGCATCCATACTCTCCTGCTATTTTGTCTATTCACTTTCTTTATTTTATGTCTGACACACATACGTACACATGTATATTTAGCTGCATCTGTTTGTATTCCTTGTATGGCTTACCTTAGGCTTAGGAACGTACTAGTATTACTGCTATTTTCTTTTCTTTTTATTATATGTTATATTCACATTTATAAATTTGTAACTGTATTGTATCTTACTTCTTAAATTGTAATCTAGAAATGGGCTTAGGCCCGTAAATAAATAAATAAATAAATGAGGAGGTTCTGCTATCGTATTTCTTACATTTGAAGAAGTATGCAATTTCATCCATGTGGTTGAAGTATTCGATGCTGAAGGCCGCTATAAAGGTCCTTAAAAACATGGACATTGGAAAATATAGTAAGCTCACTGCCTGTCTGAAGAGTGACTCGAGAGGGTACAAAGCGAAGAAAGCTGCGGTATTGGAAAGAGCATATTTGGAAGAATTTTTGACAAGGGCTTACGATGAAGAATATTTGATGATTAAGGTAATATCTCTTAACCTTTTAGACATTGTAGATAATAAACTTTGAAATATTTTAGGTTTCACTAATAATGGGGGTGTCTGGTGCCTGTCGTTGCTGTGAATTGACGAATTTGAAAATCAATGATGTAGAAGACGGGCGCATATCTGCTTGTTTCTGTACCAGATACCAAGACCTGCGTGTCACGAAAATTCACAATTATGGAAGGATTCTCTATCAACTCTGTGGAGACATGTAGAAAATACATGTCCTTACGTCCGAAGAAGTTATCCAACGACAGATTCTTTTTACGATGCACTAATTAAAAATGTACTTCACAACTTGTTGAAATCAACACTTTGTCGAAAGTTCCTTCATTTTTGAATCAGGCAAGCGCAGAAGCTTATAGCGCACTTCAACAACTTTACTGACTAATAAAGGTGCTGACTTCACAACAATTAAACGACATGGTGGGTGGAGAAGTTCCGCTATAGCAGAAAGTTATATTGAGGATTCTATATCCGATAAGCTTGATATTGCAAGGAAAATCCAAGGTACTCCTAGTACTATAGTCTGTTTTTAAACCAGGAGGAGCGTTTTAAATTTAACGCGTTAAATCATAGACCTGTGATTAGATACGTCCTCGCCACTTTTACACAAGGCAATAGTCGTAAATGACGTATTGTAAAAATTTTAATTTCATGTCATAAATGATTTGGTTATAATTTCTATTTTATTGTTTGCACATTATATATCAGTTTTGAATCCTTTTGCATAAATCTAAAGGTAAAAGTGGCTAATTACTTGGTGCCTTTATATTGCGTAAATGGTATGGATGCTGTATAAAATACCTAGAGGTCAAATAGAGGTCGATGCATTATATAATGTAATAAAATACACACAAAACACTGTAGTCGTGTATTGTTGGTTGCCCAAAACGCCAAAAAGGTTTTTGGTGTATTTTCTGGTTACTTTTATGGTGTAAATGGAACTTCCATTTTTACTCCTCCTGGTTTAAAAACAGACTATAGTCCTTCTTTACAAGAGGAGATATCCATTGTTTCTATAGATTTATCCAAAACTTTGACAAGCACTATGCGTTCAGAAACCGATGATAACTACAAGTTTATTATTAATGGAAATGAAGTTAAATATGATAAAACAAATAAGGAAATGTCTATTAATATAAATGTTAATATCAATAAAAATTAAATAAAATGTAATTGATTTAAGTTTTCATTACCCCACTAGTGGATAAAGTGGTACTTTATATGCTTCGTAAGTGTGGATAAAACTCCAAGTATAATGTGATTGTATGGATAAAATAAGTTTATTTCTTGCTTTACATCCTCTCCGAAGGATGGTATAGGCATTATGTAATCCCCACTTACAGTTACATATGTTCTACGTAATGCGTGAATATACAAGCCATTAGGAAGTGTAGCGAGAACGCTGTATTTTCCTGGAGAGGGCCACCCATCCAAGTACTAACCACCCCAACATTGTTGCCTTTTTGTATCGAAATAAGAGTATAGGCGGGTATCCCTATGTTCACTCCTATGAAAACTGCTTAATAGACTTTGCTTGTAAGGCCGATTAAGCTAATTTAAAATAGATTGGAATGTAGTGATTAAAATTGGTGCTAGCTTAGACATAAATGAAAAAAAAAAAATATTGAATAATATTTTTATTGAATATAAATCTTCATATGTAAGTCATACTTATTAATTTGGACAAAACATATACAGGTGCACGATTTACACATACGAAACTACAGTGTTTTAATACAAAAATTTTAAAAAATTAAAATAATTAAACTTAAACCTACAGTCAGTTCAAGACGAGCTTATAATAAAAATATTTAAAAATCTTTTCTATAAACATTTAACTTGCATCAACTAGCGCAACATTACAAACACCAAACTACATTTTCTATTTGGAATAAATTGGGGAAAATGAAAGAAACATTCTGCAAACATTAGGGCGCTAGTTAGATACACTGGGTTATTTTATAATAGCTTAACTGATGAAGTGATTTTTAAGATATTTCATCATACCGAAGGTTCTGAAACGTTTAGTTCCGATTACTTTCAACAAGGCTTCATCGCAGATAGCATACTGCTTGTTCTTCGGATCGTACAAGTCCTTCTCTTTGATTATTGACCATACCTTCTTGACTACCTCATGTCTGGCCATCGTGTCTTGCCCAACCAGAGCAGCTAATTCAGGCGAGAGAGTCATGGCCTTGGTGTAGCCGCTAGAGTTTCTCTTGCCGCCAGCAGCCTAAAATAAGAAATAATTTAAATGGGGAGTACGCAAGTTGGTCTAGAAAATGGAGTAAATCATAACATCACAGTGTTCTTCTTGATAAGTTGGATAATGTTACATTACATAAGTTACATTCCTCATAACGCTCACGATTCGTTCAAGTTCTACTTTTTCGGTAGGATAGAAAAAGTTTATATAAAAAATAACTCAGTGGAATACCTCTTAGAAATTAGAAGTACCACAGGGCAGTGTGCTTGGACCTATCCTATTAATTTTGTATGTCAAAGATCTAATAAGTACATTAAATGACCTCAAGAAGTATAGGTCCCTTTACCTTGAAATTTACAGAAAAGATGAAGGTTAATTAGTACCAATATTGCGCAAAATCTCAAGTTAAAATATTAAATATTACTTGAGAAAATCTACTTTTTTTGAAAACTATAATGAAAATTTCACCCGTCATCATTTTAGCCAATCAGACGTTTGGTTTTGTGGCGTTACCATCGCAACTCAAAAAAATTCCGGAAATTTTCATCTTCCAAGGTACCCTGAACGAAATTAATAAGTGGAAATTTTTCTGTCAAATTATTGACATATTTGACACTTGCTATTACAAAAAAAATTGAATTTTATTTTCCATATTGAACGAGATGATTATAAGAAAAATGATTGAGCTTAGTGAAACAACATTTTATTTCATATTTAATACCTACTTATGGTCGTGAATAACTTCTCATTTTGGTTTTCCTCCATATTACACTTCTCATAAGGTATGATAAGTATTTCAATTTTGGATGGCTTTTTAACTTCACAAAGTTCTTCGCAATATTGTATATTATGTTCATTTTCTATACTCTATAAACTTATCCTTTAAAAACCTCGAAAACAACGTCAACAATAAGAAATATTGAGTTTAAACTGGTTAAACTGCCAATGAAATAATGACAAATAACTAATGACTTTTTGTTTCAAAGCCATCTCTGTCAAATTATACTGTGCTGAAACTGTGCTATAGTTTGTACGATGAATCTTTGCGTGTGCGTCATAAACAAGAACCATATGAAGTAATCTGTTGAAGGTCACTGCTTCTCTTCAGCAGTGACGTACATAAAAAAAACGAAAAATTTGTTTTTACTCTGTCATCATCCGACAAATTAGAAGCCATATTTTTTTCGTAAATACTCATGAAATGACAATTAATTTTGTAGAATAATGGGCTTGTTCGGCATTTTTTTTTTTAATTTCATAAATCGAAAGTGCAAGTATAAATTAATGGATCTGCAAAAAATCAGAATCTTATTCGCACGTTTAGTATCTTAAAAACTACTATAAATTTCCATCTCGCGAAAATGGGGCGTGGCCAGGCGCTACGTCACTATACGCACAGACACGCCGATCTCAATAGACTTGATGCTCACTATTGGTTATAATTATAAGTGTTTTAGAAGTATTGTTTGTTTTGCTTACTACTTGACAGTAGGGGAGTACAATTTGGTGAAATGTCAAAAATTTACAATTTTCTCTAGCTCCTGCCGGAACGAATTTTCGATTTCGACCCTGCAATTTACGATTAGAATTCATCGCCGACCTTCTCCTTTCCGTAGACACATAGAACGAACTTCCACTCGACGTATTTATCTAGTTACCAGCGTTTAAAAATTCCATGTTTTTCGACTTTTCAGGTTAAATTTGAAAGGTCCCAGAAAGCCATTTTTCTTACGTCACTTGCGTATAGTGACGTCACAAATGAGCGCTCGGTTTTTGCAACTATTACTAATTTTAACTCCTTATATCTCGAGAATGCAAAAAGTAAATAATACGAAATTTTAAGTGTATAATGAGAATATCGAGTACTATATGAAAAAGTATAAAAACCATTTAGAAAGAATATCATGGAACAAGCCCATAACATATATTATTTACCACTAATTATGGTTATAACAATAAAGCTTAAAAGCACATTTTCATCAAAAACACAAGAACGCCACCGATCTAAAATGAAAGATATTATAGCCGTTGACAGCACATCACTACGTCAACTGTTCATATTGACGTCTCTTTTTAATTCCGCTTGAATTTATAATTCGGCTGTCTTAGCATGCTCGAGCGGTTAGAAGACTTACGTAACTAAATATTTGCTCGTCTCAATGCGTTCAGCAACCGCACATATGTCCTACCTAATTTCATACTTGCGCAAACATTCATCGTACAGACTATATGCTATGTGTACAAAACATGAAAATATATAAAGAAAAGAACGTTCCACCTATTTTAGTGAATAAAACTTATTTCATAACACACACATAGAGTTATCATAAACAATTTTCAGTAATTTTTTGCACCTAAAATGAGTGGAAAAGTTATTATTTATCTATTATACGTATATTTTTAAACGTTTTCTTAACTGCTTCTCAAGTCACCGAGATAATTCCTTGAAAATCTAGAATGATTTTGTGTTAGGTAAAAAGAAACGAGGTATTCCATTTTCAAATAACTCTTATAATTTTAACAAGACACATTCATGGCCTACTAACCTTATACCTTGTTGGGTCTTAGAATAATCTTAATGTCAGTTGAAATTAGAGTTTATTTAATTTATTTTCGTGTGAAATTTTCTTGCTGAATCCCCCGTGTGCTCGAATCAATTGCAGGAAATTTTTCTTGTACATCAATTTTTTAAGAACTCGGGATAATCTTCAAAAAATTCATGTACTCAAAAATTTTCCGGCAATAATTCAAGCACCTGGGAGATTAAAAGTGAAAATTTCACACCACCATTTTTTAACCAATCAGATGCTCATAATACAAATATTCCGATTTCCTGGAAGATGGGTAACTCTCATAAAAATTGCCTACTGCTGAGAGAAAAGCTAGATCCACGTCTATATATAAGCCATGACTCAAAGTTGGCATGATAATATGTCTTTAGTACTTGGATGTCACAGGTGTGCTTCAGTTGTCTAAGAGCAAAATAGACTGGCCAGTTCAGAGCTTAACAAGTCAATGTCTGCATAGGGCGCGTGCATTATATAATATAACATAACCTCAAATTTTAAGATTTTGTAATTTAATGTATTTCTTTCGAATATCTAGATTGGAACCAATGTAATATTTAAAAAGCCTCAAATAACATGCACACATATTTTTTATATTGTTGATTTTTTAAAATATACTGATATTTGCAAGTTGGAAATTCAACCTATATTAGCAGTCTATTTTTAGTATTCAATTATTTAAAAAAGTTATATGCACCCTATCCTAGAGTTCATTAATGTTATACTAGCTATAACCTAGAAATGTGAATAAAAAAAAAATAGAAAATGAGTATACTTACAAAAACGTAATATTTGAGGATATGTTAGACACACAACATGCACGCGCCCTATTTCATTTTAAATGTTCATCAAAAGTAACCTCTAATAAGTTGAAGGATTCCGTTCGGAATATACCTCTTGTTCACTTTTACTAGAGCACTTTGTTTGCATTTGTTGTTCAAGGAATAAAAAGCGATATTGACAGTTTTCTTTTCGTTGATAATTAAATTATTATCGCTGAGATAAGATTAGAAATTGTTAAATTTGTCGTTGACCTCTTGCACTAAGTTGGCATAGTTATGTGATCCCTCCCATTTTTTGTAAAAACGTGGGTGCTTATTTTAGGTGACTCACGTAACGTATATTTTTAAAATATTGAACACGTGTTTTTTTGTTTTCCGAAGAGATTAGCAGTTTGCCATATATTTGACCCTTCCGGGACTTTTAGGACAATCCGTATATTATGTGTCACTTAGTTTTTTTATTCAAAATTTTTTTTCTTTAATAGTTTTTGTATAAAACTTTATTTTTACTTTCAATTACTCTAGTATTGTTTAAAGACATTTGTTATTCAACTTATTATATTTTAATATAATCTAACGTTTAGTCTTATTGCTTGAGAATGTAAAGAAAACATTTTGTTCATAAAACTATAGTGGCAAATAAAAAAGAATTTTATGAGAAGTCTTTTAGTTTATCATGATGAGTTATTTCCAGAAATGCGAATCACGTTAATATTTTTACACCTGCTTGAATACCAGTAATGCTACTTCTTGAAGCTGATGCAACTTGGGCACAAATTTAAATAATTCATTATTTTATAGAAAATGAGAGAAAAATGATGGGAAACAAGTCAAATTCTAAATGTAGCTTTAAGAATATAAACTTACGCCTCCCTTCTTTCCCTTCTTGGCTTTTGACCAGTCCTCATCGGAGTCTGATTCAGAACCCTTCTTCTTCTTGGGGGGAAGCTTGCGGGTCTTGATTGGTTTAGCCTTTTTTGGTGAATATTCCTCCTCGGAATCACCCTCACTCTGTTCACTACCAGATTCCTCCTCGGATGCCTTCTTGGTTTTCTTAGCAGCTGGTTTCTTTCCAGTAGAGCCGCGCTTCTTCTTTTTATCTTCTTCAGACTCCTCCTTTAAACAGAAAAAATACCTTAGTAAGCAAAATTTGGAGCACTTTAAATGGAATATTACCTCTTCTTCTTCTTCCTCCTCCTCCTCTTCTTCCTCTTCCTCGGATTCTGCCTTCTTACCCTTCTTCTTGTCCTGCTTTGAGCTAACGAACTCCATAACTAGGTCATCGATTTCCTTCTTCCTTGATTGCAAGTTTGCGTCCAATTTCTCTTCAAGCTCTTGCCTTACCTTTTTGGCAGATGTTGACGAGAGGTCGGCATCTTTCAAGATGGCTATAGAAATGAATGAACAAAACAATTAAATTAAAGATAATATTCAAAAGATGTAACATTTGCATATTTATAAAAGCAGGATAAATCTACAGACAATACGCAGAAAAACACTTAATATGTATATTGGATTGAGGAAATTTAACAATTACAGATCAGAATTCACATAACAATAACTAGCGTGAATCGATATTTTTGAAATATTTTAATTTTTTAAGAAAAATCCCAACAATTTAAAAGATTAACAGTTAAGCTTAATGTGGTCAACAACAGTTAATTTTAATGTAATAAAATACACCAATGTCTAGTTAAGGAGACAAATATTTCTTGAATATGATGCTACATGGAATTTACTGATATTCAAAAATAGATTACTTTCTATGCAATAGATATTTATATGTTGCAAGTTGTTTCAGGCATGTTCGCAGTCTTTCATCGTGTTAATTTGACATAATGTTTTTAAATCATTAGTTTTAGCTGCAATATCATTAACGAAAATTATTAAAAACAAGAGTTCAAGAATGGAGCCCTGGGGTACGTCAGATGTTGAAAAAATTTATCTTCACTTATGACCTCTAACTTGTACATATTGCCAACAATCAGTTCAGCGACGTGGACGAGGTGGTGGTGGGCCAGTAACTAGCAGCAGATGTATTTTGAGCCATAAGGAGGACCTGCAGGTGATAAATAAGGTACGATCCAATATAGAAGCGTCTCGAGAAGCGTAGAAACACGAAAATGGGTGGGAAGGGTGAAAATGACTTAGAGAGGATGGGATGTCTTCGTTTAGTCTGGAATATTTTTAAAAAGATATATTTACGTTTACAATTAAGTTTCCAATAATTTCTTTTCAAATTAAAAGGGGCCTGAAATCAGGTGATCACAGTTCAAAGGCAAAATTTAAACTCTCAAATCAATTCACTAGAGAAAGAATCATCAGGGAATTTTCATAAATGATACGGAAGTTTTCGAAGCACTGTCAATTTATTTTTTACATTTGTTTCAATACAGCAAACCTTATATAGTAGCATCCAATGAAAAAAATACAAGGTCAACACAACAGACAGCCAAAATTGCATTAACTTTAAACACCTTATCTGACAACTTGCAAATGCAGAAACTGGAATTTCTTCTTCTGATTTAACTAAAGTTTACATCATAAAAAAAGGGTTTCATCAAACTTAGAGACCACTTAACACAGAAGCAAGATGATAATAATAAACCTTGTATAACCAGATCATTAATAACACTAGACATTGTCATTCAGATTAAAAATAATTACCATTAATTTATTTTTATTTACACAATATTCCTCTTTATATTACCTAAATGGTTATTCATTAATATGTCATATATGGCAATCAATATCAATACAATATGAATTAATTATTAATGTCTGTATTATTATTATAAAAATCACAACTGTGCCATGTCACTACTTAGTCTTGGATTTGCCTATTCATGAATTTCCTACTTTAAATTTTATAATCATTTGCAAAACTATCCAGTGATTTCTGTGAATATTTCCGATAAAGTACTGTTCTGCTTTGACATCATTTTTTAAAGCCGTAATTGTCATTTTTACACTATGGTCATAATTATTTGACAAAACTGAGGAAGATACGAGGGTGTGTAAGCAAAAGGTGATACATTGTAATTTAAAAAAATCTATCTAGATTATTTTTAAACTTTCAAGAGTAGTTTAATTGTAATACCTATAATATTATATACCTCGAACACAATTTGTATTCGGTTTAAAAAAATTGACTTATCTTAGATCTATAAATAAAACAATTTTTTAATCTTAAATGAGAAACAAAACGTATCTTGCCTACTTAGGTATATAAATATTTGTGTTTTTTATCTTTATATGAAATGTTTACTTTGGCAAAATTCAAATGTAAATATGAACAAATTTGCCACTTTCTAAAATTAGCTGAAATGTTTCCTTTATGATTTTATTGACTCGTTTTCACAAAATGGTTGTGAAAATTAGTCATGACTTATCTATCATGACCCAGACTATCCACCTTATAATAGGCAGAACTTAGAAAAGAAAAATATGCTCCATTTAGTTCCTTATACTGCAATCCCAGAATTTCAAATCGTAATTTAGTACTACAGGATTTGACTCCATAGACATCTAACTGACCTGGGATTTACAAGATGACAGCTTAGGATGAATCATATACTCATATAAACCGATAGACAGCAACCAAGCAGTTTTAACTGTCACATTGAACTATCTTCACGCCATTTTCTAGCTCAGAATAACAAAATTTTTTCATAAAACGTGTCTTATGTGCCAGATCAACATTACATAATGGCTAGGTGCCAAGCAATATACTCAGAAAATAACCATTCCGATTGCACAGTGTACTGATAATAGAAGCAGTTGAAATTTCAGTAAAGCCGATCACCGATGTCAGAAGACGAGCTGTCTCCATCCTGGACATTTTTTCGAACCTCTTCTTTATTGTAAAATATGGATTTCTAATTGCCTAACATTTTATAGACAAGGGACCGATTGCATCACATCCCCTCCAAAGGATGGTATATTCTCTATGTAACCCCCGCCTAAAGTTGCTTACCGTCTACGTATGCACTAATATACAACCTGTTAGAAGGTGGGACGAGAGCACTGTATTTCTCTGGACTCCTATTCAAGTAAGTACTAACCGCGCTTTGCTGCCTTTCGTATTGAAATACAAGTATAACCATCTCACTTCTAAACATCATGTTAATTGATTCACAAAGGTGAGCCCCTCTCTTTACACAGTTAAAATCAAATAAAACGCTTGATTGAAAAAATTGTGTTAATGGTATAAGGAAGGTCCGTAATTTTGTTGAAATCAGGTTTTTGTAGTACGTAGAATTCAGCTCTACTTAGGACATAAAATGTTCTTTCCATTTATCAACAAATTCAAAGATTGCGCGATTATTCGTGTTAATTGAAACAATAATAATTAAAATAACTGAAAATAATGAATAGGTAAAGTATATAAACCACTGTAATGATGTACCTTAATCTGACAAGTTGACCACATCATAATGAAGTTGTAAAATGGAGATCTTAGGCATTGTAAAATTAATATTTCCAGGATTTTACAACTAAAATGCAGGGGTTGCTGCTTGTATTCACTTTTTATGACCCTCGACCCTCAATGCCATACGCTATCCGACGCGACATCTGTTAACGATGGCTACTACTAGAAGCGCTTCAATACGTACTGTACCGACTGTAAAACTGTACAAAGAATGGGTATTTGAAACGAGTTATACCACAACACAGCACGCTGTAATACAAAATATATACTAGCCGCCAGTCGGCGGTCAATAGATCAACTATCAACAAGCTTGATGATCGTAAAACATCCTAAAGAGCGCTGGGGGCCTTGAGCTTATGCGCTCGCCTCGACTATATATTTAAAAATAGATAACCGAGAATATACTTATCTCATATCAGTCACATCTAATAATATTTTAGCAAATCTTACAATTCATGCAGAAAAACAGTAAAATTAAGTAATATAAAAATAACAAATGCGACATAATCCCAATTACGCAAGTATCTCGTGAGAAAGGAATCATAAGTTTCGCGGTAGCGTTCTTGTATATTACGCATGCGCTGTCATTAGATGTCGAGGCAGTTCAAAATAATAAAATTGGTTATTTTTATTTCTAATTTAAAAATAATTGTATGCGTTATAAGGCTATTGTTTCATAAGAAGCTTATGAATCGAACAATTTTGTGTTGACTTTCAATGCAAATGAAACTTCTTGCCGACATTTTTTTACATTGATTTTTTACTACAAGACAAAGCATTTTATGTAGGTATTATAATACAAGTATTCCAATCGTTGATACTGCATTAACGTGAAGATAATATATACATTCTTTAGATAAATATTGTTACATGATACAGACAATAATATTTATTAAATACGATAATGCGCGCCGAATACCAACGCGTAGTTTTAGCTTGCGATAAATAGACTGACCGTATAGGCATAGGAATGTAATGATGCCAAGTTCTTAACGCCGAAAACTCTCATATGCGCAAAATATTCAGAATATGTCATTAACAAAAAATCATCATTGTACCTTTTGCTACATTTTTCTCTATATGAGTTTAAATTGTTATTGCCGATTATACTGGAAAAACGTCAAAATAGCTTCAGCCTACGCCAAGGCTTGGGGAGTACAGTCCGACATGAACACCAAACAATGATCCCATTTTTCAGAAAACTTGCTAAAATACGTATAAATCGAGGGAGACAAACTCCTACATAAATCACAAATAAATTTATACATCGATTTTGTTCACAGTATTTTTAAATTCGATACGTAGTTTCAGAGAAATTTTCAATTTTAATACCGCACAAAATTCGAACTACTACCATAGCGTCGTTCAGCCATTGTTTATGTACGTATGGCAAAGTAGATATTGTACAAGAGTAAAATGCATGATTTTAACTGTTAACCCATGAAAAACCATATACAAAAATTGTTCAAAAAAAAATTACAAACTAGGTTTTGTAGATTTCACAACTCCTAGGTCTAAAATTAATGAAAAAATAGCACTTACCGGCAATTTCTTTACGAAGACCTTCCTTTGAGATGTCTGCCATGTTGCTTGAGAGAGAAAACTAACAACACTGAGAGAGATAGCAGTAGACTGGACTGGATCGGTGAATGCTTAGCGACTGGGGCAGATTCGCAGCAAAACGACGAAAGGCCGACTACCTGTTTCAACCCCCTACTACTACTTTGTGTCCCTGCAACAACCGAAAATTCAAAATAA
This sequence comes from Stenurella melanura, assembly GCA_963583905.1. NCBI lineage: Eukaryota > Metazoa > Arthropoda > Insecta > Coleoptera > Cerambycidae > Stenurella > Stenurella melanura. The sequence goes on from OY757312.1 coordinate 139,895,736, forward strand.
TTAATTACCTATACATATGTATTCATCCAAAATAATTATTGTCACTTTCAGTGGGTCTAGTTTTTAGAACAGATGTGTAGGTAGAGATTATAATAGAGTAATTAAAAAAAAATCTGAATGATTACCACTAAACTATTGATTACATCTAGGGTTATTAGGTACATACTTTTAAGTGTTGTTTTATTTTTGTAAGCAGCAATCTTTTGATTTACTGTATCATAATCATACTTTTTAGTTTTTCATAATGAATTATATTTCAGGGCAAGTGATAATTAAAGTAGATATTACCTACAATGATATGAGATACCTCTGTTACAACAAAAGTTATTTCTTATTCTTTAATTGTTACAAAAATTAATATTTAACTAATGAAACGAAAGCCAGAGCTTGTATTTCAACACATAACATATTTTGACTACTCAGCACTAGATGTCACTACAGAAAGTATTTGACGAATATCCCTTCAGAAGTGTGTTCAGAAAGCTTTTAAAAAAGAACTCTTCAACTCTTGTCTTGTTAAAATAACATGAAAATTCAGTGGTGTTCAATTAAAATACATTTAGTTCACATTATTTTATTAAATGGTGCCAAAGAATGTGCATTACATAATGAAATGTTCTCTATTTTATTTTCAGAAACATAAATTAAAGTAGGGATCTTACCTGGATCACAGAAGACAGGATACTTCCTGTCTTCTGTGCCTGGACGTAAAAATCAGGTGGTGTAAATAATTAGGGTTGAATATGTCTCATAGGAACTCAATGGAGGTCATCAATAAAACTTTGTAAAACTTTACCTGCAGCTGAGACTGTGCGACTGTGGCTTATCAGTACTACATGTGTAGCTTCCCGTTGAATCTATCTGAAAACGTAAACCAACCCACACTATACATGATGAAGATCCAAATACTTACCTGGGATTACTTAAAAGGGAATAACACATGAGCAGCAAGAGGTAACACGAAGTGAGATACATAGAAATGGGAAACAACCTCTGAGTATAAGAGGAAAAACCAAATGGCCCAGTCTCAACCATGAGAAGAACGAAGAAATCAGACTTTGCTGAAGAGAGAGTACTTAATTGGAGCCATATGGTGATGGATAAATCCTTAAAATTCATGATCAATTAAGGATTCCGCCAACACTTTAAGAATTGACAGATTATTGAGGTTTGGTGTCAAATATGGTGAAAAGTTAAAAAAAAAACGACTGTCCTCAAGCAAAATAGCACTGACCGCACCTAGGATTACAACTGTAAATCAGAAGTGGACGCAGCCATACAACACAAACTAAAAACTGACAAAACACCTGATGAGGTTGACATACCAGGCTTATTTTAAGTTAGTTCTAGAATATGCCTGAAAAGATGGAAGACAGGAGTCTGGCGCCTGACGATATATCGGTTCTGCTATAGGAGAACCCCAATGTTCTTACTATTACATAATATAAGAGGACGCCAGATGTTTGCGAGAACTAGAAATTGCTGATGTTAATATCATATGTTAGTAAAGTTAGTTAGTTATTATGAAGATGCAGATACCCAAGAATCTGTTCTTTTTTATTATTTGCCGACTGTATGGAAAACTCTGCTCCGGTGAAAGGCATTAGGACTGTGTTCTGTTACGAGTCCAGGATAACTACTTTGAGTTCACAAAAAAAATGAAGATTCTGTTATATAACTTATTTTGCACATACCTATTATTCAATCGGTTCAGTGGTGCAGTTCTAAGGTCTTTGGCTTGCGACCACAGAGTTCTGGGTTCGAATCCTGACCAGGGTTTAGATGCTTAGTGGGTGGCGTTTTTAATGTGTTTACCTAGCGGTGAGCTAGACTTCTATTGAATGGCAACATGTCTAGTCGTTATTATCCCTCCTGAGTTCATGTCTCGGCTGAGGTAGATGGCAGTATCTCAGGGAATGGTTGTTGTGTTGGTGTCTATATGTCATGGTTAGTGGTGAAACAGCAATAGCTACATTTTGCCAGGACGTTAATACAAATAAGGCCATTAAATATTATTATCAATATAACAGAATTTGACAATACCAACAACTCTCACATCCTACAGAAGTTTCAAATCACGTTGATTTGCTAAAACGGCTGGACACAATACCTTTTTTCTGCACTTAAAATTGTTTAACTGTAGAAATCAATTTTGGGGGAATTTGGTCCTGGTATATGCATCATTTCCTATTCAAGAGACAACAGATTATTAAAAATCAAAATGATTTTTTAATAATGATGTATTTTTAAGATATGGTAGAAACTCAACCTAGAGAAAAATGTTAAATTTCTGCACATTTAAGGGTATGTGGTACTTTTATTAACAATCATAACATTCTGGAAAGGCTCGTGTTTGATGTTGAAAGGGGTTTTAAAAAAACAGAGAAAGAACTTGTAATAATTTTAAAGTACCTGGATCAAATATACAACGCAAAGTAATTTCTTTTTTGTATTTATATTTCTCAAGTAAAAAAAGATTGTATGCTTCTATTTTTTACAACTATTACCTTTCTGGCTGTGCTTCCTGATGTCACAATTATTTTGGTTATTTTATTTTATTTGTTTTCGACATGAAAATTGTACACAAGTAAGCCTTATAAAGATGAAATAATCTCTTATTTCTTATATCTTAAACTATATGGCCAAACTGATTGACTGACAAAAGACAATCTATTTTGGCATGATTTGTCTGATAGAATCAATCAAACTCAGAAAATACTTGTAACAATGAGTTCCTCAAAAAGCTACGTAGCTGCAGGACTAGTACTTTAATTCATCTTTTTATCACTCTTGTATGGCATCATCAGGGCAACGTTACAAAAAATTTGAGGGCATAACATGGCATAGACTTGGAATTTCTTGCAACAGAAAATTTTGGACACTGTTATTACGGTTAGTATTCTTTTTTGTTTTATCTAGGATTTCCTCAGCTTTCTTCTCTCTCAGAACTATTCTTAATGTGGGGTGCAATACAACCCAGCAATTTACAATCTTCAGATTTTTGTACCTTTTTCAAAAAATATTCTGAATTACTGATCGAATTAAAATTTACAAACTCAAGTTCTTCCTTTACAACTCAACTGAAGGATTTAAGAAAAAAATCCAGTCTTCAATAATTTTCTTAGACCCTCCCTATGTTGACGTGACATGACGATTGAACTATGACTAAAAAAAGCAACGGAATGATAAGCAAATAACGTTAGAACTACAAACCTTAAAAAATCACTGTTGAAAAAACTGGTACTGCAAAACAATGTCATGAGATGTTAAAACTAGAGTAAACGTTATTCTCTTCGTTAACTTACTGCACTTTTTATATAATTGTTGCACATTTTACAGGATACTCTGCAGTTTTTTTTTTTGTAAATAATATTAGTTTTAGGGTTTTTTTGTTTAATTACAAAAAAAAAAATGTATTTTCAAATTTAACAAATTAACATTTTTATTTTTGATCGATTTTGTTAAAAAAAATAGGATTCTTCGTCTAGCTAACACTAACTTACTGTGCAAGTTTCAATACAATCGGATTTTTCGTTCTTAAGTTATCGTGCTTACAAGAAATGCGACGAACAGACAGACAAATATTTTGAAAGTTGTTCAGAATTCTATCACCAACACAGTGATATGAAATTTTTTTCTCTACCAGCAATATTACCGATTTTAGAAATGTGCCAATCGAAGAGTATAATAAGATGAGTAGGTAAAGAAAAGTAATGTGTCGTAAAGGCCTAAAATGCTTTTTTTAATCAAATAATCTTATGTTGTTGGTGAGAGTCCGGCAGAATGAAGTATCCATTTTAAATTGATATGTTTTTAGTAGTGGTTAAATTTTTATTGAAAAATTTAACACAAGGTTCTTGAGAAAACTCGAAAATTTTGTTTTTTAAATATTACAAATAGCCCTTCGAAATGTTCACAAAAATCAGATTTAAATTTTGTAGGAATGGAAATATAAGTTTTTCAGAATGCGGCATTAACTACGACGGTTCGAAATATTGAGTGATAATGTTTGTCGTATTTCAGATCATTTAGAACTTTGTAGCACAGCTGCTCTTATCCTTTCATCATTTTAAAATGTGCGTACAGAACAAGGTTTTTCTCAGGCACATAAAGCATTATTGCAAAACTTACCTCTCGCTTTCAAAATGTTGATTGATTAAGATAAAGTTTTCAGGAATGGCACCCCCACTGTTGAAAATTTCGATCGAGAGAAATATTCACAATTTTAGGGAATACTCCCCTCCCGCTCTTCGAAATTTTTGAAGAGGTAAATAGTTTATTATTATGAATGCCACCCTCCGCTCCTTGAAAATTTATACTGAAGATGATTTGTGGGAGTCGTATGTTACTACTCCCCGGGCCCAGATTTTCTCTCGACGGCCACAGTTCAAGCAAATTCAGAAAAAGTTTTTGACTAATTAACAAATGTGTAAATAATTTCTGAAATACCAGTTATCTTGGATACTAGCGTAACCATAGTTTTATATAGCTCTATAGACTATTGACTCGTCTCGCTCTCATGTGAAGGGATATTATTGCAAATTTCTATGTATTTTTTGAAAATAGTAATATGATACAATAAAAGGTGTTATAATACTGGTAACGGTATCTGCTTCTTAAGTTACTAGTATTGTAAATTACTATTACTAATGCTTAAATAGGGTATAGTTTCTTAGTAACTATTTTTCTAGTTATAATGGTTTAGTTTTTATAGTTATGAGGGAACAGAAAAAAAAAATGAACAAGACCACACCTGCCTTAACGCATACAGTGTTCTGTTCTGACGGAGGCAAACAGATTTTTAGTAAAGCCGCAGATATTGCAAGATTATTAATTACAATAAAGATTTTAGTCGACATGTCTGTCAATGAACTTCTATTGAAACAGAGGTACAAATTAACATAATTTGTTAATAAATAAGTCATGATAACACGAAAAGATTATGACCTATCTATTGTTCAGGTTTGGAGTCAGAACGAGTTAAAAATAACTTTTTTCTTATTCTAATTTTAATTATTATTTATCCAACAAATACCGAGTTCGAGAGAACCGGTCCGCGGAAATGGTGTTAAATAATTGCTTGAAATGAAAATAATCTGCGGATCATTATGAAATATAGGGTTTTAGACGAAGCGATTAAAAAAAATTCAAGTATATTCATTAAGGATTGCGCCTATATTATTGTTTGAAAATGTATCAACTCGAATAAGGGGTTACTCAAAAAATACATTCACAGAAAATGGGCCATCCTTGAGCCCCTCACCCCTTTTATAATAATACTTGTAACATTTATAAGACCCCCATTAGACAAACGTTCGTTTGCAAACGCCCCTTCCCTTTTACATTTAAGGATGAAAAATTATATTTTTAAAAATATAGGGTGGTCCTTAATGATGTGCTAATATTTCAGGGAGTGATTATTCCTTCGGTCATTTTATGAAGAAAAGTTCATATGAACATACGTCCGTAGGTATTTTTTAATATCTCGGAAAGTATTTTAGATATTATTTTCAATTTTGGTATGTGCTAATAGGATATATAGAGCCACATATATTTTAATTAGAAACATTATTTTATCGTTTCACCAGTGGGGTCCCTGCGAGCATGTCCTTTGATATTTTTTACCAAAAAAGTCGTACGCCACTGACATTTTCCCATGTCGATATTTTTCCTGATTAGCCTGATCAATTCTACATGAAAACGGTCTCTTGCGTTTTTCTCGTCAGACGCACAGTTCTTGATTAAAACAATTAAATTCATATTGAAATTAATTACACAGACACACACACACAAAATGGAACTACACGGACCAGATCAACCATCTCCGGTGTATTTTGGCTTTCTGAATCCAAATCCGGTATTAGTTTTGCCCAACCACGTCACAATTTTTCTCTATCAACAGAAAATCGTTAGAAAAATGCAATTATCTCTTTTTACAAGAACTTTTCTTCATAAAATGACATAAGGAATCATACCCTGAAATATTAGCACGTCATTAAGGAACATCCTGTATATTACTATTGATTTTTGAGAACATTCACCATTCACTTTTTGTGAACACTTTCCCGGCTTCGTAGTTTAGTTCACTTTGCCACATTTTCTGTGACCCCCTCCCGCCTAAAAGCAAATAAAAGGCCTCTAATTAAATTGCTAAAAAGTAACTAACCATAGATAACTGGGAGGTAAACTAACCTACCAAAAAGTAATTTTAACCATATTTTTAAAGTGGCGAAGTAGTTAAAAAGCTAACTATTCAAACTACCAACCAACTACGTAATTATTTTGAAGGTAACTACTTCTTTCTGGGGTGTATAGTTAACTAACTACAACAACCAAATTGCTAAATAAGTAAATAACTTAACAGGTAACTACTTTTCTAAATAGATACCTTTGCAGGGCTAAATCAATGAGGTTTCTTTATAATGTCTAAATAAATGCTAGTGGCACAAAATACTTAAAGTAGAATTCTATTCAGTAACATTATTAAATGGATGTACCTACCAGATTTCTACTAGAAATATTATTTACCGACTACAGGAAACTGTATAGCAATAACTACAGCGAAGATGTTAATGAAGCTACCGCCACTGTCCACAAGATGTCGCCAGGTATAACGGTTCCACCAAAAAAACTTCGAGCACTTTGAAGATGTCGTTTCTGTAGCGATTTCCGTCTTTAGTTTCCGATTGTGTCCAAGACAAAGACGAACAGAATATATTGCGCGTAAGGTAAAAAATGACGAATGCGCACGGCGGACCGGTTTATTGGTTGGTTCTTCTCCCGTTTAGAGGTTGGGACGAGTTTTTTTAGTGAATGCAGTTTGCTGCCATGCAACTAAAACGATTTCGTTGTACCATGACCTGATTTTGAGTGCAACATGTACTAGCCGGCTTGAAAACGTCGACGTAATAGCCGAAAACTCGTGTGCATTCTTGCGGCGATGCATCTTGAAGGCCATGGCCTTTGCTGCGAATGTTATGATTGTGCGTTGAAATGAAACGTACAGTATTTACATATTAAATTTTGGAAACTTTTTTGTTTTGTTGTCTTTATGTTAAGTTTAAGGCGTTGCAGAGCCGGTTCTGACGACTCATTGAATATTTTCAGTTCAGATATTTTATTGAGATAGGTCATATAGGAACTTTTGATTGGATACTATTGAAGCCTAATTCCGAGCCTGTCATCGAGACGTGAATTTGTCCTATTCCTACATATTTAGTTTAATGTCCCTGTTAGGTAGCAACTGATTAGATTTTTGGATTAAATTTGGTGATGAACAAAGGATTGCGAAATCAAAAATGAGTGAAACAATTGACAACCTTTAGGTATACCTACCTACAAATAAAAGTTTTCAATTGTTTAATGCATTTTTGATTCAGTTATTAATGCAATTAAATAAATATGTGTATGCTATAGATATATTTACAAGCACAAATTTCGTAAAAGAAAAGAAATCTTTCTGTAAACCGTTATAAAACCGAAACTCTCGCGATTTTCAATGTTATAATTTTCTTAAAAACGATGTTAAATATCTGTATCGATATACCTATACAGGGTGTAATTAGTTTCATGTCATTAAAAACTGGTGGTAGGGAACGACAACACAAACAAAAAAACCTTATATAACATGGGGTCTAAAGCTCATAGTTTTGGAGAAAAAAAAAAAAAAACAAAAATTTCGCAAATTTTCAATAAAATTTTTTGAGAACTGCTGGAATATTGAGGTAGGTTCCCACATAGCACGCGATATGAAATGAACATTCAAAACTCATTGTCTACATTCAAACAATATTCAGAACTTCTTTTACATATAGCCGTAATATACATTTTGCGACGTACTTATATCAATATAGGAAAGATATTGCCAGTACGTTGTACGATATTCCTATATATACCTATAATATACATGAAATAATGTTGATTCTGCGATATACACAGAATATTGTACGAATCTTCTCAAAAATTTACTGATGTGTCAAATATTATATAGATATACAATAGGCAATATTTATGCTACGTACTTAATTCAATCTCTTTACAATTTACAAATGGAATATTTTTACAACATGATATTTTCGTATACTGTAGACATATACAAAAAGCTATATTAATTTTGAAATCTTTAATAAATATCACATAAACATTTAATGGATAATATATGTGTATCATCATATATATCCTGATAATGTACCAGTGGAACATTTCTGCAACATAGAATTCATGTTTGTATTTTTAATATTCAAAAAATGACATTCAAAAGTTGAACACATGTACACTACAGCTGTATGCAATAAAACACAAATTAAATTTTAGAATGGGGTGTAAACATATTGAGCCAATCGTTGGCACACGTAAATTATGTATACCCACCGACAAAGCAGTTTTAGCAACATTGCAACCGAAACTTGAAACAATAATATATAGCTCTAAGTATAATATTGCACAGCAATATGTTACATTTTGCAAAGTACCAATAAGATTTATGCGGTTTTTGACTGATTTTGACAGCGTAATGCTGCATGCATTTGGGCTATATTACATAAAAATTATGGTAAGTTAAATATTAATTCTACGCCAGTGTCGGTATATAGTACCTATCTACCTCATAACAAAAACAAATCGATATTTCTCTATCTAGGCTTGGTTTAAGTGCATTTATAATCATCCCCTGTGGTGAATGGCATACGTTTTATAAATTATAAATCGTTGGTTAAAATTGTAGATATGAAATATGATTTAAATTTTGAATCCAGACTTTGGACTTGTGATCGTTTATTAAATAATAATGAATAATAAAAATGATAACTTATTCATCCCTTTTTCAATTTTCCTAATGTATTTAATTAATTAATAGCTATCGGCATTTCTTAAGCAGGTAGTTCGGACTTGAGAAATGATTATTTAATTACATTTTATCGTTATAATTAGATTTCCGCTTTCCATGTCGTTACAATCGTCCCCTTGTCGAATTTTTTAAATGCGCGCCAGGTCCTTAGATTAGCGCATGCTCTTTGCCACCACAGGGCACAGGCTGTCAAATGTCGATTTCAATTCGTTTGTGTTTTGTTTTCCCGTGATTATTAATTATTAGTTCATGTGTGGGTACATTAATTGCATTGCAGTAAGTATTTTACAATTGTACACAATACAACTACCTACCACATAGTTTTAAGGATGACCCCCTTTGTTGTCATTTGCTATTTGCAGATATTTTATATTCAGATACTAAAGTTTAATGTATCCCTTTGTACTTACCTGTTGTTATAATAATGGCGGCGTTTGTAGGCACCAATTTTTTGAAAAGAAACGGAGGTAGTCTAATTCGGAATGGCAACAATCTGCGAAAAGAAAGTTTGGTGGTCACCATTCAAACGGAACCAATTTGACAAATCATTGAAAAACAGGAGAAATCCCAGATGAAACTTGGACACTTTACGGGGGTGTTTAAATCTTATTTTTAAGAAGGTAGGTTCGATCTATTTCAATATTAAGGTGCTCTTGTTTATTTAAATCACAACCATTGGTTTTAATTACAACATACGAGTTGTTATATTTATTCGTATTAATTTGCTTTATATCTATTTCAGAGGATTATAAAAAGCTGCAATTAGGTAAATGGAAAAAATCAGAAATCACATCTGATGTACAGAGTGAACACAAACAAATCAAGGGACTATATGTACAAAAAGCATATTAGCCCTCCGAAAAGATTATTATTGTCAGATGAACATAGTGATATCGAAGAACGTATTGGAAGCCTTCGACTTTCCAAAGTGAAAGAAATGTTGTCTTTACTAGAAGTTGAAAGAGAAATAGGTGTTCTTCTAATAACTCTGGTAGGCATTTAAAATCACAAACACAAACATTTCCGAATTTCAAAAAAATACCTATACCTATGTTTTGTTTTATGATAATATCAATTTGTTTAATTTATTTTTGATTATTTTTATTTTTTTCTGTAAGATGTGTTTATTATTTTATTAATTAACTTCGTCAAGGACAGTTTTTAAATTGAAATACCTATTCAAATAATTGTTTTTTCTTTTATAGTTGGAACTATAGCTCGTGTATCCCCACCTCCTCTCTACTCAGGAAAAAAATACCTTCTCCCAAAAATTGGAAAAGCCAAAAGAAAGTATTCAGCCAATAGGAGCAATCACAGGTGATGTGTTCAGAATGCCAAGTGGAGTTTCGCAATTACAAGTAGCACCATCGGCAACACCCGGACACTGGTTTTGAAAATGTAAGCCCTCCAGTTTTTACTATTTTTTACTTACTGGCCAAATATTTCTTGTAGTAAAATATGACAGTTTATAAGTTGCAAACAACATTTTTTTGTTTAAAAAATGACGATTTAAATTCTTGGCACAATTGTTATTTATTACTGCAATTCATTTTGTAACAAAAAATAAAAATATATTTAAAGTAACACAATTGTTTTAATTATAACTCTTCCTATTTTATAATTTAAGATACATAATTGTTACGACGATGTAAAGTAGTTAATAGAATAAAGTCATATTTTGCTCTGAACAATTTAAAACATGATTTGAATCAGATAAAACTTTAAGGTAACGTAATATGATTATCAGACTTTCGTAAATAACATGTTAAATATGACTATTAAAGCTGAAGTTTCAAGAGTGATAAATGTGTGATGCATTTTAAAATGGTTTCTAACAGATCTTATTATTAACGTAAAAGTATTTTTTTTTTTGCTATCATATTCTTGGGCCTTTGTAAAGTATTGTTATGGCAAATGCAGTTTTATTGGTAGGTTTATTTAGCATTTGTGTGCTCCATTCAACAAAATTTGATCAATAAAACATGTTTGAGTTTAACTGAAAAGTAATGGTAAAAACAAATTTTCCATGCAGTGTACATTGTGAGAAGCAATAAATATATATTTCGAAATATCTTTACAATATTTTTTCAGCATACATGCAGATCTACAAGACGTATGTGTACGATATGCTGTGGGATGAGAACAACCATTAGTATACAGGATGTTCCAGTAAAAAGTCTCAGGCTGGATATCTTCTAAACAAATAGAGACGTTTTAATTCTGTAAAAGCCAGTTTGTAGCACATAAATTGTGCTTCAATTTTGAATATAAATGAATGGTTTTTTAATATATCAATGTGTAGATGGTGCTGGGCTCTAAATAAATCTTATTTCTTTGGGAGAAACTTTAAAACCTGGCTTCTGTGGAAGGGAAATACATTTCTAAGTAGATTTTGTTCTTAAGAAAAAAGGCAAATCTAGCCGTTTTTGAGATGTGTCCAAATATTGCCATTTGTTCCTATTGAATAGTTGTAATCTCTGAAAGATTTATTTAGTCTTTAAGGGGGACAATCTGTATATCATAAACTTTGAAATTTTGATTTTTATGAAAATGCCTTAAATGTGATTTTTTTTTAAATCCACTTAAATAGTGAAATGTTTCGGAAATAATTATTTAACAGGAGCAAATGGCAACGTTTGGATACAAATATCTCAAAAACAGTTGGATTTGCGATTTTTTTTAACAATATTTACTTAGAAATACATTTCCCTTTACACAAACCACATTTCAAAGTTCCTCTCGTCGAAATATTTCTTGCTCAGTGTCATATATGTATTAAAAAATGATTTATATTTAATACTGAAGCACTCTTTATGTACTACAAACTGACTTTTACAGAATTAAAATATCTCTATTCATCTAGAAGATATCCAGCATGGGAGTTTTTATTGGGACACTCTGTATAATCTATTTTGAATAAGTATTAAACATTTATTCAATATACTATTGTTGCTTTGCAATATTGAAAGTATACATGGATAACATTGCCTATATGTAGGGAACACATTTGTGTATATTATAACTATATTGTAAAATAAATGTTTATTTCAGAATATGTTTACAATGTGTCACCAACATGTGTGTGTATATTGCAGAAATATGTATAGTATGTGAAAACCTGTGACAAAACAACCAGTATACAACTTATTTTGAATCAGTATTAAATATTTATTCAATATACCATTGTTGTTTTGCAATATACATTGTATATTGGAAGTATACATGGATAATGTTGCATGTATGTACGGAAAAGGTTTGTGTATATTGTAACTATATTGTAGAATGAATGTACATTTCAGAATATGTTTACAACGTGTCAGCAACATACATATGAATATTGCAGGAGTATGTATAAAATGTGAAAACCTGTGACAAAACAACCAGTATACAACTTATTTTGAATTAGTTTCAAATATTTATGCAATATACTAATTTTATTTTGGAATATGTATAGTATATCGTAGGAATATGAAAATGCTAATTGGGTTTAGATCTAGATCTGATCTGAAGAAAACTATAGGTACTCTAATTCTCCCTTGTGCAATATTTTAGTTACTGTGGGTGTTTCGTTATGAACACACGTCCAACCCGCCGTTCGTTGTTTTTGTTATTTTTTAATTTCGCGTCATTGTGCATTTATAGTTAAGATTTATTTTATTGACTTACCGTTCAAGTTGTCAAATTCTTGATTACGTACAGAAACAACTTACTTGTTCGTTATTTTTGTATTTCTTTTTGGCTTTTGTACCAAGTTTTTATTTTGTTTTTCTTTATTGACAACGTTAGTTGATAGTTTAGTGTTGTTGAACGACCTTATTAATTCGACGTACCGAACTGTGTATTGATGAAGTTGCAGATATTTTGAATCATTTAGGTAGGTAGTAAGCTTTTAACCCAGGACACTCATTTATGTTATAAATGTTAATAAACCACATTTAAATTTTCTAAATTATAAACAATCCAATATTTTGTTCCAAATCAAAAAACACACATGTAAAGAAATGCTCTGTTTAAACCTCTATGGCCATTATTTGCTTGCAATTGTGCACGAAGAGAGAACGAATTTTTTGTCTCTTTATAATTGCCTCAGTTCAGTTGAGGCGGTCCATCAAAGGCGGTTGATTTGACACCGCAGACCACCGCGTGTGCCGGCGAGCACTTTTTTATGACAATTTAAAAGTCGTATAATTGGGAACTACAAGTCCATTGACCAAGAAAAGCAGTGGTTCTCAATTGTTGTCCACCACAATATTAAAAATGTTGACCTAGATCAGTTTTTTCAAAGTGCCCCTAGAGGGAAAAGTCATAAAGGTTATTTGTTTGTCTACTCGGTCCCCATTACCAGTTTTTTTTTAATGACATGAAACTGATTACACCATGTATAAATTCAGGCTTTGCGACATAAATTGCAAAACAAGTGTAGTGATGAACTCGATAAGTACCTAAAAGTAAAATAGTCAAACTTCTTAATTTTTTTAGACAACTGAAATGTTGATCACTGTATCAAGTTACTGGCTTTAATAAGGTGGCCTAGAAAGAGACATATCCGATAGCCTATTTCGGAAAAAAAAAATTGATAATTTTTTTCACCATTTTTGAAAATTTTTTTACCACTAATAATGGATGGAAATTTTTTTTTGTTTGCTCCAATTTAAAATTTTCACGTTTCATGGCATTCTAAATCTATTTAAAAAATATATATATATATATAATTTTTAAATTTGTAAACTTTTTTTACCACTACTTACTATAGAATAGAAGGAAACTTTTCTTTTTGCTCACATTTAAAATTTCTACATTTCACGACATTCTAAACCCATTTCAGACGAATACAAATTTGAAAATTTTTTACCAACAATTTTGAAAAAAAAAAAAACAAATTATTTAACCACCACTATACTTCTACTCCATTACGTGAATGTGGGATTGAAAATGTGACAGATGGCAATAATATTTGGCATATGCACCTATTATACTTTTATTGAAAAATGTACAGGGTGGTCATCCCAAGAAATAATTCAGTCATGGTGAATATTTGTAAAGGTATTTGCGCAAGCCTTCCATATTTGGTACCTGTTATTTAATATTGAACTTTTGCTGTTGGATAAGCACTCTGTATATATTTTTGACCAAAAGTTATCAGGTTCTGTGTAAATACCTTTCCCGATTTTTTTCTTAGTACCTACGTATATTTAAAAAAACTATAAGAGTACCTAAGTAGAACCATAACAAGATTATTACTATAAATGTTCACTCAATAATTTCAGTAGTTTTCAAAATAGCTAGATTTAAAACTGCGAAATAGGAAGATTAGCACAATTTTTAAATTTAAATCTAGCTATTTTGCAAACCACTGAAATTATTGAGTGAAAATTCATAGTAATAGTTTTGTTATGGTTCTACTTAGGTACTTTTATAGTTTTTTTAATTATATGTACTAATAAAAAAAGTTATGACCAAAAATCGTAAATATTTTTCTATCGGATGTCTCTTTCTTACATAATTTTGCTAAGTATAGTTTTGTGCCAGTTATACTTTTCGGAACATCTAGTCACCTTTACGTCAAAAGCCTTTTGTTTCCCAATGCACAAATAAATAAGTTTTTATACAACAGGTGATTCAAGAATTACCTAATAAGTTTGTAGTTTTGATTTGCGACAGGCTTTTTATTTCTTGCCAGAAAATTATTTGCTTTATAGGTATGAAGAACTTATTTAGTTGCGCATATCTGAAACAAAAGATTTTTCATTCAGCATTATTACTTCTACATCCACGTAATGGATTGTAAGTATAGTAATCGCAAAAAATGTAATTTTTTTTTTCTTGAAGTAGGTTTAGAATATCATGAAACGTCGAGATTTAAAATTTGAGTGAAAACATTTTCTGTCTGTCTGTAACGTTTTTTTGTCTGCACGTTTTCTCCGAACGGTTTAAGATATTGATTTGAAATTTTGTACACGTATATATTATAACGAACCCCTCTAAAAGGGGTGTTTCTGGCGTTTTTAGGACCGTCCCCAACTTTTAGGATTGCGGGACCCCTTTTCTCGTAATCAGCGATCCAAAAAACGTATAGTTTCAGACCGGTGTTCTTTCGTGCACTCTGACTGAAGTACTTGATTTGATCCCTTTGCAGCACCCTAACACCTCTACAAAGAAAAGAAATTTAAAACATGAGTAGAGAAAATTGTTCACAATAAAATGATCTACAAAAAACATTTCATGTGTTTGTTCAATAAAGTCAATAGAAAAAGAGTTATAACCTTTAAATTATATTTTTCTTGATAATTTTAGTCTATTTTTAATTATAACGTTTTCATTTTCAATTTTATGGTAAGAAACATCCCAGACCATGATTGTAGAGAATCAATTTTTCTACAAAAAAAGTCTTATTTTTTTGTGAGAATTATGGTTCCCAAGATATCATGGAAAAACTGTTTGCACCCCCTTTATCAAAATTGCGGCCAAATGGGGGAGGTTTCAACCGCGAAAACCGAGTTTTATATTCACACCGAAACCTCCTACATATTAAAAAATCTTTTCCTACCCAAAATGCAAGGTTCGGCCTAAATTTCGTAACATTTCAATGGACGACTAGGTAGTCTATTATCGAATAAACCAGGAAGGTGTCGCTTTAAACTATAATAAATAACAAAGCCGTTCCTGTGCTTAAGGCGCAACCAACGCATATGGTCGAAAGTTCGCACATTTTTGCACCCAGATAACTAGACACATATCTCTAGGACATGCATTTTTGTGGCATTTCGAAATGTTATTTGACATAGAAGCCTTGAATATAAATTGGATATTTTCTTCAGAAGTGCTCGCCAGTATTTATAAACCTATCGATTTTCGGACGGTCTCCCTTACATAGAAACATAGACGTAGTTTAAGAACTTTTATTGTTCTCGTTAAAACGAACTCCTAAAATAGTAGAAGATCATCAGCGCATCCAACGATAAAAACTACAGATAATTCATGTAAAGAATTTCTATAATTAAATTAAATATTATTTCTGTAGGTCATTTTATATCATATTATTCTATCTATGTATTACTCTAGTTGGCTGTCCTCTGTTGTATGGTATGTTTGACAGCATCACGCCATCTGTCATGGTTGTCTGTGAGGCGCACTGCATCACCTCGCTGGTAACATGTGGCTCAACGGAGGGCGTTCTCTTCGTCTTTCTTTAGCTGTTTTTTCGTGATCTGTCAACTGCTCCATGTTGTCCTCTCTTCGGTTGATGTGGATTTGGGAGATATATTCTGCTGGAGAATTGCTTTGAGGGACACATTTCTTGGAGAATCGATTTCTTTTTGTGGCACTTTAAAAACAAAATAAAACAATCTCTCAAATTTCTAATTCTGACATTGATCAATTATCAATATCAAGTCAGAAATCAAGAGAAAATCGAAGGATCAACAACAATCTCGTTCTTCTGCAAATACATTGCTTTTAAAATAAACGCAAAATGGTGTCACGACATCAATTTATTTCGCATGGCGTCCATAATCGCAATGTTAAATGTCGATAAAAACTGCGAAATTTAAGCGAATGAATCTTGGAAACGGAACGGTAAGTGGAGTTCAAATTTGATCAGAATGCTTATTGATATGTGATTTAAATTTGCAGCAAGTTTCATGAGTTTCCTGAATAACGTAAATTGCGATATAACTAACTTAAATATTTGTAGAGAACTATAGGCGTCCACCGATTTACAGTGCAGTATTGCGAGAACAGTCGAGTGGTAAACTACAAGCAGAGCTGGGCAGTCACTAGTTACTTTTAACTAAAGTTACTAATTAGTTACTTTAACTATAACTTAGTTACTTTTATAATATGAGTAACTGTAACTGTAACTTAGCTACTTCTTTTGGAAGTAACTAGAAGTTACTCGATTTTTTACAACTAAAGTTATTTTTCGATGACTAAAGTAACTTACAATAACTAAAGTTATTAGAAGTAACTATTTGCTAAAGTTACTTTTTATAAGTAAATAACGATAAAATTGTTGGTACGATTACTGATAATGGCAACAATTTTGTAAAGGCATTTCAAGAATTTGGCATAGAGCTGAAAAATTACGACGACGAAGGACTAGAAATCGACAGTGACGATGATGATGATGAAGACGAGGACGATACATTAAGTTGTGTAAGTTTAACAACAGAAAACGATAGAGTATCGTTGTCAAAACATCTTCGGTGTGTTAGTAATACTTTGAACTTGGTGGCAACTACAGACGTAATTAATGCCATTAATAAAAACGCAATTTTGAGATCAAGACATGACAAAACAATTCACAAATGCCAAACTTTATGGAATAAGGCGAGAAGACCAAAAAGCGCGGAAATTATACAGTGTTTTAGGCCACAAGTTAAGTTACCCAATAGTATTACTATAGTAATACCACCTATAGGTGGAATTCTTTTTACCAATTTATCAGTAAAATTATTTCAGAAAGAGATAAACTTAAGGAGCTATGTAATAAACTAAAAATAAAGAAAAACTCAGAAATACAACATTTAGAAGACTATAGCAAAATATTAGGACCCATTGCGCATACTGTGGATTACTTACAATATTATGGCTTCTTGTTGCCCAGTATACTATCTCTAAAAGTAAAAATAGATAAACTAAAAGAAGAGATGTGCAGAACATTGCAGCAGCAGTCATTGAAGGAATAGAAAGAAGGTTTGATTACTTGGCAATACTTGCGGCGGTGACGATACCAAAAATAAAATTAAGGTGGCTAAACGTTTTTAAAGATAAATGTTCAGATGTAGATGAAAAATTAATAGGTACATACCAAAATTATAAATTGTGCCAAAAATATAATCCCAAATCGAAATGAAGTGCTAACAGAAGAACAAATGGGACACAATAATGTGGATGAGAGTGATGATAATGATTTTCTCGATTTCAAAGAAAACAAGTTACACCCCCAAAGTGATGATAACGTTGTGGTTAACATAGACAGAACAGAGAAAAAAATTGAAATTGAACTTTTAAATTATCTGGATGACAGTAGACAAAATTTAAATATGCTAGACGACTATAAAATTATTAAAAATGTTTTTATACGTTTCAACACCAATTTACCATCGTCAGCTTCAGTCGGACGATTATTTTCGTTTGCAACGCACATAAATGCCCCAAAAACAAATTTAAAAGTAACTTATAAATATAACTAGTTACTTCCGTAAAGTTACTAGTAACTTAGTTACTTAAAAAAAGAAGTAACCAAGTTACCATGTAACGTAGTTACTTTTTTAATCTGTAACTGTAACTAGTAACTAGATACTTTTTTTTAACTAACTTGCCCAGCTCTGACTACAAGTGGTGTGATCATTCACTGTTGAGAACATTTCGATTTTAGGGTCTAGTGCACTTTAGGTACGCACGATTTTGAAATTTTTTCGAATCTAAAGAGCAATATAAATCATGAATTCAGACCGATTGATGCAGCAGTCAGTAATGCCACTGTAAATTATGTCCCACATTCAGGTGACTATCACTCGAATGATTATCCGTTATTCAATTATTGAAATCACTCGAATACCTAGTAATCGGTTATTGAGATTAATCGGTTATGCCCATCACCGAATACAAAATCTACAAAGCTGATAATGTCAGAATTTAAGTTAATTTTGTAAATGTTATTGCAAAAGTTTTTCATTTGTAAAGTAAACTTCATATTTCTAAGTCAGATAAAAAATTTCAAAGCTTTGCCGCACTACCACTAGGATAGAGCGGGGCATGGATTAAAATAAGAAATTAAGGGAAACTCGCCAGTATCAGTTATAATTTCTAATAAATTACGCTATTCACTCCTAAAATATTTTACGATCTAATGGTCACTACTGTTTACTTAATTTTTTACACACATACATAATGCTGTAAAAGGGCAAGCAGGACGGCACAGGCATTAAGCAGAGACGGATCACAGTCTTCCGCGATATTTCGAACGAGTTGTGTTATATTTAGAATATATAGGTTATGTGCTTCATACAATAATACAGTGTGTGGTTCAGTGTTTATTTTGATTGTGTGAGTGCCTAGAATGTATAATACTTAACAGATAAGTGAAATTACTCTTTGTTTAAGCGTATTTTATGTAGTTGTGTAAAAATATTCCGGCGGATGGTGAAATATTCGAGTGTTTTCCGTTTTTTAGTGGCCGTGGTAAAATAATATTGTGATAATGTTCAGGCCTTGGGAAGATCCTCAACCTAGCACCAGCAGAGAATTTAACGAAGATATGGAAAATGGTAATGGCTCGCAAATTACAGAGAAAAGTTCTAGACAATATTTATGCGAACATACTAAAAAAGTAGTTTTAAACGTTTATAAAAATATAAAAGAAAGTGAAGGTGAAAAAGGACCCGCGGAAAAAACGGCCTACTTAACAGAAATTTCAGAACGGTCTATCTATAGAATACTTAAGGATGTGGTACCTAATCGAAAAGTTAGATCGGATAAAGGAGCAGCACGAGCATTAAGATTTGTCTATGGTGAAATTGTAAAGAGATTTAATTTATAGCAAGTATATGGAAAATGAAGTACCAACGGTGGAATCAATACATATGGAACTGAAAACAAACGGTGCAGTGTCAGTTAGTCAGGCAACACTTCGGCGCTGGATAATAAAGATAGGATTTAGGTTCAAGATTATTAATAAAAGGGCAGGTATTATGGAAAGCTTCAGAAGGCAGTGGCGTAATGAATATTTGGAAAATATAAAAAAATTGCGAAATGAACAACAACCTATTTATTATTTAGATAAATCTTGATATGATACCCATGATACAGTGAAAAACGGCTGGATAGATGATTCAAAGAAATGTAAAGTTAATATGCCTGCAAATAAAGGAACCAGATTAGTAATTGTACATTGTGGATCAGAAAATGGATGGGTGCATAATGGTCTCAAATTAAGTGAAAAAAAAAAGGAAGAATCACACGTTGACTATCACCAAAACATGTCTGCGGATATTTTTGAAGCATGGTTTCAGACTTCATTGCTACCAAATATAGAAGAAAACAGCGTAATTGTTTTAGACAATGCTTCGTATCATTCGCTACAAATTGAGAAAATACCAAATACGGGAACAAAGAAAACAGATATTCAAGAATTTGAAGAAAATTTTAGGAAGAAAGATCTTTTGGAAATTGTTAAGAATCAAAACTTTAGTTAGAAAAAAGCATCAGCCCTAATCAAGACCGTTTAATAATATCTGTAGATTCAGATACCGACGATGATACCGATTTAGAAAGTGGTTGTGAAGTGTTGAGTGAGTGTAGTGATTAGAGTTTTAAATAAAATGTTATATGTGATTTGATATAGTGTACATTGTGAATTTATCGTACGCGCAAATGCAACATAACGTGATTTTTATTTATTGTATTATATGTATACATATTTTATTTGACAATTACTTATTTGCTTCTTTTTCAGAACTGAATTTATTTATGTTATAGTTATTTATTTGCTGTCCAGAATCGAATTTATTTATTTCAATTATTTGTTTGTTTTCTAGAATTTTATTTATTTATTTAATCTGGGTAATAGATTACGGGTTATTGACATAAATTCGATATTTTTATTTAATGAATTTAAAAATTTACTTTATTTCTTAGATCTATTTTAATAATATCGATAACCTTAACTCTGAACCCACATTTTTTGGCAAGGAATTGCTCGTACCTCTTCGTGGTCCTTGCTGGGCAACAATAATAATTCGAACGGTATATTAAATTATTATTGGCGAAACTGAGCAGCAAAAGAATATTTGGTATAATTTTAATTTAGACTAATAAAATTCATCAATGCTCCACCAATATATAAAATATTATTCCTATCTTAACACAAGCAAAGCAAAATAATTTTTTAAAATTTATCATTATCACTATCATTATCACTGTAACAAATAACTATTTATTTATCAACCATACATTAAATTAATTAGAATGTAACTCACGGCACAATAATTTTAAGTACGGTCCTGAGCCGCAATAAATTACGTCGCCTTTGACACTTTTATGGCCGAGTTTTATGGCTTTTTTTTGGGTTTCTCGAGCCGTGTTCACTCCTTTGTCGGACATTTTTTATTTGAATTAAAAATATGAAGTTCACTTTAACATTTACTATTCCTGAAGAAAAACACTTACTTTTTGTAACTTATTGCATAAATAACTATTTTAGTACATTTTGCTTCATCTTTTTTCAAAAGGATACTAGTTATTTTGCCTCAAACCAAAAAAAAAATATAATATTTTTATGTTACCCCTCGACTACACCCATGGTTATATCTATAATAGAAAAAACTGGGCGTTGGTTTTAAGGAGCGAGATGCAGTTTAGGCGTTTGACGTCGGCGTCGTCCCGTTTCCACGGCAACCCTTGATTGATAGGACAGTTTCTCGGCCCATAAGCAAACACTTGTCAAATTTACACTTCTTGGGGTCACTTTGTCATGAGAAAAATAATCTCCACTACTTCACTAAATTGGACACAGCCGTCGCATTTTATGTTCGATATTATTTGTCAATTTTAATGGGGTCAAATAAATCATGTATAGCGATATCTTTACAGAATTAGATAGGCGTATTAAAAGTGAAAAATATGTTTACGGGAGGAGATTCCGTTAAAATGAATGTGAGCGCTTGTTTTTCAGAATATTCTAATAAAATTTTCCATCGAAATTGGAGTCAGCATTTAGTTTAAATTTAATTACTAGTCCTATTAATTATTCCAAAGGATAGGGAGGATATGAAACGAAACATGAAACCAACAAAGGACACAGGGGGGGCCAATAAGGCGCAGGCCCCTCTATACACATACAAATCACTTGCTTGAGGTACTAGTACAGTAAAAATACCATTTGAACATAGAAAGTTGGGGCAAAGAGCTCAAAGTTCGACCCCTAATCATCCGAGACCGTCATCAAAGTCAAGAATATTGGCGCCGAACCTAGAATCTTAGTATGCAATAAAATACCGCTACCTAAGAAATCACTATTTCCTCATTCAAATTTCCCAACCAAGTCTCTTTAAACGCAAACATCTTAATACAATATTTGCACTCTAGTAATTGCTCATAAAGTTTTAATAATATACTATTTGAAATCTTCGGCCCTGAGGTGGTAATGGGGGTGGTTGAACTTTTGTTCTCGTACACACACTAAAAGACAATTTTATTTTGATAACCCCTCTAATAATGTAGTGGGATGTTGAAAGTGTTGGTGGGGGTGGCAGATGTCTCAATCAATATTGCTTGACTTCTAATACATACACCAAATCCCAAGATTCTGGAATCTTCCTTTACTTATTTACCCCCATTTATCCCCTAACTATTCAACGGAATAAGTTCAAAATATAATCTAATTCCATAATAATAATAAAAATTGAGCCTAATGTAATATCTCTCCTGGAATCCCTTACGAACTCTTGGAACATAACTCACAAAAGGGGTAAAGGGGTAAACATCCGCTGCGGGATCCTCCAAGGTGACTCTATTAGTCCACTCTGATTCTGTCTGACGCTTAACCCACTCTCCAAGTTGCTGATCGATACTGGGTACGGCTACAACATCAAGAACGAGGAACATCAGCACAAGATTACCCATCTCTTATATACAGGGTGGGGGCAAATAGTGCGTCGGACCTCGATATCTCGAGTTCTACGATAGCTAGAAATTAAAAAAAAATGCAAATAAACTAGATAAAAAGTCTATAACTGGAAATTATTTTCTGCAGATGGATATTAAAAAAATCACCACAGTCACAATTATGGGTTTTAAGAAAAACTTATGTGAATACCGGTTACGAGACATCTAATTAATGTTTTTGAATAATTTTCATTTCTTAAAACTATACAGGGTGGCCAAAATTATTTTTCAATTAAGAACTTTTTAAATTGAAATTTCTCATTTTTTTCAAATGAAACACCTTTTATATTTTTCAACGATGTGATGAAGAAATGAAAAACGAACATTTTTTGTAAGTACTTCCATATTGCTAATTGCAACAATTTTCGTTTTATAAATAAATAAGTGTCAAATTCAAGAATAAACTAAAAAAAAGAGGTTCCCTCAAACAATTCCTTAGAAAAATTTATTTATAATAGGTGTTCGACGAGTTGCCCATTTTGATTGACACACGTCTTTATGCAATTTTGAAATGAGGCCATTTACTGGGTTCCAATTCATTGAAATGAGTAAATAGTATTTAACAAGTCCTTTATTGTAATGTTTTTTTGCACATTTTTTTGCTGTTTTCGTTAGTCGACAAGCAATAAAACCTTAGTTTGGTGTAAATTGTCGTGTAACGCGCTCTCTAACACTAATCGTTCGTTAATTGAATTTAAAATATTTGGAATTGTCCAATGTGAATTTTAATAAAGCGGAACTTGTAGACATGACTTTTGTTTTGGAGTCAGACAGAAATTGTTTACTTCCTAATAGAATTTATCACCAACGTTATCCTGAAAGAAGGATTCCTGATGTTAGAAGCTTCCAAAACCTTCTCGATAAATTTCTGGAAACTGGAAATGTCGAATATAAAAAAAGTGAAAGAATGAAACGTCTTGTGAACGAAGAAAATGAGTTTTCTGTCGTGCTGGCAACGGTTGAGAATCCCCATGTTAGTCAAAGAGAAGTGAGCTCATTAGTAGGAATAAAGTAGACAGTTTGTGGGTCGAATCTTAAAAACAAATAAGTTGCATGGATGGTCATATTTAAATGCGCCAGGAATTATCTGATGTCGATTTTCAAAAGCGCCTACAATTTTGTAATTAGGCCAGAGGTAAAATGCAAGTTGATGTCAACTTCTTCAATAATGTTTTATTCACTGATGAGGCAACTTTTCATAAAAATGGATTTGTTAATAGACACAATTTCCATTCCACAGATGGTCTATAAAAATTTGGGGAGGAATTACTGGAGAACATATAATAGGGCCACATTTCTTTGATAGTGCATTGACTGGAGCTATTTATCTTCATTTTTTGGAAAACTATCTGCCACGATTATTGGTAAATCTCCCTGAAAGAATTCGAAATAGGATGTGGTTTCAGCAAGATGGTGCTCTACCACATTATTTAAATGCAGTTAGAGATCACTTAAATCCTACCTACCCTACCTACCCTCATCAATGGATTGGAAGAAATGAACCCACTAAATGGCCTGCTAGATCCCTACATCTTACAAAAATGGATTTCTTTTTATGGGGACACGTGAAGGAAATTGTATATAGAAACACACCAACAACAATACAAAATATGAAGGAAAGAATAATAACTGCCTCTAAAGGCAGTTATTAGACCTAAGTCTATCACACCGGCAGTTTTAGGAACAGTGGAAAACTCATTTCAAAAGCGCATAGAGATGTGTGTTAATCAAAATGGGCAGCATGTGAAACATTTATTATAATCTTTTCTACTGAATTATTTGAAGAAACCTCTTTAAGTTTATTTTTGAATTTTGTAATTATTGATCAATAAAACGAAATTGGTTGCAATTAGCCATAGAGAAGTAATTACAAAAAATGTTCGTTTTTCATTTCTACATCACATCGTTAAAAAATATACAGGGTGTTCCATTTGAAAAAATTGAGAAAACTCAATTCATAGTTCTTAATTCAAAAATAATTTTTGTCCACCCTGTACAGTTTTAGGAAATGAAAATGATTCAAAATCGTTAATTAGACGTCTCATATCTGGTATTCACATAAGTCTTTTTCCCATAATTGTGACTGTGGTGATTTTTTTAATATCCATCTGCAGATCGCATTATTTCAACAAAAAAATTCAATACATCCAAGTGGTTGGGAGATATTTAATGCTCATATAGAAATGAATAGAGCCTAGAAAGAGGCCGCAAAAAAATGTACTGATATACATAGCATTCCATTTAAGAAAAAGGCACCTGTAATTTCGTCTTGGCTCGCCCCATATGTTATAGACTTTTTTGTTATACCTTTTTAAGACAAGGTAGGTAAATAAATTTATTTTAGATCTTTGTTCTCATGTTTAACTTAATCTTCATGACCGTAGGGGTTATGTAGATACTAGTTTAATCTGCATGGCCGTAAGGGACTGTGCGGGTGCTAGTGTTAGAATGAGAATTTTCAAATAAGAAATTAGACAAATTCATTTTAGGATTTTAAATTGCTAGCATAACCAGAATTCAGGTTATCGAAACAATGCAAAGATTTAATTAATATTTTTATACATAGTTTTTCTTATAGTTCTCATAGATAGTTATTTCTTCTGCTGTTTGGCAAAATCCTATAAAGAATATGTTTCAATCCAATCTCTCTTCTCAAAATTTGTAGAAGAATTATATAAGAAAGAATGAACCCCCTTTTTTCACTTATTTTCCAAAATTCTTAACATCACTTCGAAATTCTTAATGTTTTCAACATTTACTTTATTTTTCAATCATTTTATAAAGGTCCCCGCAGTTCTTTATAGTAAAAATGGGTTTCAGTCGATTGTTCTGAAACCTGGGGAAAATCTTCACCTGAGCCCCCTGATTAAAATTCTCTTTGCCCACCAGTCAGACCGAATTCGATTTTTTGATCTAGAGGCGATTGAAACTGTGTAAATCTGCGAAGGTCTGCTTAAATGTTCCATAAAAATTCTGAAAATATTCAAGCTCATTTTTTGGAGAAAAATAAGCATCTTTTGTTTCTTGGTGTTTTTTTTCAAAGTGCTTCTTTCTCCCGGAAAAAAAAAATTGTAAATTTTTTACGAGAAAAGGAAGAACTTTGAAGAAAAATTTGAGGGCGCCTGACCGGCTGCATACAACGGTTTGGACATTGGACATACTTGTTGTCAGTAGCGAGAGCTGCATGACGTATGTGGCGGGAATACAGGATTGGAAGTGTAGGTGTATGTGAGATGCTTCTTTTAAGTTTCCATGGTTCTGTTAAGTTTCCATGTATCGCCATCTCCTTATTTTTCTCCTTCTAAGTTTCCTGTTTCTTCTGTTTCTGGATCTGGCAGCTTTTTAATTTTTTTGTTTGTTTTTATTTATCAACCGTTCCACAGGTTCCACATCCATTTACGGCGGAGTTGCAAGGAAGGGCCCTATATCGCGGTAACAATATTTTTTGCGCGTTATGAGAAACAAGGTCCAAAGGGATAGTTTGCTCAGCCTGTAGGTATGTCGCTTCTTTGAAATAATCGGTTTCACTTTACACAAATTATTTTCAACTGCCCTGTGATTAGAATTAATAAACCAATGAATACATATCTTTTCAATTTTAATGTCTAATTTTTAATTTAAATAAAGAAATAGACTTCATTAATGAGCTAAACTAAATTAAAAGTAAAGTAAGCAAAAACTTATCCGGTTTCATCCCCATCCACATCTGGCTGGCTGTTGCTTATTTTATATCACCCACTTGAAAAAGGCACCGCATCCATCCAGGTATAGATTTTACGGTCAAACAGTACACTTTCTCGGATTGTTTATATACTTTTTGTGTTGATTTATTCAACCAACATAATTTAATCAAATATCAACTAGTTATATGAAATAGCCAGACCCGTGCTAATTTATATCAAGCAATGCAGAATTGTTTACGCTTTAATTCAATACAATTTCGACGTTTGGTTGCCGTTTTATCCGGATTTATCTCGAAATCTTTTAGGAGCCTCGAAACACGCGTCTGTCACCGAATTCGACAGGCTTTGAACCATATCTTGTTTTTGATGTTAATATTTTGATGATAAACAAATAATGATCAACTATTTACATGGTTATTCTCGTTTGTGATAAAAAAGGAAACAAGTTAGGTATGACTTGTAATGACTGTTAGCACAGTGCTGACTGTATGTATATTTTAGAAAACTCGGTCCATAATAAAAAAAACAGAGAGAGATAGGTATAGGGAATGCTAATATAAATTGATGCAGAACTTGTTACACCATTTAATTATGTGAAAATATACAGGGGGTTCCATTTGACAAAATTCGCGCGTATATTCAATTAAGTATACAGGATTACCTGTGTATTTCATTGAATATGCCCGTGCTGTTCACAATAGCAGAAGTACGATGTTTATCCTCTTTCATTTGATACCCACAGGGTTGGCCTGGGACCCAAAACATTACCGGGAAAAACGAATCTAACGGCCCACCTCACACCACTTTCAAATCAAATTAAATAATTTTGGTCCTTGAAAATATACATTTCTATACCATAGACCAGCCCATATGTCAACCATAATTCAACCAAATCAACAGCCGGCGATAAAAAAATTATTCACAAAATATAAATTAAAAACTCATGCAGCGGGAAATTTTTTTATCATAGAAATCGGTAAAAATGAAACGAAGTGTACAAAATCATAACTCTTTATTTTTTTTAAAACTATGTTGTCAGCTATATCATGTTGGCTAAACCTAGACCTTACACACTAATAAATAAAAAAATCGGTAAAGGTATTTACACAGAACATCTCTCTTTATCTGTATAGGGCAGTCACTCTAAAAAATTATTAATTACGAAACGACATATAAGAATAATAATCGGAATGTAGTAATCACTATTATTACAAAGAGAACCTGATAACTTTTGATTAAAAAAATGTATAGAGTGGTGATCCGACACAAAAAATTCAATATTAAATAAAATGGAAGGCTTGCGTAAATACCTTTACAACTTTCCGCCACACTTGAATTATTTTTTAGGATAGGTAGGTATATTTTTCACTAAGACTATAATAATAGGTGTGTTCCTTGTCAATTATCTCAACTATATGCCAATTATTACTGCTAGCTGTCACACTTTTAGTTGCATATCCACGTAGTGGAATAGAAGTATTGTAGTGGTTAAAAAATTTCATTTTGCTTTTTCTTCATAGATTTAGAATGTCATGAAACATCATGAAATTTTAAATTTGAGAGAACAAATTTTCTTCATTTTCTTTTCCCTTCAGATGGTCCCCCTGTATATTTTCCAGTGAAAGTGTAGCCATATCTTCGCTGGTAGTAGCGTCAACTACCTACCAAAGACTCTTCTTCGTCAAGAAGTTTTTTAGTTAACAGACATACAGTCTGACGGAATTAAAAACATATATTTTCGTAATTTATATGATCCGAAACGTGATAACCCGAAGAAATCTTGGAGGGTGATTTTTTCTCGAATACAATACTTCCCCTTCGTTATGTGAGGGAAGTAAAAACGAGTACAGGTTGACCATCCTAGAATGACCGATGAGATTAGGATGTGCAGTGGTCGAAATTCGCCCACCTCTACGGAGCTCACTTGTTTATTTTCCTTGCTCGTGTAAACATCGGCGGTACAGTCTCGAGAAAAGTACTTGTAGTGTATAACTTATATTTAATGCACAGATACCTATTAGAGGTATCACTTATGCACATTGTTACGTCTACCATCACTAGCAGTATTTATAAGAAGATATCATGGTATTTGAAAGCAAAGTAAAACATAAATCTTTGTCAAGAAATTACAAGTTTAGTTTTAAAATTTATGGAGCAGGAATCTACAGCTGGAGCTCCTATTATACCATTTTGAAAAGTATGTGTACAAATCTATTATTAGTTGTGTTTTATGTATACCAAATATATTTTAATTTAATTGCATAAAAAATTATACTATAAATAGTGTATAAGGACAGGGTATAAAACGGGACATTTTTTGTAACCACGGCTGGTCGCCGGGTATCACGTGTTGAAGTGTCATCATCAGAATCATTATCATTATATTATTACCGACTACGAATAATATAATTTAATATTGTTGGCTGGATTACTTCGGAAGTTGGATAGAGCAGAGGTAAATAAAAAATATAGTATAAGCATTTATCTCAAACTTTATAATTGTAGTCTCATTACATTTAATCTAATGTGTATTTATTTTGTATGTTTGCCATATCGTATTGATTACTTGAAACTAAAATAATTAAATATTATAATTTACAAATATTTCAAATATAAAAACAAAGAACTGTTGTTAATTCGAAAATACCAATTGACTTGTGACATACCGGGATTCCCGGTGTATAGAGAGCACCTTTTACTGAAACTTCTTCCCCAACTGTACTGCGTTCATAGTTAAGAAACTTGTCTCTATCCAACAGCAACGATATGTCTTCTCTCTCTGCGCGGCTATCGGCCATCCCACAATGGTTTACTTGTATAAATAAACTAAAAAACGAGCATTTTCTTTATAAAATCCCTCTTCTCGGCAACATTGTCAATAATTTCGTCAACATTCAGATTTTGCAGTATAACCTTTCCGCAAGCCACTCGCACAAGGGCTTCTAAATGTCGATTTATCAAGGCTGGGTTAAACTAAGTTATCCGACGCATTGGACCTATCTAGAAGTTAGCCTGTTTATCAATCCAAAAGTGTAGTCAAAGTGCTGGATAAAGATAACTAATGCTTGAAACGGTACAAATTTAACTACCACTTTATCTTTATGATTACTTACTTACTTAAACAGAACAAAAATCACAGTGATATTAATAAAAGAAAGGGAAATTCGGCGGCCAGAAAATATGTAATATGTATAGAACATTTCAAGAAAAGAGCCATTTAAAATTATTTTTGTATTAAATATAGTACATAATTTTAGTTTTAGTACTTATATAATACATTTATTATTTTTTGTTTGGTATGGTCATTAGAGACGGCCCAGACTGTACCGGCCCACCGGTAATTCTCCCGGTACTCCATATGGCTATATAGGCCGAGACTGGATACCCATATCAAGGGGATTGTGAAGAAAAAGATAATTTAGTAAAAAGTAAAATCTTGGGGCGTCCCCCATATTGGATTTAGAACGATAGTAGGTATACTGCATTGTCACTGAACTGAAACACTAAATTTCAAAGCTCTAGCTTAATTAGAACTGGTCGAAATTTTGATTGAAAGATTTCCGGGACAAAGACAGAGAAAGTGCATGAGTTATTAAAATCGTTAAAAAAAACAAAACATTACTTTTTACGGAAAAGCATACTTACTTAAATTGTATAAATAAATGTCAAACTAGCGTCTCCATTCTACAGGCATAAAGTAAAGTCACACTCAGGTTTTTTTACATAATTATAGCCATTAGTTTCCCTTTAGGTTATTACATCCAATTCTCGTAAAAGTTTAGTATTTTGCTGCAATTATATAAGATTGTAAGTAGTTTTACGTGAAAAATGTTTGAGACACTTATACCCAGAAGGTAATTCTAGAACACCCAAGAATAATGGCTGCAATTTAGCATTTTAATTCAACCTTCTTATCAAATTAGTGCATTTTAGGTACTTTTCAGCCAAGCCAAATTTCCTATTATATTAAACGATAAATTAAAGAATTTAATATGTTTACTGCTATGCAGTCATACCCAACAAGGTAAGGACGATAGGCCATAATAAAAGTATATCTTTCTGTATATTGTTTTTAATTACTTAACCAATATTCAAAACTTTTGTTATTTTACATCTAGGTTGTTATTGTTAATAACACAGCCCCACAAAAAAGTTCTGTACTAAGGACATGAGTACATAGATTTTGTTTATTTCTTGTATGCTGAATCCGAATCCGCAGCCCAAAAATCGATTTACCAGGTAATTTTTTAGTAAAACGCAAAAACATCCCCTAAAATAGAGTGAAATAGTGAGGATAAGGTAACTATTTGTAAATACTTTGAGAAAACACTTTAAAATAATATTTTGGGCATTAGAAAGAAATATAATAATATGCAAATTCAATCCACCCCCCCCCCCCCCTACGAGGATGGTAATTTCATCCCTAACCTATATTTATACAGGGTGATTCGTGAGGAGATGATCGTACTTTACCAAAAGATAAAAAACATTGAGGTGATCTTAAATCCCCAAACAGTAATGGCTAAAGCGGCCCCGTTTTCGAAATACAGGGTGTTTTATATTTTTTGGAAGAATATTCTTTTCGCCATATATCTGTAATGCGTAAGCGGAATTCATTGAAAGTTTGTGTTTTGATTACAGTAGTCATTCACTATCTAACGCCTGGGATATTAATAAAATATCAGGGCCGGACCCAGAATAAAAATGTTTTTAAATTATTCCTAGAAAATAACACTCTGTATACTGTTTATAAAATATTTGACATTAAAATATTAATTTACACCTAGAAAGATGCAACATCCCATAAGAAAATCTTTTGGCATCATTTCATTGTTTAAATAAAAAAATTAAATTGTTGAGGGTTCAAATGTTTTTTTTCTTTAAATGAGAAATTGAGAGAAAAAGTCACTCTAGGTATTAACTACAGATTGTCTTTTTGTTCCCTATCTCCACTAGCAAAAGGTAGTGCAAATAGGGAGAATAAAAATTCGTCACACATACCTGGTGAAATAAAAAAAATATTTTGTAATGAATGTGTAATTAATAAACTTAACAAAATAATAAATAATAAAAATTAACAATTTAACTAGATCATAGGAAATCAGTCAAACTTACTAAATCCAATTAAATTATTTTGAATCACAGTCTATTTTCAAAGTGACCACCGCCAAATTCAATACATTTTCTTGATCGATTTGTCATTTCATTTACGCTTTTTCTAACAATCTCCAAATTGTTTTTAATTTCATTGCAAAAATGCTCAACTCTTGCAATCAGCTGCTCTCTGGTACTTATTTCTTCTTTATATACTTTAGTTTTTAAATAGCCCCACAAAAAATAGTCAAGGGGTGTGAGATCTGGTGATCTCGGAGGCCATGCAACGGGACCACCCCGACCAATTCACCTATTTGAATATTGTTGATTCAGATAGTTTCTGACTCGTGCCGAAAAATGCAGCGTAGCCCCATCATGTTGAAACCACATTTCTCTTGTGTTTACATTATTTAATAAATTTGGCAGGGTATGTTGTAAAATATCTAAATAATTGTCACCATTTAAGCGACCTTCAAAAATATGTGGACCTATGATATTGTTATTGAACATCCCACACCACACATTTACAGAAAATCTATGTTGGGAATTCTTTTGGATTATTGCACGGGGATTCTCGTGACTCCAGATATGAAAATTTCGAGTATTATTTATACCACCACGGGTAAATTGGGATTGATCGGTAAACAATACTCTTAACATAGTTCGTCTATGGTATAAAACCCAGCGGCAAAAAGTTAACCGAAATACTTCATCACCTAGCATCAATCGTTAGACAATTTGGATATGATAAGGATGCATTTGTTCGCCTTTAATAGTTCTCCAAATTCTGGTTTGAGGAATATTTAGTTGTTGACCACTTCTTCTTGTGCTGATTTTTGGGTTCTGGTCAACCATATTTAAAATCAAATATTTTTCTTGCCGGGTCTGTCTAACAGGACGTTCTATTTTCATGATTGAGGGAACGGTTTCAGTTTCAGAAAGATGTCTAAACACTATATAAAATGTTGTATAATTTGGTATACGTTGGTTTCCAAACCGGCGACTGTATTCCCTTTCAGTAGCATTTGCATTGCCATTGTAATATCCACAGACAAAAACCATATTTGCGTATTCTCTACTCGTGTATGTAAACGGCATGATTTAGAATTATTACAAGACAATATTGTAACCAGTAGAGGCAACAGTGGTGACGTGACACTTCTTAATTACAATATGACTGATTTTTGGCAGGTACCTACTTGATTATTAAAAAATGCGTAGCCGTAACTTGTAAAACAAATGTAATGGCAAGACTAGATTATTGTAACAATTAATTACTCTTGCAATGAATTCAATATTGCTGAAACCAGAGTTTGGAGAACTACCTTTTGGTAGTGCAGATAGGGAACAAAAAACATAATATGTAACTACATATCCCTAGAGTGACTTTTTTCTCTCAATTTCTCATTTAAAGAAAGAAAATTGAACCCTCAACAATTTATTTTTTTTATTTAAACAATGAAATTGTGCAAAAAGATTTTTTTATGGAATGTTGTATCTTTCTAGGTGTAAATTAATATTTTAATGTCAAATATTTTATAAACAGTATACAAAGTGTTATTTTCTAGGAATAACTTAAAAATAATTTTATTCTGGGTCCGGCCCTGATATTTTATTAATATCCCAGGCATTAGATATGTGGCGTAGAAATTGTTTCAAAAAATAAACTATCATTAAAAATATTTACATTATATTGATCACCATCAGCTTGTGAAAAATTATTCTTGAAGGAATTAGAAAAACTATTGAAAAAATATTGTAAAAGCAAAAATAAAAAAATTATTCTGTGTGGAGATTTAAATATAAATTATCTTTCTAATTCAGATATTCGCAATGAACTGGTAGATTTATTTCAATCATATGATGTTTAATGTCTTTGTCAACGAACCTACTAGATACGCTACAAATTCTTTTAGTGCACTTGATTAAAGATCATGAAATATTTTGTTGTCTCACATAATAGTCTGTCGGATCACACATCACCGTTGAGTTAGAACCTAAGGAAAATTTGGTAGATGTGTATGAGAGTAAGTCAGTAAACGACGGTTTTGATAAATTTTCTAATACTATTAGTCATTATTTTGAAATGTCATTTCCTTATAAAAAAAATAATCAAAGTCATAAAGCAAAAAATCAATGGATTACCACGGGTATTACAGTTTCAGCTCAAAATTTAAAATCTGTCTACAACCTGATGACTTAGGAAATTTAGAACTTGCTAATTTTTATAAAAAATATAAGCAAATATATAAAAAGGTAGTTAAAGAGGCAAAGAAGTTACATAATGCTAAGGTATGTGAACGTTTAGGAAATGAGTCGATATGGAAATTAATTATGGATGCGGTAGATGCAAATAAGAATAAAAAGTGAGTGAGATAAAGGTAGCGGACACAACTATTCATGATGCCAAAGAAATCGCTAATAATCTTAATTTTAAAACAAAAAAGACTTACCCGACCATGTTTCTTGAACCTGTTTCAGAAAATGAGGTATTCAATACTATTAATGATTTGCATAAATCCAATTCGTCTGGACTGGATTGCATTTCTTCTAATTTATTAAAGTCTGTTGTAAATTTCATAACATATGCTTTAACTTATTTAATAAATCATTCAATAACTGATGGTGTATTTCCAGATATATTTAAAGTTTCTAAAGTTACACCATTACATAAAAAAGGGGACAATACTTGTACGGAGAATTATAGACCAGTATCTTTATTGAGTTCTATCTCAAAGGTACTGGAGAAAATTATGTTTGGTAAAATAATGATTTTTTTGCAGACACAGTATTTTAAATAATGCGCAACATGGTTTTAGGAAGGGTAGGAATACACAATCAGCATTACTTGATTTCTTAAATAAATGTACAATGACCTTGATTTAAATAAAAAATGTTTCTGTCTATTCATGAATGTAAGTAAAGCTTTTGACTTGGTCAACCAC
This sequence comes from Stenurella melanura, assembly GCA_963583905.1. Taxonomy (NCBI): domain Eukaryota; kingdom Metazoa; phylum Arthropoda; class Insecta; order Coleoptera; family Cerambycidae; genus Stenurella; species Stenurella melanura. The sequence continues at coordinate 139,929,971 of OY757312.1, forward strand.
GATTTTTTTGTGGAGAAACTTAACGAATATGGTCTTAGGGGTAAAATTGGTAACTGGATTAACTCTTACTTATCAGGCAGGAAACAGCTAGTGGAAATCAATGGAATTAGGTCATACGAACGTGATGCTAAAATAGGTGTACCACAAGGGACCATTCTGTGACTCTTGCTATTTTTAATATTTATAAATGACTTGCTATAAATTGTTGAAGATAAAAATCTAATAATGTTTGTAGATGATAATAATTACTTATGCATAGACTCTAATACCAAGCACGTTCTAATAAAATTGCAGACTATGATTCACTGTTTCACCAACTAGCTTACATCTAACAAGCAACATTTAGATATATCTAAGACACAGTTCATTCATTTTACTCCAAAGTCAAGCATAATCAGTGAATCACATTTAATTAAACTGGTGTCAAAATCCATTGAACAAGTAACCTCAACAAAATGTCTTGGAATACATATAGATAATAAATTAACTTGGCGGAATCACACTGATTATTTATGCAGTAAACTTTCTTCACTGTGTTACGCATTGTTTCGTCTCAAAGATATCACAAAGATATCCGTCTGCTTAGATTTTTTATCATTTTCATGTGTTATCTAGGTTGAGGTATGGTATAATATTTTGGGGTATGTCAAGTCACTTTAATAGACTGTTTAAACTTCAAAAAAGCATAGTTAGAACAATCGTGGGCGCTTCAAGAGTGCAATCATGTAGGACCATTTTTAAAGAATTAAATTTATTGAATTTATCTTGTCTACTTATATACGAAATTCTGCTTTATGTCAAGAGTAATTACCAAAACTTTTATCAAACAACTGTTTTCACGAGTACGATACCAGGTTTAATATGGATTTAACTACGCTTTCACATAATTTAAAGTTATTTGAAAATTGCCCAACTTACATGGGAATTAAATGTTTTAATAAACTGCCACTTGAAATAAAAAATATTGCTAATATAGTCTTTAATTTTCTGTTGGAACGTAATTTTTACAGTGTTAAAGAATTTTTAAATTAATGTGTATATGTTAAATTAATGTTTTAACTTAATTTATTTGTTAACATAACATGATGTTATATGTTTGTGTAAGACTGTATTTTACAAAGGATTTTAATTTTTTATATTTACTATTAGGAAAGTGGTATCTTAGGTGCCGCATATTATTTGACGTTTCCTATACCAATGTAAATGGTCTCTTGGAATAAATAAAATTATTATTATTATTATGGTTTTTCATATTACTTTGCATTAACATTCGTTATTTTTTCATAGGGATGGAATTAACTCGTAGGGGGGAGTATTGATTCAATTTCCACATATTTTTTTCTAACGCTCAAAATTTTATTTTGACATATTTTCTCAAATTATTTACAAATTATTCAACCCTTGTATTTTGGAGTATCCCTCCCCATAACTTAAGATGCTAACTCTAGAGGGGATGACCCTAGTTACCCTTACGCCTCGATTCAACCCCTGTAGGGCGTGGAATTTTTTCTCTCTTGTAAAAAATATTTACAATTTTTAAAAAGGGTTTGTTGGAGGGAAGATGAAGGGAAGCAGGGTTATAACAAGGGGTGCCTACAGCCCTTCCAGTGGCTGGATTTTTTTGTATACAATATTGAACATTTTCAGAAAGGGGGTTTGATGCTCGCCTTTCATATTCCCTCCATCTTTTTAAAAATTGTAAATATTTTTTGCAAAAAAATTCATATAGGGGTCGAATCTAGGGGTAGGGGTGATTCGGGTTATTATTGCCTATAAAATGATCCATTTTAAAAAATATGAAATTATTTGGGAAATTAAAATTAGACCAGAAATCGACTTATCACTTCACAAAAGACCGATAATCGCCTTTGACATCGTCTTTCATCAAAATCTGCATAATAAATTATTTCACTAATTTATTTCACTAAAAATGTCCTAAAAAATGACTTTTTCATCTCGAGGATGACGATCAATCGCCTTTGGGTTCCGTTGTTCAAAAAATACATATTTTGAGAAAGTACCAAAAAATTTACTGGAAAAAATTTCAAGATGCCCAGGGCGGAAAACCGCTCTGCTTGACAAATTTTTCGAAAGTACCATAAATTTATTTTGTCGAAAGTACCACGAATTTGGTTTTTCGAAAGGACCACGAAGAGGATTGCACCGGGCGGAATTTTCAGGCAGGGTGTAGCGAGTAGCTATTTAAAATGTCAAAATTTAAGAAAAAATCAATGAGACGGTTTTTGCAATAAAAGCCAAAATCCATATTTAAATAATTATTCTGCAAGTGGTGGAAAATACTCCATGTCCGAACCACAAGAACGCCCAACAAAAATAACTAAAAAAAGCGAAAGTCGGAGATTCGATTCTGACGGTCCCAAAATATCCTTAATCCAGGCCCAGGCGGGAATCGCTATAGTAGTCGCTCGAATGCAAGTCGACGGGAAAAAAGTATCTTTGAGTTCAATGCCGTTAGTACGTTTTTCAAGCAGGAAAACCATTGAATTCATATAGATAGCTTCTTGAAGCATCCTGAAAAAATCGGTAAAGGTATTTACACAGAACTTCCCTCGTTGTTTGTGCATGGCAGTCACTCTAAAAAATTAATAATTACGAAATGACATTGAGAATAATAATCGGAATATAGTTATTGCTATTATTACAAAGAAAACTTGATAAGTTTTGGTCAAAAAAATATACAGATTGCTCATCCAACAGCCAAAGTTCAATAGTAAGTAGCAGGTGCCACATATGGCAGGCTTGCGCAAATACCTTTACAAATGTCCACCATGACTGAATTATTTCTTGGGATGACCACCCTGTATATTTTTCAATAAAAGTATAATAGGTGCATAGGCCAGATATTATTGCCATCTGTCACATTTTCAATCCAACATTCACGTAATGGAGTGGAAGTATAGTGGTGGTTAAAAAATTTCATTTTTTTTTAAATTTTTCAAAAGATGTTGGTAAAATAATTTTCAATCTTTTTTCTTCTGAAATAGGTTTAAAATGTCAAACGTAGAAATTGTAAATTTGAGCAAAAAGGAAAGTTTCCTTCTATTCTATAGTAATGCTAAAAAAAGTTTAAAAATTAAAAATTATGTATTTTTTAAAATAGGTCTAGAATGCTATGAAACGTGAAAATTTTAAATTTGAGCAAATAAAAAAAAAATTCGATCTATTTTAGTGGTAAAAACTTTTTGAAAAATTTTGGTGAAAAAATTTTTCAAAAATATCATGAAACGTGGAAATTTTAAATTTGAGCAAAAAAAATTTTTTCGTCTGTTCTATAGTAGTGATACATAAATGGATTAAAAATGTTTTCAAATTTTTTTAAAAATTCTTCAAAAACATTTTTAAATTTGTTTGAATAGTTTTAGAATGTCATGGAAACGTGGATAGTTAAAATCTGAACAAAGAAAGAAAAATTCTATCTTGGTGGTAAAATTTTTTAAAAATAGTAAGAAAAATTTCTAATTTTTCTTTTAAATAGATTTAGAACGCTATGAAACGTGGAAATTTTAAATTTGAAGAAATAAAAAAAATTCCATCAATTTTAGTGGTAAACAAATTTTCAAAATAGTAAAAAAAAATTCAATTTTTTTTTTGAATCAGGCTTAGAATGCCATGAAACGTGGAAATTTTAAATTTGAAGAAAGAAAAAAAAATTATTTCATTTTAGTAGTGAAAATTTTTTCAAAAATATTGGTGAAAAAAATTTTCAATTTTTTTTTTCCTGAAATAGGTTTAGCGCGTCATGAAATGTGGAAATTTTAAAATTGAGCAAAAAAAAATTTTTTTCATCTTGGTAAAAATTTTTTCAAAAATGTTTGAAAAAAATTTTCAAACATTTTTTTTTCTGAAATAGGTTTAGCGCGTCATAAAACGTGGAAATTTTAAAATTGAGCAAAACAAAATTTTTTTCGTCTTGGTAAAAATTTTTTCAAAAATGTTTGGAAAAAATTTTCACATTTTTTTTTTCTGAAATAGGTTTAGCGCGTCATAAAACGTGGAAATTTTAAATTTGAGCAAAAAAAAAAAATTTTACATCTTGGTAAAAAATTTTTCAAAAATGTTTGAAAAAAATTTTCAAAATTTTTTTTTTCTGAAATAGGTTTAGCGCGCCATGAAACGTGGAAATTTTAAATTTGAGCAAAAAAAATTTTTTTTCACTATTTATTCCGTTTAGACGGTCCACCCTGTATATTTTACAGTGAAATTTCTACCATTTCTTCGCTGACAGTAGCGTCAACTACCTACCAAATTTTACTGCTCTCCGTCAAGTAGTTTTTTAGTAAATGCACCAACAGACAGACAGACAGACAGACAGACAGACAGACTGACTGACGGAATTGAAAAACCTATATTTTCGTAATCTACGTGTTCTGAAACGTCAGAATCCGAAAAAATCTCGGAGGGTGATTTTTTCTCGAATACAATACTTCCCTTCGGTATGCGAGGGAAGTAAAAGATTAAGTACAAGTAATTCGAAAATTTCAAAGCAAAATTAAAAGTGAATAATTTTCAAAAAGTTCGACATACATCTTTCAATTATAATTAACTGGGAGTCTGAATATTTTTGTACAATCGATTGTTGTAGTTCTCTCGACGCTGGATGAGTTGCGATTCTACGGGACGTAACGTCTTGCCAAGTGGTAGTGCTTTCTGATGGTTGCCTTATGTACATTGAGTAATTATACTTTTTATATTTTATAAAATTATTTCAATAAACGAAAATATATTTTGAATCCGATTTCTTATTGATCCACTAATTATAAGATTGACGACCAGCGTGCGATACTGTGGAGTGAGTCGGATAACTACTTACTACGGGTCACTTTTGATCCCGCTAAGTTTGTGTAGCGATCCGAGTACTCATGGAGTCCATCGACGGTCCTAATTATTAAGAAGCGTTTCTGAGAATGTGCTAGTTATAAGATATATTCAGTAAAAGTGCACCGCTCGACATCAGACTACGACGGAGACTGTAGCAATCGCAGTAAGTATAATTGTATTTATTTTTGTCTTGGGGAGTCTGAAGGGTAAATGGAATCCCCCTTGTGAGTAGAGTTACTAGATATCGTAGCGACGACACGGCTACGGCCTAGTTAATATAAAATTCTTGTCGTGTCCATCAGACGGACGATACTAAGTTCATCTACAGGATCATCCTCCTCTAAAATTACTACCTTATGTTATAGGGAGGGCCAATTGACCAAAATACAGGGTTGGATTGATGTCAATAAGGGTGGTTTTGGAGAAATATGGGGGAGTGGCCGGGGTCAAAAACTTTTTTGGACCTCGGAATTGGTTTCAGCAATCTCAAAAACGGGGGAGGGGGAAACTAGATTGTCCCAGTAGCAAATACTTGCGTGTCCTTCTGACTCCACTAATATACAAATAAAAGCCAACGCCAAATAAGCCACTCGTAATAAAACGTCAAGACGTTATGAACAGGAATTAAAAAGAGCTAAGAGCACTTGAAATACAGTGGTAAAAAATACCACTTGTTCAAAATAAATAAATGGTATTTGTTGTATTATAATTATTTTCAGTCACCTTGGCGCCTGCATGAACCAATACATATTTTTGTTTCTCTCACTCATATGTCAAATGCATCACCTAGGCATAGATTATAGTATAGAAGCTAGCGTGAAACGACACGACTTTGTATCAGCTAAAGGTGGGACCAATCCTGTTCCTTATAGCATGGCAGACAACAAAAGCGATATGGGGATTTTTTTTATTATAGGCTATATCCCGAGAACTCTGAATTTTGTCGGATAAACTGCGGGTAGCTTTTTACTTCCCTCGCATACCGAAGGGAAGTATTGTATTCGAGAAAAATAGCCCTCCGATATTCTTTCGGATTTTGACTTCAGATCACGTAGATTACGAAAATACAGGTTTCACAATTCCGTCAGTCTGTCTGTCTGTCTGTTGGTTCATTAACTAAAAAACTACTTGACGGAGAGCAGTCAAATTTGGTAGGTAGCTCACGCTACTGTCAGCGAAGAAATGGTTAAACTTTCACTGGAAAATATACAGGGAATAAATAATGGAAAAAAAATTTTTGCCCAAATTTAAAATTTCTACGTTTAGTGACACGCTAAACCTAATTCAGAAAAAAAAATTGAACATTGTTTTCACCATTTTTGAAAAAATTTTTACCACTAAAATAGATGAAAAATTTTTTTCTTTCTTTAAATTTAAAATATCTACCTTTCATGGCATTCTAAACCTATTTAAAAAGATAATTTTTTTAATTTTTTTTTACCAATATTTTTGAAACACTACTACTAAACTAGATGGAATTTTTTTCCTTTGTTCAAATTTAAAATTTCCACGTTTTATAGCGTTCTAAACCTACCGAAAAAAAAAATAAAAAATCGATTTTTTTTTACCATTTTTGAAAAAATTTTACCACTAAAATAGATGGCACATTTTTTTTCTTTTTCAAATTTAAAATTTCGACGCTTCCATGGCATTCTAAACCTATTCAAACAAATTTAATTTTTTTTTAAATGTTTAAATATTTTTTGAAAAATTTTTAATTTATCACTTCTTACTATAGAATAGACGAAAAAATTGTTTTTGCTCAAATTCAAAATTTCCACGTTTCATGACATTCCAAACCTATTTCGGAAAAAAATGTGCAAATTTTTTTTACTATTTTGGAAAAAAATTTTACCACTAGAATCGACGGAAAAATTTTGAAAATTTTTTTCACCGACATTTTTGAAACATTTTTTACCAGTAAAATAGATGGAAACATATTTTTTCTTTCCTCAAATTTAAAATTTTCACGTTTCATCGCATTCCAAACCTATTTAAAAAAAAAAAAAATGCCACTAGTATAGAATACAAGGGAACTTTCCTTTTTGCTCAAATTTAAAATTTCTACGTTTCATGACGTTCTAAACCTACTTAAGAAGAAAAAAAAATGAAAATTTTTTTACCAACATTTTTGAAAAATTAAAAAACACCACTATACTTCCACTACACTACGTGAATGTGGAATTGAAAATGTGACAAATGCCAATAATATTATTTGGCATATGCACCTATTATACTTTTATTGAAAAATGTACAGGGTGGTCATGCCAAGAAATAATTCATGGTTACCTGTTATTTAGTATTGAACTTTTGCTGTTGGATGAGCACTTTGTATATTTTTTTGACCAAAACTTAGCAGGTTTTCTTTGCAATACTTAATTGTGATAACTATATTCCGATTATTATTTTCAATGTCATTTCGTAATTATTAATTTTTTAGAGTGACCGCCATGCCCAAATAAATAGAGAAGTTCTGTGTAAATACCTTTACCGATTTTTCTGTAAAGTTTTGCTTGGAAAATGCTTGAGACTTAAAAATTTACCTTAAAAGCTAATGACCGAATGGCCAGGGCTTTTTATGCCCATTGTCCATAGCCAATTTTCTTTATTTTAAAATATTGTATTGTTATCGCACCTACATACGTATGCACTATTTCAAGGCAATAGAGCAATTGGAAGTGGTTCAAAATTGGTTTGACAAGATTTGAAATAAACTGATTGACGCCTGAGACTGAGAAAATGTGAACTTGAATCAAAGTTTGTAACAATGAAATATTATGCACTCCTCTATTTGAATTTTTAATAAATGGCCTCAAAAATAATTATCATATGTGCATGGCGTTACCATTTTAGAAAAACTACTCACTTCCTCATATATCCTATTTTCCAGCAGGCTAGGCACATTTATTTTATTGTCGTTAAAATAGAGGCGGTCGTGAACAGTTAAAATGAGAGTACATATTATAAATTATTTGCTACATAATACCTAATGTCCATCTAGCAATTGATAATTCAATTTAGCAAAATAACAAATTATGGTTATTATGTTATATAATTTTATTATGTGTATTAAATCAACAACATAATAATTATTAGATTACCATTGATGATGATAAAATATAACACAGTTATATTTCAAAATTGTGCCTAAAACATACTAAATCTGGAGTAATAGCCAACGCGAACAATACAGGGTGACTCAGGGACAAACCGCCAAAAGTTCATGATCGATTTTTCAGGTTAGAATAAATTTCTAGCCATTTATAAAAAATGTTCCAAAAATGCACCTCCTCCGAGCTAGAACAAAAAGGACAAAGAGAGAAAAATGCGTCTCGTTTCATGACACTCATTATAAAATGGTGAAGTGTTAAAAATTCACAAAAATTCCTCGAAATGACTGCCAGCACTTTCAATGCAAAGCTCATACCTACAGACGACACACTGGGCAGCTGCACGGCATTCTGATGTGTGATCTTCCGGACTGCTTGAGCAATCTTATCTTTCGTGTTTTGGATCCACGAAGCAACTTACATCAACGCTGGTATCTTTAATCAGAATAACTCACTTTGCAACCACGGAAATCCTCATGCGGTACGAGATAGCCATTGTCAACATCAATTTTCGTGTAAGGTTTGCATGTGATTATGCAACGACTCACTCAACGGTCCAATATTTGTGCCTCCAGGCCTAAATGTTTCAGCTTTTCTTTATTTTTTGCAAAATGATTTTTAACCAATCTTTAAACGATAGAGTAAGCAGATGGTTCCAATTAGATGTATGTCTAGCTTATTATACTCTACCGGTCCACCGATGGTTGCACGACTGCTCTCGCCCTTGGCCTGCACGCTCTCCAGACATGGCTCCTATGGACTATTTCTGTAGGGGGGTTGATGAAGGTGTACACGAAGTCCGTCAACGACGAAGCTGCCCCCTCTTTGAAAATGTTGAATATTTTTTACAAAAAAAATCCACCCCTTGGAGCGGTTGTAACCACCCCTGGTTATAACCATGGTCACCTTCATCTTCCCTACAACAAACCCTCTTTTTAAAAATTGTAAATATTTTTTACAAAAAAGAGTTCATGCCCTATGGAGGCTGAATCGTGGGATAGGGATGACTGGGTCATCCTCCTCTAGAATTACCACCTTAAGTTATGGGGGGGGGGGGCAATTCACCAAAATACAGGGTTGATGTCTGCGCCTGGAAAGACACTTTAAGGGTGATTTTGGGGCGATTTCGGGGGGTTGCCGGGGTCAGAAACTTTTTTGGACCCCGGAATCAGTTTCAGCATCCTCTAATACGGGGGGGGGGACTAGATTGGCCCGGCAGCGGATACTTGCGTGTCATTCCGACTCCTGACTTCCATTATACAGATTCGGAAAATGCAGTGTAGAGTATAGGAATAACGATGTAATTGACCACGCCCCGCTAGTTCCATAAATCGTGAAAACAGAGGCACACAATGAATTGAATTCAGTACGGCATGAACTAAGGATGGGTGCGGACGTAGGCAATAATTTCTAATACGAAACGAGACAATACCTCTTCGTCAAAAGCGAAGAAGTTATTTGTCACATTTTTGACAAATAATTTCTTCTATTGAAAGCATTTCTGCAGTTTCTTTTTTAGCCGAAAATGCTATGGGAATAAAACAATAGTTCTTATTAAAACCGAAATGAAAATAGAATATTAAAATAAAATTAAATAACTCGGAAACCAAAATCAACTAATAATTATCAAAAAATAAATTATTCTTATTAAATTACAAAAATAGAACATTAAAATAAAATTAAATAACCCTCAGAAACTAAAATCAACTAATAACTATCAAACAATAAATTAATGAAGTAAGGATTTAAACAAACTACCTTCTTGTGCCAAACAATAGCCAAACCGATTATGCAATGAACCTCTCATATCATTGAGTTGATTTGGAGTAATGCTTGCAGAAAGTTGGATAAGTTTTTCCCGTAATTCAACTAAATTATTGAAGAAGTCTTCATTCTCATTCACTTTATTTATCATGATTTCACAAAATTCCATCCATTTGAAATTGTCCTCGGGAAATATTTCTTGCGTTATTTGAACTGTAAAACAACTGTACCCATTTCTTTTCAAAATATTTCTTAGATTTCTTTCCTTCATGTCAACTTCATCAGCAATCTGCCTGCTAGAACAAGGTTCACTAGTTTCAACAAGTGCACAGACATTAGTTTCACGAATTTCACGTTCTTCGCTCATTTGTTGATGACGGGGTTCGGACAGAATTTTTTATAATAATTCACGACATACCCGAAATTCTCAAATATTTTAATAATGTATGAAATTATGCTAGCTGAGGGGATTGGTCTGTCTTGATATGCCACAGTAAATAAATTTATTGTGCCTTCAGTGGAATGGCCCCCGAAGTACCACTTCACAATTTGCACTTTTTCTGTAGTTGTATAAACACACGGCACTTTAATAACGAAATTGAGATTAATTTATTTTATTCCCACACGTCTAAACAGCTACGCTATTAAAAGCAGAATGAGTGCGCTGTTCTCAACTCGACGCGGTCAAGCGATGGCGCTATTGTTTTATGCCAATGCCCTGAATTGTTCTACGACAAGGCGTGGTTTATCTGCGCAGAAACAAGTTTACATACCTTAAACTAAATTTGCTGAGTCTGTATGTCATTGTATACTTAGCACTTGGAACTAATTGGCTCTTAGCCCCCGTGGTATTATCGTTGTCATTTCCTATTACTGATCCAAATTTGAAAATTGTAAGTATTTAGGGCCAGATCCTGAACAGCGGGTAAATATAAGTTAACCATTTTTTTATTTCAGGTCGACCTTCAAGCCACGTCGCAAGGAGACAATGACCAAGAACACCCAAATCACCTGATCCCGGGGGTACCAAGCAAACAACCAGCTCGTTGCCCTTACCCTAGCCCGTGCCGGCCTCCGGCGCTAAAATAAGCGTCTTTGGCCGAACACAATCCTTGAGCCACACAGTTGACACTTCCTTCAGACGAAATCGGAGCACATGATGCCAATTGCCCGAAAGGGCTCGGCAACAGCCGTTCCCTCTCACTACAGACGAAATGCGCTCCCGAGAGCCGACATACCAACGAAGAACGAAGACTAAGAAAGAAGAAGAAACGACCCAGCTGGCAGGGTCCAACAGCTAGGACTAGGGGAGGTCTGTTAACATCACAAATCACATCATCAAATAGGCGAAAAAGCAGGTCCACCCCTTACGAGTCTGGTCCAGGTCTACAGCGATGATTGGAGGCAAAGAGCTCAAGCCCAACCTTAATCATCCGAGACCATCATCTTTAGTCAAGAATATTGGCGAAGTGTTTAGGGAAATTGGAAATAGTTAAATTCGGTTTCTTGGAGTCATCGATTTTGTTGATTTGAGGATCGGAATTATTATGCAAAGATGCCCAATGCCCATTTCCTACTTAACTGATTTGATTTAGGAACCTTAATTTTGTCAGTTTTAGTATGATTTGAATTTTTTTCGTGGGTATATCTTTAATATCATTGTTAGTATTGCTTCGATTAAAAGTGTTTGTATCCTTTTTGGACTTATCACTTTTAGCATTTTTTTGTTTTCATTTTTTGATTTGGTTTCCTTCGCATCATTTTTCAAAGGTTTAGTTGTAGTTTGGGGACAGGTTTTGTTAAAACATTTGAGTAACTTGGGCGTATAGGTTTTATTTCTGCGACCATCTGAGGCTTTCTTACATCTCTGTTAAACTGAAACTGAATGTCGTCCAGCGGTTGTTCCAAAGGTGTTTTAAACTTTGGGCTGTCGATAATATGATGGATCACATTTACGCAATACTAACAATGATGTTACAGATATATCCACGGAAAAGACTTCAATTCATACTAAAACTGACAAAAAGGTTCCTAAAACAAATCAGCTAAGTAGAAAATGGGCATCCTTGGACAATATTTCGGATCCTTAAATCAACAAAATCGATTACTTAAAGAAAAAGAGAACTGAGGATAACATTTATATTAAAATTCGCATTTCACAGGACTCTTGGTTTATCATGTCCAGAGCGTAGTAACCGTCTTTATGAAAGTAGGACATCAACACCCCAAATTCGGTCTACATCTGGGTGGCATGTCTCTTAAAAGTTAAACCTTAGAAGTGGTAAAGATATCGGTCTTGAGATTTCACCACGAGAATCTAAATTACTTTGTATTCACCGATCTAATCACTCGTATAATTCGAAAATTAAACAAAAAGTCATTAATTGTTCATCAGTGTAGGTACAACATGCAAGACACCCGGCAAGCTTAAGTAATCCGATATGATCGGCACTTTTTTACGCAATATTGTAGGCAGGGAGCGATTAACATTTTTCTCGGCAACATCTACCAAAGTAATTTAAACCTCTGTTCGAAGCCGCCCGACTTGTTTGATATTTTGTAAACCATCGGGGTAGGTAAGTAACGTTCAAGTGATATCTGGTTTCGATATTACATACGCGGTCAACTTAGGTCATTGTTCAAGGCTAGCAATTAATGAAAAATGATTTTAATTGCATGGGGTGTGTCGGAGGTTTGGAACATCCTTTATTTTATGAATCGCGCATAAGAGAAAAATAGAGAATATGCTTACGAGGTACAGTCCAGTGATTTATACTCACATTAGAAAAGTTTGGAAAGGTTTAAAAAAATTTAAGTATTATAAGTATTATATTTCTTATGTTAAAAGTGGGAATTATAGGTTAATATCTCTAAATATTTCACTGTCATTCAATTTTATCCTAAAAATAGAAAAAACAGCAATATTTAAATTTTTAATACTTTTTATTATAAGTATTATATTTCTTATGTTAAAAGTGGGAATTATAGGGTAATATCTCTAAATATTTCACTGTCATTCAATTTTATCCTAAAAATAAAAAAAAAAGAAATATTTAAATTTTTAACACTTTTTATAAGTCTTCACACTTTTTGTGGGTAGTTGTCATACATGAAAGGTAGATATCAATTATAATAACCTGCAGAAGCTACTAACTACTCGTTGAATCCTTAGAGAATAAAAACATTAAAATGAATTATTTATTTCGAGGTTTTCAGCAACTTGAAGGTGGTTTGAGCTACTTAGGGGCAGTTTTAAAGCCAAATATAATTCCCTTTTTCATTCACATGCAATTTTACTATATCTATAATAAAAACTGTACAAAAATGAATTTTATTAAAAAATTGTATCAATAAATGACACAAACTCCGTTGATGGATTACTAAGCAATCTGAGGTCTTGGTTTCTAGTATGTGTTTCTATACTCTTACCAGCTTGCTTTATTAATTTTCCCCTTTTTACCTCTTCTTACAACCCCTCCCCCCTCCTTCTTCAACGGAATCATCTCAAAATATGTAGTTCCAGATGTTATAATACATACGTGTATCAAATTTCAAGTGAATATCTCAATGCTATTTTATTGGCCCCTTTAATAATGGAGTGGTGGGGGTTTAAAAATATTATAAAAAAATCTGGGGCCTCGGCTTCTAGTATATACATCAAATCTCAAGTTTCTATACTCTTACCAGGTTGCTTTACTTATTCCCCACTATTCACCCTTATTTAACCCCCAGCCCTTCAACGGAATCATCTTCTTCAGGAAAAGTCGGGAATTATTTTTTCATTCGGCATGCGTTGCCACCTTCTGACTCTGCATATTACGTCGTCCTCCCAGTCCTCGTCCTCGTTGTCGATCTGATTTTCCCTACACTGCAGTTCCAAGCTGTCATGTCGGCAAAAGCCTCGGCTTTTTCCTGTCGAGTATAGACAATACCATTATCTCCGAGGATGGGCGGGACTGGTTTTCGCTTGGCACGCAGAGCCTTCTGGGTACTCCATATGCTTCTGTCACCAGGGTCTAGCGACTCTAGGTGACCCGGCCATCTGTTCTCTCTGTGTTCTTGCAGGGCTTCTTTAACTCTTCGAGTTAGTTGGTTGTATTTCCTTCGGTGTTCAGGGAGTCTTGTCCTCTGCACCAGTTTCTTAACCCTCAATGAGCTGCATGGTGCCTTCAGGGAGTTCTCCCATCGGCATTGCAACTCTTCTCGTTATAGTTTCTGTCGTGCTTTCCGTTAGCGTTGCCTGGATGTGGTTTTCCAGGAAGATGATAGCCTCTTCTACTTCTTCGTCGCTATCGATTCTGGGAACATGTGCAATGTTCCTTTGCAAAATTACTCGGAACTGTTCCCAGTTTGTTCTTCTCTTAGTGAAAGTTTCCTCTTTAGGGACACCATCACCTAGTTTTAGGAAGATGAGGTTGTGATCCGAGGAGCCTTCAGTTTTTGTTTAAAGTTCGGCAGTGAAGGTCATCTCCTTGAACAGGGGTATATCCAGCACGTCGGGATTATGTCTTCCGTTGTCAAATGTTGGTTCCTCTGAGCCTAACGCCTGTGCGACATGATCCTCTAGGAATCACAGCATCTCCCGTCCACGGGTATTAGAGAGTCTGCAATTAAAAACTGACGATTTGGTGTTGAAGTCTCCTACAGCCGTCGTCTGGGTACCCCGTGTTATGAGGGCCTCCAGTACAAACGGTAAAAGGCAGTCTTATGCCATTAATCCTTAACATTGTTTGTTACGTATGATTCAATATTATATAAAAATGGTTCATTTTACAGGGAAAAACGTTTTTATGTTGCCAGCAGTTAATTGGGTTTTTATATTTAATTATTCGCAGTTCGCAGACATGTATAGACAATATTTTCACCAATTTTGAAATAAACGATGCCATTGTTACCGATTTTCTACTTTCAGATCATAAAGCGCAAATAATTACATCTAATTCTTACTTAAAAAAAAAAACAAAACCTAGCAGCAAAGTTATATTGAATAAAAGTAAGGCAAATAAAAATAAATTTTCCAACTATCTCCTAACTGAGGACTGGTCAGAATTATATGCAGAATCAAACCCAAATAAAGCAGTAGACATTTTCTATAATATTATAAATTATTACCATGAGATATCTTTTCCTAAAATTTCGATAAGAACAAACTGTAAAGATAAAAATTATTCCATACATCTAAATCCAAATCTAGCCTCACTAAAAGAAGAATTAGTATGTCTAAATAATATTAGAGTAAATATACCAAACAATGAGGCATTAAATAAAAAATTTAAACAAAAGAAATATGAATATGAACAGATGTTAATAAAACTGAAAAAGGAACAAGCAAATAGAGAAATAATGGAATCACAAAATAAACAAAAAACTATATGGAATATCATAAATCGAAATGTAGGAAATACTAAAAAAACAAACCAATGAAACCTCAATATCCCCTAACGCCTTCGATGAATTCTTTGTAAGTGTTGCTGAAAATATTTTGGAAACAATACCAATGTCGAACTTAACTCATTTAGAATACTTAAATAAAATATCGTCAAAAAATAACATTTTAATAGACCTATATCCTGCCTCTGAAGCAGAGGTAAGGAATGCCATAAAATCTCTAAAAAAATCAAAGGCTACGGACTTGTACAATCAGTCTATATATATGTATGAAGAAAATCTGAGTTTACTAACAGCTCCTGTAACGTATTTAGTAAACCTTATTCTAAAGACGGGTATATTTCCAGATAAATAAAAAATGGCCAAAGTAGTACCTATTTTTAAAGCAGGTAATATTGATAACACCACAAACTATAGGCCCATAGCTTTACTACCCATATTGGCCAAAATAATAGAAAAAATTATTGCTATAAGGATTACACAATTTTTTGAGGGCAATAAATTGTTCAATAGTTCCCAATTCGGCTTTAGAAAGGGTAAATGCACATCAGACGCCATTCTTCAACTTGTCAATTATATAGGTGATGGTTTCGAAATGAAATCATCAACACTAGTCATGTTTTTAGACCTCAGTAAGGCATTTGATTGTGTTTCTGGACCAATTCTATTACAGAAATTAGGTTTTTATGGCATTAATGGAGTAACTCTCCAATTAATATCATCTTATCTATCTGGAAGGCAACAGTGTGTAACAGGCAAAGGTGGAATAAGTAATTTATTACCTATAAAGCATGGCGTTCCACAGGGCAGTATATTGGGCCCACTATTATTTTTAATATATATTAATGACTTACCCGAAGTCTTACCACTATTTATGGTGTTATTTGCTGATGACACAACTGTCGCCAAGCAGATAAAAGACAGCAGTGAGGAAACCATTAAGGAAGAATTAGATGAATTTAAGCAATCACTCGACTGGTTTAATGCAAACATGCTATGCATAAATCAAAGCAAAACAAACTCAATGGTATTCTCTACTAAACCAGTTGCATCTGAAAGTGTTAAATTTTTAGGTTTAACCCTGGATAATCGGCTAACATGGCATGCACATGTTGACATATTCTCAACTAAATTATCTAAAAAAATACATGCTATAAGGCAAATCAAAATCAGAATTGGTATAACCTCAGCAATAGTCGCATACCATGCGTTATTCCATAGCTTGATGACATATGGTCTAATAAACTGGGGTACTTCTAATCATGTCCAGCAAGTTTTTACTGTTCAAAAGAGAGCAATTAGAACCTTATCAGGAATAAGTCAGTTAGACAGCTGTAAACAGTGGTTTATAGAATATAAAATAATGACTTTGCCATCTTGTATAATTTATTACAATTTAATATACATCAAAGATCACCTTGATGAATACTCTAGAAATTGTGACAACCACAGTTACCTCACTCGCAATCGAAATGATATACAGATACCACAGCAAAGACTA
This sequence comes from Stenurella melanura, assembly GCA_963583905.1. Taxonomy (NCBI): domain Eukaryota; kingdom Metazoa; phylum Arthropoda; class Insecta; order Coleoptera; family Cerambycidae; genus Stenurella; species Stenurella melanura. The sequence continues at coordinate 139,946,573 of OY757312.1, forward strand.
ACATATACAAAAAGAAACAATTTCGGAATTTCACTCTTCAACTCTCTTCCAATATCACTAAAACATGCACCATTGACACTATTTAAGCAGAAACTGAAAATCCATCTTATAGCCAAGGCTTATTATAGCATCAATGAATTTAACTATACAGATTTGTAATTATACAAAATTAATCACGCCTTGACTTAGTCAAAAATTCTAGTTCTACTTGTCATCTATGTTTAGTGATTGTCATGTACACTTCTAACTTACGCCTTGACTTAGTTAAATTTTTAACGTTATTTGTTATGTATGTTTTATGTTTGTTATATACACCTACGTGTAAGATTGTACATTTTTACAAATTATTTTTTATTGTATCTATTTATTGTACTATTTGACGTGTCAACTATCTATCTATCTATCTATCTATCTATCTATCTTTTATGAAAACATGTTAAGCAAAACAGGGAAGATGGAAAAAAAATTAAAATAATGCCACAAATAACATTTAGACAATGTTTAAAACAGGGAAGTATGTGTTTGATTCAAAACTGTTTTTTCATTTGAAAGATATGTATTACATGTTTTTGTAAGAACCATTACCGTTTTCAGGTTAAATTTACCAAAAATACATTGCAGCTGGCAATAATGGATATTTCACAACTTCGTCGTTTTCATGATTGTTTCAGAGTGTTTGCAACATACTATTCTGTCTATATGAGAGGCATATCGGGTGCAGAGATAAAATTCCCGAGCTTTGGTTATAACCATCTCCACATGATGTCAATGTGGTAGGCGAAACGCTGATCGAGTGGGAGCGTTCTGCGTCTTGGAATTTTTTGAAGACTTTTTCAACATTTTTACAAAGTCAGTCTTCGAGTTTATATGTTGGCAGATCCAACACATTTAAAAAAATATAGTCAACCCGTAACGCTACACAAATAAATATTATTTACGGTTGGTATGCGTGTAAGCCTCGAATTATTTAGAACGTTGAGATTCGTATACTCTTATCCCATTTTACAGTTAGCAGCCTCAGGTGTATAATTTTTATTACTATCTTGCGCTGTATAAATTGTATAATTAACTCCATTTTCGTCTATTTATGCAACAACACAATTTAATCTTAGCAGGCTATGATTTATTTTGACGTCCGTTACGTTTATGATCCATTTCTCTTTGGACTAAATTTTAAATTATCACATTATTACAAGCGGCAAGATTTACGAGTGTATGCTCGTGGAGTTGCCTAATGACAGTATTTCTAGTTTTAATTGTTATTGTTGTTGGGATAGGTCTTGTCCTTTAGCAATATGAATTATAAATCATAAACTGAATAGAATGATCAGTGGGATCTGTAATAATGCACTGCCGAGGACGTGAATTAGGAACAGATTCGATTTGTATTAAAATAGGGTTCAGTTTTTGTTAAGTGAGAATTTGTTCTCCTGCGGAGATGCGAGTTTACTGATTTTATAGCGGCTTCTCAGAGTCCATAGAATAAGGGCCGATGACGGATTAAAATGCAAACAAATAGCCTCTTTGCCAGATAGATTTAAAATAAGCATTTGACACTGTCAAACGCGAACAAATATTGCAACACATTCGTATCCTAGGAGTATCAGACAAATATATAAGGTTCATAAAGATACCATTACACGGATTAAAGGCGGCTGTTAGAGTAAACGAAGAATTTTCATCAATTTTCGACATGAATCTAGGAGTAAGACAAAGTGACACACTCTTCAACTTGGTACTCGAAGCTGCAATGAAAAACACCTATTACAGAGGTCATATTGGAATCAAATGATCTCAAATATGTGCCTATGCAGATGATGTAGTTAGAGGAAATGCATACTCAAATTAATCAAGAGTCCTAAAGGAGAGGTTTTATAATTAATGAAAATAAAACAAAACACATGGAAGTGAAAAGAACCCCAACAAGGATATCAACATCCAAATCGAAAACTGTAACCTTGAACGCGTGGAAACATTTATATACTTAGGAGGGGAAGTTAACCAAAACAATTCCATAAGCAGTGAAATTAAGGCGTATAGTCAGTGGAAATCAATGTTACTACGCCCACAAAAAAATATAGACAAGTAGGCTATTAGATGAAAACACGAAAACAAAAATATACAAAACCTTAATTAGACCTTTAGTAACACATGGATGTGAGACCTGGACCATGACAAAAAGAGACGAGGAAATTCAATTCAATTCAATTTTTATTCAAATTAGTATATACACTACATTTAATACAATGGTAATAAACAATAGATTTATAGATTATTTTAAATTGGAGATAGGCACCTAAATGACTTAACATTTGCATGTGCCTTGATTTGATTTGAAATTCGAATATTCAAAAGAAAGGTCCTGCGAAAGATACACGGACAAGTCCAGGACGCTGATGGAACATGGAGAATTCACATCAATGCTGAACTGAATCAGATCAATCAAGGGAGTGACATTATTACAAATATAAAAAGTCAAAGACTGGCTGGGACATATCAACAGAATGGAAGATTCGAGAGTAACTAGAAAATATATGAGTGGAAACCTACTGAAAGCCGAAGAAGAGGAAAACCTGGGATGAAATGGATAGATGATGTAGATGATAACCTAAGAGTATTGGAAACTGGAAGAGAAAAACTCAAGAGAGAACAGAATGGAAAAAAATAGCCAGACAGGCAATAAAGACCCACCTTGGATTATGCAAGAGGAAGAAGCCTCTTTGTCAGCTGAGTTTTTCATAATTTGAGTATTTATTAGCACCAACAAAATTTGTTCCACAATCTGAATAAATATCGCTATAGCGTCCACGACGAGAATAAAATGGTGAAGCGCAGCTACAAAAGGCTTCAGTGGAGGAACTGTTTTTGTAGCACAACGTACAAATTGGCAAATATAGGCTTTAACGGTTTTAGAACTACGTAATGCAGTCGCCACATAGAATGAGGCTAACCGAAAGACGAGTTCTAGCCGTACCCTTTCTAAACATATGGAAACACCAATTCTAATAAACGTGGGCGGTTACGTATAAACCAAATGCATGGACACATAAGCATTGCATATCCATTTTGGTTAGAAGCGCAGTAACGTAGAGTCTTAGAAATATCGAGTGGGACTTAATTTGCGCTTGACGGTTTCTTCCTATTTAGCGAATTTGGGATTTGGTGTATATGTTAGAAGCAAAGGCCTCACATTTATTTATAGTTTGTTTCAACCCACCTACACCATTATTAAAGTTGTTGATAAAATACAATAATTGAGATATTCACTTGAAATTTGGTACACGTATGTATCATAACGATGTCTGGAACTAGATTATAATGTGAGATGATTTTGTTGAAGGGTGTGGATTAAATAGGAGTAAATAGAGGAAAATAAGGAAAGCAAGCTAGTAAAAGTACAGAAATTTGGGATTTGGTGTATATACTAGAAATGAAGGCCTCAGGTTTTTTATAATATCTTACATCTCCCCACCACCCCCACTCCCTTATTAAAAAGGGTTGATAAAGTAAAATTAAGCTTTTCACTTGAAATTTGGTACACGTATGTATTATAACGACATCTGAAACTAGATTATATTTTGAGATAATTCCGTTGAAGGAGTGGAGGGTAAGTAGAGATAAATAGGGAAAAATAAGTAAAGCAAGCTCAGATTTCTTTCCAATATTTTTCAACCCCCCACCTCACCATTTCCATTCTGTTATTAACGGGGTGGATAACACAAAATTAAGATACTCACTTGAAGGTTAGCACACATATATATTGTAATGACATCTGATTCAGATGATTCCGTTGAAGGGGTGGGAGGTGGGAGATCGTGAATAGGGAAAAATAAGTAGAGCAAGCTAATAAGAGTCCAAAAAATTCATTTTTAACGTATATGATAGAAACCAACGCCTCAAATTTTTATATGACATCTGCCCCAAATATTATTAAAATTCTATGATCAATAATTTCCACATACATTACTACAGTACTGTTACATCACTACTTAGCACTAGAAAAATTTACAATGGTATCATCGGTTAAGGTGATAACCAAAGACAATTCAACCAACACACAAGTAGTGACGGCGTGCGGCTAGCTGATCTGGTGCGTGGCTGGGATTTCATGGATTCAATAAATTTTTTTAAATCAGCCATAGGGTGAACCAATATCTTTGTGATATCCTACTAAGCAAGTTTGTTCCATCACTCAGAAGTAGCTTAAAACGATGCAAATATTACGGGCGCCATCCACAGAAAATTTAAAGTGCTACTGTTACCCCTGTAATGGTGAAACCAACCGCCGTAGAAGGATTTGACAAACAGTAAAAAATCAAAAATTGAATTTTATGATAAAAAATACATATTTATTAATAACTATAAAAAATCGTCAGTAGATAAAAAAATCAATAAACTTCATCAATATAAAATGCAAAATAATGTTACTAATTATCAAATAAAAATATTAACTAATATCACAATTTTCAAAAATATGTATAGCTTAATTAATTTATTACTGAAAGAAAAGGAACACTTTATGCAATAAAAGTTACACAATAAATGCTATACGATAAATGTGATACGAAAACTCATTGAAAATTTCAGAATCTCACCAATCCTCCTGGCGATGGATAGATATTGGATGAGGGGTCCTGGTGAGTTCTGGTAGTTTTTTCAGCCTCTCCGAACACAGACGGCCCCTCGACGTGGTTTGACGTCTTGTTAACCTGTATAACGCGAGGGTTTTGGTGTTGATTTGGATTGACTGGACTAAACTGGACTTGATTAAACTGATATTGACTGGACTAAGCTGAACTTGATTAAACTGAATTTGACTGGGCTGTCTTTCTTATGGAATCTAGTAGTCATTTAACCATCAAACAGAAAGAAGTGATTTTCCTTGTATTCGTATTAGATAATACTAATATGTAATTATACTTGGCAGTTGTATTACTTGTAATTATACTTATAAGTTAAAGTATTTGCATGTTAAATTTGTAAATAAATTTGTAGAATCTTGAATTAGTATATTTTAAATTTGTATTTGAATTTGGCAGCAAAACTCTACGCTTGGGAGGAAGAAAAATGTTATTAGCACGTGTTTCAGAATTGTGGTTATGTTTAGTTAGATTGAATTAGCAGAATTACAAAATATGGCTGAAGTCCGTTAAATACTACTGAGAGGAATCAATTAAGTAAATTTAATTACCTTTTATTAAACAGATCACTAAGAGAAAATTTGATAACACCAAAAGAGACACATCTCGTGTGACGAAATAATTATCAAAAACTTTAAGTCTAAGTTAGGCTGCTACAGAATTGGAAATTGCCAATTCTGCTCTAAGTCAGCTAATAAAAATGATATTCCCTCTCATTTAACATATTGTTGCCATATTTCATACATTAAAAATTACTAAGTATTTGGGTCCGCGTTCTATACAACCCACAATAGTTCCTGCTGTATATTTCGTTTAACCAATAATTAAGAAATAGGTGTTGTGAAATATAGATATATTTACTATTCGAATGAAACCTCTGTGTTCTACGAGAGCTGTTAGCAAAACTGGAATACAAAAAGAGTTAAATGGTTTAAACATGAAGATATAATAAATGTGTACATTCCTAAATTTAAACAAATTGCCTATGATAATTTAATGTTTTAGTCACTAGAGTATGGTAAATACCGGTACATATTTCTCAAAAATTAAGTTTAGTTCATTAGATATTAATAAAATTACTTAAAGTTCCTAGACTTACGCAACAGTGCAAATATAGTTAAGGTGTTTCCGTTAAAGTGACTTGGATGAAAAATCTGGATGTGGAAGTAGTGACTCCTTAGACAGCGGTTTTTTAAAAATTCTTTCTTTCTATAAACTTTTGATATATGCTACTAATGTTAATGAGTAAGATTGCTGGTATTAAAAAATAAACCTTTTTTATTATCACCGAAAAGTACTTAAGAGTGAGCGGTAAGATCAGTGGGGAACAGGGGGTAACGCAACAAGTGATAGAGATCTCCCTAACAATCCAATTTTAGCAAAAAGCATTCTTCAACATTCTTCCTGTAGTATATATTTATGTACGACTTACACTTATTTTCAGTTGTCGAAAACAGCTTATTGTTAATCATGATTTTAGTATTATGCTGTTTCTTTAGTTGATGGAACCACCTCTATAAATTTAAAATTTAAGATGAAGCGTTCCGGTACTACTTCATTCGCACTATCTTTATCCGTAATATAAACCAAACTTTGATCTTTTAACTTATCGAATATATCTATAAGTCTTAAGAACTGAAATCTGAGAAAAGAAAATGTTGTACGACTTGATACACTTAAGCAATCGACTACTGAAATTTAGACTTTGTTATTATTTTTTAGGCATTATTACAAACATTTCAACTTGAACTTCGGCACTGGGTTAAAAAAAATGTAAATAAAAACAAATATTTTACTAGAGAGTTGAAAATTGGCATACGTGTGTAAAATAGAAAAAAAAATAGCATTTAAAAAAATGTCAAATATGACAGGTAAAGAAAATCACGTGATTGCTTTTATGCACCTCACTTGGCATTGTTTGCTAAGTAAAAACAATTGACAAAGTCAAGATTAACTCAAGTTGATTTTTCCTATTTAATGCGGACTTTATTGGTGACACTGTAAATACAATATTTGCCTCCTTGCTCCTTCACTGTTTCCGTTTGTTCTGGGTTTAATTAAATTTAGATAACAATATTTCAGCCACTCCTCTGAGGATTCGATTTAGTATTCTTATATTGTTTGCGAGACAATACTAAAAAAAATCAGTGTAAATCCGATTGAATTTTTTAACAATCGCTATTGTCTGCCTTTCGTTTTGGTTCAAGTACACAAAATGTATACTTTATTTGCATAGATTCCACGCTTTGTGACATGTTAGAAGTGAACCGGTGTAGAGGTAAATGTATTTAAAGATAGTTTCTGTCGAAGTTTGCTCAGAACGTATTTCTCGTTTTTTATTTTCGTGTGTCTGTAAATAATGAAGATTCAATGTCGACATCTAACATAGTAAATCAAATACAATCAACTATCAAACTAAAAGTAAACATCATACTCTTCGCAGGGTTTTCAATTTTCTGTATAATTGTTAAATGTTCTAGTCTCAATCGTGAGCCTGGCTATGATGACGAGACATACCTACCAATATTGGAATGTACTATAAGTGTTATACAGTACCGTCCAAAATAATGCGAACGCGGCGAACACCGAATTGACCAAGAAATTATAACAATTGACGCCTACCCGTTAAAGGCATTACTGCCATGCTGTAATAGTTGTCTAGGATGAGATAAAAAGTGCCTTTAAAGCACATCGAGATAGGTATCAAAGTAAAAGTCCCCATGGGAGGACTACAGTAATATTATAATATAACAATTTCGTAATCGGGTTTTAGTTTTTAGGCTACTTCTTCTTTTTAAAGAAGAAAAAAAAATCCGTTAAATTTCTATTTCTGGAGGTATACATTATTAGTGTTTTACACCTGGGTAGCCGGATTCAACTGTAGTCGTCCAACTAAGTAGCATTCAATCATACCATAACTTTAATCATTTCTTAGGTACACTCTAGTAGAGCTTTATGAAAATTTCTTTGGCAGATGAATGAACTTACTACCGCAAGCCTGAAAGACAGAACAAAAATTTACCACTAACGACGCCAGACGTGCCTTCTGCAACGATCTGTGGTTTTCTCCACATTTAGGAAGGGTTGACATAAAGCGGAAAAACTTAAAGACAAGAAGGAAAAAGTGTATTTGCTATGATTGCTACTATCTGCCTTCCGAGCTTAGGACTTTAGAGATACTTCTTAGAGTTAATATTTTAATAACCTTTGCTAGACTCTATGAGCAATCGGAGCACTGAAACACACGTAACAGGATCGAGAGTTATCCGCAAAACTCATTTGCCGATTCGGTCTACAGAAAGGCGTGAATATCATCAATCTTAGCTTAAGTAGTCAAATATATTTACGAATTCAACAATATTTGTGTTTATTGATTGTAAAAAATACAGTAAGTATAGGGAAAAAGAAAATATTTATGCGTATCTAGGTGTTTGAATATAATATAACGTAGTATAACGTGCACCACCCATGGCAAGTTGGTCAGGGCTCGAGGACGTAGGGTTCGAGAAAATGTTCTTCCAATCTTATAGTAAGGCGAGAGTAATATAATAATGGACTGACACAAAAACAATTCTCCCAGCAAGATATGTTGAAAAAACTTGAGTTAGGTAGAAAAGCTTAGGAATTGACTGTATATTTGAACTTTTCATTTTTATTCACTTATGGTTTATTTTAAAATTCTAATTGGTAATTACATCCACATAGTGGAGTGGAAGTAGAGTAATCGTAAAAAAATCATCTTTTTTTTGTTGAAATAGGTTTAGAATGTCGTGAAACATCGAGATTTTAAATTTGACCGAAAAAAAATCTGTCTGTCGGTCTACCAGTCTGTAACTTTTTTGTGCGCACGATATCTCTAGAAGGGTTTAAGATATTGACTTGAAATTTTATACACGTATGTACCATAACAAGATCTGGAACTGGATCGTTTTTTGAACTTATCCGTAGAAGGGTTGGGAGTAAATAGGGGTAAATAAGAGAAAATAAGTAAAGCAAGTTGGTAAGAGTACAAACATTTGAGACTTGGTATAATACTAGAAGCCAAGGCCTCAGATTTTTTATAGTATTTCCGTCCCCCCGCAACACCCCCATTCGATTATAAAAGGGGTTGATAAAATAAAATTGAAACATGGGACACGTATATATTATAATGATACGTAGAACTAGATTATATTTCGAGATGATTCCGTTGAAGGGTTGGGGGTTAAATAGGGGTAAATAGGGAAAAGTAAAGCAGGCTGGTAGGATTACAGAAACTTGGAGTTTGTTGTATGTAGTAGAAGCCAAGGCCTCAGATTCCTTTATAATATTTTTCATCTGTCCCACCACCCCCACTCCATTATTAAAGGGGTTAATAAAATAAAATTAAGATATTCACTTGAAAATTGATACACGTATGTATTATAACGACACCTGGAACTAGGTTATATTATGAGATGATTCCGTTGAAGAGTTGGGGGTTAAAGGGGGTGAATATGGTAAAATAAGTAAATCAAGCTGGTAAGAGTACAGAAACTTGAGATTTGGTGTATATACTAGAAGCTAAAGCATCAGATTTTTTTATAATATTTTCAATTCCTACCATTATTAAGAGGGTTGGAAAAATAAAATTGAGATTTTCGCTTTAAATTTGGTACAATTATGTATTATTGCGAGATCTATAATTAGATTATATTATGAGATGATTCCGTTGAAGGGTTGGGGGTTAAATAGTGGTGAATATGGGGAAATAAGTAAAACAAGCTGGTAAGAGTACAGAAACTTGGGATTTGATGTATATACTAGAAGCCAAGGCCTCAGATCTTTCTACAATATTTTTCAACCCCTCCACTACCCCCACACAATTATTGAAGGGGTTGACAAAATATAATTGACATATTCACTTGAAATTTGGTACGCGTATGTATTATAATGACATCTGGAATTAGATTATATATTGAGATGATCCCATTAAAGGGGGGGGGGGGGGTATTGGGGAAAATAGGTGGAGAAAGCTAATAAGAGTCCAGAAACTTAATTTTTGGCGTTTATGTTAGAAAGCAACATTACAAATTTTATTATGACATCTGCCTCAATTATTAAAATTCTGTCACCAATTATTTCCACATACTAGAGTGCAAATATAGTCAAAATGTTTTCTTTTAAAGAGACTTGAATGGAAAATCTGGATGTGGAAGTAGTGATTCCTTAGGCAGCGGTTTTTTATCTTTCTTTAGCATAATAAAATTTTTATTGTTTCAAGAAGCGCATACATTTTTTACGAAACTTTCCAGCTCTCTCAAACTCATCACATTCGGGCGAACCCTATGAAGATGTCCGCAAAGTCCTTTTTTGAATGAATTTTGGCCACTCTATACGATGAAGGTTGTAGTAAATCCAGATTGTATTCTGCTCCCATCCTCCTCCACGTCACATATTAGTGCAGTTTTGAAAAAAATTATGTCTTCAAAGTTTCCTGGGTTTAAACACTTTCAACTTTTTTTGTGAGGAGCATATGTCTTTTCGAACAAGACGTATATCACTTTGAATAAAATCCCATACATCTAACAATTTCTTTCTCACTGGGTATAGATTTATTTATGAATTATACTGAAGTTTATTTGAAACTACATACCTACTTAAAGGTATGACAATTTTGTGAAATACAGTTATGAACACTTAAGCAGGTATTCTTAATAATTAACTGGAAATACCCAAGGTCGAAAAGTTTAGATACACTAATTTTCAGTTTGCAACTTTGTACTATGTACTTTAATTACGATTAATACCATTTAGAAATTTTAATTTGACGACCCAATTTTACTTACAACTTAAATGAATTCTTTGTTGCAACATTTGTAGCAAATATTTATGACGCATAGAAAATGTAAGACCTTGGCTCTTAGTATGTACACCAAATCAAAAATTACTGGACTCTCACCAGCTTGTTTCACTTATTTACCCCTATTTATCCACAACTCTTCATCGGAATAAACTCCTAATAAAACCTGTTTCTGTTTTCCTTGTTTTCTGTTTTCTTAACCGCCTCTCAAGTCACCAGTTCCGCGTTTCATGACATTTTAAACCTATATCAACAGAAAGCATACTACATACTGCAGTTTGAATATCTTGCACATCTTCGTATTTTTGTGTTCTTAATCAATAATCTTAGTAACATTTCATTCCAAAAGTGTAATGAAACATAGTGTATACAGGGTGTCCCGTAAATAATGGATAATCCTGAAACTCGAAATAGGTCAGAATATCACAACTTGACCTTATTGAAAACCCTACGGTTTTCGAGATATGGACACTTTTTTGAAATTTTGAAAATTTCGACTTTAGGATAGTGCTTTACATGCCAGTGCCACAAAGTAAAGATTTGTTCATTCTGTTCTTAGGTGAGTATTCTAGAATAGGTGTGCTATCAAACGTGTATAGGAGTTTTTAGATAACGACTACAGTATTTTCAAAAAAGAAGTATTTCGTAAATTTCTCTTCCACCAAGATTCCGTCTGTCGACTTTGTTTGACCTTTGATGATGTAAAGAAAAGTGCTATGTGAAACTAGCCACTTATCTTAAAAACTTGCCCACTTATTGTTATATTATAAAATGTTTAAAAGTTATGGGTTTTCCTGTTAGGAAAAAGGACATAGCTGTTTGAATGGTGGAGGAGCTAAATTGATCCAATCAAAATTTTTAACAAGTAAGCCTATCTCTTAATTGTACTGCTTGGCCAAAGCATTCGTGGATATTCTCTTATGTGATACATGTCGTTTTGTACGTTTGGTGCTAGTAGCGATCTGTCATTCCTCTGAGTTTATTTAAATTTTTTGAGACTCGCATTTCTGCAGACTTCTTGAGAACCACAATGCCTCGTATACAGTATACACAACGTGAGTATGCTAATATGCATTCTATTTACGGCGAATGTCGCCAGTGCATCCGCTGTGCGTTATCGAGAAAGGTAACCGAACGCACGCCATCCGGACTATCGTGTATTTATTAGAGTACCTAACGCGTACTGCGAGGGAAGGATTTCTAGTCTTCGTGGTATTTTTGGTGCCAGTGAAGGAAGAGGTCGTCAAGATTTCTACGGCGAAGTGCTTGATGAAATTAACAACGATCCGTCTACTTCTGTGCGTACCATATTACGACGCACTGGTGTTTCTAAAACAACGGTGCATAGGATTTTAAAACGGTACCACCTCCATCCTTTCCATGTACAACGGGTGCAAACTCTACTATCCAGAGATTATCCCTTGAGGGCGGTATTTTGCCGGCGAATGCTGCGGATGATAGAAGAGGATCCAGATTTTTTAAATTAAATTTTGTGGTCTGACGAATCATCGTACAGAAGAGATGGCTTTGTAAATTTACATAATCTGCATAGTGGCAGTTGGAAAATCCCCACTTGATGAGAGAAGATCTATCACAATACCAATTTAAAGTAAATTTGTGGACAGGCGTCTTAAATGGTCAAGTGGTAGGCCCATCTGAACTGCCACCAACATTAAGGTCAGAGAATTATTTGGAATTCCTTCAAAACAACCTACCGGTCTTACTAGAAGACTTTCCTTTATTCCCGAGGCTGACAATGTGGCTACAGAACGACGAATGCCCTGCACATTATTGGAGAGAGGTGAGAGCATTCCAAAATTTGAAATATCGGCCGCTTAGCTCCAATTTTCTGGCCACCCAGGTCACCAGACCTAAATCCTTTAATTTTTTTTTACTGAGGATGTATGAAGAAAAGATGTACTTGCGACCTGTTCAATCCTTAAATGAATTGCATGAGCGTATCGGAGTAGCCGCCGAAGAAATTAGTCGATCCGGATATTCACGCCATCTAAAATGTTCCTTTGTTAAAAGGGGCAGAGCCTGTATCAGGGCTGGAGGAGAGCAATTCGAACATTTATTATAGTGACTTTTTCTTTATAATAATAATGATGTTTAATAAGTTCAGGAGAAATTATTTTTATTTTATTTCCATCTTTCTTCTTCCTCCTAACTCATAATTTTTAAACATTTTATAATATAACAATAAGTGGGCAAGTTTTAAAACAAGTGGCAAGTTTCGCTTGGTACTTTTCTTTACACCATCAAAGATCAAAGTCGGCACACGGAATTTTGGTGGAACAGAAATTTACGAAATACTTCTTTTTTGAAAATACTGTAGTCGTTATCTAAAAACTCCTATACACGTTTAATAGCAAAACTATTCTAGAATACTCACCTAAAAACAGAATGAACAAATCTTTACCTTGTGGCACTGGCATGTAAAACATTGTCCTAGAGTCGAAATTTTTAAAATTTCAAAAAAGTGTCCATATCTCGAAAACCGTAGGGTTTTCAATGGGGTCAGTTTGTGATATTCTGATAGGTAATGGCCTGGCCTATTTCCAGTTTCAGGATTATCCGTTATTTACGGGACACTCTGTATAAAGCATGTTAGTTTACATGTCTCTAGCGATCACACCATGTGACGGATATGGTTCAGTTTAAATAGAAATCATTCTACAATACTACTTTACATATTAAATCCGACAGGTGCTACGGCGTTTTCAAAAAACGGCCTAAACACACAAATATAGACACACAGAGTTTCCTATTTAATATTTAAGTTCAGGAGGTTACAAACGAATTTATGTACAAATATTTATTCTGTGATGATTATAAAACAGTTTTATAATATACTTATTTGATTCAATGAAATAGTTATAATAAGTATGTAAAAAAATATCCAACTAATGAACTTTATCAGTTTATTTAAAAATATCAAAATTTACTAGAAGACTAAAGCAACAAACGACCTTAAAGAAGTATTCTGTAGGTAAACCGACTATTTATAATGTTTTCACTAGTAGCAGTCATAGTAAAGTATCTCGTAACTGTGATATTCTCACGATTTTCCCACATTTCCGACTTCGTGCGATAAATATCCCAGAATGAAGAAAGGTCGAAAAAGGAGGTGGAAATTCTGCGTTGCCTCTGACTGTGAATGAGGAGAAATTGTAAAATGCAAGAATACGTGTACGCAGCATCAATAGGCTTGAATGTATGGAGATAAGATGCCCAAGTATTACATATAATGTTGTTAGAGTGTAGTGGGTAAGAGACACAGTCTTATACCGAGTTCTGCTGCCATATAGGCACTATTGCCGAGCACCGGTATATAGGCAGCACATAACAACAACTTAATTACCATTTTATGTTATTATAGAGCCATTACTTGTCAGATGATTTTATAAAGCGACACGCGCTTATTTTATATCTTTTCTTACTTCTAAACGCAGATAGATCTTTGTCTGGTGATTTTCGTAGCAAAAACGGCAATTAAATAATTATTACGTACCATTATGACGTAATTGCTTGTTTGTCAGCACAAGCTGTCAGTGACTTGTTCTTCTAGAAATGAAGAAAACGATAAGTAATGAGATCTGTAAAATACACTGATGGAAAAAACTAATGCACCACCGAAAATTTATCATGATTTCACGTAAATTTCTTCCCAAATAGTTTGTCTTTGTCTGATTTTAATTATTTTTATATTGTTTCGTAGGTTAACTCTTCTAGAATATAAAGCTATGCTGATTTATTTTGTAAACACACAGTAAGCGTTACAATAAAGCTATGTTTTTTCCAAAATTCAAAATGTCATCTGGGGATCACCAGCAATAAAATTAAAATTCAGTTTAAATACAACTGAGCCTCATATATTTTTAAGGTTTTAATTTTTAATACAATTTTTATCTTTACCATTACGGGACAGGGAAACGGCAATTAAATAATTATTACTTACCATTATGACGTAATTGCTCGTTTGTCAACATATGCTGTCAGTGACTTGTTCTTACTAGAAATGAAGAAAATGATAAGTAATGAGATCTGTCGAATACACTGATGGAAAAAAATAATGCACCACCGAAAATTTATCATAATTTCACGTAAATTTCTTCCCAAATCGTTTATCTGATTTTAATTATTTTTATATTGGTTCGTAGGTTAACTCTTCTAGAATACAAAGCCATGTTGTTTTTTTTGTAAACACACTGTAAGCGTTACAATAAAGCTATGTTTTTTCCAAAATTCAACATATCATCTAGGGATCACCAGCAACAAAATTAAAATCCAGTTTAAATACAACTGAGCCTCACATATTTTTAAGGTTTTAATTTTTAATACAATTTTTATCTTTACCATTAAGGGACAGGACTTTGTACCCCAGAAGAGTTAACCTACAAAACAAAACAAATATAATGAAAATCGGATAAATGATATGTACAAAATGAACTTTAAAATTATAGTAAGGTTTGGGTCATGTGTTTATTTTGGTCGACAGTATAAAGGGTGTCTCAGAACTGAGTTCCCGGTTGGGAATCTGTGCTTCCTGAGTTCATATTGGGCCGGTATAACGCAACTTACCTTAGTTCAAAAATGCATATCTGCGGAAGTACATTCTCTTAAAGTGAATCAGAAAGAAAAATTCCAACAATTTCCGTTATATTGAAGATAAAATTTTCAAGTTTTCATGGGACCTGTATCTCAATAAGTACTCTATGTAAGCTTGATAACAACTAAATATCTTGATTTTTCGTTGATATTACATAAAATTTTAAAATCAATAATTTGTGTTCTGAAACAGGTGGACGTCATGTAAAGCATTTGTTATTAATGTATTTTTCAGACTAAACTGTAATTTTCTCTTATTACAACATTTTATTCTAGAATTGTAAATAAATGTTAAATACAAATGGAGGAAAAACCGATATTTCCTCATATTTTGATTGATATTACAAAAATTTTTAGGAGTGCATTTTTGCAGCTCTGTCAATGCTCTGAAAAAATATTCAAGTATTCCGTAATTTTAGAGGGCGATTAAAAAAATATAGTCAATCAAATATTAATTATTATGGAAAAAAAAAGAAACAAAAGATAATTGATTGTTGTCAAGTTTACATAGAATACTTATAGAGATACAGCTGTCATCAAAATTTAAAAATTCTATTTTCCATACGTTGCGTTATTGGAAAAAAATGTTTTTTTCTGTCTCACTTTGAGAGGATGTACTTCCTCAGGGATGCATTCTTGGACTAAGGTAAGTTGGGTTATACGGGCCTACTCTGAATCACAGGTTCCTGTCCGGGAACTCAATTCTGGGACACCCTGTATATTATAGTACACACGTATCAAAATAGTTTAGAGGACAAGCAGTGGAATAAAACTAAGTGTCTAAATAGCCTTACTATAGCAATTCTTTGCTGGAACTTATTCTAAACAGTACAAGAATTTTTAAATTAAATTCGCGTGGTGGAAAGCTTTTGTTTAAACAAAAGAATGTTCAAAACCGTGTCTCTTTGAAGTTTTTCTTAAATATATTTGGATGTATAACCCGTATTGCAATAAAAAAAACAGAAACAATTTGTTCACAACGAAATTGGAAAGAAAATTAAGTTTCCAAGAAGCTATTTGGTCAATTTTTCAAGTCGCCAAACACAAAAACATTTAAGAGAGGCCATTTTAATCAATTGATGATGACTTGAACAATAATTAAGATATTTTAACGAAACTTTAAAAGATTCCTTGTGGAGCAAACCATCAGGTGAAGGTTCAAGTTAAAATGTTTATAATAACGCTTAATAAACAAATGAACCATCGGTTGCCTAGGGGCATCAAATTGTGCATAAAACATTTTTTTGTGCAGCAGTACGAGAAGTGAATATTTCACATTCTCAAAACAGTCCGAGAAACACAATTTCACGGCCGTTACTCTTAATAACGGCCGGAGAATTAAAAGTCACTTTCATAATTGACATTTAAATCACTTCAAAACTGATATTTCTAAAATATGACAACCAAAAATTGTTATTTCTTATTAAACAGAATTAGTAATTAGTAAGTCGCTGCAACAATTTTCGTATTGCCGTTTAAATTTTTCAGGTGTTAAATCAGAAAGCGCCGAATTTACGATACCATCACATTGTAAATAAGAGAGCTGTGATATGGGAGTCATGAAAAGTGAGACATACTGTATAGACAAAAAAACTGCGAGAAGACCTCTTCTGAAAACCTTTCTGTCAAAACAAATGTCTTCCGGAATAGGAGGGTACATCGCGAAGGAAAACTGGTGTAAATCCTTTAGCATATCCAAGAAAATCTAGAGAAATTCTCAATAAAATCTCAAGGAAATCTCGAGGAAATCCTAGAAAATCTGAAGGAAGTCTGCGGAAATCTTCATCAAAAAGTAAATCTGATGTATCTGCTTTTTTCTCTCAGCCTCCATAACTTTGCATGAAATTGACCAAATTGAATTCAAAAGTTTCAACGTTTTCGTCATCTATCGCCCTGTCTGATATTATAAACTTATTTTTCTTTAGGGACAACTTCCTGTACAGGGTATCTCATCGGGAATTGAATGGATCGATATAGAGATAAGTATGTAAGAAAGAACTTTGGGAGTTACTGTGGCCAACCAACCAAAATAATTAGAAACATGTGGTACTTCGCAAGTCGATACGAACTTGCTAATTTTAATTGGAGCACCATATATATTCTGGAATTTCCAAAATTATTATGAAGAATTTGTCGGGTGCAATTGTTTGCAACAATAGTTATAACTTTCTTCGCGTAGAAGATCCTCATTTGCTCTTTGGAAGGTAGGAAGAACACAAAATGAACTATGCTCTACAATAATAATAAATTGCATTTTTCACGTTACATTTTGTGAAATTTAAACCTCAAAAACTTTTTTAGTCCAAATGAAAGTTATGAAAGTTATGTAATTATACCCTTTTTCTAGTATCTGCATTGTAGAAGGGGTTAAAATTATTACAACTGTTTAAAATATTCACTATTTTCTTAAAGGTTCAACAATTTTTAGTAAAAACTGCCATCAACTTAGCCATAAATAGAAACAATCACCAATGTCAGTCATTCTCTTGTCAAAAAATGCCGGCACTATTAAATTACACCCACAATGACTTTTTAAATTAGTTTACTCTTTATGGATAATGTGACAAAGTAATATCAAGAGTATGTGACCATTACAGATAGATAGATATATTTATTGGTGCTAAAAATGAACATTTTACACAAGTTAAACAACAGTAATAAAATAATTTAAAAAATACAATAAATTACAGACAAACATATTCAATAAATAAGTAAAACGTTATAAGATAAAAGAAAACAAAAATTTTTGTTCATACGACATATATATAACTTACAATGGCGGCTCGTGATATTGTCTGCAGAGGAGGCTTGATATTCTGAAAGACAACTGACGTGCAATATGACTACAATTTGTACATTTCCCCACCACCCCTGAGGTAGTACAACGGCGCGTTACATTTTTTTGCCGTGGGTTGTTCGCCAGGATACCGAATCACGACTTGAGAGAATAGAACTAATAAAAGAATAGAAAGAAAAGGAAATAGAAAATATGATGAGATGAAAAAATCATTCTCATGAAATTCTCGTTCCTACGACTCGAGTATCGGTATCCAAAGGAGCCCTACTATCCCACTTGTAATTAAATTATATAACTTTTAATAAAAATAAAAACAGGTTTGGTAAAAAAAAATTAAAGTGTTTTTCTACAAACAAAAAATTGTATTCATTATCACTGCCAGGAGTGTAAAATTATAACTTTTAATAAAAATTAAAATTGTTTTGAGACAGAATAAGTTATATAAAAAAATATAACCGCGGAACTCTATATTATGGAGAATTAAAAAATATTTCCTAAAAAATAAATAACATAAATAAATATTTTTTCTAAAACAACAACTACCTATATTAATCTCTGCTTTAAAGCCTAAATATTTTTATAAATGAGTGGTAACCTGCGATTTTCGGAACTGGCAAAATGGTTGATTACTTCATCATAAAATGAATCGTGTTTCTTCAATTCTGACAAAAAACGTTTTTCTATTGAAATAAGCGATACATTTGAGAGGCGGTTTTGACTCATTTTGTTCCTAGTAAATGTTTTTATGCGTTTCATTAAAAATGATCGTTCCACTGAAGCTGAGGTTACCGGAATTGTTGACACTTATGACAAAAGTTTGTACAGTTCGGGGAGACAACTTTTTAAATTGTTATTATATATAAAAGTAAGCATTTCTTGAGATGATTTTGAATTTGCTAAAAGTTGCTGGTCAGAATACAACACTCATAGTTCATTTCTTAACGAAATACGGCCAAAAAAAGGATAATGGTCCATTAATTTCTCCATTAGACTAGTAGGAAATGATTTAGAATACGTTGTAAAATTATTGGGATTTACTAAATCGAAACATTGCAAAGAATTTAAATCAGAAAATCTCATTTCAATTTGGACTATAATGGTGTCCAAAATTTCTATAAAAATTTGTTTGTAATGTGTATCTGCCCTCTCCTTTTTACATTGTGGCTCAGGCTCATCGTCATCGTCTACTTTTTCAACATTTTCTAAAAAAATGTTGTATAAAGTATTGAAATGTATTTCGGTATTGCGAAATTCTTTTAATTTAGATATAAGTGAATTAAGTCTAATTTTAGAATATGTTATATCAGTTAGTTTATTCTGTAAAATTTGGAAAACAACATCAGTTTGCTCAAAAATCATTTTAAAAGCCTTTAGAAAAAATATGAAATTTTTATCCAACAATAACGATTTTAATCCGTAAGCTGCTCGTAAAGTCTGATCGTCATTTAAAAAATCTTCACTTTCCGAAATAAAATTAAAAACGTCAATAAGTTCTTTCCTGTATTTGTCAACAGTGAAAACAACTCTAGATGAAAAATTCCAACGAGTGGGAGCGTTTGTCGGAATTCTATGTTTCATATTAATTCTATTTAAAACATCAGTTCTTTTGATATATTTTGAAAAAAATGACGAAAAACCAGTAATATTTGAAAAAAATATTCTAACTTCTTTAATTCCGTTACATGCTTTACTCAGAACTAAATTTAATTGGTGTGCGTAACAGTGAATAAAGTAAGCTTGAGGAGCAATATCTTTTATTTTTGTTTGGAGTCCATTAAGATGCCCTGACATAACTGCAGCGCCGTCATAAGTTTGTGCTATTAATTTATTTTTCAAATCAAATTTACCAAATTCATCGATTAATAATTTAAATAAACTCTCCGCATTTCTTCCACTACTCACATAAAAAAAACCAACAAACCTTTCAATAACTTCTCCGTGCATTACATATCTAAAAATTACGGAAAGTTGAGATTTACAAGTAACGTCCGTCGTTTCGTCAATTTGCCACGAGAAAAATTCGCAATTATATAGTTCTTCATAAATTTTGCCTTTAATAATCGAGCTAACACTCTCAATTAGATCATTTTGAATTGATTTAGACGTTCCGGAAAAAACAGTGGCGTTATTCAAAAAGTTCTCTAATTTTGGGTCATACGTTTTTAAAAAATCTATCAGCTCTTTGAAATTTCCTTTATTACACGATTCTCGTTTTTCGTCATGTCCTCGGAAAGAATTTTCTTGTGAAGATAAATATATAACGGCATCTATTAACCTCCTTAATATTTCCCTATTTTCACGGACCTTTTCGTTACAATTTTCTATTTTTCTCTTATGTGCCGAATCCAAGAAATTTACAATATTTTGTTTACCAAACATTTCGAATTGTGCTCCTGGAATTTTTCGTGCCTTTCTAAACCTCGCGATAAATTTTGCAAATTATTAAACCCGGCCCTGCCCCAAATTGAGGAATGATCATTAGTAAATAATAAACATCTCCAACAATATAATTTGTTTCTAACTGTTGATGCCGTTAACCACTCGACTTTTTTATAATTGTTATCACAAAACCCTCTGTTTTGTTTACCACTTTTAAAAACTAACGAAGTCATTGCTGGTGTAGGCCTGGCATTTCTTTTAATTCTTACCTTTTCGTCGTAAGTAAGAGTAGTAAATCCATTTAATAACAAATAATCCACCACGTCTGGACAACAAGACATATTTTCACCTAGAGCACTCATTTTTAGCCCGCCTATCAAATGTTTTATGTATTTTTACGTCAACTTAACCTGCGAAACGCAACTAACAGTTCGTTTTCTTTGTGAATCACCTGAACGACCTGTGCACAATGTGCACATGCGCTATAAAGAACTGAGATGGGAGGCTGGCTTCCTTTGGCTATTCGAAGTGCTCTGCTATTTTACACAGCGCAAAGAAATTCAAGGTGATTCATGTTATAAGTAAATGCGTTAAAGTTGGAAGCTATTTCGTATTAGCCTCCAGCGAACCGCAGTGCTCGTTCAGTAAAAGACCGGCCGACCGGGAAATATGCATACAAAGACTATCCGGACTGTAACGTTATAGGTATGTTTGTGGAAAGGAAATGCAAAACTTTTATATATACACTGAACATTAATTAATGAATTATAAACAATAAAAAATATTGAAAATTGAGATATACCTAACTGAAATTTCTTAAGATATTACTTTTGAAGATATGGTGGTTCTTCCAAGGGGAGGCTCAGCCTCCCCTGCCTCCCCTGACGAGCCGCCACTGATAACTTAAATATTTTGTAAGTTAATCAATACATCATCAATAGTACAGTAGCATTTTTTATATAGATATTCCTTTATGACGACTTTAAATTTAGTTAAGTTTTGATTCCTTACATGAGTAGGCAAGCAGTTGTAAGTTCTTGGACCATAATAATTCAACCTATTTCTTGATCTGTTTAACCTAAGAAAATCTAAGCACATATTATTTCGATATCTGGTGAGATGATCATGTATATTTTCACAATTTAGGATATTCAAGATATTTTTCTTTGTAAGCAATAAGCACTCTAGAACATATATGCCAGGTAACGTTAAGATTTGCAATTTTTTAAAGGCTTCTCTGCAGTCATCTCTATAATTTGAATGACTCATAATACGAATTGCCCTTCTTTGCAAGCTGAAAATTCTATGTGCTGAGGGTGCATGACCTCATATAGACAAACCATAGGTTAAGAGGCTATAAATCGTTGCAAAGTAAACCGATCTTACAACCTCTTCCGATACCATACTATTTATATTTCTCAGAGCATAAATATGTTTAGCAATATTACCATACAAATAATTAGCATGCAAGTTTAACATCATAATTTCTGTCTTGGTCATATTTAGGTTTAGATTATTTCATGACAAACCAATCAGCGGCCCTCGACTGAGTATTCTCCAGATTTCTCAAAGCAGTTCAAAAATGTGGTTACTGTCAATGGTAGTAGCATCGTCCGCAAATAATATATGCTTAAGTCCTGGGATACAACTTGGAAAATCATTTACATAAACAAGAAATAACACGGAGCCAAGTACAGAACCTTGAGGCACTCCTACATCAATATGCTAGCTGAAGAACAGTTACCAGTTAGTGATACTGTTATTGAACCCTGTAAAATAATCCATTTTAAAAATATCAAATGTAAAAAATCGACTTTGAAACATTATCAAAAGACCTATAACCCCCTTTGGCATCGTCTTTCAGCGAAATCTGCATAAAAAAATATTTCACTAGAAATGTCGTAAAAGACGACAGAAAAAATGTTCATCTCGAGAACAACGATCAATTGCCTTTGGGCTCCGTCGTCCGAAAAACAAATATTTTTTTAAAGTACCAAAAAATTGACTTGACAAATTTTTAGTAAGTACCACGAATTTGGTTTTCGAAAGTACCACGAAGAGAATTGCACAGGGCGGAAAACCGCTCTTCTCGACGAAAATTTCGAAAGTACCACGAATCAATTTTTTCGAAAGTACCACGAATTTCGTTTGTCAGTCAGGGTGAAGCGAGTAGCTATGTCAAATGTCAAGATTTAAGAAAAAATCAATGGGACGGTTTTTCCAACAAAAACCAATATCCACATTTAATTATTCTAAAAGTGGTGGAGAATACTCCATGTCTGAACCACAAGAAGTCAAAAAATAGATAGTCAAAAAATTCAAAGTCAGAGATTCGATTTCGACGGACCCAAAGTATCCTTAATCCAGGCCCAGGCGGGAATCGCCATAGTAGTTGCTCGAAGGCGAGTCGATGAAAAAAAGGTATATTTGGGTTCAAAGCCGTTAGTACGTTTATGCAAGCAGGAAAACTATTAAACTCATATAAATAGCTTCTTTAAGTATCCTGACAAAGATTACAAGAAATTCGAAAATTTTAGTGCAAAATTAAAAGTGAATACTTTTCAAAAAGTTCGACAAACATCTTCATAATTAATTGGGAGTCTGAACCTTTTTGTACAGTCGATTGTTATAGTTCTCTCGACGCTGGACGAGTTACGATCCTACGGGATGTAACGGCTTGCCAAGTGCTAGTGCGTCGGATAACCACATACTACGTGTGTCGCCTTTGATCCCGTCACGTTTGTGTAACGAATCGAGTACTCATAGAACCTATCGACGGTCTTAATTATTAAGAAGTGTTTCTCAGAAAATGCTAATTATAAGCTATATTCGGTAGAATTGCACCGCTCGACATCAGATTACGACAGAGAGAGCAGACTCGCAGTAAGTATAATTTCATTTATTTTCGTCTTGGGGGGTCTGATGGGTAACTTGTATCCCCCTTGCGAGTAGAGTTGATAGATATCGTAGCGAAGACACGGCTCCGGCCTAATTAATATAAAATCCTTGTCATGTCCGTCAGATGCGCGATACTAGGTTCTTGTTTTCTATCCCTTAGGAAAGACATTAGTAAATTTAGAGATGCATCTGCTACTCGACACCCACAAAAACGGAAATCATCACCAAACACTGTAAAACGCATATTGGATAATTTTAGAATATCTGGGTCTGGAGCCTGGAAAATGGAACACTTCTTGTACTACTATGGAATTTATTTTCATTGTAGAGCGTAGCTCATATAGTGTTCTTTCCACGTTCCAAGGAGAAAATATGGACACACATACAAGAAAAATTTGATATAGTTATAAGTTATCCAGATTCTTACTTGTATAATTAATAGTTTTTATCTTTGCTAGGTGACTGAAAGCCAATAAATGCAAAACTAACAGGGTTTGAAAGTGGGTATAATAGGTATAATGCATAAAATATTTTCAGCTGCATTTTATGCATTGTATCTATGATATCCACTTGCTCCCCGTTTAAGGGTAGTTTTTACCCAACATAATTAACGGCAACGAGCCTGGGTATTAATTAAATGAACGCATTTTCACAAATATTAGATGGGGGAGGATCCAGCCGCTACCAGTAACTGCCTGTTTTCTTATTTCATTACAAAAATACAGCTAATCTTGTATGCAATACGTTGCAAAAATGAGGGTGCCTTTGCTTGTTCTAGTTTTCATTTACGACTCGTGAAAGAAACACTTACTTTGTGCACCTTACTGCATAATCTATTTCCGTTCGCATATTAACACTGTGATTATTACTGGCACCTTCGCCATATTTTGAATTTTTTGGTCAATTTTTAATAACGATAATTTTTCTTCTTTCCTTTCAGGGCTCGGCTGTTGAAAACTCCGAAGGCACTGCAGCCTCCTGGGCTTAATGTGCTCTTTCTGTCATGCTTCACTCTTCCTACTCTAGTACCCCTGTACCCCTAATCAGGTGATATATGTCTATGGTTGGGCGAGTGATGATGAATTCCGTGTTCGCGTTTGCCCGTAGATGCCATATCTTCTGCAGGACAGTGCCTCGCAGTTGAATATGATTTGATCAACCGTTTCCGACTCCTTGGCACGTAGTCTGCAGTCTAGGTTGTCGTCAAAACCGATGCATTCAGGTACTTCTTTATAGGAAAGTGTCCTGTCAGAAGTCCTGTTATAAATCTTAACTGCGTTCTGTTCCTTGCGAGTAGTTCCTTAGTTGGTTTCTATATTTACTCTTGACACAGTCTCTGATCGCCTATCTGGCTGATCTTTTGGAAATGCCCAGCGCGGGATCTGGGTCGTAGAATATGTTAGCTGACCCTTCTCTAGCAAGTTCATGAGCTTTTTCATTGCGTCAATTCTGGAGTGTCCTCGCACACAGAGTAATTTTACTCTCTTCTGCTCACACAGAATTTTCCGCTCTTCGTGGCAGTCCTATACCAGTCGGGATGACACTTTGTTAGAGGCTTGTGCTGTAAGTGTCACCTGACTGCTTGATCCAACGGAGATCTGCTGCTTAACATATTGTCGATTCCATTCTCATGTACGATAATAAAGCTAATAATATCTTTATTTTCACTATACCAGTATAATTATATGTTAAGACAAGAAATAATGAAGAGTTCTAAGAAATAACATTAAAAGAAGCTGAATTAGATATATGACAAACCAGCCCCAGCGAGAGAAATGTTGAGGCCTGCTAAACTCATGACCTCGGGGACCTCTACTACCTAAAACAATTGAGCTACTTTAAAAAAAATCGGTAAATGTGTTTACACAGAACGTTTTTCTTTATTTAAACAGGGCGGTCACTCTAAAAAAATATGAATTACCAATGGACACATAGAATAATAATTGGACTGTAGTATTATTACAAAAAATCTGACAACTTCTGGTAAAAAAAAATTACAGAGTGGTCATTCGACAGCAAAAATTCAATATGAGGTAAAAGGTGCCATGTATGGAAGGCTTTCGTAAATATCTTTACAAATTTCCACCATGGTTGAATTATTTCTTAGGATGACCATTAGATTAGATGATCTAATCTAATCTAGGATGACCATCCTGTATATTTTTCAATAAAGCTGTAATAGATGTCTTGCCGTCTGTCACATTTTTCGTTGCACATCCACATAGTAGAGTGTAAGTATAGCATTGGTAAAAAAAAATCAATAATATTTTTAACCATGGGTTAACTGCCCCGGCTTGGATTTGGTTTATATTTGGGAGGTAAGTTCCTACCATTATGATAATGATTTACCGCAAATGCCAGATTGAAAAATGTCTTTTTTACAAAAGTTTCGAAGGAATTTTGGAAACTAAAAAAATGTTATTTTCTTAAATGCGAATAAGCCGAATTCGGGAGTTAAAATGTATGTGGTCCAAGGCGCTATGTCGACTATAATAAAAATGATAATAAATTGAATGAACAGGGGGTAAAAAGGAATTATTTTAATTTTGCAACAATTTTTTCTTGATGGCTAACTATTATAATCATATTGTATAAGGGGTTGCCTATTAAAATTCTTAATGTTATACATTTATAGTTAAATATAATGAGGCTATGTCTGACATATATGATAGTATCCTAGGTGTTCCGCAAGGATCAGTATTGGGGCCTCTATTATTCTCTATTTACATAAATGACCTTCCTCGTCATATAAGTAATGGAGAAACATGTATGTATGCGGATGACACTACAGTCGCTGTATCTGCCCCAAATTGTAATGACTTACAAAAATATGTTGAGGGTATTGTCGATGACATGAGCAATTGGTGCAGTCAAAATAGGCTAATTTTAAATGAAAAAACTGTTTTTATATGTTTTAATAAAAGGCCACCATTAAATACTTTTAAATTGAGCCCTTTTACCAAATTTTTGGGTACATGTCTTGGGAACATCAGACAAATCATGTGTGTAGTGGACTAAACAAAAGCATATTTCGCAATACTGCAATTGAGAGACACACTGGGTGAGGCAGGACTTGCTAATGTCTACTATGCACTAGCATACTCTCATTTGTCCTTTAATATCTGCTTATGGGGAAAGTCAAGTCAATTACAGAGGGTCTTTGTACTTCAAAAAAGGATTATTAGATTGTCGTTTAATCTAAATTATAGAGAAAGTTGCAGGGAAACTTCTACCATGAAAAGAAATTGAACGGCACCCTGTAATTATATATATAAATGTTTAATATATGCGAAAACCAGCTTGTAGAAATTTGATACTCTAGACAACAATCACACATATAATACTAGACATGGAGAGTTCTTAGCGATACCTCACCACAAAACATCTAAATTTAAAGAATCGCTACAATATAATTCAATTATATTATTCAACAGTTTATCTGAAGAGATTAGAAATCTTCACTTGCCAAAATACAAAACTGAAATAAAAAAAAAACAACTTGTTGAATATGCATATTATAGCATTAATGAATACCTGAGGAGACCATAATAATAGATTAGATTATGCTATGTTTCCACTAGTATTGTATTCCATATAGCCAGAAATTTAGGTATTTATGCTTAAATATGTTTGTAATAGTTGGTGTGTTCGTAATAGTTATTAATGTTTCTACATTATTATGCTATCTATAATTTATTTATTACTATATTATTTTACTTTGTGTGTTAAGCGTGATGTACACATATAGTTTTTAATGACTTATTATTTATTAGTAATATTATATTTTAATTGTATATTGACTATTGTACCTGACTTGCCATATGTACGTTATTTGTATCGATTATGGTGAAATAAATATTACTATTATTATTATTATTTTTTTTCCCTTTCTCTCGCACTGAGCGGTACTTTATCTCATGCACATCGGCCTGACGGCAAGATGTGCAATGAGTCAGTCATATCTAAGCGAGAAACTTGCGGACGATACTACAGGTGTTCAAGATCACTGATTTTTGAATATCCCTCACGACATTAGGATTTATCTTTACTGCAGTCAAGCTGTCCTTTAAATAATTTGGAATAACTCCAGTGGACGAGATGATTATAGGCACTACTCGGACGTTATCTTGCTGCCACTGTTGCTGGATTTCAATGGCAAGATCCATGTACTTTGTAACTTTTGCTGCATAAGTGTCACGGAGATTATTAGTGTTAGGTACCGCAACATCTATGAGAATGGTCTCTTTCTTATTTTTATCGACCCAAATAATATCAGGTCGATTAATTATTATTATTATTATTATTATTATTATTATTATCATGAATCCACTAGTAGTGGGCGCACAAACAAGTATCGGCCGCAGCAAGATACTTGTGATTACAGGGGTGAATTTAGAAATGAACGGACTATTGTAGTAGTCGACAAGATCACTGCTTTCTGGATGGCTGCAATCTTGTCGGCAATTTCAAGCTTTGTTAAATTGGCAACAAGAGTTTTGGGGATTACTCCGGTGGTAGATATTATTAGTGGAATTACAGTCACCCTTTCTTGATGCCATATTTGCTGGATCTCTTGCCCAAGCCGCTGATATTTGCCTTCTTATTCAGCAAAATAGTTCTGAATGTTGTGGTCGTTCGGAATTCCTACATCGATCAGGCAAACCTCCTTTTTGACTTTGTCTATCAAGATAGTATCAGGCCTGTTGTGGACGACTGTTCGATCCGTCCATACAGAACGGTCCCAGTAGAGCTTGTGGGTGTCAGATTCCAAGACTGCGCTGGGTGTATACTGATAGTAAGGCACTTCTTCTTTTAATAAGTCATGTCGCCGTGCCAACGCTTGATGTACAATTCTGGCAACTTGGTTATGCCGCGTGAGGTATTCGGTGGCAGCTAACATCTGGCAGGCGCCCGTGATATGCTGAATAGTTTCGGGCTGCTGACGACATCTCCTACACAAATCATCCTCAACATTGGCCCTCATGATGTACTTGACATAGTTCTTGGTGGCAATAACCTGATCCTGGATAGCAAACATGAAGCCTTCCGTCTACGCGAAGAGTTCAGAACGCCCCAGCCAACCGCATGAGGCTTTAAAATCGACATGTGGCCGACTGAGGACACTCGCATATCTACCGTGGAGTGGTTTCGATATCCAGGCCTGTCTCATTTGTTGCAGGTGGACTGCATCAGTTGTAATGTCAATGCCATCATCATGAAGTAAGTCTAGTGGGGTGTATCTGTTGTCTGATTTCTTTATAGCCTGATGTAAGTCGTTGCTCTGCCTTGCGAAGTACTTCTGAAGCTCACGGATTTGTTTCTTGCAGAGCCTACTGATGTCTGTTAGGCCTCGTCCTCCTTCATGGCGGGGTAAAGTTATCCGCTCCAGTGCTGACCTCGGATGATGCACCCGGAACTTAGTCAACAACCTCCGCGTAGTCCTCTCTATATCTATTATTATTATTATTATTATTATTATTATCATTATTATTATTATTATTATTTGATGGAACACCACTATTATTTTTCTGCAATATGCTCACATCCTAAGTAACAACATATATTTTTTGTAATAACATTAGAGGATTACTTAATTGTGTAAAAAAATTAACAATATGTTTTGGCCCCCTGATGTTTATGTAATTCCTTGGGAATCAGGAACCATCATTAATTTTTAGCTTGTGACTCAACAAAATGAGTATTATTTGAACAATACACTCTACTCTAATGTGAAAGACACTTAATCTCTATCACTGTCTTCCTTAATCATAGGATTCATATTTCATTCTGTAAACAATTTACTGAGGATTTCAGCAGGTCTACAATTTTTGACAAGTATCGTGAATGCGATAAGTAATAAACAAGCTAACCATTATACTCTTCGCCGAACTACTGCACTTTTTATGTAATTGTTGCACATAGGATACTCTTCGCAGTTTTTGTTGTATATAATATTGGTTTTAGATATTTTTTGTTTAATTACAAAACATGAAAAAAATTCTTTTTTATTTAAATAAATTGATAATTTTTTTATTTATTGATCGATTTCGTTCAAAAACAATAGGGTTCTTCTTTTAATTAACACTAACTTACTCCCCAAATTTCAATACAATCGGATTTTTGTTCTTAAGTTATCGTGCTTACAAGAAACGTGACGGAGGGACGGACTGACGGACGGACAGACAGACAGACGGACGGACGGACAGACAGACAGACAGACAGACAGACGGACGGACGGACAGACGGACAGACAGACGGACAGACAGACGGACAGACAGACAGACAGACAGACGGACAGACAGACAGAAAGACGGACAGACAGACGGACAGACAGACGGACAGACATTTTGAAAGTTGTTTAGAATTCGATCACCAACACAGTGATATGAAAATTTCTTCTCTACGAACAATATTACCGGTTTTAGAAATGAGGCGATTGAATGCAATGTACTCTTCGTTTTGTATTGGCGAAGAGCATAATAGCAGCTATATGTGAACAGCAGCCAACTGTTCTTCGACCGCACATTCACAACAATATCTTTCAATTTCTGCAATACCCTCGTTTGGTCTATAGTCAATGAAACATCTATGTACTTTCCGACGACCGTGGCTTAATTTGAATGAAGCATCCATTATATTATTATGTTGAAAATACTTTGGCTAACGAAGCTGAGCAAAAAGGCTGGTATCGCAAAAAACTTATGTTTCGAAGTGTCTCTTTCAACGATCTTTAAGATTTTCTAGAGTTGATATAAAAATACCAAAAATCTTGTTTACGGTTCCTACCAATTCTGTCAATCAGTTTCGTACCTGGCCGAAATGATGGACGATATGGGTCTACCAATTTGCAGTATGTAAAAGAGCAGGCAAATATTCTAAAGGCGCAGGTACAGTCAAGACACATTCATCGGAAGGTATATAGACGTTTCATTGATTATAGACCAAACAATGAGGGTGTTGCAGATATTAAAAGCTGTTGTTGTTAATGCGCCAATGGTCGAAGAACAGCCCTTAAAGCAGCTTAACTATCGGTTTTCGATTCTGTCGCTGCAAAACGGGAATTTCCACACAACTATAATGAAAGACAACGAAATTGCCGATTATTTTTTACCCGAGAACGTGCGGTATATTTGCAAATTCCACCAAGGTCTCCCTCTATTAGCCAGAGAACCCGAACGATTTCTTACCCAACAAGATTATCGACTTTATCAAAAAGCTGAAGTTGCTGAGTAAAACATGCATACGGATTCTAGAAATTTGGGATAAGTGATACCTTAATGCAAAAACCGGAAAACGGCGACACTTGGAAGCCTGTCGTCTCCATGAGCCGCCAAACGTGCGACGCAGAAACCAGATACCATAGCTACGAGCTAGAAACGTTAGCCTTATAAGAAGCAGCGAAACGCTTCCGAAATTTCCTTTATGGGAGATATTTCACCATCATAACTGATTGCAATGCCATGAGGTTAACATGGACAAAGAAAAACTTGTTGCCGAGGATAGGACGGTGGTGGTTGGCAATGTAAGAATTTGATTTCACAGTGAAGCATCGATCGGGTACTCAGATGTGCCACGTGGATGCTTTAAGCAGAAATCCCGTTATAACACTGATAATTGAAGAGGGAGACTGGGTCTGCGGAGTTCAAGTCCAAGATGAAGATATACAGCTTATTAAGCAACACCTTCTGAATAAAGAGGCACTATAATGCTATAGTTTGCATGATAACAAAGTATGCAAGGAAGTCGATGGTACTCCTAAAATTTTAATTCCAAAAGAAGTCAGGTAGAGAGTGATAAAAATGTTTCACGATGATAATGGACATGGCAACGAACCTTACAAGCAATCAAAAATACTTTTACGTTTAACAACATGAAGCGCTTTGTAAAAGATATTCATTAGTAATTGTATTGCGTGTATGGTGTCAAAAGGACATACTGGTAAAAGGCAAAGTAAGCTACATCCGATCGACAAAGTGGCAGAACCTTTCCACACCTTGCACGTGGATCATGTGGGTCCGTTTTGTAAAACAGAATTGGGAAATACAAAAATTTTGGCAATAATAGATGGTTTTGTAAAATTTGGTTGGGTGGAAGCAGTACCTGATACTAAAAGCAAACAAGCTTTTCAAAAGTTAGAACAAATAATTTAATTGGTGCATTCACCAAAAAGAGTTATTATAGATAGGGGCAAAGCATTTGATTGCCGTGAATTTTTGTGAGAAATATTTTATTAAACATCTGAAAAATGCTATTGTATCACCACGCAGTAATGGACAAATAGAACGTACGAATAGAACCATACTAGAATAGTTAATAGCTAGTATTGAGGGAGACCATGAAAAATGAGACAACGAAATATGGAAGGTCCAACGAGGCATCAATTCGACAGTAAATGCGACTACAAATGTAGCTCCAAGCGAACTCCTCTCTGGTTTTATACCAGAAATGGAAAATGAGCTGAGTTTGAAAATTGGAAAAGGAACAAACCTTAGAAAATTCAGACCTGTAGCAAAAGACGTTGTGATTTAGTAGCCAAAAGAATGAAAAAATCCTGCGACAAGCGCCGAACAAAGGCCAAACAGGGGTGAGCCTCATAGACCTGATGGTGGCAGTGGAGTGCCTGACTATATCCCATTCACATGTCAACCTAATCTAACCTAACCTACCTAACTTGAGTAAAATCAATCGAACTTGGATAAGTTAGTACGTCATTATAAATTTTGTTATACTAGAAATTCTCCAAACAGCTATATCTCAGCAATATTGGGATTAGAGGACTAATATTCGGTATTGATAATTTCATTTATGAGAACTTGAATATATTCAAAGGAAATTATCAAATTCCGAGTGAGAATACCTTATTGTTTTGAACTTTTTTCGATTACTTCTCCAACTTATTGCACATTTCTCCATTCACTTTCTATTCCTTCCAAAAATAGATTTTCAAATTTCTATTGTTAGCTAAGTTGAAACACAAGGAATGTCAATGTCAGTAAGTTATATTTAAGAATTACCATTATTGCGCCGTCCTCTAAATGCTTAATGTGTCATTAATTATTCACTATCAGAACCAATTACACAAATAGGTAGTTATTTTTGTAAAGGTTAAGATAACTCTGTTTTAATATCGTGCTAATAAACCGACAAACGATAAATTATTCTTCTAACAGTGCACCGTGTCTCAATATGTAATACGGCGCGTGGGAGAAACGAGCAGGCTGGGTGCGGCTTAAACAAATTTCTAATGAATTTTGGTTGGGTTGGTTCAGATGAACAAAAGGATTGCATTATCTACAGGGTACAGCTAGAAACGGGTTTGTTTATTTTATAATTATCAACGAGAAATACGAACAAAACTAGACTCATTACTACTTTACAAATATAGGTACCTAATCTATTCGAGAAAGAACCACGCACATTTTTTAGGTAAAAATGGTGTCGGTCAAATAATTGAAATTCGAATATGTTGTACTTCTTGTCGTTGTGAACAAGAGCCTTAATGGGCGACCTCCGAAAATGGACAGTTTTTGAGCTACACTATAAAAAGATAGTATGGATGATGGTGTGTATTTACTATGACATGTTTTTAAACTGCATCGTAGCGGGGATATGGCTCAGTGGCAGAGCGTTCGTTTTGCATGTGAAACGCCCCGGGTTCGATTACTGGTATCATCAGAATTTTTTTATATACCATTCCTGTTTAATTACTACCATTTTTAAAACTTCATATACAATTTTACAACCATAGTTATTATTAAACTAGAAAATTAAAGAACAGGGCCATTAGACATAATTAAAATGGATTATATTTTTATTCCTGCTCCATAACTGCTACTGGATGTATATCCTCTTGTCGCGGTTTATGATCTGCATCAATAATATTTGCAAGCATTGCGGTGCTAGGATATTTAACTCGTGGCTGATGTCTGGCATATCCTAAGAACCATAATACTCTTGCAACATGTGCACATGAACCTAGTGTTCTGGCTGGAGTTTTACAAGTGCAGTAATACCCTAAGATCAGTTCATTATGTTCAACTAAGTCTTGTTCGTTAGCTTGTTGGATTACATCGTCATCAATAATGATATGCTATCTAGAGTTGGTATTTTGTTGCATTTCTGAAACGGGAATAAATTCACACTCTGATTAGACCTGGTTCATTTCAAATCTTTCTGAATCTTCTCTTTGTAATTTATCTTGAACATAAGCAGGTGCCAAGTTGACTTGATAAATTCCTACTGTCAGCTCCTTTAAATAATCTAAATTGTCTGGGAAAAAGGGGTATATGATTTTCAGTTAAATGAAACCATCTTGCATTTCTAGTGTGAAGGTTGTCTATTTCGATTTCTCTAGCATTATTTGAGCTAGTTCTGCGTTTGCTCCCTCCATAAATATTGGCTCTCGATATTTATTAAATATTGCTCCAGCAATCCGATAAAAGTCTCCAATATTAATAGCAGGGTGCATAGGAACGATTTTTTCAAAAAAAATTAAAAACAGATTTTATGTGAGCATTACATGTTTCTACTATCCACCTCGTTTTGGTAATCATTCTGGAATCATTAGCTTCTTCGGTATTAAGTTGTCGTTCACCACGCTCTAGACGTGATGGCATTTTGTAATTAATATCTATATTTTCAAGAAGTGGCAAAACGTCTGAATAACCATGGCCCACAATAAAAATGTCATCATTATTGAACCATTCTCGAAGCCCATTGGCATCCACTTCAAATTCATTACGGAGCATTGAGGCGTTATTATTACGCGAATCGGAGAAGTAAGGACCATGAATATCTAATATATACCCATCCGGGGCTACAACGAGGGCTGGATTTATCAAGTGACGGCCCTTATGGACTGAATATGATTGCCTCAGTGCTCTAAAATTGCTACTTTTCTGAATATAGGCAAAAGTTCCATCTGTGTATGCAATCGCTACACGCAGATCCCGATTAGAGTTCTAGAGTTTATTTGCAAAATCCGTCACATGTCTCCGTATATATTGCTCTCTTGTAATTGAATTCAATCCTTTATTTAGAGAAACAAAACGTACCATCAATAATCTTCTTACAGTGGTAATAACAAGACTTACAGCTTGCCTGCTCGTGTACCTGAAAACGACTTTTAAAAAATCATCAAATAATCCTTGACGAAGTTTGCATAGGAATAATAACAAATCTCTTTTGCTAATATGTCGATGAGTATTTTGGCCAGGTACAGGTACAGGGTCACAATATGTACACAAATCTTGAAATTGTTGGCATGTTATTGGGCTTATGGACCGGAACTCATCCTCTGTAAAACTATTTTCATCGTTAAAATCGGGTTTATCAATTCTAGATGATCGACGTAAAATCTGTAAAATATTTTGCAACTGTGCACCGTTTAAGCGATATGGTCTATTATAAAATTGCAAACCCTCCAACAGAAGTCATAGAACAAATCCATTGGCGTCTAAATGATGATGACAGCAGTGAGCTGATTCGGGTATATAAATATTTCTTATGATAAAAACTTTAACTCTACACTCGACAGAAAGTCTGCTTAGATTGTGTAACCCATTGCAAAACATACAAGAATTATTTGTGGTCTGCTTTAAAATATTTAATTTCTAATAATCAGGATCACGCGCTAATTCATCAATCTTGGCATTGACAGTTCGATTGCAATTAAGACATATGCGACAGTTAGCTTCAATATATCGAGGTGGCAAGTTAACATCTTCACGACGACTAATTACAATTTGGCGCTTGAGCTCATTTTCATTTCCAGAAATGCTAACCATTGCTCGTGGCTGCAAACCAATGTTACATATATAACAGTTTACTCTTCGCCTAAACATGTCTGGATTTTTAACAACCAAAAGTCAGACGCTTGTTATAGAATGTCTTCTATTGTTAACTAATACAATATAAAAGTTATAACAATAAACACACAAGTCACCAGTAATACTACGTACCTAAACGTTTAACTATCGTTAAGGAATATTATCATGTTTTTTAATTTTCAATTTTTAAAATTATATATTCAGTTTTAAAAATGATAGTAATTTAACAGGTATATAAAAAAAATTCTGGTGATACCAGTGATCGAACCCGGGACGTTTCAAAACGAACGCTCTGCCACTGAGCCATATCCCCGCTACGATGCAGTTTAAACAAATCTCATAGTAAATACACACTATCATCCATACTATCTGTTTACAGTGTAGCTCAAAAACTGTCCATTTTCGGAGGTCGCCTATTGAGGCTCTTGTTCACAACGACAAGAAGTACAACATATTCGAATTTCAGCTTATTTGACCGAAACCACTTTTACCTAAGAAATGTGCGTATTGGGACAAAATTCATTTACTATGAGATTATAAAAAGATGTTTCAGAATATTGTAATTGTAATAAAATATATTCTTTGTAGGATTCGGCAAACAGCAGAAACAGTATTCGAACTTGCATTCTAGTTGTGTTAGTAATTAAAAAAATCCAAGATAAATGTCACTGTAACGCTAGTATGCACATAGCCCTTACGACAATGAATAATAAGTTAAAAATGAGAACAAAAAGCCTTAACCTGAATTCATATACAGACCTTCTCTTAACACAATACAATGTGTTATTTTTGACATCTCTCCTTTTTGGTATTAAGTCTAGGAACTCAACAAATGAATAATGGAGCAGAGACAAAGAATAGAGACATTGTTTCCATGATAAAAATCAGACTTTTGCGACGCGACGGGTAGGTCATCTAGCCA
The DNA here is from genome assembly GCA_963583905.1 of Stenurella melanura. Lineage (NCBI taxonomy): Eukaryota > Metazoa > Arthropoda > Insecta > Coleoptera > Cerambycidae > Stenurella > Stenurella melanura. Next base: position 139,982,469 of record OY757312.1, read on the forward strand.
GATTACATCAAAAATACCCTCCAAGATGTTCTGAAGAAATTATTCGAACATGGACACCAAAATTACGACGAAAAGATGGTGTTGATGAGGATGCAAGGAAAATCAAAGCGCTCAGTTGGCGGCAAGTTGAGTGAAGAAATAGGAAAAGTGAGGACTCAACTAAGGTCGTAGCACTACTGATGATGATGATGTGCTACCAGAAGAAGGTGGAGAAAGAATTTTGATCGGAAGCCCAATTTCATCTCATCAGCTGTCGTCGGGCTAAGCCTGAATACCTGCACAAAATTTGATGTAATTAGTCACAACAAGTTGTTTCAATAAATTTTGACTGGATTATACACTCACCGGCAAGAAATTTGATCTATCTATAATTTAATAAAGGTTGAAGTTTGAAATTTTGTTCACCCTTGGGTCGAATTTAATGATTTAGTAAGTTAGGTAAATTCATAGAGACTGCTTTCGCGAATATGGTGAGTTTACAATACGTAGAAGATTTGGTATAGGCATGTGCACAAATGACTGAGATCACTGTTTTCTGTTTCGTAGTGTCTTGCATGATGGGCACACTATTGCTGTTTAGGCAAGAAGTCAGTTAGGCAAGGCAGGTAAGAGTAAAACAAACGGTAGGAATTAGTAGGGAGCTGATTGAGAGAATATGGTTTACGTGTAAGATGATCATCAAGAGCTCCAGAGTTGACCAGAAATCACAGTCGTTTTTTATTTGCTACAGGAGTGGGGCGTTCATTTTGTCTGAATTCACTAGACAGTCGTCAGAGATTATATCAAAGGATAGGCGAATAAAGCAATTTTGTAACATAAGTTATAGCGGCGGCTCGGTAAAGGTGTAGGATAGCGTGCGCAGGTAGGCTCGAATTTAATTAAGAGCTATGAATGCTGATAGACACATAGAACATATCCTAGAGTTACGTAAACTTTCCTTTGCACCAGTTGGGAATAACTTCAAGCTGATGCATGGAGACAACCACATGTTAAAAGAATTGTTAGATTTCTCTATGGGACAGAAATACCAAGTATGATTTCGTCAGTACATAGCCCGGACTTGAACCCCATTGAGCATATCTGGAATATGCTCTATAGAAGAATGGGATGCCGCATTCCTGTCCCTGATAGCTGATAGATACTTAGTGCAGGATTGATTGAATAATGGGACAGAATTTAACGGGATTATATTCGACATCTTTTGTCATTTTTTAATCATTTTTCTACAGTTCATATTAAGAGTGTAGTTTTCCATATTTATTGTCATAGGTAAAAAATGCTATAATGTGGTCAGCGTTTGATTTGAAAACTTCTATCTTCGACCAAAACGCAGATATCGGACTGATTCAGAAAATAGATTGTCTAGACTAGATGTGGTTTGAAAATGATACATGTTGGAATATGGCCAATGGCCATGCTGCCTAAATAATCTACGAGATATTTTAACTTAGTAGGTAGGAAAAGGATGTGTTTTTCATGATATGGTGCTATATAAACTAATTCTTTTTCGGAAATTATAAAACACGTGATAATACTTTATATGAACATACCATTAAAATCGGTCCAAAATAAAAAAAAATTCAAACATTAAACCTCAAAATTATTGGTGAATTCAATTCTGTACCGTTAACTATATTTATTTTATTTTTTTTTTGCTCTAGAGTGAAAGTGACATTTTAAAATCTGAGTGACAACCGAGAAATATGATTTTTCAATTTAAATCGTCTATGAATTATTGAAAATTGTTTTTTCATAACGGGTCAAAAACTAAAAAAAACAACCATATTTCAGCAACTTCAAATCTTCAGCTATTTTCTAATCTGTGATGGAAACCCACTTTTTCCATTCTACAGAAATTGAATTAAAGTAGTTCGGTATTGGTTGGTTCTTCTTGTCATCTTTCAAATTTCATTTGATTGAAAAATAACTAGAGAATGTCCAACTTTTCACGTTTCTCCGATCTGTGGTTGAGTTTTCCAGGTAATCGACCTCGGATTCGTGATCAGCAGACCCCGGCTCAGAGGTAGTTATGACGTAAAAGCCAGAGTCGGCTTTGCTCAATATGAACTGTATAAACATTTTCATGCGCAATAATACAATATTTTACGTTATGATTACATCTAGTGAATTCCGTAACATTTAAAGGTAAATGGCCCCGAAACAGTTATAAGTCATACTTTGATGCACTTATTGTTAGATGCACAAACATAAACGCTTAGTAACTATACCTTATTAGGATAATAAAAATATATTATTTGCACTTGTTCTAAATCGTCCGAAATAAAACTACGGCGCCTGTCACTGAATATCCCACTTGTGTTGTGAAAAAGGATTGTTCAACCGTTCAACGTCCACTTCTTTGCCACACACAAAAGTGTTGAAAAACTGGGGTTGTTTCTTAACACTGTTATGTATTCAATTTGTATTTCACTCAGCAATATCCCCGGAGACTCTAAAAATATATTGATGTAGATCAAATACCTGTAATGTTTATTACATCAATTACTGTATACTGATCTGTTACCGCAGTTCCAGAAAATCTTTAATCTACGAAGGTACTGTTTTATTTAATGGAAAACCACTCGACGCCATAACAAATCACGACACATTTACTTCTATTAAATCTACTGACAAGTCGGTAGTGTTGACTCCATAATGCGTATGTGCATTTAAACAATCTCACATGGCACTGGTCATTGTGTAATAAATTAATAATAATTGTTGGACCTTTTTTATTTCAAATACTTTCTGTATGTTTGAAGTCTTCTGCAAAATATAAAACGCAACCTGCTGTTTATCTTACTATTATTATTGTTTACCGTATCCTATTTGCTGTCGTAAAAAAGCAGAAAGAGAGTGACAAGCGTGGCGGTGACTTTGTGGTGTCGAAAATTCTCTTTATATTTTTTTAAATTATGTGCACAGACAAAAATTATATTTTAAATTGAAAATTGTTTAATATAGTTGGAAGAAACATATGGGAGATGTTTACATTTGCTTAACTGATATAAAAAGTTGAAGTGGCGTATGCCGTTTAAAGTGCCGAGTTTTTTGTTTTCAATTAGACAATCAGACCGACGCGCGACGCTGCAGGTGTATATAATGTGCGGCCGAAGTCTGGTATTTTTTATCCACCAGTTTCAGTAAACATCTCTTACATCTACTTGCTCAACAACACCAAATAAATAATTTCTCCAAACCAATAATAAATTATTTATTTATTATTTTATGAGTTTTATGCCATACTTTTTATTTCTTACCGCAAAAGTAGGTATTTGTTTCCTATAAATAATGTATTTATTTGCTTATGTGAATCATACAAGACATTATATTTATCTGTGTGTGAAGACCGTCTCTGGCATAACTACTTTTGCGCCGGGCTCTGGTGATCAGCGACCCAAAAAAACCTTCTAGATACGATTTTCGAAGCTTAATTTCAATTTTTTAAAGAAATCAGATAACAGTTAATATTGGAGGGTACAAATGGGGTAATTTTGGCGTTCTGGGAGTTAAGGGGGTGCGTTGGCGAATAGTTGTCTAGTCATGAATGACCTTTGGGGTCCATAAAACACATGCAATTTTTTTTTCTGTTCCACCTTCTGTAACATTTTTACTTATTTTCCCAGCTTTTAGCCTAGACTATAGGTAATTATGAGTTCCACAAGAAACAGAAGATTTTCTGAACAGATACTTTCTTAGGTCATATCTACTTATAAATTTAAAGCCGGTTCATAGTCCACCTGAATTAGGAAAGAAATTCAGATTTTCAGAACTAACGTTTTATAGAAAAGCTACCATTAATTTTAAAACGGCGGGTGAAATCGAAATCTTGAAAAGGAGCAAATGTTCAAAATTAAATTTTTTACAGGGGTGTTATGACAGGAAAATTCATATTCCCAAGTTATTAATGGATTTTTAATGTAATGAGGGGTAGCTAAAATGCGCCTTTTTTAATTTACGTTAAAGCTTTTAAGAAATCGCTATTGCTTATGGCGCATTTTCATTGGAAATTTCCTGCTGAAAATTTTTGATCCTCACAAGTTTGTCGAAAAAAAAAACTCCATTTTTGAGGTATAAGCAATTTCATTAAAATTTGATGTACACATATTTCAAGACTGCGGAAAGGCGCTTTTAAAAATCACTTTTTCTTTTTACACTTTTCGATTTGGCGTACAGTTTCATAGTTAATGGTGGTCGCCAAAAACGCCGAAATTCGTATTTATTTGTATAAGTATGTATAGATATGACTATTGTCTAAATGTTATTTGTGGCATTATTAAGTCTTTGGGACTTTCTGCCACACGTATTTTTTTTAACCGGTGCTCGGGGAATGTACAAAATATCACAATTAACCAGTGTGTTACTGGGAAATAAACTCTACGCCTGTGAATTTACGTCAAAGGATTAGTTAGATGTTGCTTTTTTAACAAATAACACAAATAAGTATAAAAACTTGGAACTAAATATTTCGCCGACGTTTCGGAAATCTAATCTGTTTCTTTTTCAAGGCTTTTTTTGAAAAATCATTTTTGCTTTGTACGATAAATACACAGCTCTAAGAATGTTTGTTATATTCAGTATCCATAGATACTAACTATTTACATAGAACTGTTGATATAGTTAACAGTTTTATTAATTTTCATACAATGTTAACTTTGTGAAGTTCTTCTTTTAACATTAGCAGCCAGGTTGTACATGCATCTTCGGAACAATTCGACACGCATCTATCCTCATTCAATAATATTATCGCTGATTCTTTAATATTACACTTTTTTATACCCTCGCCTATCACAGGTGGGCCTACGGTCATAAAATCTTCTGATTATCTGACAGGGGAATCGTGTACTGAAGGTATTTGTAAACTTAATGCTTTTTATATTAACATCCAATGTCTAAAAAACAAGGTAAATGAAGTTGAGTATTTTTTATCACATGAAAGGGTAGATCTGTTGTGCCTGACTGAGACGTGGACTTCTGAAACCGAAATAAAAAATATAAATATTTCCAACTTTCAGTTGGTAGCATATTATAGTCGTGAACATTTTCGCCATGGGGGAATTGCTATATACAAAAGTAATGATCTTTAATATGAAATGGAAGCTCTCGGTAATATAAAAAATTACTGTATCGAGAAACATGCAGAATTTGCCACCATTGAATTAATTAAAGATAAGATTATCATTTTATGTACCTACAGATCACCTCTTGGTGATTCCAATTTATATCTTAGCTTATCGAATCAAGTTCTTGACCAACTGTCTTTAAATAAATTTGTTATTGTATTAGGAGATTTCAACATTAATTTTAATATAAGTTGCCAAAATGTGATTGCCTATAAAAATTTCTTCTTATCATATAACCTTACAGAAAGGATATTTGAAGATACTAGGATAACTGCAACAACCAGTACCAAAATAGATAATGTTTTTACTAACTTAAATGATAGTTTACACTGTAAAGTAGTTGAGCCGCATCTTTCTGATCATAAGGGCATAATAAACACAATTATAATACCTAAGAATAGTAATGACAATAAATGTGTTTGTTACAGGCCAATGTTTAAGAGCAACATAATTAAATTCGTCAACAAACTTGAAGTTGCTAATTGGAATAATTTCTTTCGATCACAGTGTCCTAATGATAAAGCTAATTATCTTTTACATGTGTTATCTGATACATATAATGAGTGTTTTAAAGCTAAAAGAATAAACATTAAACACAATAAAAGAAATAGGCTTCGATATGATAATCGATTAACTAAATTTAAAAATACTCTTGATGCTGTTCAAACTGTAGCCGTTGCCAGTGGAAATGAGGATAATATAAATCTTTACAAAATGTAAAAATGTGAATATAAAAGAGAAATTAATAAAGCTAAATTGGAAAACAATGATAAGTATATAAACAATAGTTCAAATAAACAGAATGCTGCATGGAACATTATAAATAGGGAGATACGTAATAATATACATATTAAACCTAATAATCTGACTCCTAACCAATTTGCTGACTACTACTCTGATGTTATTGAAGAGATCATGTCGAATTTTGGAAATGTGTATGTGTAATCATTATAGCTATCTGAAAAGGTTGCCTAATCCTAATCATTCTTTCTTCCTGGCTCCAGTTACCTGTGATGAAATTCGAATTATCATTAATCAGTTAAAAAATTCTAAATCTAGTGATATTTATGGCTTAAGTAATGAACTTATTAAATTAGTGGGTGAAATATTAATTGATCATATTACAGATTTGATAAATTGCCGTATCTTGTGTGGTATTTTTCCAGATTCTTTAAAGATTTCACAGGTAATTCCAATATATAAGAAAGGCGATTATAATGAACCCGCTAGTTTTCGACCAATTTCAATAATACCAGTTATAGGAAAAATATTTGAAATTATACTTAAAAATAGATTTTTGGATTATTTAGAGCATTATAATTATATTAGTCAATCTCAATTTGGCTACAGATCTGGAAAATCAACAATACTGGCACTTAGTGAAATTATTACAAATATTTTGGAGGCGTTTGAGAAAAAAGAGTTTTGTACTGCTAAATTCTATGATCTATCCAAGGCCTTTGATACTGTGAGTCATGATATATTATTGGCTAAGATTGAATATTATGGTGTTAGAGGCACTGCATTAAATCTGTTTGCCTCATGCCTCGGGAATAGATCTCAGTTTATAAAATATAACAATGAAATTTCCAAACAAAAATTTATAAAATATGGTGTTCCTCAAGGATCTGTCTTAGGTCCTGTGCTTTTTATATTATACGTAAATGATCTCTTTTTAATTTTAGACAATAATAATGTACGTCTAGCTGCCTATGCAGACGATACAACTTTGTTGTTTAGAAGTCAATCTTCAATAGATAACACTAATAATATTAACTTCTCTGAAAATTTGCTTGAAAAATGGTGCTCTAGTAACTTGTTAAGTTTAAACCTAGACAAAACCAAAACGCTTGACTTTGCTGTGAAACCAGCTAATACTAATATTAATAATGTGCCTGTAAAAACTTTGGGTATTTTCCTTGATTCTTCCCTAAGTTTTGCTCATCATACTAATGATTTGTGTAAGCGTTTATCAACACACATATTTCTACTAAGACAGCTACAGAGTAAACTGAGTGAAAATTATTTAAAAATAGCATACTTTTCTATTTTCCATAGTGTAATGGTGTATGGAATAATTCTATGGGGTAATACCTGTAGTGCGAATCAGGTTTTTATACTTCAGAAAAGAGCAATCAGAATCTTAGTTAAAGCAAAGTCTACTGATTCATGCAGACCTCATTTCAAGAATATGAGTATTATGACCTTACCTGCTAGTTATATTTATTATTGTTTGTTGTATATTAAACAGAAATTTAAAGAAGGGACTGTTCTCACTCGGGGGAATGTTCATGACTATAATACTAGAGAAAGGAAAAACTTATGTCTAGAAAGTGTGCGCCTCAGTAGGACGAGTACTTCCTTTTTGAACTTGTAAAAAAAAATGTTTAATGCTTTACCGCAAGAGTTAAAAAAAGAGGATGTAAGTATCAAATGTTTCAAAAAAAAGGTCAGGGTATTATTAATTGAAAATAGTTTTTATACTATTGTTGAATATTTTTAGTACTTCAGTACACTATCTACCTGATATTCTTTCTGCTTATTTTTTCTTTTTTGTCTGTTTATGTACTACTTGTCTTTCTGTTTTTTTAATCTTTATGTATTTATTATTATGACGACTGTATACACTATTGTGTAAAATTGAGAAAAAAAAATATTATTTCTTTTTTGCTATCCGCCTCTTTTGTTAAAATTTTTGATGACTCCTTTATTCTATGTCCGTTCTCCCAAGAGTGTTCGCAGATCTTGGACTTCTCAATTTCATTTTTTCCGATATAATTTTTGTGTTCACCCAATCTTACACTAAACGGTCTGGATGATGTACCAACGTAGTATTTGTTGCACTCACACGGAATACTATATGTGCAGTTTTTTGAATTTTGCTCGTGGTTCTTCGGTTATGAAGGTTTTATCGACAAAATCCTCAGGGTATTGGTTATTTATAAGAACTTCTTTTAGAAACAGCTTCTCAATGTTTAGTATTTCATCATTAGTAGAAATGATATTGGCCATACCATACAAACATTTTATAACACGTGCATCGACTGTTTTGGGTTGAAATTTAAATATCTGTTGGTATGTGTTGGTTTTCTATAAACCCTTGTTTCAATAGTACTATTTACTCTTTTAATTAAAACATCTAAATGTGGTAATTCATTTCTAGTTTCCTTTCCTAAAGTAAATTTAATAGAAGGTTCTTTATTATTTGAATGTTCTTTAAAACTCTCTAGTAACTCAATACCGTGAGTTTTTCCCTTTTCTAGCTTTTCGTATGACACTATTTACTTTTAATGATTGGCACAAACTGCCATTTAATGCCTGGCAAAGAAACAAACTAATTTTTAACCATGAGTACTGTATAATCTCTCCACAACCCGCCGACTTCATTTCGTGTAAAACTAGTTTCATTTTCAAGTAATCTCTGATTGATTATCCTGTTTTGTTAGTTCTGAGGTAAATATTTTTTGATTGATTTGATAAACATTCATTTAGGATTGGTTGATCAACATAATCAATCCTCGCCGATCCTCTCGCTACAGCGAATTCGAAATATCTAACAAATCAAAGGATTCTATTCAAATAGCATGTGTACGAGCCATTCATTATTTTTTATTGTGTACTGGTTAATGTATTATCATGGAACAAGTAGAATTCTAATTGGCTGTTTTATTAATGGTGTGAATGAGAAAAAGATGAGGGCATAAGAGAGAATATAATATACCACATGTCCCAAAAAAGGTATGTTCTCACTACAAAATCGCCAATAATACGCGCATAAAAGGACTGTAGTACATTATAGATGCGACTTACTAGGAGACAGAAAATGCCAAATTACTATTTTAAAACAAAATTAATATTAATGTATAGGGTGTTCAGATTTCTCTATCCAAATCGCGTATTATATAAATTGTGACTATTGAACCAGATGAAAGTTGTGTATTTTTATTTCCTTGTGAATTTAACGCATATAAAGACGAAATGTTCATAATGTAAATAAATACACATCTTTATATAATAATAATTTATTACTTCAGGTACTACTTACCTTAAGTTTAAAAAGGGTAGCATCGAAGATCCAGCAACTATAGTAGGCCAGTCATTTTAAACAACAAACTGGAATTAATTACAAAACATTTCAAACTTTAATGAATGGTTTGTATTCACGTAAGAAAAAAATATAAAACTTTGCCCCCTCCTACGAAGCCGGCAAGATTATTTAAATTGTAAAAATAGTTCGACACCTCTCCACATAAACCGCTCTAACTTTCTCTAGACAAAATTGCCCCCCTTTTTTGGGCTAGATCGAATGTAAATTAAATTTCCAATCGGACGATGTCGGGTGCGAATATCTTACCCAGCTCCGGAGGCTAGATGTGGGCAGCCAAAGTGAAAGGCCCGAGGATTTCGCTTCTCGAGTGACACGGCCCAGCTTCGAGGGCCATATTACCCAACCTAAGGCTCACAGAGGCTCGATAATACACTTTGTGGAAAATTGAACGAGAAATCGAATGGCACAAACCGCGGGCCGCTACGTGCAATAGTTTCGGAGATATGACCCCTCGAATTCACCGGAATGTAAAAATAGGATTTTTTTCGCTCTTTCGGAGGCTCTATCTCGAGAATGGAAGCAGATATCGAGCTGCGGATTACGCCATTCAATACCTCTCTTGAATTTTTTCAGATTTTTGCCGGCGCCTTGACTTTTTCATAAAGTTTTGCACATAGACCATTTAAAAATTAACGCGATTTCGACACTTCGCTTGAGGCCCTCTAACTTTTTCCAGGCAAAATTGACACCCCCTTTTTTGGACTGGATCGATTGCAAGTAAAATTTGCCATCCGATGATGTGGGGCAAGAATTTCTTACGGAGTCGGGTACGGGAGGTATGGGTCGTCAAAATGGGAAGCCCGAAGATTTTGCTTCTCGAGCGACACGGGCCCGACTCGGGACCCGTTGCTCGGAAACGACTGTGGAGGCTCGAGAAATCCTTGTTGTAGATAATTAAACGAGAAATCGAAAGGAGCAATGCACAAGTTCGTACGAGCTCCCGTTTCTGAGATATGGTCTGTCAAATTGGCCAGAAGGTAAAAATCGGATTCATTTTTTACAATTTAAACAATCTTGCCGAGAGGCAAAACTTTATATTTTGTTTCTTGCGTGAACATACAACTTTCATCGAAGCTTGAAATGTTTTGTAATTAATTCCAGTTTTATATAAATCACAGGTTAAATTGGTTGGCCTACAGGCCCATCACCTGCCTTTTAGTCTTCTATAAACCCCTTACATCTGTCGTAAACAACAGAGTGTATGACCACTGTGTGTTCAACAACATATTAGCCTTCAAACAAAAGGGTTATGTGAGAAAATGCTTTGGTTGCAAGAAACAGCTAGTCATAGATTCTGTAATGATGAGACAGGCCCAGGTAAAAGGCGAAATATACACACCTACTACATCGACCATTCCAAGACATTCGATTCCGTTTCACATAATTGGCTGCTAAAAATTCTGGAAATGTATAACATATCTCCGGATGTATGGAATCTGCTTGCCTTTCTCATGAAGCGCTAGATAACCAGTTTTAACATCAGCAAGGCCAACATTTGGGAAATAAAAATCAAAAGGGGAATATATCAGGGAGATGCCCTAAGCCCGTTCTGGTTTTGCTTGGCCATAAACTCACTGAGTCAAATAATCAGTAAAACATGTGCAGATTTTCGCATGCAAGTAAGGGACCGCCCAAAGTTCAGCCATTTACTTTTTGTCAACGACTTGAAGCATTACGCTGAAACTGAAGAACAACTAGAGACATTAATCGCTATCACCAAACTCTTCAGCAATTCAATAAGAAAGAATTTCGGTCTCGAGAAATGTGCCACCGTATATGTGGTAAAAGGCTTCCTTCGGCAACGGTTAGGGGATATTCTAGAAATCGGTGCCCTACACTCAGAAGACACTTACAAGTACTTGGGAATACAGCAAAATCTAGTCATCTCACATACAGCCATAAAAGAAGAATTTAAGAATAAACGTAGATATCACCAAACTGCTCAAAAAAGAAATGTTATCTCCGCCATTAACACCTGGGTAACGCCTACACTCACCTACGCTTTTGGGTCGTTAAATGGGCAGTAGTGGATTTAGATAAACTTGATAAAATCACCAGGCGTTCATTAAATAAAATTTAATGATTAAAATGCAACATTGCCTCCCGTGATCGAGATCCGGAGCCAACCGTACAACCACGCCACGCAGTGCCGTGGTGTTAGGACGGTTGGGCGAATTGCAGCCGGTTCGGCTCAATAAAATTTACGTTTAAAAGACGAAACTCATGCTGCCTGTGGCGGCTTAAAATTGTCATTAAGATTGAACATGTTTAAAACTTAAACACTCTAATTCACTGTAAACTAACACTGTAAATTTTTTTATTTTTCACTGATAATTTTGTTGCTTAGACGGGAATAAACTCAATGGAAAAGACTCGTTCGAGGCAATTGTGCCCCAACAGTCTGCTCGCCGTTGGATAGTAATAGTAGTTGAAAGGAAATTGAGTTGGGATTTTTATAAGGCTTATCGGTCAAAAGGGCATTTTAATAACAAAAAATGACAAAACTACAAAAATTAAAAAATACAAACAGATTACAAACAATAGGAAAGAAAAAGAGGATAGGTATAGAATAAAATTATGGTGGTGAAAAGTGTATGATAGACAGAAGTTTTGGTAGAGAAAGAGTGTGGTTAGAGAGGTTGCCGAAAGATAAACAACGCCTGATATGGTAAGGGGTGTTTCATTTGGAAAGGGGCATTATGCATTCTGATTTGGGTAATGTTGCGCGTAAGCGGGCTATCGCCCAGTCGAAAAGCGTAGAATATCTGAGATGTGTCCCAGACGCAGTCCGCTAATGGTGTAATGTCGTTACAACGATGATATATAAATCTCTGAGGGAGCTGTATCTGCCGAATCAGAAATGAGGCGCATAAATTTATGCTCAAGAACTTGAAGCTTTTTCATTGTCGTGGCCGGGATGGTGCACCACACCGGCGCCGCGTATGTGATGGCCGTCCTGATCACCGTCGCATACAATAATTTTTTGTTGTTTCGATTTAGTCCGCTACCCCTTGCCAGGAGCGAATACCGACTCCTGGACACGGAGTAGACCTTTCGTACCGTCTCGTTCACATGTGAACTGCCTTATACCCTTTCCAATGAATTTAATATAACGGTTCGTATATATACTTAGCGGGTCAAATGATATGCCGGCGAGATGTAAGTAACGTCATCACATCACCTTCCCACGAACAGGAATGGCAAAAAAATATAATATATCGATATATGAATCATTTGATACATCACAAGACTAATATCGATATATTCTATATATCAACAAAAAATTATCGATATTTCTATTTATCGATATATTTCAATTTTTGAGAGCGGGGGATTTTTTTTTCTAGAAATTTTTAAGGCGCGGGAGGGGGAGGGGGTGTCATTTTTCTACGAATTTCTTCTGTTCTTCTTCCTTGATATTCCATAATTCATAACGTGCTTGCTCCTTTCCTCTATTCTTCATGGTTTCGAGTTTCACATATATCTACGTGTAAATGCATATGCAAGTATTATTTAGAAAAATATCGATATTTGAACCCGATATATTATTGCAACAAAACAACAATATGAATATATTCATGTGTTAGGATCAATATATCGATATTTATTTTTTATCGATATATCGTTGCCATCCTTACCCATCAGTGACAATGGCACGAGAATCATGTTGGTAGTAGAAGAATGACGGACTAGGATTGGACAGGAACGAAGCGAGTACCCCACTCTGAAAGTACTCTACGGGCAACAGGCCATGAGCAACGGGCAACGGGCAACGAGCAACGGGCAATGGGCAACTTTCGGCATCAGGCCATGAACAACGCCATAGGCAACGCACAACGGGCATCTGGTAAGTTTTTCAGTGTTCAAATCAAAGGGGTCACCGTTTGTGAGGTTAGAAAATTTAGTGTTTCGTTCCGTGGCTACTCCGTGAACTCATCAGTAAGACTGAAGTAGCCACTTAGCGGGTTAAATGATATGCCGGCAAGATGTAAGTAATGTCACATCATAGTCAGCTTGGACGACACATTTACTCCACTTAAACTTTCTTCTCCCGTTCCCAATGCCCCGCTAGAAGATAGGAAATCAAGGCTCATCTCATGGCGTGAAAAGTCTCTCCATGGAAGATAATCCAGCTCTGCTATCGGCGGATTATATCGAATGAAAGTTGTCTTTATCCCATCTAAAAAAAGGATACCTCCATCTAGAGACTGAAGGTTTTATTACAGATATGCAGGATAAAGTAATCAAAACAATAAGTTATGAGACCAATGCAGAAAGTGTAACCAAGTTCCCTACTGTGTGGGTGCTAGAGTTAGAATGAGAATTTTCAAATAAGAAATTAGACACATTCATTTTAGGATTTTAATTTGCTAGTATAACCAGAACTCAGGTTATCGAAAGAACGCAAAGATTTCATTATTTTTTTCACACATAGTTGTACTCTTAGTTCTCATAGCTAGTTATTTTTTTCTGCTGTTTGCAAAATCCTATAAAGAATATGTTTCAATACAATTATAAGCAAACAAATAATAATTCACTATTAAACAATTGCAGTATGCGTTTAAAAGCGTGTTTTTTAATTCTTTAAAATTCTTTATTACTTCCACATCCACGTAGTGGATTGGACGTATAGTAATTGTAAAAAAAAATATTTTTTTTTTCCTGAAATAGGTTTAGAATGTCATGAAACGTCGAGATTTTAAATTCGAGTCAAGAAAAAAATTTCTATTTATCTGTCTGTCGGTCTGTCTGTCTGTCACTTTTTTGTCCGCACGTTTTCTCCGGAACGGTTTAAGATATTTATTTGAAATTTTGTACACGTATATATTATAACAAGATCTGGAACAGGATTGTGTTTTAAACACATCCGGTGAAGGGTTGGGGATAAATAGGGGTAAATAGGGGGAAATAAGTAAAGCAAGATGGTAAGAGTACAGAGACTTAAAATTTGGTGTATATGTACTAGAAATCAAGACCTGAAAATTTTTTATAATATTTTTCCATCCCCCACCACCACCCTACTCCATTATTAAAGGGGTTGATAAAATAAAATTGACATATTCACTTGAAATTTGGTATAAGCATATATTATTATAATGACATCTGGAACTAGATTATATTTTTTAATTATTCTGTTGAAGAGTTGGGGGTTAAATAGGGTATGTACTTGAAGCCAAGGCCTCAGATTTCCTTATAATATTTTTCAACCTCTCACCAACCCCACTCCATTACTAAAGGGGTTGATAAAATAAAATTGAGATATTCACTTGAAATTTGGTACACATATGTATTATATGGAACATATATAAATAGGGAGAAACGTAATAATATACATATTAAACCTAATAATCTGACTTCTAACCAATTTGCTGACTACTACTCTGATGTTATTGAAGAGATCATGTCGAATTTTGGAAATGAGTCTAGTAATCATTATAGATAGCTATCCGAAAAGGTTGCCTAATCCTAATCATTCTTTCTTCCTGGCTCCAGTTACCTGTGATGAAATTCGAATTATCATTAATCAGTTAAAAAATTCTAAATCTAGTGATATTTATGGCTTAAGTAATGAACTTATTAAATTAGTGGGTGAAATATTAATTGATCATATTACAGACTTGATAAATTGCTGTATCTTGTATGGTATTTTTCCAGATTCTTTAAAGATTTCACAGGTAATTCCAATATATAAGAAAGGTGATTATAATGAACCCGCTAGTTTTCGACCAATTTCAATAATACCATTTACAGGAAAAATATTTGAAATTATTCTTAAAAATTGATTTTTGGATTATTTAGAGCATTATAATAATTATATTAGTCAATCTCAATTTGGCTACAGATCTGGAAAATCAACAATACTGGCACTTAGTGAAATTATTACAAATATTTTGGAGGCGCTTGAGAAAAAAGAGTTTTGTACTGCTAAATTCTATGATATATCCAAGGCCTTTGATACTGTGAGTCATGATATCTTATTGGCTAAGATTGAATGTTATGGTGTTAGAGGCACTGCATTAAATCTGTTTGTCTCATACCTCGGGAATAGATCTCAATTTATAAAATATAACAATGAAATTTCCAAACAAAAATGTATAAAATATGGTGTTCCTCAAGGATCTGTCTTAGGTCCTGTGCTTTTTATATTATACGTAAATGATCTCTTTTTAATTTTAGACAATAATAATGTACGTCTAGCTGCCTATGCAGACGATACAACTTTGTTGTTTAGAAGTCAATCTTCAATAGATAACACTAATAATATTAACTTCTCTGAAAATTTGCTTGAAAAATGGTGCTCTAGTAACTTGTTAAGTTTAAACCTAGACAAAACCAAAACGCTTGACTTTGCTGTGAAACCAGCTAATACTAATATTAATAATGTGCCTGTAAAAACTTTGGGTATTTTCCTTGATTCTTCCCTAAGTTTTGCTCATCATACTAACGATTTGTGTAAACGTTTATCAACACACATATTTCTACTAAGACAGCTACAGAGTAGACTGAGTGAAAATTATTTAAAAATAGCATACTTTTCTATGTTCCATAGTGCAATGGTGTATGGAATTATTCTATGGGGTAATACCTGTAGTGCGAATCAGGTTTTTATACTTCAGAAAAGAGCAATCAGAATCTTAGCTAAAGCAAAGTCTACCGATTCATGCAGACCTCATTTCAAGAATATGAGTATTATGACCTTACCTGCTAGTTATATTTATTATTGTTTGTTGTATATTAAACAGAAATTTAAAGAAGGGACTGTTCTCACTCGGGGGAATGTTCATGACTATAATACTAGAGAAAGGAAAAACTTATGTCTAGAAAGTGTACGCCTTAGTAGGACGAGTACTTCCTTTTTGAACTTGTCAAAAAAAATGTTTAATGCTTTACCGCAAGAGTTAAAAAAAGAGGATGTAAGTATCAAATGTTTAAAAAAAAAAGGTCAGGGTATTATTAATTGAAAATAGTTTTTATACTATTGATGAATATTTTCAGTACTTCAGTACACTATCTACCTGATATTCTTTCAGCTTATTTTTTCTTTTTTGTGTGTTTATGTACTACTTGTCTTTCTGTTTTTTTAATCTTTATGTATTTATTATTATGACGACTGTATACACTATTGTGTAAAATTGAGAAAATATATGTATATATGTATGTATGTATGTATGTATAACGACATCTGGAAATAGATTACTTTTTGAGACGATTCCATTGAAGGGGTGGGGATGTAAGTAAAGGCAAATAGGGGAAAATGAGTAAATCACGCTGTGTAAAGTACAAATACTTGAGGTTTGGTGCGTACCTATACTAGAAGCCAACCCCTCAGATTATAACATTTTTCAATCCCAACAAATTTTAATATCCATGTTGTCTATTTTCTCGCATTTTTACGTCTCAACGCCGACAGACGGCTAGCGTCGTTTTTGTAAAACCTTTGAGTTTGATAAATTTTCATAACTAGATTCATATTCTTGTATCTGGCCTGGCCTGGCGTCGTTTTTGTAAAATTTGTATATTTGATAAATTTTAATACCTAGTTTAATATTCTTGCATTTTTATGAAACTCATTTTTTACGTAATATTAATGTACATCCTATTACAATTACTCTGAGTTGCGTAACTTTAAATTTTTTATCCGCAGCTTAATAAAAGTTTGAAAATTTCCAAAACTTTTCTTTATTTCTATCCCCTGCACATTTTGTAGATTTTGTAAATATCATGTCAGACTTGAAAGTTAGCCAAGTTCATTTTCAATGTTTTAACGAAACTTGCAAAATTGCAACTTCTATAATTTTTTTTACGACATCTGCCCCTAATATTATAAAAATTCTATGACCAATTATTTCCGCATACTAAAGTGCAAATATAGTCAAGAAGTTTACCTTTAAAGAAACTTGGAAGGAAAATCTGGATGTGGAAGTAGTGACTCCTTAGGCAGCGGTTTTTTTTATACCGAAAGAGAAACCCGTTAATTTAATAAATTTAAATATATTTTATTACACTAAAGTTAATAAAAAGGTGATCTTGTAATCCACAACACGATTACAGCTTTATATAAATTTTGTAACATATATAACTGAAACAACATACTTTTTCAATGATAAGAATTTCAAAGGAAACGAAATTCCGGCTGGAAACAATATTATAATAATATTAACTAACAGGATTAAGGAAAAAAACTAAAATGCAAATTAAATTAATAAAGCGTGCCATGACTGCAGCGGTCACGCATTGAACAATCCCGCGTTTTACCCATTAAAGTGTATTTGAAAACTTCGAAATCGTTTGGATACAAACATCAAGCAGAGAAGGAAACGTATAACGATTTATATTCAGCGAAATATTAAAAATGTTCATCATTCTAACTTGGCTGATTCTGTATCAAATCTGTAATAAGAGAGTTTCAAAGACTGCTATTACGTTATTCGTATAGTTATAAGTTATTAGCCGTTCTTCGTTTTAGATTTAAGATTAGATTAGATAGTTTTATTCGCGGAAACTATGAGTAATGGTTTTAGGTGAGGAATATCTCTTCGAGAATACTGTTATGAATATTACAAATCAGGGGAAAGGCGTGCAGTAGAGTGGATCCATCAAATATTAGGTAATGTTTAAAACAGCTAGTTTAATATTGTCGAAATTAATCACTGGCTATTTGATTGCAATTTTAACGCAACTGGTGTGAACTTCTTGAAAATAAAATGTTGGAGAAGGATATTCCGCTACCATTGGATAGTACCTCGCTGCTATACATAGTAACCATAAATGAAAATTTTAAATACACATTTTGGGAGTTTATTAGGTTCTGTCGTGTCAAAACATAGGTTTAGATCAGTTCCTCTGTTCTTACACACTGTTTTTTATATCACCCCCTTACCATTGCCTTGTGTGTGTTACGTGTTAAACAAAGGCGTAATGAAGGGCACCTTGATGTGAAGTGTGTGTCCCTGTCCAATAATCCTTGAGTCTTGTAATACTAGCTGGTCCTCTTGTGTTAGGTTATAGGTCGATTAGTTTATGGAATTATAGATTTTAAATATAGATTAGTTGTGATATATCTGGTATAGCGTATAATAAGAAACATCGTAGCTAAATGGAGACATCCAAAGCCAGTGAAGAAAAAAAAATAGTGTCGAAGAAATGTTTTGGTTGAGTGACGAATTATTGTCATATAAATTGAAAGCAATTACCTAAACATAAACCTTAGTGGAATATAAAGTGTCTGCTATTTAAGATGCGTAGAGCTAGAGCTGTGCGGAACACCGACAGAAAGTTCTTCTAGCATTAAGCACCGAAAAAAAAGTGCTTGTGTTTACCGAGCACTAAGCACTTTAAGTAACAAAGTGCAAGCGATTACTGAGCACTTTTAGCTGGTAATTTAAAATCACGAGCACAAGGCAGAAAGTACTTTTGCTCTAATTCGTAAAGATCTACTTGGGAGGAGATTTGAGAATAATTGACACTGTAGATCCTCCGTAGATCCTATCTTAAAATGATGCGAGTGATATAACAACAGTAAAATGTTTTTAATACAAAACACCTAAACGGTAAAAGATATCGACAAATTCCTTTTTTATAGAGAATTTCCCTGTAAATAAAAAAGATTTAGTACAAAATATTGATAGGGTGGCCCTATCACGAGTTTTAATCGAGAACTTCCGATGAAGTCTGAGTTGACCACCATCTTGGATATATGATGACATATAGGTCGTCTGCTATAAATTGAGACAAAGCCCCTGGTAAGGTATCATTACGGAGGGCATAAGAAAAGTATTGATGTTGATCCCACAATTTCATCTTGAAATTTCCTACAGAGTGTATATTTCATTAAGTACCTATGTCCCCTACTATGTACAATATGAAAGTTATGATTTTTGCTCTTATTCTTGCTAAATTTTGATCACTATTGTTGTACCCATCAACAGATTTTATTATTTATTTTCTTACAAAATGATACATGAAAAAGAGGATTAGGCTTTTTATTAGTCCCCTCTCAGTGGGCTATTACAAATCAGTCCAGCCCTGTCTAAATAAAACTAACGACGAAGAAATACATCTCGATAAGATACATACACGCAGATTTACTAATGAGAGATAAACAACAACTTTAAATACGTTTAAATAACAGAACTTGGGTTCAGGTTTACAACGAACCTTGCTTCAAAAACAAGTTCACTTTATTTTTTGTTAATACTCTCTCTGGTTTGTTTAGTACATAACTCTCTCAGCAATTACGGAAATTGAACGAAACGTGTACCAAATCCATTTTTAATTTTAATTTTAAATAAATGTTAATGCACAGTAAATATAAAAATAAACGCATGAATGAGAAATCCTAATGATAGCGATAGCAAATCCTAGTAGCAGCAGTACAGCAGTGTTTATAAAACAACAGTCCTGTTGTTTAAAAGCCCAAAGGACTGCACAGAATGCATGTAGTCCCAGGTCGTACAGTTAACATAAGAAGCTGTAACCTTATTCTTGTATGTTACATTGTTTGGGCGAGTAAATCTGGTGAGTTCCTTATATGACTCCATTTTGGGCACAAAGGGACACCCAAAGTGACCATATCTACTCTCCACTGCTCCTTATCTTTGTACACTAACACCAATGTTTATTATTCTAATTATTATTGCTATTAACAATAGAACACATGAGTATATGTTGCGAAATTCATCATAGAACAGCTACGTCAATATAACCTCAGCCAAATACTTTTATAAGGGCAACAATAGTTGTGATATTGCAAGGGAAAACAAAATCGTAATAACAGCGTAAACTATTTCTCACTTTTTTTATGATCTAATGGAGTATTTTAATGGTATTGAGATAAATACATAAATCAAAAGATTGTGTAAAATAAGGATCTAATCTTATAAGAAGTTTAAAGAATAACATGAAAGTTGACTCAATGACATTAGTATTTATTGTATAACCCCCCCCCCCCATGCAAAAACCCCATTAATGCAACTTAGAGTAAATTTTCGATATGGTCTCCAGCTACTTCTATGCCTTTTCTAATTCTTCTCATAAAATATTTTCTTACATTGAAAAATACATTTTCCCGTCCTCTAATAAAATTGACTGCGTTTTGTATTTTGTCCCACAGTTCTTCTCTTGAATTGATATTTGCATAGACTAAGGACTTGATATGTCCCTCACACATCACCACTCCTTGGTGGGCAAGCAAACTCACTTCCTCGACCGATCCATCTGCGTGGGAAAGTCTCATCAAGATAATTCAAGACTTCAATGGGGAGCTCCATCTTGCATAAACCGCATTCGGTTTCGTATGTCTAGCATGAAAGCATGTAATATATCAGCAAGTATTTTGAAGAAAAAACAGATAAGACTGTCCATTCAAGGGTAGAAGGACAAATGGTCCCAATAACTGATCGCCGATAATAGAACATCAAACGTTAATCTTAAATTCGTACTGAAAATACCTTTCCTAAAAGGCATAAGGATTTTCTACTTCCTAGTAATGGGCATTTCTTCAGTTAAAAACGCCTCGGCGAGTAAAAGTTGCTTCGTCGCTAAATAAAATGTTCCTAACAAAAATTTGATCCCTGTTGTATTTATTTAGAACAAATTGACAAAATTGTAGCCTTTGGGGAAGATCCCTTTGAAGAAAGTTTTGTACAGGAGTGAAGTGATATGGGTAGAAGCGTTCTTTGCGTAAGACTTTTAGAACAGATTGTTCACTCACCCCTGTTGCCGCTGATAAACGACCTGTGCTGACTTGAGGATCTTCAACCACACGAACTAAAATTTCTAGTTCTTGATCTGGAGTAAGTCGTTTTGGTCGTCCTACATGATTTTTATGGCGAAATGAAGCCGTTTCTCTCAAACTACGAAACAGATCTTTGAAAATCTTATGGTCTGGCCGTATTCTGTTTGGATATTGAAATGAGTGTCTCCTCGCTGCAGCACGTCCTCACAGGAACACAAGAACAAAATATGATTTAATGACGTACATGACAGAACTAATACGTAACCAAAGCACACTTTTCAATAAATACATTCTATTTCATTTTTGAATTTGTCGTTCAAAAAATTATTCAAATGTTTATTGGCAATTTCCTCGAAAACGGTTGGAGTTATCAAGTTCTACCAAGTGTACCTTTTATACGTGAAATGACGCTCTCATCAGATTTTCGTCCAAAAAAATAAAGAAAATTCATCATGAGATATAGATCCTGCGGCGCCCTCTTTGATTTGACGTAATACATAAATTATTGTTTCTTAGAACAAAAAAAAGTTCCTCTAGCAAATTTGGAGAATATAAGTCAAGAGGCTGTTGAGTTATTGCAAAAAAACGAAAACATGATTTGAATTTTGACACCCTGTAGCTTTTTCCACAGCAACATTTTACTAAAGTATATTTGGTTATATACCGGGTGAGTCACGAATTGCGCTCCTCCCGATATTTCCTAAAATATTTGGAATAGAAAATTGAAATTTGGAGACCTTATTACACGACTAAAATGCCATCTTTTCAATAAAAAATCAAGTTTGGTGCACATCCGGTTTGACCGGAAATGCCCACAACTTTCGATTTTTAAATGGAACACCCTAGGAGGCCACCTGATATGACCTTGATTTGCGATAAAGCGTTCACCATGCAAGTTGTTTAAATATTCCATAACTCTTCTGGAATTATGTGGGGGAGCACCATCTTGATGGAAAAACAGATTTTGTAAATAGGCAAGAGGAAGCAAGTCAAGAAATTCTGCTGTCTGGTTTTGTAAAAAGAATAAATATCGTTCGCCAGTAAGCGTTCCATAAAAAAATATGGGTCCAATTATTCGATCTCCAAGTACTCCAAGCCAACAGTTAAACCCAAATCTTTCCTGAATATTCCCCCGCCCTACCAACCTCGGATTTTCTTGAGCCCAGTACCTTGTATTATTTCTGTTAAACATACCTTGGTTCGTAAATCTACTTTCATCTGAATATAAAATATGAAAAGGACAACCTGGGTTTTGTTGTACTGCATTTAAGAACCAGTTGCAATATACTAGCCTCCTGTCGTTATCATCTCCATAAAGATGTTGGTGTATTTGGTATTTATAAGACCGAAACTTATGTTTCTTTAAAATTCTGCAAACCGAAGACTGACTAATGTCGCATTCCATTGTTGATGTTGTTGGGTGTACCATGACAAATCCTAATACATCAATTTCTTTGTCCTCACTTACAATAAATGTTTGATGGTCATCTTGTTGATTGGGTTCGTTTCTTAATTCTTGTTCCACTTTGGCAAACAAGTGTCTGCTTGGATGACGTCTGTTGGGACGTCTGTTGCTGATACAGTTCTGCAGCTGCAGTTGAATTTTTGAGACGCTCTCCATGTATCAGTAACATATCGACATTTTCATTTCTACTAAAATTATTCATTTTCATTAATTTTTACTCAAAGAGATTTCCGCAACGCTTTATTTTGTATCTGTCTGACAGCTGATATTGTTTTATTACATTCAATGGCTACTATGATTTTTCCAATGTTATTAGGTTACCAGATTTACACAGAAATGTGCCATATTAGTTTCCAAAGCCCACTAATCTATTATCTATTAGCCGCATGTTTCTAAAAGCTGGGTTGCATTGTATTTTGGCTGAAATCTCAAATATTTCTGAGCGGATTTTCAAAATTTTGGTATCATTAGATTTGTATGAAAATGAGGTATTTAAAAATGTTGGTGAACGATTAAATTCCCATTTATAAAAACCGAGTTGGTGGGTAAAAATCACATTTAAAAATTTTAAACGCCTCTAGAGAATTAAGTAATGCAATCATATTGCTCTTTTTATTTTTATAGTAACGTAGCACAGAAACTAAAATATTTTGGACACCACAGCACTCTGGATTCAGAAATAGATTTTTTAATAAAATTTTTAATGTTCATCAAAAATTGACCAAAATGGATGTATTGTATTTAAAATTTCCTCTAGATTCCAAAAATGTAAAAATATATAGGGTGTTCCATTTAAAAATCGAAAGTTGTGGGCATTTCCGGTCAAACCGGATGTGCACCAAACTTGACCCGGTATACAATTTTCTTGAACATGTTTTTAAAAAAATAAATGACAAAGAATTAACTTTAGCAGTGTTTTGTGATCTACAGAAAGCTTTTGATTGTGTAGATCATACAATATTACTAGACAAAATCGAACACTATGGACTTAGAGGTAAAATTAGACTCTGGATCGAAACGTACCTAAAAAACCGTCAGCAATTAGTTCAAATTTATGATAAAAATGGTAACATCGTTAGATCAACTATAAAAAAAATACGCACTGGAGTCCCACAGGGGTCAGTACTGGGCCCCTGTTGTTCTTATTGTACGTCAATGATCTCACTAGCCTTCCAGTGGCTGCCAAATTTACATTATTTGCTGATGATACTTCCATTTGCTGGGATAACACTGATGCAATGTTATTGCAGCAAGGCGTAAATAGGGACCTGACTCTGATAAACGCATGGTTCTCTGCGAATAAATTTTAACAAACAATACTCACCTAAAATCAAAACCGAGGATACTGCATTAAACCGTGTACCAGAATATAAATTTTTAGGCTTAAAAATTGAGGAAAACTTGAAATGGGATAAACATATAACTTACTTAAGTAAAAAACTATCATCGGAACAATTTGCAATAAAAAAGACCTCTCAAGTACTAAAGAAAGAAGCTGCTCTACAGGTATATCATGCTATATTTGAGTCAAACCTAAGATATTGTATTATCTTCTGGGGATTTTCAAGCTCGGTCAATCTCGAGATAATTTTTCGACTGCAAAAAAGAGCAGTTCGAATATTATCGGGTGTGGGTTATCTAGATCACTGTAAACCACTTTTTAAAAGATTAAATATATTGACTCTTTTTGATTTAATCATATTTGAATCTGTCTTACACATACATAAAAATACTCACCTTATGGAAAAAAGAGAAATTGTGCATAACTATGCAACAAGGTGCGCCGATCACTTATGTCTGCCCCAGTCTCATTCTAACTTAACCAGAAATACAATTTATCATTTGGGAAAATCGTTTTATAACAGAATACCCTCAAATTTTAGACAGTTAACATTAAATAAGTTTGAACAAATTATAAAAAAATATCTTATACAACAAGCACACTCCTCCTTGCAGGATTACATATCATCTCCAGTGGAGGTTCAATTATAAAAATAAGAATTTTCTCTCACATAAAATCGTAACATATATTTAAATTGTTTAAATAACATAAAGTACGTAAGTTAAAATGTATAGGCTAGATAAAAATTGGTTGTATCCTCATATTTTGGCCCGAAGAATCTACCCCTGCACTATGACCTATTATTAATGGTCCATCCTGTATAGAGATGAAACAAAATTGGAAGAAACATCAGAATTCTCAGTGTCTTCAGAATACATCAAACATTTAAATTGCGAGAAGTATTTATTACTATTAAACATTGAAAGAGGTGTAATATATAATAATGTCTTGTTTTAATAAACCGATAACTGATTGATAGGGGACGCAGATCAATGATCTTAAAATGTTGGATCCGCAATTTGGCCAATTCTGTATACAAAACGAATTTAAAGATCTTAAAATAGTTATGTAGTAGGTACACCCGATAGAAGCAATGAGTGAGTGAATAGTAGAACCTGTATATAAGAATGCGTCTCTCTAATTCCCTCTGCCCGGGCCGGTTCTTTACAATTCCCGATAAAAATACTCCGTTATTTTTGCAAGCTGCACTGGTCGG
Organism: Stenurella melanura; assembly: GCA_963583905.1. Taxonomy (NCBI): domain Eukaryota; kingdom Metazoa; phylum Arthropoda; class Insecta; order Coleoptera; family Cerambycidae; genus Stenurella; species Stenurella melanura. Next base: position 140,007,460 of record OY757312.1, read on the forward strand.
ATTTTGTTATTTTTATTATGTTTCTCGTCTCAGTCGGTTACTGACCTGAGACTACGTCTACAGAGGGCACTACTATCCGAACAACCAACGTTCGGTCAACTCCCCAACTTAACTGCTAGTCCGGGTCTTGTGTTGAATTTTGTTGGGCTGGGCGCTGGGCGCTGGGCGACCTAAATGCGATGTTTTTTTATTCCTTGGTTATTTAGAAAAGCGCACTTCATCGGATGTTGTTTTTTCGTCCATTGTGTTGCTTTAATTGTTGGATCCTTGCCAAAATAGTCCACTGTATTAGATAAAAAAGGGTCGTTACATCTGAACAATTTGTCAGACCTATAATCCATTTGCATAGTGTTCTAAAGTAATTTATTTATTTTATTTATTTATTTATTTATTGCATACACTGTTCAACAGGTGAGATACCCAGTTGACATCAAAGCAAAGAAGAATCAAACCCTGGATCACAATAGGACTAATTAATTCAATCAGAACCAGAGATAAACTTAAAATTGAGGTAAACAAACATAATCACGACCCAAATCTTTTAAAAAAATTGCAGAAATAAAAGAAATAAACTAATAAAAGAGCGAAAACGGACTATTACTGTAATAAAATAAATGAAAACAAAAATGATATAAAAAAAGATTTGGGCAACGGTGAAGGAAAGTTTAAATGAGAGAAGAAATTATGTAAATTATAAAATCAAAGAAAATGAAAATTACGTTACCGAGGAAAATGCTGTATGTGAAATGTTTAATGATTATTTTATAAATGTTGGTAAGAATATGGCTGAAAAAATGAGATGTAGTAATTAAAAATATAGGAAAATTAAAAGCAAATTCTGCCCCTGGTTTTGATGGAATTACAACAAAAATTGAAAAACATTAATGCAAACACAGCTGAACCATTAATTATGTTTTCTTTAAGGTGTTTTTCCAGAGGAATGAAAAAAAATGAGTTGTAACTCCTATATACGAAAAAGGTGATAAAAACGCAATGGAAAATTATAGGCGTATATCTGTCATAAATAACATTGCTAAGTTATTAGAAACATGTATGATAAGCAGACTGGTGAAACATTTAAACGGTAATAAATTATTATCAAATTTTCAATTTGGTCTTAGGGAAAATATGAGTACTGAGGATGCAATGTATGAAGTAACTAAAACTTTGTTCAATTCACTAGATAAAAACAAAAAGCAAATCGCAGTATTTCTTGATTTGGCCAAGGCATTTGACACTGTGTGTCATAAAAAAATGATAAAAAAGCTAACCGCATACGGTGTTCAAGGACTAGTAAACAAACTGTTTCACAGCTATCTAGATTCCAGCTAACAGTGTGTAAATATAGGACAAGTTATAGGCGATTACAAAAATTAACTGCAATATGGAATCCCACAAGGCCCTGTGCTAGGACCAACATTATTCTCAATTTATATTAATGAACTAGTTTCCTTGAAATATAGTGCAAAGTTAGTCATAGAATTTTCCAAAATCCAACAGTGGCTGACTGAAAATTTACTTACATTAAATCTAGATAAAACCAAATTTATGTGTTTTAGTATCTACAACAAAATGTTACCAAATATTCAAACAATAAATGTCCACACATTCCTTTGTATTTCAAATGATTATTTAAATTGTCACTGTACCCAAGTACTAAAATCCACAGATAATATGAAATACCTAGGTATAGAACATATAAACAATCTAAATATAAACATTCGTAAAATTATTTGGAAATTACATGAGCTGCGAAATATTTTACCTGCAGCCATATTAAAAACAGTGTACTATGCCTTGGCCGAATCGGTACTGCGGTATCTAATTTCAATCTGGGGTGGAGCATATCCTTCAAATTTAGAAATACTTAAAATTACTCAGAAATATTCAATAAAAGTTATTCTGTTTAAAAACATGCGATACCCCTGAAATCAATTATTTAAAGAATTTAAAGTTTTTAGTTTAGATCTTATGTATGTAAAATCCGTACTTGTGTTTTCCTATAAACATAATTTGTTTCAAAATAACCCTATCGAGCATAATTACAACACACGATGCAAAGAAAATCATAATATTAAAGTTCACTCTTTAAGTAGAACGACCAGTCAAAGGAATATTAGGATTATAGATAATATTATGCCCCTTTTGTTACAATTATTCCCTCATAATGGGTTCATACTTCAACAAGATAATTGTTCCATCCATACTGCCCATACCGTAACTAACTGGTTTCAAGACAACAACATTAATGTTCTTAACTGGTCCAGTTATAGTCCAGGCTTTAACCCTGTGGAGAAAGTATGCGGACAACTCGTAAGAAATATCCAAACCAAAATGTGAGACTGTTATTGAACCCAGTAAAATGATTCCTTTGAAAAATATCCAATTTACTAAGAAATTAAATTCAGACCAAAAATCCCATGAAAAAATCAGTTTTAAAACATAATCACTTTACAAGAGACCTGAGAGAGAAATCTGAGTAAAATTTTTTTTCACTGAAAATGGCCAAAAAATTTACTTTTTCATTTCGAGGACGACGCGACGGTAGGTTGACCGATTGCCTTTGGGCCCCGTCGTTCGAATTTTCAAAAGTACTCAAAAAATTGACTTTCAAGATGCACGGGGCGGAAAACCGCTCCGCCCGACAAACTTTTCGAAAGTACCACGAATTTCATTCTTCGAAAGTACCACGAAGAGAACTGCATAGGGCGGAAAGCCGCTCCGCTCCGTCCGGCACATTTTTCGAAAGTACAACGAATTTAATTTTTCGAAAGTACCACGAATTTGGTTTTTCGAAAGTACAATAAAGAGATGTTTAAAAGTGAATTATTTATTATTTGTTTGCTTATAGTAATGAAACATATTCTTTATAGGATTTTGGAAACAGCGGAAAGAAAAACTATCTATGAGAACTAAAAGAAAAACCGTATGTAAAAACATTAATGAAATTTTTGCATTCTTTCGATAACCTGACTTCTGGTTATGTTAACAAGTAAAAAATTTTATTTGCCATTCTCATTATAACAGATAGGTGAAGATCTGTTGTTTTTTATCAGTCAATGTCAAATATAAATATTTCATACTTATTCATGAATATTGCCTTGGTTTTGCATGGAACATCGTTATCAGTGGCTTTGGGCTTTTCTGATGAGTCCAGAATAAGGACGAGAAACGTTTCAAAGGCTAAGCATTTCCAAGAAAAGAATGGGATTTTATGAGAATGTAATTCATTAGAATGAAAAAATTTTAAAGACAAGGTAGGTAAATAAATTAATTTCAGGCCTTTATTCTCATTTTTAACTGAATTTACATATCGTAGGGGATCATGTAGATACTAGTTTAATTTGCCTAGTCATAGGGGACTATGTTGGACGCTAGTGTTATAATGTGAATGGAATATAAGAATTTTTACTTGTTAGCATAACCAGAAGTCAAGTTATCGAAAGAATGCAAATATTTCATTAATATTTTTACATATAGTTTTTCATTTAGTTCTCATAGACAGTTTTTCTTTCTGCTGTTTGCAAAATCCAATAAAGACTATGTTTCATTACTATAAGCAAACAAATAATAAATAATTCACTTTTAAACATGCATAGAGTATATAGGCTCCAATACTAGTTAGCTAATAGATACGTGAAGATCTGTTGTTTTTTATCAATCAATGTCAAATATAAATATTTCCTACTTATTCATGGATATTGCCTTGGTTTTGCATGGAACATCGTTATGAGTTGCTTTGGGCTTTTCTGATGAGCCCAGAATAAGGTCGAAACACGTTTCAAATGCATTTCCAAGAAACTGAATGAGATTTTGTGAAAATGTAATTCATTAGAATAAAAAAAATTTTAAAGACAAGGCAGGTAAATAAATAAATTTCAGGCCTTTGTTCTCATTTTTAACTGAATTTACATATCGTAGGGGATCATGTAGATACTAGTTTAATCTGGCTAGTCATAGGAGACTATGTTGGACGCTAGTGTTATAAAGAGAATGGCAAATAAAAATTTTTACTTGTTAGCATAACCAGAAGTCAGGTTATCAAAAGAATGCAAAGATTTCATTAATATTTTTACATATAGTTTTTCTTTTAGTTCTCATAGATAGTTTTTCTTTCCGCTGTTTGCAAAATCCTATAAAGAATATGTTTCATTACAATAAAGAGAATTGCACAGGGCGAAAAAACGCTCTTCTCGACAAATTTTTCGAAAGTGCCACGGATTTGGTGGTGCACAGGGCGGAATCCTCAGTCAGGATGTAGCGAGTAGCTATTTTAAATATCAAAATTTAAGAAAAAACCAATGGGACGGTTTTTCCAATAAAAACCAAAATCCACATCTAATTATCCTCAGGTGGGAGAGCATAATCCTTGTCCAAACCACAAGAACGTACATATCCAAAATATCTTTAATCCAGGCTCAGGCCGACATCGCCATAGTAGTCGCTCGAAGGCGAATCGATGGAAAAAAGTATATTTGGGTTCAACGTCATTAGTACGTTTACGCAACCCGGAAAACCATTGAATTCATATAGATAGCTTCTTTAAGCACCCCGACAAGGATTTCAAGCATTTCGATAATTTCAGTGCAAAATGAAAAATGATAATTTTCCAAAAGTTCCCCATACATTTTGCAATCATAACCAGTCTGAATATTTTTTACAGTCGATTGTCATAGTTCTCTCGACGCTGGATGAGTTAAGATCCTACGGGAAGCAACGGCTTGCCGAGTGTAGTGCTTTCTGATGTTTGTCTTATATGCATTAGTTAAGTGTTAAATATTTATATTTTTTACATTTTATGAATTATTTCAGTAAATGAAAATATATTTTGAATTCGATTTATTATTGATCTACTAATTATAAGATTGGCGACCGAGGTGCGATTCTATGGCATTACTACTTACTACGGGTCATTTTTGATCCCGTCACGTTGTTGTACCTATTCGAATACTCATAGAATTCATCGACGGTCTTACTTATTAACCCTTTCAGTAGAACCATAATAAAAACTGATTAGAGCAAATAAAATGAAATTGGGGTTGCAATGGGTTAAGAAGTGTTTCTGAGAAAGTGCTAATTATATGATATATTCATTAGAAGTGCACCGCTCGACACCAGATTTCGACGGAGAGAGCAGACTGTAGCAATCACAGTAAATATAACGTTGAGTATTTTCGATTTGGGGAGTCTGTAGGGTAACTTGAATCCTTCTTGTAAGTAGAGTTAATAGATATCGTTGCGGCGACACGGCTCCGGCCTAATTAATATAAAATCCTTGTCGTGTCTTTCAGACCCAACGATACTAGGTACATCTACAAGACCACGGAATGCCGAAGAATTACTGGAAATAAAAAATGATGCAAGATGGTCATTGAATGAATTTGTAGAAATGGTGCAATAACCAAATATTCATAGTTAGTTTCTCAATGTTTTTAAATATTTCTTATGAATCAATTAAATCGTTTATTCTCCACTTTTTTAAAATGTTAAATATCGAATTTTCGTTATAACCCAAATAAAGATAGATTCACACTAGAAAGAACAAGTTGCCCTATTATTTATCGTCTATGACGCGATGGTACCTAGTTACAGAATGTGATGACTAATTTATACTAGCACGATGGTCTAGCACTATAACGAAAAATAAGCACTCATTTTAAGACGTTGCTCATCCTGTATGTATCTTTAGTGGTAATTTAAGTTGTTTACGGGCATCGTTGTGTACACTTGTTGACATTAATCGAGAAAACTTGAACGGTTAATCTGCGGACCCCCTGCAGATTTTTACCCAAATAGGACGCGCTACATTGTGGGTTCAACGCAAAAAATCGTGACCTGCGTTAACCCCAACTCTAATCAACCGCAAGACATCGCGATATATCTACATCAGCCTCCGCTAGCTAAATGACAGAAGAGCCCGGACTATGCATAGGCATAGTCGACTCGATCTTGATTGACGACTAGATAGATTTTTAATTTCTAGCATTGTCTTGCTGCATCTGCGTTCGGTAAACCGAACGCATACTTGAATATCGACGTTTTGTTATGCTGCCGCTTGCACACGTTTCTTCCTCGATCGTCGCACAGATAAAAAGATAAACTCGAATTTTATCCCTTTCTCTTCGATGGACGCGATACTGATTCCAATTACTGCAACTTGACACTCGCCCTTTCTAAATCATATCGTTTTAATTTTATGCAGTTGTGATTTTTCTTTTGCCGGCTCGTCATTGATTGCTTCAAAATTCAATTTCGTATTCGCTGTTTCGTTTTGAACGTGAATTATTGTATGCGATTGAATTCATCACCGTTTTTGTTTTGTTCTTGCTGTCGATATCTGGAGACATAAAATAGAAATTGAATGTATTGAAACTTACACCGACTTTAATAGCTAGTTATACAGGGTGATTTAAAATGACCCTGCCAAAATTCATTTATTTATTAAACGGGGTTGTCCCCAATTGTACAATTAAACTGAAATAAACATACAAAAATATGTAAAACAATTAAATATAGCAGCAATAATACAAATATAATATTACATCACATTAACTATTACACAAATAGTTTTTAAGAACATTAGGACTAATATGAAAAAAATCCAAATTAATTAAATTACAGTTAGACATCATTCTATTAATAGGATTATTCATCCCATATAGAGTTCTGTGATGTTCCAGAGCAAAGCTGTAGACCATGCGAAGTATGAAAATTTATTAATGCTAACAAATCAGAACAGTCAAGTAATTATTACACAATTTATAGAATAGAATGACATCGGTATTGTATCTGCGTTTCTCAAGATTTTGGATGTTTAACCTTGACAATATAAAATTAAATAATTATGTAATACTAGCAACAAGCGAACATTCTGTACACAATAATAAAAATTATAAGATAAAACCTTGGATAACTATTGGATTAATAAATTCGATAAAAAAAGAGACTTCCTAAAAAAGAAATTAAACAACAGATATACGGAAGAACTGTGTGATGAGTATAAAGCATACCGAAACAGATTAAAAAAATTTATTAAACAAACAAAAAATCAATACTACAAAGAAAAACTTAATGCAATAAAGGGAAATTCTAAAAAAACATGGGGATTAATAAATGAAATATCAAATAATAGCACAAAAAAAAAACAATAAAAAAACATACCTATTAAAAATAAAAACAGTGATATAATATTGGAGAATAAAGAAAAAGTTAACATTATAAATGATTTTTTTACCAACATAGGACCTGAAATGGTACAAAAAATAAACAAATGCAATGAACTACCAGATAACTACCTAAATGACATATCGGTGGCACCTACCTTATTTCTTCAACCAGTAACAGATACAGAAATAATTAATATAATTTCTAACCTTAAAAGTAACTGTTCTCCGGGACCAGATGGAATAAAAACAGAGTTAATAAAAAATTTACATAAATATATCGTCAAACCACTGGTTCACGTTATTAATTTAACCTATAAAAATGGTAATCTGCCTATACAGTGGATATAATCAATTATTACACCCGTACCTAAATCAGGTGACCCAGAACAATTAACAAATTATCGACCGATCTCTCTGATAAATAACTTTGCAAAAATTTTCGAGCAGACTCTAAAAAAGAGATTAACCTCATTCTTCCATCTACATAATGTGATAACGAAAAGGCAATATGGTTTTATAAACAATTCTAACACGGAAAATGCTGTCATAGATTTCCTCAGAATAACTGTGGGTGCTTTGGACGAGTCAAGAAAGTGTACTGCCATTTTTCTTGATTTGGCCAAGGCTTTCGGTACAGTATCACATGACAAGCTCCTAAACAAATTATATAACTATGGCATCCAAGGACCAGCTCTTAATATTCTGAGAGATTATTTGTCACACAGACTACAACGTGTCAAAATAGAAAATTTTATAAGCTACCCACGGGAAGTGACAGTTGGTGTACCGCAAGGAACGGTGTTGGGCCCAATACTGTTCCTTGTCTATATTAACAGCATTGGCCGAATAACAAATTTTAAGGGTCGTTTTATTTTTTATGCTGATGATACTGTCGTTATCCACAAAGGTGACAGTTGGAATCAGGTATACAGCGCTGCAGAGCTTAGCTTAAAAAGTATACACATATGGTTTCGGAAGAGCAACAATGGCATTTTGGACATGCCATAGGCTCTTCGGTAAAACCTGGGGACTAAAACCGAAAATGATCTAATGGTCATATTTAACGGTGATTAGACCTATTGTCACCTACGCATCGATGGTTTGGTGGACAAAAACAAAAGAAAAAACAGCACAAAACAGGTTGCAAAAACTGCAACGGTTAGCGTGTCTTGGAATCACAGGTGCACTACGCACCTGTCCAACAGCAGCAATGGAGGCGCTACTGGATCTGCCTCTCTTGCATATCCATGTTAAAAGGGAGGCAGCTCTTGGCGCCTACAGGATACATTCTAGTAAGAAATTCAAACCAGGGGATCTGGTTGGTCATCTGACTGTCCTAAACGAAGTCCAGTTAGACTCAATGACCAAGCCCACAGAGTCTACACCAAAAAGGTTCGACTTTGAAGTGGTAATTCCTAGCCGCCAGGTATGGAGCTCTGGAGGTCCACAATGGGAAAAAGGATCACTCATCTGGTACACGGATGGATCCAAAACGGATGAGGGAGTAGGCGCCGGTGTATACGGCCCAAACTGCAGGCTGACAATAGCCTTGGGTCACACTCCCACCATCTTTCAGGCAGAAATATATGCCATAGATCTTTGGGCTCGACAGTGGATAAATAAAGGCACACGGGGATCAAGAATCTATATAGTCTCAGACAGTCAGGCAGCACTCAAAGTTCATTCACCTTTGAGTCACAAATTGCCTGGGAATGTCTACAAATAATAAAGCAACTGACAAGAAACAACAAGGTCAACTTGATGTGGGTACCAGAGCATGAAGGAATAGAAGGGAATGAGATTGCGGACGACCTTGCAAGACAGGGTGCCAAATCGTCATTCATCGGACCAGAACCGTTTTGTGGGATAGCAAGAAGTAACACGACGGAGGAGGTAAGAACATGGGAGGATGAACAAAAATCCTCCTACTGGAACTCAACTCCAGGACAAAAACAAGCGAAAAATTTCATTACTTATTCGCAAAAGAGAGCTAAAGAGCTACTTGAACTCAGCAAAAAGGAATTAAGACTACTAACAGGTCTTTTCACGGGTCACTGCCCATTAAAATACCATCTTAAAAAAATGGGCAAGGCTGAGGACGAAAGTTGTCGATTCTGTACAAAGACAACCGAAACGTCGGAACACATACTTTGCACATGCGAAGTACTAGTCCGACAAAGGCTACAACACTTGGAATAGGTGATTTTGACACCTGCAGAAGTGTCAAAGTTAGCCCCCAGGAAAATTCTAGGATTCTTTAGAAGCCTAGGATTGGATGGGAACATATAGATATGGGGTAATCACAAAAGATCTTTATAGGTCGAGGTGAGGAGAGGTCAAACGCCTGAACAACCCAACTGTAATCTGTATACACATATGGTTAAGTTTCAATTTACTAACCCTAAATGTTGCTAAAACTAAATACATAACTTTTACTTTACTACAAAAAAACCAACCTGTAGAAAAAAATACTGAAGGTACATAATATAACTTGCACAAAAACAATAAACTGCGATACGTGTCCACTAATAGAAAACACAGATAGAATTAAATACCTAGGTGTTATAGTAGATCAGCATATGAGATGGGATGAACATACTTTCTATATAACAAAGAGACTTAGACAGCTTATTTATAAATTTTATTCCTTAAGAGAAATTCTAACACAAAAAATATATGCATGCACCTTCTACTATTCTTTAGTGGAATCGGTTTTAAGGTATTGCATCAGTGCCTGGGGTGGTTTGTTCAATAACGTCCTAAATAGACTACAATGTACACAAAATTCAATTATCAAAATAATTTTTAGGAAAAGTAGGCTATATAGTACAGAACTCTTATATAATGAAAGCGGCATATTCAATATAAGAAGTATATACAGGGTGATTCACGTAGGCCATTCATTAGAAGTTTTTCAACTTGCAGTTGGATTAGAAACTTGAAATTTGGTATGCAGCCATAATCGATCATGCCCGTTCTATCTAAAATATTTTCAGTCCTTTAACTATACAGGGTGTGCCAAAAATTGGAACCAACTTTCTTATTTTAAATAGAAACCTATATTTTTCTTTACATGGTTCGATTGGTCTTCTAATTCTGAGTAAAGAGAACCTAAGTTATGTTAACTTATCTATTACAATTTTTGACATATGTCAATTTTTTGAAAAATATTGCCGCTGTAGTAGTTTACGAACAAATTTGTATCTCGCAAACCTTTCAAAATTATGAAACCAAATTTGTGAAGCAGTTAGCTGAATGTCCAGGCTAACTTTTGATGTCACATCGGTGGTCCCATTTTGTACCATATAGGCGCAGTCGATTTTCAAATGTCGCAATCAAAAATTGTCAAAAGTCATTTTTTTCAAATGGCACCTACTATTTTTTTTCACACCATTCGAAAGAAAGTTTAATTTTAGGGTGAGTTACTTAAGCATTCCCTATACCTAACTTCACCCCACATCGAGTTATTCAATAAAAATCAAGAAATATCTTATCGTGCCGAGAGATTCCTTACTTCATCAAGTATGCTATGGAAACAAAAGACAGTTGTAATAATTTTTAAAGAAATATATGTATTCTTATTTAATTACACACAACACCAACAAATTATTATTAACGAACAAGAACAATGTTGACGAAATTCTGTCAGTGAAAACAGTGCACACATTGAACATTTGTATTGAAATAATTATTTTGTTAATCTGTTTATTTGTTGTTATTTTGTTGTTATTATTTATTATTGCAATACGATTTTTGAATAAAAATTAAAATGAAATTATTGTTTCCAAAGCCTACTACCCTTGAGAAAAAAAAACAATATTTTTTTTCAAAAAATGCCAATAACTCAAAAACGACTATAGATAGACATAAACAATGTTAATAAAAGTGGCCCTAAAATTCAATTTTGCATTGTTTCAGAAATGGTAGGCGCAAAGATGTGCTACGCAATCTGTTGAAAGTAAAATAATAGAATATTTGAACAAAAATATGGTGGTCACATTGAACATTTACGTCAGAATTTCGTCAACATTGTTCTTGTTCGTCAATAATAATTTGTTGGTGTTGTGTGTAATTAAATAAGAATCCATATTTTTCTTTAAAAATTATTATAACTGTTTTGTTTCCATGGCATACTTGATGAAGTAAGGAATCTCTCGGCAGGATAAGGTATTCCTTGATTTTTATTGAATAACTCGATATGGGGTGAAGTCAGGTATGGGGAATGCTTAAGTAACTCCCTAAAATTCAATTTTCTTTCGAATAGTGTGAAAAAAAATAGTAGGCGCCATTTGAAAAAATTGACTTTTTGATAATTTTTGATTTCGACATTTGAAAATCGACTGCGCCCATATGGTACAAAATGGGACCACCGATGGGACATCAAAAGTTAGCATGGACTTCCAGCTAACTGCTTCACAAATTTGGTTTCATAATTTTGAAAGGTTTGTGAGATACAAATTTGTTCGTAAACTACTACAGCGGCAATTTTTTTCAAAACATTGGACATATGTCAAAAATTGTAATGTATAAGTTACCATAACTTAGGTTCTCTAAACTCAGAATTAGAAGAGCAATCGAACCACGTAAAGAAAAATAAAGGTTTCCATTTAAAATAAGAAAGTTGGTACCAATTTTTGGCACACCCTGTATAGTTGGAGGACTGAAAATATTTTAGATAGAACGGGCATGATCGATTATGGCTGCATAATAAATTTCAAGTTTCTAATCCAACTGCAAGTTGAAACACTTCTAATGAATGGCCTACGTGAATCACCCTGTATATACACTTACCAATGCCTAATATGGATGTTCTTAAATAAAAGAAGTTACAACATCTCTCAAGAAATTAGGTAAACTAGATTTATTGAGAATTTATCTATTAAATTACCACTATTTAGGAAAACTCACACTCAGAGATATGTCTTCTTTTTCGCTCCTAAAATATACAATCAGTTACCTCCTGACCTGAAAGAAATAACAAAATTAAGCAAATATGAACTACATATAAAGTATTTTATTAAAGATAATTATGATATACTTACCAAGATATTTAATCCCTAAAAAACATAATACTCTACTCTCTCCACTTCTTTGTCTCCCTTCGCTATTGTCAATTGTTTGTTTTTTATGTATTTTTATGTATCTTATTTTATTTTATTATTCTCCATTAATATTTCTTATTTTGCTATTACCATATTTAACAGACTAAGTAATCTAAATATATTATTGCTGTTTGTCATTTAATTTTTCCGCTTTACCTAAAATTCCTTAACGAAATAAGAACAACACAACACAAGCACCGTATAGTGCTTATGTGAGTCTTCTTTGATCGCCAGGGATTTTCATAATATCTGTTAATAAACTGTAAATTGTAAGGTTATAATAATGTAATGTAATGTAATAATGTAAGGTAATGTAATATTATAATATTGTAATACTCTGCAGGTATTAAAGCATTTGTAAAAGTGTATACTCTTACTTCAATAAACTTCAAACTTAAAAAAAAAAAAATGTATGCCATCAATTCACTTGGTATACCCATTCTGAAAGATATAAAGCGTAAAAAACGTTTTTGGACCCTTTCTACTTTATTTACCTGTGTTTGAAAATAAGTTGCCCATACACTGCTACAATTTTCCACGCATGATCTAACATAACTAATATATAAGGTTTTAATTGCACATGTATTTGTGCTTAATAAAACCGAGAGTCTTCAGGACCTTGTTGTATATGTAATCTATATGGTATTGGAAATACAACATAGAATCGAAATATATTCCTAAGTCTCTTATTAAGTTATTAATTGAAAACGTTATGTCTCTTATTAAGTTAACGTTTTCAATTAATGCATATCTTATAAAGTATAAATTGGGCGAGTTGCAGTTGCCTTTACCAAATTGTACATATTTACATTTTTAGTATTCAACACCATATTTTTTTGAGAACTCCAGACGTCAAACCGATCAAGGTCTTCCTGTAGTTCTAGGGATGATAAACTATCCTTTATTTCATATACCACCTTTAAATCATCGGCATGTAGAATTACCATATTATGCACAAAACAGTTCTCAACATCGTTGATGAAAAGGTTAAACAACAGTGGAGCTAAGTTTGCCCCTTGTGGCACTCCAGAGTTGATTTTCATTACAGTGGAGTAAAAACTCGATTTTTACTGTTTGTGTCCGATTATTAGGATATGATTGAAGCCACGATAATAACTTACCACTGATATAATCAGAAAGCACATCTATTAAGAGCGAATGATCTACTTTGTCAGATTCCTTGGAGAAATCTGCATAGATTGTATCTACACAGTTTCCTCTTTCCAGGGCACTGACAACATAGTTTTCATATAGTAATAAATTAATACTGATCGAACGCCCTTGAGAAAAACCATGTTGATTAGTGCTGATAACATTTTTAATTGGATTTTTAAGTAGTCATTAACTAAGGACTCTAAGATTTTTGGAATATGGGAGATTATTTTTAATTATTTATCTGCTATTGCAGATAAAGAATTAAAAATAGAAAGCTCTCATTTGTTGAAATTTTGTTTTTTTTTATAATGTGTCAAAGAATATCAACTAAATGGACTAAATTTTCTGCGCATCAACAAAATGTGTATAATGTTTCAGTTATGTTGCGGTTGTCTATTTCCCATTAACTCCTTAGTAATTTCAGTACCCATGTTTCTCTAAAGAGTGTTATAGCAAGGCTGATCTTTGTCAAATCTCATATTCGAGAACAATATTATTGTTTTGTAATAAACAATTGCTTGTAGAAAAGTTGCCAAAAAATGCATTTATTTTGAGAAATATAGCAGATGAAGAAGGTGAGGAAGCTCTACAAAATCCTCCCTCGTTGCTTTCCTATGCTGTTTTAGTATGAGGTCACGCATCAAAGTTGGTTTAGAATTTTTGATTTACAAAGAAGAGAAATACCCATAATATCCGGTGTAAGTTATAGGAACTGGCTGTATGGCTAATGGCCTTGATGCCAAATAAAAAAAAAAGTTATAGGAATAACTCTAAGGAACAGTTTCGTAAGCTAAATATAGTTACATTATTACCGGAAAAAAAATAAGGACCATCTTATTAGAAAAAATCTTTTATTAATATGATGAATTTCGATAATATAATTTCAAAAAGTAATAAACAAATGTTTGTTTATCGAATTTCTGAAAACTGTTTTATACTTTATGTTTTGCAAGGTATGTATACCGGGTGTTTACGATATTAGGTACACCTCCACTTTTCCTTTTATTTCCAAGACAAAAATTTGAAATTATGGTTCAATGTATTTGATACAAAAATACATAACCGGACCCTAAAATTCACTTCCGGTTTAATCGAAAGTACTACTAACTCCCCTATTTCAAATAGCATTCTACATCTACTTTATCTTATCTGACAGCGGTTTGAATTATCTTTACAATGGTTTCTTCAACATCAAAATTTAATAAAAAATTACCATCTAATATGCTTTTAGTTAATTACTCACAAAAATACTATGACCATTTTGTTAACTACGATTTTTTTATAGTGGGTGTACAGGTGCAATAGAATAAAACAACTCTTGAGCTAATTTAATGCCGACGCGACTTTTTGATTTTTTTTTAATTTCAAAGGTTCAATGTAAAATTTTGCAATTATTTTAAATATATTTGACACTTTACATTAATTACTTCCATTCAAATAGTGGTTTCTGTCAAATTTACAGGAGTAGATTATGATCGACAATCTGATAATACAATTATGTAAATAAATAATTAGAACAATAAGAGTCAAAAGTTATTGAGTATAAAAGTTAAAACTTGTTGAAGAATGGACACCGCACATTAAAAGTTTACTGTAGTAATGATAATGAAAAAAAACCGCTGTCTAAGGAATCACTACTTCCACATCCAGATTTCCCATCCAAGTCCCTTTAAAGGAAAACATCTTGACCATATTTGCACTCTAGTATGTGGAAATAATTGGTTATAGAATTTTAATAATACTTGAGGCAGATGATATAAAAATATATAATCTAGTTCCCGATATCATTAGTATATATGTGTACCAAATTTCAAGTGAATATCTCAGTTTTATTTTATTATTTTTAATAATAATGGGGTGGGGGTGGTTGGGATATGGTAAATATTATAAAAAAATTTGACGCTTTGGCTTCTAGTTTATACACCACATCTCAAGTTTCTATACTTTTACCAGCTTGCTTTACTCATTTTCCCCTATTTATCTCTATTTAACCCCCAACCCTTCAACAAAACCCTTTCAACCAAAGAAATTACTGAAATTTTTTTACGATTACTAGATTTCTAATCTACTACGTGGATATGGAAGTAATACATTTTTCGAAACATCGGCATTTAAATCAGTAACGATTATTTTTTTCTACTGGATCTATGCACCTGTTTTTTTTATTTAATAAAATAAATATGCAAAATGAACCACCACTAAACATAGCTTAATATTTAAAAAACATGCGTATATCAATAAATACACTGACAATTTGGCGCCTTCATGAAATATCCTTTTAAAAAATCCGGCGTCTCCAAGTGGAGGCCCGGCACCTCCACCAAATATTTCACTCCCAGAGCATTTGCCTAGCCAATTATTGATTTTGAGGTCCTATAAAAGGGCTTGGTATGGTAGTACAACTTTTTCATCAGATAGTACTATTTTACTAGCGTTTGACATCAATACCAAATATCTGTGGTTATCACATACATCTGTTGCTTTCTTCTTATGTAGTGAGTGATATGATGATTAAGGTTCTCCAATCATCCAGAAAGATTTCTATTTTTCATGCTATTGGGCATATTCTGAGAAGCATTCTCACTTCATCTTCACCGATTAATTTATAGTCCAAATCAGTAATCTTGCCATAATATTTTTCTATCAGCTTAAATACTATAACAGAAAGTCACCTCTGAAAGGGCTACGACAGAAGTTCCAAGTGTAACGATGCGTTTTAAAAATGAATAATACTACCGCTTGTTGTAGCCACAACCAACGTTCAGCGTTGTCAGTTCAGTAGCAGTTGACGCATTTGTCAAATTTAACGATTTTCTATTTCCATTCCTTATTTGTATATGTTTGTAGTGTAAATTGTTGTGTAAATAGTTTGTGAGTGCTTTAATTTTACTGTTTGTAAAGAAACTAATCTCAAAATGCCCGGCAAAAGACTGAATGCGGTAGCCAGACATGGTTCTCAAATTAGTTGAGTATGGAGGTTCCCTTTTACCTTTGCAAACAGTCCATGAGGTAAATCGCAAAATCAAATGGTCAGATGTTTATAAATTAAATTTTCTTTAAGCGTACTTTTAACTCATTGGGTATTGGTATGCGGACGGTGGAATGGATTTGTAAGGAAACCCGTGAGGAGCTGGCGGAGCTGGGTCAAGTACTCTGGTAAAGTGCTTTGAGTAGTACTTGAAGCACTTTTAGGGCTTCTAGCATTGTGCTTCAATTACTTTTAAGAGAGAGTATTGTAGCATTTGAAAAATCTACATTAATAATTTCAGTTTGAATACAGTAGATTAACCCATTAGTTCATTTGTTTGATAGGCAACCACTCGTACTTCAAAGGGGCATAGCAGGTTGCACATCTGAAATTCTCAACAAGGAAAGGAAGCGTGTTTTCTTTTATGTATTATTTTTGAGTCGGAGGTGTTACTCACATATTCTTGTTGTTGGGATATTACACAATGGTGTAATTCAGTCTTTAAATTACAAGTCTTTTTTGTTGGCGCATTTTTATTGGCTAGAGAAAGTGTTCTCTAGATGTTCAAGTTGGCAACGCGGAAGAACTGTCAAGCAGATTTCCGTCGAGGAGATTCATTTTCGACAGCGACGAGAGAGCTGAAGGCGGCGGTCCCGGTTTTGTAGTGAAGAATTTGGGTTTTACATCGCTGGCACTGAGAAGGGATTTGATTTGATGTACCCAGTGTTTCTTTACCGTCCTGCCAGAAGCATTTTGTAAATTACAGGAAGGAATTCTGTTGCTTGTCGTAATCTGATCGCCACGTGTCTCGTAAGGTTATACAATACTCTCTATAGGAGGTAAGCTTTTATTTTACTTAGTTGGTGTTCTATTTAGTTCTTATTTATTGTAAATATTACAGAGTGTTTTGGAGAGGCTTATGTTTGGTATAAGCACATGTTTGGAGGGACTGGCCCTTTGAAAATAAGTTATGTTTGGAGAGGCTTATGTTCAGAATGAATGGTGCTGCCATTTTGGTTATGTAAGGGGGCCCAGTATTGTTAGAGGAGTAATAGGAGGAAGTCTATTACTCAGATGTTTGGTTTATGCGGGTTCTGCTGACATTTTGAGAAGTTTTGGTTGGAAAGTTGTCCACAGCAGTCTCCAAGAGATTTGGGCCGAATTTTGGGAGCGACGCGGAGTCGTAGTCGTGAGCAACGTAGAGAACATCTTAGGAAGTAGTGACAGGTCCCGCTGCAGTTGTCAGAGAAAACGCCAAGGCTCTAACCAGGTTTTACTGTTTCATTTTAGTTACATAATTTTAGAGAAATTTTTATAGTTTCATTCAGTGATTTTTTGTCAAAATATTAAAGTAAATTACACAACGATTTTGCAACTACACACCTAGTATATGAAGTATCTTAAGATTTTTTACTGTAAGTAGCGCATGGTACCACGTGATACTAGTTTACTTTCTACTATGTCATATATGAAGTATTTTTAATAGAACATATTTTTTAGATCAGTCTGTAACATTCTAGTGCACACAGCGAGCATTGCGAAAATTAGCTCACAGGATCTTGTTTGTTACGTAATATTTTATTGATGAGCTGTAATTTTAATCCATTGTAAGCCTTTTAACTCGCTGTTGTGAATCTGAAACTCATTGTTGGTATCATTTAAGCCGTAGTTGCATTTCTATAAAGAAAAAGGTCAAATCACTGAAATGACTTTAGAAGGGGTCAATTACATATTTTGCATTTCTTTTGCATATACAGGGTGCGCCAAAGTTCTGATTTTGGTCGATTACGGCTGTATTTGAAATGGTGGAAATATATTGTCTATAGATTATTTTCTTGATTTTCAATTCTGAATAACCAGAAAATATGTACAATTATACAGGGTACTCCGTTTTCGTTGTCCGAGCAACAACTTCGTTATTTTAAATGGAACACCCTATATTTTTTTCCTTTATCGAGTTACCCATCTAATTATATTCATAATTCTATTAAGGTGGTAGGTACTTAAAATGAACCGTTTACGATATAAAAAAGATTTTTTGACAAAAAGTGAGGTTTGCGGATAAGTTTTTGAGTACCTCTGATTTCATAGACAAGAGAGTTTTCAAAATTCTGCTTATACTGTTATGTTGAGCATATTAAGGGCTAGTAGGGCAGAAACATTATTAATATTAATCTTATACAGAGTGCTGAAAAAATTGAGTTTAATGTTTCGCTAATAAAAAAGGCCGTAATTCAATTTTTTCAAATGGGACGTACTATTTTCAGTTCTGTCATCTAATGAAGTGTTAAATTATCTTTCCATTGATATATCATAGTAGGTATTTATCTTTAGGAGTTGCATAGATATTAAGGTTAATTGTCTGGATCAGTCATTTTTCTTGCTGGAACTTCATGAGGTTTGTACTGCACTTCACCAGTTTCGATAAATCTGTCTCTAAGATTACTAAATGCAGGTTCTAAAGGGTGTCTCCTTTCAGGATATCTGGTTTTATAGACTCGGGATGCTAAGAGGCTGTTCCTTGAGCACTCCCCCAGAATAAAAATCATGTCAACCATTTCTTCCCGCGAATAATTCATATTTAATATAATTATATGCAAATGCAACTTGGAAATGGAACTGTAAAAGCTACTAGTATTTTATTAAAGACAATCAAAACAAAAGCACTTACCGATATAGCAGTAACACAAAACTTTAGAACATCCACAGACACGTGTTTTGACATCTATGTCTCTTCGGTGCGGCTTTTTCTAAAGTTCACAATCAACTGAAATATGTAAGCAAATACTCGTGTTATAACTATCAAAGGATTACCAGAACAGGATATTAAAAATTAAAATTAGATTATAGGAAATTCCCCGTAAAGGGATAATTATCAATATAATTATATGCAAATGCAACTTCCTGGAACTGTAAAAGCTACTAGTATTTTATTAGCTAATAAAATACTAGTAGCTTTTACAGTTCCAGGAAGTTGCATTTGCATACAATTATATTGATAATAAAATATAAAAATAATTAATAAAATAATACTAGTAGCTTTTACAGTTCCAGGAAGTTGCATTTGCATATAATTATATTGATAATTATCCCTTTACGGGGAATTTCCTATAATCTAATTTTAATTTTTAATATCCTGTTCTGGTAATCCTTTGATAGTTATAACACGAGTATTTGCTTACATATTTCAGTTGATTGTGAACTTTAGAAAAAGCCGCACCGAAGAGACATAGATGTCAAAACACGTGTCTGTGGATGTTCTAAAGTTTTGTGTTACTGCTATATCGGTAAGTGCTTTTGTTTTGATTGTCTTTAATAAAATACTAGTAGCTTTTACAGTTCCAGGAAGTTGCATTTGCATATAATTATATTAAATATGAATTATTCGCGGGAAGAAATGGTTGACATGATTTTTATTCTGGGGGAGTGCTCAAGGAACAGCCTCTTAGCATCCCGAGTCTATAAAACCAGATATCCTGAAAGGAGACACCCTTTAGAACCTGCATTTAGTAATCTTAGAGACAGATTTATCGAAACTGGTGAAGTGCAGTACAAACCTCATGAAGTTCCAGCAAGAAAAATGACTGATCCAGACAATTAACCTTAATATCTATGCAACTCCTAAAGATAAATACCTACTATGATATATCAATGGAAAGATAATTTAACACTTCATTAGATGACAGAACTGAAAATAGTACGTCCCATTTGAAAAAATTGAATTACGGCCTTTTTTATTAGCGAAACATTAAACTCAATTTTTTCAGCACTCTGTATAAGATTAATATTAATAATGTTTCTGCCCTACTAGCCCTTAATATGCTCAACATAACAGTATAAGCAGAATTTTGAAAACTCTCTTGTCTATGAAATCAGAGGTACTCAAAAACTTATCCGCAAACCTCACTTTTTGTCAAAAAATCTTTTTTATATCGTAAACGGTTCATTTTAAGTACCTACCACCTTAATAGAATTATGAATATAATTAGATGGGTAACTCGATAAAGGAAAAAAATATAGGGTGTTCCATTTAAAATAACGAAGTTGTTGCTCGGACAACGAAAACGGAGTACCCTGTATAATTGTACATATTTTCTGGTTATTCAGAATTGAAAATCAAGAAAATAATCTATAGACAATATATTTCCACCATTTCAAATACAGCCGTAATCGACCAAAATCAGAACTTTGGCGCACCCTGTATAGATTAAGTTCAGGGGACAATTGGGAAACTATTTGTTTTTTATTGTTGTATATCTCACGTGTGTTGTAATAAATGTCTAATGTCTACATGTTCTTATTATTTGCACTGGTACACCTGATATTTGTTTAAATTTTGAAACTTTATAGAGTAAAGTAAGAGTTTTGAGATCATAGAGATATTTTGAGAATTCCATCGCATGGTTGCTAGTAACTTAATTTTGTTCCGAGCTGGCAAAATTATTTAAATCATATTACGTAACACACAGCCGGTGGCGCCCTTTGAGTGTCCACACACAATCCTAACCCACGGCCTATGCTCCCCAACAAAAATCGACTGCCGTCCGCACCGGAATAACATGTTTTAATATTTAGGTATCAAAATATGTTACAGTATTTGGTACTTGACATTTGAATTACTCTGCATAAGTACTTGGGGCTTTAAAGCCCTTTCAGAGGGCTTCAATTACTTTCGAAAGTGCTTCGATTACTTTTAAAGTAACTGAAGTCCTTTTTTAGTACTTCAATTACTTTGGAAAGTAATTGAACTCCTTTTGAAGCGCTTGAAGCATTTCTAAAGCACTAAGAAGCTCTTTTTAAAATCAATCAAAGCCCTTCTAGACAGGTCTCATCATGATTTCATGAATTATCAGGAACACAGGAACTAACAGAAAAACAAAGCAACTTGTGTTCAGTGTTTAGTTATCCATAGTTGGTGAGTTGATGCAAGTGTGTGATTACCATTCCTATTATTGACATTGTGTATTGTGTATTGTATTTTGTATTGTAAAATAAAGAAAAGGTACGTTTTAGACTAATTGAGGACTGATGAGATAGATAATTTTTTTTTTGGCCCCATATCATTGATACAGTACAGTATCGAGGGATAGATCCAGTCTACCGCCAAAACTGTCCATAATTTGAAGTTTTGTCAAAGGAACTTTTTGTTCAGAATGATTTGAACTACAAACTACAACATATCAAAAACTCGGATAATTTTACGGAAATCGTTTTCTTCATATAATGTGTGCGGGGACCTTTCCTCCCCAAACACATTTTCAGTCCACGCTCCACTATTACTATTTATTAGTATAGTACAGGCTGCTTTTTAAATATTTTTTTACACGAAATGGTTATTTTAATTTTAATATGTACCATGTATATTATACATATATAAGTATTCCAATAAATACATAAATAATTTTCTTTTAGGGCGTTTAATTTTTCATGCTCGATTTATCATAAAGGTGTGAATGATATGGGTGTGAAAATAATATTGTTATGAATTACACCCCCTTGGAACTGGAGATGATACGCCTATGCCTACTAATAGTGACTGGAAAGACTCTAGAAAGAGCCATGGACTTGTCTAGAATATGGAGGAAGAAGATTCTGATTCAATCTAGAGGTAATTTCAGAGTATATAAGGCGCGATTACCGGCGCAGAAGGGGAAGTTTATTAAGAAGTTCATAGAAGTGACGTTCGGTAAAAAGTGAGGTTATTTTGAAGTATTGTATAGAGAGTAAATTATTAAATAAAGTGTTAGTGTTTATCTCTTGTTGAAATTATTTTAGAACCCACGGATTCATACAGGGTGTTTCCAAAAAGGTGAATAAACGCGACAATATTGCCTTTGTTTTTTGATCTTGTATTACCGCTGATTCATAGGTATTGTATTCCCCATTTCAATAAACGAACTTATACAAAATTGATAATAAATAGATTGGAGTCAATGTATTCCATATCAAGGTCCTCATTTGAACCTAACATTAACAACAAAGTTCCTTACATATTTGTACTTTTGATAGTGCTTGAAGTACTTTCAGGGCTTCAGGTACTCTACCAATAGTACTTTGTACTTGATATTTATATCTCTGAGAGCTAGGGACTTGGTGTTTTACTTTTTCAAGTACTGTACTTGGTAAATGAAGCACTTTTGTAAATAAGAGGACCTGATACTTCATGCTTTAAAGCACTCTAGCTAAGTTCTTGGTACTTGGTACTTGAAGCACATTTTCAGATATTTTACTCAGTCCTTGGAGCAGGACTACTGTGGCAAAATATGGACCCAGAAAGAAAAATAAATCTAAGGACTTGGTGGAAGCAAGGAAGGTGGATGAGGGATACAATTTATAATATGTACTCCGAAAGTAAGTCTGTGGTGTAGTTCATCTTGTAGTTTTTGTAGTTAGTCTGTCCAATCGCTGCTAAATTAGTGTTGTTTTGGCGAGAATATTATATTATATTAAAATGTATGAAGTAATAATTGTTATTTTACAGAAAACTTCCTTTGAATGGTACGCCCATCCGTCCCATTATGTGTGACGTTGAGTCGATTTGATTCGGAATTTAAAAGATGATGAAGTGAACGACAAGATTCCTGATCTCGACTATATGTGCTTTGACTGTAATTTTGTCGACCCCAGCTACTTTTCCTGAGAATGATAAGTTTCGAGAAGCATTTAGAGTGCCAACTCAATTTAAAGAGACTTCGTTTAAAGTTAAACCTAACGGCAGGGTTATTTTGAGCCACCCAGTCATCTACGACACATAGCGCCGTGGCAATTGAAGCACTAGACGGGATGGGTTAAACAAAGTAAAAATAGAAATGGGTTAATGATTAGATTCGTTCCGCTTGAGGCAAATTAAAATGGTAGTAAGTAGGTGAACTTCCAAAGGGGAATATTAGAACTTATGAACTAAAAATGAGGTAAGGTAGTACTGGTGGAATATTATTGGTTGTTGCCACAGGAAGAGACTGAAGATGAAAAACCTGCTTAGAAGAATTCACTAGGACCATACTGGTAGCTAAGTTTGAGTTTAAAATGTTAGAATTTATCTATCTAACTTCTTATGGTCCAGTCAACGTGGGGTTTCACCTCTAATTTAAGTGCTAATGAATTGATTTTGATGAAACCTAATGCAATGTATTTGTAATGATGTTAATAAAGAAGCTGAAAAAAGGATTAGTGTAGGAAATTATCGGAAGGGATAGAGAACACCCCCTTTTCACGGGTTTCGTAACTTGTAGAATTAAGTCAAAAATGAAAAAAAAACACAATATATTTCCCCTTTTTGGCCCAAAATAAGATGTTTTTATTGTTGTGAATTTTTTCGAAAACGCATATTTCTCGAGATATGATCACTTGAAAATTCCTAAAAGTGGAGGAGGGAAAATGTAACAGTTGAAAAAAAAAATGTATCATCGAAATATAAGACCTTTACTTTATTTGCAGCTTTTCTGCGTTTTCACCAGATTCTTCCGGAAAAACATGAAATACTACCCCTTTCTTTGAAATTGTAGCGCCTTAAAAATATGTAATTTATACATTTGAAGAAGTTCAGACGTATGCATTGAGGCCAGACCTCTTGAAATTTTTGTGTAACTTGCTAATTTTCAGAGTTATAGACAGTTTTTCATGACAATGTACTACATTTTTTGCACAATAAAAAATACATAAAAATTCGAAAAATGAGCGTGATTTTTTATATTATTATAAAAAGATATGAAACCTATATAGTTATACCATTGCTAAAGATTCAATATAATTTTTATATCATAATGTGCAAAACCTATGTTACATTATTTATCGTGAAAAACTGTCTGTAATTCAGAAAATTAGCGAGTTACAAAAAAGTTCCAAGAGACAAAAAATGTTTAGAAGGCCTCAATGCATCTGCCTGAATGACATGTTTTTAAAGCGCTACAATTTCAGAGAAAGGGGTAGTTTTTCATGTTTTCCGGTAAAACTCAGCGTAAACGCACTTTACAGAAAAGATGCAAATAAAAAAGGATACATTTACGTAAATTTCCTCAGATTTATTTTTCAACTTCAAGTGGCCATATCTCGAAAAATATGCATTTTTCTAAAAAATTCACAACAGCAAAAACATCTTATTTTGGGACAAAAAAGGCAAATATAAATATATATTTTTCATTTTTCACCTAATTCTGCAAGTTACGGTGTTCTCTACCCCTTCTGATAACTTCCTACTCTAATCCTCTTTTCAACTTTCTTATGAACGTCATTACAAACACATCGCACAAGGCTCAGAATCCATTCATTAGCACTCAAATTAAAGGTTTTGGTAATTTTAGCGCTCCATTGACTGGACTATTAACTATAATTAAATTTTATAATTAGGAAAAATAATTTAGAAAAACAAGCACAAAAATAAAAAGGTATAAAAAGAAGAGAATAAATGAATAGGAAAGGAGGAAAATAAAGTTGAAAGTTATACTACTGTGACAAGTTAGATAATGTAGTTTTGGCTAAAGAGATTGCCGGGAACGCCTGGTATGGTAGTTTAATCAACCTTAGAGTACCGGTGTAGTTCAGAGCCTACGTAATTTCTAAAATTAAAGAAACAAATTGTCAGTGCTTGGAAAGCACTTCACAATTCTTTGACTGACAATTTTTTAAGCAGTTTCATTCTCCTATCTGAGACTCCATACTTATGATAATGTTTTCCAATATCAAAATAACAAAATGTATGTAAAATATATTTTTTATGGTATTCGATGATTTTAAATGAAAAATTTCAAACATGAAGTACATCCAAAGAATTTTTGGATGTACTTCATGTTTGAAATTTTTCATTTAAAATCATATAAAAAATATATTTTACGTACATTTTGTCATTTTGATATTGGAAAACATTATGATAAGTATGGAGTGAAGAATTTTACAGGTGCTGTGAGCGCATTAATACGAGATGGTACAACATTAATCATGAAATTAATAATACGGAATCATTCTACCCACAACTTGTGATTATTTTGCTAAGTAATCGTCATTTCGTGATGGCATACCGCCGATAGGTACCTTTACTAGAATAATTCGGTTCGGAATTACGCAACCGTTTACTTGACTTCTTCATCAGTTTGAAAATGAGTGAAATGATGATCTTATCTGTTAATCATGAAGAATCCATTTAAGATATATTCATCTTTACATGAGTAAAGCCATAACAGCACAGTAACATGAGATTCAAGTTTGACGTATCAACAAATGCACTAAGATTTTATCATTCCTAAGACATGCTCCATATGTTTAATTAAAGCACCTCAGAGAAAACTAGAAATTAAAATCAATTAGTTATTAGATCAATAACTTTTATTCGACCGAATACTACCAGGATAGTAGAAAAAATAAAAGAACTACAATTCTCGATAATATACATAGCGGAGCATAGCTTTTAAGAACGCTTTCAATAGAGCTTTGGATTTACAATTGGTGCCCGAGTAGACACCCTCATGTTCATTTACTTCCTTATTTAAATACCTGAGGTGAATGGTGCGTCAGCATTTTGTTAAGTGCAAGCAAGGTTAATATTTATTATTCGTTATTTTCGTTCGTTGTATTTAGAATTCGGTATACGAATTAGTAATTATTTCCACATCCCCGTAGTGAAGTAAATACAGGATGTAATTAGTTTCATGTTATTAAAAAAACTGGTGGTAGGGAACGATAAGACAAACAAAAAAACCTTATATAACATGAGGTTTAAAGCTCATAGTTTTGGAAAAAAAAAATAAACAAAAATTTCGCAAATTTTCAATAAAATTTTTTGAGAACTGCTGGAATATTGAGGTAGGTTTAGATCTAGATCTGATCTGAAGAAAACTATACTCTAACTATCCTTTATGCAATATTTTAGTTACTGTCGGTGCTTCGTTATGTACAGACGTCCAACCCGCCGTTCGTTGTTTTTGTTATTTTTCAATTTCGCCTCATTGTGTATTTACAGTTAAGATTTATTTTATTGACTTACCGTTCGAGTTGTCAAGTTCTTGATTACGTACAGACACAACTTACTTGTTCGTTCTTTTTGTATTCCTTTTTGGCTTTTGTATCAAGTTTTTATTTTATTTTTCTTTATTGACAACGTCAGTTGATAGTTTAGTGTTTAGTGTTGAACGAAGTGCGTATGTACTTAATTCGACGTACCGAACTGTGTATTGATACAGATGCAGAGATTTTGAATCATTTAGGTAGGTAGTAAGCTTTTAACCGAGGACACTCATTTATGTTACAAATGTTAATAAACCACATTTAAATTTTCTGAATTATAATAGTTCAATATTTTGTTCCAAATTAAAAAACACGCATGTAAAGAAATGCTCTGTTTAAACCTCTATGGCCATTATTTGCTTGCAATTGTGCACGAACAGAGAACGAATTATTTACCTCTCGATATCCTCAGTTCAGTTGAGGCGGTCCATCAAAGGCGGTCGATGATCCTTTGATATCGCGTGTGCCGGCGACCACTTTTTTATGACAATTTAAAAGTTGTATAATTGGGAAGTACAAATCCATCGACCAAGAAAATCAGTGCTTCTCAATAGTTGTCTACCATAATATTAAATATGTTAACCCAGATAAGTTTTTTTCAAAGTGCCCCTAGAGGGAAACTTTTTTCCACGCACGTTTTCTCTGGCTCTTACTTCAAATTTAGTACACGTATGTATGATAATGTTAAATGGAACGGAAGCATATTTTGAGGTTATTTGGGTGTAAATAGTGGTAATTAAGTAAAGCAAGTTAGTAAGAGTACAGAACATTGGGATTTAGTGTATATACTAGAAGCTAAGTTTTCAATTTTTTTATGACATTTGCTACATTTACCACAACTCCATTATGAAAGGAGTTACAAAATAAAATTGTGATTTAATGTATGTATGAGAACAGATGTTCTCAAAAAATGTTATGGCATCAGCTAGCCACATTACCACCTTATGGCAGATAATTTCAAACATTATATTATTAAAACTCTATGATCATTAGTTCCACGTAATAGCGTGCAAACATAATATCAAAATGATTTCGTGTAAAGAGACAGACGGAATATCTGGATGTGGAAGGATTCCTTAGGCAGTGGTTTTTTTAGTTATGCTTTTTGAAAAGATTTCGTATTTTCTGTATATTGTTGTACTGAAGTTTGATAAAAGATCAACTTTAATTTTTAATAGCTAATAAACTGGTGATTTTTTTAAAGACTCATTATAAACAATAACATGTTTTATTACTACTGTTTACAACTGATTAATGAATAATTAATCTCATAAATCGCTTGAGTTGTTCTTGTAGCTGTTCATTAGATAAAATGACATACCTATTTAAAAAGTATTATTTATTAAAGCGCAAGTTTTCATAATTTTAAACAAGGCCGACGATTTAAATTAAATTTACTTGCATTTATTTAGAAACTTGACTTGCATAATTTATGGTGTTAGTCGAGGTAACCCATATCTCAAAAAGTAAAAATGCATAAATTCTCTAGTTTTAATTATTCACACAATAATTTCAATGCACGCAAGTTTTAAAAAATATAACAATTACTTGATTGTGAAATTTTTCCCTTTAAATCATGCAACTCCACAAAATTAAATTACCATACAATAATTTATAAGTCGTGAATTATTTTAATTAGACCCGCACATTATATTTACAGGGTGAGCTAAAAACATATCATTAAATTTACTTCATTTTATTTATTATCTAATGTACTTGATTCTAAGCGTATAATTCTTAGAGTATTAAGATTTGTTTAAAAAAAAAACGTTCCTTATAACCGATGGTCTAGTTTTCCAAAATAAATTAGAGGGATGTAAAAGTTAAGTCATTCCATGAACTGATAAAGATTCAAATACCTTGTGAGAATCTTTAAAAGAGAACATAACAACAAGCAGCAACGGAAATGTAATTTGAAACAAACTTAGATAACTGCCGAAGATTTAACTGAACTATAAGCCAGGAAAAGGGGTTAAAGTTGTTAATACTGCTTTGGAACCGAAAGAGTACAACATACTGACACGGAGATGTTAACTCTTTGTTGAAGAGAAAATAATGCTTATCTACACGACATGTGTAAAAACTTGGAGCCCCATGCTAACCACAATAATGGCACTGATCTTTTCTGAATAGTAAGATTAATTGCACGTAAATGTAAACCTAATACTTTGGATTGATGTCGTCAAATATGTAATAGAAAGGAGTATCAGTGCGGGTTGTATTGGCCTAGTTTAAACCAAAATCAGCTTGATCAAAGATAAAAATTAATGGTTACAATTGTTACAATAATTATTATCATCAATTTTGATCTTTAGATTTAAACTCAGTTAATACAGCCCGCTCTTAGTGAGGATGGGTAGTTAACATGCAGCCGCTAAGAATTCCGTCAAACGTGCTATAGAGAAAACGTAGGTCCACCAGGACAAATTAAAAGATAGAACGGCAAAGATGTTGTGAGTAATAAGAAGAATGCCTTAAGTATTTTTGTGTGCTGCCGAAACAGAATTTTCAATTTAAAAAATTTTCTACCGCGTAGATTTCAAGTAAATAGGGATTTATGCGAAATCTATGGGGTAGAAATTTTTTTAAATTGAAAATTTGGTTTCAACACACAAAAATACTTAAGGCACGATAAGTTTAGTCCCTGGAGCAGAAATCTTTTTAACATTGGAAATGTTAATGTTCGCGTATAGCGTATAGCGTATAGCACAGAAGTTACAAGTTTTTTTCAAGGCCGTCGACATGAAAGTATCAAGGTCAGATTATGTAATACTGATCGAGAGCCTGTTACTATGTGGGAAGCGAATGCGCTGTAGTCGGTCAGCGCCGATCTATATTGTACCGCCTGTTCAACAAGAGGCGGTACGGAGAGAGAAAGTTTTGTAGTATCGAACCGGGACGCATTAGTGCTACTGCGGCGAACGAATAAAGAAGCGTGATATCATTTGTCTCACTGTTTATTCCTTGCCCTAGTGTTCATCATCAGCCGTACGGTTGGGGCATAGGTAATGTTCTCGTTTACGGTGCGTTCTAGATACACCTCCATCAAAGATTTACATGAGCGTTGCAATGATATATCACCATTAGTGGACTACATCAAAACTACACCACAGAAATATTATCAATTCAAGCTTGTGAGAGTCCGCTTGCAAACAACATTACTCAAATCAGAGAGCATAATGCACCTTTTCGTATAAAACACAAATTACCATACCAAGCGTTGCCCATCTTCCGGCAACCAATATAAAATCCTTTTATCTTTCTTGTCTATAAAATCCAAACACAATTTCTAATCTTTACCTATTTCCCTTCTTCGTTTCTGTTTGTTAATTTTTGTTGATTTTTCTAAATATTTCTCTTCCCAATAATATTTTATCTTAAATACTAGAATTATTTTGAAAATCTTAATATTTAAATCATAAATTGTGTGGTCTGACATAGCCGCTCTCTCTCGTTATAATTACTTAGAACTGGTTTTTTAGTTAGCAATTTTCCCGTCATATATATCTTAGAGCTTTTCTTTATACACGTACTTTTTGCATTTTATACTAATTATCTTAAGTTTACTTTTTCTTTTACATATTCCTAAGTTATTTGTTATTTAATTTGCATTCTGCAAATAGGAGATAACATTTATTTTAATTTCTTGCAAGTCTGACCTGGCCTCGCCCCGTCCAGCCCTTCAGTTGCCGTGGTGTGAAACGCTATGGATGTCTGGTTGGCTCCGGAGCGATTGTCTGGGAAAGACAAAATTTTTGTATACTATAATTTAAAAATAAATTTGTTTTGATTGATTTAATTTGATTTCGCTTACGGTGCGAAAGGTCCCGGGTTCAAACTCCTATGCCTGCTGAATTTTTTTTCTTTAATTTTGTGACGATTAATATATTTTTCACAAATTATTTTCTATGATTTCTTTAGGTTAGGTTAGTAGGTTTTTATTCTGATATCTAATTGTTAATAATTATTAGCGCCGTAGGCAGTATTAGCGTCGCAGACAAAGAAAAGGGGGGGGGGGGTGCGCCCCACTTTTTTAGTTATTATAAGTACCTAAAATCATGTTTCTTGGGACGGAACGTAGCTGTTTCCGGACGAGGCGAAGCCGAGTCCAGAATATGTTGATGTTTTATGTATGGTGTTATCATTTTCAATGTCCCGATGGTTGCAAGAATTGCGAAATTTGTGAATTTTTTTTGTAGACCTGTGTTATGATAAAAGTTCAATATACTAATCGCTCTAGTTTACTTTAGTTTTAATGTTAACTTAGGGTAAGAAAAACCATATGATAAAACAATTATGAAAGAAAATCCAGGAGTGTGCAATTATTGGCTCACTTAGTAGAAATGATCTTTTCCATTAAATATTTAAATTATTTTCATTTTTTTCAAGCAACGTTGGAAATAACCATTAATTGGTCTATTAAATTTATTTATCAGTTTGATGTATGTACACAGAAAATAACAACTGCATTTAGATAATTACCCGTTGTCCCTAGAACATTAACTAGATGAACTGAAAAAATATGTTCTAAACTTTATGAGCAATATAATTTATAAATATTATTTAATTAGATAATAAATGTGCATGAGGGTAGTTAGAAAATATTTTTATAAATAGGCGAGTGCAAATTTATCTAGGAAAAACATATAACTAATTAATTAGGTATACCGTTGTATCGTACACGGATCATATATTAAGTAATTAGTTTTTAGCACGATTTTAAAGCGATACAGATTTGTATTAATAAGGCATTATTTAAATTCAGTGAAGTATACTACATTTAACGATTTAAAACACGGGAAGTTCTTTTGGGATGAAAAGTCTCTGTTTTCAAAGATATGTTTTAGGTTATGTATCGATACTGTATTGAAACATGTTTTTTTCTACAGGATACATTCTTCATCAATCAGGATCATGTTCACCACCTTTCCGTTATTTTCGATTGTTTCTTCATTATGCCTCTGTGCTACGGCGAGGCGGTTGATTTTCAACCACTGAGACGTTTAACATTTGTTTGATCAGTTCTACAACCTACTAGTAGTAAGGTAGAAAAACGCCTGAAAAAATTGCTGGCGTTGGGATGGCCTAACTAATTAGCCACCACCGCTTTAGGAATTTTGCCAAAAGTGTTCAATCAACCATCTGTGTAGTATATTTTAAAATTTTGAAACAGAGAACGATCATGCTTTAGATTGAGGAGACGCATAGTGGGACAAGACTATAGTGTTCCACCCAAATCAACTTAAGGGTCATAAATTTAAAGGTTTTAAGAAGCTCTTTTTTAAAATGTTCGTTATAAAAGGGTGACTGCAAAAAAGGCCTAAAATTCGCCTGTTTTTACATAGTAGAAAGTGTGCCAAGGAAAGGAGCAAAATAAATCTTATAGGATTCAAATTAAACTTTGAGAAATTTTAAAGGTAGCATATTTTTTACTTAAAAATGCAAAAACCACCCCTATCTATAGGTAGAAAATATTTAACAAAGGTAGTATGTAATGAATATTCAAAAACATAAAACAAATGTTATTACTCAGATTTTATACCTTATGATTTTTTTACGGATTATGTATTATTCTGTAGCGTATTTGGAAGAGTTTAGGAAATTGTCCTACAACCCTCCAACACCTTGCAATAATTAAAATACCAACCCCAAAAAACGAAAAAATTCATAAGTCCTATCCACATGATACCCGTATCTACAGGAAAATTGAGATACCACCCTCCTACCCCTTGTAATATTTATTACATACTGCCTATTTAAAATATTTTCTACCCTTAAGAGTAGGTATGCCTCGACAAGCTGCTAAAATTTGCAACAGGGGAGGTGAAAGGGAAACTCCAGTGGGCGGTCCTTTAAAAACGATAAAATATTATTTTATGTGTTTATAGTACTATGTAGTAGTAAATAGAAATGAATGACCGCGATTCCACTTACGCATAAGCTCGAAATTAGTTCATGATTGTATATAAATTCTACCTGCCAAAGCTCAAAGGTTATGCCGACACCCGACACATCTATCCTATCATTCTAACCTAAATGCGTTTTTAACATATTATTCCTTCAATAAATACAGTATTTATAATTTAGACGGCTAGGTATTATGCTTCCCTAGACTTTTAATTTGTAATATGGAGTATACGAGTATATCTATATTTTTGCATAATGGAAAAGATATTCAATAATTAGTAATCTGCATTAATTAATAATAATCGTCAATAAGGAAATAATAATATTAAATAAAAAGAATAAGAGTTGATGAGGTCCGATAAAAATTATAAACAAAAATTAGTGGTATGCAATATTGCAGCTACGAACACACGTTTTAGAGTTACTGCTCCTCATCAGCGTAGCATGGCATATTGTTATATTGTTAAAAGCAAGACCAACCAAGATAGGAAAGCACAGTATATTGTAGGTACTCTATTTTGTACCTTCGTACCTCATGTGCCATATATGAAGAGCAATAACTCCGAAATACGTGTCCGTAGCTGCAGTCTTGTTTGTTATTATAGTACTAATTCTTGTCTATAACTAAATGGAAAACTTAACATTTTAATGTTGTTTAGTTTTCGTATGTGTAAAGCTTTAGCTGTCACATCATTCAACAAATCAAAATTTAAACTCTTGGATCCTCAGGGGATTCCTCAGGACTTCTTGAATTTTTATTTTGTAGTCTCCCTCAAATAATGGTAGTTTACCAATAAACAAAAATTAGCAACCATTGTTAAAATCAAAAATATACACCACGCAAGTTGTTTTATTCAATAAGTGTTATGCGTATAGTATTAGTTATTTATTGGTCTAATTTGTCTATACGCGATATTCTTAGAAACTGTTAAACAGAAAAAAAGTTTCAAATAAAAAAGGTGTCTCCATCTTTATTTCTTCTCAGCATAGACTTAAAGGGTTTTCCGTTCGTTAACTGATCCCTGCAAATACTCACATTTTATCGACATGGTTTTTGAAAAAAAAAACGTATTTTTTACAATTATTAAAATTTGACCTTCATATTACCACAGTTCATTAATAAATATGTAGTGATGACATAGTAAAATTGAGATTCATTAATGTTTTCGTTTTGGCAAGTTAAACAAAAAAATAATTTTAATTATTATTGTTATACATCCAATAGACGCCGAGAATAAGAGAAATGATTCGCAGAAAATCAGTGATAATTAATTATTTATAAGCATTAAACTATTCAACGGATCATTATGAAATTCACTAGTTGTCTATCGAGAGGTAAACCACCGTCGGCACTCGTTCTCCGAATTTTAGGCAGGCTGTCGGCAGCTATGGCAGTGGCGGTCATATAATTGAAAGCCCCGCAAGTGCGGCTGGTTGGAGTTACGCAGGCGCCGCAGGCAAGGCAGTCTCGGCAGTTCGTGTAATTTCTACAAGTGGTTGACCTCTCAGGTACTGTTTTGATAGTATATAGTATAAAATAAGAATTTCTTTACAACCCTAACCTGAAATTTGCAGACGTAAATGTAGCAAGCAAATGCCAATTTTTCGAAGTCAGTAACAAGTAAATATATCGAGAATAAATAAATATTAAGGATAGAGGCAACCTTTTATTTGAAATTTTACTTTCTAGGAGTAGTAGTCTCGATTTGACCAAGGAACTAGTGTTATATACTTATCACATATCACATATTAGCACATATTATATAAATAAACTTGCCTGGTGTACACTTAGTTTTACGAATTATTATTCATATTTTCTTAAAAAATATATGGATGGGGAGAACTTACAAATTTGCTTTTATAGTAGACAAAAGTTTAATGATAGATGTTTTAAACTAAACCCCGCATCAAAATATCATTAATAACTTTAGACATAGTAGGTTATTTCTCAAAAATATGGATATCTCTGGTTTTACTGGTTAGATTTTAAAAATCCAAAGCATCAATTATTTGTATCAATGAAATTTAATAGTGCATTTTTTTAAAATACGAATGTCAGAGCGATTCTAAAAATTTGCAAAATTTTGAAAGTAAAAAAGATAGCTAAAATTTGTATTCAAAAATGTTTTCTCTACAAATTTTTAAAGCAGAGATAAAAACCTGCAACTTGTGTCTTAGAACGTCTACATTGGTGCGCGATCTCAACAAGAAAATATTTTCAACATCGGTACACATCACCTTCTGGACAATACTTTTAGCTCTGATTTGTTAAATTTTCACGAAGTTGCTTTTTTCTGGAAAATATTTTCGGGTTTAAAGGAGTAAGTTGGTTTCTCTGTTTCTTTTTACATTTTGAGCCTAGATTTCATTATCTTGACAGATCGATAGATAACTTTTCCCAGAAATAAAAGTTATTATGAAAAAAATCCTGTTACTTGGTCTAATGCAACAAACTGATGCGTGTGACTTGATGAGAAAATGGGAAAATGTGCGCTTTACTTTTCTGTTTCTAACTCCTTTCATTGCAAATCGCATCGCCCCTTATAATACTATATTCATGTGTTTACGACAAGAACACATCTTTAAAATTTAGTATCAATTGTATTGTCCAATAAATGTTTTCAAATATACCAGCATACCACCATTTTATAAAGAAGAATTGAAACACAATTACACATTATTGTTAGTGCATGGGTGGCTACATATAACTAGTTACTATATTGTTATAATTCCGTACTTGTAGTATAATCAAAGAGTAGAGTACCTGTTAAGTATAATAGTAAATTAATGGAATTTGGTATTTTATTGGGCGTCCCGTGTTATTAGAAATGATTTGGTTTAATTTCTTATTTCGTTCCCTCGTTATATTTTCTCATTCATAAAATAATTCTGGGTGAAGGGCGGAGCTTAAACAATACTAAATCCAGAGGGAGCTCGTATCAGTGTAACATTTGTTGCAAAATGTGCCTTTGCACGGTTCCGTGCTATACATGTTTTTGCAAAAAGTATTATGTTTTTTGAAAAAATAGAAATAGTACGATACACAGAAAACATGAATGAAGGTTTGTATCGAGTCCTTTTTCTCATATTTTGATTCTAAATATTTTTTAAAAAATCAGCAATTTGCTGCTAATTAAAACAAATGTTATTAATTAATACAATTTTTTCTCAAAATATTAAAAAGATACAAACCTAGATTGATATGTTTTCTTCTATTTTTCGCCTGTACAAATTTCGTAACTGCAATGGTCTAATTATAATTTGTCGCGGACGGGGCGGCGTTTGAGAGTAATTTATTTCTGATTTTTAGACGGCATACCCACTCTTAAATAGGGGTGATTTTTGCATTTTTTCAAAAAAGTAAAAAATATGCTCACCTATATGATCTGTCTAATTACATTTTCTATTTTCTTTTGTATTGTAGGTATCATCATAATGATAAACTGAGTAGAACAGTGGTATTTTGTGTTAGGGCTCTAAATGGAGATATAGATATATTCTTTAGAAAATTAACTGCTGCATTAGATTATGCAACAAAAAAATATGACTTTTTTGAACTTTGTGGCGATCTTAATATTAATTTTTTAGACAAGTCACAGAATACAAGAATAATATGTGATATATTTGAATCATATCAATTAAACATCACAACAAAAGAGCCAACGCGTATTTTTTTAAATATAAATGGACACATAAGTTTATCTGCATTTGATTATGTCGCGACAAATATACCTTCTCACGAATATAGAGTCAAATTATTCGACCCCCTGTTAGCAGATCGTTATTTATATTTTCTTTTAAGAGTAACTGTAGCGATGTA
Source organism: Stenurella melanura (assembly GCA_963583905.1). NCBI lineage: Eukaryota > Metazoa > Arthropoda > Insecta > Coleoptera > Cerambycidae > Stenurella > Stenurella melanura. The sequence goes on from OY757312.1 coordinate 140,043,574, forward strand.
ACCAAAAGTTTAGATAATAAGGAACCAAAACCAAAGAGAAACATAGGAATAGGAAATTTACGCGAATTTAATAAGCAACTGAAAAATATAAACTGGGACTACATTTATACTACAAATGTAAAATATGCCTTTCGCTTGTTTCTGGATGATGTACTTTGGTGCTTAAATGTGGCGTGTCCTCTAAATTATGTGAAAAATAGAAATAATCAATGATTAACAAACAATTTCATACTTGAAGGTCAACAGCTTAAATATTTATTTAATATAGCCAAAAATAGTGGCGACTCTGATTCTCTACAGGAATATAAACAAATAAAAGGGAACACAAAAAATATTAAAATAAGAAAACAAACTTTTTGCAGAGATAAAATAAATAGTTCTGATAATAAGACTCAAGAAACTTGGAAAATTATTAACTCTACTCGTGGAAATACAACAAAAGTAAGGAATTAATTACATTAAATATTGACGGTAATATTATAACAGACAGCGGCAGCGTATCAATATCGAGTCATTTTGCATTACATCTTGCTACGGTAGCTCCTGAAGCTATAAATAATAATTTTACATATAACTTATCATTACAGCATACTATATCATTACATAACAAGAATTCAATGTATTTTTATGAGGTGTCTAAAATTGAACTTATTAACGCCATAAATGGACTAAAAAATAAGAAATCGGCTGGACTCGATGGAATGACTGTGGCTATATTAAAAAGCATCTCCTTAAATATTGTGGATCAACTAGTATGTCTCGTTAATAGCTCAATAACGGAAGGTTACTTCCCTGATGAGTTAAAGATATCTACTGTAATTCCCTTATTTAAGCAAGGAAATGAAGAAGACATCGAGAATTATCGCCAAATCACTCTAGTTAGCGTACTGTCTAAATTATTAGAAAAAATCATATATAACAGAATTATGTCTTATTCAGAAAGTAAGAATATTCTAAGTAAGAGTCAACATTGATTTAGACCAGGAAGATCTGTAGAAACTGCATCGGATAGTCTGTTTAACTTCATATGAAAAAAAGTTAATAGTGGAAACCATGTGGTTTCGATTTTATTCGACCTCTCCAAAGCTTTTGATTCCGTAAACAAGACTATACTTTTTGATAAGTTAGAGAATATTGGTATAAGGAGTTGCCTATTAAAAAATCTTAATGTTATGCATGGAGAACAGAACATTTATAGTTAAATATAATGAGGCTACGTCTGACATACATGATTGTATCCTAGGTGATCTGCAAGGATCAGTATTGGGGCCTCTATTATTCTCTATTTACATAAATGACCTTCCTCGTCATATAAGTAATGGAGAAACATGTATGTATGCGGATGACACTACAGTCACTGTATCTGCCCCAAACTGTAATGACTTACAAAAATATGTTGATGGTATTGTCGATGACATGAGCAATTGGTGCAATCGAAATAGATTAATTTTAAGTGAAGAAAAAAACTGATTTTATGTTTTAATAAAATTCCATTACAAACATCATTAAATAGTTTTAAATTGAGCTCTTTTACCAAATTTTTGGGCACATATATAGACAACTCATTGTCTTGGGAACATCAGACAAATCATGTGTGTAGTAGACTAAACAAAGCATATTTCGCAATACTGCAATTGGGAGACACACTGGGTGAGGCAGGATTTGTTGATGTCTACTATGCACTAGTATACTCTCATTTGTCCTTTAATATCTGCTTATGGGGAAAGTCAAGTCAATTGCAGAGGGTCTTTGTATTTTAAAAAAGGATTATTAGATTTTTGTTTAATCTAAATTATAGAGAAAGTTGCAGGGAAACTTTTATAATGAAAAACATTTTAACGGCACCCTGTGTTTACATATATAAATGCTTAATATACGCGAAAACCAACTTGCAGAAATTTGATAATCTAGACAACAATCGCACATGCAATACTAGACATGGAGAGCTCTTAGCGATTCCTCGCCACAAAACATCTAAATTTAACGAATCACTACAATACAATTCAATTATATTATTCAACAGTTTATCTGAAGAGATTAGAAATCTTCACTTGCCAAAATATAAAACTAAAATTAAAAAAATACTTGTTGAATATGCATATTATAGCATTAATGAATTCCTAAGCAGACCACAATAATAGATTAGATTATGTTATGTTTGCACTAGTATTGTTTTCCATACAGCCAGAAATTTAACTATCTATGTTTAAATAAGTTTGTAATAGTTGGTGTGTTCGTAATAGTTATTAATATTCTACATTATTATGTTAACTATAATTTACTTATTACTATATTATTTTATTTATTAAGTGTGACGTATATATATAGTTTTTATTGACTTATTATTTATTAATAATTTTATATTTTAATTGATATTAACTATTGTACCTGACTTGCCATATGTACGTTATTTGTATCGAACATGGTGAAATAAATATATATATTTTTTTGCGGGTTCCCGACACTGGACAGTCTTCCGTAGCCTCCGATATCACCGGAAAGAGCACCAGCAATATATCCACAGCCACTCCCCACATCCCGCAGGGTTAGTGACTGTAGATTCCAGAATCATGTGCTCTAAGCAGGCGAAGGGACCCCAAGATGACTGCCTTCTGCATTTGGCCTGCCAACCAATCAGCAGACTTCTGACAGGCCGGTATGATCTTCAATCCTGAGAGCAGCGTAGGCTTCATACCTCCGAGTACACCGATTATGAGGACAACCATCTTGACCGAGTAGCCTGGGTACAGCACTTGGAGCTCGTACCGGAGATCACGGTATTTGGTCCGTTTTTCCTCCTCTTTCAAAGCTCAGCGGGTGCCGAGAACTCGATCACAAACATCACCTTGTTTTGATAGTCGAGGAGGACTATGTCAGGCTTGTTGGCCTGAATTAGCCTGACTGTCGGAAACAAGTAGTTCCAATAAATTCGGCACCTCTCGTTTTCGACAACGGACTCAATATCTCCGGGGACGTAAGGCAGCACTGATGTTTGGTCTATCCCGTACGAGTGCCGTAGATGATAGTACAGCACCCGTAACGCCGCGTTATGGCGTTGGATGTAGGCCGAAATCGCATATATCGGAAATGCAGAAAGTAAATGCATGAGCGACTCCGGCGCCTGATGGTAGGTCCTACAGTTTATATCAGGAACCTCTACACCCATTACGCGGCTTCGGTAGACCAACGTGTTAATTACACCATCTTGGCAGGCCACAATGAATCCCTCGGTCTCCGACTTTAACCCGGCTGACCTTAAAAAGGCAAATGTTAACCTGGTCGATAAACCCAGTGTTTCTACGTTCTTATAGTATACACCGTGCATGGGTTTATCGACGTGCTGCCTAAACAGAAGTTCCTGTCGGCAGCTATTATTTGGGCCTTCAGACGAGTTGGCTGTAGTTCAGTGACTGACTCTGGATCAGCACCGCGATGGCCACCTCGCCTATCGTCGAATACAAGACCAAGTTCATCTACGGCTCTTTTTGCTGCCTTAAACAATCCTGCACTCACCTCTGCGTTTTCGTGATCTCTCACTAATTGCAGGAGCGGGTCTGAGCTCCTAAGGACATTACATGCCGTGCTCAGTGCCACTCTGCCATGCATACACTCCAACCCCAACCCCCCCCCGATTTCGTGGGAGGTACACACGAGGGACGGACGATCTAGGATGAATGCTCCTATGGATATTCATCATCTTGCGGGTACCTTTGTCCAATTGGTGCAGCTCATCTACAGTCCATTTGACTACTCCAAAGGAGTAGAGCAGAACAGGAACGGCAGGCATATTAGTGGCAGATACCTTGTTTTTCCCCGAAAGTTCGGATGACCAAATCTTTCGGAGTAGGCTTCTGTACTTGCCGCGGAGAGATTCTTTCACTTGTTGCACATCCTGGATGTGATGTTGCTCCACACCCAGGTATGTGTAGGTCTCTCCGGCATCCAGATGTCTCAGGATGCTTCCGCCTGCGAGTTGCGCGTCTTCAGCAAAGTCCCCGCATCGTCATCTATTGAGTTGAATGACCGCGCACTTGTCCAACCCGAACTCCATACCAATGGCCCGCGTGTACTGCTCGACCACCCTTAAAGCATTTTGGAGTTCATGCTCTCCGGAGGCATACAGTTTAAGGTCATCCATGTAGAATAGATGGGTGACCTTATGCCTCCGGTTGCTGGGTGGTCCACAGTGGTACCCGCGAGTTTGGCGGAGCTCAACAGATAACGGCAGCAGTGAGATGCAAAAGAGGAGGGGACTCAGAGAGTCTCCTTGGAAAACTCCTCGTCGCAATGCCACCTGCTCTGTTGTAACCCGCTGTGCACCGGATGTTATGGTGAAGCGAGTTATTATTACTATTATTATTATTATTATTATTATTATTATTCAAAAATGTCACAACTCTTTTTTCAGTTGGTTGCATTCACACTAGGAAAAGAATTAACTTTATCCTATGGTAAAAAATTTTCGGACCAGATGACAGGTCTGTAATATAGTTGCTTTCTGCATAATCTTAGCGATGTGTTGGGGTAACTGTAATTTTTCTAAGTAACTTAGGAGCCTAGTCGAAACTACTCCTTCCACTGATATGCCTAATGGGATTATATTGATATTTTTTAGCTTCCAATTACACTTAAGTTCGACGGCCAGATTTTGGTATTTATCAATTTTTCGATATTCCGTTGTTATTAAATTAGTAGTGATGGGCATAGCAATGTCGATGATGTAACCATTCTTCTACTCTTTATCTATGAGGACTATATCAAGTCTATTGTAATCTATGCTCTTGTGCGTTGTTATAGGTCTGTCCCAGTATAATATCGCTGATTCATTTTCAATCACAGGGTTGGGTGTGTATTTGCAGTAAGGGGCTGCTTTTTTAATTAAATTTTGTTTTATGGCCAGCTGCCGGTGAATAATCTTGGCTACTTGATTGTGGCGTGCTAGATAGGCGCTGTTGGCTAGAAGACTACATTCTGCGGTCACGTGCTCTATGGTCTCACCCGGTTTCTGACACTTCCTGCAGATATCGCTCACATTGAGATGTAAGATGTGCTTCTCGTAATTGCGGGTTCTTACCACTTTGTCTTGAATGGCGAATATGGAGCCCTTGGTTTCAGGATGCAGATAACCTTTTGCAATAAACCATGTCGATGCTTTCCCGTCTATATTTTCTCCACTCAGAGAGTTGGAATATCTTCCATGCAGAGCTTTTCTTTTCCAGAAATGTAACATTTGAGAGGACAGGTTCATACTGGCTGGCTTCCCCTTCTGCATGTGCTAGGTTCATGGGAGTGAAGTTTCGGTCATACGGCAGAATTCCCTTGATGGTAGTATGAAGATGTGACCTAAAGTATTTGCGTAGTTTAGAGACTTTTAGAGACTTGGAACAGTGCTCTTCCTCCTTCTGAGCGAGGTAAGTAAATGCGTTCCGTGGCTGATTTAGGATCTAACATACGAAACTTCTTGAGTAGTCTCCACGTTGTGCGGTCAAGCTCAGCGAGATCTGTGTCACTCCACTTTATGACCCCGAACGAGTATCCTAAAATGGGAACAGCCCACGAGTTAATTGCCGATATAAGGTTTCTTGAGTTTAGCTTAGTATTAAGGATTTTAGTCACTCTATGCACATATATTTTTCTCAGTTCGGCCTTTATTGAGGTGTGCTCTAGCCCTGGGTTTTGATTAAATCCAAGATATTTATAATAGTTTTCAGGATCTATAGTTGTGATATCCTGAATGGTCTCATTGCCATTTATGACTTTACCCCTATTCATTATAAAAATACCACATTTGTCAAGTCCGAACTTCATCGTAATGTCTTCGCTGAATATTTTGGTGGATAAGTGATGATAGTTGTTTCTCTGATTCAGCGAATAATTTCAGGTCGTCCATATACATGAAGTGGCTTACCTTAAAACTGCTCTGTATCTCGAACCTAAAGCCCGCTTGGCATTTATTTAAAAGATATGTCAGTGGATTAAGTGCTAGGCAAAACCACAGGGGGCTTAGGCTAACGCCCTGGAAGATCCCTATTTTGATGGTTACTGTTCCTAACTGGGTATTTTTGATCATAAGGAATGATTTCCAAGATTTCACTAAAATATTTAAGAGGTTCTGTAACTTTGAAGTGTATATTTCGTTAAATATAAAATAATGCAAGATTTTAAAGAAAATAAAAATTTGAAATACTTTAAGACTTTCTAGTTACGTAAATGACATTTAAATTTGACAGTTATAAAAATTTCTGTCAACTTATTTAAAATTTATTAAGTTATTTTGAAAGTTAAAGTGTTAAATAGATATTTTTCTGTAGATTCTGTAGATCAAGTATCTACTTGATAGGAAATTAATGTCTAATATATTATGTTGGCAGCTTATAAAATTTATGTCAAAATAAACATACGTGTCTTACGTTATTACAAAATATTTTAAGTTTTGATAAAAAAGAAATATTTAAAGTGATTTAAAATTAATCAGTTCCGCAGTTGATATTTATTTAAATTATACACTATAGGCAGCTGTCAATGAAAAGCCATTAATTAAGTATTTTCAGAATTTAAGGGGCTAAACTGTTCATTTTCTATGGATTTAGCAGATACTTAAGAAGAGATTACTGTCAAATATATTATGTTAGTTGACAGCCGTCAAAATTCAGAGCTCTCGGTATATAACCTATGAATATTGTTTTGTAATTGTGTACGTTTTAGCCATATTTTCGGTAAACACAATATTTCATGCTGAATTTTAGTTCAAGGTGTATAATATAAAATATTCTATTTTCTAGAAGAACAAAAATTAACATCAATACTAAAACTAGTCTTTCCGAAAATAATTTTAAAAAACCGTCGTTTTACTGCGCTCCGGTTTTAAAACAAACTACCTCAGCAACCTGTTACGAAGTAACTATTAGTCCGAAACAAACATGTGCAATTCTACACCGAAGGTTGGAGTAATGAATTACTGACAATCCTCGTCCAAGTCGTGAGGAAGTATTTTTCTTTCAGCTAAAATTTATTTATTAAGTTAACGTTTAACTGTCAGTAAATTAACATGACGAAGGAGACAGCACAGGCAAACATATAATACCTGTCAACCGGAAAATATTTGGTTGTTGTAAAAAACATTTTTAGCAGCGGCTTTAAAATGTCAGACACGTGATTCACGTGGCAAGATACAATAAGCAAGGCGATACGTACACACCCTTAAAGGTATTATGAAAAACGTTGAATGTTTTAGAAATAATCTAGGTCCACCTGTTAGATAAATAGTTTAATGTAACATGATAAATAAATAATAATAGTAACAGGCTAACCATTATACTCTTCGCCGATTTACTGCTCTTTTTATATAATTGTTGCATATTCTATAGGATACTCCGCAGTTTTATTGTAAATAATATTAGTTTTAAAGATTTCTTGTTTAATTGCAAAAAGATAGATTAACAAAAATTAATAACTTTTTTATTTATTGATCAATTTTATTCTAAAATGGGGTTCTTCCTCTAGTTAACACTAACTTACTGCCCAAATTTCGTTACAATTGGACTTTTCATTCTTAACTTGGAGCGTGTTATGCAAGAATAAGTTATCCCACATGTTAGAGGCCTAAACCCCAACATGAGACTCTGCCCCACCTGATTTTTATATGAGACGGTGCAAAATGTTCCTAAAGATTTACAGAACAAAGTCAGGGTCATGGGCACTGGTGATTTTTCGATTTCCGGTCGTAAAGTGGGACAGAGGTTCGCTACTTCCGCTCACCAACAATTTTTTTTAATTGAAAAAGAACTATTGGATTTTATTTTCTGGACAATTATAAGCAATTTTTGACTCTTGACTTTTTTACCTAACCTCATCCTTCTCGAGATATAAGCGTTAAAAATCCTATATCTCGCTAAGGGTGAGGTTAGGTAAAACATGTCAAGAGTAAAAAAGTTAATTAGAATTGTCCAAAATAAAATACTAATGTCTCAATTGATAATGAAAGACCAATAATAATCGTATATACCAGTTTTTTGTAAAAAAAAGCTTAAATACACGTTTTTTTTATATTTCAATGCCTATATCTCGAGAAGGGTGAGGTTAGGTAAAAAATGTGGAGTCGAAAATGCTTAGAATTACTCAAAACATAAAGTACACATGTTATAATCCATAATAAACGCCCATAAATCATCGTAAATACTAGTTTAAAAAAAAAAAGCTTAAATATACGTTTCTCTTTCTAAACGCTTATATCTCGAAAAGGGTGAGGTTAGGTAAAAAATGTCAAGAGCCAAAAAATACTTAGAATTGTCCAAAATATAGAGTCCGCATGTTTAAGTTTATAATAAGCGTTCAAAATACCAGTTTCTTAAAAAATAAATTAAATACACGTTTTTTAAAACGCTTATATCTCGAGAAGAGTGCTTAGAATTTGCCAAAAATATAAGGCCCACATGTTTCAGTTCATAATAAGCGCCCAAAATACTAGTTTCTTGAAATAGAAGCCTAAACACACGTTTCTTTTTTAAATGCTTATATCTCGAGAAGAGTGAGGTTAGGTAAAAAATGTCAAGAGTCAAAAAAATGCTTATAATTGTCCAAGATATAAAGTCCATATGTTTCAGTTCATAGTAAGCGCTCAAAATACTAGTTCCTTTGAAGGAAAAGCCTGAATACAAACGAGCAAACGTCTTTTTTAAACGCTTATATCGCGAGAAGAGTGAGGTTAGTTAAAAAATGTCTCGAGTCAAAAAATGCTTAGAATTGATCATTTTAGGTTGACGTCACGCTGGTGGCGTGGAGGGCACACAACTCATTGTTTTGTTTTTTAGAGATGGGGATACGCTATTGTGTCTTAATAACAAGCTTAAACTGCTTCTGTTAGCAACTCATCTCTAATTGTTTACATTTGCATTCCTTTCCGATTGGATAAAGTTTGTGTGCCCTCCAGACGGCGATGTCAAAATCAGGTGACCGAAAATGATCAATTGTCCATAATATGAAATCCAGTGGTTCTTTTTTAACTTGAAAAATGTCTGTTGTTGGCCAGAAATAGCGAACTACTATCCCAGTTCACGACCGAAAATCGAAAAAGCACCAGTTTCCATGACCCTGACTCTGTTCAATACATCTTCAGGAACATTTTGTACCATCTCACATAAAAATCAGGTGTGGCGGAGTTAAATGCTTCATTTCCTCTACTAAATGGGTAGAAACCTCTAAAAGTAAACATATGACACAATGAAAAAAGGATTCAAGAAATAACTATGTCATATTTCCATCTATCAAAGTAGGAAAAGTCATTTAGCAATAATGTGTTAACCCACAAAATATGTTTATTCGCAATCCTATAGTAGTAATCAAATTATCTTACTTGTCAAAAGTTGGAAAGTGGCCACTTTCTCACCAGGAAAATATTTATATATTAAAAGAGACGCAACATCAGTTTGACATTTGTCCACTGACAATAATTTTTTACTTATTGCCTTGTTAATAAAAACGTAAAACGGTATTTAAAAATTTAGTAAACGGATTATTAGTTTTTTGTTCATTAAGTAGGATGATTGTGAATAAAATAGTAGGTATACAAACCTTGGTGAAACGTTTCATTGCTGTCTCAAGAATTTAGTATCTCATCTCTCGACTATAATAAAACACTTTCCACCTCGGTATGTAATATACTATTTGGCATTTAGCAAGAGTTAGTGAATTGTTTTTCGTGTAACACCTTGTTTAACAAAACATTGAACATGTTGTCCTTCTGTTAGGAAGGTATCTCATGAATTCGTACTCATTTCGGGTAAACATTTAAATCTAGTTTTTCATTTAAAGTCTATTAGAACTCAAAAATTATTTTTTAAGTACAACAAAAATTAAAATAACCAGAATTCAGGTTATCGAAACAATGCAAAGATTTCATTAATATTTTTACACATAGTTTTTCTTTTAGTTCTCATAGATAGTTATTTTTTCTGCTGTTTGCAAAATCCTATAAAGAATATTAGGTATTAGGCCCAGCGACATTTTTTTTATTTATGACCACACCGTTGAAACTTTTTGTATCTGTTATTTGGGTGGAGTCGGACAAATTTGGGACTTGGCACATTATGGTAGTGGGGCGTTTGTCTGTCAAGCTGTCACGAAGTTGTCAATTTTATGCAAAAAAAAAAATTATAACCACATTGGTAATTTTATTAGAATCAATAGTTTTTATCATATAATTAGTGAAAAAAAAATTTCGGACCAAAATAATGGGTCACTTGACGCGTCGGACACGCCAAACACGTCAAGTTTATGAAAAAAAAAAATTACCACACGGCTGATTTTAACAGAATCTACCATAAAAAATTGTTGCAATAATGTGGTAACCTTGTCGGACAATTTTTATGGGGCATATGCGCAGTTGGATGCGCCAAAGTCGTCAACTTCCTGCAAAACTTTTATTTACAACCATAGATGTCATTTTGATTTTGTACTGTTTCTTTACATGTGTAATGCATGTAGGATCGGTTGTCCGACAAAAATATTGGGGCTTTTTGATACAATTTAAAAAAAAGGACTTTTTTTAATTTTCGACTATGTATTCTATACATATTATTATACAAAAGTTTATTAATGTATGTATTGCATATATACTTTTTACTTTACCAGGAAGATAATGACAATCCTCTCAAAGCCGATATCCATATCTACGATGGCTTCTATTTGCTCCATACATTAAAACATGTACCTAATACATACCGAAAAATTTCAATGCATATTTTTAAGCTGCTAGTATCAGATAAAAAAGAAGTCCATATTATATTTGAGAAATTTAACGATCCAAGTATAAAAGATTATGAACACCGCCACAGAGGAGAGAATGATGCCGTTCATAGCGTGCAGAAAAACAATAAGCGACCCTCTGATTTTGGAAAACTTTTAAGAAGTAAAAATTTCAAAAAAAGTTTTGTTGAATTTTTAATCGATGATTGGACTGATGATCGTTTTGTACTTTATTGTTAAGGTAAAATAGTCAAGTTATGGAAGTTCTTGCTACTCTTACGAAGTACATGAAAATCATATTATAAGAAACATGGATTATAACTTATCTTGCTTTCACGAAGAAGCAGATACCAAGATTATGTATCACATATGCCAAATGCCTATTAATTATAACGTTGAAGTTCATTGTACTGACTCGGATATACCAGTAATTATTCTGGCAAACATGAAATTTTTAAAAGGCGATATTCAGATTACTGTAAATATGTGTTCAAACAAAAAAAAAAACAGAGTATTTGAATATGAACAAAATTTACCATGGATTAGGTGAAAAATTAGCAACAGCACTAACCATTTGCCACATATTTACCGGTAATGATTTTAATCCAGCATTTTACAAAAAAGGAAAAAAAGGCCATTCGACATTTTAAGAAAAAAAAATCATATCAAGATGCTTTTGTGCAGCTTTTAGAAATGGAGCCGAAATACTTGGATATAGAGCATGAAGTATTCAAATCTATCGAGGATTTTGTGTGCCGATTATATAGTTTAAAGACCAAAAATGACGTCGATAAAGGTAGATTCGAATTGTTTGAAAAAAAATGTAAAAATAAAAATGAAAATGAAAACATTTGGAAGAAAAGCTTAGCTGGGTTCGATGCATCACATCTTCCACCAACAAAAAGAGAGCTATGACAACATGTAAAACGAACGATTTACATTAGTAACTTGTGGTGCAATGCTCATCTGAGGCGACAAACAGAACTCGATGTTGAAGAGTGCGGGTGGATAAATATCGATGGCAGCTACGATTTTTTCTGGTTTGATGGCGAACAATGTCCCATATTTCAAGAGATATCTACTCATTCAGGTAATATATTTATAATTACATTAAAATAATCTATTAATCTGGTTTTTCTTTTAAAATTTCGTATTGTACAGATATTTTTTGCAATTGATTAAAATGAAACTATTTTGATTTAAAAAAATCGAAACAATTACTTGCATTAAGAACATTTTGGTTAAAATGTTTCATTTAAATATCTTTTAAAAGTTTTCATTACGTTTTTTAATAAAATGTTTCATTTACAGGTTCCATTGCTAATGATAAAGATGAGTTGGAGCTAAGTAGATCACCCGATGAGAGTGAAGGCGAAGAAAATTGGGCTTTAGACAGTGATTCCGAGGATGCGGCATCTGAATATGATGGCGATTAATTAATAAATCATTTAATTATTATTTATGTATATAATTTCAATAATATTATTTGATTTTCTGAACAATATTTATTTAATAATAATACTTAATAATAATATTTTATGTATTATTTCATAACATATGTATATAAAATAATAAGCATTAACTCACCTTTATAGTTTAAGAACGTCGATAGCCTATAAGAATTAAATTTTTTTGTACGTTTGCCCCAATATTTTTGTCAGCCAATTACATTTTTTATTTAAGAAAATAATTACTTGTAACCTCCTACTTTTGTCGGAAAAATGGTTGTAAAAATAAGGGATGCAGAAACCCTGTACAGTTTGCGAATATCGATTACCAATAAAAATTTACTTTTCTTGTCCGACTGGCGATTTGCCCCAATATTTTTGTCGGACACTTAGATATTTTGATTTAGATTATAATTACTTACATCTTCCTTTTTTTTGTCGGAAAAAGGGTTGTAAATAAAAGTTTTACAGGAAGTTGACGACTTTGGCGCATCCGACTGCGCACATGCCCCGTAAAAATTGTCCGACAAGGTTAGCACATTATTGCAACAATTTTTTATGGTAGATTCTGTTAAAATCAGCCGTGTGGTAATAATTCTTTTTTTCATAAACTTGACGTGTTTGGCGTGTCCGACGCGTCAAGTGACCCATTATTTTTGTCCGACAATTTTTTTTTTCCTTAATTATATGATAAAAACTATTGATTCAAATGGAATTACCAATGTGGTTATAATTTTTTTTTTTTGCATAAAATTGACAACTTCGTGACAGCTTGACAGACAAACGCCCCACTACTATAATGTGCCAAGTCCCAAATTTGTCCGACTCCACCCAAATAACAGATACAAAAAGTTTCAACGGCGTGGTCATAAATAAAAAAAATGTCGCTGGGCCTAATACCTATATGTTTCAATGGCGATTGTATCATTCGCGATTGTACCTCGTAGTGGAGTGGAAGTGTAGTAATTGTAAAACAATTTTCTAAAACTTTTTTGTTTGTTTAAATAGGCTCATAAAACGTCTAGATTTTAAATTTGAATGAAAAATAAATTTCTGTCTGTCAGTCGATAACTTCCTTTGTGCTAACGTTTTCTCAGGAACGGTTCAGATACATATTTTGCGCTAATTTCGGTGAAGGTTTGGGAATTAAATAGATGTAAATAAGGGAAAATAAGTAAAGCAAGCTGATAAGAGTATAGAAATTTGGGATTTGGTGTATGTACTGAAAGTTAAGGGCACCGATTTTTTAATAACATCTTATATCCCCTCCCCATCACTCCATTATTAAAGGGGTTGACAAAATAGAATTGAGATATTCACTTGAAAGGTACACGTATGGATTATAGCAACATCTGGAACAAAACTATATTTTGAGATGATTCCGTTGAAGGGTCGGGGGTTAAATAGTGGCAATTAGGGGAAAATAAGTAAAGCAAGTTGGTGAATATACAGAAACTTGGAATTTGTTGTATATACTAGAAGGCAAGGCCTCAGATTTCTATACAATATTTTTCGACCCCTCCACCACCTCCACCCCATTATTAAAGAGGTTGATAAAATAAAATTGAGATATTCACTTGAAATTTGGTACACATATGTATTGTAATGATACCTGATTGAGATGATTCCGTTGAATTAAGGGGTGGGGCTTAAAGAGGGGAAATAAGTAGAGCATAGGACATCTGCCTCAAATATATTATTAAACTTTTTTTACTAATTATTTCCACATACTAGAGTCAAGATGTTTTCCTTTAAAGAGACTTGGTTGGGAAATCTGGATGTGGAAGTAGTGATTCTTTAGGCAGCAGTTTTTTTAATGGCAAATATAGGTACCAGTAATTCTAATTAAAATTCAGATAACTCTTCAGATGTACACAACTATATTTTTTTAATTTATTATTACAACAAACGATAAAATATTGTTTGACAATATTTATCTAAATTGCTTTTTGCTGTATAAATGATTCTATTTCGAAAAACTAATTATAACTCATTCCCTAATGATATGGTATATTTCTTTCTATTTTAATCAATTTCCTTGCGTGGTTACAAATAATTAGAAATCATTATCATTCCTTTAGTGAGTTTTATTTGTATCCGTTACCTCATTTTAAAACTATAACCTATAATTTCTCAATTAGGTAAATGCCCTTATTATTTTTAGTACTGCAGTATAAATAAATGAGTTTTAGCTTCCGTCTCATTAAATGTTTATGTTAATTACGGATGATAAATTTAAGAGGACGGGATTCTTTCAACAGGTTCATTTACTTACATCTATACATGGTAGTGCAATGGTGCTGACTTACTTAAAACTATGTCGATGGAACTCGAATATTGTCAAAAAATACAGTATATACTGGGTGTTCCACTTAAACCTCCCAACGCCGATTACTCGAAAACTAAGATATATATTAAATTTCTGTAAATGGTAGATAATTATAATTAATGGGATTAAGGGCTATATTTCGGCTTATACAAGATGCCGACGCCTTTAATGGCTTAGGCGTCGCGACAACCGGAATATAATTTTCGACGGCAGGAGTGTTGAAAGCTAAAGATACTAATAGTACATTTAATTTCGAGTTTTTTTATTATTAGAGTTTTTTTTGTTTTTGGTTCGTTTCGAGTTATTTAACATTGAAAGTGTAAATACCTTTTATTAAAATTTGCCAATTTAATAAATTGTCTTCATCTAGTAGGCTTTGACTATTCTGTTGACCTAAATTATAGCTGTCAAGACAGTTGTCAAAAACTTGAACACTATTAAGTTTTGATTTTAGTGTTTGTGTTGAAATAATTTTTTAGTATATGATTAATTCTTTGAAGTCATGGTTCAATACACGAAACAAGAAAAGCTTGAAATGGTGTTGGTTTACGGTGAGTGTAAGCGAAATGCGTGGCAAGCGAAAGATACTTTCGCACAGCGTTTTCCTGATTATAAAATACTTTTGAATTTATGCAAGAATTTCGGTTCATTTGAAAAGCCAAAACGGGAACGATGAAAGGTTGTAACAAATGATTTTAACGTTGCATTGGTTCTCCAGCAGATGTTACCCCGAGGATGTTTTTGGGAGAAATTAAGAGAACTATTAATATCTCAATAAGTTCTACCAGAACAATTCTTAAACAAAATAAATCCTTATAAAATAAACTTCTACATAAGTTACAGCCAGGTCACCGCGACTGCCGCAAGAATATTATTGCAAGATTTGATTATTTATTTAGCTGTGATGAAAAAATTCTTTGGAACGATGAAACTAGATTTCAGAACAATGGAGTTGTAAATAGACATAATTGCTGTTACTCGACACAAAACAATTCTCTATGGATTCCTGAGAGGTAATCAGCGCGTTTTTGGAATAAACGTATGATGTGGCATACTCAATAGTTATTTAATAGGACCCCACTTATACGAAGACATTTTAACTAGTGATAGTTACCGGAATTTTCTTCGAAGAATATTACCTTAATTATTAGAAGATGTCCCAGTTGAAACTAGGCGGAACATTATTTTTCAACAAGAGGGGGCCCCACCTCACAATGCGTAAATTGTATCAGACTATTTGAATGTTCTGTACCTGAATAATGTATGGGACATATGGTCCACTACAATGGCCACTACGGTCACCGGAATTGACCCCTCTCAATATTTTCCTTTGGAGTCACTTGAAAGGCGTTTCCTATGTAGTGCCCATTGAGGATATGGCGGATCTTCAAAATAAAATCATTGCATCTTGTGCTGCTCTAAATTGAAGAACTACAGATCTTGAGTTAAGACGCCGGTAAGACTGTTGTATTTAGGCAAGTGAAGACAACTTTGAACAATTGTTAGTTCCTATGGATTTTACATTAAAAAATTGGCTATGTTTAAAACATTTAACATTTTTTGTTTAAATATTTCATCATTCTTATTATTGTATTTCTATATTTCCAATGCTTCTAACAAATTAAGTTTCAAACCTTTGCTAGCATAGTGTAGGATTTCCATATTATTAATATCTGGGAAGTTATGATGTGATGTGTTTTGAGAATATTAGATATTTTCTCTGCTAGTGTATTACAGTATGTGATGGTAGCGTAAGATGTTTGTTTTTCTTCCCTAACTATGTGATAAATTGCTTTAAAAGTATACTGATTTTGTTTTTTGTTTATTAACTTGGCGATAGTTTCTGTGGGGAAACCATTGTTCTTGGCTATTTTTTGAATCATTGAGAGCTCTGTTTTTATTTGCGTTTCTGATAAAGGTAACGAAAAACTACATAGAACATTGAATTATAAGCTGCTAGTTTGTATGGTATGGATGGCAAGAATCAAAGGGGATAGTTATATCAGTATATGCAGGTTCTCGAAAAATATCAAATTTGAATTGGTTATTTTGTGTGTGATAGGTCTAGAAAATTTATGGTATGGTTTGTTTTTAGTTCTAATGTGAATTTAATTTTGGGGTGTATGTTATTAATAGAATCTAGAAAAGTATGCAATTGTCTAGTAGTACCCTTCCCCTCCACCTAAACAACAAAAATATTATAGATACTTTAATTATTGAAAATGAAATTGCTCTAAAAAATGTAGAAAATGAAGACATATCTTCACCAAAAATAAAAATTCTTCTAAAAAACGCTAATGGTACAAAAAGTAATAATCAAATAGACAAACAAACTATAAAATCAATCACAGCCAAAATCAACGACAACAATCTAGTAGTAACAAAAGCAGATAAATCAAATGCCACGGTAATTCTCACCAAAACAGACTACACAAATAAAGTAAATAATTTCATACAGTCAGAAGATATTACTCGTGTCAATAAAGACACCACCAAAAAGCATCAAACCAAATTAAAACAGTCGGCAGCAAACTAGAAATAATCCTTTCGGAAAAGGAAAAGCGAAAAATAATTAACATGAATCCCTTTGCTCCAAAATTATACGGATTAATTAAAACGCATACACTGGATAACCCCATTAGGCCTGTAGTATCATGTATCAATAGTCCCACTAGAGAACTAGGTGAAAAATTTAATTTAGTTTTTAAACAGCATACAGATTTTAAACCTAAACATGGAATAAAGAGCTCCTTAGAATTAGCAGAGAAGTTAAAAAATACACATTCCCCACATAATTCATTTCTGGTATAATTCCACGTTAAAAACATGTTTTCAAATATCCCCAGATGAATGTTCAAAACTTATTCAAAAGTTATTAGACAAAAGTAAATTAAGTAGCATTATATCAACAGAAATTTTATTAGCTTTCGACACATGCATCAGTCAAAATTACTTTCAATTCAATAATCAATTTTATATTCAAAACAGTGAACTACCGATGGGATCACACCTCTAAGCGGATATTTTTATGTCTAATTTAGAGGAAAGTATACTAAATTCCCAACCAGGCAAGAATCACATTTATTTGGTTTAGATATGTCGACGACGATTTGGCATTCTTTAAGGGTACTACTAAACAATTACATACTTTTTTAGATTCTATTAATAACATACACCCCAAAATTAAACTCACGTTAGAACGATGTTTCTCGTTCTACCATACAGTAAACGTTCTAGACCTATCACACTCAAAAATAACCAATTCAAATTTGATATTTTTCGAAAACCTACATAGACTGATCTAACTATCCCCTTTGATTCCTGCCATCCATATGCACACAAACTAGCAGCTTATAATTCAATGCTACATAGAGCTTTTTCGGTGCCTTTATCAGAAACGCAAATAAAAACAGAGCTCTCAATAATTAAAAAAATAGAATAGAACAATGGTTTCCCCACAGAAAATATCGCAAAATTAATAACCAAAAAACAAAATCAGTATACTTTTAAAGCAATTTATCACATAGTTACAGAATAAAAACAAACACCTTACGCTACCATCACATACTGTAATACACTAACAGAGAAAATATCAAATATTCTCAAAACAGATAACATCAAGATAGCATTTAAACAAAAATTGTCAAATGTAATTTACATCGCCAAGGATAAAACGAATAGATACGAAAAATCTGGAGTCTATAGGTTAAATCAGAGTGCAATAACGTATATATAGGACAGACCGGACGTAATTTTAGAACCAGATACGTCGATCATGATAGGTCCTTCAGACTACAAAACACAGATTCTGCTTTTTCTAATTGCATATTAGAGAGTGGGCATAACTTTCCAGATATTAACAATATGGAAATCTTACACTATGCTAGCAAAGGTTTGAAACTTAATTTGTTAGAAGCATTGGAAATATACAAATACAATAATAAGGATGATTTAATTTTGTTAAATGATCAATTAGATATTATGTATTCGCCTCTTTTTACTGCTACTAAAATGTAATTAATATTTCTGAGAAACCCCACCCCTGGATGGTTAGGATATCATAAACTACCGGTGTACTTTCATAATTCTCTAATCTGTTTAATTCCAGAAACATATTTAAATAGGGAACAAATCTTTGTATTTCATTCTTAGTTGAATCATCGTTTTAAAATTACCTAAAGTGTTGAAATTGCAGTCACGTTTTGTGCAAATATAGTGGTAAAAAAGATAGTACTGTTTTATTCAATTTCGTGAACAAACAATAATTTCTTGTATTTTGATTAATATTACAAAAAAATTTAAAAGAGCCTTTTCTGCAGCCTCTTCAATACTTCAATTACTATTAAAAAAATTGAGAAACAAAAGATATTTGGCTGTTATCAAGTTTACATAGAGTACTTTTAGAGATACAGCTCCCATCAAAATTTGAAAATTTTATTTTCAGTATAACGAAAATTATTAGAAAAATATATTTTTTTGTGACTCACTTTAAAAGGTACTTCCTCAGGAATGCATTTTTGAACTAAGGTAAATTGGGTTATATGGGCTCAATATGAACCCAGGAATCGCAGCTTTCCGTCCAACTCAATTCTGGGACACCCTGTATAAAGATTTCAATAAATCAACGAAAAATATAATGTTTAGCTTGTTCTTTCTAGATCTAGGTTTTGTCAAATTGATTCAGAAATGATGATTAGCAAATGCTGGAGAAATTGTTTAAATAAAGTATACCGGAAAAGTGCATCGAGATATTTTTAAAAGTATTACATCTATAATGCGACTGCGATGAGTTCACGTCCCAGTTCAAATGATTTTGGTTGAAATTTGAAGAAGAATGAGGAAATAACTTCGATTAACAACTGGTAAAAATGTTAGTTCCAATGTAATTGTTGAAAATGTATTGTTACATTTGGACAATACATTTTAAAACTTAAAAAATATACCGGGAACTAGATACTGCTGTAACAAAGCTGGGTTGGAATGTATAATAGGTTGCTATTGCGAGGGTAAACTTAAGTGTTAATTTAATTTAAATATTTATAATGTATGTATATTGCTTCTGTATATTGTTATTTTCCATGCACCTAAGGTAAATTTTGGTTTATTTAGTTGTGCATTTCTTGTATCTCGTCAATTTATTTAGTGGTAATATAATTTTTGTTCACAATTAAATTAATTTTTAAATGTTTAGCATTTAGCATGATAACGATAACAAATTTACGCATATGTGGTAACCTTGTAAATGTCTTGCGAAACAAGTATGGTGCAAGTCACTGATTGGCCAGAGAACGTGAGACTTGCACTCAAAACGGTAGCGGAAAATAACGGAGCCCCGTGCAAAAGAAGACAACAAAGATGAAAAATTCACTGTAGAAAAATTGAAAACTCACGGGTCCTTCCCAGCTTTTAAAACAGGAGCTCTCTTTAATTTACTTGAAAAACTAAATGATGCAGAATGCTGGTGTTGTTATAAGATGTTTTAACATGAGGCGCGAAGGTGATTTTTTTAGAGAAGCCCCAGGAGATTCACAAGAACACGCAGAATGTCAAAGAGGAAATCACAGTATAAAACACTGTTCTATATTATATCAAAACGTTCGGGGGCTTAGAACTAAAGTAATAATATTATACGAGAATATACTTGAGCAGAAACTTCACTAAATACCTCAATTTATGAGGAATTATGTGACGGAAGATACGTAATCTTCCGTAATTACAGAAATTACGAAGAAGCAATAACGAAATGGGGAGGTGGTGTTCTGTGCCGCATAAAAAAGAAATAATACAAGCCTATGTTTTTGTGTAAGAGTGATAACACCGAGTTTCAGTGGATATGCGTAAGGCTAACCATAAGATAAATCACTATCTCATTTTTTTGTGTATATATTTAGCGTATGGGAGTTTTCTTTAGTAATTGGAAATACATGATGAGCTACCAGAGAAAATGTATTAATATGTTTATGTATCTGAAATCAATGGCGATCTATATAATCGTAAAAATGGGTCTTCAAAGGCCAAAATCATTCATAATATCATCTGTAGTTTCGATTTATATTCAACCAATCATGTCTTAAATCAAGTTACCAATACCTTAGACCTTATAATAACTAAGATAACAGAAGCAAGGCTTGCTGTTTCCAGTAACTCCCTAGTAAATATTGACCTATTTCATCCTCAGCTAGACATTAATTTTGAGCTTAGTGTCAAAAAACCCCTTTTAAACGTTGCAAGAAGGAATGGAATCATTTCATAACTATCATTTTAAAAGAGGTGATTATGTCAAACTGTATTATTTGCTCTCTCAGTGTGACTGGTTAAATGAGAATTATTCAAACAACCCAAATTAATGTCTTTAGCAATATTACTGTACCCGTATGGCATTTTGGATCAATGTGTCCCACATAAACCAGTAGTTCTAAATCATAAATACCCAATTTGGTACAAGAAGGAACTAATTAAAAAAAAAAAAGGCTCAAAGAATATTTTTTTAAATATCTAATAGAAATCCAATTTATAAACAAAGATATAGAGAACTAAGGTGAGACGTAAAACAAATCATTAAGACATGTCATAGTAATTATATTAATAGTATTGAGGATGATATTAACTCTAATCCAAAAAATTTTCGGGAATACATAAAATGCAAAACAAACAACTCCAACATAGCTTTTAGGTTTTCTTATGAGGGACAATATTTTGAAAATGGTATCGATATCACAAATGCTCATGCAAAATATTTTGAATCTGTTTATAGTGAAAGTCAGCTACTTGCACATACAACTGAATTAAAAGATTACCATTTAAACAAGTTAAGTACATATAATGTAACCGAAGATGAATTATATAATGCGATTTAAGCATTAAAATCTAAATCATCTGTAGGGGTTGATGGTCTCCCATCATACTTCTTTAAAGCATATGCAGATGTAATGACAGTGCCACTAAAGATAATATTTAATATAGCACTAAAAATAACACTTTTTACGATCTATTTAAAATAGGTAGAATTACCCCTATACAGAAAAGTGAAAATACTAGCCTTATAAATAACTACAGTCCCATTACGGTGTTACCCACACCATCAAAAATACTAGAACGGGTGATATATAATAAAACATATGCTCATATTTCTCCTGTAATATTAGAAGAGCAACATGGATTTGTTAATATAAAATCAACGGAAACAAATTTATGTGTATTTAGTGACTACATTGCGAATGACATAAACACTAGTTCTCAGACAGCGTATACACTGATATGGAAAAAGCTTTCGATATGGCTAATCACAGAGTTTTGATACAGGGGCTACAATCTATCTCGTTTGACAGAAATCTGTTAAGCTCTTTTGGATTCGTATCTTATTAATAGGCCTCAGTATGTTAAATTTAATACTGCTGTATCTTACCGTATCAGTGCCTCCTCTGGCGTACCACAGTGGTCGATTTTAATACCCTTGCTTTTTGTTATGTTCATCAACGATATATTCGATTGCACTAAACATGCCAAATCCTCTCTAATTCTTTGGCGTAAAAAATCACAGGCGAAGAGGTTATTTCCCAGTAATATACTGGTTAATTGTAATATTTTGTAGATTCCTTGAAAACCCGATAAAAAGAAAAAATGCCAAATCCCCACCTTATGTAGATGACCTAAAATTGTTTCTTACTATAAATACCATAGGGGATATACATTTATTACAAAGCGATTTGCAGGGCATTTCAAATTTTTGTGAAGATAAAGATTTAGGCTTTAATGAATCTAAATATAAAGTTGTAACATATACCAGGAAGAAACCCCCCATCATAGAAAATTATACCACTAATGACATTCAAATTGAAAGACTTAATGAAATTAAGGATTTAGGGGTTACTTTAAGTATATTTTCCTTCAACAGACATATTATAAAGTTAACACTTAACAGCTGTCTGTTACAGATAACTTGAGATCACTCTTATAGAATACGAAAATTCTCGTATATTCTGAAATGTTGTAAATAGTACGAAAAAGATTTCTGAGATCACTATACCTTAAAAACCATGGAGTATGGCCACACCTGATATCATATAATGCACAGCAAATGGAACTTAGTGTAACATTTCTTATCAAAGGCCGTAAAAACATACAAATATTATTTATTTTGGACATCTTATGCAACCAAATAAATGCACCTGAAATTCTATATACCTTAAACTTCCATGTACCAGACGTCAGACTAAGACGGACAGATTGTACGTTTAACACCTCTGTTGGTACAAACTCACCTGTCGAATTATGTTCATCGGCAGTTAATGATATAAGCTGTGACATAGATATATTTAACACTAATGAAAGCAATTAATCTCGAAGCTATCTGTGATGAGATAAATCATAAATATTTGGTTTGTTTGTTTTTTTTTCTTGTATTAATAAGTTATAGCAATATTTATATGTTAACATTGTTATTAATGTTCATGTTTGGTATTTGTTATTTAGCACTTAAGTCGCTTTTAATTCTGTTCAGTTTCCATTGCATATTTATAATTGGAGAATACTTGTTAATATGCAGTATAAACAAATAAATAAAAATAAACTGCAGGACTCGTATTATTGAAATATGCATCCACCTGTAGTCGTCTTAAAGTGCATCGACACTGAAACTTACTACTCTTTTGGGGTACACTCCAAAACTATAACTTCAAGTCGTGGGTTTATCTCAGGAGCAATTTTGAGAAGCTAGATTCCAAGCTAAAAGTTCTGGTAAGTTCCAAATTACATTTATGTAATCTTTCACCGTGTTCTCGTACTTATAATTAAAAACAGTGTAATTTATAGTGTTTATTCTTCTAATAATCCCAGCGCAGTTTTGCAAACCGACTATAAATACTGAGATTAAGGCCAATAAAACAAAGCACCAGCCCTCCCTATTAAAAATGACAATAAAATAATTGTCGATGATTACCCCGCTCAAAACATCAATTATAAATAATAATGAGAATTCCCTCAGCCCTTGACTAAGCGCGTCTATGAACATAATTATATTTCGTACTAGTTGAGGATCATCAGACCGTGTCTTGATATAATAAAGTAGCTATATTAAAATAAAACTCCAATTATAAACATTCGCATATGCATTGAATATTCACGCATGTGCCACTTTCGAGTACTCGAGTTGAGGCAGGTCGGAAATCAACGGGTGCAATCGAAATAAAAACAGTTGAACAACACATAATGGCTGATCGCATGGGCGCAGACACGTGGGGTAGCCGACAATCGCTCTTCCTTGGCAGTTAATTGGGATTTCTTAATATTCTCCATTGCTGAAGAAGAATAATGATAGTATCAAAGATATCAGCATTGACTATACCCATTTGGCAGATCATACTGCGAATATAAAATAATACTACTACTGTCAAACTACTAACCATCATAAGACTCTATGTATGTAAATATTGACTCCAGAAATGTAATAACCTTACAATTTCGTTTGATTTGATGAACCATGACCCTATTTGATAAAATGAAGTCATGTGGAATTGTGGGTATTGGCTGAACTAAAATCTTGTAACGATGTAATTTTCCCCAAGGAATATGTAATATAACATAGTTATATGTATGTATTTTGCGTTATGTTTGATATACCTTGTATCAGATTTACAAACTCGCTTCAATTAGTTATTGCTGACCGACCGTACGAAGCAGATGTACCTAATATAGTCC
Source organism: Stenurella melanura (assembly GCA_963583905.1). Classification (NCBI taxonomy): domain Eukaryota; kingdom Metazoa; phylum Arthropoda; class Insecta; order Coleoptera; family Cerambycidae; genus Stenurella; species Stenurella melanura. The sequence goes on from OY757312.1 coordinate 140,067,790, forward strand.
GAAGTCGTTGCAAATCCGTAAGTGTCGAAATTGGTAAAAACCGAAAACCTGACCTGCGTGCTTGCATGACCATAAGAGGTGTTGTACATCATAGAAGTTAGTTTGTAGCCGACCAACTGCTAGAACACATGTAGGAGCAAGTACTCCACGGGGACATCACTCACCTATGTAAGTAAAGTTGCGAGTTTCTGTGATTTGTCATACTCTACAACTGTTCTGATTGTTGCAGTAGCAGACCGAAGATACCAGATAGTCCGTCTTGACGAGTCCACTGGGCCAGATGTGCCCTTCCTCTCCAAATAAAGAAACTAGGTTATTACCTAGTTCAAAATAGTCACCTATGGGTTCCTTTAGCTTAAGTTCTAGTTCTTGATTGCTAGTTTGGTTTATTAGCGTTAGTATTAGTTAGTTAATATGGTAAATAGAATGTGATATACTAATAAATATTGTTACATTCCGAATTATGCCTCTCACTGCTCTGTATAGTGAAGTTTAGGTTTTCCTTGATCCACTTGACATTACCATGTCTCCACTGTACCTTTGGGAGTAATGGTTGATCCGCCACAAAGAGAAATGTAAGTTCACTGCCGTCGCTTGGGGGCTAACACTTCACCATTGCCAGTTGAAGGAACCTTACAATATTGTCATAATAACATCATCAATTACTCATTTAAATCAGATATACAAATTCATAACATAGTGTCCCTCAAGGTTCTATTCTGGCACCACTATCATTCCTAATATTCATCATCAATGGACCACTCATATACCAGTTTGTTCAAGACACACTAAATGTTGCAGCTAAAAATGTAAATAATGCTGTAAGAGTTGTAAATTATGTGGTACATGAAATCACAGACGGAGGCATAGAGAAAAAATTGCAATTAAATGTCTCAAAAACTAATACAATATATTACACATTGTCGCCCACTCCTGCGGACTAGTTTATTGCTAAGGTGTTGTAGTAGATGTATTAAACAAGTAAAGATAACAAAATTCCTAGATGTTTACAAGAATGAAAATTTCAATTTGACAGAGCATATCAATATGCTATCAATCTGTGTAAATTCAGCAAGTTATGCACTAAGTATATAATATTCAGGATATTGTTTTAGAGTCAAAGGAACAACACTAACGTATTACTAGGTAAATATTCATGACCCAATCTTTTGGGGCTCTTACTGTTCATTATTATCATTATTATTTGTAATTATAAAGAAGTTATACGCAAAATCAGTAAAGCTGGCTATAATAATCATTATAAACCATTATAAAACTAAAAATCATGGCTGTAGTCTTCGTGTATTTATTCGTTATATTTATTTGTTTATTGATTGTTGAAATTTTTCAATAGCCTCAAAACTAAAACCCGACTATAAAATCATTGATGCAAGTATTATAATATCAATGTAATCCTTCTATCGAGACCTCTACTTTGGTTGCCAGCGGATGCCATATTTTTCTATATCCTATATCACTCTTGATATTGAGATGTCACGACACGTATTTATAAAAATCGAACCAGTAATTTGGTCGCTATTATGAAAGATACATACCCACCGACGTATATACATAGACTGTCAAAATCATAACTCTTTTCGGCTTTACCGTAGTCGGGTGAAAATAGAGGTCTTACCATATTTATAAGGAATACAAGAAACAATAGACTAATTATGCCTTCACATTCTACAACTTGATAGGAAAACAGTCCATACTATAAAATAGTATAAAAGATTCTAATAACCTATCTACCTCTGAGTCTACCTCAGAATAAATGTATTTTTTTTTGAGGAAAGGAGAGAAAGATAGGATTGTAACGGAAAATCTCAAGGAATCTCTTAAAGCTCTTGTTGATTTGAAATTTGAGAGATACAATTTTATGAAATTATGATCTTTCTTCACACCTTAATGAAACAAATCTTTTAGGCCCTATTTTAGCAATTTACTCAAAAATTTAATATTTCTATGTCAAAAATATTGTCTATACATTTAAAAGATTGCTGAATTACCTTATGAAAAAATTAGACAAGATATAACCAAAAGTTATCAAAAAGTGGGGATGAAAGGAATCCATTTGATTGCTTTTTCAATGGAAAATTTTGTCGTATATCTAGTTGTAAGAAAAAATAATTACTTATAGTAAATTATCTTTAAAATTCAGCCTACGGCATATACAGGGTGCGCCAAAGTTCTGAATTTGGTCGATTACGGCTCTATTTGAAATGGTGGAAATATATTGTTTATAGATTATTTTCTTGATTTTCAATTCTGAATAACCAGAAAATATGTACAATTATACAGGGTATTCCGTTTTCGTTGTCTGGGCAACAACTTCGTTATTTTAAATGGAACACCCTATATTTTTTTCCTTTATCGAGTTACCCATCTAATTATATTCATAACTCTATTAAGGTGGTAGGTACTTAAACTGAACCGTTTACGATATAAAAGAGATTTATTGACAAAAATTGAGGTTTGCGGATAAGTTTTTGAGTACCTCTGATTTCATAGACAAGAGAGTTATCAAAATTCTGCTTATACTGTTATGTTGGTCATATTAAGGGCTAGTAGGATAGAAACGTTATTAACATTAATCTTATACAGAGTGCTGAAAAAATTGAGTTTATTTTTTTGCTAATAAAAAGGGCCGTAATTCAATTTTTTCAAATGGGACGTACTATTTTCAGTTCTGTCATCTAATGAAGTGTTAAATTATCTTTCCACTGATATATCATAGTAGGTATTTATCTTTAAGGGTTGCATAGATATTAAGGTTAAATATCTGTCTGACTGAAATTCACATAATTTTACATCACATAAATTAACTTTGACAGTATGACTTGTTGTTTGTCGTGCAAACTCAACTTTTACGAGCTGGCACGACAATCTTCAAAGCATACTGCTCATGGTGGCTCATGTAGACAGAGAGGTGATACATCCGTTGATGCCACGTGTTGAGTTTGTTCGCTCCGCGCCGAGGCGATGGTGTGGACCAAGATTAGTAAACATGAGTGAGGTAGCCTACTAATTTTTCAAGGTCGAATCAAGACGCCATATTGCGCATCATAGTGCCTGCCCTGTGTTTGAACAAAGTTTTTCTGTATGATTTCATATTGAAAAGGTGTAATTTATGTAACATTCCCGTGTTTTTCTTTTCGACCTAAGTTTTAGCGTTCTATATTACTCGTATTCAAAATGAAATCATACAGAAAAACTTTGTTCAAACACAGGGCAGGCACAATGACGCGCAATATGGCATCTTGACTCGCCCTTGAAAAGTCAATAGGCAACCTCCCACTTTACTAATCTGGGGTGTGGACACTGTTATTAACTTGACATCGCTGCAAATTATATCTATCGTTGTTTATCTTAAATCCATCGCATTCATTCACGTTGTAACCCGCTATGTAATTCTAGGTTTGCCAGGAGTGGAACGTATTAGGTATTTGCACATTCTAGCTTGTCGTTAGTTTATGTTTGTCTATTGATTTGTCCAGTGAAGAAGTGTTTCAAAATAAATATGAATTATTCGCGGGAAGAAATGGTTGACATGATTTTTATTCTGGGGGAGTGCTCAAGGAACAGCCTCTTAGCATCCCGAGTCTATAAAACCACATATCCTGAAAGGAGACACCCTTTAGAACCTGCATTTAGTAATCTTAGAGACAGATTTATCGAAACTGGTGGTGCAGTACAAACCTCATGAATTAAGTTCCAGCAAGAAAAATGACTGTCAATGGACACAATTTTCATTATTATTCAGATGTCAATCCTCATTTATTAAAAACAGTTTCCCAACAGAGGTGGTCATTAAATGTATGGGGTGCTGTAGTAGGGCCGATTGTTATTGGACCTCATTTCTTTAATGGACCCTTAAATGGAAGAATATATCACGATTTTTTGGAAAATGAATTGCCGGTTCTCCTAGAAAACGTTCCTCTTGATATACGGCAAAAAGTGTGGTTTCAACAAGATGGAGCTCCGCCTCATTTTGCAGCAAATGTCAGAGAATGGTTAGATCGCAACTTCAATGATATGTGGATAGGGCGTGGCGCAGCAATAGCATGGCCTGCAAGGTCGCCCGATCTGACAGGTATGGACTTTTTTTTACGGGGCTATGTAAAGGATATAGTTTATCGCGACACTTCTACCACTGTTGATGACATGAAAAATAGGATCAGACGTGCCTTTGCATCCATTACTCCGCAGATGCTGCAAGAAATGCGTCATTCATTTAGGAAGAGGACTCAGATGTGTCTCGATCGAAAGGTGAACATTTTGAACATTTGTTAAAATAATTGTTTTTTTATTATGAGTAAATTTTTTATTACATACGTGCTGGTATTAATTTCAATTCTTTGTCCAACAATTCTAAGTAAAAAAATAATATTTCAGAAGGCTAATAATTAATTATGGAAAACTGCTTGTACTACTACACAATTAGTCTGATCCAGACAATTAACCTTAATATCTATGCAACTTTTAAAGATAAATACCTACTATGATATATCAATGGAAAGATAATTTAACACTTCATTAGATGACAGAACTGAAAATAGTACGTCCCATTTGAAAAAATTGAATTACGGCCTTTTTTATTAGCGAAAAAATAAACTCAATTTTTTCAGCACTCTGTATAAGATTAATGTTAATAATGTTTCTGCCCTACTAGCCCTTAATATGCCCAACATAACGGTATAAGCAGAACTTTGAAAACTCTCTTGTCTATGAAATCAGAGGTACTCAAAAACTTGTCAGTAAACCTCACTTTTTGTCAAAAAATCTCTTTTATATCGTAAACGGTTAATTTTAAGTACCTACCACCTTAATAGATTTATGAATATAATTAGATGAGTAACTCGATAAAGGAAAAAAATATAGGGTGTTCCATTTAAAATAACGAAGTTGTTGCCCGGACAACGCAAAAGGAATACCCTGTATAATTGTACATATTTTCTGGTTATTCAGAATTGAAAATCAAGAAAATAATCTATAGACAATATATTTCCACCATTTCATATAGAGCCGTAATCGACCAAATTCAGAACTTTGGCGCACCCTGTATATGTCTTAATTTAGAAGCAATCATTTGAGTGCAAGTGAATCAGGAAAAAAATATTTTGTAATGTAGAAAGTCATAAATAATCAATTGAAAGAAAATAATTCGAATCCTATTATAGTTAAGTTTTAATTCGAAAACTTTAATACAATAATTGTAGCATTAATTATAGTTTATTATTGTAATCCTAATAAGTAGTTCAAATTTTGTTAACATTGTCCTCATTCTTTATTGTCAATATCAGACGAATTCTGGGAATCTAAAATTGTCATATTGTCTTAATCATAATGTGTAATTCTTTGTACTAGATAAATATTTTTATTCGAAACAATTTTTTGAAAGCGAAAATACACTTCTGAATCTGAAATCGAAAAGCCAAGTTATTGGACGGGAAAAATAATTTAAATTAAACTATACATACATACATACATGACTGGCTAAAACTTTGCAAACATAAAGGTAATAACGTAAACATTATGAATTTTTTTTTAAAACGAATTATCTATCTGCTGAACGTAAAACCCGGTAAGTGAAGTCATCCGGGAGAGAGTGAAGCATGGGAATCCGCTGGTCAGACAGGTAACAGACTACGACCCCAACGATGCTCCGAGGCACAAGTGACCGATGCTCCAGATCCTGGATAACGGGTAAGTATAGCTTAACCGTTTATCTGTTTCAGCTCGACCTTCAAGCCACACCACAAGGAGAAAATGACTAAAAACACCCATATCACCCGATCCCTGGGGTACCAAGCAAACAACCAGCTCGGTACCCTTACCCTAGCCCTAGTCATCCGAGACCGTCATCTTTAGTCAAGAATATTGGCGCGAACGTAGAAGGAGAAGACTGGTAGCAGTGTGTGTTTGCTGACTATTTAGTGAATATATTTTTAAACTATAATGTAAATAGCGTTTTTTATCGATACTAAAATCTTCAATTTGGTTTTCTCTTTCATAAATTACTTGCAGTTAAGAAAATCTTTGGGTGTTTTTTTGAGGAACGTTAGTAATTTTGCAAGAATTTGTTTAAAAATTATTGTTTAAAGAAAGAAATGTGTTTTATTAAATTTTACAGGCACATATCTTAACTTTAAATTGAGAGCAGTTAGGGCAAATTATGATACCAATAGTGGTCACAATTGCTACTTGTCTCAACTACGCGACGTGGGAAAATATCCAGTATTCACATATTAAAAGAAAATTGTTTTAAAATAATTTCTTGGAAGAAAGTTATAGCTTACCTTTAAACGTGGTATTATAACTGGATGATCATTGTCAAAGAGCATTTCAAAAGTTTGAAAACTATGAGAAGCATTTTTTGAAAAAATCAATACTTTCGAAAATATTTAGCTCCAAGTTAAACTATTATTTTTTCTTCAGCTAAAAATGAGTATTAGCAAAAAACATTACTGAGTGAAGACTCACGCTCACAAGTGAAACTTCTGTGCGAAAATTGTATAGTATTTTATAAGAGGTGTTTACTGTTGCTATTGAAGTTTCATTTCAAAATAGTTATTTTTGATGTTAGATTGTGAAATGCCATTATTGCAGTCGAGAATTAAAAATATCATTGAATAATTTATAGAACTTTGCAATCGAGTATCAAACAACGTTTTTTCGAAAACTGTCTCCCATAGTTCAAAAATTACTATCAATGTGAAAAGAAAATTGACATTTACAATTAATTAATTTGACATATATGTCATCTACAATTTGCTACACATATTTTAATATCAAACATTCTTTGGCGTGTCAGTAACGACAGCAACGCAACAAACGAGCTTTAGTAAACAGTCAATAATTCTATTAAGAAAACACGCGTTTTTTTAAATTTTTAGTTGATGGCAGTTTATTCAGTAATTTTATTATTGGAATCGAATAAAAATATAAAATATGTTATCAGTGATGAAGATCTACCATGTGAAGTTTCTGAAGCAGCGAAAAGTACAATTTTTGGACTTATTTCCAGCAAAACGATTTGGCAATATGAATCTGTTTACACTTTATGGAATGGTGTGATTCTAAGAAATTAAAAAATGTTTCTGAAGTGTGATATGGGCATATTTTGAATATAAAATTGAGGGAGTGCAGTTGACAACGTTATGGTCTATATATCCAATGCTGAAGACAACACTAAACATTAAACAAAATATAGATATAGAGAAATATCCCTAGTATAGTATTTGAAAAATAAATATGTAGGATATCGTCCAAAAAAGTCAACAATTTTAACAGAAACGGAAATTGAGAAATTCTTACAAGAGGCACCAGATGAACGCTTCTTATCAATGAAGGAGGGCCATAATAATTTAATAGTACATATTTTAATAGATTTGTTGATAAAGTATTTGTATTGTTTCAGATTAGTTTAATATTTGGCATATATGGGATACGCAGAAGAAGCAAACTATTGAATTTACCAATAGATGATATTGAGGATAAAGATTCAATTATTATTGTAAAAATCCAAAATTCAAAAACTCACACTCAAAGAACATTCATCATTTGAAAGTTGATCTATATTAAATTACACTGAAAATATTATACTTTGCATCCAGAGTTGACTAGCAATCGTAGATTTTATAATACATATGTGAATGGAAAATGTGTAAAACAGGTTATTGGTATTGATAAAATTAGAAATACCCCAAAAAATAACTGCAACATATAGACCGTACCAAACTTATAGCAGTTTAAGTCGTAAAACAGAGAAGTGCTCGATTTAATAAAGACATGACGTTCGTCTGCGCGACAAGAACTTAAAATATTGGAATTTTGCTTTTCCACCAAGGATACAAATAATTGGGGAACACATAAGTAAAAAATAGCACATTATTAATATTATTATCTGAATTGCCGGCTACTGTGCAAAAAAAATAAGAGTAAAATTGGGCGTCTAAACTTTTGCCTCGAAACACTGCCAATGCCGTTAGAGTTATGGAAAAAATGGACATAGAAAATTTTATGGAGAATTAAATTTTCTATAAAAAAGTCACGGATGACATATGTCTATCCTTAATGCTTTAGGCGTGAGAATGATTAAAAGTTGAATACAAAATTTACAGTTGTCCAGTGCGCAACTTTCAACCTTCTTCTAGCCAAAAATATTTAAGACAGACATGTGGTACCACTGACATATTTATAGAAAATTTAATTTTCCATAAAATTGTTTACGTCCATTTTCTTCGTAACTCTAATGGATTTTACAGCGTTTCAAGTTAAACGTGCAGGTGTTCAGTCACTGATGAAACCGTGGTGGAAAAACATTTCTTCCAAAAGCACAAGCCAAACATTCGACAGTGTTGTACGTCTATCTTCGTCGTACAGCTGCATTAAAATGAAACGAAAGAAGGTACACAGATAAATGACAGACGTCGTAGTAATTGCCCGCATGCCGATAGTGTAAAAGAAAGAGATTCCCTTGTTGACGGCATTTCTTAGCTTGGTTGGACACTTTTACAACTCAGAATGCTATAAGTTTGGTATAGAGAGTATTTAAAATTATCGAACGCAGACATCTATTATACTGGTCATTGCTTAAGAAGATTATCTGCTATGCTGCTAGCTGATTCTGGAGCTGATTTTACCAGTTTTGAAAGGCATAGGGACTGGTGGTCTTCGACGGTTGCGGAGGGAGATATTGAGGAGGAATTGAGAAAAAAATTATAACTTTGAAAGTACCTCATCTGCTTCCAAATCTGGTGTTTCTTCAATAATTACCCAGCGCCTTAATCAAGAAACTCATTGAGTTGAGTCAGTTTTCACAATTGTACAATTACGATATTAAATTTAAGCGGCATAAGAAATCATTAATTGTTAAACCGATTGTTAATTAAATTTATTATATTAATGATTGATTGTTAAAATTTGTTTTTGTTGATAATAATAAATAAAGTGCTAAACTGGTTCTATCAACTATAATTTCATTGATTTTTGTAGATAGATGTAAAAGTCTTTTACGTCCTTACGTTCTTTTAATGACACTTCTCGAAAAAAAAAAGATTTAATTTTTGTTAGTGAGAAACGACAGAAAAGCAGAATAATGTTGTTTTTATTATAAAAATATTCTTTACATTTTTGCAAAAATACATTTTTAGATACTCATATGCAGTCATACTACCTAGAAATAGCGCAAAAGGGCACTGCCACAATTTATTCCACTCCTTATGATCCACGTTATTACCTATAAGACCTCCAAGTTCAGGTATAAATATGTTATTGCACCACATTTTTAACTTTATTTCCTGTACCAAAAAGTCGTGTTCTCTTATTATCTTTAAACCAACCTCTGAGTTCCTCGAGTTTAAAGTTTCAAACAAACGAACGTCATGTCCGTATAATGAATTAATTTATAAAAAGAAAGAATACGGGCCTACGCCCATGATCGTCGTTCGCCTAGGTCAGTGACAGAGAACTTCACCATCGCCTTCTTTCAGCTTCAACAAGCCTTCTTTCTTCGTTTCGTCTTACCGAAATTGTTTTTAGCGGTCTGCCGGCTTGTCGCTCCCCCCTCCCACGTCGCCTCTGGCCGGACGCTGCTTGTCGTGCCTTGAATACAAATTAGAACAACACTATTTCATTTACACTTTATACAATTCTGAATTTCATTTTTACTTTTATTCTTTATGCTTTTAATTCTTCGGAAAATACACCTGGGCGCTCTAACGTACTTTTATTAATTAAACGTTAAAATTACTGGCATTATTTATAACCCGGGGATATTATGCGCCGGTTTTAATAACAGTTTCAAACTTTTCGAATTAAAATGTTTGTCTATTAAATGGCGGATGCGCAGAGTCAAAATTCGGAATACTTTGCACGTCTTCTAATAAATTTTCTATTATTCTGGAATATAAACGAAAACGTAAAAAAATCATTGCGATCGTATTCTTCAAAGTGATTCGGCCTGTTATTATTTTTGATTTTATACCCTCCTCATTACATACGTTTACCTCATAATAGTCATAATAGTGGAGTTAATAGAGGCTCAAAATATGCATTATTTCGGAATAATTACGAGAAGCTTCGATTTTCCTAAAACCCTTTGATATTACTTTTACATAGCTTAAAGCAGAAAGTTATAAACACATAATTGTGAGGAAATTGTTAATTAATTATTTAAACAACAAAAAACTTTTTTTAAACATTATAAGTTGAGAAATTTTAAGGCAAATCAGTTCAAATTGACATACTAGGGGTTTTCAAGGTCGCTGAAATAGATTATGATGTCAAAAAAAGGTTAATCAAAATGGTTGATTCAATATGGTCGACTTTTCGCTAAAAATTTCATTAAAAATGATGCAACTCGATAAATTTTAAATAAATTTCGCTCGGATTGACACTGTGGGTGTTTTTAAGGACGCTGAAATAGATTATGATGTTGAAAAGTAATAATACAAAATGGCCGACTTTTCGATACAAAATTAATTAAAAATTACGTAACGCGATAAATTTTATACAAATTGCGCTCGGATTAACATATTCAATGTGGTATTGGTGAGCTTTCAAAAAAAATAATATATATCTCGATATAAGAAGTAAAAGTGGTTTACGAAAAATAAAAAGATTTGTATTGAACACAATACACATTCAAATTGTATTGAACGATCTGCTAATGGAAGTTCGATCTGCTCTTGTTACTCCTGCTCTTGTTCCAAATATATGATTTGGTTTGTGCAATCAGATCCGGTAAGTCGAGTAGGCTACAGTGCAACGTAAGTCGGCTTTCCTGCAGCTACACTGATTGTCACAACCAGCTTTGCATCCGCAAAAAAATATCTGTATCAACATACTTGGTGCTGGATCTTGAGAACTTGCAATGGGGTGGTTTTTCAAATAAAAACCGCTAAACAATTTTTTTAATTCTGAAAGTGGTGGAGATTACTTCGGGTTCGAACCACAAGAACGTCCTATAAAATTAATCTTAAAATTCAAAGTCGAGGAACCGATTTCGACAGACCCAAAGTACCTCATAAAAAGGCCTAAGTGGGCATCTCCATATGGGTCGCTCGAATGCGACTCGACACCAAAAAGGCACCAATGTCGTTAGTACGTTTTCTTCAATCTGGAAAACCATTGAACTCATATACAGGGTGATTTTTTTTGGGCGTGCATTTAGTTAGGTATGGTGCCATAAAAAAATGAGTTTTTGCTGTTTTTGTGTGGTCGACATATGTCAATCATTTTAGAAACTTTTTAGTGGATATTTCGATAATTTTCTTACATGATGAGTAACTCCAATACCTTGTCTTGCCCTCATAGAAACATGAACATATTATTCGTAATAATAGAAGTATTTTTAAGAAGTAAACACAAATTAAACAATAATTTTAATAATTTGGATGGACCATGGGTCCCAATCCAACGATCTGGAAATAATTGATTTAAGTAATCCCTAACGATAATAGCGTTGTGTGGTCCAGCCCCGTCTTGCTGGAAGTAAACCTCGTCAATATTGGTATTGGGAATTTGATTAATCTGTGGAACTATTATATTTTGGAGAAATTCTAGATATCTTGGTCCAGTTAGAGTTTCGTTAAAAATTATTGGACCTATGATATGGTCGCCCAGTACGCCTAACGAAACATTGAAGCCAAACCGCTTCTGAAACTACCCCTGTCTCATAATGTGAGGACTATCAATTGCCCAATATCGAGTGTTGTTACGATTAAATAACCCAAGGTTTGTAAATCTCGATTCATCAGTGAACAAAATGTTTTTGGTAAAATTCTCATTTCTTAATTGGCGTAACTGTAACCAATTACAAAAGGTTATTCTTCGTTGATAATCATTCTCATACAAAAATTGATGCAATTGATATTTATAAGAACGATAGCCGTGTTTCTTTAAAATATTTCTGGCTGATTCTTTGGAAACTGGTAATTCATGTTCAATTTGTCTTATCAAAATGGTTGGGTCAACATGCACTAAAGCTAATACATTAATTTCCGTTTCTTCATCCACAATAAATCTTTCTTCAATTTCTATTAGGTTCAGTTCTACATTGTTGCTTCAACCGAGCGAAATAGTTTCTCGGAGGTTGTCTTCTTTCTGAATATCTCTGTCCATACAGAATTTGTGCTCTAGTTGCATTACGTCGAGTCTCTCCATAAATAATGATCATGTCAACTTTTTCATCTCTTGAATAATTTTCAGCCATTTTATATTAATTTTCTTGTTAATAACAACTTTAATACACTTGCTTCAGAAAATTAGTGAGTAAGTCAAGAATAATTCAATTGTTGCGAATGTCTGTCATTTTCATGGCTATCTGCAATTTTGGATTTAAATGTAGATAGGTACCTTATTAAAATGATTTGTTGGCTCTTACTTTTTAAAAATACATCTATTATTACGAAGGATATCGTTAAGAAATGATTAATGGCGAAAAAATTATAGTTTATGAATCATTATTTCTGATTAATAAAAGAAATAGCACAGTTCCATTAAAAAAAATTCCCCTACGGAAATGAAAATGAAATTCCATTTAAAAAAACAAAAAAACTAAAAATACTGGTACCTATCAGTAATTCAAACAACTGTTTTCTTCTTTACAGACAAGTCTACAACCTTACTAATAATTTCCATAGCCTACTTAGTAATTTTCTTACATCGCATTCCTCTGACGCGGTTATTTTGAAGAAATTAAAAAATTGTTCGTATCTCACTTATTTTTTGGAATTTTTTACATCTGAAAAAATTGTTGCACTTAGTAATTTATGCTTAATGAGAAACCATAAAAAAACATAGTCATTCCATTTAAGAAAAAAATTTGATGTCACTTCCGGTTGAACCGGACATTCCTGTTAGTCTAAAAGTAGCTTATTTTGTCTAATTTATGTGTACCAAAACAAAATTTTTAAATATAAAAACAACCAAAATATTGGGGGCGTACATTGACTCGTGGCCACCCGGTATTGTTCCTGACATGTTCAGATATGTATTCTCAAAAGTTACCGCTTCTCGGAATCTTTGCGAAGTGAAACTATTAACTCCACTATAATCCATAGTAATTCAAGTACGTCAAAAATATGACGATTTATTTACCTATAATGTCATAAATAGGTACTTAGGTTAGATTTAATACGAAATTTGGAGTAAAATCACACTTGCTGATGATGATGATGATGATAGACCTTTATTAGCAACTTCTGCAGTACAAGTACAAGTACTTTTAGCATAGTTTTTATTGCTGTATACCTGTTACATTTAATGATTGTTCTCATAAATTTATTTTGTAACTTTTGTATTTCGTTTTGATTAACATTGAAAATGATACTTGAGCAATATTCAATGTGTGGGCTTTGTACAACAAAATATTTGTCTATTAGTTAAGTTTCCACCTATACTTCTCATAAAATGAATTGTTTTTGACATTTTATTGAATATGTATTCACAATGTTTTTGAAATTTTAAATTCTCATAAATTATTTATCACACCCAAATACTTAATTTCTTTAACTTGTTCAAGTTTATAATTATTATTTAACTCAACATAAAAATTTCGTGCCTCTAAACTAGGTAATGGATAATTCTTTCCTGTTAACATATACTTAGCTTTAGTTAAATTTAGACTTAAACTATTTTCACACAACCAGTTAGGTAGTTAATATATCTAATTCTCTGTTTACAGTATTCCAGAGTTACCTTAATCTCGATTTAACTTAGGGCTTGAAACATAAAGCTTAACCCAGAGTTTACTAGCGATTGGAAAATTGGCTGTTAGCTTCTGTGAAGGACAAGACTAAGTAATTAACTATCAATTATTTGTCACATAGAGGAATCATGTAATCCCTCACATGTTTGGTGTTTGTTAAATATGTAAAAGTAGAACTGCATACGAATAATAAAAAATCAATAATTGGCGATATATTTAGTATGTACGTGTTTTTCGAATCAATTAGAATAAAATAATCTACATATTGGAGCTATCCATAGATTAAATTTATCATATACGGTACTTCTGGTGGTAGTAGTAACAAACGGATTTTTAACGTAAAACATTAACAATTTATCGGTAGCCGCATGTTAAGCCCATATAAAACAGTATTAACCGAAACTCAAATGGTTATTTTTAGGACTGTTTAAAGCCAGATATATTTAAAATAAATCTGAATGAAATCGGTTGATAAAATCACAATTTGTTGAATGTTGCTGTGGAGTACTCTGCACAATATTATAACTAGCATTAAAAGAACATTCAAATAAGAGAAAAAAACCGCCGCATAAGGAACCACTCCTTCCATATCCAGATTTCCCATCCGTCTCTTTAAAGGAAAACATCTTGACTCTATTTGCACTCTAGTATGTGAAAATAATTGTTCATAGAATTTTAATAAAAGGGGGTTGCAGAATGCCAGCCAAGCCTCCAATACGCTGCTGAATACCATATTAGGACGCTGCCGAATCCATATTCAGGTGCTGCGGTAATTTCCGGGCACTGCCGAATTCAGTTTATGGCGCTGCATAATCCATTTTCAGGCACTGTCGAACACCAAGGTGATCTTCGGACGCTACCAAATAGCCAGGCAATTCCTGGGGTCTGTCAAATCCATATTCGGGCGTTGCCGAATCTGTATTCGGCACTGAGATTCGGTAATAATAAAAGCTTTTAAAAATAAAATTTCTGGAGTCTTATTGACCTGCTTTACTTATTTTTTCCCTATTTATCAATCCCCCACCTCTCCCACAGAATCATCTCAATCAGATGTCATTACAACATATAGGTACGTGTACCAAATTTCACGTCAACATTTCAATTAATATTTTACCAACTTCTTTAATAATGAGATAGTGGGAGGGAGATGGTTGAAAAATATTATAAATAAATCTAAGGCCTTGGCTTTTAGTATATATACCAAATCCCTGTACTCTTACTAACTCGCATTACTTATTTTCCCCTATTTACCTCTGTTTAACCCCGAACCCTTCAACGGAATCATCTCAAAATATAATCTAGTTCCAGATGTCGTTATAATACATACGAGTACCATTGATAGTTAATGAAGTGATATTATCACTCAATTGTAAAAAATTGCCCTCAAAATTAGTCTTAAAAATCAATATTTTTGAAGTAATTGATCTTGAACAATATAACAGTTAAAACAGTTCTGCTTATAAAATATAAATAATATCTTTTCCACAACACTGAAAAGTTATTAAAATGAATTATTATTTGTTTGCTTATAATTGTATTGAAACACATTCTTTAGAAGATTTTGCAAACAGCGAAAAAAATAACTATCTGTAACTAAAAGAAAAACTTTCTGTGAAAATATTAATGAAATCTTGGTATTCTTTCGATAACCTGAATTCTGGTTATGCTAGCAAATTAAAATCCTAAAACGAATTTGTCTAATTTCTTATTTGACAAGTCTCATTCTAACACTAGCGTCCACACAGTCCCCTACGGCCATGCAGATTAAACTAGTATTCACATAACCCTCTACGATCATGAAGATTTAGTTAAAAATGAGAACAAAGGCCTAAAATTGAGTCAAAACAGTTTTTTATTTTTGTGAATGAATAGTAATTTTCGAAAATTTTTATTAAAATCTTATTTTCCCAATGTTAAAACATTAATATTAACAAAATATCGATTGCGGACGGCACGGCACACAGTGGGACAAAGAGCTACATTTGTGGACAAAAATCGTCTGCCAGCCCAAACTTTGACCAAATATAATAATTTTTTTTTCAAATTCTCGTAAGGGATGTAGCTTCAACGCCCGACTGCTAGAATTTTGAAATGAATAAAACACAACCCAAAAAATAAAAAATAGTACTAGACAATTTCTATAAAAAAAAATTAACTAGATCAAATGATCTATTATCGCAAAAATTGTTATGTAAGGGAATCTCCAGGTAGAAAATAGAGAAAAATACTTTGCGAACAACAATACAATTGAATATGTGTTACATAAACTAAAAAAAATTAGTAAACCAATTTGATTGGCTAACACCTCCTGTCTGCTTTATATTTAACCAAATTTCTTTTTTTTTAAATATTCAGGATGAATGCATTTTCAATGGACATTTGCTACATAATAGCAGAACAGTTTTGTATATTTTTTTTCTATATCGAATGAGCCAATTATAGCAAAAAATGTTCTATAATGTAATAATGGACCGGTAAATTAGGCAAATTTTCCCACTCGGATGATGAAAATTCGGAAAAATGTCCCGATTTCTAGAAAATGGGCATAATAGAGGAAATTTCCGTCATCCGAGTGCGGAAATTGATGAAATTGGCCAATTTTACCATTTCCCTAAATGTGCTTAAACAAGCGAAATTTCTAGAAAACGGGAGTATTTGAGTGCGGAAATTTGCCCTATTTTCATGTACGTTATTCCCCCTCTATTCGACATTTTTCTAAAGTACCCTCCAAATAAACATGTTCCATGTTAAAAAAATTTTGATCAGAAGCCTATAGAAAATTCACAGATACCTCTGTTTGTTTTTAGGTCAGGCTTATTGTCATGTCGCACAGTGGGGCAAAAAGCTTCATTTGTGGACAAAAATCGCCTGCCAGCCGAAATTTTTACAAATTTAATACTTTTTTTTCAAATGCTCATGAACAACGTAGCTTCAACGCCCGACTGCTACAATTTTGAAATAAATAAAACATAATCCAAAAATTCAAAAATAATACCAAACAATTTTTATACAATATTTTTTTCTAGATCAAATGAATCTATTGTGCAAAAAAGTTTTGTAAAGGATTCTCTAGGTAGAAAATAGAGAAAAATATTTTTGCTAACATAAACTCGAATATGTGTTATATAACCTAAAAATTTGTAATAAATACATTTTTTTGGCTAATATCGCCTGTCAGCTAAAAAATCCAAAATTATAGTAGAACGTTTTTGCAAGAAAATTTTATCTATATCAAATGAGCCTATTATATCAAAAATTGTTCTATAATGGAATTAAAAGGTAGCAAATGAAGAAAAACACTTGTGCGTAACAAAATACATACAAATTTGTCTTATATCTTACCTAAAAAAATACATCGAAATATCAACGAGCAGAAGGATATACACAAGCCCTAAATCTAACATAACTTAATGGATCAAATCACGAACGAGCAGAATGGTATACACGATAAGCTCTAAACATAAGAAAACTTAATGGGTCGACCTATGGACGAGTGAAAAGGTGTACACGACAAGCTCCAACCTAACAAAATTTAATGAATTGAACTATAATCAAGCAGAAAGATATGTAGGACAATTTCTAAACCTAATATAAGCTAATGGACCAAACCATGAACGAGCAGAAAGATATACACGAGCAGCGCAAAACCTAACAAAACATAGTTGGTCGAACTACAAACGAGCAGAATGTTTTACACGACAAGCTCGAAACCTCATTTAATATAATAGATCAAATAGTTAATGACCAAAAAGGTGTATACGACAAGCTCAAAACCTAATATAATTTAATTGGTCAAACCACGAAAGAACGAGAAAAGGCACTTTACTTTGTTCTCTATCACTGATTTATTGTAACATTATTAAGTTGCAATTTGACAAGTCAATGTGCCGAAACTACAGTAATGTGTATGTTATGTATGTGTATTATAACATACACCTTACTGCACTTTAACTCGTCATTAGCAAACGTTGATTCAAATGATTCAAGACGTAATTTTATTTTGACATCATTATTATACTCCGCGCAAATACATAACGAATAGTATATTACATTTGATCGGTACATTTAAAAATTCGGTAATATAAGAATGAAACATCCGATTGAATTGAAATTTGGACAACAAATTAGTATTATCTAAAGGAAGAACCATATGGCTTCTGACCAAATTCGATCTGTAAGTAAAAGAGTTATTAATTAATTAATTTTACAAAAATATATATTTTTAATGTTTTATAATTAAACGCAAACATAACTTTAGAAATACCCACAATACTAAAATTATTTACAAAAAGACTGCGAAGAATATCCCATAAAGGGTGCAATAATTATATAAAAAGTTGTATAAATCAGCGAAGAGTATAATGGTTAGTTTGTTACACTACACAAATTCTTCTCTTTTGTCGTTTAAAATTCCACTCTGTTGTACAATATAAAAAATAATTATAGTTGCATACATTTTAAATCCCAATAAGCGGGATCTTTGAAAGGCCACAAAATTACACGTTTGCAAATTGTGTATGTTGACTATGACTTGGGGCAGTGTACCCGCCATTTTAAGAACACCTGCTGATTCCATTTGTTCTTGTTTCTGCAAGACTGCGGGACACATGTTACACCATTTTTATTTTAGCTTTATAACAAATTCCCCGTATTTAATTAATGAAGACAATGGCTCGCTGTGTCGCTAGAGCCTTGCCTTGACTTGTCATGTTTTTGAGAAAACGAAAATAGCAACTACAGATGTAGAATGTACAGTCTGGGATGAGATTATTTCATTCGGCGGCTTATACCACTAACCCATTTGCAGTCTGAATTTAGTACTCTCTAAAAATCTACATATTTACGAGACAGAGCGACATGATCCGCACTATGAAACATATAGTACAGGCAACGAAGGCAAAACTTTGTAAAAACCTTGCAAAAATTAATTAAATGATCATCTCCGGGATTTAAGTCGGTAATAACCTGCATTCTTTGCACTTCCAAGTTCCGGGAAAATTTAAAAAAAAATTAGAAAAACTTTTTGATTTTCGTTTTTTTTACTCTAGCAGCCAAAATAATGAAAACATTGACAAACGTTTTCATCAAAAGTTTGTAGCTCGTCTCTTTCTCTACAAAAAAAGTTTTTACACATTTGTGTCTTAGTTAAGCCGTTTAAAAGATAAATCGAGTTTTTCACTTATAGTTTTGAGCCGCTTCGAAATGAGCGAAAAATGAGAGTTTTCCGAGAATTTCGTACGACCGGGCTCATCGAACGATAATTCTTATTATTCAGAGCCCCTAAAAAAATGAAAATAACGAAATGTAGAGAAAAGTCTCAGCTTTAATGTGGAACTAATCACAAAATCAAAAAAAAATTTATCTTGGAGAAAAAGTGTTAGAGGATGGCTTACAAAACTTTGAACAGTTGATCCACAGATTTGTTCATATCTTTGCCGGAAGTCGTTAGAATGATAATTCATTTTGCAAATATATTCTTATTTAATGATATATTTAATCCAATTAACGTTTTTTTGCAATTACTTTTGTTGGAAAAATATGCCTTGCGATTAAAGTAGAGGGTACATTTCTCATCGATCAGTTACCCCCAATTTTTTAGTTCAATTCGCTATATCTTAATTAATAATAATGGCACAGTCACAATTTTTGGAACATAAGTGCAATAAAACATATTCTTTCGAATGACTTTAGGGTTTTTTTAAATGCGTGCAGTACTTTTTAAATTTGTCTACATTATTCATGTACGTTCGGTTTTTTTACTCTAGCGGCTAAAATAACGAAAATGCAGAAAAAAGTTTTTAACGAAATTTGTAGCTCATCCCTTTTTCTACAAAAGTGGTCTTTACAAATTGTTGTCTTACTTAAGCCGTTCAGGTGATAAGTCCAGTTTTCCACTTATAGATTTGAGCCGCTCCGAAGTACGCGGAAAATGAGAATTCTCTGGGAGTTTCGTACGACCGGACACATCGATCGATAATTCTTACTATTCGGAGCCGCTAAAAAAATGAAAACAACAAAAAATATAGGGAAAAGTCTCAGCTTTAATGTGGAACTAAACACAAAATTCATAAAAACTTTGATCATAGAGAAAAAAGTGTTAGAATATGGCTTAGTAAACTTTATACAGTTGATTTATTCATATCTTTGAGTTTTATGCATCCTGCCTATTTCTCGGGTAACAATGGGTGTTTTTTCACTGCATGGATTCGATTCCATGCACTTTACCTTATATTTCGTGAAAATTTGATTAAAGAATGTTAAGAAACAAATAAGTTGTTTATGTTTTACTGTATAATTGTGCATTTTCTGAACGTGTATCAATAATGTAGACAAATTCAAAACGTACTGCACGCATTTAAAAAACTCTAAAGTCATTCGAATGAATATGTGTAATTGTACTTATAATCCAAAAATTAAGTCTGAGCTGTTATTATTAATTAGGATATAGCGAATTGAACTCTGAACTGAACAAAATTTGGAGGTGATTGACCGATGAGAAATATACCATCTATTTTGATAGCAAGGCATATTTTTCCAACAAAAGTAATTGCAATAAAATGTTAATTGGATTAATATATCATTATATAACAATATATAAGGAAAACTGAAAAATATAACTGGAATTCATATCTAGAAAGAACACTAACCAGAGGCACCGGGGACCTGTGGATGAACCGCAGGGTAATTTGGTAAGACTTGAGGTCTGAAACCGAAAATAATTTTCTCTAACGCCATTTTAGAAATTACAAATTCCATAACTAAAAATTGTATAGGAACAAGTCTCATTCCAACACACTGTTATGGTATAGTACCGCACGGCCTTCGACGAATCAGAAGCTGTTAATGGTTCGGTTGCTATAGTTACGTCGAACAAAAGGTAGCTTAGCATTTGACGTTTTGAAGTTTTAAAGTTTCTTTGTATAATTTCTAAAATCTTGTTAGAGAAAGTATAGTCTACAACACGTTTGGAATGGCATATTCCACACTCGCGAACCGTAGTCCTCGCCTTCGGCTCGGCCTACAAACTTTTCGCTTGTGTGGAATATGGGCCATTCCATAGATATAGAATACTCTATACCGACCCTATCATCCTACGCATCATGTGTATGGTAGCCAAAAACCGATAAAAAATCAACACTACACAAATTGCAATGCGTAGCCTATTTAGGGATACATGAGCAGTTTGTTTCTACGCCACAGCTGTTATAAAAATGCCAGATCTGCTTCCTCTGTCCCTGTACTGAATTTAAGTCCTGGGAATGTAGGCGATCCTTAAAGCTGATAATAAGGTTACCTTGATACGGGTGCCGGGGCACGAGGGAATAGAATGTAAATCAGTTGACCATTTCTCGTTCCGAAACCGTCTTGCGGCTTATCAAATGGACGCATGACGTTAGAGGACCTAAAATGGGAAAAGGAACGGAAAAAGTCCTATTGGAGGAATACCCCAGGCTAACGATACGTAAACGAGTTAACAATGTATTCGACAAGAAATCAAACAGGGCTTCTTATAGGTTACTACTCCTGGGATATGATCTTAAGAACACGAATCAGGCAGAAAATAATAACTGCAGATAATGGAGACTATGGAAGATATACTTTATACATATTAGTCCGCATTAGGTACTTTAAGACACAGAAAAGGCGGTTTGAAAATTACATGCTTTGCAAAAAGATCCTTTACATCAAGATGAAGAACCCTAAGCATCTACAACCTACAACAGTTGCCAATGTTCATCTTGTTGAAGCTGAAGAAACTTTGATGACAATTTCAAAAGGCTGTGCTCATCATAACTCACAACTATCACCTCACTCTACTCATTTTGTTTACGTTTAGTTTTAGTATTCCAAATTATAAAATGCTCTTTTGCGATTGGCTGTACGGTCTATGACCCAAAGCCATAAAAAAGAACTGACAACTAATTTTTTTACTTCCTGAAAAGAAATCATAGACGATATAACCGTATTTTTCAGAATCAATCAATTCTTGACTACATCAGTCGCAGGGAGGATAAATAGAAAGGTTATATGGTTCATAAGAAACCAGACAGCAAGCAGTGAAAAACAATTACTCCAAAATGTATGCTATTACCAAGGACATACGACAAACTTAAAACCCATTATAACCTAGCGTCAAATATATGTAACTAATGCAGAAACCTTTAAATGGGGCGCTCATTTATTTATATGAGCATATATTTCTGAGAGATTTCGTTAGCAACTACTCCAGGATTGCCGATATTGTCATCCATGTTCATTGACGTTAGATATTTCTCGGTATATACCTCGTTTGCTGTGACTAAACTTGTGTTATAATTGCAGACGCAGCGGATCCCAGTATTCAGTTCGAGTAAGTATTTTAAACATATTATTTATTGGATTAGTTTATGTCTCTGCATAACTTAGGTTTATTCAAAGACCAGTTTATTATATGACTTAGTATATTTTTTTAAATATTTTATTTTTCGCGTTATATGGGAGGCTATTTTGTCGCGTTACATATATGTAACACTAGGCTGTTATGGTAGCTATACTTAGCCATTTTTAAAAAATTTATAAATGCAAATGTTTTTTATTATTCAACTAACAAATACTTAAAAGTAAATGTAAAGTCTTAAGAAAGTCAACAAACGTGGAACTTTTGTTTCAGCAATCGACCAAACACATGGAATACTGTTTGTAAAATGGACAGATAACAATATTGTTACAGTTGGCTCCACATGTCACGGTGTTACTTCAACGTCGAATGTCAAGAGATATAGTCAGGCGGACAAAAAATACATCCAGGTTTCACGCCCCCTTTTAGTAGGTGAATACATTCAAAACATGGGCGGAACCGATATCTGATGGACCAGAAAATTTCAACCTACCGTAGAGGCATCAGATCTAAAAAATTGTGGTGGAGCATATTTACCTGGCTCTTTGATGTTTCAATAAACAATGCCTGGATCATTTACAAAAAGAATAATAATGTATCTCAGCTAGACTTTAGAAGGTCCAAATCCCAAGTTTATTTGAAGATGTATTTAAATCCAACCAAGAGCTCAAGAAGAGTATCCGTATCAAGATCCAGTATATCTCAAAATAGGATTTCTGACGATGTACACTACGACGGAATGAATCGCCTTCTTATTACCATTCCAGACAAAAAAGAAGGCGTTGTGCAGTTGAAGAATGTTCCTCCAGCACCAGAACAATGATTAAAAATGTGATGTTGGCATTTGCCTAGAATGTAATGTAATATTTTATACAAAAACACGTTAAGTACAAAACTGTCTCTATATTGACCTCGCGTTACATATATGTAACAGTTTTTTTAAGTATAAATACAAACATTTTTTCTTAAAAAACTTTGATTTTAGTTTATTCTGGATTCTCTTTACATAAAAAGTCGAAAATAATCCTTCGGTTAAGGAAAAAGTTAATTCCGGTCATAATGGGTTAAGGTTGTACGCCAAACATTCAACAGTGACAGAAGGTCTGATATTGTCGGTCATCTTATACTA
Source organism: Stenurella melanura (assembly GCA_963583905.1). NCBI lineage: Eukaryota > Metazoa > Arthropoda > Insecta > Coleoptera > Cerambycidae > Stenurella > Stenurella melanura. Next base: position 140,091,010 of record OY757312.1, read on the forward strand.
AAGTGAGGTCTACTAGATTAACACGTAAGCCACAAGACGTCTGCGAGTAGACTGTGAATAGGAAGGATAAATATGCAACTAATAGTATCTATTAATTTGTTCCCTATATACCTACCTTAAAAGGCATAGAATTATTCTTAGTCTATATATGAATTTTTGTAGTTTCTTGCATGAGTCCACCACCTGGTCGTTATTTTATTAATACGACGCACCTGCCATTAAAATGACCGCTGCTCCTGAAAAATATTGCCATTTATAAAAAAATGTTAAGGAACTACTGATACCGGTTAGTTTAACGATTCGATGCAGAAAATGTGGGTTTGCCTCATTTTCACGAATATTCAAATTAAAATGAATTATTGCGTATTGTTGCGTCTATCTACAAACATGATTTAAAGGTACGTTTCCTTAGTAGGTTGGAAAAGAAACCGGAAATCTATCAAAAATTTGGAACTTGATTTCAGAAATTGATGTTTTCGGGTAATAAAAAAATCAAAGTCTCTCAGTACCCTTTGAACTTTAGCCACCGCATTGAAAATAAGGAATTTTGTTGGTTATTAGTAGTGCAAGGATTTCTCTTAAGGAATTGTTTGATTTCAAATGTTCAAGAAAATTTAAACGTTTGACTTTACTATATGCATGCAATTTATTACTATCTGTTTGACCAAGATTCTTCTTAAAGTATTATTCATACTTATCATGGAAATAACTAAATTGATCAATTTAATTGAAATGTCACTATGCTTTGGAATAAAATTAATAAAACTTACAGTTAACAAATGTACAAAATATAGTTTTACTGATTATATTCCAGCATATAGTGACAACATTTAATAATATTAATAATTAATTAGTTATTTCTACTGACTAATGATAACGTAGAAAAAATATTTCCCTATATTTAGCGACTGAAAGTCAATAGAGATTTTTAAGAACTTTTAGAATATATCGCGAAAACTGGAGAGTGGAAAATAATTTTCATTCTATCAGCATTTTAATAATTGCTATTATGTGAGGCGATCAACCGCTGATTCGGTGGTCGCTTCTGAAACTGGGTACTAGGATCAGCAAGGAGTAGTTAGTGGTTTGTTCGTCGTCATGCTCCAGGTCCTATCTCGAGAATGGTGTTTTTTCACATGGCTAATTATATGTGACTTTATCCTGAGATGATCAATCAAACGATCTTTTCACAGGTGCAACGAAATTGCGAACACAATTACTTCCACATCCAGGTAGTGGATAGTACAGTAATCGTAAAAAAATTCAAATTCTCTTTTTGTTGACATAGGTTCAGAATCTTGTCTAAATGTTATTTGTGGCATTATCTTAATTTTCTTCCAGTAAAATACTGGTTAATTGTGATATTTTGTAGATTCCCCGTAAAAAGAAAAAATACGTGTGGCAGGAAGTCCCAAAGAATTGAAGAATTGAATAAAAAAAAAGGTTCAGAATGTCATGAAACGTCGAGATTTTAAACGTGATGGAAAAAAACAATTTATGTCTGCCTGTCGGCCTGTCCGTCTCTCTGTAATTTTCTTCTGGAATGGTTTAAGATATTGACTTGAAATTTGGTATATGTATGTGTTATAACGACATATGGAACTAGATTATATTTTGAGGTGAGAAATTTCATTTTGGAACTTAAAATTCGTGCCATTTCGAGTCAACCATTTTCAATTTTTCAATTTCCCCAAAAGATTGTTATCCTCTACCTTAAAAACCTGCGACTATATATTCTTTCCAAGAAATTTTAAATACATACCGTTCCTTTCAGTGTTAATTTTTTGTGCATCTTTAGAATTCATTTTGCGTGCAATTTTGAGCCCTAATGGGTTCCCAAATGCTTATAAATGACAGTATATGATAAAAAAAGTTTAGATAATAATAAAATAATTCATTTTCAAGAAATCTAAACTTTTGAACCGTATAAATTTGAAGACATTACGAAAAGGAGCAAAAATGAAGAAACATTACATTTTTTTGCATAAAAGTGTATATAAATATATCATCCACGATCTGCCAAATGTCTGTGTTAGTTGGACTTGCTTCTGTAGCCCTCAAATAATAACTTAAAAAAAATTGATGGGCCTAAAATTTCGTATTACTACGGGTTGATTTGTTGGCTCGGTCGGGCTATAGTCTTTGTTACCGCTATTACCACTGTCCTGGTTGAGTGGTGGAATAGCTAAAACTAAACTCTGTCAGAACGTAAATACAGGGTGTAATTAGTTTCATGTCATTAAAAAAACTGGTGGTAGGGAACGACAAGACAAACAAAGAAACCTTATATAACATGGGGGTCTAAAGCTCATAGTTTTGGAGAAAAAGAAACAACAAAAATTTCGCAAATTTTCAATAAAATCTTTTGAGAACTGCTGGAATATTGAGGTAGGTTTAGATCGTCACGCGTATCTTTGTCTATGATGCTCAATATTTGTGTAGATAGCTATAAAATGTCGGCGGTCTTTAGCGGTGCGGTAAATAAGATGAAAGACGTCGACGTTTTCTGAGTGTTTAGTAGATCTGATCTGAAGAAAACTATACTCTGACTCTCGCTTGTGCAATATTTTAGTTTCTGTGGGTGATCGTTATGTACACACGTCCAACCTGCCGTTCGTTGTTTTTGTTATTTTTGAATTTCGGGTCGCTGTGTATTTATAGTGAAGATTTATTTTATCGACTTTACCGTTCAAGTCGTTAAATTCTTGATTACGTACAGACACAACTTACTTGTTCGTTCTTTTTGTATTCCGTTTTGGATTTTGGACCAAGTTTTCCTTTTATTTTTCTTTATTGACAACGTTAGTTGATAGTTTATTGTTTAGTGTTGAACGGAGTACGTATGTCCTTAATTCGACGTACCGAACTATGTATTGATGCAGATGCAGATTTCGAATAGTTTACTTAGGTAAGCTTTTAACCCAGGACACTCATTTATGTTACAAACGTTAATAAATCACATTTAAATATTCGAATATCTTGTTCCAAATTAAAAGACACACATGTAAAGAAATGCTCTGTTTAAACTTCTACGGCAATAATTTGCTTGCAGTTGTGTAGGAAAAGATAATGAATTATTTACCTCTTTATAATTGCCTCAGTTCGGTTGATGCGGTCCATCAAATGCGCTCGATGATCCAAGGCCTTTACGCTTTTTTATGACAATTTAAAAGTTGTATAATTGGGAACTACAAGTTCATTGACCAAGAAAAGCAGCGGCTCTCAATTATTTTCTACATTAATATTAAAAAAAATAAAAAATTTAAAAGGTTGACCTAGGTCACTTTTTTTCAAAGTGCCCCTAGAGGGAAAAGTGATAAAGGTTTTTGTTTGTCTAGTCGGTCCCCATTACCAGTTTTTCAATGACATGAAACAGATTACACCCTGTATAAAGAAGACGATTAAAAAAATGTATTCATAATTATTGGATATAATTAAATAATTTAAACCTTCTAGTCCAGGTACAAAATTTCAAAGGGCATTCTCATTTTTTGATAATTATTCTGGACGGCAAAAAATTCTACACTTCCACAAAAAAAATTGAAATGTTTTATACGTTTCCGAAAGACAGAGCCAAATAGGTCTGAAATAACTTAAAAACACGCCTAGGCCATGCCATTGGTCTCTTGTGTGTTTCAGGTGAGAGTCAAATGGGCTTGCCTCTCGACCCAGAAATCATATATTCTAGGGGACTACTTTTAAAACGAAAGAAAATACTGTATATGGAACTAACCATGAATTTTATAAAATTAAGTACCTAATTAATTGGCACAAAAAAAAGTCTGCGAGAAGGCAGACCTATGTATTCCCATGCATTTTTACCTGGTGAACACGAATTCGATGTCCGTTTTGCCCGATTGGCTCTTGCATTTCTTCGAAGCTCAAAAGACACCGTCGGCATGCCGGAAAAATCTCAAACAAGTAAATAAAATGCTTAAATCATCTAACCACCATTTCCATAAGTATTTTGGGGCGCTGAGACTGAATGTGGGCTGTACGATGATCTATGGTCATTTATAAGGGAGACATACAAAGTCAAACGTCCGAGAATTTCGCTTCTCCGGCGACAAGGGTCGCCTCCCTGCATCCGAACGAGGAATCATAAAATTATTAAAAAAAATCAGAGGTACGCAAAAAGAATAGAGAAATTGAATGGTACTAACCAGACATTCAGACGGTACTTCGTTTTCGAGATAGGGCCGCTCAAAGTCACCGGAAGGAGACAATATGTTTTTCCCCCACTTCTTGAAACTCTATATCGAAAACCAAAAATGGTTTGCGCCATTCGATTTATCACATCTCTTCGCGGGTTTAGGGTTCGTTTAGGACCAGCGTAGATCATCGTGCCGTGCCGCCCACCATCGGATAGAAAATTTAATTTTGAATCAATTAAGAACAAGGAAGGGGGTTTAAAAATGAATTATTATTTGTTTGCTTATAATTGTATTGAAACATATTCTTTATAGGATTTTGCAAACGGCAGAAAAACTAACTATCTATAACTAAAAGAAAAACTTTGTGTAAAAATATTAATGAAATCTTTGCATTCTATCCCTGAATTCTGGTTATGCTAACAATTTAAAATCCTAAAACGAATTTGTCTAATTTCTTATTTGACAATTCTCATTCTAACACTAGCATCCACACAGTGCCCTACGGCCATGCAGATTAAACTAGTATCTACATAACCCGCTACGATTATGAAGATTTAGTTAAAACTGAGAACAAAGGCCTAAAATGAATTTATCTACTTTGTCTTAAAAAAATTTATGGGTGTTTCTTGGCATGATGTGATCTGGCATCCATCCCATATAAACAATTTAATTTATTATTTTAACCTCACACGCAATTCGAACAATGGAATAATAAAATAAATAAATTTAATTATTTAAATAAATAAGCAAGAAGTTTAACGTTCGCGTGTTTACTTACGAATTTATTACAGATCGATTACCATTAAAATTCATTTGAATACCGTGTTCCTAATGAGGAACTCACGAAGACACCACAACAAAAAACAAACCACTTTAAAAAAATTTATTATTAAAATGTTAATTTGTTGAAAGAATACGGAGTCATCGGTTAAACGTTAGGTTGAGGTCAGTCGCAAAAGGCAACAGTTGCAACAAAATGGCGCAACTTACACAAGGCACTATGTAACATATTCTTTATAGGATTTTGCAAACAGCGGAAAAACTATCTATGAGAACTAAAAGAAAAACCATATGTAAATAATATTAATGAAATCTTTTGCATTCTTTCGATAACCTGACTTCTGGTTAAGCTAGCAAATCAAAATCCTGAAATAAATTTGTCCAATTTCTTATTTGACATTCTCATTATAACACTAACATCCAACATAGTCCCCTACGGCTAAGTAGATTAAATTAATATCTACATGACCCCCTAGGTTATGAAGATTCAGTTAAAAATGAGAACAAAGGCCTAAAATGGATTTTTTTACCTACCTTGTCTGAGAAATGTTTTCATTCTAATGGATTACACTTTTATACAATCTCTCATTCAGTTTCTTGGAAATGCTTAGCCCTTAACATGTTTTTTACCCTTATTCTGAGCTCATCAGAAAGGCACAAAGCCACTCATGTTTCACTCAACGATGTTTCATGCAAAACCAAGGCAATATCCACGAATAAGTATGAAATATAGTTTGCAAAATCCTATAACGAATATGCTTCATTACTATAAGCAAACAAATAATAAATAATTCACTTTTAAACATGCATAGAGTATATAGCTAAAATTAAAAGACATGTACAAACTATCATTGACACAAGATGACAATTTTAAAACATACTATACAAATTATAAAAGAATTTATAGACAATTAACAAAGAAAGCAAAACTACTATATAACAATGAGTTGATAGCGAAAGCAAAAAATAAGTCTAAAATAGTCTGGAATATTATCAATCACAAGAATGAAACAATAATCAAAAAGACATACAACTAAATGTAAATACTGAAGTAATATGTGACCAAAATACAGTCAATAATCACTTAAATTCAATTTTTAATAACATTCCCAAGTCACTGTTAGGAGATACAGTTTTGAAAAATGCACCTATACCAAATGCAGAAATCAGTGAAAACTCTTTTTTTTATTGAACCTGCAACTCATATTGAAGTGCTCGATATTATAAAAAATCTAAAAAATTCCAAATCGACAGGAAGTGCCAAAATTTAAAATTAGTTAAAATCAAGCCTCTATTAAAATCAGGCAACAAAAACATAATGGATGACTATATACCCATATGCATATTGAGTAGTTTTTCTAAAATAATTGAAACATTTATTGCTAAAAGATTGATTGCGTTTCTAGAAAAATATAAATTACTTTCGAAAGGGCCTGTCAACCACCAGTGCTGTCACTGTTTCTAGACCTTAGTAAAGCTTTTGACCTAGTATGTCATGAACGACTATTAAATAAGCTTGAACTGTATGGAATTAGAAGTAAACTGTTAGATTGGTTCAGATCCTATCTACAAGGTAGAAAACACTATGTTGAAATAAACAATTATTGCTCATATAATATTCTAGACAGTTCGCATGGTGTTCCTCAAGGATCAGTTTTAGGGCCATTATTATACATTATGTATGTAAATGACTTTCATTTTGCACGATCTATAATATTCGCAGACGATACATCCATACTCGTTTCTGACATCAAAACCGACAATGCAGTTCAGAAAGCGAAGTTTATGTTGCAAAGGGTGCATGAGTGGTATAACGACAATATGCTTATTTTAAATAATAAAAAATCCTCTTTTATAAGATTTAATCCCTCAAATACTAATTTTAATCATCGCTACTTAATTAGAACAAAGGATGGCACTGTTAAACAAGACAAACGCGTAAAATTTCTCGATTTGCACTTATCAGAGAATTGTTCATGGACCTTTCATATTGATATCGTTAGTAAAAAGATCGCCCCAATATGTTGTTGTATTAATTCACTGCGAGAGACAGTAAGTAGATCAGTGTTATTGACTTACTACCACGCGCAGTTTCACGCTGTGATTTCTTACGGTTTATTGACATGGGGTGCATCACCAGAAACCGTCCGCGTTTTTAAGTTACAAAAAAGAGCAGTACGTTTTATAGTAGGGGCAAACAGAAGAACGTGCTGTAGAGACATTTTTAAAGAATTACATATATTAACTCTGCCGTGTATATTTATTTTACAGTTACTCATTTATGCTAAAACTCAGTTACAGAATATACCTACTCTAAATAATAACCATTCATATAATACTAGGAATGAATTAATACTAGAGGTTAGAAATCATAGATTATCTGTGTTTGAAAAAGGCCCGTACTATTTGGCAATAAAGGTGTACAATAAATTACCAAATTCATTCAAAGAACTCGATTTAAGAAAGTACAAAACACACGTTAAAAATATGTTGTACATGTGTTGTACTTTTTAAGGAAATCTTGACTGTGATCCTATTTTAATCCCAAGTATAATAGGATTGTTCTTATTTTTAAACTGACTGAATGTCATTTTATGTTATATTTAATATTGTGAGGCTACCTTTATATTACGTGTTTATATGCTATTATTTATTTATTGTTGTCTTTGTGTTTTCAAAATTTTGTATGCTTACTTACATATTTTTTTGTTTTTTATTCTATTTGTTATTATGTTTATATACTTATTTATAAATTTTCCCCATTGACTTATCCTATATCATACTTTATGATCGAATGGACAAATAAATTATTATTATTATTATTATTTTTAATCACTTATTTAAAGTCGGCCTATTTCCACTACTAAGGCCAATTATTATTATTATTATAGGCTCCAATACTAGTTAGCTAATAGATAGGTGAAGATCTGTTGTTTTTTATCAGTCAATGTCAAATATAAATATTTCATACTTGGCTTTTAGCATATACACCAAACTTACTCTCTACTTACCCCCCACCCTTTGAACGGAATCATCTCAAAATATAATCTTATTCGATAAGCCGTTATAATACATACGTGTACCAAATTTCAAGTGAGTATATCAATATAATCTTATCAGCCCCTTTAATAATGGAGTGGAGGGGTTGAAAAGGGTGATAAAAAAATCCGAGGCGATCGCGTCTACTACTCTTACCAGCTATTTACCCCCAACCCTTCACCGGATATCTTCAAAAATCAATCCAGTTCCAGATCTCGTTATAATATATACGTGTACAAAATTTCAATATCTTAAAGCGTTCCGGAGGAAACGTGCGCACAAAAAAAGACTGACAGACCGACCGACAGACAGACAGAAATATTTTTTCGCTCAAATTTAAAATCTCGACATTTTATGACATTTTATACCTATTTCAACAATGAAAATTTTTGCAAATTTTTATATTTTAAATTTCGCCATTTTTTTGTGCGATATTGCATAATTTAAACTTAATCTACGGCTGAATTAAAGTCTGTGTACCCGTGTATACATTAATTTAATAATTTAAAAGTTTATATCTACATATAGATATAATGAAAAGTCGTAACGTGCATAGCAAAATTTAATATGATCTTGATAAGGAAGTAGCCATGGAAACAAGCGACGAAATAACAATTGAATCATCCATGGCTTCCCTTGATGAGAATGCTACAAAACTTATCGTCATTCGTATCGAAATGCATTTTAATATTATTACAAGGCCATGGGAAAAAGAATAATAATAAGTTAGAAAAAAACACGCGAGCGTAGTGGCGTAGATCTGAAATTTAAAGTTCTGAACTTCAATTTTATCTTTTCCGCGATAAGCCCCACAATTAGTAGGTTGTTCATTGCATCCGTTAATTTAGTTTTAAAATCTTTTTCAATAAACATGGCTCTCGAGAATCGATAGTATTATCGACTATAAAGCTGTAATTGGAGTTTCAAACTTTCATAATAATAGTAAACATTGGCAATAACGTAACTTCCTTTGTTGAAAGAAAAACAATTTGATACTTCTGTTAATTTCGCGATTTTAGTAAATAGATTGATAGATATTTTATTTAACTAAATTACATACTATGGTATTTAGGAACTCAATTGGAACAGTACGGAATTAGGATATCTTACGGGGTATCGTCAATAATGTCGCTTATTGAATGAGAGAGCACAGAATGTTATAGATTTATATTCACCACTCCTCGTTTACAATCCACGTGGACTTGATCCACATAGGACGGGATTAGATGCTTAGCGAATTTGATTTGTCAACACCAACCTTGTACAGAGTTTTTGCATGCCATAATACAGGGTGTCTGAATTGCATAGGCTAAACTTCACTAAGTAATACAACTTTTCAAAATAAGAAAAAAGAATCCTATAAACATGGTCCGGGAAGTGATTGGTTTCCGAGATACAGGGTGTTCAAGTAATTCTCCTGAAAATGTTTTTTTTATGAATATTTTCGAAACGTCTAAAGATAAACAAATGATAATTTACACAGGAATTTAGCTTGTTATGCTTTTTAAGAAAAAATGACAACTATGTACGAAAACCATTCAGCAGCGGGTGAAACTGGGAGGGCCTGGGTATAATTTAGCCCCAATTCTATTGTGTGACACTTTCAAATTAATTTATGAGCAGAACTTAAAAATTTAAAGTTTTCTACATAAAAAAAGTCTCTTGCATTTTTTCTCTAAAATTATCAGTTTTTGAGTAAATCTTATCTGAAGTTTATTCGGGAACAGCTTTTTTATGAATAATTTCAACAGAACAGAAAAAACAATGACAGGAAAACAAAATTTGGTTACATTATTTTTTATTAGACAACAATGAATTAGATTAAAGTAAGGTAAATTACAAATTACAAGAGTTGTTCAAAGTGCATTTCGCCAGCTTCAACACATTTCTGACATCTGCGCCTTACAGAGTGTGTACCTTTACGAATGAAATCAGGATTAGCCCGCAAATTTTCACATTCTTCGAGAATTCTTTCTATTAACTCTTATCTCGTGTTTACAGGGATTGCGTAGACTTTGTCCTCTAAATAGCCCCAGATAAAAAATCAACTGGAGTTAAATCCGGTGAACGGGGTGGCCAGACTCTTGTACCTAATCGGCCGATCCACCGTTCAGGCTAATTATTATTTACCCACAAACGGTCCTCAACAGCAAAGTGTGCAGGAGATCCATCCATTTGAAACCAGCATTCATTTCTTAAATTAAGAGGAATATCCTCGAGGTATTGAAAAACATGGTTATTTAAAAAATAATGGTCATTTAAACGGGGAGGAAGGATGTGGGGCCCACAAAATGTCCCGTTTATAACACTACACTATACATTAGCGCGAAACTCCTGTTGAAATGCCCTGGGGCGAATTATATGAGGATTCTGATGAGCCCAAATTCTTAAATTATTAAAATTAACCTACCCATTATGGTTAAAGGTAGCTTCATCAGTCCAAATAATTTTACTTCCGAAATTGGGATCTTGTTCCATGACATTTATAAACCAATTACAAAAATTGATACGCCTTTCGGGATCATTTGGTTGAAGGCTTTGAACTGGCTGCATTCGAAAAGCCTTTCTGTGGTCTTTTTTCAGAATCCGAAAAACTTTGTTTTTGGAAACATGCACAGCTTGCGCACGCAGCTGTTGGACCGCTCTTCTGATACTTAATTTATTATTATTGTTAAGTTTGGCCAACAATTTTTTAAGTCCAAGATTTCTAAATTTTAGGTGGGTTCGAATAAAAACATCTTTAGATGGTTCCCTTCGATTAGGAAATCTTCTGCGATATTCGCGTACCGCGGCATTTGCGTTCCCATTACAATATCCATAAATAAAATAAATATCCACGTACTCCACATTACTTACCAAACCTTTTTTTTCTTTTCAATACAACACTTTCTCCAAAAGGAAATAATGAAACTACAGAACAATGAACTACAGAGAACCAAAAAAGGACAATGTCATTATTATCATTCTGGCATGCATGCATTATTTTTCATTTGTTACAAACATTACAATCAGGGCACACTACCGCATATTTCCAGTTCTCTCTAAACTCATTGAGAAAATTACGTATTACCAGATACGAGAACACTTGAATACTTACGACATTCTGCCCCAGAATCAATCTGGGTTTCGCCCAGGCTTTAGCTGTGCTACACTGTTAAAAATAACTGACGATATCATTGGGGTTACAGATCAGGTTAGTGACACTTTTAGATTTCTCGAAAGCCTTTGATACAATTAGCCATGAAATTTTGTTGTCTATTTTACACTTCGTTGGTTTTTTGGAGAGTGCAATTAGGTTTTTAGATAGTAATATACTTAGTCAGTAGAGTTCAGTTTGTAGAAATTGATATTGGTCAATCTTCCAAAAGTAATGTATCATGTGGTGTTCCGCAGGGCTCAATACTTGACCCACTCTTGTTTAGTATATACATGTGTAATTTTCTTGTCTTGTTTCATAACATTATTTTAAATCAATGTCCCCTTACTTGAATAACAAAATAAAACATAGAACGGACGTCGATACCTTAAATTTAAGATTTATAGGCCTTATTACACCTCCATCTCACAAATCCGCAATGGTTAAAAGATGTTTTACATATAATGTTTATGTTCTTTATAATAATGTACCAGCATCCTTGAAATCATTTAAACGTCAATTTAAGTAAATTCTTTTTAATGCCTGACATTAAACTTATTTATTATGTTCTTCCTCGTATTGGCTGCCTATCCTATTTTTTCCCTTTCTCTATTTTCACTTCAAAAAGTTTTAGTTTCCTTTATTACGCGAGTATGATTTTGACCCGCTGTATAGTGTTCATATATTTGTAATGTATCTGTGTCACTGTTGGAGTTGAACTTTGAACTTTTTTGAATTGTTTTCAGCTCCATTTTGCAACTTTTATTTAATTAATTGTATGATAATGTGTATATACTTTGATTGCGAATAAAAATTATTATTATTGTTATTCGCACTTGACTATTTGAATAGTTTTGAAGCGTGCGAAAGTATAGTCTACAACACGTTTGGAATAGCATATTCCACACTCGCGAATCATAGTCCTCGCCTTAACTTTTCGCTCGTGTGGAATATGGGCCATTCCATAACTTATTGTAGCATATACTGTTCTACGTTTCCCTTCCTACTCCATATAAGTTTCAATTTTATCTTTTTCGTGATAATACCTTGCAATTAATAGGTTGTTTATTGTATTCGTAAATTTAATTTTAAAATCTTTTTCAATAAACATGGCTCACGACAATTGACAGTATTATCGACTATGAAACTATAAATGGAGTTTTAAACTTTCGTAATAATAGTAAACATTGGCGATAATGTAACTTCCTGTGTTGAAATAAAAACTGTCTAACTGTATAAAATTACGGCAATATAGTATTCATCTAGTGCAGTTAGATTTTAGCAACAATAAAATTAGTGGATAAGGTTTCGTTGCCGAAAAGTGTTCACACAAGAAACATTGCGAAATACTCCAATTGGCTTAAAAGTGAATTATTATTTGTTTGCTTATTGTAATTGTATTGAGACATATCCGTTATAACTATCTATGAGAACTAAAAGAAAAACTATGTGTAAAAATATTAATGAAATCTTTGCATTCTTTCGATAACCTGAATTCTGGTTATGCTAGCAAATTAAAATCCTAAAATGGATTTGTATAATTTTTTATTTGAAAATTCATATTCAACAACTAGCATCCGCACAGTCCCCTACGGCCATGCAGATTAAACTAGTATCTACATAACCACCTACGGTCAGAATTCAGGTTATCGAAAGAGTGAAATGATTTCATTAATATTTTTACACATAGCTATTCTGTTAGTGCTGTTTGCAAAATCCTATAAAGAATATGTTTCACACATAAATGGTCCTAGGAACTCGTATTGATGGCAGGCTTACTTGGGATACTCACGTGGACGGTGATTGTAGAAAATTAAATAAAGCGTACTATTTTACAAATGAGGGATACCCTAACTGCCCTAGGACTACTAAGCACATACTACGCTATGGCTTATTCACATATTTCTCTGAATATGATTCGGCTGCTATGAAACTGTAATTGAAAATTAAAATAAATAACTAATTGGAAAGCTAGAAAAACAAGAACATTGACAGTTACTTGTTTCAAGTTTTGCCCGTATTTTGAGAAATATCAAAATTAGATTTTCACCTTATTTACGCTTTCGCATCATCAATAAAATGATAGTTTTCCTATACATAACTGTAAAGAATTCGAAAGGTCCCTAAAGAAACGAAATTATTCGTAAAAGGTCTTAAATTAAGTGATGTAATATCATACTTTATATATAGGTTTTTTAAATCTGAAATATTTGCAGGCTTTCCACTATAATTAAAGTCGATATATAACAACCGAAAATCATGGAGAATTTATGTTGCATTAATTGCAACTAGAATCAGCTACCTACTTGTGTACTTGAGTAATAAAATGTTATTACCAGGAATATCCAAATAAGGGACCTATGTACAGTTGAATTAATTGGCAATGCTAATAGCTGAATGGTTGTAACTGTGTAGTTGCGACAGTTGTGTCAATATTTATTAGGGATACACAAAATTAAAAACTGTGTTTAGTTAGTTTATTAGAAATTAAAATAGGAAGTAGCATCTCGAAGTGCTTTACAAAAAATAAAGACATTTAAAAGTGATACCAGTAAAAACTATCACTCTTAATGTAAAAAATTAATCAAGTAGATGTGGCAGCCCGGTGTTGTGGATTGAGGATATAATATACCAAGAGATCGAACAAAAACACGGGCAAATGTAAATTCTTTGTTAGACTATTATTACGTATTACGTCAAATTCCATATCCAAATTTTTCATTTAATTCTCTTTAAAAAAATACTTTGATACTATATTTGCACTCTAGTGTGTGAAAATAATTGCTTATAGAATTTTAATAATAATAATAACAATACCTTATTTGCTTAAATAGCTATTACATTATTGTTTTAGCATTGTCAGTAAAAGGAAATAAAGATATACTAATCCAAGGTTATGTAAATTGTTCTTAATATAAAAACACTTATTGGTATAAAACTACGACACATTTACTGAAACATACAGATAACCTTAAGAAACGCACAAAATTCATATCTTTGGTATGTGTCATTTGTCAAAAAAATCCTCGAACAGGTCGATATTAATTTTGTAAATGCTACATTTTGTCACTATACCAAAATTTATGACGTCATTGGTTTTTGAGTTATGACGTCATCATCATTTTTTTAAATAGAAACAGACATTTTTGTTTACTGTTTTTGGTGGTATATTCTTTTAGCTTTCTGGTGATATGAAAAAAATTATATTATCTAAGCCATTCTTTTGGAAAAAAATATTTTTATTGATTGATACCTTTATGAGAAAAAATCATCTCCATTGCTCAAATTGCGGCCCTCCAACCATTTGACATTGACCAAGACGGGTGTAGACACTTTGCACGCTGTTCTGAATCATCTCATGGGCAATTCGTCTCATCTCCAAGCCAATTCTGTCTTTCAATTCTTCTATGGTATCCGGTCTGTTAAAATACACCCTTGACTTTAAGTAACTCCAAAGAAAAAAGTCTAAGGGGGTTGTTAAATCCGGTGAACATGCGGGTCACTCAATCGGACCTCGACGACCTATCCACCTTCCAGTAAAAGTGTCATCTAAAAACTGACGCACTGCTATCCTAAAATGAGGAGGGGCCCCGTCTTGCTGAAACCAGACGTTTTCAGCAGGAACATCTTCATCTTCATCGTTCGGAAACATAACTGCTAAGGTTGGCACTAACTCAACTCGCAAAAACTGTAAATATCTTGCGGCCGTAAGATTTAAAGAAAAGGTCCCAATAAACGATCACCAATCTTACCTGCCCACACGTTTACTTTGCCTCGTCGCTTCTTGAGTCCAATGAGGATTTTCGCGTGACCAATACCTACAGTTATGCCGATGTACAGTCCCCTTTAAAAAAAATGTAGCTTCATCAGAAAAAACAATGTTCTTTAAAAAATTTGGGTTTTCATCGGACAAGGTCATCAACTGTTCACAAAACTGTAAGCGCCGATCTGGGTCGTCCTCATTCAATTCGTGGATCAATTGGACTTTGTATGGATGATATATATATATATATTTTTTAATAGACGCACAACTAACAGAAGTTTGACTCACGTTATGATTTAAAGCCAGCTGCCTTGTCGAAAGATGGTGGTTTTTCTCACTTTCTAGAAGAATATTTAATTTGGTCTCGTTGCTTGTGCTAGGACGACCAGATCGAGGGAGGTCAGTTACACTGCCAGAATCATCATATCTAGCCACCAATCTACTTAAAGTGGATCTAGAAATGTGCTTTTCGGGATACGTGGCATTGAAAACATCACATGCTTCCTGATGGGTTCTCAGCCTATCACCATATCCAACCATCATCAAAAGTTCTACGCGTTCTCTTTCACTTAAACGTGGCATTGCATTTACTAGCTTTACACTGTCTCAGAAGTGTCACAAAATTGAGGTTCCACGTGCCAGGAATAAAAAAGTTATCGATAATTTACATAAAAGACCTGTATCTCTCTGTTGTTAAGGTGATTGTTTTGATAAGGCCGTAAATTTAAAAGCAGTTTTTTACACTCAAGCTTTTTGTTAGACGTCAGGCTTCGTATTTTGTGCGGAAGGTGGTTAAATAACTTCACAGACATGTATATGAAACTTCTTCGTGTTAATTGTACTTTATGTTGGGAGTAACGATATCTTCTTTATCTTGAGTATTCTGGTCATGATTTGATGCATGTGTATTTAAATTTGCTTGATTTTTTTTGACGTAGTCTAAACAATGCTGTATGTAGAGTGCTGAAAGTGTAAGTGTATTTAAATTTGTGAATATAGGCCTGCATGTTTCTCTACTTGATTTTTTTGTTATTGCACGAAGTGCTGTTTTTTGTAATTTAATTGCCCCACAGTATAATACCATATGTTAAGTGAGATGGGAATAGTCACATATACGCTAGCCGACTGATGTGTGGTGGGACGTATTCTGCTAATTTTCGGAGCAAAAATATTACGCTAGCTAACCTATTTTCCAAATAATTGATGCGGTGCTTCCAATTTAATTTGTTGTCTAGGTGTATCCCCCAAGAATTTTGTGTGTTTAACGTTATTGTTTAGATTCTCTAAGGTAAAATTCATTATGATGGTCTTGTCTTTGTTGGAACATAGTTTATTAGCTGTGAAATAGTCTAGTGCTTTTCTGCGCTGATTCTACTGTGTGGTCAAGTATGCTCAGATTAATCTCACTACAGAAAATGCTATCATCATCTGCATATTGTAGGGGATATGTATCAGCGACATATGATGATAGGTCATTAACATAAAGAGTGAATAACATAGGTCCTAAGATGGACCCTTGTGGAACCCCTACAGTGAACTGTTGAAGGACTGATATTTTCCCGTTGCATTCAACGATTTGCTGTCTATTACCTAAATAAGATTTCACTAAATCTAAAGCCTTGCCTCTGATTCCGTAGCACGTTCATTTTTCTAACAATATTTTGTGACACACAATCACAGGCTTTGGAGATATCGCAAGAAGCAGTAAAAGGCCTCCGTGATTTATGTAACCATGGTGAAAATTGCCTGTACTGTGTTATGACTTTCTAAAGCCAAAATGTGTAGTAACAAAATAGTCGTCTTTTTCAATAAAGTAAGTAAGTCTGGTGTTAAATGTGACTTCGACAAGTTTAGAGATGGATGATATATTAGCTATTGGGCGATGATTGGAGACGTCATTTTCGTTTCCTTTTTTTGAATGGGTGTAATTTTTCTATAGCCCAATTTCTTTGGAAATTCCCCCGCTTTAAAACATGTGTTGACTATGATTGTCATGGGTTCTATTATTCCGCGTTTGATTGATTTAATAATTTTGTTACTAATGCCGTATAAGTCGAAGGCTGTACTATTTGGTCATAACTAAAAGTCTTGTTATGGTTCTACTTAGGTACACGTATAGTCTTTTAAATATACGTACTAAGGAAAAAAGTTATGGGAAAAAATAATAAATATTTCCCTATCGGATATCTCTTTCTAGGGAATGGCCACCTTAATAATAGAGTGGAGACGTTGGACGTGATGGTAAGGGTCTCAGATGCCATAAAGAAAAGCGAGACCTCAACTTTTAATATGCTGTGTGACCCATTTCAAATCTCAACACCCTCTTAAAAGTTGTATTTATTAATCCATGTTGGCCAGGTTTTTGTAAAAGGCACAATATCAAAAACTGTACTTTTGGACAAAACTTCATATCTTATTTTTAATTATAATGGTCTACCGCGAATTATGTAGGGGCTAATATTCAGAAAATCGTATTAGCGATTTCTCTATGTAGCATCTGAATACATCCTTACACTTAGCACCCTCCTAAGTGGATCTGTATCAAGTTTCATAAAATAATACGATTTAATAAAATTTTTGCAGATACATTTAAGAAAATACCCGTGTGCATTTATTAATAGAGACACAGTAAGTCATGGAATAATCATCAAAAACAGATAAAGTTTATGGACTCTTACAAGCTTGCTTGACGTATTTACTCCTATTTACCCCCCAACCCTTCAACGGATAAGTTCAAAATATAAGCTAGTTCCAGGCGTTATTATAGTACGTACCTGTACCAAATTTGAAGTCAATATCTTAATTTTATTTTGTCAACTTCTTTAGTAAATGGATTGTGGGTAACGGTAGCGGTGGCAGATGTCATAACAAAATTTGTAGCCTTGGCTTCTATTACGTCTACTCTCACAAGTTTTTGAAATCATACTTATTATCCCATTTTCATCCCTATTAACCCTTCAGTGGAATCATCTTGATAACTCCTTTAAACATGAAGTGAAGCCAGTGCTGGAGGATGGCAGATGTTATAAAAAAAATCAGGCTCCTAGTATATATACCAATTCTCAAGTTTCTGGACTATTACTAGCTTGCTCTACTTATTTACCACTATCTCCCACCCAACCCTTCAACTTAATAAGCTCAACATACAATCTGGTTCCAGCTGTCGGTATAATACTTACGTGTACCAAATTTCAAGTCAATATCTTAAACCGTTCCACCAACATTTAAGAAAACATTTAAAAGTAATCGTACGCACAAAGAAAATTACAGGCGGACCGACCGACCGACCGACAGACCGACCGACAGACTGACCGACCGACTGACTGATAGACCGACCTACAGACAGACCGACAGATCGACCGACAGACCAACCGAGAGACAGACCGAGAGACAGAAACCATTTTCTTTCAAATTTAAAATTCCAACGTTTCATGACATTCTAAAAATCTATCTCAACAAAAAAAAAACTTGAAATTTCTTGCCATTCCTATACACTTCCGCTCCGCTGGGTGGATGTGGAAGTAAAACGATTATCATTCAAGGGTAAAGTTAGGGGTGTTTTAAACTTAACCAAGTGTGTTCTTTCTTCTACTACACTGTGCTCTTTTAAATCTGGACATCCTGTACACATACAGATAGAAAACTGATCGACATAAATAGGAAATTTAAAATATGTTTGATATTCAAACTCTCGGTTTTTTCAAACGGATATATGATGAAATTTTGTCGTTCATGTCTGTGGCAATTAGTAAAAATATTTGTTTCGTATATTAACTTTGACAAAATCAAGTAGGCATTTTCGAATACAATCACGAGTACACTATTTTATTCATTGTGTTTTACAATGTGAAAACATATGTTTTGTATTTTAGGAATAGAAATAAAAGGAAGGGATGCCAAGAAAATTGCAATACGGGAAATAAGGAATAAGAAAATTTTCCAAATGATCTTCATTATCTAACTGAATACAAAAAGTACCAATTTCTCTATATCAAGTATGTACGTGATACTGTACACGTTTAACAAATTCATAAGAAATGTCGTACTTTACGTCATTCCCCAACTTTGGAGTCATTTTTGCTTTTTAAGAGATTTACGCAGATTTGCGTTTCCTTCAATATTTCGAACTAAATTAATTATGAGAAGCCTGAAAATGGTAGAAATTAGCGGCAATACCAGCCTCGTCGTCTTTCTACTTCAAACAATCTTAATTCGATCTTCTCACGCTCGAGCATCTATACATTTCCATCAAAACGATATCATCCGTTTCAATTAATACCTAAAAAAGCTAACGTCAATTCTGGATTCCAGTCACAGGCGGCTAGTCGCGGTTCAATTGTTTCACGGCATTGCCCCCTCGGATCCCCTCTTGCGTGCATTCCCCCCATTCGTGAACGCCGAATAGTTGTCCTTGAACGAGTGCATTGCTTTGAGAGTTCCTTTTTGTTTTTGGACGGCGTTTGGCAACGGTCAACAGCCTGGCCAAGGTTGCACTTGCACTTCGGACGAAACTAACCTATCATAATCTAAACTCGCATAACCTCCGAATTGCAGGGCCGGACCTTAATGGCCTAACCGAGATTTTTAAAATTCGGATTTACGTCTTAATCACTTTCAAATTTGCTGTGGTAACTGATCGCTAAATATGCTATGATACGAGCCTAAGTATGATAAATATTTTAACTAAAAATGTCTGAAAGATTAATCTATTACAGAATATTAAACTATATAAATATTATTTTCATGCATTGTTGGAATATGATTTGGCATAAAACAATAATAAACTTGATATAATCTGGCGGGGTGTCAGCAAATGCTGGTATTAATCCCAAACAGAAACTCAGAAAAAAATACATTAAGTATAGAGGGTAAGAAATAAGTACAAAATCGACAATATAAAAAATAAATAGGAATATAGAAGAAAGGTGAAAAGACGTCAATTATACAGGGTGTGATTAGTTTCAAGTCATTAAAAAAAACTGATAATAGGGACCTACTAGACAAACAAAAAACCTACGTCACTTTTTTTTATAGGGGCATTTTGAAAAAACTGACCTAGGTTTAAAAATTTAATGTTAAGGTAGGAAACATTTGAGTACCACTGTTTTTCAGGGTCAATGGATGTTATAGTTCTGAATATTACAAATAATAAAAAACTGAAATACCCGACTTGTGTTCCCGCCGGAAGAAGTGCGGCACTTTGATGGGATTACTTGTACTGAACTTTTTATACCACTAATTATGAAAACGTAAATAATTCCTTCTCTTTCGGCACAACGCAAGCATAGCATGGCCGCAGGGGTTTAAACAGGATTTGTTTACATATGTTTTTTCAATTTGGAACAAAGTTATTGTAGTTTTTATTCTCGTTTATAAGGATTTATAAAATTTAAAAGTGGTTTATTAACATTTGTAACATCGTGTTAAAAGCTTAAGAAATTAGTAATTACTTTATGAAATTGAAAAACGAACAGTTAGACGTCCGAGATACTATAACAGAAAATAGTTGTGTATTTTAAGTTAGGAAAAAAATCTGATTTTTTTAACGAATTGAGTGCATAATTTTTCCCAATCAGGTACCGAAAACAAAAAATCGAGTCTTTGGTCTATATGAAAATCGATATAAACAATAATAAACAGATCAAAACAAGACAGCGAATACTAATAATGATGATAATAATAATAATAATAATAATAATAATTTTGATATTTTAGTAATCCACAAGAAGGATAAGTGGGCCCAAATTATAGATGTAACGATTCCACTTGACCGCAACATCAAGACAGCAAGGAATGGAAAACTACTAAAGTACCAGGACCTGGCTTATGAACTAAAACATATATACCAGCTTAATACTGTAACTGTTATCATAACAACCAACGGATTAGTGGATAAATACCTACCTGGTAATCTAGAAAAAATGGGACTATCAGACTGGGAAAAATAATCACCGTATCACAAAAATCTGTCATACTATCGACATGTTGTACTATCCGCCGTGTGTTAGCCACTGACGGACACGTTGGCCTCTAGGGGCACCGTGTCTGACAGGAGTCATGCTACCAACGTAAGTTGTGGTTATAAAAGAAAAAAATAGCAATAATAATAATCATGCCTTTAATGCTCAATAAGTAATTATAGGGAATTTTTCACAAAAATTGTTCGAAATGGCCTCCATCTTCACATATACACATTTCGGCACGTCGAACTAAGGACATACGCACTCCGTTCAACACATTTGGTAAATTAGGATAATTTTTTATGGTTTCTATGCACATTAAAATACGTTGTTGCAATTGTTCTGAAGTGTCAATTGGATCACGTTAAACCAGATATTTAAAATGCTCCCAAAAATAAGAGTCAATCGGATTTAAGTCGGGCGATTTAACAGGTCATGGTACTGGTCCGCCATGTCCAATCCATCGTCGAGGAAATCTTCCTGTTAAAAAAATTTCGAACAGCGAGACTAAGATGGACTGGCGCACCATCGTGCAAATACCACATTCTTCTGCGCGTAGCCAAGGGTACACCTTGCAGCAAATTTGGCAATGTTTGTTGCAAACAATTTAAGTATATATCACCATTTAATCTAGCGAGTAATTGCATAGGTTCAATTATTTCATTACCGCAAATTCTTGCCCACAAATTAACGCTGAACCGTCGTTGAAAATGCGCCCTTCTTATTACACGTAGATTTTCGTCTGCTCAATAGTGCATATTTTTAAAATTAAATCACTCCACTTCTGGTAAAAAACGACTTATCAGAGAAACACAGAACGTTTAAAAAATCCTCATTTGCCGACTGTTTTCTTAAAGTCCAATTACAAAATTGCATTCGCTCTTCAAAATCTTGGGGTTCTAGTGCTTGGACACGTTGATAGTGATAGGGATGTAAGTTCATATTTCTCAATGTCCTCCATACCACAAAATGCGATACTCCCAAATGGTTCGCGATGTCGCGGGTGCTTAAAGTTGAATCTTCTTCTACAAGTTCCAAAATCTGAACCTCCGCGTCAGTTACCCTTTCTTTGCGTTGTGGACCTCGTTCTCCTCCATGTCCATCGAGACGACCTGTCTCTCAGAGACGCTGGTCAATACTAACAAATGTACGATCACAAGGATGACGTCGATTAGGGAACCTTAAACGAAACGATAAGCTCTTCCGCACCAGCTGCATTTATTTCCACCACTTTGTCCATACACCAAGTGCATATCCGCGAGCACTGGATAAGTGTAATCTCCCATAATGTCCAAAATCTGTGCTTTAAAACACCCCACTAAACTGGGAATTAACATTATCAATAAAGAAAACAAAAAGAAAAACTTGGTCCGAAATCCAATAAGTAACACAAAAAGCACGAACGAGAAGTAGTGTCCTACGTAACCAAGTACTAACGACTTAAACGATAAGTCAATAAAATAAATCTTAACATAAGTGGCACAAAATTCAAAAAGAACAAAAGCAACAGACAAAACTAAGGAACGGTTAGGTCACGTCGAGTGTACGTTGTTTACCAAGTAAGGACACAAACTGAAATTATTACTTGAGAATATTGCAAGGAAGAGTATAGCAGGCGTAATAAGATAATTTTGACGGGAAGAAGCAAAAAACATGGCGGTGTCCTCTGTCGGTCGCTTTTAACTGCTTTGTCGGCATGCTTTTCGATGTCCCCCGTCGTGGCCTAATTATCTCTTAGGCTCACCTTATTTATTTGCACGAATGTCAGAGTATCATGTGCGACAAGAAGCGAGGCAATAAATCCTACCCCAATATGCCAGCAGTTCTCAAATTGTTATGTTATTAAGTAAATTACATCCTGTATTTTTGGTGCTCTGATTTGGGATTTTGAAACTACTTCAATCTACATCATTCTGCAGAGGTAAGACACGGTCCATAAATGACGCTTTCATATACAAGTTCAGATATTGTAATGGACTCTGATAATTCTAATTTAGTAATTGTTAGTAGGATATATTTAAATGCATATAGCGATTTCAACTTCGCATACCATTTTTGCAGTAGTTTGGTAACATGGGTTTCAAAAGTTATATATTAATCAAAGATAATTCTCAGTCTCCTGGTGAATTCTACGAATAATTATTATCTACCATTTATATGTAACTTACAAGAATCGTCAGTAAATGTTAGGCGCTTGGATTTGAAATTAATAGCAATGCATTTTTAAGCATTGTTTTTTAATACATGATCATTTAAGTATTTATTTATAGAATTTAAATCTCTATTTATGTTAGCGATTGCCTGATCTACGTCAGCTGGATTGTGCCTGGGGCCTAAGATTGTTCCTTGAGGGACCCCCGATGTGATGTTGCTTTCCCGAGATATCAATGGTTTTTCCGAACAACATAGTTTTACCTGTTGAGTTTTTCTACATGAGTACCTTCTGATGATGTAAAAGTCAACATTACAGTAGTTGTAAATTCATCAATGGCTTTTGAAGAGTCATCTTTCATGTCTACAAGTTAGTAACATGGTGGTGCCGGAAACCCGACTGAATTGTGGTAATAAATCGTGAGAGCTGATATGATTTAGTATTGTTTTAGTATGATTGTTTTGAGAACTTTAGGCATTATATATAAAAGGCTTATAGGTCTAAAATCAGCATAGTAGTGAAAGAATGACAGTTTTGTGACACCCCCCACCACTTTTAGCACCCCCCACCACTTTTCTAAGCCACACCCCCACCCCCGCCACTTTTCCAAGCCACGCCCCTCCCCCACCATAATTCAGAACCCCCCACCATAATTCGGGAACCCCCCACCATAACTTAGACCCCCCACCATAATTCAGAACCCCCCACCATAATTCGGGAACCCCCACCATAATTCGGGAACCCCCCACCATAACTTAGACCCCCACCATAATTCAGAACCCCCCACCATAATTCTGGAACCCCCCACCACGTCACAGAACTCTCCACCATAATTTAGAGACCCCCACCATAACTTAGACCCCCACCATAATTCAGAACCCCCCACCATAATTCTGGAACCCCCCACCACGTCACAGAACTCTCCACCATAATTTAGAGACCCCCCACCATAACTTAGACCCCCACCATAATTCAGAACCCCCCACCATAATTTAGACCCCACCAAAAATCAAATAATTCTGATTATATAAAAAGGTGCAAAACGACAGTGTGAGAAAAAAAGTACTTGTATCGATCAGTTCCAGAAATTCAAGTGTTCACAATGGCTTACAGTGGAAGTTTATTTAGTTTACCTGAACTAACTTTTGACGATGTAATTAATAACACATTTCAAGCACCGCAAAATAAAAATGATATAGCAGTACTTGGTGAGCGAAGATACAAATTGAACAAATCTAGGAGTAAATATGCGTCAACGGGATTATCACATGACTTGTGTTATAACCCATGTGTGAAACTAAGTGGAAATAAACTTGATGTAATAATTTTTGATGAAAAGGAATGGCTTCATTTTCTCACCTTCCAAAATGTGATGACTAATTATCTATACTCCAATGAAAGAGTTCAAGCAATAGATGCTAATAGTTTTCTTATACAATTTGAGCAAATTTCCTATACCAGATTTATAAAAGTAATAAAAAATAACTCTTATATTTGCTTGGGATATGAATCAATCTGCAAGTTGTGGGAAGCATTACCACTTATTAAAGCGAACATTGACACCTTGAAACGATTACAATTCCAAAGTTATTTGAGGAATGTGGTGAGAGAACTACAACATCAAGAAGGGAATGTGTTTGAAAATGCTGTAAAACTAATTGAAAAGAGAAGTGAGATTAATGAAAATATTGTTATGCTAATGGAGTTAATTTACATTTATCCGGAAGTATTGGAAGCTGAATATATGAGCTTGTAAAGATGAAGAAAGTGACATTTAATTTAAGAGGCAATAAGACTCAGCTCATGGTGGTGTGGAATTCTGCATATAAATTATCAAGAAGGAGATATTGGGAAATGGTAGCCCTCGATAGACTTCGCTTTAACAGAAGAATAGAAGGCATTTCAAAAATCATAAACCCTATTTTAGATAGTAATCATAGATATAATGTATATAATGATAGATTTTGTAATTTAAATGATATGTAACCATATGGTATATTATATTTATGTATGTGATATAGATAAATAGAAATAAAACATTTTTATGCTTGAATATTTATTTTATTAGACGAAAAGAAGATATTACAGATTATAATAATACATAAAAGTGATAAAATATAGATTACATTCATACAATACTATTATTTGAAATCCATGAATTATGTTTATTGCTTAATCCTAACCATTTAACATAGAGCTTATTCTTCTTTTTTCTTAAAACTTTTTCCACGAGATATACACCCGGATACTTCACTTTTTGCATTTCATGCTCATAGAAACCTCCTAAAATTTCCTCTCCCGCCTCGTCTTTCAAAAGATAAGTTCTAGGATTACCTTTATGGACTTTTCTGATTTTAAATATTTCATTGGACCAGTTAGGAGTATATCCTTTTGAAAAAGCTTGTCGATATTTACTAATCCTCACATAATCATTTTTTTTAAATTTTCTTTTACTTGGGTCGACTGTTTTTGGGTGGTTATAGACAGTTTTTAGTAAACGTTTTTCATCTTTTTTTTTTACATTCTTAGGCTTCATCCCAATTGTCCTATGTTTAGCGTCATTATATTCAACAACGATATCCGACAACAAATTTAACCACTTGTAGTTTCCATTTAGAGTAAATAGCCTCCACATTTTATTTTTTAAAGTTCGATTAACTCGTTCTACAACACTTGCTTTAAGATCTGTGTAAGAGCTGTAATGGTTAATTTTTTTCTTATCCATTAATTTTTTAAACTCTTTATTGTAAAACTCTTTACCCAAATCTGTTTGTAAATTTTTCGGTGCAACTTTGATATCTGATAAGATTTTTTTCATTGCTTCCGTAACGTTTTTCCCACCTTTAGTTTTTACAGGTTCACACCAAACATATTTTGAGAATACGTCAATGACCACTAAAATATACTGATAACCTTTGTTTACTTTAGCATAAGGGATCATCTGTACAAGATCTGCTTGAAGAAGATCATTAATGCCTTTAACAATAACTCTTCTCCGTTTAAAATATTTTCTAGCCGGTTTATGAAGTTCATTCACTATTTCCTGTTTAATGTCAGTCATCTTTACTCATCGATAGGGTGAATGAATAACTAACTCCCCCACACACTATTTATTTGATTATTTTAGCCTCTCTTAATTCCTCTATAATTGAAATAATTTCGTTATTATGCCCCGTATTTCCTGCCAACTGTGAAGCTATGAGTAGTCTTAATCGGTCTATAATTTCATTATAGTCATCAAAATGTTTATATTCAATTTTTTTGTTATCGAGTTCCATCAGTGTTAACGCGCCACCTTTCTTATTTTGATTTTTAGCTTTTCTTAGTTGTTCCCTCGTTTTTCTCATTTCTTCAGGTGAAGAAAGTGAACTCATTCTCGGTTTAGGAATTGAAGAAGATGGCTTAGGATTTGTAGCAAGTGTATTTCTTCTTGGTCTTACCACTGCAGGTATTGTTGATGTGGTTCTTTTATTAGCCCTTTCTTGACTCATCGAATGTAAGGTAGAAACACGTGGTTTGATAATATCTATAAATTTAGCCGCATTTGATGTAGATAGCCCTCTCTCCGGATCGTAACCTAGGTAATGAGCACTACTCCTTCTAATAATATCAATATACTGATCCACATCAGTTGTTCGAAATCCAGCTGGATTCTTTTTGAACATTAATTCATACAATCCTGGTGTACCTTGGTATTGAAACTGATCATCAATAACAAAGTTAGCACCATCAAAATCAACAGTTGCAGTGCCAATAGCGTATTTCTTCTTATATGGGTCGAAGTAAACACCAAAGGTATCATCAAACTCGTTTTTTGAGTCGAGAAGTTTATCTTCTATATATGCTCTCGGTAGCGGTGCTTTAAATTGTTGCAAGTATCTTTCATTTTCTGTCATGGTGGATGCACCTGCGATCTGTGATGGTGGGAAAGTTTCATCAAAGAAACTCCCTACATAATCAGATCCTCCGCGGGTAGAGTCATACTCAAATGTTTCATCTTCCGAATCAGCGGGTGTTGTGTGATAAAATTCAAGAGGAACTGGCTGAATTGATCGTCTTTTTAAACTTTCATTTTTTATTTCTGTTTTCAAAAAAGGTTTACTTGGATCACTTTTATTATTATTAACGATAGTTACTAAGTCATGGAGAGGTTGCGTTATCGGTTTATAAGTTTTCTCCAACGCTAACTCAGATTTAGCAATATCAGTTTTCAAGTTTCTGTACTTTTGCCTTAAGGCATCTCGTGCCTTTAACAGCTCTGTTGCCACTCTTCTATCCATGGTTAATGACTGATAATATTTAATGTACCCACTTTTATATATGAAAAAATTGATCAAATCCCTT
This sequence comes from Stenurella melanura, assembly GCA_963583905.1. Classification (NCBI taxonomy): domain Eukaryota; kingdom Metazoa; phylum Arthropoda; class Insecta; order Coleoptera; family Cerambycidae; genus Stenurella; species Stenurella melanura. The sequence continues at coordinate 140,118,338 of OY757312.1, forward strand.
TCGAAATCTTCCAGAGTTGATTGGACAATCTTTATCGATTACAACGAATCCATATTTATCCCTCCAACAAAATGCACAAAGTTCTCTAAAATCTTGGAAGCACATATCAACATTTACATGATCATCATAGATATGTTTGAGATTGGTAAGATCCTGAGGGAATATCACAAGAAGATTAGCATTATCTCTACACAAGTGTTTAGGGACAGCGGCGTAGGTTTGGCATAAATAAAAACAATCGGTGTTTTTATGACGTCCGAAAGAAAAATAGCTTTTGATAATACTTTGATTACATGACACCAAATCGTCGAAAATTATGACTGAATTCGGTTTAATATCTTCGGGGGGTAACACTACATCTCCGTCATTATATTCGAAATATCCAATTTCATTCAAAGGTTTCATAAGCATTCTCAAATATTCATATTTCGGTTGGTATAGGGATTTAGAATATAAATAAATATTTTCAAAACGTAAACCGTTAGGATGTTCCAACAAACTAAGCATCACATTTGTCTTTCCAGACCCAGAACTCCCAACTAGAAGCCCTCGTTTCGACTGTCCACCAAATAAAATACCATGCTTTTGAAAAGTGTTTGTCTTGGAAATTTCATCGTGATTGACAATTGGTAAAATTGTGTCTTGCTGTTGAATCTGCATTGTGTTCAAATAATCAGATGAAATCAAACTTCATTAGAAAGAGAACTGTTAAAAACTGATCAAGCAGGGCCTTCTCCTGCCTATATAAAAGGGTATTCTACAAATGCAAGATCAGTTGATACCATAATTTGGGATATAATGGGTCGAACCAAGTGTTCACAGATCACTTCTATTAAAAACTCTAAAAAGAGAGGACGTGGTCTGCTCAACGACATAATAAATAGACTTCCGGTGGAACTACATATACCAGGTTATAATTATTGTGGGCCAGGAACTAAACTCGCAAAACGCTTAGCACGGGGTGACAGGGGGGTTAACCCACTAGATGAAGCGTGCAGAGAACACGATATAGCATACTCCAAATTTCAGGAGGTTGAACAAAGGAATCAAGCAGATAAGGAATTAGCTCAAGCAGCATTTAAACGTGTAAAAGCACCCGACTCTGGTTTTGGCGAAAAACTCGCTGCATTAGGAGTTGGTGGGGTAATGAAACTAAAGAGTAAACTCGGAATGGGTCTTAAGAGACGAATAAAGCGTGATTTAACGCAGAAGAAGAGGAAGAAAGGTGGACAAATAAACGTAAAAGTTGCTGTAAAAAGTGCATCAAAATCAAAGAAGCGCGGGAAAAGAATTCTCAAAACCCCAAAAAGGGGAGGGGTTCTCCCACTTCTATTACCTCTTCTGGGAGCATTAGGAGCTGTTGGAGGTGGTGTAGCTGGAATTGTAAAGGCAGTTAACGACTCCAAATCAAACAGTAAGATGATAGCTGAACAATTGAGACATAATTTGGCGATGGAACAGACCTCTAAGGGGAAGGGTTTATACTTAGGCCCTCATAAGAAAGGTTCTGGATTATATCTTAAAACATATAACAAGCAAAAAAACTAATTAAGCTACCTCACCGACCACTAACTAATATAGATTTAATGAAATACTCGGAAATTTTAAAAATTCCAAATTTTCGTGGTGTTTTCATGAGAGATACACTTCCAAATAAAATCAGGAAAAGAGAATCTGGTGTAGTAAATCTGGATACCGATGAAGGAGACGGAACTCATTGGATTGCATATATAAAGAAAAATAAGGAAATAGTTTATTTCGACAGTTATGGAAATTTAAGACCCCCAGACGAGTTGAGAAAATATTTCTTAAGTGATGGTAGCATGAATGAAATAAAATATAATTATGATTCCGTACAAAACTCTGATTCATATGTTTGTGGACATTTATGTCTATTATTTTTATATAATCAATGTATATAAGTTTTTTTTTTTCATTTTATAATAAACAGTCAAAGTATCACTATGTCATTTACATTCGCTCTCAGTGGAGAATCTTCTCTATTAAATTACAATTTCAATCCACCCATATATTTAAATGATAATGCAGATTATGAAATTGGATTAACAAATTTTGATACTTATAATATAATCCCAAATATTGACAGCAGTAACAATAAATTTGCTTGGGATGGAAAGGCGGGGAATAATGAGCATATAGTGGAAATTCCTGAGGGGTGTTATGAAATTGAAGATATTAAAAAATTCATGACAAATAAAATAGTTGAAGAAGACAATAAAGCACTTGTAAAGATTAATGTGGATGTCAATACATCTAAAATCAGTATAAAAACAAACAGAAAAATTAATTTTAACGTGAAAGATTCGATAGGTCCGGTATTAGGCTTCCAGAAAAGAGAGTTAAAAGCTAATTATACTAATATTTCCGATTATCCTGTAAAGATTTCCAAAGTAAATGCTATCTGCATTGACTGCAACATCGCTGTTGGTTCTTTTTTTAATGGAAAACCTGTTCACATCATTCATCAATTCTATCCAACAGTTCCAATTGGGTATAAAATAGTGGAGTCACCTCTAAATATTATTTACTTCCCAGTGAGCGTTAAAACCATCAACAACATAACAATTAAAGTAATTGACCAAGAAGGACATCTTGTCAATTTTCAAAAAGAGACGATAACTGTTCGACTACATCTTAGAAAATCAATTCGATAATAAAATGGTGTTGATTTTTAATTCAAGATCACCCATTCATAGACCTCAAACACACTATAAAAGGAAACGAAGGGGGAAAGTCAACAGTTTTAAAAACACTCTCAACGGAATCACATCAGCAAATCGACGGTTCTTAAAAGCGATTGGATTCGAAGTACTAGTATAATGGAATTGCTAAATATAACCGAGCAACCTATTAATGACAACTCCGTAGTAGAATATCAGTATCATTCGTATCAGCCCAATATATCTGGAACTCTAGATTATAATGATGAAACGAGAATTACCATACAAGATTTAGATACATATACTGCACCGTGCTATAGTTATTTATACATCGAGGGAAAATTAACAAAAGAGGATGGAAATTTAGCTACCAACTTAGAGTTCATCAATAACGGTGTTGCATTTTTATTTCGAGAAATTAGATATGAGTTGAATGGCATAGTAATAGATTCCGTGAGAAATGTTGGCTTAGTTTCAACTCTATTTAATTATCTATCATTGAATCAGAATGAAAGCGTTTGTATGGAAAATGCTGGGTGGTTCCCAAAACATAAAAAAGGTGCCACACCTAAAATTTTGGTAGATGGAAGTGGAAATTTCAACGTCTGCATTCCATTAAAATTTCTGGTTGGTTTCTTTGAAGATTTTCGAAAAATAATCATTAACATGCGACAAGAATTAGTGCTGGTACGTAATAGTAATGATATTGACTGCATTACAACCACCAACGATGACGTAAATGATGTGAATGCAATAAATGAAAAGCCCAAAATCACTATTTCTAAATTATTTTGGAGAGTACCACATGTCACCGTGGGCATTTCTGAACAGCTTCGATTAAATAAAATTGTAAGTCGAAATGTGGATCTTCCTATAACATTTAGAAGCAGGGAATTGATTGAATATCCATCTTTACCCACCTCAAGCAGACATACGTGGCCTGTCAAGACATCTACTAAAGTGGAAACTCCGAGGCATGTAATAATAGCATTCCAAAAAAATAAGAAAGGAAACATTAAAGCTGATATGAGTAAATTTGATGATTGCGATCTTAGAAGTATTCGAGTTTTCTTGAATTCTGAGAGATATCCATATAATGATTTATATCTCGATTTCACAAATAACAAATTTGCAACTCTCTATCAAATGTTCGCTGATTTTCAAGAATCATATTACCCACACCAAATAAATCAACCCATTTTCAATCCCAGTGAATTCAAAGGTATTGCACCAATAGCTCATATTGATTGTTCTCGTCAAAAAGAAGCCTTACAAACAGGATCGGTGGTTATGAGAATAGAATTTGAAACTGGCACCCCTACTACAGCAGATACTAATGCATGTTGTCTCATTCTCCACGAGAAGCATTTCACCTATAATCCTTTAACAAAAATCGTTCGTCAGCAGTAAAATGCGCATGACACATTTTTGCCTATATATACATACACCATAATAATATTAGGTATTAGAATGCATGTCAGATCATACTATGTTCAGAAGTTAAAAGAACATAGAAAAAAAATTCGTGACTTAAAGAAAGCAATTGAATTGTACTGTTTAAAAGAAAAAGTGTTAAAAGATCTACACCGTTTAAAAATATGATAATTATCATCGATGTTCAAGGATTTCGAATCGAAAACAATAGGTTTATTGTTAAAGAACTGGCAGGATTTGATGGAGTCAAAACTTGTCACTATGTATTTAAGCCACCTTACCCATTTGAGATGCTTTCACCAGACCTACAAAAACAGGCTAGCTGGTTAACAGGAAATTATCACTGCATTAAGTGGAGTGATGGGTTTACACCACTACACTTGTTTGGAAAGATTATCAATAATTTGGTCACATCCGATGATTGCGTTTATGTGAAAGGAGAAGAAAAAGCAAACTACATCAGGCAATTTACCACACAACCCGTTATTGAATTTGGGGAGCGGCCACCTTTAAGAAAATCTAGTGCAAAATGTTTTTATCATTTAAATATTAATTGTATGTGTGCACTTTCTAATGTATATTATCTGTATGAAAATTTTATAATGTCATGAGGAAAGAAAATAAAAAACCCTAAATGAATTTCTGTGTTTTTATTCAAACAAATGTTATAACAAAATAACTTCAACTTCAATTAACAAATAAACTGCAATCTAGCTAAACATCTCCACCAGTACCACTGTCAGAATCCTCGCTGTCAGAATCCCCATTATAAGCAGTCACTTTGCTGGCTAGATCCGGCGCCAAAAATTGTTTTATTCGATCTAAAAATCCACACAGATTTAAATCTATCAAAGATTGTACAAAGCAGCGCTGACAGCTCACTTTATCCAGAAAGTCGTTACATTTTAAATATCCTTCATGATACTTCTTAGCTAGTTCGTCGCACTCTCCCTCGGTATAGAATCTGTCCATTCCATAAACTGCCTCATGTTCCGCATCGAATCTCAAATTTGCGAATAACTGTCTTAAATGACTCACACCACTTTCTAAGTCAACTATTTCGATTTCTTTCACGTAGGCCATCCACATTTTGAAACTTACTGTTTATTTCACCTCGAACTAAATTAATAATGGCTAAAGTGTTAAATTAATGCTTGAGTTTTATAATGAAATCCCCACCTAACCGTATACCCTACCTATCTACTAAAAGAAAACAATTTTATCAGTGTTTATACTTCTACACAGTCAGCTATTCTATTTTTGGATTAGCAAGTCAGTTATTCTACTTTGGATTAGCAAGTCAGCATTTGCATAGTTGACACTTTTCAAAACAATGTTATCATTACATGTATTTTATTTATCTACCTACAGTCCACAGCTCTATTTTCGATTACTAAATCAGCATTCGCATAGTTAACACTTTCCAATCTAGCAATAAAATATTTTATAACATCGGCAAAACTATTCTTCCACCTAACCAAGCATTATAAAAAGTAAACATATGCATGCGAATGGTAGTAGAGTAATAAAACTGATACAACCCAAACCAAACTTAATTTTTTATTACTAAAATGAATCACGTCTGTATTTGTGGTATGTTCAGGAGTCCTGCAGTAAGTTATTGCACGCTAAATTATAAATTAGTGGAAACAATTAAAGAAAACTACCCCGCTGAATATGAAGTACTGATAAGTTTACCAGGTCAGCGTTGGGTAATAGCTGGCAATTTTATTTGTTTGCTATTAAAGTTAACTAACGCCGCTAGAAATATGGATATATTTTATTTCAATACGGAGTTTAGTGAGAAATGCGACAAATCTGATTGGCATCAATCTTCAACCAGTCCCAATGTATTCAAACACCATATATACAACATACAAGTTGTTGAATTTACAAATATATCACCGGGGCTGTCTCTGAGTGATGAAATTTTCCAATTGCTGTGCTGTTTCGACTGTGTCTTGGTTAGAAAAGCCTTACATTTAAAAAGTGCTTTGTTTGTTGACTGCAATTTTGGTCCTGTGAAATTTGGAACTACCTCCCGACAAGAAAAATTTAATCAGCGTCTTCAACAACCCATCATCACTCAGCCCAAAACACTGTTTCTAATAGCTTATGAATGTAAATACAAGATCCAATAAAAGCATAATGAAAATAATACTGTTGTTTTATTATATTCACTTTCAATTCACATGAAACCTGTAATAGGATAGGATTTAACTATCAAATAAAACACGCAATTGTTATAATTAGTTTTTTTATTAGAAAAACACCAGATAACTGTTACATTCTCTATAAAAAATCAAAATCAAGGTCCATTGTTAGATTTTCCTGTTCAATAATTTCATTGGCTAGCCTTAAAAGAATTGTGAGATTATCTTCAGCGGTATTATGGTCAGTGGTATTATGGTCAGTGGTATTATGGTCGGTGGTATTATGGTCAGCGTTATTGTGTAAATTATTGATAGAGTAATGCCCCCATGCCAATGTTTTTGTACTCCCGGGTACAACACATCGTTTGTCATCTTGAGCCGAGAGCGCAACCTTATTTTTTAGTTCGGTGTATACAGTATGCAGATGTGATGAGAATACATACATTTTTCGTAAAATCAATCCGCCATCCTCAACAATCTGTTTGTAATCGATCAAATGCAACTGATTTTTTATTATACTTTTTGAGACACCTTTAGCTTTCTTTGTGACGTCACCATTAGCTCGAACGCAGTAAGCTTTTGCCCCAGTACCAAAGAAGCTATCTATTGGCATACCTGCATATTCGTCTTTCATTTTACCTACAACCGACTTCGTTTTTGGAATGTTGTGTTGATTTGGAATGGGGAAATTTGATGTGTCGAATAGATCTATATTTTCTTTAATATCATCGTAAACGTTATCAGTGTGAATCTCTAAAATTAAAGAGTCGGTATCGGTGTAGCATAGAATAGCTTTGTCATCATATTTCTTTTTTATGAAATTATAAAAAAAGTTATAAATTATGGTTTTAGATATATCTAAAATGGTAAATCCTACGAAGAGGGGCTTGTCATATAAGATTTTTAATAAAGACATTTGCACCGCTACTAAATCTTCAGAAAACACTGTACATGACTTGAAATTTGGTCTAGCAATTAATCCTTGAGCACCAACACTACCAATACTATTCTCCCAATGTGTCACTAGCTTCACATCAGTTCTATTGTCTACATTTTCCATAGTTTTACCAAATATCGAATTAATAAAAAATTTAAAAAGATCTCGCTCGAATGCATTTTTAGAACAATTTCTAAGTTTGGTGTTCAAATCTATATAAGATTTTAACCAAGCAGACTGTGAAAATTCAATGACTCTGTGAATTTTTCTAAGTATTAAGCCATGTTCCAAGCATTGTTTTAAATTTCTGTAATGGATGATATATTTTTGTTTATCATGTAAATTTAATAATAATTTTGAATTTTTAGAGTTCGGAGGTACAATGTTTTCAGGGCAGAATGGCAAATCATTATGTTTATCATGTAAATGATGTGGATATTCTAAATCTACCTCTAATACATAACCTTTTGGTGAATCATCGCCAAAAACAGTACATTCAAAGTTTTCAATTTCATAATCATTTAGCCATCTAAAGTCTCCCGTGGGCAGACACTGACTCATTGCACAGCCGTACATGTTAGTGGCGTCTAAATATAGTATATATGATGTTGGTTCTGATGGATTAAAATTTGAAATTAATGGATTGTTTGCCACAGCTTTTCTATTACTACACTGACTGACACCACCGCGTATTCCCTTTCTAAAAAAATGTAACATATCAATATCAGTTAAAAGTTGAAGTTGAATCCCAGTTTTGCGTAACATGGCATCCCAACTTAGTGACGGAGCCGTTAAATACTGTGCAGGATCTAATTTATATGTTTGCATGCAAATTTGTCTGAAGTTTTCAAATATATCAGCAAGAATCAGTACATCCGATACCAGGTAAATATCTGAATAGCAGCCGAGTGTTTGACAATTAAAAGTTTGCCACACATCACAAGCGCGATCATAATCCTCCTGAGAAATTGATTCACCACTCAAAACATTGAAGAACTGCCCAAGTGACGGTAATTCAGTCTCATCCAATTTATCCATGGATTCAATATATGAATATGGAAATACACCTTTTCGTCTTAGTAAGTCGAATTGCTTTTCATCGCTGTAATATTTTTTCACTTCGAGGCATTGATGTGGTTCCAACGTTTGACTTAATTTATCTAATGAAGCAGGTAAAAAGCGAAGTGAATCCACAAACCTCAATTTAATGTAAATGTTTTTCGGTTTTTCATCATTAGATTTACCAACAAGAATGTGTTTGGAAAATGTAATATATTTTTCTTTATTTTGTGCAATAACGTCTATTTTTTCTTTCTTTAAAGCTAATTTCTTAATAAACAAATGAGAATCATAATTAGTTAAATTGTGGAAAAATACTGGTATAAATTTAGGAATTTTGAAATTTAAATTACAAGGAGAGTGAGCAGCTCCTCTAAATTTACCGGTGAGGTGGCAGTGGTCGCGGACCTTTGCATTACCATTCTCAAACGGCTTATCACAAATATAACAAATTTGACTGTTATCGAAAAATTCTTGTTGACTATCAGTCAATGGTTCCATTTCGACAATATTTTTCAAATGATTCTGATACAATTTTAAAACATTTTCTTCTAATTTTTTTACGAAAACTTCCACAACATCAATACCTCGATAATATTCAAGCTTGGAAAGGTTGTCATCAAAATTACACTTTATATAGAAACAAAATGAATATGGTTCATGCTGGTATGTTTTAACAGTAAATGATTTACTATCACATGGTTCATTGTGATGAATCGGTTTCAACAAACTTTCAAAGTCAGCATAAATTACAAAAGGTACAGGTAATTGTTTTTCAAAATTTGTAAATTTCAGAATATTCCCAGCAATTGTTTCACCACACTTATTAATTAGTGGTTCTGGGTTTGGTAATATAGTGCATAAATGATTACAATCATTGCTTTGGTGGTTCATTAATTTCTTAGGAGTGTTAAAAAAATATAGACAACCATCACAAATATAATTTCTACCATCATGTTTTGATCTCTGTGAAGTAACTAATCCTGATAGGTTTTTAATAAGCGTATAGTGACTATTCCCTTCATTATCCGTAATAAGTAATAAGTTTACATGTGTATTTTGTCGTTTCTCTGTAAAATGCAAGGGACCTACAATCTCACTGACCATTTTACCATCTTTAAATTGAGTATTTACTCCAAATACATTTATAGATATATTATTTAAACTTTCGAATTTATGAATGTCTTTAAGTTTAACAGGAAAATCTATACCTTCAAAATTTAATAGTGTTGTGTAATGGGGATATGATGAAACTCTTTGTGGTTGTCCTGTGGGTGGGAAGATGGCTGCGTTGACTGCCCAAGCGAAGCACTTTTCATCAGCATTCTGAATATTTAAAACTGATTTTTTATTTTCTATTTGCTTCGGCAATTTAATGTATGATGAAGCAAACAGTGGATTGTATTTATTTATGTTAACCTCAAGAAAACTAACGTATTTCAACGACCAACCGGAATCGCGCTCCTGAAAGGTCGAGGCTTTCTCCATTATCTCCTCCTTGAAGCTATCATATACGTTTAATAAATCACTTGAGTGTGTCACAATCTTGTTTCTTGTGTTGAATGATTTTATTTCTGACAATTCCTTTTCTTCAACAACATATAGCCCAAATAATTCCACATTAATTTTTAAGCTGGTGTGCATTTCAATATGTTCCTCAATCACTTGGAAAACTTTCTCTTTTATTTCATCCAAAAATTGAGGAATTTCAATAATGCATTCCTTTGAAGAAAAGCGAAAACTCGCAATACGACTCTTAAACGCACTCTGCAGCTTTTCAATTCCTCCTGAGATTTCAATTCCGTGATTATGTGCAGAACTTCTTAAATGGCCTGTTAATTTATTTTTTTTCACTTTTTTACCGCATATTGGACAATGAGTCTCTTGTGAATTTATAGGAAGTCCTACACCAGAGGAGGAAGGGCCAGGTTGATTTACTGAGTTAGCCTCAATATTTTCTACTTTCATTTTTTTACTTGTATGGCTTTCACTAATCAGTCTATGGAGACAACTTTCCCGTTGATGGCGCAGTAAACTTCTTTTTGCAGTAAAAGTTTTCAAGCACTGAGGACACTGCATTTTGAAATGTACTTTATTATCACACAAGCAAATCTAGTAATAAAAACCAGAAATGTTCTCACTCCTTTTATATATCTCGAAAGAAGTAGTGGGGGTATCTGTATAGCATGCAAATATGTATAAGCCACTCTGTAGTTAAAAATAATTTCTGTCTATTGTGCAGTAAGAGAAAGTGTTTTCTATTTTATGTTAACGCTGAAATAAAGTATTAAGAATTCTTATTATTTATTGTCGTAGTTCGCTACACTGAAATAATAGTTATCTATGTTAAACAGTTATCTCTGTACCCATTCATTGCAGTTTAATAAAGTGTATGAAATAATCTTTTAAATTTTATCGCCTGGATAAGTTTTATTTTATTTATTATCTCTGGATAGGTTTTATTTTATTATCTCTGGATGAGTAATATTTATTATGAATGAAATCGCTGTTTTATGCATATGCTTAAATAATTTATAGCTGCAAATTTATAACTGATAATTTATAGCTTCTTCTTATCTTGAATGGAACCTTTCATGAATTAATGCATTGTTTTGATAAATTTAATACGGTAATTGCCTTGCTGTATTTATCAAGAAATGTGATATACTAATGCTGACGCCTTATGTATCGACTATAAGCACTGTACATACGTACGGTACACTCTTGGGGGGGGGGGGGGGTCGGGGGGGGGAATGACTGGCCGACCTAACGCACATCAGTTTGCAGTTTCGTTCATTGCACAATGCTTTCATTATTGCGAGAGATAACAATGTTGATTAATAAGACGCCTTAATATTTTTCACTACAATGATTTCATTTAGTAAATTGTTTACTTATTCATCTGTTAATCTATCCATCTATTTATCATTCTATTTATCATAAAGCATCTATTTCATTCAATTCTATATTAGCAATATACGCTTACACACTCAGCACTTTCATTCTTTATTTAAAGGATGATTTTATCGTACATGCATTTAGTTTCAGTCTCGCTTTTTCTTCTGTTGTTTAATAAAGTAAAGTCTTAAAATGAGTTCTCAGTACAACTATAAATCGAATAAACGTTCAGCAACTCCCGACGAGCTCTACGAGGATATCTCGTTTGAAGCCAGGGTGTGCAAAAAGCTAAATTCACGCCAAGCAGCATCATCCGTCGATTCCGATTTTTTTGTAACTGAGGGTAGTTTTTCGGCTATTCGACCCATGTTTGAAGGAGCCCCATCATCATTTCATCCAAAAATTTCGAAAGTGACCGTTAACAATAATCATTCTAATGAAGAATCTGACGACTCGAAAGACGAATTATTTTCAAATTTTGTTGACCAAGTGAAGCGAAAGTGTGAAATGCAGGATGATGGAATTGCTAAAGCTAGTACGAGGTTCATTGACGAGATGCATAGGGTGTCCATTTTAGAGTCAGGTCGGTTTAACGGACACTGTGAAGCAGAGAAACGAAATATGGCGAAGGAGATTCGAAAAATTGAAAAAATGCAACAGAAACTGGCTGATTTACATTCCGATTTGAAAAGGAGGGATCGTAAAATGGACTCAGCGATGGAGTATGTGAAAAACTTTGTGGTGAATTTTCCATTTAAGTAAAATCCAACTGCTTACTTTTTATTTTTATTTAAGGTCTTAACTGTATTTACATGTATTTTTATTTCAATCATAATTTGTAATTGTAAAAATAAATGTGTTATATGAAATGTGTGTTTTTCTATCTATCTATCTATCTATCTATCTATCTATCTTTCTTTATTTCTTATTATTACAGCTCTAAATATACAGGGTGGTACATTAAAAAAACAAATGGTTTATAAAGCTTTAATACGATCTCCATTGATTCACAATACATAATTAATTGTCATTCATAAATATGTACATTACATGTAAACTTAAGGTGATACTAAGTAGCCACCAGAATGCACTTCTATAGCTGATTGCTGACAAACTGCTTCTTGATATGTGCGCCTCCTTATCCATAATTCTCAACAATCCCTCTTTGATTAATTTTGCATAAGAGCAATCTTCTGAATACTGTAAATGATCAATAATAGGTGTGTCACCTACTTTCCACCTGTAAATTTCAACTCCACAATGAAAGCAGCGAACGATATCCTCACAACCAATATAATGAAATCCTGCCAGTGCAAGATCTAAAGGTTTTGTAGTGCCTCTCCAATTCTTAAATGATATTAAACGCTCCTCAAAGTGTTGATACACATCTCTTACACACATTTTGTCACTTTCTTAAAATCTTCAATAATATGTTGATTTATTTTCGAAGATGTACTAAAAATAACCTCTCCACCGTCTAAATTGTAGTAGGGGGTTCAGAATTATGGTGGTGGGGTTCTGAATTATGATGGGAGTGGTGGATAGGCGGGGTTATCATTTTACTTTCACCACCACTTCTACTTATTGAAATCAATTATGCAGCAGTGGCCCTAATATGTCGCATGTCACAATTCTCACAAACGGTGAATATTTTTTCATTTTTGGGGGTATTGTATTCCTTTAATACACTTTTACATCTGATACATACCCATATACAGATAGGCATAATGATGATGTGTTTGGAAGAGTAGTAAAGTATGCACTCCCTAACGTATCATAATTCCCCCTTCCATAGTGACTATGAGGAGAGGAGAGGGGGGTTCTGAATTATGGTGGGGGTCTAAATTATGGTGGGGGGTTTCTAAATTATGGTGGAGAGTTCTGTGACGTGGTGGGGGGTTCCAGAATTATGGTGGGGGGTTCTGAATTATGGTGGGGGTCTAAGTTATGGTGGGGGGTCTCTAAATTATGGTGGAGAGTTCTGTGACGTGGTGGGGGGTTCCAGAATTATGGTGGGGGGTTCTGAATTATGGTGGGGGTCTAAGTTATGGTGGGGGGTCTCTAAATTATGGTGGAGAGTTCTGTGACGTGGTGGGGGGTTCCAGAATTATGGTGGGGGGTTCTGAATTATGGTGGGGGTCTAAGTTATGGTGGGGGTCTCTAAATTATGGTGGGGGGTCTCTAAATTATGGTGGAGAGTTCTGTGACATGGTGGGGGGTTCCAGAATTATGGTGGGGGGTTCTGAATTATGGTGGGGGTCTAAGTTATGGTGGGGGGTTCCCGAATTATGGTGGGGGTTCTAAGTTATGGTGGGGGTTCCCGAATTATGGTGGGGGGTTCTGAATTATGGTGGGGGGTCTAAGTTATGGTGGGGGGTTCCCGAATTATGGTGGGGGTTCTGAATTATGGTGGGGGAGGGGCGTGGCTTGGAAAAGTGGCGGGGGTGGGGGTGTGGCTTAGAAAAGTGGTGGGGGGTGCTAAAAGTGGTGGGGGGTGTCACAAAACTGTCATTCTTTCACTACTCAGCATAACCCTTAGGTGGATTCTTCTTAAAAAGTCGTATAATTATAACCTCTTTGGTTATGCCAAGTTGTTGGCTACATTATTCTCTATTGAAAACTTGATTATTTGAGTTAGCGGGGTCACTAGAAAATCTAAACATACCCTTGTTCATGTTTTATAATAGACACGACTCTGAATGATGCTTATAAATTCTATATGATTATTTATACACTATGCAAGCGGTACGTTTTTAATTAACTTTGTATCGGATTAGGTAAATAGGTTCCTCGTCTGTCCTATCGTTAAAATCTCCAAGACATGTTTTAGATCTCCAATGCTGTTCACTAGGAAATACCGCTGAATTTTTACATTTGTGTTAATTTCACTAAATATGATCATCTATTGTATCAAAAACACTAACACTTTTTTATTCCTGTCTTTAATTTATTACTGCACGTTCTTGCAGTTTCGGTACTCAACGTGTCATTTTGAAAGTGATTGAATATTTATACCAATTTTGTTAATTATCTTGAATAATATGGGAAACTAAAAACATGGGAACAGGATTAGAAATATTAATAAGGGAAATTGTTGGTAATATGTATAGGGGTATTTGGATTCATTGTCACTATTAATATTGTTTTTACTTTTGCAAGGTCTAAGTTTTTAAAGGCACGCAGCTATCTATTATTGCTTGAGTTTCTAATTAACTTTGAGTTGCTCTATTCATGTTGTGATTGTTGTCAAAGGCATATTGGGCAGCACCAGACTTTGGTGCTATATAAGAAATTTCGCGTTAAATATTTAGAAATAATTTTGTAAATTCCGTTCCTTTAGTAGATTCAATTTTATTCTTTGGGCTGCCTGGAAATTGTTGCAACTTATTTCCTGATGGACGAACAACTGACATACGTTTTTGAAAATCCTGCTTCAAGTTAAAATTCCAATGTTCTATTATTTCATTTACCAATTTACAAAATAAAAATGGTTTGGTTTAGAAATAGAACATCTGTACAGTAAATGAAGTATAAATATAGTTGCTGAGCCATGACAGAGCTTAGGATGGGATTGGTTGAACTCATTCAACTATGATATTGTCTTAAATATACATTTTTAGCTGCATTTTAGCTTTGATTATCTCTAAAGATGGCGTTGTGGTTGGAAAAAAGAGCATCGTATTTAGTGTTCAAGTATTTTGATGTTTGTGGAAATTCAGAAGCATCCTCACAGTGAATGTTTCCGCTCTACACAGGAAGGGTATTGCAGGGAATACTTTAGGTACTTTTGCTAAATTGGAATAAATCAAGATCAAATATGAACCAACGCTTGAGAAAGTTATTTAATACATTAAATACAGCAATCTCATACAAGCCTAATGACCAGTTATTATTAGGTAGGGAATATTCTGAACAATTGTTAACTTTAAATATATCTATAAATTCAGGGCATTTAATTTAAATATTTTTTCTTAATTGTGTAGATATTAGGATATCAGGATCAGGATCATTAGGACATTAGGATCATATTAGGATCATAATTGTGTAGAGATTAGGTAAATTTGGAAAATTGTGACCTAACTCTAAAATACAATTAGATCCATTGTTAAAGTTCAAAAATGTAAATGTTCTTTACATCTAATTTGAAACGAACAACCAGTCTGACCTAAGTAAAACCGTGGGGTACTTGAATGTACACACTACCGGAGATCGCGAATACAAAATTCGGTAAAGATTACAGATGACAACATCTGCAACTTGCAGCTAAATAGAATGTGATATAACAGGAATATCATGAAGTGCATAAAGGTCATCAGGTAAAATCTGTGAAAAATCGTTCTTTCGGTCTCAAGTAACTTATGCTCCAAACGGTTTTTAAGATAGACCAGTAGAATACGTTACAAATCTGGCGTATAACTATCCACGATTCGGTTAAAAACTAGGGGTCCGTAGATGTAGTTGATTATGGAAAAAATTCTTGGACTCAAAGAATAAGTTTCTTGAGGCCCAAAGAACGATTCGTCACAGATTTACTTCAATCGAATAAATTTACTTGTTCTTATGAATTTTTTAATTCGCTCTGTCATTGATTCAATATTTTTACAGTTTCCGGCGAATGAGATTTTGCGGTCCTCAGGGTGTTTCCTTAGACACCCTAGTTATTTATATTTGTTTGAAAAATCATGTTTTGAATGGTTCCCATCGCTCCAAAATTTAGGGAATTCTTTACCAAATCAAACCATTACCAGCGACTGTGGCCTCTTTGGAAAATCTTTGGACTCAGTTTTTCCTGCTCTTTGGTACTCAAACTATTTATTTCCTAACATTCAAGAAGGTTATTAATGATTACAATTTTATTTAAAGGGCCCGTGAGGCCTGCGGCCCCTGTTGCTAGCTGGACCCCTTAAAAGTGAACTAGAATATCACACGGCTCGATCTATCAGCCATGTGTTTGTCCAATGTTCCAAAATGGAAAACACATATGTTACCGGCGCATCCGCCATATATTTAAATCTATAAATATAGCTTTTTGTTACGTACCATATGTATAGTAGACGTAATAGATATAAATATAAGGTATTTCCTCTTAGGAAATATCAAAAGTGCCGGGTATAACCAGGTATGCGGACGAAGGAATTAGCCGGCGCCTACATGGGTTTTGCGTCTTGCGTCTCAACCCGCAGACCGAATTTCGTTTGCGTGTACTATACTATATTAATCATGAATGTTGTCGTTCACGTCATCGATTTATATTTTTATATAAGACATGACACTTTTCTATAAGCTTAAATACTACCGCATTAGAATGTGAATAATAGAAAGTAACGTCTGATGGAGCTACGACATCAGTTCCAAGCGTAACGATGCGTTCTAGAGATGAATAATGCGGAATTCGGAAATTAAAAGATGATGACGCGAACGACAGCATTCGTTATTAGTATTATATGTATGTATTATGTATTTTTATGAATGCTTAAGTCTTAAAATCGCCTTGGGGATGTATCTACAACAGATCAACTCAGATTGATTAATTAAGAATCAGCGCCCTCAAGCGCCTAAATTAGCCTGTAGAGGATAGTAACTTTTTAATGATTTTGAATCAGAATGAGTCGGGCTACAACATATCAAAAATTCATACAATTTGACCGGAAGCCAATTTCACCTATAGAAGTGTGCGGTGTCCTTTGATGCTTTCGTTTGTAAATGTATTTTATTTTGGTCGACTTCAGAACTTGTGTAATTTTTTAGATCCGTTAATTCGGCTTGTTTCTGTCTTTTCGTAGGTAGTAATAAGTTCGTGAAAAATAATCGGAGGAAAAAAAATACTTCAAAACTTAAATAAATAGAAAATAACAAATGAAATGCAATCTGACTGGCTTGAAAATTTGTTAACAGGTTTTCCTATCATTCTCATATATTTAATTTTTGGTGCTCTGAGAGGTACAGATTTGTATCATGGGAGCTTACATAGCGAATATATGTGTATGTGTTTTTGTATGCACGCACATATATCCATAATTATATCAAAAGTAAGACTATAATAGTGAGAAGTTAATCATTTCAGCACTCGACGCCGTTAAAGATATAAGATACGTACAATTTTATGAAATTCTGATGATCTTCAGTGAAACTTTTACTGCTTTGCTAATTCATATCAAAGTTCTATATGACATTTGAATCAGAGTAGAATGTACATACCCCGTGATTATCGTGAAGAAACGTTCGTGATTTCACGATATATTTCAATTTAAACCTGTACATGAACTCTGTAACTGAAGTATAAGACAACATAGTTAATCAGTAAGCTGCTCATCGATAATTAATTATAATACATCGAACTTATAAACATCTGGTTCTTTGAAAATTGTCGGATCAAATTAAAATGATGTATCTGATTGCAGAGATAATATCTCGCCATTATAGGTAGTTATACTTGGGTTTATTCGGGAGCAAATCTTGGCAATATTTTGAACATGAGTGGATAGTGATATGACACTAACTTTTCCAAAATTGTGCAATTAAAAAATAATATTTAAGGGAGTTATGGGGGTAAGAAGCAAAATCGAAAACATTTTATTTCTCGAGAACAGATCAACCGATCTTGATAAAAAAACGTTATGTGTTTTTCTGGAGCAAATATTATCAAGTTCATTTGCCTAAAAACAGTGTTAAAAAAAAATGAAAATTTTCAAAAATTCTTTATTATGGGATGAGCTTGAGGCACACCCACCATCTTTTAAAAAAAAATGCTTAGACACTGTATCAAAATACTTCCAATTTTCAAGGCAATCGAAAGTATAGATCATATTCAAAAAGTTGAAAATATCGAGCTTACCGCATGTTGTGCGATTCATTACTACATCTCGCCACCGCCACTTACTGCTACTATGCCCTTATAGCCCAATTACCAGTGAAAAGATAAGGGTAATAGCTAGGAAAATATAATCTCCATGATAACTTTCGATTCTTTGGTAGGTCTTGAGTAGTAGAAAAATATTTTAAAAAGTTACCAAGGCCACTGTGGGCGGAACATAAATCAAAATAGCGGCAAACTTAAAAAAGTATTTTTGGATATAAATAGAAAAAATATAAAAATTGCCTTGGAAATGAAAATTAAAGACAAAAAATATCAACAAAAAAATGCCTTTATAGAAGATTTCGTATATACTACGTTCTCGCGTAAAATAGAAATAAAACGCACGAACGCCTTTTATTTGCTTTTCGGTACAAGAGGATCGTAATAAAAAAAAAACGCTAATGGACGAAGATGCAACTGTCATTGCTATACCATAATATACAGGGTGTTTGGTAAGGCTATGCCGACCTGGAACAGGTTGGTAGACGGGTCATTTGGCATCTAACTGAATTAAACATACCTATATGAAACATGCTACTGGTCCTTTATATTGCCGATTTTGTACTTTTTTAAGTAAATCTGGTTTTTCGTCATTTATATAAGTATTACGCATGAAATTAAACTTTTTATGTTCTGATTTTTTTTTCTTTATCCGATACAACCAAAAATAATTTAAGATTTTTGTCTCCCACAGAAAAAAATAAAATTATGTTTATTAGAAAAAAATGTAATGGGAATTAGAACTGTCGATTTTCAAAGTTTTGTAAATTTTTAAAAAAGTTATTTAAATATTACAATTACTCTTAAAACTTCTCTATTTTATCTTCCTTCCGTTACCTTATTTTACATACCATAAAGTTTCTCCAGTCAGTACAAATATATGAAAGACTATCACTTGACAGTAATTTTTCATTTCATCAAAATTCGCCTTCTATCAACAAAAACAAAGCTATCCTTTCAAAAACTTTATTTAAACCAAAAAATATTATTTTAGAACAAATGTATTATTTTTGGTATTCAAAATGAGACTTATTATTTCTAATGTAGTTGATTTAAATCATATTTCTTGTCCTAATTGTAGAGAAGCTATCTCTATTCTCGCTACTAGTTAAACACGGCGTTGTATTTCCTCATTGTATACAAGATCTTTCATCCTAGTAGTCCAGTGGCATTAAATCTGGGGACATCACAGGCCACAAAATAAGTCCTCTATGCCCTATTCAGCGACCGGGATATGTCCTATCTAAGAATTGGCGGACCCTCAAGCAGTAGTGAGCTGGGCATCTATCTCTTTGGAAAATGATTCAGAGGTGAAGGTTCAGTGGCAAATCTTCCAGGAGCAGAACAAGATCATTTTACAAGAAGTTCAGGAAAGAGTCTCCATTCAGTTTGTCTCGAAAGTAATGAGGCCCAACGACATGTTCAGCAATTACATCCATCCAATCATTGGCACTAGTTGTTTTTACAATTGGGGGTTGTCGCCCTTGTCCACCCAATAATGGAGATTATGAAAACTGGTTATGCCTTTACGGGACAATTTTGATTTATCAGTCTATAAAATAGATTTCAAGTAATGGGGGTCTTCAATATCAGCATTCAATAAAAGGCGAGCAAATGCTATTCTTCGTAAATGGTCGTCCTCTTCTAGGCTCTGTATTGAAGTATCATGGTAAGGATGTTTCTTTTATGTATTCATCACATCGCATCACATCACATCAAATTTTTCAAATTGAAAGTTCGAGTTGCTGCGCAACTTTTCTTTGCTTGTTGTGTGATCTACAGCAAATGCGGCTAGAATATTTCGTCATCTTCGGATTGATGGTGTGCCAGTCCTACAGTAGGCTCACGGTTATATAAATTACAGGTTTCAATCATTCGGTGATACGTGTTGCTGAATACACGCGGATCCGAAAGTTTTCTATGTGGATGAAATCATACCGGGTACAATCTTCCAGCAAGGTTAGCATTGCTATATGCTTTGCCATAGTAATAAAGTATGCCAGCATACTCACGGTTACTGTAAGTTGCCATTGAAATTAATTTTGCTATGTCAAAAAGTTAAAACAAATTATCAGTAGGGAGCGACACAACACTAAGGATAGTTACAAACTTCGTCAAAAACACAAGAAATTAAATTTAATATAATTTTTGATTAAATGAAAAATTATTGTCGATTGATATTTGATTTTTTGTTGTAAGTTTATAGTACAGGCAATGAAGGCAAAATGTTGTAAAAACCTCGCAACAATTAATAAAAGAATCATCTCTGGGATTTAAATAGCTACCTGTAGAATGGAATGATGCATTCTTTGCACTTCCAAGTTCCGGGAAAATTCAAAAAAATTTGGAAAAATTTTTTGATTTTCGGTTTTTTTTGCTTTAACGGCAAAAATAATGAAAATACAGAAAAGAGTTTTCAACAAAATTTATAGCTCGTCTCTTTCTCTACAAAATAGATCTTTACCAATTTTTGTCTTACTTAAACCGTTTACGAGATAAATCCAGTTTTCCACTTATAGTTTTAAGCCGCTCCGAAATGCACGGAGAATGAGAATTCTCTGGGAGTTTCGTACGACCGGACATACCGATCGATAATTATTACTATTCAGGCCCGCTAAAAAAAATGAAGGCAACGTAAAATGTAGTGAAAAGTCTCAGCTTTAATGTGGAACTAATCACAAAATTCATTTATTCATTTATCATAGAGAAAAAGGGTTAGAAGATGGCTTAGTAAACTTTATACAGTTGATTTATTCACATCTTTGAGCTTTATGCATCCTGCCTATTTCTCCCGTAACAATGGGTGCTTTTTCACTGCATGGCTTCGATTCCACGCACTTTAATCTATATTTTGTGAAAATTTCATTGAAGAATGTTAAGAAACAAATAAGTTGTATATGTTTTACTTTATAATTGTGCCTTTCCTGAACGTGTATGAATAATGTAAACAAATTCAAAAAGTACAGCGCGCATTTACAAAACTCTAAAGTTATTCGAAAGAATAAATTTTATCATACTTATAATCCAAAAATTAAGACTGTGCTATTATTATTACTTAAGATATAGCGAATTGAACTCCAAAATATGGAGGTGATTGATCGATGAGAAATATACCCTCTACTTTGATCGCAAGGCATATTTTTCCAACAAAAGTAATTACAACGAAATGTTAATTGGATTAATATATCATTATATAAGAATACACAAGCAAAATGAATTATCATTGTAACGACCCCCGGCAAACATATGAATAAATCTGTGGATCAACTGTACAAAGTTCACTAAGCCATATTCTGACACTTTCTCTCCTCGATAAAATTTTTTATGAATTTTGTGATTAGTTCCATATTAAAGCGGAGACTTTTCTCTAAATTTTATGTTATTTTCATTTTTTTAGGGGCTCTGAATAGTAAGAATTATCGATCGATGAACCCGGTCTTACGAAACTGCAAGTGGAAACATCAAAAGTTTAATTTAGTGCGTACCTAGATAAACGATGAAAAAGCAGATTTTTAAGAAAGAATAAAGAAGAAAAACAAATGCAATTTATTTTTTCCTATTTCAGAGTCTACACCATACATAAAAATTTCGACAGAACATATCTGCGAGTGTTACAATGACGAAAATTCGAAAGAGGGCTCAATAGACTTATGTTTGTATTCAAAATAGGGGTGAACACTTTGAGCATCAACTACAAATGCTGTTTACTAAAAATAAAAAAAGTAGTTAAAGTTTACTGTGTTGTCTATAATAGTTTATTTGTGGTATATTCAGATTTTCTTACTTTTGAAACAATCAAGTATTCAAGAACCAACCCCTGTCTGATCTGTTTGAGGCAGAGATTCTTTCATTAAAATTTTTAAATATTTGTCAGTTGCAAAATACCCATCAAAAAGTAAGAAAATTTACTGTGCTCTTTTACTTTAGAAATGATAATTTCTACATATTCGGAAAACAGATATTCGTTTAAAAATAAACGAATACATTATTAACCGATAAAGTTTTACGTTATTTGCGTTAATAACGTTTAATGTTTTACAGAGTTGCTCAGTAGAGAACATTCACATATATGTATACATGTAATTTATGAATTAAGATTAACAAATACCAAATCTTTTAAAGTGAACAAAAAGTGAGGTTATATTTATTTGCATTGTTTAAGTACGTCACTTAACGTGAAGATGGTTTCAAAAACTCAAAACGTGCCAAAACATTAATACCGGAATCTTTTATTTTCGAGCTAATGCGCATGTGCAGTATAACGTTTTACGTTTGACGTATTAGCAAATTTAAGTGGCCTAAAATGTCCCTATTATTGTGATCAATATTCGCATATGATAATGAAACAGTTTCAAAGTAACATTGACATATTGTTTTATCTACACAGAAACATATACATACAGACACTCGATATTTGTGTATAACTGTATAGCCTGTTATGAAACGAATTTCTGTGGACATTTTTTCTCTATGATGATTTTTAAATAATTTGTCCAGTTGTAATACACGTATTTCAATAAATCAAACAGGTACAGTAACATGGTTGTGTGTCTTTTAAGAAAATCGAATATGACTTACCCACCCTGTATGTGTAAAACTAATGCTAAACTTATTTCGAAGAAAAAGAGTAAAATTATGATTCTGCATTTTGCAGCCAGCTAAATTATTTCAGTTAATTAATGGAAGAAATTAGAGGGGAAAACGAACACGTTTGTTATTTTTTAAGCAAATTTGCATTTTAACCTTCCCATAGCACAAGTTGAAAATGAAGTCAATTAGCTATTATTACAGCATGAATTTCCTAATTAGTAATAACATTTAACGACATTTTCTTGAAAGTATTTCAAACAAAGCGAACATGAAGATCCTGCTGTAAATTATTATTCAATGGTAAAAATAGGTAATTTATATGGCAATGTGAACAATTGCCACTAACAAAAATAAGTAAATATAATATCATAGCTTATACCAGTACGGCAATACACAGGGTGTTTGAATTAATCATGAATGGGGTTGAAGATAACAAGGTTCTAACAATATTTGTTTGATTCTGAAGTTGAATTTGCATCTAATTATATTTATAATTATTTTGTTTTAATTTTTCCTGTTCAGGTAATTCGATAATTCATTGATAATTGTGTCGGGAGTATCTGCTAGTATAGTTTTCAGTTTTCAGTGTTACATCACCACTTGGCCTTAGAAAAATTAACAATGGTATCACCGGTTAAGGTGATAACCAAAGGCAATTCAACCAACACGCAAGTACTGACGGCGAACGGCTAGCTGATCTGGTGCGTGGCTGGGATTTCGTGGGTTCAATTAATATATATATATATATATTTTTAAATCAGCCAGAGGTTGAACCAATATTTTTGTGATATTTATTAACAACTTCAGAAAAAATCATCAATATAAGAACAAATCAACGAATTTAATCAATATAAAAAGTATAAAATAATGTTATCAATTATGAAATAGAAATATTAAGTAATATTATCACAATTTCCAAAGGAAAATATTTATAGCTTAATTACTTAATTTATCTTTAAAAAAAATATATCTTGTGCAAAGAAAGTTATACAGTAAATATTACACAACAACAACAAAAAATCAATGAAATTCTCAGAATCTCACCAATCCTCCTGACGATGGATAGATAGTGGATGAGGGCTCATGGTGAGTTCTGGTAGCTTTTCCTAACAGCCTCTCCGAACACAGACGGCTCCTCGACGTGGTTTGACGTCTTGCTAACCTGTATAACGCTAGGGTTTTGCTGTTGGTTTGGATTGACTGGACTAAACTGGACTTGACTAAACGGAATTTGACTAGACTATGAATGCTGAACTTGACTATACTGTGTTTGACTAGACTATCTGTTTTATGAAATCTAGCAGGCATTTAACCATCAAACGAAAGGAGTGATTTTCCATGTGTAAATTATGTAGACTATTTCGGTAAATTATTTAAATAATTTGTGTTAACTATGTAAATTATTTATTAATTATCTATTTAATTATCTATTATCTATTATCTATCTATTAATTGTCTATTAATTATCTATTATCTATCTATTTTCTATTATCTATCTATTTGGCAGCAAAACTCTACGTTTGGGAAAAAAAAATATTATCAGCACATGTTTCAGAATTATGGTTATGTTTAGTTAGCAGAAATGAAAAATATGGTTGAAGGCCGTTAAATACGAATGAGAGGAATCAATTAAATAAATGTAATTACCTTTTATTAGATAGATCACTATGAGAAAGTTTGATAATAGCAGAATTGACACAACTCGTGTCTGAATGATTATCAAAAACTTAAAGTCAAAGTATATGCTGCTACAGAATTGGCTACAGAAATGGCCAATTCTGCTATCAGCCAGCTAATAAAAGAGATATCTCCTCTCAAGTCTCAATTAACATATTGCCATACTATAAACAAAAAATTACTAAGAATTTGGATCCGCGTTGTTCTATGCAACCCGTAATACTTCCTGCTGTATGTTTGGTTTGACCAATAATTAAGAAATAAGTGCTGTGAAATACAGATATATTTACTATTCGATCGAAGCCCCTGTGTTCTATGAGAGCTGTTAGCAAAAACTGGAATACAAAAAGGGTTAAATGATTGAAACTTGAAAATATAATAAATATGTACATTCCTAAATTTAAACAGATTACCTATGATAATTTAATGTCTCTTGTTTTAGTTACTAGAGTATGACAAATACCTGTACATATTTCTCAAAAATTCATTTTGTTTAATAGAATTTAATAAAATTACTTAAAGTTGCCAGATGTACGCAACATCAGATTATGAAGTAGCCATACTGAGGAAACATAAATGTCGAAATAAGCGTGTTTGTTATAACTGCTAGTTTGGTAAGTGCATTTGTCTTGTTTGTTTCTGGTTTCATTGAACAAGATAATTTAATTCAATAATAACATTATGGTGATAGTTATGTTGTATGTTCTAGGCATATTTTCTTTCTTATAATTCTAAAAGAATTATATTATATAACATATAATTCTTCTAGAATTTTAAGAAAGAAAACAAGCCTATGACGTACAGCATCTATATACTTATGTAACATTTATTTCTTTTAGAATTATAAGAAAGAAAATATGTCTATGACGTACAATATATGTGAGAGTTAGTACTTCCTGGTAATATATTTATTTTATTCCACATGAAACTTTAACAGTTTCGGAAAGTTGCATTTGCATCTAATTATTTTTATAATTATTCCATTAAAGGGAATTTCCACAAATTCAATTTCAATTTTTTCTGTTCAGGTAACTCATTGATAATTGTGTCGGGAGTATTTGCTACTATAGATTTCAGGGTTTCAGGTTCACAAGTAGTCATACTGAGGAAACACAAATGTCTGAACACGTGTCTGTGAATGTTTTAAGTTTGTTATAACTGCCAGATTGGATAATTTAAAATAAGAATAACATTATGATAACAGTTAATACTGTATGTTATAGGCATATTTTCTTTCTTTATAAGTGTAAATGTTGTGTAAATATGTTTTACACTTATCTGTGATAGTTGCTTTTGTGTAAAAGTTAAAATAATGCCTAGTATCTTCTGGTAATGTATTTATTGGGCAAAATTATTCTGGCCCCATTATAGACATTTTTATGCAGCGACTCATTAAAGTTAAAATGTAAATATCTGTTGGTATGCTTCGGTTTCCTATAAAAGCTTATTTCAGTTTTATTATTTAATCTTTCAATCAAAACATCTAAAATTGGCATAGTCTAAGAGGTGGCTACGAAAATTAAAAATGATATGGCGAAGTGAACATTTTTGTGTAAAAGCCCTCCTCACTAGCTGAAAAGCACGTAGCTTTGCAGCCAGCCGATGTTTTGATTTTTCCGACGGGACTAATTGAAATTTCAAGTACACCCCGACCGTAGAACATCGCGTTAAACGACGACTTTCACAGCGGATTTCTCGAGCGTGACAATGTGTGACACAAGTGAGGGAGGGGGTCAAAAATTGGCAAAAAAGCGTGACATCATTTATGGACGTCCCCTATTCCTACATACAATCATTTTATATTGAAAAATATGATATTTCAATAGCCACATGTTTCTTGTTGCTTTGTTGAGCTCAATTTCATTAATTGGTTCAAAAGTTACAACAAATTTAGTGTAGCGCGTCCGAGACCGCGTACGATTCGTGAGCCGTACTCCATTCTCCTGCGTTAAACAAAAAAATCTGGAGCCTACGTTTTTGATCGTATAAAAAAACTTCATGTACGTTTTTTATGTGAAATTTCCCCCTCTTCTTTTTATCGTATTCTACACCAAGCAAAATCCTTACTCGCGGAGTAATTCAGCCATATAACATTTAGTAACCGGTTTTTATCAATTTCTGTCTCTGACAACTGGGCTACATGCTATGAATGTTTCATATAGAAATAAAATTATGTCGCCAAATCTTAGCTCATTTCAGTATTGTCAGTGTTTTATTTACTGGACTATTGAATAAAAAGCATCTTATAAGCCCTTTGGTTATTTAAAAGAAAATCCTCACGAAAGCCTCTAGCCCTTAGTACTTAATACATTTTAAATTAATCGCAGCGAAGACAGCATATTTGATGGATACGTCGTTGGTTCATACGCAACATGCAACCAACATTTAATAATTAAAACGTAAGTCATTCAACCTAATTTCGTTAATGACTTGCTTAAACTAATGAGCGCCTACGTAGATTATGAATGCATTTAAGAGTTTAGAGTGTTGCAACTGACATTTCAAGGCATAAGCTTCTGTTTATTTTTGGTAACTTGAAACATACATATATGTATTTATTTCACAGTTTAATGTACTCGATTTATTTCATAACATCTTGGATCAATAATATTTATGCTGAATCATATGAGAGTTGTTTCGATATTAAGGCCTGGACATTCCACTTTATGGAAATAATGGGCTTGTTCCGCATTTTTTTTTAAACTTCATAAATCGAAAGTGCAAGTACAGTATAATGGATTTGCAAAAAATCAGAATTTTATTCGCACGTTTAGTGTATTAAAAACAATTACAAACCTCCACCTTGCGAAAATGTTTATTATCTATACCTGTACTAATCGGATCTATCAAATAATTTTTGTGGAGGCGGTTTTTCGGGACGCGGTAGGTGTCATTTAGGGTTTCTGATTTCCCGACATTTTTTCATTCCCGGGAATCGGGAAATAAAATTTGTCGTTCCCGGGAATCCCGGGATTCCCGGGAAATACTAAATTTTTCATATATTTCTTGAAAAACACAAATTTTTTGTTTCAAAATGTCACATCATCCGAATATTCATTTTACTTCCCTCGCATACCGAAGGGAAGTATTGTATTCGAGAAAAAATCACCCTCCGAGATTTTTTCGGATTTTGACGTTTCAGAATACGTAGATTACGAAAATATAGGTTTTTTAATTTCGTCAGTCTGTCTGTTGGTGCATTAACTAAAAAACTACTTGACAGAGAGCAGTCAAATTTGGTAGGTAGTTGACGCTACTGTCAGTGAAGAAATGGTTAAACTTTCACTGGAAAATATACAGGGTGGACCGTCCCAAGGGAAAAAATAATGAAAAAAATTTTTATTGCTCAAATTTAAAATTTCCACCTTTCATGGCACGCTAAACCTATTTCTGAAAAAAAAATGTTTGAAAATTTTTTTCACCAACATTATTGAAAAATTTTTTACCACTAAAATAGATGAAAAAATTTTTTTCCTTTCTAAACCTAAAAAAAAAAAATTGAAATTTTTGTTATCATTTTTGAAAAATATTTTACCACTAAAATAGATGGAATTTTTTTTTCTTTCTTCAAATTAAAATTTTTTATTTTTCATAGCGTTCTAAATCTATTTTCAAAAATATTAGAAAATTATTTTACCATTTTTTAAAAAATTGTAACACTAAAATAGATGGAATTTTTTTTCTTTGTTCAGATTTAAAATTTCCACATTTCCATGGCATTCTAAAACTATTCAAAGAAATTTAAAAATGTTTTTTGAAAAATTTTTTAAAATTTTTTTAAACATTTTTAATCCATTTCATTACTATAGAATAGACGAAACATTTTATTTGCTCAAATTTAAAATTTCCACGTTTCATGACATTCCAAACTTATTTCGGAAAAAATATTTGCAACATTTTTTTACCATTTTGGAAAAAAATTTAACACTAGAATCGATGGAAAAATTTTTTTTTGCTCAAATTTAAAAGTTTCACGTTTCATGACATTTCAGTAAAAAAATGTTGAAAATGTTTTCACCAACATTTTTGAAAAAATTTTTAAAAAATTAATTTTTTTTTAACCACCACTATATTTCCACTCCATTACGTAAATGTGGGATTGAAAATGTGACAGATGGCAATAATATCTGGCATATGCACCTATTATACTTTTATTGAAAATGTACAGGGTGGTCATCTCAAGAAATAATTCAGTCGTGTTGGACGTTTGTAAAGGTATTTGCGCAAGCCTTCCATATTTGGCACTTGTTATTTAGTATTGAACTTTTGCTGCTGGGTGAGCACTCTGTATATTTTTTTGACCAAAAGTTATCAAGTTTTCTTTGTAATAATAGCAATAACTATATTCCGATTATTATTCCCAATGTCGTTTCATAATTAATAATTTTTTAGAGTGACCGTCATGCACAAATAACGAGGGAAGTTCTGTGTAAATACCTTTACCGATTTTTTTAAATGTTTTTTTCTTTTCTTTCTTTGGTCAAAAAATAAATCCGTCAGTTTTGTTTTGTTTTATTTATAATTAAAAAGACACAACAACACTACCTACAGGAAAAATACAATAACCAAATAAAACATAAATGCCGCCCGACTCGAACGCTCTCTAAAATTTCGGAGCACCAAATTTAATATTTTTAAAACTTATTTTTATTTCCACGGGTCCGGGAAATCCCGACTGTTATTTCCCGGGAACGGGAACGATAAAAAGTGACATAATTCCCGGGATTCCCGGGACAGAAACACTAGTGTCATTCGATTCGGGAATTAATTCTACATTATTTAGGGTAAATTTGGAGGGGTTTTTTATGGTTTTTGAGTAATTAACGAGCAAAAATCGAATATCTCTCTCACCTCTTATATTTAGGAATGGGCAGTCGAGGGATTGTAGGTACTACTCCTTTGTGCCATCAAAATTAGAATATTGCTCACTGGTATGGTCCCCGGGATATGCTACGTATATAAATATTCACAGATTTCGCAATTCTTGCAACCATCGGGACATTGGAAATGATAACACCATACCTAAAACATAAACCTTTTCCGAAACAGCTACGATCCGCTCTCGATTGCGACACCATGAATTTAGACCTTAAATAAAAACTGATAACTTGACGCTCTGTGATATATGCAACCCATATTACATTTGCATATATCAGCCGTTACATATACGACAGTCTCACTCGACCGCGACACCGCTGTCTTTTGACCTTGAACGAAAACTGGTAACTCGATCCCCATATACGAAGATAAACATTTCCAATGTTAAAGGCATTGAAAACATTCAGCGTCGTTTTGTTAAGTATTTATGTTTTATTGAAGATGGCGATTATCCCACAATTGGCTATTCACAAAACCTCATGTTGGAAAAATTTGATATGTCGAGTCTAGAAAATAGGAGAAGAGCACACTCTGTAATATTTATGCATAAAATTAATTACAATATGTCTGATCGCACGTCTATTTTGGAGCAACTGTGTTTTCGTGTACCTCGTATAGGAAGCAGAAATCGTGAAATATTCTGTCTTGCTACCCCCAAAACAAATTTACTAAAACTTTCACCTATACATGTTATGTGTAAAAATTATAATTCGGTGCAAAATGAGCTTGATATATTTAGTTGTAGTCCTGCGTCAATTAGAAGATTACTATGCGTATAACACCATTTCCCTTATTATCGTTTACATGTTTTACTTCCACATCCACGTAGTGGATTGGAAGTATAGTAATCGTAAAAAAATCTTCAAAATTTTTTCAATCCCCACCACCCCTACTACATTATTAAAGGGGTTGATAACATAAAATTGAGATATTCATTTGAAATTTGGTACACGTATTATAACGACATCTGGAACTAGATGGTATTTTGAGATGATTCCGTTGAAGGGTTGGGGGTTAAATAGGAGTAAATAGGGAAAAATAAATAAAGCAAGCTGGCAAGAGTACAGAAATTTGAGATTTGGTATATATACTAGAAAGCAAGGCCTCAGGTTTCCTTCTAATATTTTTCTAACCCTACCACCTCCTCAGATGTTTTTATAATATTTTTCAACCCCCTCACAACCTCTACTCCATTGTTATAGGCGTTGATAAAATGAAATTGAGATATTCATTTCAAATTTGGTACACGTATGTATTATAACGACATCTGGAACTGGATTATATTTTGAGACGGGTTGGGGGTTAAATAGGGGTAAATAGTGGAAACTAAGTAAAGCAAGCTGCTAAAAGTACAGAAACTTGAAACTCGCTGTATGTAGTAGAGGCCAAGGTCTCAGATTATTTGTAATATTTTTCAAAGCCCCCGCCATCCATACCTCATTATTAAAGCGATTGATAAAATAAAATTGAGTTATTTACTTGAAATAGGGGAAAATAAATAAAGCAAGCTGGTAAGAGTACAGAAACTTGAGATTTGGTATATATACTAGAAACCAATGCCTCAGGTTTCTTTCTAAAATTTTTCTAACCCCACCACCTCCTCTCCATTATTAATGGGATTCATAAAATCAAATTGAGATATTTACATGAAAGTTAGTAAACGTATGTATTGTAATGACATCTGATTCAGATGATTCCATTGAAGGGGTGGGAGGTGGTAGTTTGTGAGTAGGAGAAATAAGTAGGGTAAACTAGAAACTTCATTTTTAACGTATATGGTAGAAACCAACGCCTCAAACTTTTGTATGACATCTGACCTAAGTATTATTAAAATTCTATGACCAATAATTTCCATATACTAGAGTGTAAGTCTAATCGAGATGTTTCCTTTAAAGTGACTTGGATGAAAAATCTGGATGTGGAAGTAGTGATTCCTTAGGCAGCGGTTTTTTAGAGTTATGTGATGTGTATATATATTTTAAGTCAGCGTTTTCTTAATATGATATTTGTATTTTGTTTCTAATGTGACCTATTGTGAATTTAGTATATATAATACTTACACTGTTGGTACTTACTAGCGTAACATTTCCAAACTTTAATTGGTTATCTGTTAGGTGGTTGTATCTAACTAAATAAATATGAGTTATGTTACAAAATGTTACCAAATTACGATTTGCCTTCGATCCTGTCAAGCCGAATATTCCATTTTGACCTTGCAATTTACGATGTTAATTCATCGTCGAGTTTCTCCATGCCATAGAGACATAGAACGAGCTTCCAGTAGTCGTATTTATTTAGTTACGAACGTTTGAAAACTCCATGTTTTTCATTGTTTTAGATAAAATTTGTAACGTCCAGGAAAGCCACTTCGAATTTTCGATTTCTCCGATACAACTCGGTATGACAAGAAAGCGCCACTCTTCCTTTTTCCACAGACACGTCGAACGCCGATAGCCATTTTTATTTCGCACAGACCTAGTGGAAATTCCAATTTCCACTGTGAAACTTACGATGTGGATAATATACCAATCTTCCTTTTCAAATAGAGACTAAGATCGATCCTCCACTACAAGAATTAACTTAGATATGAGCGTTTAATGATTTTATGTTTTCAATTTGTTTTCTCGGTCTTGCAGAGCCGAATTTCCGAATTTCCCTGTACAGTTTGGTATCAGAAGAAAGGGCCAATCTTGATATTTCCATAAAGACTTAGAACGGGCTTCTATTCCCCGCTATTTACTTAGTTATGAATTTTTGAAAATTCGATGTTTTTCAATTTTTAACAGAAAAGCCATCTATCGTTCGCCCGTGCCGAGCCGGATTTCCGGTTTGCCCATTCACTTTGGTGTCAGAACAATACGCCACTCTTCCTCTTTAATTAGATACGATACAATTTGGTAAGTAATTAAGCCATTTCCTTATCGATAATTTTATTAGTAGATGTACTATGGAATAAAATTCCATATGTTTTCTTACGGAGGTTCATTCCGTTTTTTAAAGTGATGATGTCAACTTCGTAGACGAAACTGCAGGTCATTATCGGGTGTATCTCTAAAGGTACAGTACAGTACAGTACAGGTATCTTGTTAAAAGCTGACAAGTCAGAACATACCTTACTTATCTCTGTAACCATATTTTACCCTTATTTATCCTTATTGTACCTCCTGTTTTATCCATATTATACTATTCGTAAATACAAAACAAAGAGTATATTGCATTTGATCCGCACATTTCTAAAACCGGTAATATTTGTCGTAGAGGAAATTGAATGAAATTTCACATCACTGTGTTGGTTATCGAATTTAAATAACTTTCAAAATATCCGTCCGTCTGTCTGTCTATCGCGTTCCTTGTATGATAATTCGATTGTATTGAAATTTGGACTGTAAGTCAGTGTTAGCTAGAGGAAGAACCTTTAGAACCGAACTGATTTATAAATAAAAAAGTTATTAATTATTTAAGTAAACCAGTCAATTTTTTATGTTTTGTAATTAAACACAAAATATCTCAAACTAATATTATTTACAAAAAACTGCGAAGAGCATCCTATAGAATGTGCAAAAAATATATAAAAAGTGCGGTAAATCGTCGAAGAATATAGTGGTTAGCTTGTTTGCCCTTGTTTGTAATTTTATAATATGTACCTGTTGAAAGCTGTATAGAAAGTTGTTCAAATGTTACTTCAAAGAATGTAACACATTTCGAAAAGTTTGTATGTAATCCTAATGTTTAATGCAACTTACTGAAAAAGAAGACCCTGTATATTGTAATGGTAGGTGCATGAAAACTAAATGTGAAAACTGTAAGCCCGAGAAACTGACTAATATTCTTAATATGCAATATTTTAAGTCGATTAAATGTTCCACATGCACCAAGTCATTCACATGGGCGGTTTGACTTTTGAGCACAATGAATTCTCAGAGATACATAACCTTCGTTCGTATAACAATGCGGACTGTTCAAAGCCTGGCCCGGTGAGATAAGTAGTCTAATGACACAAGTTTTCTTCCTTTGTTGTCAAGTATTGGTATTATTTCGGTACTGTATTTTAATATTTTACGCGAAATTTTCGCAGTAGAGATTAAAGCGCAAAGATAATTATTGTGTCATCAGTACTGTCTGTATAACAACCGTAGTAATGCAACATGCTTAATTTTGTGCAGGTCGTTAGTTATTAACTCATTTATGTTTTTCACATCTTCTATGAATACTTTCGCGCAAACCTGTGTAAAAAATATATCATCTTTTGTAAACTTAAGGAAAATTACTATTTAGATTTCCTTAGTTTCTTCTCTCTTGCTTATTCGCATCTTGACATACATTTTGTGATGCTTACATAATTCTAGTTGGTCTCCGTTGCTGTATACCAGTTCTATAGATATCACGTCATGTGCCGTGGTTGCCTGTTAGGTGCATATCTTTTTTTAATTGTCTTATTTATACTTACATATAGACATCGGCATGGAACCATCCATTCCCTCTGATATTACCATCTACCGTAGTTGAGACTCGAACTGAGGAGAGACAATGGTGCCTAGACATGTGCCACTCAACAGCGCTCTAGCCCACTGCTACCGTCTCGCTAAACATCCATACTTTGGCCAGGATTTGAGCCCGAGACTCTCTGGTTGCAAGCCCAACAGGTAAGCACTGCTCCAGCCAACTTCACCTTTTAATTTAAATGTTCTGAAATTTAATATGTTTGTTATGGACATTATTAATCACACTAGTATCTTTTAAAAAGAAATTGAACGTGGATATAGCCTAGTGAAGAAAACCGCATCTATGCCTACACTGTATGGTATGTTTTAAGTATTCAAGTTAGAATTCTCGTATATTTTGTATTACGTTGGCAATAACTATTTTCTTTTATTTTTTAGATCACCTATTAGTGAGCGTAGTGCGGTGTTGTACACCCCTTCTACCCCTACCCCTCACTTTGTCACATTTTGTGTAATCTCCCCGGCCCCCAAAAAGCTAATGTGTTTGTCGAATTGCTTCTAATGCAATATTAGAACAGGAGTGACATGAACAACTTACTAAAAGGTGGATGGTATGGGGTGGGCGGTGGTTTGAAGGTTCCCTTTTCACGTTTTTCTTGAATAATTAGAAAACTACGCCATCTAGCGAAACAGTGTCAACATACAATATTAAACTACATGAAATTTTCCACAAACAGGTTCATATTAATTTGTTCTAGGATCAATACTTCACGAGATACAAAGGATGGAAAATCCTGAATTTAAAAAAAATCATGTTCTAATGGTATAAAATGAAAGCCTGATGTTAAATGAAGTAGGCTCAGACGGAATATTAATGCCCGTACAACATCTAAGTGCAATAGTGTTGGACAAAATATGTTTGTTTAGGTCACCACTCATAAGCACATGGCATACATAACATGGAATCTATTATAACGTTATAGATAGATCATTGTTATGATTTGACAAATTAAAAAAACCGCTGCCCAAGGAATCACTACTTCCACTTTCATATTTTCCGTCCAAGTTGCTTTAATGAAACATTTAGACTATACTTGCACTCTAGTATGTGGAAATTATTTTTCATAGAATTTTAATAATATTTGGGGCAGATGACATAGAAAAAATTTGAGGCTTTGGTTTTTACCACATACGTTAAAAATGAAGTTTCTAACTTACTCTACTTATTTTCCCCTATTGACAACCCTCCCCACCTCCCACCCCTTCAACGGAATCATCTCAATTAGATGTAATTCCAATACATACATTTACTAACTTTCAAGTAAATATCTCAATTTTATGTTATCAATCCCTTTAATCATTGAGTGGAGGTGGTGAGGGTGGGGGATTGAAAAATATTGGAAAGAAATCTGGGGCCTTGGTTTCTAGTATATACACCAAATCCTAAGTTTATGTACTATTATCAGCTTGCTTTACTTATTTTTCCCTATTTATCTCTACTTAGCCTCCACTTTTTCAACGAAATCTTGTCAACATGTAATCTAGCTTCAGATGTCGTTATAATACATACGAGTACCAAATTTCAAGTGAAAATCTCAGTTTAATTTTATCAACTCTTTTAGTAAAAGTGTGGGTGTGGGGGTGGTGGAGGGATGGAACATATTTTATAAAAAAACTGAGACCTTCTTTTCTAGTATATACACCAAATCCCAAATTTCTGACTTACCAGTTTGCTTTACTTATTTTCCCCTATTGACCCCTATTAAACCCCAACCCTTCAACGGAATCATCTCAAAATATAATCTAGTTCCAGATGTCGTTATAATACATATGTGTACCAAATTTAAAGTAAATATCTCAATCTTATTTTATCAACCCCCTTTAATAATGGAGTAGGGGTGGTGGGGGGGATTGAAAAATATTATAAAGAAATTTGAGGCCTTGACTTCTAGTACATACATCGAATCTTAATTTTCTGTACTCTTGTCAGATTAATTTGCTTATTTTCCCCTATTTTCCCCTATTTACCCCTATTTAATCTCCAACCCTTCAACGGAATAATCCCAAAATATAATAGTTCCAGATGTTATTATAATATTATAATATTTTCTTACTTTTTATTGGGTATTTTTCCACTAAAAATTTTAATGAAAAAACCTCTGCGCCAAACGGATCAGACAGAGGTTGGTTCTTGAGTACTTGACTGTTTCAAAAAGTCTCACACCTAAAAATATATAAACTAGAACAATGTTATAAACTAAAAACAGAAAACCAAAGCTAAAGGTAGTTAACGTTTCGGAAGGGAATCTACTTCCGTTCTCAAAACTTTTTTGGCCGTCAACCATGACAGTTCTTTGTTTATGTATTTCCATAGTCACGTGAGACATTAAATTATATTTATTTTATTTTTACTTACTTCGTCTCTAAGGATGGGCAACCAACTAGTACAAAAATCTATTGAATAATTAGAAACGCATCTATCCTCGTTTAATAAAATTATCGCGGATTCTTTAAGTTTTCTTTTAGTTCCGTTGCTCTCTTTTTCCAAAATCTTCGCCGAGTCCCATTTAATTCTATGATTATTATCCCACGCGTGTTCACAGATTTTGGATTTTTCAATTCTCCCCTTCTAGCGTAATTTCTATGTTCACCAAGCCTTACGTTGAAAGGTCTAGATGATTCACCTACGTAATGTTTTCCGCACTCACACGGAACACTTTAAATACAATTTTTTGAATTTTGAACAATATTTGAAGGTTTGGTTCTTGATAAAACCGATCTTAGCGTGGTGGTTTAGCGGTCTACCACGTGACTATAGATAAGCGAGATTTAAATAAATACCGGTATTCTGCGTTCCTAAAACCATCCACCAAGCCGAAGCCTGATC
The DNA here is from genome assembly GCA_963583905.1 of Stenurella melanura. Classification (NCBI taxonomy): domain Eukaryota; kingdom Metazoa; phylum Arthropoda; class Insecta; order Coleoptera; family Cerambycidae; genus Stenurella; species Stenurella melanura. Next base: position 140,154,830 of record OY757312.1, read on the forward strand.
TAGCCACACTGCTACCAACCATAGGAGCTGCGCAAAAACACTCTTTCAGAATTTACTTACAGACATATTAACTGCTTTAACAAATATTTCTTGTTAGTTACATCGGTTCGCTTCTTTACTTACAGATACAACAACAACAATCCCATACCTCCGAACCAGTGGGGATGAAACCGAGAAGAAGGTAGATAGTTAACCCCGGTTACCACCAAAGACGAGCCGCCAAACAAATAAATCTTTTAATTTTAATTTTAAGTCGAACATTCTAACACGCCTCCTGACAGAGATTTGGAGGGAACTGGATAGATAATTAGGGACTGCACGGTCGCCTAATATGCTGCCCCTCGATTTTTTCTTATGGAGTTATTTAAGGCAAGTTTTATACACTGAGAAACCAAATGATCTTAATGGTTTAAAAACTAGGAGCATTCATGTTTGCCATCAGATAACCCCAGAAATTATAAGGAATTCTTGTACACGTGGAGGTATGAGTCGTGTCAAATAGAATATGGGCGATAATTGAGCATCTTTTATAATAATCATAATAGTTACTCTTTTTGTATTGACGTTAATAGACAAATGTTATCTCAAAAATGTTACAGCTAATATCTCAAAAATGCAATGGTTAAGAATAGGTACCTACCTATAGGACATGGTTAATGAAATTTGTTCGAAAATCTAATCCAAAGGCTAATCCAAAAATACAAAAATATACAGGGTGTTCTATTTGAAAAAGTAAAGTTGCATAATCTGCCGCTTTTTTAAGGTGCCTTGTACATTTGAAAATATAATGATTAAATGCATCTTGTAACAGAAATACTTTTCTATTTACATTTCTTTCTATGTCTCGCCATTTCCCAAATAATATTTGTCTAAATAGAGCTAGGACACCCTGTATAGCAATTACACCTAAAAAATTAACGTGCTTTCAAAATACTGCTATGGGCATATCACAGAATGTTTAGCAATTGCGTAGACGAAGAATATTCGATACTTCTGAGTCAAGGTACAATACAAATTTATGCGTATAGGTTTTTATACGTAATGATACTTTAATTATCAGATGTCTATCCTTTCGAGGTTCCGTCGGACCTTATTGTTACCACTCGAGCATCTGTCTGTCCAAAATACATGAAATTTGCATCAGTAATTGACCCAAAGCCAATGCTGACATTATTTGCAACAAACAAAAATAAAAGTGGCTTCATGTATGCAAGTGTTAGAGAAAGAATTGTTCTCTTCGAATACGTGTGACATATGGTTGGCAAAATCTTTTTGAGTAGAGTTTCATCAAATTTTATTCCGTTTTAAAATTTAAAATATGCCTTTTTGATTGAGATAATGTATGAAATGTATCCCTTCCCTCAAATTTTCGAAGTACATGACTCAACAATCAAACAAAACTTACAATAATATAAGTTCTTAATTTAAACATACAGGAAAAATTATGCTTTTTAATGTTTCAAAAAGTTTTATTAAAACTCTACACGTGTTTCGGCTTATTAGGCCTTTATCAAGAGTACAAGATAATACTCTTGATAAAGGCCTAATAAGCCGAAACACGTGTAGAGTTTTAATAAAACTTTTTGAAACATTAAAAAGCATAATTTTTCCTGTATGTTTAAATTATTGAAGAATGTTTCACAAGGAACCAACCGTAGAATCAACCCAATGTATAAGTTCTTAAGCTTATCTACAAGTTTGATACGGACATTGCAAACAACTCAAGACGTATCAGTTTTTTTTGTTATATTATTTTTTTTAAATACTTAATTTATGTAGACTCAACTATACTAATTTTTCCATGTGCGAGCGGAGTTTCGCTTGACCGAATTTTATTTCAAAATTTGAAGTGAGTAAGGAAAAACGCCACTTAAACATCTATCTACACACAAATATAAATAGCCACAAATAAAAAAATCCCCTTAGTCCTGCCCAGTCAAGTTTATTTATATTCCTGTGCATATTGGGACCAGGCATGACACAAATTCGCCCCTAACCTTCCTTAACATTCCTTTGATTGTGTCTGGTGTATTTTTAAAATACAGCTGCCTTCATTGTTTGTTGCATTTCGGGTTTTAGGCCACGGTATTCGTAATTAAGTTGAGTAAGGTCAGGTTAATGCATCGTGCACAAATATTTACGGCAGTCTGGGACTGGTTTTTTTCCTGCGATCGTAATGAAGATGAAACTGTACATGTTTGGGAACAGTTCTTTTATACAGTATTCATCGAGACTTGTTTTTAGATTATCGGAATAATTACTTGGGTTTTTAATTAAAATATATCATCGTTGTAGAATATAAGTATTTTACAATTTTAAATACTTATGACCGTTTGTTAATTAATTAATTAGAAGTACCATGAAAAATATTACGTAACGATTATTTCTATCGTGAATAAAAAATTGTCTTGATCTGAGATGGTCATGAAAGTAAGAGCTGCTCTCTTAGCCTGTCATTCTTTTGTAACGATTATCATAATCATTTTTTGAATGTCAAAATATGACAAGCAGTTCTACGGAAGTGTTTTAAATTATATATCCTTATGCCGTCTTGCCTCTTATGTGTTGGACAACTTCGAAGGACAATTGAAAATTGCCTGTTTGTTTTTTGATTTAAGTCGTGCTTTTGACACTTGACCATACATTATTATTAGACACGTTTCACCACTGTGGTGTTCGTGGTTCAGCCCTTAGTTGGATCAAGTCAGATCTAACCCGAAGAACTTAGTTTGTTGCAATAAGCACTGGCAACACCTCTTCATCTAGTCCTCTTGCGGTCACTACTGGAGTGCCGCAGGGTAGTATCTTGGGACCGTTGTTATTCATTATATTCATAAACCATATTGGGTTAATCTAGAAAATGTACTTATGTCACTTTTTGCAGATGATACTACTGTTGCTATTGACTTCAACTCTATTGCTCCTTCTAAGCCTTCATCTCCTTCTCCCCTCTGGTGGTACCCACTCCAAAATTTTCCTGGGCCATCTGTTCTCGTTCATTCTTTTCGTATGACCAAACCAACTCAGCTGTTCTCTTTAACTTCTTCCAAGATATCCTTTTCCCTGCCCATTCTATTGCGTATCTCCTCATTTCTCACTCTATTCCTTCTAGACAATCCACAGCTTCTTAGGAAGTCCATTTCTGTTGATATCAATTGAGTTTTTATTGACTTTGTTACATCCCATACTTCTGCGTATGGACGTTGTCATGCTTTGAACAATGCTTTCATACAATCGCTTCTTTGTTGTTCTTCTTATCTCTTTTTCCCAAAGGATTGAATTTAGGGTGAATATGACTTTCCTACCTTTATTGTTTCTTTCCAATATTTCATCCCTGTTGCTGCCTTCATTGTTAAATATGACTCTGAGATATTTAGCATTTTCCACTCCTTTTATACGTTCATTTTATAAGTTTAGTTCATTGCAGTTGCCTGTACCTATGGCCAGATTATCGAATTTACTCACACTCATAGTTAGCCCAGCATTTTCACATTTTTCCGTTAGTTATCTAACCATATATCCCAAATCTTCTTCGTCTTCTGCTACGGTAACCTGACCGTCAGCGAAATGTTCAGTCACAATTAAATTATTACATTATTTGTTGGGGCAATGGCTCGCGTTTTAATGAAGTTTGCACCCTCCAAATAAGAATAATCCGTACCATGTTCTTTAAACTAAGTATCGCAATTTTCATGCAAAAAACTATTTAGTGAATTGGGAACTTTAATAGCCTCATAATTATAAATTCTACACTTCGTGTCATACATAAAAAATAACTTAAGCAAGCTCAGTAGTAGAAATGACACCTTTGTGAACAGGGGTCATAATCTCAGAGAAGTACTCTCTTAATATGCCACCTCATACCTTATCTACAATAGCTAAAAGTCCTAAAGTAATGCCTACAAAATTTAATAAATTTCCATCACATATAATATTGTATAAATATGATTAACTTGTTTAAAAGGAAGCGAAATCCTTAAAATTTGACTTTTACTCAGTTGATGAGTATTTACACATTGATCTTTAATAACAGTCTTAAAGACTTAATATATACAGGGTGTAATTAGTTTCATGCCATTAAAAAAAAACTGGTAATAAGGACCGACTAGACAAACAAAAAACCTATATAACTTTTTTGTCTAGGGGCACTTTGAAACAAACTTTGAAACCACTGTTTTTCAGGGTCGATGGATGTTATAGTTAGGAATATTAGAAATAATAAAAAATTGTAATACCCGACTTGTGTTCCCATCAGAAGAAGTGCGGCACTTTGATGGGATTATTTGTACCGAACTTTTTATACCACTAATTATCAAAATGTAAATAATTCCATCTCTCTTGACACAACGCAAGCACAGCATGGCCGCAGGGGTTTAAATAGGATTTGTTTACATGTGTTTTTTAATTTGGAACAAAGTTATTTTAGCTTTTATTGTCGTTTATAAGAATTTATAAAATTCAAAAGTGGTTTATTAACATTTGTAACATTGTGTTAAAAGCTTAAAAAATTAGCAATTATTTTATGAAATTGGAAAACGAACAGTTAGTCGTCCGAGATGCGATAACAGAAAATAGTTGTGTATGGAACGAATTGAGCGCATAATTTTTCCCAATCAGGTATCGAAAACTAAAAATCGAGTCTTTGGTCTCTATGAAAATCAATGTAAACAATAATAAAGAGATCAAAACAAGACAGCGAATACTAATAATATTAATAATCATACATTTCGGCACGTCGAACTAAGGACATATATACACAATTGTTCAAAATGACCTCCATCTCCACGTATATACATTTCGGCACGTCGAACTAAGGACATACGCACTCCGTTCAACACATTTGGTAAATAAGGATCATTTTTTATGATTTCTATGCACATTAAAATACGTTGTTGCAATTGTTCTAAAGTGTCAATTGGATCACGGTAAACCAGAGATTTAAAATGCCCCTAAAAATAGAAGTCCATCGGATTTAAGTCGGGCGATCTAGCAGGTCATGGTCATCCACCGTCAAGGAAACTTTCTGTTCAAAAAATTTCAAACAGCCAAACTAAAATGGACTGGTCCGTCATCGTGCAAATACCACATTCTTCTGCGCGTAGCCAAGGGTACATCTTCCAGCAAATTTGGCAATGTTTGTTGCAAAAAATTTAAGTATACATCACCATTTGATCTAGCGGGTGATTGCATAGGTCCAATTATTTCATTACCGCAAATTTCTGCCCACAAAATTAACGCTGAGCCGTCGTTGAAAATGCGTCCTTCTTATTATACGTGGATTTTCGTCTGCCCAATAGTGCATATTTTTAAAATTAAACACTCCATTTCTGGTAAAACACGACTCATCGGAGAAACACAGAACGTTTAAAAAATCCGCATTTGCCGCGTGTTTTCTTAAAATCCACCTACAAAATTGCATTTGCTCTGCAAAATCTTGAGGTTCTAGTGCTTGGACACGTTGATAGTGATAGGGATGTAGGGTCATATCTCTTAATGTCCTCCGTACCACAAAATGGGATACTCCCCCACGGTTTGCGATATTGCGGGTGCTTAAAATTGGATCCTCGTCTACAAGTTCCAAAATTCGAACACCACACTAAACTGTGAATTAACGTTATCAATAAAGAGAACAAAAAGAAAAACCTGGTTCAAAATCCAAAAAGTGACACAAAAAGCACGAACGAGAAGTAGTGTCTTACGTAACCAAGTACTAACGACTTGAACGATAAGTCAATAAAATAAAGCTTAACATAAGTGGTACAAAATTCAAAAAGAACAAAAGCAACAGACAAAACCAAGGAATGGGTAGGTCGTGTCGTGTGTACGTTGTTTACCAAGTAAGGACACAAACTGAAATTATTACTTGAGAATATTACAAGGGAGAGTATAGCACTCGTAATAAGATAATTTGACCGCAAAGAAGCAAAAGACATGGCGGTGTCCTCTGTCGGTCGCTTTTAACTGCTTTGTCGGCATGCTTTACGATGACCCCCGTCGCGGCCTAATTATCTCTTGGGCTCACCATACTTATTTGCACGAATGTCAGAGTATCATATGTGACAAGACGCGAGGCAATAAAGCCTACCCCAATATGCCAACAGTTCTCAAACTATGTTATTAAGTATTTTGGAAATTTTTGTTTATTTTTTCTCCAAAACTGTGAGCTTTAGACCCCATGTTATATAAGATTTTTTTTGTTTGTCTTGTCGTTCCCTACCACCAGTTTTTTAATGACATGAAATTAATTACACCCTGTATATTGCCTTAATATGTTTTGAACTATCCTAGTTACTCACCACATTTTACTTGATATTTTAATTTGCTTTTTTATATACAACTTGTCTAAATGTTTGTTAGTCATCCTTATTTTGTTTTTATCAGTGTAATACTAATGCAGTCGTAGTTTAAATACTGTAATCATTTTTTTTACATAGACTGTCTTTGCGCCTTGTCAACAGTTGATATCATCATGGCTAATTTATAGTTATTGCCAATTGATTCGGACTCTACTGTAAACTGTACGCCAAGTTTCTTTTACTTAACACAAAATTGTCGATGATTTGCGAAGCGCTTAAGAAAACGTTAATAAAAACATATGTAGAATTGATCGATGTGAGGAAATAAATAATAATGGGGTAACTTGTATGATCAAATTTTTCATTTTTATTATGTGTTTGTCTTTGTAGTGATTTTCTTTTGAGTACCATTAATATTCACTAGAGAATTATAACAATTTAAGTGCTTTATGGAATTAAGTGAAAGAGCATTATGAGGATAAATTTCACTCTGTATAGTATTTTTTCTTAATAAAGAAATATGTTTGTTATTACTGTTAGTATTAGATTGTCTGTCATTTTGTGCAAAAACAGTGGAGCTTTCTGCGGTTTTGTAAACTAAGAAACCAATCTATTTAGCATCTGTTCTTGGTGGAAATCCATATCAGGGTATAACAACATTAATTCAAGTTTGACAATACCAATTCTATATATATATAGGTCATCATATGAAAGTATCAAGATCAAGATCGAAGACGTACGCTTGTCTTCTGTCTGTTATTGAACGTCTGTTGTTAACCACGACAATTTTCGAGGAAGTTGGGTTACCAGCACGAAATTTATAATGATAATAATAAAGCATAATAATGGTAAAAAATAATGGTTTGCGACTGAATTTAGCTTAGTAGGTCTCCCACTTAACCACATACAGTACCAGTAAGAATGCAATGATAATAATCTTTTAGAAAATATGGGTACTTGGGGTCGGCTACGTATCATACTGTCTAAATGTTAGTTGTAGCATTGTCTTCATATTCTGGTTTTCTTTCAGGGGATCTTTTACTGTTTTTATAATTTCTCTATTTTCACTTGAAAAGTGCCCAACCATCAAATTTGTTTAAATGTTCTACGATTATTTAATTTTATTGTAATTTTATTAATACTTCTAACTGCTAATTGATTATACTAGAATTTCAGAAAATACTATTTTGTTGTCTGCAACTGAACTAATTTATAAATTTATCGTTAAAACGTTTCTACAGCAAAATTATAAAATATCTTATGATGCAGTTAAGAAATTATTTTATAAATGTTTCTGTGACTAAGTGATGAAACATTTCAGCTTAGAAAACTAAATTATTTTATAACGATTTTTTAGTAACGTTCAGCAGTATCTTTAGCACTGTTAGGAATATATACTAGAATTATTTTATACTTATTTCTCATCATCTAACAAAACAGTTATATTAAAGGTCTATTTGTGACAATTTTGCTTTTAAGAATAAGTTGTTGTTCCAGAGTATGTTATAAAATTATTATATAGCATTATATTTACTATAATATGGAAACAGTAATTAAAATTTACTTGAGTATAAAAATGTGGTGGCTAACAATACAATAAAACATATTTGAGCAAATTGTTTTTCTGTATTAGCTGTGCATTTGTATTTAGTTATAACTAAAGTCTGTCCTTAAATGAAAATTTGTCATAATTATAGTATACAAGTTTATAAAAAAAATTATTCTCCCAAAATTTTGGTAACCAACATTGCACATCTTGCCAGATCATATAACGGCGAAATTAAAAACATCAGAATTAGGACAATAGAGAAACTTAAAAAGTGGTTATACAAATATTAGGTACATGTATTTACGGCGTAGTGGTTTTGGTGATACGACACAGTTTATACTGCTGTATAATGAAACATGATGCATTCCATTCACTGCACTATTAACGTACCAGGTCATATGCTAAAGTACTCATGCTTCCACTAGTAAAAGTAACTATGTGTTTTTGGCAATAAACAAACCATAAATATACAGCTCTGTAAATAAAGTGATTTACTACCACTAATTTCTAGGTTATATTTATGCAAACTGAACCCATTCTGTTTCCGTGGTTGCATTTACAACTCAGCTGTAACAGATTTATCTTAAGAGCTGCAAAAATATCGTAAAAGTGAGTAATCTATTTTATAAGATTCACGTAGAAGTTACAATAAAGCGCATTATTTTAAAGATGTTTTATAGGAATCGTCTAATAGTTTAAATATCTTGATATGCTTGCTACTAACACAAAAGTATTTTATAGAGGGAAGCCATCTTAAAAGGCCAGCGTTCTTGATGGTAAGTATGATATGAAAATTCAAAATTTTAAATGTTTATTAGAACTCATGGAGCCAGAAACGTGCTAACTATACAGTTTGTGACAAACTAGTGCAAGTCACATTGCAAAAAAAATTCAAATTCTTAAAATCGATATTTATAAAATTTAAAAAATTATTAGAAGTCATCAATAAATATGGGGCGCGTTAAATACATATTTAAAATATTGCCATACTTTACAGTAAAATTTCCTCCGCATCAAAGATTGCAGTCGTTGTAAGATTTTATTAGTAGGTATGTATAAAGCAGCGTTTTTTTTTTAATAAGGACTCTTATAAAACAGATGTTTAGTCGTTTTATAGCAGTAATTTGATAATCGGTGACATGTGCTTTATAGTATAATTAAATTAAGCTTTAATAAAACTGCTATATAATGATGGTACTAAATTTACATAAGGCCTGCGAAAATGCTTATGTAATTATTTTCTAATAGTTCCAATAGTCGCTACCAAATATGAACAGCGACTGAAATATTTTATGAGATGGTGAAAATTTTGCATTTAAAATTGTGAAACATTATGAAAGTGTTTCTGAGAGTAATGTCTTATAAAATTTGTGCCTGAAAAATTCCTACAACGTTTATAAAATGTCAAATTGCTATTTGGGTGGAGAGAAAATAATACAATTTTCTAGGAATATGGAAAATAACCTCTACGCCTGTAAATTTTACGTCAAAGAAACAGTTAGAAAGAGTTTGTGATAAGAATATGAACCGAAATAAAAATATAAAAAATGATGCATTTTGCTGACGTTGCAATCCAAACTGTTTCAATTCCCAAAGCTATAATATAAAATTTGCCGTGTATATTAAATGCACTTTAAAAATATGTTTATGTTAAATATCCATGTCCCCAGAGGGTTTTTAGCTAGGATTACATAATCCGTATGTCAAATTTGCAGAGAAGTAGGTCTTTCCTAGAAGATTTTTTTTTAGAAAAGATCTCAAGGCCACCATGGTCGGAACATAAAACAAACGTCAAACTTTTTTTTGCAAATAACTTAAGAAAACGCAAAATACGAAAAGAAACATTGACATCCAATGCAATCTGGATGTTTTTATATACCGTCGGCCGGCTTAGCGTCCTTGGCTGAGCACAATCCTTGAGCTACACAGCCCAAAACTTCCTTCCGACGAAATCGGAGCATATGATGCTATTGGCACTCTGGGCTCCGACTGGTCACACACCCCCAAATCCTTCCAAACTCCGAGAGGGTGCGGCAACAGCCGCTCCCGCTCACGACAGATGAAAGACGCTCCGGGGAGCCGACATGCCAGCCAAGAAAGAAAGTCAAAACAGAAGAGAGCCAGAAGAAACGACCCAGCTGGCAGGATCTAATAGCCAGGACCAGGGGAGGTCTGCTGACTTCACCTACACCGTCTGCATTTGCAGGTGAGGTAGTCGTAAAAAGCAGGCCCACCCCTTACGAGGCCATTCCGGGTCTACAGTGATGATTGTGGAAAAGAGCTCCAAAGCTCGACCCTTAATCATTCGAGACCGTCATCAAAGTCAAAAATATTGGCGGGGACCGGCTGCATACCCTGGATTGGACATGGGACATGTTTGTTGCCAGCAGTGAGGGCCACATGACGCATGGGGTAGGAATATAGGATGGAAAGTGTAGGTGTTTGTGAGATGCTTCTTATAAGTTTCCATTTGTCATCTTCGGATGGGAAACGTAGGCGTTTGTGGGATGCTTCTTTTAAGTCTCCATCTATCAGCATCTTATTTATTCTTCTTCTGAGTCTAGCCGGGTGCGTCTCCTGCCCGCTTTTATTTATTAACCGTTCCACAGGCAAATACCCATTTACGGGGAAGTGCAAGAAAGAACATTTGAGACACTCTGTATACCGATCCGCCAAGATAAAGCAGAATAAAAAGTAAAATCTGCAAAAAATAAAAAGAGATCTAGGAGAACATTTGGGACGTTACGTATATCAAACAAATCCCAATTCCTTTGACCTGAGAGACATTCCTGTATTAGTAAATAAGTCCAATATATAGACCATGTGACAAGGATTAATAAACCAATAAACCAATAAAAAGAACTTATATTTTCGTCCACGAGCATAATATGTTGGCAGCTTCTCTCTATTTTCTGTAGGATTCTTACATTACTTGCACTCATTTCTTCATCCTTCTTAGATATTGGCCCGTTGCACTTCACTTTATGGTGCACAGCTTTTTATATAGTACCAGATGTTTGTGTTCCCTTTTCAAGTTGTTAATGTACGCTTTCAGGTGACGCCACATTGAACCGATATATCTTAATCAAATATCAACTACACCAAATGTCCAGACTCGTGCTAATTTATATCAGTCAATGTAGAGTTGTCCACGCTTTAATTCAACATAATTTCGCACGATTTCTCACAGCTTTAACTGAGTTTATTCGAAATTTTGTAGGAGCTACACAGTCGTACCTGCCTCCGGCGCCAACCGAAAAAACTGAATACTTCGCAAAATACAAAAAGGAACGTTGAGCTGAAAATAAAAGAGCATAAAATTCTACATAAAAAGTGTACTGGTTTACGAAGTATTATGTGAGATACTTCTTTGAGAATTCGTGCATTGACTCCAGATGTGTGCAGAAATGTTTGCAGACAATTTTAAAACGAATTATACTATTGTATGAATCTCAGTGGGCGAAATCCCAAATAATAAATTAAAACGAATAGTTCAAAGTAAAAAATATACGTATAGTTATGTAGAGAATTTAGAAGGCCCTTCAGATATATATATCACTCGACCTAGATTATTTGAGTCTTGAGGGGGTGGCTGAGTGGTGTAGAGGGATGAAGATAGGCTTACACATATTACTCTAAATGCACTTCTCTCGGAAACATGATCAAAGTTATTCAGAGTAGCTCTTTTTGGTTGGTTATACCCTGTATAATAAATTACATTTTATTATTTATTGATGAATATGCCTCGTAATTACAGATCACTTTGTATAAAACGTGTTAATGGTTTTGACTTGTTTAAAACCTAACTACGATAATACTTTTCCAACGATGAGTAAATAAAAAGCAAGCGAATACAAGTACAAGTTTCTGAAAAAAGTGTATTGTGTAAAATATTCAAAACGCGCTGAAGTGACTGTTAGTGCAAATAACCGAAAGTAGACGCCTCTTGGCATCTAAATTCCACTTTGTATAGAAAACTTAAAAGTACGACGGAGAAGTGCACACAAAATTAAGGCAGTCGTCAAAATTTGAGTGTACTTCACTAAGGCCCATTCACACTAAAAAAGGAGAAAGTGGGCATGTATTATTTTTAGTACTTTATAGGCTGACTTTAAATACAATTAATTTTAATTAATTACTTTTAAAAATGGAAATATATCAAGAATGAAATAAAAACAGTTTCAAGGAATATAATACTTTAATTCCATTGCAACTTAGGTTTCGAAATAATTATTCAACACAATAGTGCAGTGGAGTAAAGCTAAGGGTCTTACTATAGCAATTTTTTACTGTCACTTATTGTAAGCATTATAGAAGTGTAGGAATACGTTCGGGATTAAATCCGTGTGGTGGAAAGCTTTTGTTTAAACAAAAGAATGTTTAAAATCCGTGTCTTTCGTAGTTTTTCCTATACAGGGTGTTTCATGAGGAACTGTAGATACTTCCAGAGGCGGTAGAGGACCACTTGGGTAATCAGGAACGGCCATTGAAATTTTCAGATCGCTCTTAATTTCTGAGATATAGGCTAATAAACTGATTTTGGTCTAAATTTATTTTGGCCAGAACGCCCTTACTATTGATCAGATTTTATCCTCTAATTATTGTGAATTACCTGAAGTAAGCAAGATTATTTTAAGCAACATAACATCTCGCGTCAAAACATGAAAATGGGACTGGATGTACAATCTTTGCACCCAGTATCAACTTGAAAGAAAAGTATACACTACAGCAAGATACTTCGATGTACTCTGCCGAGTCTATGGGAATTCTGAAAGCTCTACAATATATTGAATATCACGCACGATTGTAAAAAACTATAATTTTATCTGATTTGCTGTCTGTTCTAATTTCCATTGAAAATAGTATAGATATTAATTCTCCTTTCTATAACCCGTACATTATTAAAACTAAATCCATATTAAGAAAATTGACTGAAAGAGATTACATAATTAAATTTGTTTGGGTTAAGGCTCATATTGGACTTGAGAACAACGAAAAAGTAGATCAGTTGGCTAAAGAAAGTATACCTTCAGGAATACACTTATACAACGCACCGTGTCTCGAAGATGATATTGGAAAATGCAAATGTCTTTTAAAAAACAGTGGTTTCAACAGTGGAGTGAATACTGCTTTACTAATCCGGCAAGATATACACTTATCCAGCAAGAAATCCCAAAAGAACATTGTCATAATAGCGTTAATTATTCCAGAAGGGACATAACGCATATAAGTAGACTTATATTTGGTCATCGCTGTTATCCATTTCACCTGCACAAGATAAGAATATTGCCATCAAATATTTGTGGGCAGTGTAGTGAAATAGGGGACTTAGATCATATTTTCTTCAAATGTCAGAAATACGCTCAAGAAACTAATGAATTATACAGTAATCTGATCAGAAACAAAGTAGAAGCTCCATGTAATTTACTCCATCTTCTGGCCCTAAATAAAAAACATATAATCGATTGCATAATTTCATTTATAAGACAATAATAAATAAAGTAGGTTTGGCTTTGTCACCTATATGTCTGTCCTATTGTTTTTAGTAACCCACGTTACCTGCGGTCAATACTTGTGTGTGTAATTAAAAATGCCCTGATCGACTCCTGGGCGACAGGCGTGTGTCTTTGTCCTTATCCTATTGTGTAAAGAAAAGATATTTTGTCAAATAGGTTAGAATTAGGTAAAATAAATAACATAACATAAATTGTGTCTGGCTGTGGGTCAATCGCCCTAATGCCATTAAATAAAAAAAAAGTGATCGTAATTTTAGACACTTTGCACACTTATCACAGTTGATAGATCGTTATTATAATTTTTTTTTAATTTCAGTGTCGGACTTTCTTAATTTGATTTTTCCGATTCCTGTAAAAATGATCACCCTGTAATATTTCATTCAGGTGTCAATTATAAAAGTCTACATATCACTAAACATAAACATGTAATTAGATTTTTTATCAAAAACAGGAATTTGAAGAACAACAGCTTTATTTGCTTACAATAATTTTCCAAATAATTAAAAATGGCCACAATAATTATTTAAAAAAATAATTTAAAAATATAGCAAATACTTAGAGCAACTGTTCATAATAAGAAGCTCCAGCTTCCATACATCTCTGTTGACGTTTATTTAAATTGCCAGTAAATTTTCTAATTTGCTCAGGATTGTTTCTAATTTGGTCACTACAGAGGAAAATTCGCTAAAGTAATTACACTGTAGACTTCAGTTATTCTCATAGATAATAATCGATGGGGTTGAAATCTGTTGATCTAGCCGCTCAAGGATGAGGTCCCTCACGTCCAATCCATCTGTTTGGATATTCATTATCCAAATGCCTTCTAACCTCAACACCAAAATGAGGAGAAGCTCCGTCATGCTGGAAGTATTGTCCTCTTACATTAATACCTTGCATTAAACCAGGTAAAATATTTTGTAAGAAATCTAAATAAACCTCTGTAGTTAGTCTTGACGGAAAAATTTGTGGACCAATTAGGTTGTTGTTAATCATACCACACCAAACATTTACCGAGAGCTTATGTTGAGAATGAACTTCTCTTATAGCATGAGGACTGTTTTCGATCCAGTTATGCGAATTTCTTGAATTAAATACGCCAACCCGTGTAAAGTGTGCTTCGTCTGTGAATAAAGTTCGATATGTAGTCAGTCTGTGGTCAATAATCCACTGGCAAATTTTTAACCTATTTGCATTGTCACCCTGTTGAAGCCTTTGCACTTGCTGAATATGATACGGAAGTAACCTTTCTTTATTTAGAGTTCTCCAAACCCGCACATGAGGCCCTCCTAATTGGGCACTTATTCGGCTGATGATTTAGTGTTCTGTTGTTAGGAAAACGAATATTGTATTCTTCTGTGGCTTGCCTACCATTACCATCACAAAATTTATAAACAAAAATAATATCGGCATATTCCTCAATAGTAAATTTATATGGCATGATTATTTGGAGACTAAGTTAGCCAAGTACACTAGTTCTGCTGTTTATGATAACAAACAAGAAATGACAAACTATCTAGGCCTACTAATAATTATGCAATAATTAAAAGAAAACTGTTTAACGAATCCTATTAGAAAATGTATCTAGCTACACATTTTTTGGAATTAAAAAATCTTTGGTTTTAAATATGTTGTCAATATTGTACATTATTTACCGAGTTTAAATTGACCATTTTTAATTATTTGGACAATTAATGTACGCAAATAAAGCTGTATTTCTTCAAATTCCCTTTTGTGACAAATTTAATCGCTTGTAGAAAAATCAACAGCGATGTGACAAAAAATCTAATTGCATGTTTATGTTTAGTGATGTATGAACCTTTATAATTGGCACTTGAATGAAAAAAAATAGAGGGTAATCATTTTTACAGGAATCGGAAAAGTAAAATTAAAAAATTTCGGCACTGGAATTTAAAAAAATATATAATAGCAATTTGTCAACTGCTCACCAATAATTAATGCACAAACGGTAAAGACTTTATTAAATCAATATGCAAATTATTACCATATGTACACAGACGGGTCCAAATCTGTCGGGGGGGGGGGGTTGGATACGGTGTATATATCTCAACAACTAACGAAACTGAAAAAAGAACACTGCCTATATATACTAGTATATACACTGCCGAAGCTTCAGCAATTTTGTTTGCACTCGACTGGATAATAGATAGTCGCCACGATAAGTTTTTGATATTAACGGACTCTATGTCAGTATTGAAGACCCTTGAAAACCGCTCTCCCAAACTTTATAATAACAAAATTATGTGCGACATTAAAATGAAACACATGTTTTTATCATCCAGAAATAAATCTGTCACTTTCATATGGGTCAAAGCGCACTGTGGTATACAAGGGAATGACAAAGCCGATCTACTTGCCAAGGAAGCGTCCAATATGGACGTGTTCACAGGAGTGGAGAAAGTATTCTATGGAGACTTGATAGCTGTTTCAAAGAAGCGTATGTATGAAAAATGGCAAACTCACTGGACTAACATTCTTACAACGAAGAAATACAAATATGGTTTGATTTATCCCATTGTAAGAAAACAACCTTTGTATAAAACAATTAAGCTATCCAGGGCGGCCTATGTTTCCTTAGCTAGAATAGCATTTAACCGTGGTAATTTTAGGCAACATCTTTACAAGATGCACCTTGCAGATTCCCCTCTATGCACATGTGACAACATATCGATATGTGATTTGAATCACATATTCTTTCGGTGTGGAAATCATACTATAGAAATTAATCGGTTTTTTACGAATTTTGCAGGCTTATCGTTAATGCTCCCAACAAATATATCAAACATGGTAGCTCTAATTAATGAAAACCCGTCACTAGGTAAAATTGTACTGGACTTCCTATATTTGATAAGAGTTAAACTATAGATTGGCGTAGGTTTAGAGTTGTATCCTATCGTTTAACCTTATGTTGTGAACACCTACCAACCGTGGTCTCCAATTTTGTGTGTTTATATAAAGTCGCCTTGAAAGACCCCTGGGCGTGAAGAGTGTGTCCTTGTTTATTCCTTGATTGTTTCTCTTCTTTTTCTCTTTCTCATTCTCGATTAGGTTAGAATAGACATAATAACCTTCGCAATACCCACAATTGTCGTGGCTATACGGGCTACGTTCCCAAAGCCATTTCCTTAGGAAAAAAGAAATTATCAACTGTGATAAGTATATAAAGTAATGAAACATATTATTTATAGGATTTTGCATACAGTGGAAAGAAAAACTATCTACGAGAAGAACAAGAAAAACCGTATGTAAAACTATTAATGAAATCTTTGCATTCTTTCGATAACCTGACTTCTGGTTATGCTAGCAAGTTAAAATCCTAAAATGAATTTGTCCAATTTCTTATTTGATATTCTCATTATGAATAACACTAGCTTCCAATATAGTCCCCTACGGCTACGCAGATTAAACTAGTATCTATATGACCCCCTACGGTTATGATGATTTAGTTCGAAATGAGAACAAAGGACTGAAATGAATTTATATTTACCTACCTTGTCTTAAAATTATTTTCATTCTAATGGATTACATTTTCATAAAATCTCTCATTCAGTTTCTTGAAAATGTTTAGCTTTTGAAACGTTTCTTGCCCTTATTCAGAGTTCATCCTTAGCCATAGAGATGTTGGATGCTAGTATTATTATAATGAGAATGTCAAATAAAAAACTGGACAAATTTGTTTTAGGATTTTAACTTGCTAGCATAACCAGAAGTCAGGTTATCGAAAAAATGCAAAGATTTCATTAATATTTTTACATAGAGTTCTTCTTTTAGTTCTCATAGACAGTTTCTCTTTCCGTTGTTTGCAAAATCCTATAAAGAATATGTTTCATTACTATAAGCAGACAAATAATAAATAATTCACTTTTAAAAAGTGTATAAAGTGTCTAAAATTTAAACAAAATCCGATCAATAGCAAGGACGTCCGGCCAAAATAAATTTAAACCAAAATCAGTTTATCACCCTGTATCTCAGAAATTAAGAGCGACAGGAAATGGCCTTTCCTGAATACCTAAGTGGTCCTCCATCGCCCCTGGAAGTATGTACAGTTCCTCACGAAACACCCTGTATATCTCTGGTTATATAACGCATATCGCAAGAAAGAAAGAGAAACAGACTTTTTTGCAAACATGTACACCATATTCAATTTTGTAAATCGTCTCGTAATAGGAATCTTGTTTAATAAATAAAACAAACACATTTAAAAAATTCCCACTTAATGTATTCCACATAATGATAATATATGATCCAATTTTCCTGGTCTAGTAAGGAATGCTATCCGTATTTATCCATAATTGCGACCATGATTCACCAGCAAACTACAGTTATAAATTATTTAGCCAAATTATATAGAGCAGGCGTCTAGCATGAAACTGAATTCACCGACGTAAATAATACATTAAACAAATTTTGGCATATCCGCCCATGGCGTGCGTAATAGTGGAGTGGCTGGGACGGTCTAGCGCGAAAAAAAATTCAAGGTATGAAGTAACGCCACTTTAACAGAAGTATTCAGGGGCTTATCCCTCGATAGAATGAAAAATTACAACTCTTTTGGTTAGTTGTGACAAGAGATACAGACCAAAATGTGACAAAAATGGCAAAATAATGAAAACAACTAAGTATTTTTTTAACCCCCACTAACTCAAAAACAGAATAATGAATTGGTCCTGAATTTTACTTCCACATTCACTCGTAGTGAAGCGGAAATATGGTAATCGATTTTTTTTATTGTTGAAATAGGTTTAGAATGTCATGAAACGTCGAGATTTTAAATTTGAACGGAAAAAACATTTATCTGCCTGCCTGTTTGTCGGTCTGTCTGTAACATTTTTGTGTGCACGTTTTCTCCGGAACGGTTTAAGATATTGACTTGATTTTGTACACGTATGTTTATAATATCTCTAAAAATATCCTTTGTATTAGAAAGCGTAAATATATTTTACCAAATAATGGCGGATATACATTAATCTGTTAAATATATCTATATCTATATATGACGAGATCTGGAACTGGATTGTTTTTGAAGATATCCGGTGAAGGGTTGGGGGTAAACAGGATTAAATACATGAAAATAAGTAAAGCAAGCTGGTAGGAGTGTAAAAGTTTGGGATTTGGTGTATATATTAGATGCCAAGGCCCCCAGATCTTTTTATAATATTTTCCATAGAGACACCACGTATGTATTATAACGCCATCTGGAACTAGTTTATATTTTGAGATGATTCCGCTGAAGGGGGTGGGGGATAATTACTCATATAATCTTAATAATATGATATTTCAAATCGTCTGATCCAAAAATCCATATTGAGTACCACTATACTATATATAGTAGTACTCAACATCCGATGAGGCCACTTTCTGGCGAAACAATAATTGTCGTGTTGACAAAATAGTGAAAATCAAGACTAATATAGTTTGCCTCCCAATTGACCGTATTATATGTCGGAATATGAGCAATTAGAAACAGTTGTAATTAAGAATAATGTATTTTATGTTAAATAACTGGACAAGACTGTTCGTAAAAACATTTTATAATAATTAGTGGAGTAAATGAAACTTTTTAGCTCGGAACTCTTTCGAGCAGTAGATGAATTATCGTGATTTCTTCTCTAACGTGTTTTTGAGACTATTAAATTAATGTTAAAAATCTTCAAATGGACATTGATTAGTATAGGCAGGTACTTAAAATACTACGAAATTTTTTCGCACTCTATTTGTTCTTGAAAAGATATTATCGACGCATATAACTAAGGAAACGCGTGTCATCCATCCTCCTGGGTTTATTGTACTCTCCCTGCTATGCTTCACTCCGCCCACTCCAGTGCCCTGTACCCTTAATCAGATGATATAGGTCTATGGTCGGACGGGTGCTGATGAATTCCGATTCTGTTCGTGTTTGCCCGTAGATGCCATATCTTCTGCGAGCCAGTGCCTCGCAGTTGAATATGATGTGGTCAACCGTTTCCGACTCCTTGCTGCATAGTCTGCAGTCTAGGTTGGCGTCAAATTTGCCGATTGTATTCAGGTACTTCTTTACAGGAAAATGTCCAGTCAGAAGTCCTGTTATTAGTCTTAACTGCGTCCTTTTCGTTGTGAGCAGTTCTTCAGTTTGTTTTGCACGTGGACCTATAATGATTGTTCTTTCATGTCGATTTCCTGGAATGTTCCTCCAGTGGTTCTTGTGTTTACTCTTGACCCAATCTTTAATCGACTTTCTGGCTGAGCTTTTAGGGATACCCAACACAGGTATAGATTTTTTATTACTAATATTCGTACGATGCTGCTGTGATATTTCATCCTTAGAAAGCGTCCCACATAGTCACCCACGATTTTCTGGACAATTACTAATCCTATAGAAAAGTAAAAAAATGCATTTAGCCTCTAGTTGGGGAGATCTGGAGAAAAGGCAGGGTCGAAAAGCGACTCCTCCGAATGAACAAATTCTTTTTGCCAACTTATAAAGTTAGGTTCCCTCCATCATTCCGACAAGTTTTTACAGGGCGGAGTTGTCGGGGGTGGGGGAAACGGCCCATTAAAAGCATGAGAAAGCAGTTTTTCCGACGTAACTCCTTAGGTGTTGGTCCCACAAAAAAATCGCACATACTAAAAGTGAAGAGCTTGATAAAACACGTAAGCTCGTTCCAACCCGAACCCGATCGCATAATTAGTTCGCGAGATATCGCGATTGAAGTTGCGAAAAAACGAAAATTTAAATTAATTATTTCTCGAGAGGCAGTGGAGTTGGGACCTCAATTTTTTCTGAATAGGAGGGTATTATTGAATACTTGATGAGGCCGGAGGGTGGGGGTGGTGGAACAATTAGGAGGGGAGATATGGGGGGTAACCAAATTTATTAAAGCGCTGATAACTCTGTTATTAATGAAGCTACGGCAATCTGGCCGGGACCAATTTGCGTATTTTTTTATTTGCTAAAAGATGGTAGTGGCAGAAATTTTTTTGTTTCCAAGTAAAACTGGCGCGCAAAACAAAAAATGGCCGAATTTTTGCACGTCTTTTTGGGCATGAAGGAAGGGGGTGGGGGAAATAATTTTTTCACCAATTGATAGCATTTTTTTTATCTTCAATTTCCGTCTGGCAAGATCGCGATAGGATGATTAGGAAGAGAGATACAGTCCGGCAAAGTTTTTGCTGTATAGCGGGAGAACGGAGAGGGGTGGGGGTGGGGTTCGGGTCGAGATCAAAATTTTGAGAAATCTTTTCTTTTGACTTTTCCATTATAT
The DNA here is from genome assembly GCA_963583905.1 of Stenurella melanura. Lineage (NCBI taxonomy): Eukaryota > Metazoa > Arthropoda > Insecta > Coleoptera > Cerambycidae > Stenurella > Stenurella melanura. The sequence goes on from OY757312.1 coordinate 140,175,450, forward strand.
AAATCTCCGATGTCCATACATTGTCCAAGCGCGCGAATTACAAAATGAAAAACAGAACGGGGCGGGCACATAATAAACGATGGCATTTCTGGCATGCATGACATAGCACCAAGTGAATCTTCATTAATATCAGAACTGTACAGCGAAGATCTGCTAGGTTGCATACGGCAATATGAACATAGCTATGATAAATCAGCGTTAGACTTCGTCTCTCTGTAAACTGTACTTGGTACTGTAGACAGTAAACAATAAGCTCGCTGCTACAAACTATCTAAATTCATTTTTCTTAGTTTCGTTCGGTTTGCGAGGGCCCGGAAATAGGCCCTTTCACTTAAGTAGTTGTTGGGGTGTCATGTCGGTTAAAAAGATACATGAAAGAAATAAACAATCCTGTCAAGTATTTTATGTTCAACAATTTGTCTCGTTTCAAGTCGAGGAAACGAGACCCGTCAAACATATGTTTAAGTACGACAACCTTTAGCGCCGGGGGGTTTAGCTAGATTTACAGGACTAAAGTAATTGATTCGGAGAGGATTTCAGAAAATATATGTAATAGCCTTCTGCGTCTTGATAATTTTAGTTTCTCCCCCATCTCTCCCATCCCAATTGTTCCACCACCCCCACCCTCCGGCCTTGTCAAGTGTTAGTCAATAATCTTCTACTTAGAAAAAATTGAGGCCACAACTCCACTCCTTCTCGAGAAATAATTAATTTAATTTTTCGTTCTTTCCCCACTTCAATCGCGATATCTCGCGAACTAATTATGCGATCGGGTTCGGGTTAGAACTATCCTACGTGTTTTGTCAAGCTCTTCATTTTTGGTAAGTATGCCTTTTTTGTGGCACCAACACCTGCGGAGATACATGGGAAAAACTGCTTTCCCATACTTTTAATGGGTCGTTTGCCCTACCCCCAGCCAACTCCGCCCTGTAAAAACTTGTCGGAATGATGGAGGAGACCTAACTTTATAAGTTGGCAAAAGAATTTTTTTCATTCGGAGCAGCCACTTTTCAAATCCCAGATCTGCCCCAACTCTTCCATTATTTATTTTTAAATACCTTGTATCTATTTAGAAAAATAAAAAAGTTTCCCTGTTGCTATATTTATCTCCGTAGATTTCCACATTTTGTCGACATAACCTAAGAAAAGAATCCATATTTTCTACATTTATTAAAATTTAACCTTCATATTAATACATTTTCTTAACAAATAATGTAATGGTGTCACGGTTGAAATTAATCAATTTATCAATCAACTACCCTGTTTTTCGGGTAAAGCGAGTTAATCCAACAAATAATTTGTTGCATTATTTGCAATTTTTTTAATTTTTTGTCCATATTCTTCGACCAATCAAAAATCGTAATTTTTTATTCCAGTGAGGAACAGGCCTCTCAACACATTAATTAAGCTCACATTATATCATTTATATAAATGACTTCTTTGATATTATTTGCTTATGATACCACTGCTCTCAACCATGACAGAGACCCAAATCAACTAACAGAGAAAGTTATGAATACTCAATCGAACATTAAACAATGGTTCCTTGGCTTGCTAACAAGCTGAACTTAAATCAAGAAAAGGCGGGTACAATGAACTTTACCCTTCGTCATATAAGTGTCAATCAAACCGTGACTGATAATGTAGGTAGTTAAATTTGTTGGAGTTTATATTGACCCAATACTTAGTTGGGATAAACATGTTTCTAATCTATTAGCAACTTTTTAAAAAAGGTACTGCTCTTAAGAAATTTAGTAAATATTGCTTTTAAAAATATTCTAATATCAGCTTACTATGGCACTTTTCAGTCTGCTATTTTAAACTGGGGCCAGCTTACAGTACAAACATTTTTAGTCTGCAAAGAAAGTGTGTTGAGTCCTAGCGAGTGTAAACTATAGAGATGATTGTCGTGAATATTTTAAAGATCTTACCATTCTTACTGTACCATCGACTTATATACTGGAATGTCTACTGTAGATCAAACTTAACATCTATCAATTTAACAATCATTAATTACATACTTATCCTACGCGTTTTAAAAGTAATATAAAGTAACATAAATTTCTTCGAGATGGCACTGGCTATTATTGCATACATTTTTAAAATAAGTTACCAGACCGAACAAAAGTTCTAGAAAGAAACAAAACAAAAAATGAAGATAAAAATAAAAGGAAAGCTTTTTATAATTTTGATAAATATTTTAAAGAATCATTTTTGGACACATAAGCCTACCCTAATGATTATAACATTCCTTACAATGTTTAGAAAGTTTCATCTATTTATTTACATTTGTTCTTTTAGAAAATCTGTTATTGTTGTATTGTTTGCATTTTGAAGAAATACAGTGTGGGCCTAAAGAAACGCACAAAATTCATATGTTTGGTATGTGTTATTTGTCAAAAAAATCCTCGAACAGGTCGATTCTAGTTTTGTAAATGCTATATTTTGTCACTATAGCAAAATTAATGACGTCAGTGGTTTTTGAATTATGACGTCATCATATATTTTTTTAATGGAAACAGATATTTTTGTTTACTGTTTTTGGTGGTATAGTCCTTTAGCTCTCTGGTGATATGAAAAAAATTGATATTGCCTAAGCCATTGTTTTGGAAAAAAATATTTTTATTGACTGATACCTTACATAAGTAATTATGAGAAAAAAATCATCTCCATTGCTCAAATTGCGACCCTCCAACCATTTGGAATTGACCAAGACGGGAGTAGACACTTTGCACGCTGTTCCGTATCATCTCATGGGCAATTCGTCTCATCTCTAAGCCAATTCTGTCTTTTAATTATTCTATGGTATCCTGTATGATAAAATACGCCCTGGACTTCAAGTAGCCCCAAAGAAAAGAGTCCAAGGGGGTTAAATCCGGTGAACGCGGGGTCCACTCAATCGGACCTCGACGACCTATCCACCTTCCAATAAAAGTCTCATCTAAAAATTGACGCACTGCTATCTCAAAATGAGATGGGGCCCCGTCTTGCTGAAACCAGACGTTTTCAGCAGGAATATCTTCATCTTCATTGTTCGGAATCATAACTGCTAAGTGTGGCACTAACTCAACTCGCAAAAACTGTAAATATCTTGCGGCCGTAAGACTTAAAAAAAAAGGTCCCAATAAATGATCACCAATCATACCTGCCCACACGTTTACTTTGCCTCGTCGCTGTGTATGGGCTTCTTGAGTCTAATGAGGATTTTCTCGTGACCAATACCTACAGTTATGCCGATGTACAGTCCCCTTTAAAGAAAATGTAGCTTCATCAGAAAAAACAACGCTTTTTAAAAAATTTGGGTCATCAACTGTTCACAAAACTGTATGCGCCATTCAATTCGTGGATTAATTGCACTTTATATGGATGGTATTTTCCTTTTTTCAATAGACGTACAACAGAAGTTTGACTCACGTTATGATTTAAAGCCAGCTGCCTTGTCGAAAGATATGAATTTTGTGCGTTTCTTTAGGTTCACTTTGTATTTACCCTATTTTTCTGTGTTTGGACTTGTGTAATCATTTGTATGTACTGACATTAATAACAGATACTATTATTATCATTATTTTCCACCTCCAAAAAAGATATTCTTTTATTAAGCGTCGTTGAGCTGTTCGGCCGCTGCACTATAATATTTGGGACCTGACACGCCACGGATCCGTTCCTAACCTTCCCCAATTCACTTTCCATTGTGTCCACATGGGCAGCTGGTCCGATGTTTGTATTTCGGGTTTCAGACCTCGGTTTCGGCAAGCAGAGTTGGGCGAGGTCTATAAATACTATGGTAATGAATGAGTGGTTCGCGTGTACGGTTTTTAAACGTGACTTTCCGTCTCGTTTTTTTTGTTTATACATCCTGCGAATATTTGCATTTATGTTTTCGACTCATGAAACGAAATAATAAAAAGTGAGACCGCTAGCGCTCGGTTAACATGGAACTGTAACACTTAGAACGGTTGTATTAAAATAATTTAATTATTTTAATGTACCTGTCCTGCTTTACAATAAGAAAAACACATACCTGTTTAATTTATGGTGGGACTAATGCGTGTTCTACATGATCTTCGGATATGTTTATTAAATTCTGTTGCTGAATTTATGGTTTTATTTTGCATCGGTTAATGCGGATTTGGAATATTCAGTGATTAACTGTAAATATTAGCAGGGATCTTGTGCTCACTAGGATGCATTTTAAAGGTGAGAGGGGGTCAATTAAAGGACACACAAAAGCAAAATAAAAATTCTTGCCTTAAACTTTCTACCAGATTCGAAATTCAGTTTGCTGATTCATTTGGAATTAGCTAAACTGGAGAGAAAAATGTATTTTCGTCGAAGCTGAAAAAAAAAACATTAAAATATGTCTCTCACTCAATATCACCAGTGTAACATTGGTCTCAAATTTTATGAATGTATTCTGACGACCATTCTTTTTGCTTACCGTGTGGAATAAAATTGATTCACTTAATATATTTCTTTTGTAAAAATATGGAAACTACTATATGTAGTACAAAAGGAATACGTAAAAACATTATCAGATATTGTAAATGAAAACCTTCATTGTTATTAAAAAGAGAAGGGTGGTGTAGTGATAAGAAGTGAGGATTAATTGTTAAAGAAGATTGTGGATATTTCTTTTTACATGTCTATGAACCTTTGCTACTTACACAATCGTAAGATTTTTGACAATGTGGAAAGCGACAAACAGTTGGCTGCATTATTGGAGATTGGGACATCCAATCATATAGCCTTTATTATTATTGACCGACCGTACGAAGAGAACTCTGCTCTGGTGAAAGTACACACAAATATAAAATTGTCAAAGGCGTCAGACAGGATGGGAAGTGTAGGTGTTTTCATGCCTCTTTTAAGGTTCCATCCATTATCATCATCATCATCTCCTTATTTATTCTTCCTCTGAGTCTTCTGTTTCTGAATCTAGCAGTGTGCACCTTCTACTGCCCGCTTTTATTTATTAACCGTTCCACAGGTAAATTACCATTTGCAGTGGAGGTGCAAGGAAGAGCCCTAAGAGAACATTTAAGACACCCTGTATACCGATTCGCCAAGGCAAAGCAAAATAAAAAGTAAAATCTACAAAAAGTAACAAAGAGATCTAGGAGATCATTTGGGATACTCTGTCTCCAACGCCTTAGACCTGAGAGACATATTTGTATTTGTAAATAAACGCAATATATTGACCATGTCACAAGGATTAATAAACCAATGAATATAACTTATTCTTTCATCCACTGCACTCGTTGCTTCATTCTTCTTAGAAACAGCCCGCTGCCCTTCACTGAAAAGATAAGTTTATGGTGCACAGCTTATATTGTATTGCAAGAGGTTTGTGTCCCTTTTTCAAGTTGTTTATATGATGCCACATTCAACCAATATATCTTAATCTAATATCAACTACACGAAAGAGCCAGACTCATGCTGATTTATATCAATCAATGTAGAATTGTCCAAGCTTCAATTCAACACAATTTTGCACAATTTTTCAGTTTTAACCGAGTTTATTCGAGATTTCGTAGGAGCTTCACCCGTGTGACTATCTCCGTCGTCACACAGTGTGGCAGAATGGATAACATTCACTCTAAAGGCTCAATTATTGAGATATCGACTTAAATTTTTTTCTTAAATACTATGAAAGGAGGTTGAAGTACCACCGAGACTCTTTTGAAATGTTTTTTTTGCATATTCCATGTATTTGTTGGCCCCATTCAAAAGTGGTCTCATGAGCTGAAATTTTGAGGATTTTACTTTTTGGTAAATAGGACTCTTTGACACCCGTAGAGGTTAAAAATAACAATATTAAAATATATACATATATACAGGGTGATTCATGTAGGCCGTTTGTTAGAAGTTCTTCAACTTGCAGTCGGATTACAAACTAGGAACTAGGTATGCAGCCATAATCGGTCATGCTTATTCTACCTAAAATATTTTCAGTCCTTCAGCTATGCAGGGTGTGTCGAAAGTCGGTACCAACTTGCTTATTTTATATGAAATACCCTATACATTTTCAATTTTTCGAAATGAACATCAAATTCTGAATCCAAGCAAGTAGCACACCCTATACCTATACCCAGCAGATTCGGAGATATTTGACATTTTATAAAAAATTTGACAGGTGCAATGGTTTGAAAGAACCGTTATAACTTTCTTCGTCTACGAGATCCACATTTGCTCTTTGATACGTAGAAATAACACAAGATGAGCTACATTAATAATAAATTTTGTCAAATTCAAACTTCAAAACTACACCCTGTATTTTTTACATCAAATTATGTAAAATTAAATTCCTTTTTTCCTGCCTTTACAGAGCCAAATATTCTGAAATTATCCAGTATGCGATTTACAGTGTATGGTGATGGTTTCTGTTCTTGTGGGTATCGAGTAGCAAACGTGTTACATGTTCTTGATATTACCTTATTGTATTCTCTATAAATAATAAACAAATATAAAAAAGTCTTTGTAGGTGAACGTGCTGGCATTTTTTTAAATAAGATAATGGCTGACATTAATGATTGCTTCTGATTATGGCTAAGTTGTTTTTATTAAAAATTTTTGAACATTTAAGAAAATCGCCAATATTTCAAAAAGTTGTAACTTTAATCTTTACAATGCCGATACTGGAAAAATGGGAATTTAATTTTACATAATTTGTTATAAAAATATATAGACTATTCCTTTTAAAATAAGCAAGTTGGTACCGACCTCTGGCACACCCTGTATAGTTGGAGGACTGAAAATATTTTAGGTAGAATAGGCTTGACCGGTTATACCTTCATACCATGGTTCAAGTTTGTAATCCAACTGCAAGTTGAAAAACTTCTAACGAACGGTCTTCGTGAATCATCCTGTATATTTTCTTTTAATGTCGTTAATCTCTATATATGCCAAATGATTCCTTTTACCAAAAAAAAATAGATCCTGAACGGTAACTCACTATCCCAGACTCCTTTCCGAGCATTTAAATAAAAATTCAAGTCGATATCGCAAAAATTAAGCCTTAGAATGAATTTTGTCCATTCTGCCATCCGAAACTGAACTCCTCCTGTTGTCTATGAACATGCAAATTAAAAATTCCTCTGGAATAGTATGCACTACAATAATGCAAGAGTACATAAATTTACCATTGCTTCGCACCGTCTAATAAATATCTAACGTCTAAAAAAATCGAAAACTACACCGTATTATCGTCGTCAGTGCTGTAGTGTTGCCAATGTCCAACAAGAATGCATAGCTTAGAGAAATACAAGTACTATTTCTAAACAAAATAAATAGAATAGAGAAAATTTTACTGATGAGCTTGTCTGCTGAGGAGTCTTGGCGATGTACGCTTAACAGCAACCGCAATAGATGAGAAGATGCTGCTAAACGTAGCATACAACATATGGGGAAGCCTAAAATAGCACATGGGTTACAAAACCAAACGACACAGCGAGAGAAGATTTCTTTATCTAACACAATTGTGTAGTATGAATCAGTGAGTCAGTTAGGCGTTCCTGTGTATATGTACAGATTATTTAATTCATTATCATTACAGTCTCTCTTTAATAAATAAAATCAATTCAGTTGGTATGAAATGAAGCAAAATTTTCAGTAAATGGAAACGCTGACACAAGCCAATCCTTTAATGCAGAATAGATGCTTTTGTAAGGGAGTATCAATACTTGATGCCAATTTAATGAATATATTATATAAATCCAAAGACGTGAATTGAAATGAGCGGATTATTTTACATTTTACACAAGTATTTAATATAATACTGTATTAACTAACAATGCATTAAATGTTATATTAGCTTTAAATATATTATACGTACAAAATTTTATAGATACCGGGATTCATTATTATTTTGTTAAGAACCAATCTGATAGAGCTCGAGCTGCTAATGAAAATAGATGGAAATAATAATGTCATTCATGCAAAGACTACAAAAACATTGTCAAACAACATGAATGAAAGGAAGAAACAAAGCCTGTCTAGAATTATAAATGTAATACTTAGAAATTACCTCTACTTATTATACAAAAAGGATAACTAAATATTGGATATGCAAAATACATAAATTGAGTGAAATTGTGAGAAGTACCTTCATAAATTATTGTTTGTTATGAAATAAAGTGTCAGTGATTGTCTTTATGTATTTTAAAGTAAATGCAGCGTGTTGCATATTTTATACAGACAATACATCAAGTTCTGCTCGCGTATCTGTCAGATTTCATCTAGACGGAAAAATATTTCTATACTGAACGGCTTACCATACAGATTACTAATAAGTTATACACGTTCATGAGGTGAAAACGCATCCAGTCCAGTTTTCATTGCTTTTAGCATTCGATTATCTAAAATTGTTCTAGTAATACTAGTCGCGTCATTTTGGCATTTTACCTAAAAAAAAGGTACAGGGTCAATTGACTTCATTTTTGTTGCAAAAAGTTCAGAAAGGCATTTAGAAAAAACAGCAACTTTTATTTTTTGGCGGAAATGTTTAGTTTAAGTTTTGGGCCAATTATTGGCCAATATTAATAGCCAATTTAATTTAATTGATTGAAAAATTTGTTATCATACACAATATACCATAGAATTAGACGAAAATGGTTACTCGGGGGTTTTTGAGGTCGCTGATCACCAATCTGAAGTCCTATTTGGGAAATTCAAAATGGCGGACCGGAAATCGGGCCATTTTCCATAAGATATGAAAATGGATATCTTGGCATTGAAAGTCTATGTTAGGGGGTTTCCGAGGTTGCTGATTACGAATCCGAGGTCCGATTTGGTAAATTCAAAATGGCGGACCGGAAGTAGAGTTAATTTATCAAGAGAAACTCGTATCTTTCGTCTTTGGACTGAAAATGATTGCTCGGGGGTTTTTGAGGTCGCCGATCACGAATAAAAGGTCTAATTTACGAAATACAAAATGGCGGACCGGAATAACAGTCCGTTTCTCCGGAAAATTAGTATTATTTTCTTTTTTGGGCTGAAAGTGGAAGCTCGGGGGTTCTCGTTATCGCTGATAACGAATTTGATGTCCAGATAGGGAGAATTCAAAATAGCGGACCGGAAGTAGTATGCTTTTCACGAAATACTCGAATTTTTCATACTTTCAGCTCAAAAAAGTAAAGAATATGAGGTTTTCTGGAGAGATTGACTTCTTCCGGTCCGCTGTTTTGAATTTCGTAAATTGGACCTCTGATCCGTAATCAGCGACCTCAAAAATTCCGGAGTACTCATTTTCAGCCCAAGAACGAAAAAAATACGAATTTTTCTTGATAAATTGACTCTACTTCCGGTCTGCCATTTTGAATTTACCAAACTAGGCCTCGCATTCGTAATCAGCGACCCCGAAAACCCCCGAGTACAGATTTTCAAGGCCAAGATTCTTTCTTGTGAAAAATGACCCGATTTCCAGTCCGCCATTTTGAATTTTCCAAATTGGACTTCAGATTGGTGATCAGCCACCCCAAAAACCCTCGAGTTACCATTTTTGTCTAATTTTATGGCATATTGTGTATGGTAACAAATTTTTCAATTAATTCAATTAAATTGGCCATTAATATTGGCCAATTATCGAAAAAAAAATGAAACAAACGTTTCCGCCAAAAAATAAAGGGTACTGTTTTTTCTAAATGCCCTTCTGAACTCTTTGCAAAAATTAAGTCAATTGACCCTGTACCTTTTTTTTTGAGGTTTTCAGATTTTTCATGCTAAAATGACGCGACTACGTCTCATATGTGTACATTTCTGGCAGAATTGTTACCGACTTAAAAAATGGGTAGCTACTAAAACCGGATAGAACCTTACCGCCAAATGTTTGCGATTTGTTTCCCCTTCTATTGACAGTTCAAAGTTGGTAATTGCCTGCAAGTTATTACTAGTGCCAAAAATATTGCATCTGTTCTTTTTAGGATTGATGACGGATGAGTTTTGCCTGGTCCAGGTGGCTGCTTCAGGAGCCTCTTTTTGGTTGAAATTAAGGTATAACTGAATATCAACAGCATACATGTGAATTTGACAGGAACGTGCGGTAAACTGTAAATCTGCAATGAAAGTGATAAATATTACGGGGCCCAGAATAGAACCCCGAGGTACACTCGGTTTTATTACTCTTCTTTCAGAGGTATCAGTTTTGTTAGACGAGCCTATATAGACATACTGAGAACGGCACTGTAATAACTCTTACACCATTCTAGTGTGTTACCAGTCATATTATAGTGCTAAAGTTTTGCTAATAACATTGCGAGTCTATACTATCTAAGGCTTTTGACATGTTTAGGAATATTAAACATGTAACCATAGATTTGTCAGAAGCACGAAGAACGACGTCTACTACAGAACTTGAGGTCGTTGGTATACCAAATCCCTTTCTAAAGCCTCTTATCTAACAATTCAAGTATGAAGAAAGTCAGGGCGTTAAGGAGCCTAATCATTATTTTCTTAAAATGTTTTCTTAACTGCTTCTCAAGTCACTGAAGTAACTTCTTGAAAATCCAGAATACCTTATTAGGTAAAGAGAAACCATGCAATACAGTTTATCTTGGAATCCGAACCACTTCTGCAAACAACCCGAAAAATGAAAGACCACTCAGTAGCTCAGTGCTTACGTGTTAAGCTTGAGTCATGGAGTGTTGTCCAGAACCCTAATATAAAGAAGGAGTAAAAAATACAATTTCCTAACTTTTAAGGAGCAGTTTATATGATAATAATAGCAGAAATGCAATAGAACGCCAGAACATTCAAGTCACATATCTCCTATTTATAATCAATTGTCTAAATAATACAAAAATATTGTTTTAGATACCGTTTCACAATGTACACGTGAAATGAACGCCAGTCACGAACGAACCCACATAAAATAATAATTTTAAAAGAACAGACATTATTTGGAAATTTTAACGGTGCATGCATCGTAATGTAGATGGAAGTTGATTGCGGTTGACATAAAATAGGTCAATCGAATTTCATGACAAATGCATATAAAACAAATATTTAAAAAAACACTAGGTTTGTATGACATTACCAAATTATTATGTCGTGTTAGAAACACAAACAAGAACTTTTTAGAATGATTTTATGGCAGTACTAGGAATTCATACAATTTGATAATGCATGGGTTTGTAAGAAATCTTTATAGTATTCATGTAGGAGTTAATTCTTTAAATCGCCAGTGGGCATAAAGGGTGTTTCTGCGACTTTGTTACAAACTTTGGAACTTGCTTCCTTTCGAAAAATAAAATCTTATACGGTAAATTGATCTAAAACGATCACTAATAAAATATATTATAATGATATTAAAATTCATGACATAATTCATGACCTTTTTTTATAGTGAATATAAAGTGAACTATATTCTTCATCGGAATATCTTGTAATTATTTTCGAACTAACGGACAACCATTTTCGTTATATGTAGTTACTAATGGAGAATTAGTTTAGCAATCTCCTAGTGAGATATTTGGATAGAATTCCCGATAGGATTCAAATCTGTGTTCTGTGGCGGACATGGTAACACTTTTACAAATTTTCGTAATGTTTCTCTCTTCACCCTTGGTTCAGATATGCGTTGTCACTCTTAATTCTCTAATTTTTGAAACTGTGCAAGAGATGGTGTTAACTGTATGAAGATCTACAGTCAATATGGTTCAATTCTTTCAGTTCTATTTTTATACAGGGTGACCCAGACTTAAACGGCGAAGTGTTAACTCCGGGAAGATGGATAGGTCGTGATCGAGGCTGCCCCGCTATGGTCTGCGCGCTCTCCAGACATAACTCCTATGAACTTTTCTGCATGAGGTACGATCAACGACAAGGTTTATGCGGAGCTCGACAACGACGAAGCTGTCCTCCAGGAAAAAATTGTTCAAGCAGCACACCATCAGAGTGCCGTCCATAGGTGTGAGCTTTGCATTGAAAATGGTGGCAGTCGTTTCGAATTTTTGTGAATTTTCAAAACTTCGCCGTCTTATAAAAAATGCCATGAAATGACACGAATTTTTCTCTTTTTCTTTCTTTTTGGAAAAAAGACTTAATTTAGCCTGAAAAATCGATTCTGAACATTTAGCAGTTTAATTCTGTCACTCTGTGTATTAATTAATAAACTTTAGATATAAATATTAGAACAACTTTAGTACTCGTGTTGTAATGCTCTTGATAAAGGCATAACAAGCCAAAACTTAAAAATACTCTACGTATTCGAAATATATTATTTTGTAACATCTAGAAGTGTTAAAATAGACCTATTTTAGTGCGTGAATTTAATCCTTATTAATAGAACTTACAAATTTTCACTTTTGATTGGTTACAGATTTTCTTCTACTGTTTGTTAATGCCCATAAAATATATTTTTACTTTGCGTGAATTGATTATTACTTGACCACCTGAACCATATGTATTCACTTCTTGGAATAGTTTGTTGTTCTATTTAGTCTGCTATATGTTTTATTACCGACCGTAAAACTGCCCATATAATTAATTGTTTAACGCTCACAATTTAACAGAATTAAATAAGTTTACAACGTGTTTATAATTTTATTAATTGGTTAGAATGAGAGAATGAGATAATACAACCAAACATCCCTGTTCGGTTTCTAAAAAGTATTGCACGAATTGTGATCTTTTATCGGTTAATTTATCTGTCAACGCGCCAGCGTTCAGTTTCGCTTGTAACAGTAGTTGTTAATTAGTTAACTCTGCAATGAATGGATTTTTGTTATAGTTTTTACTTGTCTCGCTGACCGAAGGGAAGTACTAAGTACATCCGTGAAAAAATCACCCTCCGAAATTTCTTCGTATTTTCACGTTTCATACTATGTAGACTACGGAAATGAAGATCTTTTAATTCAGCCAGACTGTCTGTCTTTCTGTCTACCCGCTTGTCTATCGTATGTCTATCTTATCACTCTGTTGTATGTCTGTTAGCGGTCTATCTAAAAAACTATTTGACGGAAAATATTGTTTGGTGGGTAGTTGACGCTACTGTCATCGAAGAAATTGGTACACTTTCACTGGAAAGTATACAAAGTATACTGCTTAAAACGAATAAATAATGAAAACATTGTGACAGAGTGCAATAATATTTGGCATATTATTAACACAACAGGGTGTTTGCATATATACTTTATCCCAAACTTGTTGTCGGCATAGAAAATGTCGGAATCTTAGATCTTTAACGTACCTACTATCAAAGACGCCGACGGTTTTTGTACCCAGAATAAGTTTGAGGTAAACTATACCTATAGCAATTCACTTCAAATGAAGCATTAATAATGAAGTAATACATAAATATAAGGGCTTAAACGTATTCATATTAATTCTAGCATCAGATTTAAATACTTAATAAGCAAAAGTCTAAAATTGAAATATTTAAATGATTTCGAAAACGCAATCTTGTTGGGTATTGATACTGGTGACGTTGTCTCGTATATCACATGTTTCTAACATTTTGTTTACCATGTTTGTGAGTATAAGTAGTCGTGTCTCTATAAATATAGCTATAGTAGCTTAATATAATTATTACATTTATGATTTAGTCTTCGTATTATTACACATTATTATATTGTATCTAATAATTTGGTTAATTTTAGATTATTGATGTTAACAACATAACCTGGAAAGAAAGCAAAATTAATATTAGTCTGTCAATTTCTGCGAATAATTATAGTACACAATAGAGATGTGACGGTGATCACTGTCACTACTACTTTTCACCTGTTCTTTCAACTGAGCAATCTTTAACAGCGATTGGTGAGAAAGATCTAAGCGATCCAAAGAGTGAAATAATCACTGCTACAAGGAACAGTGATTGCTGAACAAGGGGCCATAGAATATCTTAGCTGCCCCTTGTTTAGCAAGTTCATCAGCTTTTTCATTGCCAACAATTCTGGAGTGTCCTGGCACCCAGAGTAGTTTGACTCTGTTCTGCTCGCCCAGAATTTTCAGCTCTTCACGGCAGTCCCATACCAGTCGGGATGACACTTTGTTAGAGCATACCAGTCGGGATGACACTTTGTTAGAGGCTAGTGCTCTAAGTGCTGCCTGACTGTCTGATGCAATGGAGATCTGCTGGTTCACATATTGTCGGTTTGCATTCTCGCGTACACATTCAAGTACAGCCAGAATTTCTGACTGGAATACAGTGGCGTGTTGCCCAAGGGAAAGACTTATATTTGCCCTGGGTCTTTCACCATGTATTCCAGCTCCAGCTCCTGTGTTTGTCCTAGACCTGTCAATATACCAGGTTAGGCCCTTTTGTAGTATGTCTGGAGCTTCTGTTGACTAGTCCTTCCTATCTCCAATGGTGATATTGAAGGGCTTGTTAAAGGTGATTTTTGGTATCATGTAGTCTGACCTATTATTCAATAGATGGTCTTCTACAGTGTTTATTATCCTCAAATATCCTCCCGATATTGCTTCGTGGAGAATCGGGGTATTTGAGTTTTTGCAGCCTATATGCCCCCATTCTGGCCTCTCCCTGGATCACTATGCTAAGTGGGGGGAGGTTTAATAGGGTCTCCAAGGCTGCCGTGGGGGTGCTCTTCATAGCACCTGTGATTCCTAAGCAGGCCAGTCTTTGTACCCGGCTGAGCTTATTCGCCGCAGTAATCTGAGTTGTCCTTGACCACCAGACTAGAGCAGAGTACGTTATGGTGGGTCTTACAACACTAGTGTAAATCCAGTGCAATACACTAGGCCTGAGCCCCCATGTTTTACCATATGATCGCCTGCAGGTTGCCAATGCGGCTACCGATCTATGTATTATCCTGTCTAGGTGTTGGTTCCAGGTAAGCTTGGAGTCTATAGTGACTCCAAGATATTTAACCTCTCCCGACATCTGCAGTTGTGTGTTTTGAAGAACTAGAGGACCTAGGCCCTCCAGACTTCTTCTTCTGCTTTATTTAGATAGAGAGTGACGTCACATTTCTTTCAAAAATATTTAAAACCATTTTTTGCCGAAAAATTGTTTCAGCTGTAATATATATTATGAATATTTTATATTTTTCGACATAAAAAAAATGCACACACCCTGTTGTCGAGAAAGACACCTATTATACTTTTAATGTAAAATATACAGGGTGGTCAAGAAACAATTTAATTATAGTGGAAATTTGTAAAAGTATTTATGCAAAACTTTCCTCTTTGGAACCGTTTATTTATTATTTATTTTTTCTGTTTGTCAAACAGGTTTTGTTCTATTTTTCGCAATTTTGATGGTAAATTACTCAAAATTCGACCGATGGAAATGTCTGCCACTACAGTACAATACTGTACACGCCAAAGCAAATATTTTGCGCTAGGTTTGGTTCGGTAACTACAAAATTTCTTTTTTCAATTTCTAGTTACCGGGCACTGACCGGAAGTTTCGCCCGTTAGCGTAGTTGGGGTATGTGAAGTACTAACTACCTATGAGGAAAAATATCGGTAACCATGCGATTAAAAAAAGTCACATCCCTCTATGTCTGCCCACCGTACCAAAAATTTCCAGAGAACAAAAAGTCTCTTCGATTACCGACTGGCAGATGGTAACTTTTCGTTGTCGAATTTGCACACCATTTTTCAACTATAAGAGAAGATTCAAGAGCAAATATAAATCGTGCATGATATAGTCTAAGGCTACGGAGGTTGGCATGTGACTCAGTGTAGTCGAAATTTTACACCGTACAGGGTCGATTCTTACCGACATAATGAGAGGTCGGCTGGCAGAAGGCAGTCTGGATGGATAACGGGTGAGTGGATGGTCAAAGTTGGAATTTTTTCAAGTAAAAAATTGATAAGGTGTGGCAATGAAAATTTGCAGAATGATTGAAGACAGTATAAATAAGTAGGAAAAAAATCGCCAGAAGGGTGAGTGGAAAGTAAAGGGCCGCCAGAAGGTGCCAAAGTTGCAAACATTTTGCAATTTTTATGTGATCAAGTGCACTTCTGACAACTTGTGTACTTATTTTTTGTTTCAAAATAAAATGTGCAAAACGCCAGAAGCCTAAGTGGAAGAAAAATAGAGAAAATACCGATGATAAGAGCGTCAGCGCCTTATTCGATCGAACACTTTTCTCTGTATTTTCACAATTTGCATCAGCAAGTGTACCCCTGACGATTTGTCGACATAATTTGCAGTTGTTCAAGAAACTATTCGTCAACTGCTAGAAGTCAACTAGGAAGGCATAATTATTATTTTTACTTACAACAAACTCCTCTAATATTAGAGAGATAGAATATTAGTCGAAGAGTGTAGACGTGTCTTTTCGTGAGCAGCTATTTTTGTGTTATTCTAATGAGTTATTTTGTTCACTAAAAGACACATTCGCTGATTTCTTACGAAACAAACAAACTGTGTTTTAACACTGTGTAACTCTATTTTACCATAGTTTGTTAAGGAAAGTAATATCAGAAAAAATTTCTAAATCCACTGTAAATCGATTGGTGGCTAGATATGATGAATCTGGCAGTGTAGCTGACCTCCCTCGATCTGGTCGCCATAGCACAAGCAACGAAACCAAATTAAATATTCATCTATAAAGTGAGGAAAACCACCATCTTTCGACAAGGCAGCTGGCTTTAAATCATAACGTGAGTCAAACTTCTGTACGTCTATTGAAAAAAGAAAAATACCAACCATACAAAGTGCAATTAATCTACGAATTGAATGAGGACGATCCAGATCGGCGCTTACAGTTTTGTGAAGAACAGTTGATGACCTTGTGCGATGAAAACTCAAATTTTTTAAAGAACATTGTTTTTTCTGACGAAGTTACATTTTCTTTAAAGGGGACTGTACATCGGCATAACTGTAGGTATTGGTCACGCGAAAGTCCATATACAGCGACGAGGCAAAGTAAACGTGTGGGCAGGTATGATTGGTGATCGTTTATTGGGACCTTTTTTTTAAAGAAAATCTTACGGCCGCAAGATATTTACAGTTTTTGCGAGTTGAGTTAGTGCCAGCCTTAGCAGTTATGTTTCCGAACAATGAAGATGAAGATATTCCTGCTGAAAACGTCTGGTTTCAGCAAGACGGGGCCACACCTCAGTTTGGGATAGCAGTGCGTCCGTTTTTAGATGATACTTTTACTGGAAGGTGAATAGGTCATCGAGGTCCGATTGAGTGGCCCCCGCGTTCACCGGATTTGACCCCTTAGATTTTTTCTTTGGGGTTACTTAAAGTCAAGGGTGTATTTTAACAGACCGGATACCATAGAAGAATTGAAAGACAGAATTGGCTTGGAGATGAGACGAATTGCCCATGAGAGAATTTTGGTATAGTGACAAAATGTAGCATTTACAAAACTAAAATCGACCTATTCGAGGATTTTTTTGACAAATGACACATACCAAAGGTATGAATTTTGTGCGTTTCCTTAGGTACACACTGTAGAATAAAACAGAATAGATATTTTTCAACTAGACTGAAGCAACAGTGTGGGCATCGTCAATTACACTACAAATTTTTGTTGTGTTACAGGGATAATTAAATAAAATTACAATTCAGAAATAGGCAGATGCAAAAATATTATTACTTATCCATATTTAATGTAAAATCATTTAATAATTATATATTTTACAGTAATTACATATAACATTAAAAACCTGCTAATTGGTTGTTGGGTAAAAAGTTATATACCTATTATGCATAATCAGTAAATTCGATAATTAACAATGTCTAAAAAACAAGTTAAAAACAAATATAGTACTAGTACCTAAGTAAAATGAAAAACATTTTAATATATATAAATATAAAGAAAAATATTTTAGACGTATACAAGTCATCTATATATGAAACTTACGTTGTATTTGTATAGTCGTATACAGAACAAAATGCCTGAGTTTGTAGATAATGTTTTAGCGAATGTTTATATTTGTACAATGTATCTGAATTTCTTACTAGGTCGGGAAGTTTATTATAAATGTTTATTCCAGAATAATAAAGGCCTTTCTCAAATTTTGTTGTTTTATGTTTAGTTGGCTGTTGGCTGCAACTGTGTTGTATGTAGTGTTTCATAGGTGTGGTTTTGTGAATTGCGTTGATATAAATCTATACTGTTACGAACAAAAATTGCAAATGAATTTACAAAGTTTCAATTTTTGTTCCATATGTTTAATATTTTCTGTATATTTATACACACACATTATTTTTCGGGATTTAAATAGGCCTCTACATGTCTGTCTATTATTGGATTTAGTGATAATTCTAATTGCCTTTTTTTGAATCCCAAATACGTCTATTGCTCTACTAATATTCCCCAGAATTCAATACCACAAGACATAGAGTGCAGGTTTAGAATGTCTGTCGTTGGACCTTCACTAACCGGGATGTATACCAATTGTAATTTTTGTATTCATTAAGTGGCAAGTAATCGATAAATAAAATTCACGTAATACAAATACTTGTAACAACTATAGAAACATTTTCTTTATTGGAGTTGCAAACAGCAGAAAAAACAACTGCATATGAGAACCAAAAGAAAAACTATGTGTAATGTATGTATGTGTGTATGTTATGCTAGCAAATTAAAATCTTAAAATGTGTGTGTAATTTCTTATTTGACAATTCGCAATCAACAATTAGCATCCGCACAGTCCCCTACGGCCATGTAGATTAAACCAGTATCTACATAACCCCCTACGGTCATGAAAATTCAATTAAAAATGAGAACAATGGCCTAAAATGAATTTATTTACCTACCTTGTCTTCAAAATTTTTCATTCTAATGGATTACATTTTCATAAAATCTATCATTCTGTTTTGGAAATGTTTAGCCTTTGAAACGTTTTTCGTCCTTATTCTGGAGCTCATCAGGAAGGCACAAAGCCAATCGTAAAGATGTTTTATGCAAAACCAAGACAATTTCTATGAATAAATATGAAATAATTATATTTGACATTGACTGATAAAAACAACAGGTTTCATACTTATTCGTTTTGCATGAAACATCTTTAGGAGTGGCTTTGTACCTTTGTTAAATGAGAATTTTCAAATAAGAAATCATACAAATTCATTTTAACTTGCTAGCATAACCAGAAAAGATTTCATTAATATTTTCACACATAGTTTTTCAGTTTGTTCTCATGTATAGATATTTTTTCTGTCGTTTTCAAAATCTTATAAAGAAAATGTTTCAATACAATTAAAAACAAATAAATAACAATTCTCTTTTAAACACTTGTAACAACTGTAACGAACATTTTGAGTTATTTAGTGAAGTTTCCTCCACCAAGAAAATTTCCCATATCACTTTTCTTTTCTGTTATGCTCTAAGGCAACGGATTGATCATGTCTCTAGCTTACACAAATATGTCAGGTAATTGCATGCTGGCCTCTGTACTATAGCCTCTATTAATATTTTTAATGATCCGTTAAATTTTTTTCTCACAATACATTATTTTTTCTCCACATTACCTTATTATTATGACGTCATCAGGTCGAAGCGGCTTTTTTAATTTTATTACATACCCCAAATGCTAGATGAACGCAAACAAATAGTATAATTAGCCAATTAATTAACATTTGATGAATTCCATTCTTTGGAAAATGTTACAAAACGTGTCCCATTTGATGAGCAGCAAATAGCACACAATTTAAAAACAATGTAGTGCAAAAACCCTACTTTATACCCATGTAGAATCCACGAGCGAACCAAGAATGTAATTTGAAGCTATACAATAGCCAACAAATAGCCTATAGTCACGTGAAATATCAATACTTTTAACTCTTCAGCATTTGATGGCCATCATATTGTTTGCATTAGCTCCCTGTGCGTATGATGAGTTAGTTTAACTTTGTGCTTTTTAATGACTCTTCCCCACGTACTCCGCGGGCCTGGTAACTGGCAAAAGCAAGATGGGACAACTTCCTCGCGTGCAGAAACAATTTTTCGAAGAGTTCATCTACATAGGCGTCGAATATGATATTAATAAAGTTGGAAAGAATACGAGTAAATAAATAATAAAAATGTGAGTTCATGTGTTTATAAATTTAACATTTACATTAATTTTTAAGGATAATAATGTTAAGAAAAAAATTATGTATATTTTAAGAAATTCGGAATTATCGAAAATAAATTTGTTTCAAACTGGTTAGATGTGAAAAAATTGTAAGGCAGAATTTTTATTTTTAGTTCGACAGTTTAAGAAAATGCTTCTATTTGTGCATGTTTATGTAGATCATTTGTACAAAAGCAATAACTTCTGCTAGAATTAGAATTCTTATTTCAAACTTAATATATTGTTGTAATATGGACAATTAGCCATAAATATTTAAATTAAATGGAAAATTTCTAAGAATATTAAAGCCTAAATTAAATAATAGAAGTTTAAATACGTTGTTATAAAAATTTTAAAATAAAATTAGATAAAATAAATATTTGTGAGATGTTGCAGAAGCTATTTATACTATGGCAGATAATGAGTGTTTCCTGAATATTAAGAGTAGCAAGTCAGGTATCAATTTAGTAATAGACTATAAAGAAAGAAAGAAAGGTTCAAACAATCTAGGTACTGCTTAGGATGTTTATTTTGATAGAACTATTAGGACGCGTTATATAGCAACAAATAAGTATTAGAGATAACCAACCTTATGGAAAAGGATATTAGATACACTGTGTGAACTATAAATTGTAATTAAAACTTTATTAAGTAAGTGAATCACAAGTAGAACCATTTGAAAGTACACCAAGTTTCCTAAGACTTTTACACAACCTAAAACAGAAGGAAAGGGGCTTAAAGTACAAACATAAATAATTCAAAGTGACTATAATATGTAACCAATGTTATAAACTAATAAATAGTGAAGTTGTAAAATAAATTAGGTAATGAGGGACCTAAAGCCATTGATTAATAGATTTTGTAAAGACACTATCGTGTGTAATGGAAATTTGCAAATAGTACATAAAAAAATGTATCGGAAAGGCAAATGTTATGAATACATACCTTGTACGTGTTCACAGTTAAGTAGCTCTGATATTTGATAAGTTTCAGTGTTAAAAAAAACTATATTTACAGCTGATAATCAAATCATGTGCAGGTACTTTGCTGGTACATGAAGACAGGTACTAACTGAAAGAGTTATATATTATTAATATTGTTAAAGTGTTAAATGCTTTTTATTTAGGTTAGATAAGGTTGTTAGATACTTAGAACAAAAGCAAATTGGGAAAATAGATAATAATAGTGGTTTAAAGCGTAAAATGTATCGACAAGGAAGTCTTATGGAAACTATAAATAACGTATCAAAGGGCACAAATGGGGTATAGAAATCTTCAGAAAAATGTCAGGATTGACTTAATATAATACCTTTCAAGAAAATTAATCTAAATTTCAAAATATTAAAGTATTTCAAAATCCAAAATCAAATGCTCAAAATCAAATTGCCATGCTTTGGTGATAAGTCAAAATTGAGCCAACGAAAAAGGAGAGTTAAGCATGGGTTTAAGAAAAGGGACGCTATGTGTAGAGCTTCTAAAAATTTGATAAAATTGATAAAAATATTTAGTAAGAATTAAGTAGTCAGTGAAATTGTGTATTCAAGAGAAGTTAAAAGGTATTTAGACCTAAATTAAGTAGCAGCAGTTAGATAGAAGATCCACAAATTAAATTACATAAGTTTTCGTATGTTGGAAAATCATAACCTGACTTTGTAAGTAAGATTTTAGAAACAGTTTTATAATGGAGCAGTTTCTCAATACAAATTATCAAGGTACGAATACTTACCTTTGATATTGTTATGAATTACTCCCCCTTGGAATTGGAGATTGACACGCCTATGCCTAATAGTGAGTGACCGAAAATTTGTAGAAAGAGAATGGACTTTTCTAGAGTGTGGTGAGAGAAGATTCTTGATTGTTTCTAGATGAATCTAGATGCAATTTCAGAGTATATAAGGCGCGATTACCGGCGTAGAAGAAGTTTATTAAAGTGACGTTCGGTAAAAAGTTAGGTTACATATCAAGTAAACAAAGTGTAAAGGTTATTTTGAAGTATTGTATAGTCAGTAAATTATTAAATACAGTGTTAGTGTTTATCTCTTGTTGAAATCATTTTGGAACCCACGTATTCATAGAGGGTGTTTCCTAAGAGGTGGAAATACGTAACAATATTATCAAAAAGTGCGGTAGTGATTCCGATTAATTAAAGTGAAACGTCCAGAAGCACCATTTGGAAGCGAGTCTGAGAACGGGAGCCGCCATACTCGAATATTCTAGAACAGAATCTACGCGCATGTTTGGAAAACAGTATCCGGTTTGCGATCGATACAATTTGTGGGTTATATTGGTGGAGTACTCCCGGGTAAAGTAAGCAAATTTTAAATAATTTATGGTACCATATAAAATAAAATAAAGATATAGCTATTCGAATAAAACCAAAGTATAAATAATAATAATAATAGTAATAAAAATAAACTTTATTATCTATAGACCACACTACAGCATATGGTATCGGACTCGTCAAACGATACTACAGAGAATAAATACATAAAATAAATAATGACAAACAAATGCAAATACGAAAGTACTAAATTAAAGGTACGCAATAAACGAAAACAATTACAGACAGTCAGGCCAGTTTCTGCGATTACATTGCTAAACATACATAATAATCATATCTCAAACTGCGTTTCAAAATATTCTCTTATGTTGTAATATTCTTTATTTAAAAGTAATTTTCTAACTTCCTTTTTAAATGATACTATACCCTGTGATTTTTTTATTGTTTGCGACAGCTTGTTGTACAGTTTGATACCCATATATCGTGGACTTTTTTCGGAAACCGATAGTGTATGTACTGGTATTGATGAGTCATTTTTCCTTCTAGTGTCATAGGCATGCTTATAATTATTACGTAAAAACTCTTGTAAATTCTGTTTAACAAATATGACAATTTCATAAGTAAAAATGCTAGGTATTGTCAGAATATTCAGTTCCTTGAAAACATTTCTGCAAGATACTTATTCTTATTCTTATTAATAAAGAATTGCAATTCGAATAAACAAAATAAAGGCCAAATTAAATAATTTAACGTAGTCAAATCATCATTTAACTTTTGTGTTTATTTCTGTAATATTTCTCAATATGCTATTTTCATTAATTTTGTTATTTGTTTTAAACCGGCCTTTCTCTCTTTACTAAGCATTTTTCTTTCAGGACAATATAATATTAGTGAATTTGCTTTTGATTTGAGAGTGTTTCATGTTTTTTGGAAAAATTGCTAGAGCAAAAACAAATATTCATATGAAAATCGTATCTGGCGCCGGGCAACTTAATTCAATATTACATTACATTTTGTCACCATAACTGTCACCATAACTAGGGGCATTTTTATCAATTCAATATCATTACATAGCATATCCTAATAATATATTATCCCTAAGAACACAAACTGGCGTAACCAGCATTTTATGAACTTTACACGATGCTAAAAACGATATTGCTTAACATTTGATTTTGTTCACTGAAATCGTTATTAGTGTATGTGTTCTAGCTTTTTGCTACCATATTGTTAACAATGAGCACTAAAATATTCATTGAGAGGAAAAATGCATCTTTCCTATTTTCAAAAAAGAAAGTTCACATGCGCCTTGATAAATCATAACTATTCGAATAAAAGATACGAAGTTTTTGTGAAATTCTTGATATTCAGGTAACTGCACATCAGATGCTTTGCCATTACACAGCGACACTAAATCATCATATTTTTTTTGGAAAGTTTCACAGGCTGCATACTCAAAGTCACATTTAAGTCAAGTGAAAATCTCGCATTCCGCATTAACCTAATATAATCATAGGTTGGAGTAAGACGACTGTTTTAAAGGATATAGTTTCAGGGTAGCTTCTCTTTATCACCACTTTAACCATATTCGGCCAGTCAATAGTTCATCCACATTCACTTTTTCATACTTGAAAAATTAGGAGTTCCTTGGACAACGACTTAAAGTCAATGAAATCAGTAAACTTCAGGGGGAGTACGTTGTAGGGATGATTTTGACGCGCTAGTCGAAATATTGGGTACAACTGAGAAGGTGTAGAGATATCTGCAGCTTTAGATACTACGTAACCAATAGCAGTATGCACAGAATCGCCCTCACTTTGTCCATGATTAGTTTCAAAAAATTTAAGCGAGATTTCTGCTAAATTTGGCAGTTTTTTTATAGCATACGGTATCATTGTTGGTATTATCGTACTTTTGTTCGTTTACTGTTGTAATGTTCCACTACTTTGAAGATACGAATAGTTATCTCTCATGTTCGTGCCATGGAAAGCAGAAGCATTCCTTATTAGCAAGGTTATAAAAAGTAAAGTTGAAGCAGGAGTTAAGATACTTTTAAGAAATAATAAATGAATATTATAGTGATGATAGTCTGTGATCTTGTTATTTCTAATTAATTAATGTTTTATCTTTTGTGTAACGTGTTATTTTTAATTGTTTTGTAAGTTTTTAATCTTAATTGTACCCCCCATATTTTATTTATAAGTAACATGTATGTACTATCTATTTTATTTCTATTGCATTCTGCTATATGACTTTTCCTATATCATGTAATGTGATCAAGTGGATGAATAAAATTATTATTATTATTATTATTAATTACTCAAACTTTCTTTAACAATTGGAACATAAATCACCTGTTGCAGATCAAAGACTCCACATAAAATGTTTTTGTCTTTTATTGCATTATTTTTAGATGTTTCTTTGACATATTGGACCTTGTCTTTTTCAGTGGTATGCTTGTCATAGCGTTCTTTATGTTACTCTTTTTCCATTTCAGTCATGCACATACACTGATCCTTCTTGGGACGAAAGAAGGATAATTTATTTCCATAAAAACTGCTTGGTAGGTAGACTCACTCAGTTTCTTGTTCATCCCGACTTTCTGCAGTTCACTCAACAACAAAAAATATATTTTTTTGCACGTTCAAATCTGGGTGAAGGTGTTAATACGTCGTTGCTTCACGTAAGCTTTGCGCACGAAGTGACATTTCTGTGAATTCTGCAGTTACGCCACTTCGTGATATTTTGTTTCGGCGTTTTTTCAGATACGCTTTTGAATTCAGTTTGCACTATATGATTACTATAAGGATTTCAATTACACCACTTTGTGAGATGAACGACCTACATCATAAAAGCTTCTAACCGATGTAACTCAATTTTTGCAATTTTGTTGGTTACGCCAGTTTGTGTTATTAGAGACGATGTAAAATAACATGGTAGAATATTCTGTAGTAAAATTGATGCTTAAAATATGTTTTGGTACAATTTTGTAGCAAAATATTAAGGTTTTGTATTAAATATAGAATGTGCAAGATACTGAAACTATAATATACAATGTACTCCTCAGATTTGGATGAGTTTTACATAAATCAGGTGAGTCTTCGACTTACTTTAAAATTACATTAAGATACTTTTAATAAGATTAGTATGGAATGAGTAAAATTGCAGTCGGGTATCGCTAACCGCGAACAATTATTTCAACAAAAAAATTAAGCAACTTAACTTAATTTCAGTGAACTGTGTAAAAGTGAATTGTGCTGTATTCGGGTTAAACGCTAATCAAATAAATTCACAGTCGGACACATCTGACTGCAACTCTTGGAGTCGGTGCGTCTAAGGTCCTAGTAGGATCCGAGGCTATTTGCGGTGTGACTAAGTCATGCATTGATAAATAAATACAAGCATAGTAGATGTTTGCGTATGATATTATTCTTTACAGGTTGCCGTCATAAAAAATAGAAGCGTTTTAAGGTTCAACATTTATTGTGAGGTATGGTGGATACCTTTCTTTCGAATAAGCAAGTTATCAACAATATTAGCAACAAATATAGGAAAAATTTAGGTACTTTTTATGGTCCTTCGTCCATATTGACTAACTAAAAGATACTAGTTTAACCTGCATGGCCGTAGGGGACTGTGTGGATGCTAGTTGCTGAATGAGAATTTTCAAATAAATAATTTCTTATTTGAAAACTCTCATTCAACAACTAGCATACACAAATTCATTTAAGGAATTTCAATTTGCCAGCATAACCAGAAGTCAGGTTATCGAAAGAATGCAAAGATTTCATTAATATTTTTACACATAGCTTTTCTTTTAGTTCTCATAGATAGTTATTTTTTCTGATATTTGCAAAATTCTATAAAGATTATGTTTCAATACAATTAAGCAAATAAATACTACTTTTAAACCTCCGTCCATATCTTGAGAACTAAGCAAGATTGGGTAAAATACTACACGTACCATTCTGGTAGAGCACAAAATTTTCTAAAATAATGGTTATTATAAAAATAACGACACAGATGATAGTTTTTACATAGAACAAATACAAGTGAAGTAATAACTGCAATAGGATCCTTAAAAGATGATATTAGCCCAGGGTATGATGGAATCAGCAATAAATTTTTGAAAATATGCCACATGGAAATTGCTGATATGCTGGTAGACCTGCTTAATATGTCATTTGAAGCAGGTCAATTTCCTGATGTCCTAAAAATTGTCAAAGTTATCCCTCTTTATGAATCATCTGGAAAAAGAACCATACATTCTAACTTTAGGCCGATATCCATATTACCGGCAGTTTCAAAAATATTTGAAAAAATGTTACATAACAGATTAGTGAACTATTTAGGAAAAACAAATATATAACGAGTTCCAGTACGGCTTTAGAAAAAAGAAAAATACCCAAATTGCTGTATAAGACATAATTACCAATATTCTATAACATATCGATAAAGGCAACACAACAGCGGGACTTTTCGTAGACTTACAGAAGGCCTTCGACACAGTTCATACACCAACGTTATTAAAAAAATTTGAAAAATTAGGAGTGAGAGGTGCAGCTTTGAATCTATTTAGTTCGTATCTAACTAATCGTAAACAGTATGTTTAAATAGGTGAAGCAAAAAGTAACATTGTGAATATCAACTATGGTGTCCCACAAGGCTCTATCTTGGGACCTTTGTTATTTAATATCTATATAAATGACATAATGTTGCCTATAAAAATGTCCAAATTAAATTATTCTGCAATGGAAAAAAGTAGAATGAAATGTTCATTTTTTTCTTTATTTATTATTTAAACCAATCATTATTCTCTATGTATTTCATTTTCGTATTCAAGTTATACTATTCTTTCTTTATATGTATATGAATGGGTGATAAATGTATATGTGTATAATATGATATTTAATCTCTCATTGTGCGATATGTACATTGTAACGTGCCTTGTAGCAATGTAAGGGTTAATAAAACGTATTTTTATTATTATTATCATTAAGTTTGTGCAGTCTTACAATGGGGTTCCGAAACGCCTGTTTTCCATCATTGTTTAATAGTAGCCTTACAACTTTTCCCGATCATTTAATATGCAATTAAGAATCTGTGGAGTCACCAAAACTCGTTTTATAGCGTAATGGATTTTCGAAACTTTTTTTCCCTATATTGTTGCTATGTAATTAAAAACAAATGATATTCTTGTATTGCCATAGTTTGCGATTTTCGAGTCTTAGATATTATTTGAGACAATTCTCGTGATATGGATCTTATTTTCGATGAAATTCATTACTTTTATAGATCGAACGCTGATTTTTTCATTCAAGCGCGAAGTCAGATATACTGGCTAAAGTGGTAGAGAATTTTTTAAATTTAAAATTCGGTTTCACTACCCAAGAATATATAAGGAATCATGGTTTAGATCGCCAGATCACAAAGTTTTTTATTTTTTGTAAAACTGTATAACTATTAGGTGTGTGTAGACATATACAACATAAAGATACATAAGCACACATACGCTGAGAAGATGTAAGCTAAAAATGTACCTGCTTAATCCGTCAAAAAGTAGCAATACGCAATAATTAGTAAATTAAAACATGCGAAGTCTATTACAACTATTCGTAATAGTACCTATTCGCTCTTTCAGGAGCCTCATCCCTATGCGACATGCATGATCGCGGGATAGGTGAAATTTCCCAGTTGGTAATTGAGAAGTATGAAAACTCGAAATAATAAGAAAACTTTATTAGTATGTTATACAAAAAGTATTTACACAAGTCAGATTACAGTATAAGGAAAGTAAAATAGCTAGACTAGATAAATAAGTTGTTAAGTGTAAAGTAAACAAGACAAAACTAGGTTAAAACAAATACAAATATTAAAATTAAATTTGAAAATACAGTTTCTAAAATTTTAACAAATAACAAATAACTATTGACAAATACCAACAATCACGTTAACAATTACCGGTTATTAAAATCGGCCTCTATGAATTCCTCAACTGAATAAAACGCACTTCTGAGCAAAAATTTCCTTATGGAGATTTTAAACTTGTTTAAGTTAATTTGCTTCACCTGCATTGGCAGAACCTTATACCGTAATAATGTGTTCCATTATGTGTATTATTTAGCTTTAAAAAGTTGATATTTTTTTTATCGCGGTTTCTTGTTGGGTAACTATGAATTTGACTGTTGATAGTAAATTTGTCATCATTCTGTTTTATGTATAAGAGTGACTGCAGCATGAAGACACATGGTAATGTGAGAGTACCTAACGTAATACATTCAGATTTGCAGTTATCTCTACACTTAAGACCAGCAATTATTTTGATGGCTTTTCTTTGGATACCAAAGACTGCTCTGCTAGCAGAAGAATGCCCCCAAATCATAATAGCGTATGCAGTAAGTAAGTGCCTCTGGGAAACACTGCGCTTGAGATTGTGTAATAAATATATGTTTTTGCTACATATATAATTTACGTGTGTTTCCCATGTTAACTTTTAATCAAGGTAGCCTTCCAAGAATTTTACCTCATTACTAAGCGATAAATCTTTCTTGCCCAAACGTTTTAGAGTAAAAACCACTTTTTCAGCTTTGGAATCGTTTTGTGTCAACTGATTAGCTATGAACCAATCTTGTACTGGATTTTGTTTTCAAAATATTTCAGATATTAAGTCCTAAACAAACTTAAATGATTTTAATACGGCTGTATCGTCAGCGAATAGAACACAGTTTGCATACAGGGCAATGCTTGGCAGATCATTTATATAAATCGAAACTAGTGTAGGCTCTAACACAGATCCCTGAGTAACACCGTATTTCGTAGGAAGAAGAATTGAGTTTGTGTTTTGCGATGATACATATACATATACGTATTCTCCTCTGAACTAAATAAGCCCTATCTTAATTTTTAATTTGTTAAATTAAGAATAAAAATGAAATAGGGAAATATATACTACTAAACGCTTTAATCATTGCATCATTTATTGTCGTAAATACGGTCTCAATTAAGGTTATAAGTGGTACAGCTAGAAGACGCTACTAGAACCGTATTTCATTTCGATTTTTGATATCGGATACAAAATGTCTATAGGCAGGGCATTGGCCAATATAGTAGGGTTCTTTATACCTCTACTCATCATATGATTGATCAAAGAATGCGCGAGAACACTTTACTGTAGACTTCTTAACAACTTGAGATCAGTCTAATATTGTACACTATCCATAATTTGAATATTTTACTTTGTGTATAGGTTGTCATTAATTACATTATTAAATTTCAGGGACTGTTAAGTTTCTGCAGCAGTGGAGTAAAACTAGAATTTTTAGGGAACTATTTCTGGAACTTGTTGAAAACACTTCAAGAAGTATAGTAAGGATTTTGGATTAAATCCGAGTGGTGGAAAGTTATTGTTTAAAGAAAAGAATGTTAAGAATCCTGCTTTTTCGCAGTTCTTCTTAAAAATTTCTGGTTGTATAACCCGTATTGCAACAAAAAGAGAGACACAAATTATTCAGAATGAAATTGTGAAAAAAACTAGATATATCTGAAACATTTTGGTAAATATGCCAAGTCGTAAAACATGAAGAGACTTTAGGGAGGCCATTTTGAAACAATTGATGACAACAGAAAGGTGATAAAGACAATATTGCCAATTTCAAGCCTTTATTGACAATATGCAGTTTTTGCAAGGGTATTGAAATTTTATTACATCCCAGCATTAAAAGTCAGTCATCAATTTACCAACAGGGTTTTGTTAAAGGGCGCTCTACCACTTCTAATATACTATGAATAACTCAATCTATCTCTGAGGTACTGATCAACGCCCGTAAATGGACGTAATATATACAGATTTTTGTAAGGCGTTCAACACCCTTGATCATGCTATATTACTTCGAAAAATGTCCTCTTTTGGTTTCTTCCAATTTTTGTTCCCATTTTTTCAATGCCATCTCTTAGGTAGAAAGTAATATGTCGCTTATAGTGGGATTTAGTCTGTCGAGTACCTGGCAACATCTAATGTTCCGCAAGGATCGATTCTGGAACCGTTGCTTTTTAATCTCTCAATAAACGATATTGTGGAAGTTACTCAAGCTGACTGTTTGCTCTACGCAGATGATCTCAAACTATTTAGGACTATTAGTTCCATAGCGGACTGCAATCTATTACAAAACAGCCTCTCCGACGTGTCTGATTGGTGTGTTCGAAATAAGTCAAACTTAAATGTGTCAAAATGCAACTTTATGTCCTACACAATAAAACTCATACCCACTATGTTTAATTATAGAGTAGACAATGTATAACTCCAGAGACCCGTGATTATCAAGGATCTTGGAGCAATTTTTGATAAAGAACATTCCCTTGTACCACACATAAATAATATAAGTTTAGAAGCTTTTAAGGCTTTGGGATTTTTATTCAGATCAAGCAGAGACTTTACCAATACTGATATTCTGAAAGTACTTTGCTTTTGTTCCGTCTAAACTTGAACACGCGTCACTCATCTGGAACCCTCATTACGTAACTCATGTTAATAGCCTAGAAAAAGTATAAGAGTGATTTGTAAAATTATTATGGTTCAAGTGTGATGGAGCATACCCATCAGTTGGTTCTGTACACCTAGAACTTTTGAATAGATTCTCGAGGGACACTCCTGAGATCAGGCGAGTTTACTATTCCCAACTATTTTTACATAATCTAATACATAACAATATCGATTGCTTAGAATTTTTAAATAAATTGCAATTTTATGTCCCTTTAAATACTCGGATAATTTAAACTTTTTATCTTCCTACACCCCGCTCCAATAGACTTAAATTTTCTCCTCTATTCTCAATGTGTCATAATTACTACAAACATTGTGATAAATTTGATATTTTCAGCTGCACTGTTAATTACATAAAAGACTTTTAGAGCCCTTGACTCTTTGTTTTTCTTTGGATTCTGCGTTTATATAGTTTTATTATTAATTATTATTATGCTTATCTTGTATGTGTATTTTATATTTCTTGCCTTTGATCTCTGCTTTTATTTAGTTAAAATATTATGTTATGTAAGTGTACTTTATATTTTTCTAATGTATATAATGTATATAATTGTAAATACAAATATTTTTCGTTTTTTTTTGTATTCGTTCTGCTCTGTAAATGGATAATACCTGTTGAGCAGTATATGCTACATAAATAAATATACTAATTACTTACAACTACCCTCCTGCATTGCTATACTTATCTCAATAAACATTAGCATTTTAAGGTAACCTATTTCAAGAGTAATAATAAGTATTACTGCAAAATCACAATATTTTAGGTCAGACATTCGAAATATGTAGAACAATACAATTCGCTACCTGCAAATTTTCAACATATGGGCATCTAATCTACCTTAAAACATTTGCCACATGTTAATGGTTTCCCCTAGATTACCGGGTCAAAGCTAATTGGACCCCTCTAGGCCGTGCTACGGGCGCCCATGTGTATTGAGCCACAGTTTGGGTGCCTGTCCTATCCCAAGCCTTTCTGTATTGAGTAGGTCATTAACCTGGCCCCTACATATGTGTATATGTGTTCACGCACTGCACGCGAGCTGAAAAGTGGCGGGAAAAAAGCCCGTCTTCCACCTTGTCTTCTTTAACAGCCACGTACAGGGTGAATCGTGAATCGACGAAAAAAGCGAAAGTCGATAAGTAATCGGCAGAAGTTGTTATGCTCTTCGTTGGCCGCTCAGAAATGAACAGTTGTCTGTTTTGAATGACGGCTTGATGTAGGAGTCGAGGTACGGCTAAGGAAGATGTACGAACTTTTAAAGTAAGTTCTCACCTAATAATAATATCTTGTTATGAAACAGAGTATTAGCTCATAGTTGTCTGAACATATAATAACTAGTTTAACACTGAAGTCAATGATGCTCTTTACCTAGGAATTCTCGTCCAGTGTACGGATTTTCATGATTCCTTCTTCTGTAACGTATTTGTAAGATTTTGTAATATAGACAGATAGATAGATGTTTATTTGATCACATTATAACAGATCATACATTTGTAGTAAGTCAACAATACTGATATTGTAGTTGAATATGCTTAAACACATAGTTTACAAAGACAAACACTTTAAAAATAGGCACACACTAACAAAAAATAGAAAGAAAAATGATATAGATTAATTTGAAACTAAATAAACGAATACCAAATTTACAGTCAGTAACAATTTGAGAATATTGAATTATTACGATGCGTTATTAAGAACACTAATAATACTTGATACTATAAACTCTATTTCATAATCATATATAAAAAGTTGTAGAAGATTGAAAGGATTAGAGATTAGAAAGATTAAAAAGATTAAAAATTGTGAGTATCCCCCATATTAACACCCAATATATAAGTTGATATTCTCCTCCCAATAATTTTTTAAAATTTATCTACGTTTAAGTTTTTTGTCTATTGTACGGATTTAAGTTAAGGGAGTATTTAACCGATTTAATAGGTTTGCTGACGCTTTGTCAGGATTATGATAATAATCAACCGACCTATCATTAATATTAGCATTTTTGTGTGTTTCTAGCAATGAGAAATAAATATATAAACAAGAAGCACAAAAAAAGAACAACAAAACAGCAAATGACACATGGAACATCTCCCTGCTACAGAACAAAGAAATCAAAAAGAAATAACAGGAGGAGATAGAAAAGCAATAAACAGGAAAGGAATTAAATTGGTCCACAATGACTCGAAAACACTGCAATGCAATATTGAAACATTCTTTATAGGATTTTGCAAACAGCAGAAAAAATAACTATCTATAACTAAAAGAAAAACTTTGTGTAGAAATATTAATGAAATCTTTGCATTCTTTCGATAACCTGAATTCTGGTTATGCTAGCAAATTAAAATCCTAAAATGAATTTGTCTAATTTCTTACTTGACAATTCTCATTCTAACACTAGCATCCACACAGTCCCCTACGGCCATGCAGATTAAACTAGTATCCACATAACCCCCTACGATTATGAAGATTCAGTTAAAAATGAGAACAAAGACCTAAAATGAATTTATTTATCTACCTTGTCTTAAAAAATTGTTCATTCCAATGGATTACATTTTCATGAAATCTATCATTCTGTTTCCTGGAAATGCTTAGCCTTTGAAACGTTTTTCGCCCTTATTCTGGAGCTCATCAGAAAGACATAAAGCCATTCATAAAGATGTTTCATGCAAAACCAAGACAATTTCTATGAATAAGTGTGAAATGAGTATATTTGACATTGACTGATAAAAACAACTTCACCTATCTATTAGCTAACTAGTATTGGAGCCTATATACTCTATATCTCTCCAGAATAAGGGCGAAAAAAGTTTCAAAGGCTAAGCATTTCCAGGAAACAGAATGATAGATTTCATGAAAATGTAATCCATTGGAATGAACAATTTTTTAAGACAAGGTAGATAAATAAATTCATTTTAGGTCTTTGTTCTCATTTTTAACTGAATCTTCATAATCGTAGGGGGTTATGTGGATACTAGTTTAATCTGCATGGCCGTAGGGGACTGTGTGGATGCTAGTGTTAGAATGAGAATTGTCAAGTAAGAAATTAGACAAATTCCTTTTAGGATTTTAATTTGCTAGCATAACCAGAATTCAGGTTATCGAAAGAATGCAAAGATTTCATTAATATTTCTACACAAAGTTTTTCTTTTAGTTATAGATAGTTATTTTTTCTGCTGTTTGCAAAATCCTATAAAGAATGTTTCAATACAATTATAAGCAAACAAATAATAATTCATTTTTAAACTGCAATGCAATGATTTGGACAGACGACGGAATCAAAAATGAAGAACATAGGAGTCAAGCAAGGATGTTCACAGCCTACAGAGTCACAAGAGCTCTACTTCCCTTCATTGAGGACAATAAATCACCATGGTGCCTAACCAAAAAGATATACACGACCATCATAATGCCTACGATGGTATATGGAGTCAAAAACGCAGCAACGACAAAGGCCAACAGAAGAAGCCTGAGAAGAGCTGAAAGGGATATTATCCAACTGCTAGCAAAAAAAGGAAAAGCACAAAAATGACAGAAAACTTTAACATTACTAGAGGGAAGAATAATAATCAAAAGAATAGAATCATGCGCAATGAAATACTGGGGACACGTACAAAGACGAGACACGAAAAAAGCAGCAAAGACAAAGGCCAACAGAAGAAGCCTGAGAAGAGCTGAAAGGGACATTATCCAACTGCTAGCAAAAACAGGAAAACTACAAAAACGACAGAAAAGGTCAACATTACTAGAGGGAAGAACAATAATCACAAATCATACGCAATGAAATATTGGGGGCACGTAAAAAGACGAGACACGACACACCTACTAAAGAAAGCGCTGCGACTGAACAGCAATAAACTAAAAATAGGGAGGCCATGCTACACATGGATAACAACAATCGAGAGGATTATGAATAAGCTAGGAAAGGATTATAGACACTGGGAAAAATCGGCACAACAAAAGAAAACGGAATACAATAAAGAAATATCAAGGATATACACATGGCCAGATTGAGAAACAGAAGAAACAGAAAACTCAGAAGTAGACTAGGAGAGAAGATGATCACAGATAGAAACTAAAAAGAAGCATCTCACAAAAACCTGAAAGCAAGAAGAAGCACGAAAACCTAAAGGAAGCATCTCAGAACCGTCTACACTTTCCATCCGATGAAGATAGAAGGAAAACAAGAAGAAACATCTCACAAACACCTACACGCTCCATCCTATACTCCTACCCCATGCGTCATGCGGCTCTCGCTGCTGACAACAAGCATGTCCAATGTCAATCCAGCGTCTGCAGCCGGTCCGGCGGTATAGAAAATCACCGGGGGTTTGTTCCGGCACACGGTGGGATGATCCGTTGGTCGGTCGGGTGGAGCCGCATGAATATGTAATAGACGACTGGTTGACTGCAAATGGACGTTCGGCGGGCGATCGGGCTGCGTGGTGGAACAAATCTCCATGCACCGGAATTGGCAGCAATGCCCACCTTACGCTGGCAAATCAATCAATCAATCAATCAACGAAGAAATGGGCATAATACTATATTTTATAAAAAATGTTTGACAGTGTTAATTAAAATTAGCATTTGCAATAATTCTAATAGCTTTCTTTTGTTGCTTAATAATCCTGAACGCATTTGTTGAGTTTCCCCATAGTACTACCCCATAACTTACATTAGAATGAGTCAGTGAGTAGCGCGCTGATAGTGATGTATTATCATTTACCACATATTTAAGACGTCTCACTAGAAAAATATAACTATTATTTGCTACTGAGTTGTTCAATATGGCATTACTAAGTGAAAGTATCGTCAAGCACCACGCCTAAAAGTTTGACATTGTCCCCTTTTGTAAAAAGGTTATTAGTGAAAAAATTATTTTTTTATATTTTGTCACAATTTAATTTTAGCATATTGGAATTATACCATAGTTCAGCATGATTTTTAGTTTTAGATATTATTTCATGTAGATTTGCAAGACATTTATCTGATTCGCGTAGGGTAGCGTCATCAGCAAACATAATGATTCGGCTAGAAAATAAGAAATAAAATAAATCGTTTACATAAATAATGTATAACAATGGCCCCCAGGACAGAACCCTGAGGCACACCATGCGCTACCGATCTAAAATTAGATTTTGCATTACTTATTATAACGCGTTGCTGCCTAGTTTACAGATAAGACTCAAGGAGAGATAATGGTGTTCCATTTATTCCACAAAAACTAAGTTTTCCCATTAATAAAAGACTGTGTTTAACAAAGTCGAAGGCTGTGTTAAGGACACACAGCGTGATCGCTGTATGTTTGCCCTACTCAAAGCCCTATACTATGTCACTCACGATCTTGCAGACTTGTCGAGCAGTTAGTTCGAAAACAATATTCGAATTTATGTAGTGATGATATATAATGGTAAAAACCTCCCAATGTCGGTTTTTTATTTGAGGATGGTATTACCACTTCTGAACGTGTGGAGACAAAGGCAGAAAATTAACTACTGGATTTTATAGAGAATTAGATTTAAAAAAAAGTTGGTATACAATTTCTTATGAGAATTGATATTTCCCAAGTTATAATTATATGAAGATTGTGATCTTATAGTGCATGTAGAAGTTGCAATAAAGACGAAAAACGCAAAAATGTTGCGAATGCAGTGCAAGACATCTTCCCACCACCGCTGTTTTCTTCTTCTACCTTTCTCGAACTACCACTAATTCGAAAAAACCACCCATATTATCGATTTTTCTGTACTAGACTTGCCAGGGTTTACTTGATCGGGCCTTCTTCAGAGAATATGGATAAATTGAGTAATCCTTTATCAGGGTAGGCCCATCCAACCTCCGCCTCCGAGGTTGATACGACTCTCTCTCTAAATTGCAAAATATCTCAAACACCCTGCCAATTCGCTGGAATACCATTTTCCCTTCCCGTTTTCGGAGGCGGGGAAAACGATGGTGACAAAATTGGAATCCCAACCCTTATTTAACTGCTCCTAAAATGACAGACCATAAAATGAAACAAAAAAATTCCAACCCTCGGAAAGGTTGTTTCAACTCACCTGTTACATTTTATTGGTATAGCTCTTAGTTTGTTTTGGCCTTAACTTTTTTTTCAAACGTATGGGCATATTAAGAGGTATATCATTTCAACAGGAATACAACGCACTTTTTATTTTTAAAATATTCCAAAGGGTCAAGTGACAACAGATTAAAAACATACATTTTACCCATATTCGAGGAAAGATACAAAATTCGGTAAGCCCTCACAAGCCTGGTACAGTGAACTTGAAAAAGAGTTTGTCAATTGAAGGATAGTTAGATAAGAGTTGAGCTGGAAGTGACATCTACTTTTTTTCTTAAATAAAATGGATATTTTTTATGGTTTTTCATTAAGTATAAATTTATAAGCGCAACAATTTTCCGATTTGATATATTCCAA
This sequence comes from Stenurella melanura, assembly GCA_963583905.1. Lineage (NCBI taxonomy): Eukaryota > Metazoa > Arthropoda > Insecta > Coleoptera > Cerambycidae > Stenurella > Stenurella melanura. The sequence goes on from OY757312.1 coordinate 140,212,686, forward strand.
AAAATAAGTGAGATACGAACAATTATTTATTTCTTCAAAATGGAAGCGTCAGATAAATGCTACGTAAGAACACTACTAAGTAGGCAATGAAAATTATTGGTAAGGTTTGTAGATGGCAATATAGTTATTTGAATTACTGATAGGGACGAATATTTCTAGATTTTTCTCAAAAGGCCGAATTTCATTTTCATTTCCGTAGTGGTCCTCTGGAAATTTTGTTATCGAGACCGTGCTATTTTATTTTGTTAACAAGAAATAATGATTCATAAACTTTAACTTTTTGGTCATTAATCATTTCTTAACGATATCCTTCGTACTTATAAAATGATTACTTAATATGCACTTACATTAATCCATCAAAAAGTATTTACACGTTAATAATTTGAGAAACAAAACTATGCACTGTGCATTATTTACCCCTTTTAGAGATCTGCTTAAACTAAATAATTTTAAAAAATTTTCCACCATTTTTCTTACCTCTAAAGTTGTTTCCACAAACAGCCCTTCAGTGCTACTACTTTCAAAGTTTAAAATGGACTGAATAGTCACTTACTAGGTAATAATTATTTATGTAATAATTATTTATGGTTCTAACGAACAGGATAATCCAAAATAGATTTCGGAAAATTATCAATACAGGTATAATCATAAAACGTAATTAAATGAAAAAATTAAAATTAACATTATTCTGACAGTTGTGCTGTACGTAATGTGCATATTTCTTTCTTTTAATTCAATGTTGTTCGTGGCATATAGCTAGCAAAGCATTTTGTTTAGAAAGATATATGTTTTTGTACTTATCTATGATAAGTCTTTAGTAAGAGTTTGAAATAATTACGAGTATGTTTTGCTATTAATATTGTTACGCATTACCACCCCCAAAGGCCTGGCGAGTGATACGCCCATGACTACTAATATGCAACCAGTAATACACCCTTCTGGAAGCTTGTAGATGCTCTAGAGTTCTATATTGTTCTGGAATTAGAAATCTCTGGATGGATCTAAAGGCAATTTTGGGATACATAGGGCGAAATCGACGGCGGGAAAAACGGAAGTTCTATTAAAGTGAAGTATGGTAACGAAAGTGAGGTTAGAAGTATTGTCATTGTGTAATCAGTAAATTATTAAATAAAGTGTTAGTGTTTATCTCTTGTTGAAATTATTTTGAAACCCACGTATTCATACAGGGTGTTTCCTAGGGGCGGAAACAAGTAACAATATATTCATTTCCTTAATTCCAAACATTTTTTACTTGGAAAACAATAAGTTATATGGAAAAAGAGTTTAAACAAAAAATGTGTAGAATTTAATGCCGAATACAACGATATATAGTTTATTGAATATTGGTTAAACAATAATGCTCTAAAATTTACAAATCATGGCGCGCTACAGGTATTGTTGAAGAATATTACGGTGCGCAAGGTGAGTTTGGTCGGGCACACAGTTAGTTAATGGGATACTTATACGATAATATAGCTTCTCTAAGTTAAAAATTCAGGCCATGTCAGCAATGTTTCAAATTTTTTAGTAGCAAAGAATTACAGTTTTTCAAAATGGCGGATTAAATAAATGTGTTTTTATTTTTAATATAATAACATCAAAAAGTAATAGTTTCTCATAATTTTGTATAATCTAACGACCTAAATTGCATTTTTAATTGTCTTCCTCGACTTAAAATAATTCCTAAGCTATATGCATGTCATCATCTTCTAAAAAATATTTTTGGTTATTCGCAATATGTTAAAGTAAAAATACCACAATTTACCTGATTTAACTTCATATTCTTCCATAATCTATGGAGTTACTAAATCTGGGGTATTTGCACAAAAAAAGTTGCTTGCAGAACACTGACAGGCTTCTGTGCAAATTATACACTTTTTTTCAGGAACATGTCATTTTTCGCTTTCTTGCAGCTAGATTTGAGATGGTTAGTTTTATAGCTCTTGAGGCGTGTGGATTAAGCATGAATCCTGGTTCTAAATATTCGTAACTTTTTATTCACCCACAGAGACTAGCATCTCACAAATTTTAGATATTTTTATTCGTACTTCTCCATACTGTTGCAATACAATTTACCCTAAAATAAAATAACGATTAACCCCAAACCCATCAATTGTGGATGGTAGGGCATCTCCTTCTGGATTTTTGGTGGAAGACACCAGTCAGTTACCTTCTTCATTAATTCATTTTTATAGAGCAAACACTAGTTGTGTTCAGAGTTCACAACAATACAAGCGTTTTCAGTATTTCAGTACTGCTGATGATTCCCACAGATTCAAAAATACTTTAGCGCAAAATTGTTTGCAAATCCTTGAGAATCTGCCAGTTATATTTGTCTTAGCAAAGGCATGGAAAAAATTAATGATGCCTGTGTCCTCAACTTTTCCTATATCTATTTCTTCTCAGTTTTTCCTCGACTGGTTACCATTACGACTTCCTTTGGTAATTGCTCATAAAAACTAACTAGAAGCACAAATACATCTGTATACGGACTGTGAACAGAAATTTGTATGTCTCTTCCATATTGTAGAGTTACACGAAGTATTAGAATAGTATCAGCTTCTTCATGTTTATTGTCTTGTATGTTTATCAGTGGGATGTATGAAGTTACAACATGCTTAAATCTTTTTCAATTCCGAACTTTTTTGGCGAGATATTTAGTGAGCTTCTCTTTGGTCTTTATGTTGGATAAAAAATCTTTAAGGGAAATAGTTCTTATTAATGATCCACGATAAGATGCGCCAGAGTACTGTTGACATCTTTTTGACTTTGTGCTGTTTTTTAGCAAGTCTTCCTTTCCTGTCCCACATGTAAGCAACAAAAGACTCGCCGTCTAAGATTAAATCTTAGACAATCAGTCTTTAGTTGCTAGCATGTCCTTGCATGACTTTTTACAACGGGTTTTTAACACACAAAACGTACTAAAATTAAGAAAAAGAAAAAAAAATCATATCACTGTCCGTTTGTGCGTTCGTCTGTCTGTCTGTCCTTTAGGTTCTTGTAAGCACAATAACTTAAGAACGAAAAGTCTGATTGTATTAAAATGGACAGTAGGTTAGTGTTAGCTAGAGGAAGAACCCTATTGTTTTTGAACCATATCGACCAATAAATAAAAAAGTTATTAATTATTTAAATTTTAAAAGACCTGTTTTTAATATTTTGCAATTAGATTAAATGTCTAAAACTAATATTATTTACGATAAAGATACGAAAAGTGTTCTATAGGATGTGCAACAATTATATAAAAATTTCAGTGTAGATAATAACAGGTCGTAACACGCGCTATTCAAAAAATACATATATGCCTATACTAATTGAAACGGGTCAGCTAAATAGTGTATGTCATATTTTTGCATATTGATAGGGTAATTTTTCAACAAATAGATATAATTTTTATATGGTTGGATTCAGCATAAAATTCTGCACATTTTTTGTTTGAAATATTATTCCATATGGCCTGTTGTTTTCAGGATAAAAAATGATAAATAAAATTAAAAAATAGAATTTTTAGTTTTTTTAGGGAATATTCCATTAGATATTAAATATTTTTACCTTTAGTATATTTTCTCGTAAATTATATTATCTGTAAGCATTTTATTTCTTTGAAATTGAAAATTGGTCAATTACTACCGAAGGTATGATTTTTTGAAAAATCTGGCTAGTCGCCATCTTGAATTGTGGATTACTGGAGAAAAATCCACTTTCAGAAATGCCAACAAGGCATTGACGTGAATGGTCGTTCTTGAGCCCTATGATAATAGACTAACACTTTTGCCACTTTAATTAACAATAATTCGCAAATTTGAGACACACAAATTGAACCTAATAATATTTACATTATTATCTACCGTAAAGTGAAGATCCTGTGCTTTCTAAAATTAGCCGGAAATTTTCATTGATTTTTGACTTATTCGCCTGGTCTACAAGCGAAGTAGAGTCAAACATTGAAAATTTATTCGAAAAGTGTACGAAAATGATTTAAGGTTGATTAAACATTTCAAGGAATCAGGCAGTGGTTTTATCCATAAAATTATGTTAAAATGTCGTTCTTAAAAGAATGTAAGTCTTGATAAGTAGTTGAAACTCAAAACCTACTTTAATTTGTGTTAGACAAATAAATATTATTGTCAATCTTTCACTTTTTATATGGATATGAAGATATAGCGGGACGGAGTTTGTCATTATTTTATAAATACTTTAGTACAGTTTTATATAAACTAACAAAAAAATAGTCATTTAGAAATATTGTAATAATTTTTGAAAATGTATGTAAGTATATTTAATTTCTTAAGTCATTAAAATAGAATTCTATGCAAAATACAAAATTTAGGGAATTATATGACTGTGTGTTTTCGTTTCTGTTAGGGAAGGTGTAGTAATAGCAATAACTACATTCCGATTATTATTCTCCTATATCGCTTCTTAATTAATAGTTTTCTAGAGTCACCATCCTGCAGAGCTAAGTACGGATGCCTTAGAGGTAAGGAAGTGTATCTCCAGTTTAGTGATAAATAAAAATAATACTTTTTCCCAAATGCGCCAAGAACCTTAAATTTCATAGTGGTAAAGGATCATGTAGTTGGTAACAATACGACCATTTACTTACAACTATGAAATTTAAGGTTCTTGGAATGGTCAACTTCATTTATCTTTATTCATATACAATTTTTGGGTAACATTGTTTTAAACCTTGCTTGTTGAAATTTGCCTTCGTCAAAACCAGAACCACAAAATTTTCATCAGTAAGGGCATTGCGTCGGGGTGCACCAATCACGGTGTCAAAATAATACAACCTTTCAACAGGTGTCGAGGAAGGCAACCATGTGTTGTACTTGATAGACAGTTTCTTCAACAGTGGGTAATCATTAAGCATGCGGATATTTGTTTGTTTATCTTTAAATGCGTTAAAAATATCGAAAAGGCAATAACGAAAAATATCTAGACATGCAGGAAATGGGTAGTCATTTGCCACTTACTTGTGAATACTCTACCCAGTCTAAATCTTAAACATGCTATTCTTGATTTGTGATTTAATCAAGATTCTCACTGCCAATAATGCACAAGAATGAACAGCAAGTGGGTATCTTCACGTCTATTCTTGATGCGTCACGAACGAAGCGCTTACTGTAACGTGAGGGAGGGGGGAATAAAAGTATCTGAGAAAACAAGAAAGTATTCGAATACGGATACTTCCCAGATTACTTTTTCGATACGGATAATAAATACATTTTTCTTTAAGTATTTGAATGCAGGCTTCGGATACACCAACAATATTTCAATACTATATCCGAATACAAAAGTATTCGGATACTACCCAGCTCTGCCATCTCGTATAAATAAAAAGGGAAGTTCTGTGTAAGGACCTTTACCGATTATTTTATTTGCTGATCCACTTGGTGAAAAAACAATTGAGACATTTCTCTAACTAGCACCAATTAACTCTCCAAATTTTAATACATTACCATGCTAACAAGAAACGTGACGGATAGATGGACGGTCAGATAGACAGACATACGGACGTTTAGAAAAAAACTGTTACAACTCTTGTAATCGAAAATCTTAATAGTTTAGTTGTGTGCATGTAGAGAGGGGGGTGGAGAAGAAGTGATTTACCCCGGACCTGTTTTTTTTTTGGAGAAGACCGGTTTTCTTAGTGTTCTTAAACTTATTAAACCTTTTTTTAAAATTTTATTCAAATGGACTTTTAAAAATTAGAAAAGAACTTTTTCAAAACATTTTCAAGCCTGCCATATTATTGCTTAATAAAATGATATTTGTTACGGATAATTCTACTAATGGTTGTTATTAAAATGCTAACTGAATAATGATAATTATATTTTTAAAATAAGAACACAAAAATACCACTTGCGATTTAAAAAAATGTAACCAATGCAAACTGACCACAAAAATACAATAAAAAAAAATAAGTGAACTTCACCTACGTAATACAGAATTAACTAATATTTTGTTATTGTTCCATTAGCGTCTAAAACTGCCTGAAGTCTTGCAGGCATGGACAAAATCAGATGTCTTGCAAGGTCAACTTCTTGCGACAAGTTCTCCCAAGCGTCTTCAATTATCCCTTAAAATTCTTGGGCATTGTTTGGATGCTTATTTAATTTTCGTACGTGTTTCACCATTAGTCCCCAAACATTTTCAGTTGGATTAAATCCGGACTTTTCGATGGCCACGGTAACAACTCTATATTTTTATTAAGAAACCATTGCCTGATACGATGGACCGTATGTATGGAGCAGTTGTCTTATTGGAAAATAAAATTATTTTCCGGAAACACCTCTATTACTGACGGCAACATAATGTTGTCTAATATTTCAATATATTTAATGGAATTGAAATGACCACCAATGTTCCAACACACACCTAACCCATTTAGGTTCATCCAAGTCCAGACATTGATTGAAAACCTTCCTGATATTTGTGGATCGAAAGTATATTTTTCGTCGTATCTAGTGGAAGGAGGCCTATATACGCGAACATGTCCATCGTTACAGGATTTAAAAACCTTTTCGTCAGAAAAGACAACTTGTCCCCAGAAGTTTTCATCATTGATTATATAGTTCAGTGCAAAAATAATCCTACCCTGCCTCTTTTCCTCTGAAAGTTTGTATTTTTTAGCCGCTGAACAACTCTTCAAGTCGCTTTGTAGTTTAATTCTTCTGCAAGCAGCAGGTACCGAAGCAGGGAAATTTGCCTCTGAAATTGCATTTACTGCAGTCTGAAAAGGGTTTCCTCTTAGGTAATTTATAAGATTTTCATCTTCTTGATTATTGCTCTTTCCGGACCTACCGGAACCAACTTTACGGGATACCGTTTGGTTGGTTTCCCATTGATTTTTAACACTCATTATCGTGGTTTTACTCACATTGTATTCAGCAGCAAGTTTTCTTATAGACCAACCATCTTCAATTTTAGAAACAATTCGAAATGTTTGAGTATCTGTTAGATGTCGAACCATTTTTAATAATGACGCCACTGATTAACGTCAAAGTGACATTTATAAGATTATAAATATCAATCAAAGAACGAATGATTTACATAGCCAAAAGAAAGTGTGCCAGTTTTTTTGAAATCAAGTGTACACTGATATGAAATTTTTTCTCTGTGAGCAATATTACCGGTTTTAGAAACGTGTTGGTCAAATGCACTATACTCTTTGTTTTTGTATTTATGAATAAATGTATATAATATATAATAATATCAATTTGATTCTCTCTTGAAACCAAATAATTTTTTATCAGAAACATTTTTTTTCCAAAATACGTCGTTTTCGAGATATTTTGCCATCTTAATTTAGATGAATCACCCTGTATATTACTGTAATTTGAACGAGTATAATTAACATTTGCACAGATATAATGTAAAAGCACAAGTGAAAATTGCGGAAATAATGATATTTGACTGGTGCAACGATCTTAAAAATGGTCTTTCATTGGCTACCAAGTTAATGAGGGAAATAATGTCTTACATATATTTACTTCTACATCCAAGTAGTGGAATTTTCAAAAATTTCTCTTGTTGAATATGTTTAGAACGTCATGAAACGTTGAGATTTTAAATTTGCTAGAAAAAAAAATCTTTCTGTATATCTGTGTGTAGGCCTGTCAGTATATTGGCCTGTCTATAACTTTTTTGTAAGCACGTTTTCTGTGGAACTGATGGTAAGAGTACTGAAACTTAGGTCCTCGGGTTTGCTCTGTTCGTCACATATTGTTGTAGCTCTGTGGAACAAAGTTCTTATCAGCTCTTGTTCCACAGAGCTACAACAATATGTGACGAAAAGAGCAAACCCGAGGAACTTAAAAATGTCCAACAAGCACTAGAAAAGAATGGTTACGAGCAAAGAGATATGCAACGAATTATTAATAGACAGAGAAGAACAATAACTGAATAAAAGGAACAACCTACAACATATGCGTGCTTACCATTCGTCGTCGGAGTCACGGATAGGCTAAAAAGAATTCTATCAAAAAAGAAAATAGGTGTACGTTTTCGAAAAGTGAAGAAAATACAACAGTTGCTTCCCTCAAACAAGGACCCCATCCCTAAACGGTTGACGAAAGGTGTTTACCAGTTGGACTGCATATGCGGAAAAAATTACATCGGACAAACAGGACGAATTATCCAGTGCAGAATCAAGGAACATCAGAGATATACTAGACTCGGATACACAGATAAGTCGGCTGTAGCAGAACATTTCATCATAATGAGAACCATAAGATCAAATACGAGAACGTTAGGATATTGGACAGAAGTGCACGTTATTACCCAAGAATTATTAGGGAATCACTGGAAATTATGAAAAATAAGAACAATTTTAACAGAGAAGATAGGTATCGACTAAGCAATACATGGAGACTAGCTTTGCCAAGTACCAGTAATGTAATCGGTCACGATCAACGGAGCACGACAAATGTGCAACCAAACGTAGCAGCGCCCAGGTATATAACGAGGAGCCGAACTCAACAACTTCAGTCTTTGGAACCGTTCTGAAGAAGCATGATCAGCGAAACGTCAAGTCAATTTCGACGACCGCGGCAAGACCCGGAAGAAACTACTCCATTGGACAACGGCCGTGAAAACCTGTATTGCACTATGGAAAAATAAGTAAAGTGAGCTGGTAGAAGTATAGATTGGGTGTATATACTAGATGTCAGGGCTTCAGATTTTGCATAATGTATTTCAACCCCTGCACTACCCCCTACTACATTATTAAAGGGGCTAATAAAATAAAATTGAGATATTCACTTGGAACCTGGTACACGTATTATAACGACATCTGGAACTAGATTACATTTTAAGACGATTCCGTTGAAGGGGTGGGGGTAAGAGATATATAGGGGGAAATGTGTAAAGCAAGCTGGTAAGAGTACAGAAACTTGAGATTTGGAGTATATGCTGGAAACCAAGGCCTCAGATTTCTTTATAAAATTTCTTAACCCCCTACCAGTTCCACTTAATTATTTAAAGGGCTGATAAAATAACATTTAGATTTTCACTTGCAATTTGGTACAAGTATGTACGGATTAACGTACATAGCTAATAAGAGTCCAGAAACTTCATTCTTTGCGTATATGCAAGAAACCAATGCCTCAAATTCTTGTATAAAGTCTCTCTCAGATATTACTACAATTCTATGGCCAATTATCTCCACATACTGAGTGTAAATAAAGTCAGGATATTTCCTTTTAAAGAAACTTCAATGGAAAATCTGGATGTGGAAGTAATGATTCCTTAGGAAGCGGTCTTTTTATTATTTAAACTGTATACAAAAACGTGAAAATAAGTTACTTTATTAGCTATGCCGAATAATTTAATTTGAAGAGTTGATTATAAGACGATAACCTTTATACTTTTGTGTAGGTAAAATTATCTATTTTTTTAACTTTAAAAGAGATAATTTAGTAAACTCAAGAAGTAAACGTTCTCTTCCAATTAAAGAGTTAACATACTATATCACGTATGCAAACATATGAAATGAAAACCTTCAGTTGTAGATGCTATCTGCCTACACTTGAATACATAATTTATGCTTGACGAATTAAAATGTATGTTCGGTTGGAGCATTCTCAACAGGGCCACCTTGTACATTCGCAGGAAGGAAGTTTATGTTTATTATTTTAATTATTGTATGTTGCGAGCGTGTAGAAAATAATTTAAAGATAGGCCATCGACTCAGGAGAGCAGGTTTTCTTTTAATTTCATAATATGGACATTATTGCGATCAGAACGTCTGATAATGGTGCGTGCCGGTTAGGGTTAAGAATGATGCGCACTTTTCTTGCTTTCTCAGAGGGATTACGTTTTCATGTACGTCGGTGCTTTTGTGTGCCGTATCCTGCTAAAATAATTAAGCATTTCCTTTAGGAGTTTAAAATAGAAACACAAACTGTTCAATAGTTATTATGCTCAACCGTTTTCAACGGAACGTTTTTGATAGGTATGTTTAAGAGGGCATGGGTTACGTGTACATAGTGTACGTGTGCTTACTTATATAGGTATAAAACAATTTTTTTATTCAATAATGTAGAATTTTTTAAATTACCTGCAATTTTTTCACTGATTTGCTAATTTATAATACATAACTTGGGTAAAGTAATGGCACGCTATATACAGGAGAAATAGCAGATATTGATATAATGAGCATCAAAAAAATGAAATCGATTCATGTGCAAGCAACAACATACTGCTAGCCCTTCTACTGCCATTTCAAAAGTCTTTATAATACATATAGGCTATTGAATATAGGGGTAGAGAGGAACAGATGCGTTAAAGGCTTTTTATTGTTTGATATAATAGTTTGACACCTAAAATCACAAAGTTGGGGTGCGTTTTTGAGACGAAGAAGCCCATTTTTTAGTCTTTTCAAAATAACTTAAAATAATGCTAATTTGGAGATTTCTACAAGAACACTTTTTTGTAAAAAATGAAATTTCCCATCCAAGAACATTGTTGAAAAAATATGTTTTGCCTATTTTTATTATTAAAAATAATTAAAGCACAAAGTTAAAAATTCATGAAAATTAACTTTTCTCTTTTTTCCAGTAATTCGTCCATAACTTTCTTTACGGCATCCTAGGTATACAGTGTGTCCCGCTCTTCATAAATCCACCCTAATATCTCAGTTATTAATAAAGCAATTTTCTTCAAATTTGGGTGGTAATTATATGTTGAAAAAGTGCATTATTTGGCATAGTAAATATTTTTATTTTTCATTGGCGTGCGGTTTTAGTGGGTAAAAATAGGTCGATTTTTCGGCAAAAGGATATTAGGCCTTATTTTAGACAAATTTTTCTATCACATTTGAATTCAGCATGTCCAAAAGCCCCTTAATCCATATTTTCCACGATCTCAAAAACAGATTATGGCAAAAACGAAATATTAATTAGTTTCTTAAAAAAAAAAAAGAATTTTTTGCTATAACAAACCTAAAAATATTTTTTTTTTATAAATTCTCGTCTCCTCAACATTCGGCACCTCTCGCTTTCGACAACGGACTCGATGTCTCCGGTGACATAAGGCAGCACTGGTGTCTGATCTATCCCGTATGAGTGCCGTAGATGATAGTACAGCACCCGTAACGCCGCGTTGTGGCGTTGGATGTAGGCCGAAATCGCACACACCGGACATGCAGAAAGTATATGCATGAGCGACTCCGGTGCTTGACGGCAGATCCTGCAGTTAATATCAGGAACCTCTACACCCATTATGCGGCTTTGGTAAACCAAAGTGTTAATGACATCATCTTGACAGGCCACAATGAATCCCTCGGTCTCCGACTTTAGCCCAGCTCACCTTAAGAAGGCGAACGTCAGCCTTGTCGTAAAACCCAGTGTTTCTTATAGAACACCCCGTACATGGGTTTATCGACATGCTTCCTAAACAAACGTTTCTGTTCGCAAGTATATTACATGCCATGCTCAGTGCTACTCTACTTATTATTATTATTATCATTATTTTGAATCCATTGCAGCAACCTCCTCACTTTTAAATTGTTTTTGGTGATGTAGCTATTTGTGCTCTATATGGTTTTATTATCCTGCTAACGTATGTAACTCGTTGGTATATGATATGAATAATTGTTTTGATTTGATTTGACAAGACTAAAACACCAAGGATACACATTGGAGTCCTCAATTTTTAAAGTTATTACCAATTCTATTCACATAATAACTAAAGAATATACCGATTGTGAAGGAAATTCTCATTAGCTGCTAATCCTTAGGAAACTATTAAACTAGATCATTTCACATTGTTCTGAAATCCTCAAGTCAAGCTGAGGCGAACAACATTTTTAAAAACTTTATAGGGCTTGTCGAAATGAACACTAACCAGCAAAAGAAATTCTAGGGATTAAGTTTTAGATGCCAAAACTTATTTAATAATCTTTTGTTAGACGAGTTTTTCATTTCAAAATTAAAATTCTGGTAAGTGCTTAAATTGAGAAACATAATTACAAGCCAACTGCAACTCGGGAATGAAATTTATAAAAATTTTGCTCATAATAATGTAATTTGACAAATAATTTATACAGGGCGTGAAAAAATCTAACAGTTGACTGAAAACCATTAATTATTAAGGGCGAGAAACATTCTCTCGGTTGAATGAAAAGATAGAAGCAAGAATGGAAAAGATTTTACCTTGTGTAGAGAATATGCAGTTGTTTCTAAGGCTATGTTGATATAATGCGGAAATTTATAAGACTAAGTATAACAAGCGGGAAACTTTTTTATCATTAGAAATTGACACTAAAAACAAATAGATAAAGGATGAAGAAAATTTTCACCTGCAATTTTCGTAAGTCTTCGAAATGATATACATGATAACATGGCAATTTGCACCGATGTTTCCAAAGTATCTGATAGACGTAACAATGCTGCTTAATAAATTCTTCAATGTCGGGCTTTCTGAAAATTTGATATCTTCAAATTTGTTGAATATATACCTCTGGAGTTCCACAAGGGTCTGTTCTTGGCCCATTATTTTTTATTATATTCATTAACGATGTTCTAAATGATTTAGATAAAGTCAAATATACGTTGATACACTGATAACCTAAATCTTCTTGCAGGTTCGATAGCATAGAGGGTTGTATTTATCCACATGAAACCATAGAGCAAATTACAACTAAGAAACGCCGAGCTAGGCAAAAACAGTTATTAAGAACCGACATGCGATAGATTCTACCAAACACAAGCATTCTGTAGCAACGATGGAAAGGGTAAATCACTTAAAATAAAGATAGGTAAAAAGTTCACTGAAGTCAATCATCGGCACTCCCGACATACACACTGCGAAATGAAATCAGGTGTTCTCTACAAACGTATAATGTATCATATGATGTTATATATGAGTTATCTGTGGTACTTATAACACCTAGTTATAAGAATTGTACATAAATAGGTAATAAATGCATTTAATTGGAGTTGGTTAGAAGAGCCACTATTATTCTAATAGCATTTCTATTGTGGCATAATGGATCTTCCGTAAATGTCGATCGTTATTTAATGAACTCTTTGGCATGTTTCTGCCCTGGGAAACTTCTCCACCATTCCACAGATTTAGTTTTCACCCATTTATCAACGAATCCTCGTATGCATGGCTTGGCCACTTCGCAAAAGGATTCGTGTCCTATTAGGACCTTACACGCACTCTGGCAAGCTTACCAGCCTCTTCATTTCTGTTGTGTCCTTTCTATCTTCGTACCCACACTTTATTCTGACTTACTTGTTCTGTAAGGGCATTTATAAGTCTCGATTCGATTTGCATGGAACCGACTGCTTGTAGCGCAGCCTGACTATTGGAAATGATGACGTATTTTCCTAGACTCATTGGAATTTTCGTTTAGTTAGTTGACTTTGATTTCATTTCCTTTATATACACAATTTTTGTGTGCATTACCAAGTCTGATGGAATTCTCTTGCCCTACAGTTGGATAAAAGTAAATATATATTATGAAAATGTCTTTGTAACCTACTGTTGTATATTGGACAAAAACAATTGCTAATAAAGTGTTTGTTAAATGCGTTTTATATTTAAAATTTAAAAAATAATCGATTTGTAAACCCTAAGTTGGGTTGAGTTTAATTTACCCTGTACTTAAACGCAATGAGATAACTTTTCTTAGAATTTGTAACATTACGTTTACTTTTTAAATAAAATATCCAGGGAGCAGGTTTTAAGTTTAATTAAGTGGTTACTGTAGCAACCAAAAACTCAAAGTGCAAAAATTGCCGACGACATATAAAGAACAATGAAAGTCATCTTACCAGACCGGAACTGGCTTCCTTTAATTATATAGTTCTGCTGGGAGTACAGAGCCATTTAGGTAACGTGGAAGCAGCAAATTATTGAAGACCTTCAGTTATTTAAAAATGTCTGTAGGTATCTCTTAAAGAAAATGTACTTTTGTATCGACATGAAACATTATTATTTAAAGAAAATGCAGTTCCATATGACATATTATTTTATCGCAAATTTCCCTAACAGCTATTATTAGCTAAACAACAGGGGCATATCGTAGGCGTATATTCTATATTTGCAACGCCCAGGATTGCAACAATGTGATTTTAGGTTGAATAGTGCATAAACGAGTATAAATAGCAGTCAGGCACGGCTAACTGCAAATACCTATTTGATCATAATTTTGATCCAAAATGGCACAATTTTCTTTCACGTGGTGCCCGTGAGTTTAAGCACACAGCCGATATTTTCTTCAGTTTTATTGTTTGCATAGTCATTCGCAGTAGACAACACCCTACAGCAACTTCCATTCGTTATTTCATTGTTATGAACAATATCTTAACATTTTAAGTAGAATTAATAATAATAGTAGTAATAATAATAATAATAGTAATGAAGCCTACGCTGCTCTCAGGATTGAATATCATACTGGCCTGTCAGAAATCTGCTGATTGGTTGATAGGCCAAATGCAGAAGGCAGTTATCTTGGGGTCCCTTCGCCTACTTAGAGCACATGGTTCTGGAATCTACAGTTACTAACCCTACAGGATGTGGGAAGTGGCTGTAGATATTTTGCTGGCGCTCTTTCCGTGTGATGTCGGAGGCCACGGAAAGACTGTCCAGCGTCGGCAAACCGAAGAGAAAAAAATATTTACTTCACCATGTTGGATACAAACAACGTATATATGGTAAGTCAAGTACAATAATCTGAAATAAAATTACAGGTTAAAATTGTTAATACGTAATAAGTCAATGAAAACAGTATATACATAAACATCACACTTAACAAATTAAATTAGATATTAATAGTCATAAATAAATTGTAATTAAGATAATAATGTTGAAATATTAATAACTATTATAAACACACTTAAACATAAATACGTAAATTACTCGTTGTACGGAATACAAAACTAGAACAAACGTAGTATAATATAATCTATTTTAATTTTTTTATTTATTTATTTTTACGTACGTTATCCAACAGGTCGAGAGACCCAATTACTGGATGGGACAAAAAAGATTACAAAAAAAGGAAAAGAGTAATATACATTTAGAAACCAAGATGTGCATACATGCACAAGCAGATCGATTATAGTACAGGCAATGAAGGCAAATTCTTGGAAAAACCTCGCAAAAACTAATAAAAGGATCATCTTCGAGATTTAAGTACGTAATAACCTGTAAAATGAAATGATGCATTCTTTGCGCTTCCAAGTTTCGGGAGCATTAAAAGAAATTGGAGAAACTTTTTGATTTTTCGGTTTCTTTGCCCTAGCGGCTAAAATAATGAAAATAGGGACAAAAGTTCATTTCAACAAAAGTTGTAGCTCGTCTCTTTCTCTACAAAAAAGGTCCTTACAAATTTTTTGCCTTACTTCAGAGCCGCTAGAAAAATGAAAATAACATAAAATGTAGAGAAACGTCTAAGCTTTAATGTGGAACCAGCCACAAAATTCATAAAAATTTTTTTCATAGAGAAAAAAGTGTTAGAAAATGGCTTAGTAAACTTTATACAGTTGATTTATTCATATCTTTGAGCTTTATGCATCATCCCTATTTCTCCCGTAACGGTAGGTGCTTTTTCACTACATCGATTCGATTCCACGTACTTTAATCTATATTTCGAGAAAATCTCATTGAAGAGTGTTGAGAAACAAATAAAATTTGGAGGTGACTGATCGGTAAGAAACATACCCTCTACTTTGATCGCAAAGCATATTTTTCCAACCAAAGTAATTGCAATAAAATGTTAATTGGATTAATATATCATTATATAAGAATATATTGGCAAAATTAATTATCATTCTAACGACTCCCAGCAAAGGTATGAATAAATCTGTGGATCAACTGTACAAAGTGTTAGAAGATGGCTTATCTTCTAACACGTTTTTTCTATGATAAAATTTTTATGAATTTTGTGATTATTTCCACATTAAAGCTGATAGTCTTCTCTACATTTCATGTTATTCATATTTTCTTAGGAGCTCTGAATAGTAAGAACTATCGATCGATGAGTCCGGTCTTACGAAACTCCCGGAGAATTCTCATTTTTCGCGCATTTCGAGGCGGCTCAAAACTATAAGTGGAAAACTCGATTTATTGGCTTAAGTTAGACAAAAATTTGTAAAGGTCTTTTTTGTAGAGAAAGAGACGAACTACAACTTTTGTTGAAAACGATTTTCTCTATTTTCATTATTTTGGCCGCTATAGCAAATAAACCGAAAATTAAAAAGTTTTTCCGGAGATGATCCTTTTATTAATGTTTGCCTGTACTATTAAGTAAAATATTAAAATAATTATAAGAACAATTTGAGGAACACAAAGTAGAATTGTTGCAATATTGAACAATAATGAGTTAATTATTATTAAAGTTACAAAATTTTAGAGAGGCAAGGTTGCACTTGAAAACATCAACGCTGCCGTGTATATCATTGTACGCAGTACACATACCTTGAAGTGGTGAATTTTTTTAAATATTTGTCCTGGCCGTGATGGGTTTAAATAAATTTGATGGGCGTGAAGCAATTATGTGAGCATGAAAAGGAATCACATTAAGTATATAAGTGATGTCGGTGATATTATGTATCAAGTAAAGAAAAGTTAGATAAGTAGCCTTACGGCGATTTTCTAACGATACTAATGAGAACCTTGATAATAGTTCAGACTAGGAAGTACCAATAGGCGGGTATGTTTCACCAACTTTAAATGTGGAATACTTCAAAAACCAAATGATTGAAGCATATTCCAAATTGGATCTCACAATAGAAAAATACAGTAGTTTGAGACCGGATGCGTTATTGAAGTTAAAAGTATTCCTAATAAGAAATCCAAAAGATTAATGGGATTTTTTGACAACATGATTAATATGATGGGTAAATGACAGCTTTTTTTCAAACACTACACTTAAATCAGTATATGTCTCAGGTCTAGAGAGTACGTTATTTTCAAGCGCATAATCATATTTTATGATATTCTGTTTAGCTGTTACTGATAGAACACTATATATTGACGAGTTGAGGAATAATTTGTTTCTTATGCACCACTAATTAATTTCGTCTACATTGTGTTGCAAAATCAAGCAGTCGTCGATGCTCAAAATTATACAGAATAATGTCGTTAATAAACGTAATGAACAAAAGTGGACCTAGATTAGATCCCTGTGAGAGGCCTGAGGTTGGTAAAATTTCGACAGATACATGGTCACAGAATAAGACAAATTGGGTTCTGTTGTTTAGGTAAGATGAAAAATAGTTAATTAGGGCATTTGATAATCCGAAAACGTGTAATTTTTGCAAAAGAAGAAACACGTTCATTATATGATTTTGCAAACGGCAGAAAAAATAACTATGTATGAGAACTAAAAGAGAAGCTAGGTGTAAAAATATTAATAAAATCTTTGCATTCTCTCGACAACCTGAATTAGGTGTTTTCACAAATTTTAAGGTCGTTTTCACTGTGAAGATAATGCTTTACTATAGTTAAAAACACTTGAATTTTGAGAAACAGTCGAATAATACCTTAAAATAAGCCATTTTAATTTTGCATTGAAATTTTTTCGCCAAAAACACTACATCAATTCACTACGCACTCATGACGCCATCAGTTATATTGTCAGTGTCATTTTGAGTCACAAACATGTTATTTTGCAGATACATTTCCTAAAATAGCTTTTACAAATCCCATGTTAGGTAGGCGTTACTTATTTAATCACGTGTAAAACGTAAATAACGTGAATAAAATGTTGTATTTAACAATTCTTAAACGCGATTTAAGGAACTAATATAACCGATGACGTCACCGCGTGTTATGCGTACTCGTTGAATTACTAAAACTTTATGTTATTTATTTGTTGAAATTTTAATTTGATGGACGATACAATGCCTTTTAAAGTATCAATAAGTGCTTTCGTATAGCAAGTACTTCATTTTAATAATATCAAAAAAGCAAATTTGCACATAGTGAAAACACCTAATTCTGGTTATGCTAGCAAATTAAAATCCTAAAATAAATTTGTATAATTTCTTATTTGAAAATTCTCATTCAAAAACTAGCATCCACATAGTGCCCTAGGGCCGTGCAGATTAAACTAGTATCTAAATAACCCCCTACGGTAATGAAGATTTAGTTTCAAAGGCTAATCATTTCTAAAAACGGAATGATAGATTTCATGAAAATGTAATCCATTAGAATGAAAAATTATTAAGACAAGGTAGGTAAATAAATTCATCTTAGGCCTTTGTTCCTATTTCCTACCGAATCTTCATTACAGCAGGGGGTTATTTAGATACTAGTTTAGTCTAAATGAGGTATACTGAGAAAAGAATACAGTCTATAACATGAAAAAGTGAAGAATTATGTAAGTATGAAAAACATACACGTCAAAGTACAAAACATATAGTATAAAAATATAATATAAATATAGTACAACATAGTTAAAAAGTAAAAGGAAGAAACGTGAGTACATTTTATGATACAAGGAATACATCTGGAAGTGTCCTAGACTTCCATAGGAGTTCTGATGTACTATGTATATATATATGTTATACATATAATGATGATTTGGTTCTATGCAGTGTGAACCTAAAGAAACGCACAAAATTCATATCTTTGGTATGTGTCGTTTGTCAAAAAAATCCTCGAGCAGGTCGATTTTAGTTTTGTAAATGCTACATTCTGTCGTTACACCAAAATTTATGACGTCATTGGTTTGTGAATTATGATGTTATCATAATTTTTTTTAACGGAAATAGACATTTTTGCTTACTGTTTTAGCTTTCTGGCGATATAAAAAAAATTAATATCACCTACGCCATTCTTTTGGAAAAAAATATTTTTATTGATTGATTCCTGAAACCAGAGGTTTTCAGCAGAAACATCTTCATCTTCATTGTTCGGAAATATAACTGCTAAAGCTGGCACTACCCTAGTAGCACAAAATATTGGACCAATATATAATCCATATAGGACCAATATATGAATATTGGTCCTATATAGGACCAATATTCATATATTGATCCTATATGGATTATGTATTGGTGCAATATTGGTGCTACTAGGGTACCTCAACTCTCAAGAACTGTAAATATCTTGCGGCCGTAAGATTTTCTTTAAAAAAAGGGTCCCAATATACGATCACCAATCATACCTGCCCACACGTTTACTTTGCCTCGTCGCTGTGTATGTGCTTCTTGAGTCCAATGAGGATTTTCGCATGACCAATACCTACAGTTACCTATGCCGATGTACAGTCCCCTGTAAAGAAAGTGTAGCTTCATCAAAAAAACAATGTTCTTTAAAAAAATTGGGTTTTTATCGCACAACTGTTCACAAAACTGTAAGCGCCGATCTGGATCGTCCTCATTCAATTCGTGAATTAATTGCACATTGTATGGATGGTATTTTTATATTGTCAATAGACGTACAACAGAAGTTTGACTCACGTTATGATTTAGAGCCAGCTGCCTTGTCGAAACATGGTGGTTTTCCTCACTTTCTAGAAGAATATTTAATTTGGTTTTGTTGCTTGTGCTAGGGCGACCAGATCGAGGGAGGTCAGCTACAATGCAAGATTCATCATATCGCGCCATCAATCTACTTACAGTGGATCTAGAAATTTGCTTTTCGGGATACTTGGTATTGAAAACATCACATGCTTTCTGATGAGTTCTCAGCCTATCACCATATCCAACCATCATCAAAAGTTCTACGCGTTCTCTTTTACTTAAACGTGGCATTGCATTCACTAGTTTTACACTGTCTCAGAAGTGTCGCAAAACTGAGGTTCCACACGTGCCAGGAATATAAAAATTATCGATACTTTACACAAAAAGGCCTGTATCTCTCTGTTGTTAAGGTCATTGTTTTTTATTATTTTCTTTCTTTTGCTTTTATGTCAAATGTTTTCATGCTAGTTAAAACAAAAATGTAGGAAACAAGATTTATCAGTCCATAAGAAAGTGGAACATTACTCGTGAATTTGCGAAAGGTAAGCTATTTTTACATAAACTGTTATTTTTCCAAAAGATTGGCTAAGGTAATATCTTTTTTTGTATCACCAGAAAGCTAAAAGAATATACCAGCAAAAACTGTAAACAAAAATGTCTGTTTCCATTAAAAAAAATTGACATGGCGTCATAACTCAAAAACCAATGATGTCATAAATTTTGGCATAGTGCCAAAATGTAACATTTACAAAACTAAAATCGACCTAAGGATTTTTTTGAAAAATGACACATACCAAAGATATTAATTTTGTGCGTTTCTTTAGCCTCACACTGTATATTACCGTTATATTAATATACAATTATATGCACGAGAAAGGTGAAACTTCCAGCTTTAAAATGATACCTTAGTTTTAAATTTGTGTAAATATTGTTTGTCTAGCAAAGGGTTTTTCGCGCGCCAAGACCTGAAAAACGCACAGACAACCTTGCACCGCGTTTCATCCAATATCTCAACTTCACTAATTTTTTATGGAAAATCCGTGGCATTAGACGAAATTTTTGTAGATATGTTTTTTTGTGCGAAAGCATGCTATTTCTAAAACTATTTTTTTTCCATAGATTGTCTCATGTTAAAAATTTTGAAAGAATACTAAAAAAAAAAGTTTTTGATTTTTGTTTAAATGTTGACAGTCTGGAAACCATGTAAACTTTACGTGATATTATTGTTTACCATCCAAAAAACTCATTAAAAAAAATCATCCGCCTCCGATTTGTTTGTCTCTAATGAATGGGCTATTACACTAAGCACATGAATTAATCTTGTTACCGTTAATTTTTGCAACAAATGTTAAAACCATTACATTTTTGAATAGAGAATTAAGAGATCATTCAAATGAAGTATCGCAAATCTCTACTTCCCATTTAAAAATTTAGGGGTGAAACTGCCACTCGAAGGGGGTTTACGGATGAAGTTTTTACATTGTAGGATGTCATTTCAGAATTCAAAATCGACGTGTCTTGGGATTTTTTACAAATAATCACAGTAATTGAAATACTGAATTTATTCCATTTGTTCCACACTGTATGGTTACTTTGACTGGAAATGACCTCCCCTATCACCCCTCCTCCTCTGACCTCCCACTTATGGAACACCTTGTATAAGAAGTTCTATGACGCGAAAGTGTGAGAGGTGGTGCCTCGATTTTTTAAAATAATTTTAAAATTAGCTATTTACATGTAAATAATTATGCAGATAAATGTAACATTTTAATTAAAGAGGTATGTACACTGAATTACTTGAAGCTATATAGTTAAAGATAAAATTAAATGTTCGATCGTTTGAACAGATTAATAAATAATACCCAGCGACACATAATTGCAATGATAATAATTATTACACGCGTTTGCGCTTAATTTAGTAGTCGCATGATCAAAAGTCTCCGCAAAAGGATAGATGAAATTAATTTATTAAGTAGTAACTGAAAGTCATTTATTTTTTAAACAAGTGCTAGAGAGAGATGGAGCAGACGAAAAACGTTTCAATTATTGATTTTACGTAATCTTACCATTTCTGTGCAGCTGTTTCATTTTGAAACTTGTATAGGGTGTTCACGAATATCGCAATGTTTGAGAGTGTATTCTTAATCCAAAGATGACGGCAAAAATTCAAGTTAACAAGTGATCGGAAATGCTTTGTGAGGAAGCTATAGTAGTTAGAAAATGGAGGGTAGTACTATAATCGTGGAAAAATGACTCTCCGAGATTTCTTCGATTTTATAAAATTCAGTTTGGGCAGGGTCGGAGGGGGAGTGTCAAACTCCAGGAGTGTATACTAGGGTATTTCATTTTACCCAAGGTGCGATTTTCGTGTAACTTTGCTTGCATCCTTGGTTCTACTTATCTAAAAGATCAGTATGCCAAATTTAATAATATTTAGGGATTGTACACTTTTACCACTTTTAGCTCATACTACTGAAATTCCCAAAGTTGTAAGTGCATCGTACTAATATGCTTCTCATGTGTATCTTTTATCTTTAGCACTAATTAGACTTAAAAATGAGTATTAGAAGTGGAATTTGGCTACTTGGAAAGGTAGAGGTGAATATGTAGGAGCTGGGCTCCCTTCCAAAGAACAAGTGCTTTTAGTCTAAGAATGATTTCAAATTTAGGATTCCGGGGGCTCTTCATCAAGCAAGATGAATGGCAAAGGTCATATATGCACTTAAAATTGTCTATTTACTAAACAATTGGATATTCCTAATAGAGAATCGAGAGGAATGAGAAAAGTAGCAAATTTTGTCTGTCTAACATATGTCCGCCTTTGGCACGAGGTAGTTGTAAGTCGGTGGACTATTATTATTATTATAGCGTGAGCAGATCGGTGGAATCCGCAGCACTCAGGCCTGTCGGCCCATTGTGCATTCGCGTCATGTGGGATCTTCTAGAAGACACCAGTGCTCTCCACTAAAGATAGCAGTCTATTCCATGGTTGATCCCGTAATTCCTTCGTCTGTAAAAATTGCCTTTGGAGATGCCTATACCTTAACGCACGTAAGGGTGAGCAACTGCATAGGATATGAGGGGTGGTTTCATCCTCCACTCCACAAATCCTACAAATAGGGCTGATTTTCAACCCCATTGTGTGAAGATGTTTGTTCAGAGGATAGTGTCCTGTTAACAAGCCTACTATCCGTCTCATTTTTTCTCTATCGAGCCCAATCAGCCACTTAATGGTTGAGTCAGTCAGGGCCCCTTTATATGGAGCCTCCACTGCCTCATTCCAGAGGCCTGAGTCCAATAGTTGCTGAACCTTGCAGTAGCCCAGTCTCGTAACTCTGATTGAATCAGACTTCTTGACAAACCGAAGGCTGGCTCAGGGCCAGGGAACGGAGTCATTGCTCCTTCTCCCGCCAGCCAGTCGGTCTGCTTCTTTGTTGCCCTCCACACCTCTGTGACCGGGCACCCATGTGAGTTTGACAGAGTTGAGTTCGCACAGTTCTCTCAAAATATTCCGACGGTTTAAAACTAGTCTTGAGTTTACTTTGTTTGATACCAGAGCCGTCAAGACTGCTTGGCTGTCGCTAAATATATAAATATGTTTGTTGGCGATACCTCTCCTGAGATTCTCGTTTGCACACACCAATATTTAATACACTAGGATACCTTCCAAGTGGCCCGATATACGAGCCCTTGGTTTGCAGCCGTGTATGCACCAGTTCCCTTCTGAGTCTTCGATCCGTCTGTGTACCACTCGAGACCTTTGGGACTCAGAAGACGGTTTTTATCGCGCTCCCAGTCCTTTAGACTGGGAAACACCGCTGAGTACGGAATAGTGAAATTGTAGACAGGGAGACACCGGTCATCCTCCGGTCGGTGGGCTATAAAGAATAATTCTTTTTTAACTCTTATCTAGATATAGTCAAAAAAAGTGCTAATACAGTTGCTTAGAGATACCTTCGGTATCTGTCAAAAACTAACATAAAAGATGTTTTTTTGGATGAACGTATCAAAATTTAAAAAAAAACCTGCGAAGAAAAAAGAGATGAAACGATCGGATGGTAAAAATCTAGTTTTTGAAGGAAAGAACCTGAGCGATCTTGTTACTAATAAGAAAAAGACATTCTTTAAATTGTTTCGGATCCACGCTGAAGAAGAATATTGTAGTAATACTAAGAAACTCCGTCAAAGCTTTTAATGTAGTGACTGATACCACAGAAAGGGGAACTGCTATTATGAAAAAGTTCCGTCATAAATAAAGGAACTATATTTCCTGTCTTTTGTGATTCCAGGTCAAACTGCAATATCAATGGAATGAATGCTGTATTTATTACTTCATTAACAAAATTTCTTACTGTCTCTTTTTCTTCAAGTGTTAATTTTTTACCTCGATACTTAGAACTGAGTATATAAACCAACTTGTGTTAATTTGTAATGCAGTCTGAAATCGCTTTTTAATTTGAGTTTTGTATGACAGCAAATCTTCATAATTAATTAGTAATATAAATACATGCATAGCATCCGCAATGGTAGCAATTTCCGACTGTAATTTATTTAAGGCATTGCCAATATTCTTCAATAAATTGCATAATCAGTTTTGACAAGTGATTTTTTCCGGTTTGGTCCACTAGCTCGTACTACAAAAAAGCGGTTTTTTGCCAACCCTGATACAAATATAGTTCAAATGAGGAATCTTGTCGTTCACGTCATCATCTTCTTATGTCGAAATCAAATCGACTCAAGGCCACACAGAACACTTCATACAATTTTAATATTCTAATATATATAATATTCTCGCCAAATGACAACACTACTTCAGCGGTCGGATTGACTAACTACAAAAACTACAAAATCAACCACGTCATAGACTTACTTTCGCAGTACATATTGTAAATTATATCCCTCACATCCATCTTCGTTGCTTCCACCAAGTCTTTAGTATTATTTTACTTTCTGGGTCCATATTTTGTCATAGTAGTATTTGGGGCGTCCTGCTCCTGACGGGTTTACTTACAAATCCGTTGCACCGCTCGTCACTATATACAGATTCGGCAAATACAGTTCGTGATATAGGATATAAACTTCCTATTGAAAGCAGAATGCGTGGGGTCGTTGACCCGGTCAAGCGGTGGTGGTGTGAATAGATACCAATGTTGATCTAAAACAAGGCGTGGTTTACCCGTGCGGATACACGTTTACATATCACGAACTGCAATTGCCGAATCTGTATACAGTTTAATGAATATGTTTTACGGAATTCAAACATTTCTTTCACCGGCACGATAGTTCAGTCGGCTGAGAGTCTTGGTGGCGAGCGCGGTTGGTCAGACTGCCTAACGTGTACTGGGTTCGATCCCCAACACCGGTACCGACGATATTGGAGGGTAACGGGTGTTGTCCGCGTTTTTCAAATGTGTAATCCCCTTCTGGAGAGGTTTTGGATTTGGGGGTTGTCTACTAAGTGTAGTGTTCATGTTTTATGTTTATGTAGTTATTGAGAGAAGGCCCCGGGAATTTTAACTGGGACACCTTGTATAGTTAACAAAAAAACATTTTATTACAATTTGTTAAAAATCGTTTAAAAAAGCAAGATTTAATTAATTTGTCAGAACTTTACACTCCCACGGCATATCTGGAAAATACTATAAAGTGAACAATTTTCAGAGTTATGGTCACATCTATATTACTATTCTGATTACAAGCGTACGTCTCACGGTGATCTTTCTTTTTGTTTATCAAATCATAAAATATTAATTGGATGCAGCTTAATAAAATGCCAACAAAGAAAAACAATCCCAGCTTTGGTTTATTTCTAAGACTACAATTAATAGTATCTTGTCATAAAATAATTCGTCTGATGTTCTCACTGATGCCACTGGATTCATGTAGACCAATGTTTATTGAGAACCATATTTTAACGTTAACTTCAATTTTCACACTCGAAGCTGCACTATTCGTTTACCAAAACAAAAATAAATTTACGCTAAACTCCAATAGACATGCACATAACACTCGCATAGCCGATCAAATATCGATGAATACTTACAATCTCTCTCTTTTCAAAAAAAGTCCGTACGTCTGCTGCGCCAACATTTTTAATTCACTACCCGTCAACATAAAACATCAACAAAGTGTCTCTACATTCAAAAACAAATTAAAAAAGTACCTTGTAAGAAAATGCTTCTACACTATACAAGAGGTTTTTGAAAATGGTAGTGACGAATAAATCATTATTGTATAAAACTTGTTACACTTATTAATTGATCTAATACTCTTATATTTTAAATTCTGGCATTTTACATATATATGTGTGTTTCTTATTTTTATTATTAGGTCATTTTTAAATATAGATGCGCTTATTGTTTGTATATGTTCTCCGTTTATGTTATATGAAAACATTTTACTCCACAAATTGTAATTTTATATTTTATCAATTGTATTATTGTCAATAATAGTATTCATCATCTGGATTTTCACATATGACTTGTCGCACCTGTACTATTGTATAGCAAACGTGAATAAAGAAACTATTATTATTATTATTATTATAATGCTCAAATTGGCTACTGTTAATTAAATAAAAGTTTTATTAATAGTGTCCTTAACCAAGGTTACAATTAAAATTACACATAGTAGTGCCCCTTTAAAATAGTTATCCTTGAATTTTAATGTTACAAAATAAATATCTGGAAGTAAAAGTTGAATAAGTGTAATAGCAATCAAAAGTTTACTACTATTTACTATATAGATACAGGCATGAATAAATAAGTATAAGTGTATTTATGTATATGAGGTTTTTATTATCATTTGTGAATGTTTACACGACGAGGAATTTGTGACAAGTTCGAGATTTTCCAAGGTTTAAAATACTCAAACAGCAATTCTGAAAATTTAATGTAAATTATAAATTAACAAATTAAATGCAATTTCCTTATTTCTAGAGTGAACTATAAAAATCATGTAATTATGGTTATAATTTCTGGCTCTAATAATTTACATCGTTTTGCGTTTACTTTATCAATTGAATATAATTTTTTGAGGTGATGTCACCAAGGAGATGATGAAGAAGAGTTTTGGTGCGATCGTCCACCTCAGACGTGCAATACAGCAAGCCAAACGGAAGTCAATTACAATAATGCACGAATCACAAGATGCCTGTCAAGATGTTCTAGAAACTGGATAATATTAACTCAATATAGATACATTAAAACCAAAAAGTAATGTTGATGTTAACATATTGGTATGTTGATAATATATTGTTGTTACCCATTCCAATCCATATGCATGCTGACAATATAGATAAATATCTATAAAAAATAATTTTTTCTAACTCACTATCGAAATGGACTTTTCACTAAAATGACAGATTTTAGTGTGAAAAACGTCACTTTAACGCATCAGTGGACCAGTGCGAAAACAACTGTCACTTTTCACACTCAGTGCGAAAAGAACTGTCACTCTTCGCACTGGTATAAAGAGAAATTTATAACGTAAAAAATCAAATCAAAATTTTTTATAATTTTGTAAAAATTTACTGAAATTTTACATTAAAAACATTAACGTTAAGAATTTATTTGTTATATATATTTAGGACGCTTTTCGTGCAGTTGTTGAAAGTTATCCCCGACGACAGCTGATGGGACGAAATTGTGCTCTCCATTAGAATTGCATCTATAAATTTTAATGAAAAAACCTCTGCGCCAAACGGATCAGACAGAGGTTGGTTCTTGAGTACTTGGCTGTTTCAAAAAGTCTCACACCTAAAAATATATAAACTAGAACAATGTTATGAACTAAAAACTGAAAATCAAAGCTATAGGTAGTTAACTTTCGGAAGAGAATCTACTTCCGTTCTCAAAACTTTTTTGGCCGTCAACCATGACAGTTCTTTGTTTATGTATTTCCATAGTCACGTGAGACATTAAATTATATTTATCTTATTTTTACTTACTTCGTCTCTAAGGATGGGCAACCAACTAGTACAAAAATCTATTGAATAATTAGAAACGCATCTATCCTCGTTTAATAAAATAATCGCGGATTCTTTAAGTTTTCTTTTAGTTCCATTGCTCTCTTTTTCCAAAATCTTCGCCGAGTCCCATTTAATTCTATGATTATTATCCCACGCGTGTTCACAAATTTTGGATTTTTCAAATTCTCCCCTTCTAGCATAATTTCTATGTTCACCAAGCCTTACGTTGAAAGGTCTAGATGATTCACCTACGTAATGTTTTCCGCACTCACACGGAACACTATAGATACAATTTTTTGAACTTTGAACAATATTTGGAGGTTTGGTTCTTTATAAAACCGATCTTAGCGTGGAGCCCGTTTGAAAAACCGTTCGTACGGAAAACCTGTTCCCAATAAAAAGTAAGAAAATCTGAATATGCCACAAATAAACAATTACAGACAATATCTGCATCTATAACTTCCTCTGGTGGCTGTTCGGCTATATTATCTCGACCTTGGAGACCAATTATTTATTTTCTTCCCAATATTTTAACAGCTGCTGTGGTCCGCTTATTTTCAGTTTTCTATGTATCTTTCTGCAAAGTTGGACGATTTCCAAGCTCCGTGACGCTTGAGCGTTAAAATATCGGCTCCAGAATCTGCCAACAGTGATGCAGAAGATCTCCTGAAACAGCGTCCTGTTTATCCTGAAGAATCAGATAATCCTAGAAATAAAGCTATCTTCTTGGGTATAGCACCAAACGTGTTAATCCCAATGGGTTGCTTTGTAGATTTACCATTTCTGTAACCAATGAAAAATCGAACATGGGGAGTTTGTGAAGGACGTAAATGTGCATATTTGCGGATCATTTCAACTAAGTTCACTTCTTGAATATTCCCACAAGTAATTATGAATTCTCGAGGACATTTCGTCTTAGTACTGGGGATGATAATTTGGTAAACATCTCCTTGATCTTCGATGTCTTCAACTTGCATGCAGCTTAGCTCGTCTCTCCTGCATCCCCCTGCGATTCCAATAATTAACGTAACCTTAAAAGAAATCACTTTACAAATAAACTGTATTTATTCTATAGAATTAGACATACCTTCATCATCAAAAAATCTTGATCATAAGATCTCGTTAAACAATTTTGAACATTTTCTTCGGTTTATAGCGCTCAGATTGCCTTTTTAAAAATGATATTAGGTTATTGTATCTATTTATGTCAACATGTTTATTTTTGGATATCATCGTCCTCAACATGGAGTTACGGCTCCAAAGTGACGATGGCCTTTGTATTTTTTATTCTTGCTGGAAATATACAATACAGTTTCCGCGGGGTGCCTCGTTCTCTTCTCATTGCACCATTTTCCAAAACGTATATACGCCGTCTCATATTAAGGTTTGGACTTAGCAGGTAATAGTGCATCAATTGCCATTCTTGCAGACTCCTCTACGTCGGACGCAACACTGTCACTATTCTCGGTATCTAAATCACTCATAGTTGCTTAATAGTAATAATCAAATCACAATAAATAAAGATTGTTTAAACTTTACGAGGTTTGAGCGTCGCTTGTAAACAATAATTAATAAAAACAAACGGTAGTATGGTAATTTTTTAGATGGTGTGATACGAATTCAAAATATCGTACTGTGACATTTGATAGAATTGATTATTCAATGAAACGTCAAGATGCAAATTCAAAATATTTTGACCTTTTGAGCTTCAAGATATTTAATATTTTTCAATAACTTTTTTTTAAATATTTGTAAGTTCATAGAGAAAAAAATCTTGTATGATACTCGTGTGAAAATGCGTTTAATAATGCATATGCCAAATATTATTGCCATCTGTGACATTTTGATTGGATGTATTGTATGTACATGATTTCCTAATAAAGACTTTATTATTATTATTATTATTTTAGTTCTCATAGACAGTTTTTTTCTGCTGTTTGCAAAATCCTATAAAAAATATGTTTCATTACTATAAGCAGACAAATAATAAATAATTCACTTTTAAATCATCATGTTGAGTATTAGTAATTATTAGTTTGAACATAACAATATTCTATTGAAATCTGAAAAATTTACAGAGAAAATGTATAAAATCATTGAAAATGTTGGAGTAAATGGCACACTCTGTAGGCAGCCAGAGATATAAAATTAATTAAGTGTGAAAAGCTATTATTCAGCAGCTACCTTAATAATGACCCAGACATTAAGACATTGAATATTATTTTTGGCATGCGGTGATGTTCATTCAACAAATTTTCATGTACAGAATAACATAGCGGAGACGTCACCTTGAAATTCTCGTGGAAACACTGGAAACAGTCCAAGAGGACAGTGCAGGGATTTGCGAAATTACACCGAACAATTACACTAATAATATGATTTATTGCGATGTCTCTGACAATCTGCTAAAATAATCTTGCATAATTTTGAGAAACGGCGATTATTTTCGCTGTACAATAGGAATTGCAGCAAACACCGTAATTTAAAAGCTAGCAGTTTATAATTACTTCATGAAACAGCATGCATGTGTTGAGGCACTTTAATTTAGAATGTTATTGTGTTCAAAACATAACTCTAGGATTTTTGTGACCTTTCAGTAAGTCAACTACACATTGTGGTAACTATCATTCGTCTTCTTGCATGAATCTCCTTGATACTCCTCTCTCTTTCGTCTTTGAATATTGCATTTACTTATTTCGTAATTTATTAATGTGTAAGCTGTTGTTTATTTTGTTTTCAAGCCATAAACTCCAAATAAGTCACCAAACAAAAAATACACGTGACGCAAACGATATTAGAGTATATACAAGGCGTACATACTCGTAACATTTTGGTTAGCTTTATTTGAATAGTCAAGTTTATGTTTATTTTTCTTCGCCTCCAACATGATGTCTTGAAATTAACCAACAAATTATACTGCTATATTAGTCTGCGATAATTAGCCGAAAAAAGAGTAGATAGAAGAAAATATGTATATACAGGGTGTAATCAGTTTCATGTTATTAAAAAAAACTGGTAATGGGGACCGACTAGACAAACAAAAACCTTTATGACTTTTCCCTCTAGGGGCACTTTGTAAAAAACTGACATATCTCAACCTTTTTAACATTTTTTTTAATATTAATGTAGAAAATAATTGAGAACCACTGCTTTTCTTGGTCAATGAACTTGTAGTTCCAAATTATACAACTTTTAAATTGTCATAAAAAAGTGCAAAGGCCTTTGACCGCCTTTGATGGACCGCCTTAGCCGAACTGAGGGAATTATAAAGAGGTAAATAATTCGTTATCTTTTCCTGCACAACTGCAAGCAAATAATGGCCGTAGAAGTTCAAACAGAGCATTTCTTTACATGTGCGTCTTTTAATTTGGAAATAAATATTGGATTAATATTTATAATTTAGAACATTTAAATGTGATTTATTAACGTTTGTGTCCTGGGTTAAAAGCTTACCTAAGTAAATTATTCGAAATCTGCATCTGCATCAATACACAGTTCGGTACGTCGAATTAAGGACATGCGTACTCCGTTTAACATTAAACAATAAACTAACAACTAACGTTGTCAATAAAGAAAAATAAAGGAAAAACTTGGTCCAAAATAAAAAACGGAATACAAAAAGAACAAACAGGTAAGTTGTGTCTGTACGTAATCAAGAATTTAAAGACTTGAACGGTAAAATCAATAAAATAAATCTTCACTATAAATACACAGCGACCCGAAATTCAAAAATAACAAAAACAACGAACGTCGCGTTGGACGTGTGTACATAACGAAACACCCACAGAAACTAAAATATTGCACAAGGGAGAGTCAGAGTATAGTTTTCTTCAGATCTACTAAACACTCAGAAAACTTCGACGTCTTTCATCTTATTTACCGCAACGCTAAAGACCGCTGACATTTTATAGCTATCTACAAAAATATTGAGTATCATAGGCAAAGACATGCGCGACGATCTAAGCCTACCTCAATATTCCAGCAGTTCTCAAAAGATTTTATTGAAACTTTGCGAAATTTTTGTTTATTTTTTTTTCCAAAACTATGAGCTTTAGACCCCATGTTATATAAGGTTTTTTTTTGTTTGTCTTGTCGTTCCCTATCACCAGTCTTTTTAATGACATGAAACTAATTACACCCTGTACAAATGATATTTCGTCCAGGAATAATTGTTTATAGGAGTAGAAATAAGAACCCAAAGAACCCGCCCTATCCGTTGACCTCTCCTTTTTTTCGCGAAAAATTACCCCCGGGCGGTACTTAACTAAGGTTTCTCGAGTTTCTCTTCAAAACCGTCACTTTGACGGGGAAAAAAAGAGAAATGTTCTCTATTAAATTCTACGTAAAAAATGTTGTATGGATTATTGACCTATTCCCCTCTGTTATCCTTCTATCGGCGTTCAAAGCAGGGGGTAGTTTGGAGTGCTCGGCGATAATTGGTCCTAAGCCATTTTTCACAGCGAATATCTCTAAAACGGCTACAATGACGTATAAAGTGATTAGAATGAAACTTGCAGATAGTTCAATAATTATAAAGATTTCCATAACAATAAATGTTGTCTTAGATTTTCCTTCAGTAATTGTTAGTGGAGAGGTTATACATCAGAAAATCACAAAAATCAGTTCTAGGGGTACCGAGCAAGCCCCCTAAAAAACCACCCTTTCGGTGAAGAAAGCCTTATTTTACTGATAACTCATTAACCGTTGAAGATATAAAAAAATTGTTCATTATAAAAAAGAGAGCTTGACTAATTGACTAAAAACAAGCCCTCCTCTTGTACTTCTTTTGTATATGCCATGGTTTTCGAGAAACTCGATATTGAAAAAAATTTCAAAATTTGTAATTTTAATGCGCACGAATTTTCGTTAATTTGTATTTTTTGCGCGCGACCTATAGACAAAATTGAATTGCTCGAAAACCAAACATGCTAGGAAGAAAAATCAAAATCAGTTTTAAAGGGGATATAAAATACTCTTTTGTGTTTCCATTTTTGATGGCTATTGATATCTATTAGTATATAAAAATAACAATATAATATAGTTACTTCTTGATTTTTTGCACTTTTCACTATTCACAGGCCCATACAAAATAAATGACTTTAATATAAGTTATAAATACATTATCTTTTAGTTCATTCAATGCAGAAAAAGTTAGGAATAAAAATATAAACATTTACAAATTTACCAGCATGTTGAAGTTAGCCAAATTTTGGCCAATTTTTTATTGTTTCATAAAAATAAAAAAAGACCCAAACATCTTGAAAATTCTATAATTATAAAGATTTCCATAACAAAAAATGTGAGACTTTCCTTCAGTAACTGTCAGTGGAGAGATTATACATCAGAAAATCACAAAAATCAGTTCTGGGAGTACCGAGCAACCCCCCTAAAAACCCACCCCTTCGGTGAAGAAAGCCTTATTTTACTGATAACTCGTTAACCGTTGAAGATATAAAAAAACGTTCATCATAAAAAAGAAATATTGACTAATTGCCTAAAAGAAAGTCCTCTTGTAATTCTCTTGTATATGCCATGTTTTTCGAGAAAATCGATATTGAAAAAAATTGTAAAATTTGTATTTTTAATGGGCACGAATTTTCGTTAATTTGAATTTTTTGCGCGCGGCCTATAGAAAAAATTGAATGGCTCGAAAACCAAACATGCTAGGAAGAAAAATCAAAATGGGTTTTAAAGGGGATATAAAATACTCTTTTGTGTTTCCATGATGGATATTGGTATCTATTAGTATATAAAAATAACAATATAATATAATTACCTCTTGAATTTTTGCACTTTTAATTATTCACAGGCCCATAAAAACTGACTTTAATATAAGTTATAAATACATTATCTTTTAGTTCATTCAATGCTGAAAAAGTTAGGAATAAAAATATAAACATTTACAAATTTACCAGCATGTTGAAGCCAAATTTTGGGCAATTTTTCATTGTTTCATAAAAATAAAAATAGACCCAAACATCTTGAAAATTTAGCTGAAAAATTATTTTTTTTTATTTTATATATCATATAATAGTTAAAAAATAGTATTAAAAACATATCATCAAAAAATTGAATATGCAGCCCTTTTTGATTTTTTTTTTGGCTAACTTTAACATGCTGCTAAATTTATTTGTAAATGGGAATATTTTTAGTCCTAACTTTTTCTGCATTGAAGTACTACCTTGAATTAAAAGATAATATATTTATTATATTATAGTCAGTTATTTTTAATGGGCCTGTGAATGGTTAGATCACAAAAATCAAGAAATAACTATACTCTATTGTTATTTTTATATACTAATAAATATAAATAGCCCTCAAGAATGGCAACACAAGAGAGTATTTTATATCCCCTTTAAGACCCATTTTGATTTTTCTTCTTAGCTTGTTTGGCTTTCGAGCAATTCAATTTTTTCTATAGGCCGCGCGCAAAAAATTTCAAATAAACGAAAGTTCGCGAGTATTAAAAATAAAAATTTTGCAATCTTTGTCAATACCGATTTTCTCGAAAACCATAGCATATAAGAACATTATAAGAGGACTTTTTTTTAGGCAATTAGTCAAGCTTTCTTTTTTATGATGAGCAATTTTTTTATATTTTCAACGGTTAACGAGTTATCAGTAAAATAAGGCTTTCTTCACCGAAGGGGTGGTTTTTTAGGGGAGTTGCTCGGTACCCCCAGAACTGATTTTTGTGATTTTCTGATGTATAATCTCTCCACCAACAGTTACTGAAGGAAAATCTCAGATAACATATTTTGTTATGGAAATCTTTATAATTTCTCACGGAAGGGGTGTTTTTTTGGGAGGCTGCGCGGCACCCCCAGAACTGATTTTTGTGGTTTTGTGATGTTTAATCTTCGCATTAACAGTTAAGGAAGGAAAATATCTACTAACCAATCGCTCTTGCCAAGGCGACCCCAGATAGCAGTGTTATCTTTTCTGAAGGGTGCTACAATACATCTGCTGAAGACATAATTAAACAAGAAATGTGAAAAAAATCGACAAAAATGAACCAAAACAAAAAACTAATACATAAATCTGGTAGAGGAAATTCCACTATGCAAGTTCCGCTCTAATCATTTTGTACGTCTCAGTAGCCGTTTTATAGATAATCGTTGTGAAAAATGGCGTAGGATTTTCGCTTTGATCGCCGATAGAAGGAAAACAGTGGGAAATATATCAATAATCTATATAATATTTTTTACGTAGAATTTAATGTACATTATTTTTTTATATGTCTTTTCCCCGTCAAAGTGACGGTTTCGAATAAAAATTCGAAGTCCCGTCCGGGGGTAGTTTTTCGCGAAAAAGGGTGGTTCCATCCACGAACAGGGTGGGAACATTTCGGGTTCTTACGTTTACTTCTATAACCAATAGCTTATTTTCTGGACGAAATATCACTTGTATATAAATTTGTATATAAATGTTTTCTTCCAAAGTTTTACTTAGTGAAAAATTGGGATATTGTCTCATTCCTTAAAATGGTTTTATGTGATGAAAACATTGTCAAATTTGGATTATGGGAAATGGTGCCGCGACAGAGTGAAAATGAAACATATTTATAATAACCTCAGCTTCTATTTGGATCAAAAATCATATGCAAAGATTACAACGTTTATATAAATATTACTTATGAAAGTAGTATGTTACACTTTGTAAATTAGTATTACATAATAATAACTTTTAATGTCGGTAAATCGCTTACGATATTCGCTAAAAAATTAATTAAATAAATTGGCGCTGCTCTTCGTCTGTTGCTATATTCGTCTAATAATTTAATATCTCTTTTAACTGTATCATTTACAACTTTTAACGTTTTAATTTTAATTTCAAAACAAATTTTCTACTGCTGATTAGTCTTCCAGGTTTGAGGATTCCCATTAATCAATTCGGTAGGGAGGTTAAGTAGTTCCAAAAATTTTTTTGTGTCCGAGGAAATAAAATGACATGTTTCCTTACTTTGAATCTCATCAATACTACCAAATTCGTTTATTGCCTTCTTCAAATACTTAAATCTTCTTTTGCTAAAGCTTTAATTATGTCCTTTGTAGCAATTATTGAAATATAATCAAAGAAAGATAGAGCAGAAGTTTCATGAGTTAAATAACACAAATTCTTTTGAATCTTTGAAATTGCACTTTGAGATATAGCCGGATCAATGTTTTCATAGTTCATAAGACTTTCAATAAACTGAAGATTACGATGGAGCTCTATGTGGACAAATAGCTATAAACCTGACTTTAACGTATATCTTAACAATAAAAATACATATTTCAACAATGCTTTTTGTTCATTTTGCTGTCAATTTAAATTCGTCTCTAAATAAAAATACCTTTAGGCAGTAGATTGCATTTGCCATCTAGCGTGCGTGGTTGATAGCCCCATGAGCGCGAATATTTATTTGATTATATTATCTGTTTTGCCTAGAAACAACCGAGTCAGATTAAAACATTCTTTGTAGTTATCGCGAGGTTGTTTCGTCTTTAAAACGTTCTCTACAAAATCAAAAATATCAAGACCATCATTTTTTGGTATGATCAATTTTAGGCCAAGCCAGTTTAAAACGTTCAAATAATGGAACATCACGGCCAATAGAAGAAGGCATTTTCACACCAAAACACTTTTTAATATATCGAAACATATTCTTAATAGGATTTTGCAAACAGCAGAAAAAATAACTATCTATAACTGAAAAAAAACTATGTGTAAAAATATTAATGAAATCTTCGCATTCTTTCGATAACCTGAATTCTGGTTATGCTAGCAAATTGAAATCCTAAAATGAATTTGTCTAATTTCTTATTTGACAATTCTCATTCTAACACTAGCATCCGCCAGTCCCCTACGGCCATGCAGATTAAACTAGTATCTACATAACCCCCTACGATCATGAAGATTCAGTTAAAAATTAGAACAAATGCCTAAAATGAATTCATTTATCTACCTTGTCTTAAAAAATTTTCATTCTAATGGATTACATTTTCACGAAATCTGTCAAACAATAATTCATATTTAAACTTTTTAAAATAATTTCACAAATGTGATGTCTACAAGGCAAATATAGTAAATTTCTTTCTAACAATTATTCTACTAAAACACTTGTACGATTTAAGTGACCGAAGTTCGAAGCCATTGTATCGCCTTCACTTTATCACATAGGTTCCAGTGTAATAGTGTTTCATGAACTTTAGTTGCTTGCTCTCTTTCTGTGGAATTTTCTAAAACTGGTATTGCTAGTAAGTTAAGTCACGTCGGTCGAGTCCATCACTTGGATGGGTGACCGTATCTAATTTCGCCGTTCTGGTTAAGTGGTAGAGTAGCATTAGTTATCCTTCGCCAGGATTAAAATAAATAAGGCAACTAAATAAATAAACATAAAATTTGTTCTGTATCTCCACTTAAAATTATTACTAAAAGTCTGTCGTGTGTGTCAGTGCCAGTTAAATGCCTAAAATTTCTTCCATCCCAGTAAATAACAGGAGATAACAAATTAGATCCCTTAAAACGTTCCATTAGTTTTTTAGCTCTTTCCTTCCGCATCTTCATGATGGCGTAATGCTGCTACATAACGATAAGAAAATATGAAAAAGAATGACACGAAGACTTGGTTGGAACTGTAAAACTAATAATTAAAGTTTAATAAAAATTTTCATCCACAATCGATAGATAAAGTAGGCTTTTTCGCTTACATTTGACAAAGTAAAGTTAAGGTTTACGGAGGACTCTATGAGTAAATTTGTTTTGAGAGTGGATGAAAAGATATCGTCACTATTTTCTGCTTGATTTTCCAAAATACCCGTTATTGATTGATTGATTGATTGATTTGCCAGCGTAAGGTGGGCATTGCTGCCGATTCCGGGCATCCATGAAGGTTCGTTCCAACACGCAGCTTGATCGTCCGTCGAACACACCCAACAGACCGCCAAACCGCGAGCCGGAACCAAATCTCGGATGTTTTATATACCGCCGGACCGGCTGCATACGCCAGGTTGGACATTGGACATGCTTGTTGTCAGCAACGAGAGCCGCATGACGCATGGGGTGGGAATACAG
Source organism: Stenurella melanura (assembly GCA_963583905.1). Classification (NCBI taxonomy): domain Eukaryota; kingdom Metazoa; phylum Arthropoda; class Insecta; order Coleoptera; family Cerambycidae; genus Stenurella; species Stenurella melanura. The sequence continues at coordinate 140,250,138 of OY757312.1, forward strand.
GATGGGAAGTGTAGGTATTTGTGAGATGCTTCTTTTAAGGTTCCATGCTTCTATTAAGTTTGAATCTGTCATCATCGACTGGGGCGTGCATGTGTTTGTGAGATGCTTCTTTTCAGTTTCCATGTTTCTTTTAAGTTTTCATCTATCGTCAGCTCCTTATTTTCCTTCTCATAAGTTTTCTGTTTCTTCTATTTCTGAATTTGGCAGCTCTCATTCTTATTTTTTTTGTTTTTATTTATTAGCTGTTCCACAGGTAAATATCCATTTACGGTGGAGTTGTTGGGCAGAGCTCTATCTCGCGGTAACAATATTTTTGCGCATTAAGAGGAAAAAGGTCCGAAGGGATAGTTTGCTCACCCTGTAGGTACGTTTTTCTTTGAAACAATCGGTTTCAATTTACGGTAATTATTTTCAGCTGCCGCATTCCAATTCCGGGTATATTCTGTCTCATTACTTAAATTCTCTATTGTGTATTAAACTGTCCTGTGATAAGGATTAATAAACCAATAAATAAATATATTTTCAATTTCAATTTCTAATTTTTAAATTTAAATAAGGAAATAGACTTCATTAATGAGCTAAACTAAATTAAAATAAACTAAACAATCTTATGTGTTTCATTCACATCTGACTGGTTGTTGCTCATTTTATATCATCGACTTGAAGAAGGGACTAAATCCAGGTATAGATTTTACGGTTAAGCGGTACACACTTTCTCGAGTTGTTTATATACACTATTTTGTCTTGCTTTATTTAACCAACATAATTCATTCAAATATCAACTATATGAAATAGCCAGACTCGTGCTAATTTATATCAATCAATGCAGAATTGTTTACGTTTTAATTCAACACAGTTTCGACGTTTTGTTGCCGCTCTACCCGGATTTATCTCGAGATCTTGTAGGGGCCACGAAACACGCGTCTGTCACCGAATTCGACACACTTTGAACTCCCAAAATACCCGTTATGTGTCTTAAATAAAACCATTATATAAATTCAATCAGAAGCAAGAGTTAAATAAATTGACAACGTTTGTGTCTTATTGAATTGTTTATTTTGGTCACATGCATGGCACACTTATAAAATGCTGTTGAATCGCGGTTTTTAGCAAAACTTCCACCTAATTACTTCTTTATTTTGACATTTGTAAATCATGTGTGTATTTCGACCACAAAGTGTAATTGTCGCTCTCGAGTATTTAACGCGCTCGGCTGAGGCAATTTACTCTCTCGAGCGACAATGAGGCACTTTGTGCTTTTAGTACACAAATAGCTATAATCTACGATCAATAGATAAAGTACGCTTTTTCGCTGACATTTGACAGCGCAATGTTGATGCTTACTGAGGACTTATGAGTAACGTCACTTTACCACACGTCTCCACCTTGATAACGAGCGATAATGGTATATTATTCAACGAGCATATAATGATGGCCATTATTCATTAGGGTGAGAGAGAAATGTCATATTTTCCAACTTTTAACATGTAAGACAATTTGACTATTTCTGTAAGACTGTGAATAAAAAAATTAACATTCCACATAACTGCGCAGTAATATACTTGTAAGTTTATTAGCTTTATGCAAAA